>CM061750.1:56542142-57917911 GCA_030979885.1 Lolium multiflorum | reverse complement strand
TGGCGGCATGTCTCCTCTCTCTTTTCTACTCCTCCTCCTCTCCTCCACTTCACTTTCCACTTCTCCTCCACCCATCCCTCCTCATCTTCCTCCTCCTCCTCCTCCTAATCCTCCACCTGACGACCACTTCCTCCTTCTCCTCTGGCTACACCTTCTCCTTCTCCCCCTCCTTCTCCTCCTCCTCCTCCTCCGAGTGACCACCTCCTCCTTCTCCACCGGCGACCACCACCACCTCCTCCTCCACCTCCACGGTGACCACCACCACCTCCTCCTCCTTGGCCGACCCCTCGCCCACACCTTCGGGTGGCCTCTACATCGCCTTCCTCCCGCACCCACCCACCAACAACCTCCCATCCCGGCCTCTCCTCCTCCTCCACCACCCCACCCACCTACCCACTCCAGCGACCAAAGGAAAATTTCAAAAAAATAAATAAAGCGAAATTCGTTACTTTGGCCTTCATTTTAAAATTAAATTTTTGGCGCACCATAGTTGGGTGCGCCACGAAATATCACTTTCTATAGCGCATGGATCCGTACGCCATAGAATTCAATTTTTTATTGCGTGAATTATGTGGCACACCTCCATGCGCCACGGAGAGATTTCCAAAATGGTGCAGCCCAGGAGCCTCTACTAGTGCTTGTGTTTGACAACCACACGTTGAAGTTGGGGACACAGACTTTATTTTGCCACCGGATTGCAAGAAGAGAGAAGAGAATACTCTTTGTCCAGTTCCCCGAGAGTTTGATATAAACCCTCGAGTCATCCTTGTGGGGAAAATACTCTGCTGACACAACACTCTATATTCATAATGCATATGAATGAGCTACTGGACCAAACTCTTTATCTCTGAATGTTCAAAGTAAAATAAGTTGCATGATTATAAAATAAAAGGAGGAATGCCTAAAAGCTGAAATTTATTTTGGTATTTCTAGTTTCACATGCTCTATTGAGTTATGATTTATTTATGTCATAGTATTCAGTGCTACTTCTTGCTAGTATACATAGATTTTTAATTTTAAGTATCATTGATTGATGATGAATGAATAGTCTATGGATACTATTGCATATTTAGACCTCTTGCTAGCCAAAAGATTTGAATTCTTACACAAGCATAGACTTATTTCCAAGCTCAACTCAAATTCAATGTCTATCATACCTACCTATATATCACTTGCTATTCCAAGTATAATATGTGTGTTTTGCCTCCAACCTTTTAAAAATATCCTTTTTGTGTAATTTAAAGCTCATAAGAAATTATGGAAAATACCATTATGCATGTTGTGGGTTTAACTGATTATGAGTAATGAGCTAGACCATAACCATGTTTACTGGGGAAGTTTTCACTATCGGGGTATTGCACCCTGCGTTGATCATCATTTTATTTTGTTTTGGTGATGGCTATCTCATGTGGAATGAATGGATGTTATTTAACAGAGGTAATGTACATTGTTAGAAAGAGCAATGAGTCGTGTGACCATGCTTAATCGTGATGAGGATTGTACTTGAGCATCCTCAATAGGAAGAGTGAAAAAAAGTAAGAAAAAAGAGTTGTGAAAAAAGAGTGAGAAGAAAAAAAAAAGAGAAAGAAAGAAAAAGGTAGTATGAGAAAAAAGTGAGAAAGTTAGAATGTTGCTCAATGTCTGTTATTCATGTTGTCCAGTATGAATATCATGTGGTTGAGATACCCATCTCTTTTGGTCCTTTAACATGCAAGATGGAAATTTTGTTACGATACTTGGTTGAAACATGTATGTTCAAAAGTCTTGGTAACCTGAAGTTCTGAAACGAGAGATGTAGTCCTTAGCATTCAAGAAAATGAGGCAACACTTACTCATAAGAGATCAAACTCATGACACATAGATATCTTAATACATGAGATACTTGGTACCCCATCCTTATTATTATTGTTGACATGAATTGCATAGCTCAAAACCATATTTTATGCTCTCTACTTTTTATTTTGTTGGAGGTTTAGCACATACATTCCGTACTTACTTTCTTCTGTTCAAGAGTCAAAAAAAATATTCGTGAAAAGAGATGACAAAGGAGTCTTTGTAATTCTATTGAGGATTCTCTAAGCATGCTTCTGATTCATACCCCTTATCATTCATGTTTCATACAATGCTGTTACTGTGTCATGTTTTGTAGAATGTAATAGTTATCACTTGATGAGTTCATATTACTTATTGTCATTCTTTGTTTACCGAACCTTGTGATACTTTGCATGATTATTTAGAGGCTATATATTATAAACTCCAAAGTTCATGTTAGTTTTATCACCTTCATGCTTGGGATGAGCATAGGTTAAGCTTGGAGATGTTGATGCATGAAAATACATACATGAACTTTGTCCTTTATCACATTGAATTCCCACATATTTTCCAAAATATATGATGATAATACCATGTTTTACATTGGGATTTATGGGGATTTATCAATGACCCCCTTTATTTGGTTTATAACTCTGAGACAGGAAAAACTCCTATTTGTGTATTTTCACTGACCTATACGAGCCAAATTGATCTGGGATTTGAAACGTATTTTTCTTCGGAGAAGCATTCTAGACACTTTGGAACCTCACCTGGAAGGGCCGAGGAGACCCAAAAGGGGGTCAGGTGGCGCGCCCAGGCTTGTATGGGGCGCGCCACACCTTCCTCTTGAGTCGATCGTCAGATGCTTTGCCCACCAACATATTTTGACATAAAATCACTATATATATGTCCCGAAGAGTTTTGAAGGAGGCGCGCGAAACACGAAACATAGAGCAGTGCTGACATAGAGGAATTAGAGGAGGAAGTATCGTCGGGATCACTAGCGGGAGGGAGTCTCCACCTTCTTCGCGTCTTCTCATCATCACCATGATCAAGGAGAGTAGTCCACCTCTGGACTACGGGTTTGGCAGTAGCTTGATCTATTTCTCTCATGTTCTTCATAGTTCTTAGTGCCACATGAGTTGCCTCACATGATTATGGCCATATTTGTAATTCTTATGTGGTGGACCCTTATTCTATGATATTGTGTTATGAGATCTGATCGTATGTGTAAGATGTATTGATAGATGAATATTATGTGCCCGTTTTAAGTATTTGTTCGGATGAAAATGAGGTGGAGATAAAGTGAACAAGGAGAGGAGGCCGTCGGTAGTTCTCTTTATATCGCTAGGTCTGCCGTGCACAATATGGTGGTGCGTTGGGGATAATTATTTTATTTTTTCATCAAAATCTAAAACCTGAAAAACTCTATTTTCTTTTCGAATTTGAGGAATCTAAAAATTGTGCTTGTCAGGAGAGAGTTGTCCGGGTGCAAATTCCACATAGATACATTTTAGTATAAAAAAAGTTTTCCATCGGAGAGTCGTATACAACTTGAGAAGTATCGTTTTAGAAACATGACGTGATTTGTATAATATATTGAAATTCTGTTTAAAATTGCCATTGAAACTAGATGACATAACACATGGGCATCTCGAAGGATTTTATTTGAAACTTCTATAATTTTCTTTTATTTTATTTGAAAAATGTATCCATGGGGGTGTGGAGGAAAAATGGGAGTCTACCCTACATATGTGACGACCAGTTTGGTGACCCCTTATCCCGGCGTACGATTTTCGTACGTCGGGTATTTAGCACACGAAGAACCATAAAAATATGCCGCAAATGGCAAATACAACGGCGTGCACCTTTTTTGGTGCGCTAGAATTGGTAACACATGCCTATAGCCTATTTCCTAGTAGCGTATGATTCGCGAGACGTGGAGGCTTTGTTAGTTGCATGGTCTTGGTTCATCCCTAGCACGACCGCTTCTAAGTGACAATGAAGAACTCATTTCTTGTCGGAGATCTCAAATATCGAACAAATACATTTCTTTGGTGCCTGCGATCGGGAATAACAATGAACTACAAGAAACAGCCATATGTATTCCACCAACACTCAAAGGATGGATAGATGTTCTTGGCGGGTCCATACAGATACTTATGACTTCAAAGCCAAGGATGAGAACTTCTGTAACCATGCCATGGATGATTCCATTCATGGAGCGAGAACTGCAACAGTAAACATCTCCTCCCGCGCCGAGTCGTCCCCCCGACGGCTCACGATGCGTAAAGATGTACACGTCGGGTGCAGGGCTTAGAGAAAGGTATGATCGCACATCGACCAAGTTTTCCCTCAGAGAAAAGCCAGGTTATCGAACGATGGGGAGCCAAGAAGCACGTGAAGGTTGTTGGTGGAGAAGTGTAGTGCATGCAACACCAGTGAAACCGGCTCCAACGTGGAACACACAACACAATCAAAATACTTTGCCCCAACGTAACGGTGAGGTTGTCAATCTCACCGGCTTGCTGAAAACAAAGGATTAAGCGTATCGAGTGGAAGATGGTGTTTGTTTACAAAGAACAGTAAAAGCAGTAGAATGTATTCAGATGTAAAAGAATGGACCGGGGTCCACAGTTCACTAGAGGTGTCTCTCCAATAAGATAACTAACATGCTGGGTGAACAAATTACAGGCGAGCAATTGACAAATAAAGTTCAATACATATCAACGATGATTACTATGTGATTTAATCAGGCATTACGACAAAGTACATAGACCGCTATCCAGCATGCATCTATGCCTAAATAATCCACCTTCAGGTTATCATCCGAACCCCTTCCGGTATTAAGTTGTAAACAACAGATAATTACATTAAGTATGGTGCGTAATGTAATCAACACAAATATCCTTAGACAAAGCATCGATGTTTTATCCTAGTAGCAACGGCACATCACAACCTTAGAACTGTCTGTCTTCCAGATTTAATGGAGGCATGAACCACTATCGAGTTAATACTCCCTCTTGGAGTTACAAGTATCAACTTGACCTCTACTAGCAACGGAGAGCATGCAAGAACATAAAAAACACATATATGATAGAGATTGATAATCAACAACATAATATTCTACATGTTCATCGGATCCCTTGAGCACGGCATGTGGCATTACAAATAGATGATCTTGATCAGGTTAGGCAGCTCACAGATCTAAACAATGATAGCACAGCGGAGAAGACAACCATCTAGCTACTGCTATGGACCCATGTCAGGGATGAACTACTCACGCATCAATGCGGAGAGGCGGGCATGATGATGCAGAGCCCTACGAGTGATGATTCCCCTACTCGAGCAGGTCTGGACGATATCCACAGATCCCCAGGGATGGATTCGCGGCGCGTCTGGGAAGGTTTTTAGTATCGTGGCTCTGAGTACGGAGGGTTTGGCAGAAGGCTATTTGTACGGCGGAAGGGTAGTCGGGCGACATGAAGGCCCACACACTAGTGGCGTGTGGAGCACAGGCCCGCGCCCCGCCACAGTGTACAGCCGCCTCGTAGCTATAGTTCCCACTGGATCTTACAAGAAGCTTCAAGTGCAGAAATGATTCCCTGATGATTGATTTCGTCCAATTAAGAATATTTCCTTACTAGGATTTACGAAACAAAAACGAACGACATGGCATGGCATCTTGTTAATAGGACAGTGTAGGAAAATGTATAATAATGCTGTAAAGTATGTATAAAACATTCAAGTATTGTAATAAAGTAGCATGGAACATAAGAAATTGTAGATACGTTTGAGACGTATCAAGCATCCCCAAGCTTAGTTCCTACTCGCCCTCGGCGCACGAGCGCGCGCCGGGCAAAGCCCTGGAGGCGTGGCGGCGGCGGCGGACTTCCTCGGCCACGACATCCGTGGGGGCGCGGGTTCGCGTCTCCGGCGGCGGCGATCCGCATCGGGCTGTCGACGGCGGTGCCATGGAGCGGCGGCGACCAGAGGAGGGAGAGGATCTCCATCGTTTGGCGGGCGGCGGCGGTGGTTCGGGTCCGATCTGGGTCCTGACGGGCTCGGGTGGGCTGCGATCTTACTGCTGCGGTCACAACGATGCCGGCTTCGTGCAGGTTTCTGGGTTCGTTCCGAGGCACGAGGACGCCATGGGCGACTGTCCTTGGCATGGTGGTGGCGGCCTCCTCCTTCGCCGGAGGTGGTCGGCTGGTTGCTGGGGTGGCGGATCACGAGATCCGTCTACTCCGGCGATGAAGATCTAGTCGACGACGAGCTAGCGGTGAAGGGGCCACCGGTGAAAACCGCGCCTTGACATCGTTCTTGGCGGATGATGGCGGCGGCTATTGGCGTCGTTCCCTTGCGAAGGCATCATCTTTGTTGGCCTCTCCGCTTGCTCTTGCCGAGTTGGGGACTCGTGGTTGTCGGTGAAAACCGTGCCACGATTGGCGGGCGATGGCGGTGTTAAGCGTGCTTCCTTCTTGAAGGCATCGTCGTACGTTATCGGCTATAAATCCACTCCAGGGGAAACCCTGATCGGTCTCCCGGATCGGATGATGACGGCGCTTCCTGCGTCGTTCTACCTCTTGGGGCATCATTTTTGGAGCAGCGGCTGGATGGAGGTGGATCTTTGGTGGAGTGGTGTTCATCTACCACGTTGACGTTGATGATTCTCGGCGGCGTGGAGCTGCAGGGTATCGAAGACGGGCGCGGACTGCAGGACACGTGCAGGATGGTGGAGCTGTCTGGCGTCATGGTGACATCGACGGCAGGTCTAGCAAGGTCAATGCGGTGATCCCTCTTGAAGATGGGTGCGAGGAAGACGGCGGTAGCGATTTCTGCGATTGGCGTGCGCTGAGAGTCTGCTTGACTGGATGTGCTTCTCACCTGCTATTGGGCGGCTTGGAAAGGCATTTGGTTGTTTGGATGATGTGAGTTGGTGTATTGTCACCTTCATCCCTTGTAGGTTTAGCGAGGTGGTTTCGAGTTTGATCTTTTGTATTGCTCTTGTCAAGATGTTGAAGATAATCTAATAAAAAACATGTGCATCCCTTAGATCTGAAAAACTGCAGTTTTCCCGATTTAAGTAAAAGTAAAACATCACCATTTACTCATGTCATTAACCATCGAATAAACTTTCCACCTTGCAGGACTTCTTTGTACCATAAACCCATGTTTATCACACCACATGCATATATGCATCCTTGAACTCACTCTAGCATCTCAAATCGAAACATGATCTGCTCAAACACACAGTTGAAGTACCGTGACAAGCTTTAGATTTGGGATGTCCTTCCATCGGGGTTATTTCGTGGAGCCTGAGCGAGCCCTCGGTTTTTACGCATCGAGTGCCGGGAGCAAAAGTAGCTCTATGATTGTTTTACGTCGACGGTGTGACGTTAATGTCGAAGAGGACAGGGACAATGCGATTGCTTGCTCATATCACGCACTTAACATCAGAAGCCTGAGCTGACGAGGTAAGTGAGAATCGGCTGAACGTGGACATGAATCTTTGAGTTCTGACCACCAAGCTAGCACAGACATTTTGCTGGATCGTGAGCTTCATGGAAACATGTTGAGCATTTCGGTCGCGTCACTCATGGCGCGTTTTGGAGGACGGTTTGGGAAACATGTTGGAGATGCTCTAAAGATGTTGTTCGTGGCCGTGAAACCAAAGAAGGCGCGACATAATCCGTCACTTTGAAGCGCTGATGATCTTGCCTTTGTGTGTTCTTGTGTGGCGTGTTAGTGGGGAGACCGCCCCGATTGTCATTTTTACATGTGTGCTTTTGGAGCTGTTTACCTTAAAGGAAGTTTCTCCTGGTGTGTGGTTGCAAACTCTTAAACCCTCTGGCTTTATTAAACCTCTTAACTTTATTAATTTAAAGTTGGGCACTTATATGATTTTTATTAAAAAAACTATTATGTGGCTTGGGACTAGTTCCATGGTGTGCACGTGTTCTGGCTTAGAAAAACATACATTTATTTGGATTTCATGATGATTTTTAAACGTATTTTATGTTGGTTTTGCGAATCATCAATCAATTTGATCAATGGCAGCTAAGTATAAGGATTGACAAATATCAAGTATGTCTGTTTGGACTTCATGTCAGTTTCTGCTTGCCATCCATTTGGTGACGATCTTTTGAGAGGCATGGATAATTATTTATCAAGTCTTAACTCAATGAGAGAAGAAATCAACCAAAATCATGGTTATTCAAGAGTGTTGGCCCCACTGCGACATACGTGCAAAACGACAAATAACGGCAATTTCATTCAAACATTTCCCACTGTTGCCTCTTGCCTTCCCCTTCCTCATCATTGTCACTCATTTGCACTAACGGTGTTCTCTGACGATGACACCCGCCAACTAATGGGTGTGTCCACAGACTAGTTGTCCCAGTGAAGAATTAAATGTGAGGAACCTTGACCTCAATGCTTTACGACTTGCAGATGTGTGCCTATGCAGTACAACGATCCCGCGATCATCCATGCTCTGCGTCTGGTTTTCGAGGTATGCATACAATCCAAGACATGTCAAAGTCCCGATGACGTTGTCCCATTCACCATCACGTTCCACGCACCACGTTTCTCGTCAACGTGCCAATGGTGTCTGTACGTATCCTCATGCCTCATTCGTCCTTCTTTTTCATATCTTGTTTTAGTACCTTTTCTAGAGTTTTAGCTACGTCACTATCACTATGATCTATAGGCAGCTGTCCATACCAGGTATACACACTGACACGGTGTAGGAAACACAAAAACATTTCTCGAGTTGTCCATCATGAGAGCCATGCTGGGGTTACAAACGGAAAGTTTGGGCTGGCCTTGGGTACATATTTTCTCTTGCTTTAGAGATTTTTTTGTGTTTGCGGGCTAGTTATGGTGACGTAAATGGATATAAATCCCTAGCCCATACTACATAACTCTGTCTTTTGTCAAAACCCACATAGTTTTAGAAAGAAACAGGCCTAATTAGCGCTTACAAGCCCACAGTTTACCGTTTCGTCAGAGAGCCTTGCTCAAATGTAAACATGGGCGGGCCTCGGCCGAAGCTACCCTAGAACACCACGCATGCGCAACCACTATATAGTCTCCCGGGAATTCCTCCCTCTAAACCTAGCCGCCGCCGTCCTTCCTCTTCGTTCGAAAGCAGCGCCGCCGCCACGCTCAAGGCTCGCTCTCCCCTCCCCTTCAACCATGGTGAGCGCCTCTTCCGAAACCCCTAGCCCCTCGTTTCCACAACCCCCTTCCCTCTCTTGTGATCGGTTTCTCGTTTCGGGCGGATGCGGAGATTGATCCCGGATTGGCGGCCGCCGGCCCGAAGAGGACGTTCCTGGTTCAGCTACCGCGGCGTGGACCTCGACGCGCTCCTCGACATGTCCAGCGAGGACCTCGTCCAGCCTCTTCCTGCGCGCGCCCGCAGGGTACTCTTCGAGCTTCGATCTACTGTGCGTTGTTCGGTAACGGATGTTCTTGGTCTGATCCGGTTCGCGTCCATGGTTTGTGGATTGGTTAGGTTCTCGAGGGGTAAGAGGAAGCCGATGGCACTCGTCAAGAAGCTGCGCAAGGCGGTGAGTGATTCTTCGATTGAGACGTTTGTTTGCAGCTGGATTGTGAGCTATGTAGTTGAACTACTTAGATTTTGTAGATCTGATTGTTCCAAGCTCCAACTCATATTCTTTCGCTGTCATGACTGAGTTATTAGTTGTTAAGTTCACCATCAAATGGTAGATTTGTTAATTAGACACTGCTGTAGAACGTTGTATTATTAATAGTATGTTTCATAGCTAATTAGCTGTATGGATCTACAGAACATGCTTGGGTTTTCTATTACTAATTGTTTGTGTTGGTACATAGTTAGTACGTTAGATTCACCATTTGCCCTGCTATTTGCTTGCTGGTGATTAAGTTTACCATCAAATTGTAGATTTGTTAATTAGCCAGTGCTGTACAGCTTTGTATTGTTAGTTTGTTTTATAGCTAATTAGCTATATTGATCTATAGAACATGTTTTTGTATTCTAGTACTGTGCGTCCAGCCTTGTTTGTGTTGGATACATGGATTGTTAGAACGATGGATTCACCTTTTTGCTTACTAACTGTAGTACTGATTTAAAATTGACCTTTGACCTTCACCACATTAATATTTAATATACTATAGTTTTAAATACCTGCAGGGAACAGTAGCCTGCATATATTTTAACTTCATTATTGTACTGATGCATAGTTTTTCTAGGTTCATTTGTCATGAAGTATTTCTTGTCATATGAGATATGACATTTTCTGATGGCTTCTATGTTTGGCTTTTTGTTTCGTATTAGATGTGGTTTTAGTTCGTTTTTCTCTATGCTTCATCTGGACATTCATTGTTTGTGTTTAGATTTGTGTGCTTATGTTGCTATGTGAGTGAGATTGAGATGATGATACAATATACCAATTGGGTTGATTGGCCTGCATGATGGCCTCAATTCTGTATTTAGCTCTATCTGATCCATCTCTACCGATTGTCCCCTTGGTTGTTTCTCTTTTTATCATTGTGTGTTCATTTGTTTCCTTTAAAGTGTGAAGATGCTGAGTTGGCATTTAGATACTTTACTAATTGTTTTGTTTAACATCCATCTGCATCCTCTAATTTGCTTGTGCACTCTGAATTCTCTACTTTTATATCGGTAACTCACCTGTTGATGTCTTGTGTAAACAGAAAAGCAATGCCTATGGTGAGAAGCCTGAGCCTGGGGGACCCACCTCCGCAACATGATCATCATGCCAGAGATGATGGGAAGCCTTGTGGGATTTACAATGGAAAGATGTTCCAACCAGGTCGAGATCAAGCCTGAGATGATTGGCCACTACCTGGCGGAGTTCTCCCTCTCTAAGCCAGTCAAGCACCGGAGGCCTGGTATTGGTGCCACCCACTCTTCAGGTTCATTCCCCTCCAAGTGAGAACTATCAGGAATGGCTTTCTTTGAGCTCCCGAGGATTCAGTGTTATTATCTCGTTTATGTAGTAACTCCTGGTTCACAAGGTTTACAAAGTATACCCAGTCCGTCCTAAGGAGCAGTGTGTGAACCTTGAACCTAATCTGTTCCAAATTTTGATTACCTATTATGCTGAATGTTATCTGTGTCTCAGTTTATCTTTACTTCATGATATCTGTTCATACTGATTGTTACTTTTGATGGAAGCCCAAAATTAATGCTATGTGTCAAAACGAGCATCAAGTTTATGACTGTCCGATCCGGTCGATCAAGCCATCTTCCACGTCCTGACAAAACATTGGAGAGCATCACGTGTGCGCCCCGGTTCCGCCTTTTCCTCCACGGCCACCCGTAGCTCCATCCTGGCAGCCTGCTGGTCAGTTTGCCGGCGCAGTGCCTTACTCATCCTCCTGCCGCCTCCGGACCCGCGCGCCGAGCGCTCGACCCCACTCGCCCGCCGGCGGCTTGAGCGATCCACCGCCAAAGTAGATCCCGCCCCGTGCGGCCCCGCTGACACGTGCCTGCGGCGCGGTTCTCGTTCGTAGCCATGCTGCTCCGTCGCTCTAATCAGCCAGGATGCAGCTTGAGTTAACCCTCCATTGGATCTCCTCCGGATTGTTTGCTCTGAAGCAATCAACGACAAGAGAGCAAGTTGAATTTGATACCCTCTTCAAGCTTCAGAGTGCGATTGGTAATGGCCATCTTCATTGGAATTTCGAGGTGATTTGTGTGGCTGGATAGTGTAATCATATGAGCCTGTGAAAAAAGAGAATCGAGACTACATAGTAATGCGGTTGCTTTTGCCTGCGAGTTGCTCTTTCTCCACTTCTATGCTTAGGTGTGGGAGCCTGGCCGGCTACTTCGGTTGAAGAAGAGAAAGATAAGAAGAGATGAGAGAGAGAAGCTACATGAGAGAGCACATGGTTGTGCAGCTCCTGTGTAAAAACAGGTAGCAAAACTCAAGGCTATCTCATTTCTCAGGGGATCTCGTGTGAGCAGCTCCTCCTGTCCTGTATCTTGTACAGTACTAAATTGAAGTTTTAGAATTACATAGAGGATACATATTTATTTGCACTATCTACGCCGGGCCGTGCTATCCTTTATTGTTCCTGCAGAAACCTTCTTTGGGCTGTGGTCGGCATTTGTGCTGCGGAGGCAAATCTCTGAGCAGGGCTCTCTTGAGCTTCCACTCTATCATCCGGACCGGGCATTCCCCTTGGTGGTGACCTTCCTCAACTTATATTGTTTTATGATTTGTAAATTTACTTCTTGAATGGAAGGTGTGGTCAGGTCATTGGCATGGCTCTTGTGGAGGGTTGGGCACCACACGGATCTTATCACGGCATCCCCTTTGGCTTCTTACCTTTCGCGTTGTGCCTAGTGTCATGACTCGTGTTGTTCCTTGTATTTAGTTACAGCGGCTACAAGGCTGCGTCCATTATTTAGGTTAAGTTTGCATCCATTACTCATGCTAAGTGTACCCATTATTTAGGTTATTAAGTTGCAACTGATGCATGGTTTAGTTGTATGTATTATTAGGTTAAGTTGCAACAACTATAAGTCGTGTTTGTAAGCAGTTAATTGTTAATTCACACGCGTGCTACGTTGCATGCCCACTATTGCTAAGTTGTATACACATTAGTATTAAGTTGCATACCCACTAGTATTAAGTTGTTTATTCATTAGTATTAAGTTGCATACCTTATATTATTAAGTTGTATACCTATTGTGCAACATAGTTGTAGATGTAACATGCGCAGCTAGATTTTTGTCTCTATTTCATCCGTTTGGGCGAATTTTTCATTTGTTCATTGTCCAACTAAGGTTAAATTGCATCCATTCTAGCTAGTATTAAGTTAGCTATCACCGATTATGGTGATTAAGCACCATTATTTAGAGACTTATCTATCCATGTGTCTGAAGTTGTTTTAATAGTGCATCAACTAACGTGTGCTAAGTCGTGTTTAAGTAGATAGTAAATTATTACTTCACACATGCTCTAAGTTGCATACCCATATTTCTAAGTTGTATAACCGCTACTATTAAGTTGCATATCAACTGTTGTTAAGTTGCATACACACTCTTGTTATTTTGTATACCAACTATGATTAAGTTGCATTCATTCTCCAGTATATTTTTTACCACGTCTAAGTTGTCTATAACCCGGCGTCCTAAAGTTGTGTAATATTTGGTTATGATGTTTTATTTCGTTGCTATTAGTTATCTAGTTGCAAGTACTTGGAAACTATGATAGAAACTAATATTACCGTTTTGCTGGGAGTGATGTTTGGCACATGGGCGTGTACTCCCTTTATCTTGAAATACATGTTAGACACATTTTAAAGTGTTAAAAAATTGAAACAAGGTACGTACATCTTGTAATATCTTCAACGCTCCTGAAATCGTTTCATGAAAATGGAAGCATGTCATATTAGCGTGTAAAAAAGACAAATTCGATTGCTGAAAGCAAAGACTTGTCACAAGATAAATTTTCTCTTTCGCTTAGACTACAAAAAAATATCATTTCTTCGTGAAACTTGACGAAGTCATATATATTGTGGAGATGTATACGTAGATTTTTTGTCAAATTTTTTTAACACTTTGAAACATGTTTTTATGGTAGAGGGATCATACGCACCCGGAAGCCGAATTGAATTTCCGCTTAAGTAAGTACCTTAGAAAATAAATTGGCTATAAAGTATACAAAAAAAATAGTGTAAGAAACTTTTTGTACAAAAAGTTGTTTTGCTTCAACACTAAAGTTGGTTTTCAGCAACATAGTTGCTTTTTTAATTATTTTTTGTTAAAATATATATAAATAGGATCTAGTTGAAGATCTCATCGCAAGAAGCCTAATAAGCGCTCAGTTACAAGTCTGATACACCATTTACAAGTTATGGCTTTTTGATTTTTCTTCTTATGAAATTAAATGCACGTGTGAAGTATTTGGGTGATTCCCGTGACAGTGAAATCTTTCCTTTTATAGCCGAGTGTTTAGATGAGCAAACTGGCATCGGATGCTCTCTAGCCACGTCCTTAATGTTATATCGTCAGGATATTCGAAATGGCTCTTCTGGAATTGTGATTTTTTATGCTGTCGCAATGAATCTAACCCTTTCTGAATTCCCAAGACATTTCAAACTGTTGTGTTGATTGGATATCTATATGATCCAATCGATTGCGTAAGACCTGCGACTGCAATAGAAGTTCATTATCAATTGCATGGGTTGATCACAACACTTCAGCATGTAAGCCATACAACGGTTGAAGAAAGTATGTCTCACGGTTTTATGTTCTAGACGGAACAAACCCTCTGAAGTTTAGTCTCTGAACCATTGGGACATTAGTTTGTCTGTCAGTCTACCCCACAAATAACCACAAATACGCATCCTTCCACTTCCCGACATAACTCCGAAAGGGAATTCGTTGTATCATATCTATTTTTGAAGAATCTGCTACTCTCCCTCAAGGCAATATTAAGATCTCTAATCTTGGATATTCTTAATCCTCCATATTCTTCCCTCATACACCAAACAAAAGAATACTACTATCTCACTGATCATGATATATGTCATTGGATATCGATTCTAATCTCTTTGCATATTCCTCAAACTTTGAAGGCATTACAAGTTTGGTATATTGATGAGTCCCATATCTAAAATAATATTCATTGTGACAGAAGCTACAATCATTTTCTCTCACTCTAGCCCACGTATAGAAGACATCTGTGTACATTTATGACAGTGGCTCAGATTTATGATGATTATTCCGGATAGAATCCACATCCAGAATTTTGGCAGTTGCTTGCTGAGCTAGTCTCGTGCACACGCATGGCAAATCAGCACTGTAAGCCGGAAGCAGATACAACCGCAGCTGTTGTTCAAACAATCTCCCCTGACAAAAAAACAATCAGTTTCACGTAGCAGCTCAATCTCCGGCGTTGTTCGTGGGGCTCGCATTTAGTACCACGATGGTCTGTTGATTTAACTAGCCGTGTACTTCAGCAGTTGCAGAGACGATCAAAAATGTGGATTAGACTAAACTTCGGCCAATGTTCCAGCTACTGGTTAGGCTTAAGCAGCACCAGCTGGAATGCTGCCCACTCCTGCCAGATCGTCGCTGCCGTTAAGACCTGGAACGCCACATTCTTTCCGTTCATCACCGGTGGCGACCATGTGCGCCGGCATTGTCAACTGCGACACCATCGCTCAAGGTGCAAGATTTTTAAAAGCCGAGGAGCAGAGTACCTGTTCGTTGGCACATGCTTGCACGAACCGGAATCAAAATCAAATTCAAGAGTATCTAGTCAATCTCTTCTCTACTTGGCAATGCAATGTCCATAGGCGAGATACAATTTTTTTGGAATGACAGTTGGAATGCGATTTTAACGCTAAGGAGTTTCCAAGGCTGCATTCTTTTGCACTACACTTTGTTATCGTAAGGATATAGTTCTTGTGAGACAGAGCTACACTCTTCTACTGTGCCTAGCTTATGACGAGTACAATAGAATACAAACATTCCTGGTTCGGTCAATTTGGATCTACCAATGGAGGATGTTTGGCATGGAAGGTTGGCATCTGCGCTGTAATTTGTTCTAGAAGCATTACTTCAATCATGTTGACCAGCAAAATTTACTCAAGGATATGGAAAAGCAAAAGTGTTGTTGAGAATTAAAGTTTTTGCCTGGTTGCTTGTTTGTGACAGATTGAACACTAGAGCTATGCTTAGGGGGTGCAACTGGAATGTTACAAATGTATATACTTGTGTTCTATTGCCTGTTCAGATCACAGAAGATTGGATTCATCTCTTCTTTGGGTGTAATTTCCGCAGAAGAATTTGGACATATTTGCAGATTGACTGGACACAAGGGAATAATATTGAGTAGATGTACATCACTGCAAAGTCTGCATTTGCTAAAACCTACTGTTGTGATCATCCTTGCTTGCTAGCACATTTGGAAGCAAAGGAATGAGGCTATCCTTCAGAATGTAAGACCATCTTTTAGATCTTAGGTCGAGGACAGGCATACTAAAATTTTCAAATCTTGCATTGAAAATCTCTTGTAACCTTTCTTCTTTCTTTCTTCTTGTTGTTGTACATATCTTTGAACTTTTGTGAAGAGGTGGAGTTTTTAATAAAATACTGTGGAGTTTTGGTCTCTTGGTAATTATTTTTCACCCGTAAATAAAGCCAATTGAACAGGGTCCTAAGCTCATCTGGTCAATATAATCCATGACGTTTCAGGCTTCGGTTTTATCCATGAAGAATTTGCCTCGGGTTTGAGGCTGGGAGAGATACAAGAAAACATAACAGGTGCCAAGACAACAGCATCCACAACGCTCATAGTTTCGACTCCACTGAGATCATCATGTATTTGACACCAAGTGACCAGATTCAGCAATAAACACCCATCACACATTCACACAGAGGACTTGCCAAAGGACTAAACAAGCGTTCTGGTTGCTAAAAACAAAAGATTAGTTGCACCTTCAGCAGAAAGACCGTTGTCACGAAACAATTGGCTTACAGGATTCGATCAGCCACCATGGGTCCAACCCTACTAATATTAAGTACTACTACCAGAGAGTAATTCCAACAAATACTTCCTGCATAACATTATATTGACAGTTTCACAAAGGGCATATAACGGCATTACTCATCCGAAATGAACCCCAAATGGCAAATGCATCCATCCATCTCACTTGCGATCGGAAGGCGGAGCTGCAGGGCGAGATCCACTGAACCTGGCCGTTGTACTCCCAAGGTGCGGCCATTCTTCAGATTCCCATCAAGGTGAGGTGCTGCCTGTCCGGAGGAATGCCCGTCTCATCGTGGATCCTCTCCTTGATACTATCGTGACGTGTAGAACAAACCTTCGCTGCTGATGATGGTCTTGCACGAAAGGACCGGAGGTGTTAACCTGTATATGCGTCCTATCTCTCGTAGGAGGTGGAGGTCCAGATAAAGGGTACACTTCTCTGGGCCGATGTTGTAGTCGGCAAGGTGCGGCTGTCCACTAGCAGCCTGCCGGCGAAGTAGAGCCGCTGCTGTTCTGGGGGTAAGCCCGTCTGATCGAATACCTTCGCCTTGATACTGTAAATTGTATCTGAATGACGTGGGCTTAGCCCAGTGGTTGGGATCGCAGTGGCGCACCCCAACGACCGGAGTTCGATTCCTGTCAGGGACGAATTTCGGAATTGTCACGCCAAGTCCCGCTTCTACTATATCAAAAAGTGTCTAGTTCCTCCTAGACACGGTTTCATTTTTAAAATTGTATCTGAACTGTTAACCGCATGCATTACGCTGATGGCGTCAGTCACCCATATGCTCAAAAGGCCGCCACTTCTTGATAAGTGTTGGAGCTCAAGATGAGGGATGGACGCCTAGAACGCTACTGGAATCTGATACCAAATGATACACACCAGCATACACCTCTATAGTATCACAGATTTCTCACAATATTTGGAAGGATCACGGATACAAGTTCTCAGCATGAGGGAGGAATTAGAGAAAGAGGCAGGGAACAGAAGCAGGGGTCGGGATTCAGAGTTCGTCAGATACAACTTGGCTTCCAAAAGCGACTCCTATCGAAGACTCTCGGGCCGAGATATCGACGACGCTACCAGCGCTGGGACCCACTCCAGCTGGCCACGGTGGGTGCTGCTTCGACAGCCGTTGGGTCAGGCTGTCCACTCAGGTCCAGAGAAACGTGCGGCTCGCTTTCTTTCCCTCTTAGAACGACGAAGCTGGTCACGATCTTCAATTGATCCTTGTGCCTCTATATCACGTTCTTGCTTCTTCCTGACATGCCTTGATGATGTACGGGGTGGGTTCGTGACATCCCCTTCTTCTTCAGGACCTGCTTGCCCCCAAGCAGGTGCCCCTGGAAAACGCACATGGGTGCAAATTTTCCCAGGTTGCTAAAGAATCTGTCATACCTGTCCAACGAAACCGAGGCCTTCACGAAGTGTGGATGATGTGACTCGCCTAGCCAGGCCCAGTTCAGGTTCTTGTAGTGCCGAGATCATGGAGCAGTTCTTCAACCCGACACGGTTAGAAGGAGCGAACTTCTTGATTGAGACACATATTACAGGGATGAATCATACTCGAGCTGGCAGTTTGAGCCTATAAGCGGCAGACCCCACTTTACGCTCGATCACAAAGGGCCGTAGAACTTGAATGCAAGTTTGTAGTTAGACACATCCTGAGAAACTGATGACTGTAGGTAGGTTGTAGTCGAGGCCTTGTCCCCACGTCCAAAGACCCGTTCTGATGTCGGCCTTTATGCCTTGAGATTTCATTCTCTGTTGAACTCTCTCCAGGTGATGTTGGAGCAGTTTTGTCATTGTGTCTCGCTCCTTCAACCATTCGTCAAGCTGAGGAATTGCACATGCTTCCACTCGATCAATTCCCAAGACTCGTGGAGAATGCCCATATAGCACTTCAAAAGGAGTCTTCTTCAAGCTTGAGTGGTAGCTGGTGTTGTACCAGAATTCCGCGAGATGTATCCATTGGACCCACTTGGTTTGGCAAGAATGCACGAAGCATCTGAGGTATCCTTCCATACATTGATTTACCCTCTCTGTCTGACCATCGGTTTGTGGGTGCCTCGCTGAGCTCATGCACAATTGAGTATCAGATAGTCTAAATAGCTCCTGCCAAATTTTACTCGTGAAGACAGGATCGCGGTCAGATACAATAGCAGCGGGCAATGAATGCAGCTTGAATACTTCTTTCATGTAAGCTTTGGCCACTGACAGAGCTGTGTAAGGGTGCGCCAGAGGTACAAAGTGGGCATAGCGAGAAAATTTGTCCACTACGACCATAATACAGTTAAACCCCGCTGATTTGGGTAGGCCATCGACAAAGTCCATGGTGACTACCTCCCATGCACCATTTGGAACTTTCAAAGGCTGCAACAGTCCCGGATAGGGAACTCTTTCGGATTTTGATTGTTGGCAGACAGAGCAACTGCTGACCCAGTTCTGGATAAATTTCTTCATCCCTGGCCAGGAGAAAAGAGATTTGATTCGATGGTATGTCACATATATACCTGAATGCCCGCCCAAGGCGCTATCATGTAGTGCTTGGGTAACTTTTGCTTGCAATTTGATATTATTCCCAATCCAGACTCTGTTTTTGTATCTTATGATACCACAACGCAAGGTGAAATGCTCAAACTCTGGTGCAATCGCAAGTTTGGTTAGCAAATGTTGTGCTTGCTTGTCCATGGCATATCCCTGCACTACCTCTTCTAGCCATGTCGGCTTGCACTCCACCATAGACATGAGATGTGTGGTTTGCACTGATGGATTTCTTGACAAGGCATCAGCCACCCTATTCTCAAGCCCTTTTTTATATATTATCTTGAATTGCAGCCCTAGGAGTTTAGTCAATGCTTTATGTTGCCAAGGTGTAGTCAAACGTTGCTCTGTCAGATTGACAAGACTGCGCTGATCTGTTTTGATGTAGAATTCAGCGTGTTGGAGGTATGATCTCCATTTCTCCACTGCTAACAGGATTGCAAGGCATTCTTTTTCGTATGTTGACAAGGCTTGTTGTTTTGGGCCCAAGGCTTTGCTAAGAAATGCTAGAGGATGGTCTTCCTGCATTAGCACAGCTCCGATGCCCTTGTCACTTGCATCTGTTTCGACAACAAATCGTTTGTTGAAGTTTGGTAGAGCTAGGACTGGTGCGAGATTAGTGCGGTCTTTAAAGCTTGAAAAAGACGCCTCCATTTCCAGTCCAAATGAAGCGCACTCCTTTTTTTAATAATGCGCGGCCGATTTGCTAATAACTCCATATCCAGCGGCAAACTTCCTATAATGCGGCCCATGCCAAAAACTCTGAGTTGCTTGACGTCGATCGGCGATTGCCATTTAAGAATAAGGTGCTATTTTGAATAGGATCGTAGCAACTCCATGCTCGCCGATAATGTGGCCCAGTCTGACAATTCTTGTTGTGCAAAACAACACTTGCTCTTCTTCACTTTTAGCTGGTTGTCTTTTAGTAGTTCAAACACCATTTGGAGATGATTGACATGGTCTGATAAGGACGGGCTGTAAATTAGTATGTCATCGATGAACACGAGAACAAATTTCCTCAGGCCAGGAGCTAAGACAGTGTTCATAACTCCCTGGAAAGTAGCTGGTGCTCCGGTCAGACCATACGGCATCACCTTATACTCAAAGTGTCCATGGTGCGTCTGAAAGGCTGTTTTATGGATGTCATCTTCTGCCATCCTTATCTGGTGATATCCTGCTCGCAAATCAAGTGCTAGTGAACCATTTGCTCCAATGAGTTCATCCAAACTCGTCGTGACTGGAAGAGGATATTTGTTTCTTGTCATAGCGTTCAAGTAATCTAAAAATCTTGACATAATCTCGACAGGTCTTTCTTCTTTACCAACAAGGCGGGCGGCAAATGGTGTGCTTAATGAAGAACTCCTTGTTTCATCAATTCTTTCACTTGTTTCTATTTCATTTTTACGCATTGAGGTATGTGATAACAGATACGAGTTTTTCTTTTGGTATTTTTGTTTAACAGAATCTTGTGAGTATAGTCTTTTGGTGGTAGACCTTGGCTGCAAATAAATCATCATATAACTCTATCCAATTGCTGAACTTCTATAGGAACAACTTTGACATGTTTTCTCCTCATCCTTTGAAACTTGCGAAGCGGAAATAAGACTCCTCCAGTCTCTTCGACTAGAGCTAATTCAACCCTTGATATAGTATTGCAAGAGGAAGTATGCTGCTTTGTCCAAACCCAGCAGTCTCTGCTTGCTTTTCTCACTTGATTCAACACAATCCATTTGGACTCCCAATCAACTTCCATAGGGCTATGTGTTTTCAGCAGTCAATGCGATTATAACATCATAGCAACTGGTCATTATCACCTTCATAGATGTGAGAAAACTGCCCCTTGACATGTCCATTCGTGAGTTAGGAATGATTTCAGTACCAGAGAATCTCACCATTAGCTACTTTCACTCGAATGGGAGCGGACATTTTCTGCACACCTTGCCAGTTCACCGAACTGTGACACTTGCAAAATTCCAGGAAGAACCGAGTCTATAAGCATCGCCTTCTTTCCCTTGAATAACTCCTTACAGCACAGAAGCATGTGCTATTTTAATACCCCGGCTGCTTGCAGCAGTAGGCCTAGCAACTCTTAGTGCAGGAATCAACTTCACCTTCACCGACTGTCTTGAGCAGTGCGGACTTTAAGTCCATCTGGCATCTCCATGAGTTCTTTAGCCAGATGTATTGGACAGTAGCTGCACATTGGTGCTGTGGGCCTGTTTTTCTCCATTTAAAACAGGAATTCACTTAGCTCTTCTGTAGTTCTTCAACGCGGCAAATTTTGTGCTCCGATTCTTGCAAGACCGAATCGAGATGCTTTCTTCTCTTCGTGGCTATACACGACTTCAGAGATTGCTGGCAATGGTGTTTAGATGGGTGGTTTGTGTGCAGTGCTTTAGAGTTGTGCTTGCGAGAAAGATCTGATTTGTTGTATTGCAGTGGTAACATTCTTGACCAATCTCCTCCACAGCAAGTGCCAAAGCTTGACGGTCTCCAAGCTTTGTGGTTGTTGAATAAAGACAACAACACGAATCTCTTTAACTAAACCATCCATGAATCGAGTGGTGAAAAATGTAGGGTCTAAATCAGGTTTATAAGCTAGCATGTGATGCATAAGATTGTCGAATCGCTCAATGTAATCAGCAACAGAACTAGTTTGCTTGATTTTGAATGCCTGTCGGTACAGCAACTGGTACTGTCCGCGGTCAAAACGAGTACAAATAATTTCACACAAGTCATTCCAACTAACTTTCCAATTTTATCATTCTGCACTTTAAACCACAAGGCAGCGTTTCCGGTGAAATGCATTGCATGCTCAACCCCGAATGCGCTGCGGGCGAGTAAACTACGAAAAATTCTCACGAGCCTTTTTCCACCTTCTCGGATTTTCTCCATGAATTTTGGAAATCTGGTGCGGAGGTCGTTCCGAGTGCATGGGTTGGAACTAACTTCAGGGTCAAAAGCACGATCTTAAGTTTTGATGCCCCAAGCCTGTGACCGGGGTGGTAATGGCGGAGGTGGTCCGCCACCCAGCACCAACCCGGTGGGTGTTTTTGCCACGAGGCTGGTGCCCCGGAGTGTACGTCGACGGCGCGCTCGATGGAGATGGGCCCATCGGCGGAGCGGCTAAAGGAGCGATCAGCGCACAGGCTCCCACTCCCGCCGAGATGTGATCCACGCGCAGGTCCTTCTGCCTTCGCTCGAGCCCCAACCTTGGCCTCCATTTCAGGGCGCCGCTTGAACGTGGCCTTGATCTGCTCCATCTCAGGTTGGAGCAGCGACACCCGATCCTTGGAGAGCGATGATGTCCGGCTTGATGTCGTGGACGAGAGCTTGATGAACCCATCCTCGCCGCGACATCGGGCCGGACTCACGGATCATCTTCATCAACCGTCCATCTTGCCTTCCATGGTGTCGATGCGGCCAGAGCGTGCCGTCTACTATAAGATCCCCAGTTTGGCTGTGGTGGAGAAAAGCGTCAGGCAGGTGGTATACGCACCACTCCCCACCCTTCAGATCGTGGCTACTCAAGACGAAATCGACCCACCGCGGGGCGTTCGCGGCGAACTTTGTCATGGATCCTAAGAAGGTCCCCTTGGCGATGAGGATCCTAACGGATCGGTGATACGAACTCCGAGGGGAAAACAGAGTGCAGGAAACTGTTACTGGAATCTGATACCAAATGATACACCAGCATACACCTCTATGGTATCACAGATTTCTCACAATATTTGGAAGGATCACGGATACAAGTTCTCTGGCAGGGAGGAATTAGAGAAAGAGGCAGGGAACAGAAGCAGGGGTCGGGATTCAGAGTTAAATGAGATACAACAGCTTCAACGACTCCTATCGAAGACTCTCGGGCAGAATATCGGCAGCTACCGGCGCTGGGACCCACACTCCAGCTGACACGGTGGTCACTGTGGCAGCCGTTAGTTGAGCTGGCCTCAGGTCCAGAGAAACGTGCGGCTCGCTTTCTTTCCCTCATAGAGCAGCCCGAAGCTGGTCGTCTTCAATTGGTCAACATGCCTCTCTGTCACGTTCTTGCTTCTTCCTGACATGCCTTGATGATGTGCAGGGTGGAGTTCATGACATCCTGCAACCTGCCATTTTCATCATCCTTCTTCATCTTCTCAGCTGCCACTCCCAGCTCCATTTCTTCTGTCGCTTCTCAGCTGCCTCGATCCCCTTCATGCCTCCACTTGTCCTTAAGGAGCATGACGTAGCCCGCAGCTCCTGCTCCTTTTTACACAGTTTGTTCCACAAAGTCTTTCAGCAAGTAATAGATCACTATTCTCATGGAGTTGTTCTATTTTTCTATCTTTCTCCTTGGCCAGGAGTGCATTCCCTACCAGTTTATTTGCGGCCACAACAGCCTCTCCTTGCAACCTGCCAATCTCACAATCCTTCTTTTGGGATGCCACTTGCAGTTCCTTTAGATTGTTCTGGAAGCTCTTCAATAGCTTGTGTTGCCTCTAATTTCCTGTTCTCAGAGAGGCGGTATTGTCTTTTTCAATGACCATTGTCCTCAGCGGTTCCACAGAAAGTCCTGTACGGCGTGTAAAGGCGAAACCTCCTTATCCTTCTCTAACATCAGGGTCTCAAGCTCCCTTGGTTTCCTAACCTCTGTTGTCAAATCTCTTACGCTGCTTCCTGAGTCTGCAGTGTTTCACCATACTCTGGACAACCTTCAACTTCCTTCAGTTTCAAGATAAATCAATTAATGAGCACATAAACAGAACGATCCATTGATGAGACACAGCTGGACGGATTGCTTTTGAGCAATGCAACTTATGTTCTATGCAGTACCTTAAATTCGGTGTTCAGCAGAACAAAGAAGATTTACACCGGTGTGGCATCCTCCAAGTCACATTCTTGTAGTTCTACATTGAACACAGTGGGAACACTTCTCAAGTAGCAATACAAATTCATACAGACTGGGTAGTTCTCAATGTTTTCCAGGAGGACCAATAACATTTAGTTCGGTAATAAAAATAGTCAATTAACTAAATGGCAGTTTTCAACATAAGGCTTGCGTGGCAAGCTAATGCCCAACAAAAATCAACACTAGGCAGGTCATGATAAACCTGTAGCTAATTAATGGAAAGGCACAGCACAAAGCAAAATAAAATGGTACCACAGCGCCATGAACTTGTCAACATACCGTTAATATAACCTTGTACATTCAAAAGTAACCTGAAGGTACACCTATCAAAGGAACAAAATTACAGCGGCTGAAAAGGCACAAGATGGTGGAAAAAAGAACGAAATGAAACAATAAACTGGTAGCTGCTCTTTGTAAGGAGCCCCACAACAGCAGATGGTCCTTGATGTTTCTAGCCTAGCTGCAGAGAAAGACTGAAACAGATGTTCACAACTGTCACTTCCTTCTCATGCTCCAAAACTTGACATCACATGATGGAAATAAAACAGTGGGAATTTTTTCATTTTTTAAGCTTACAAATTCTAGGATGTTGCTCAATTACGAGTCTACGAGACAGACAAATCGATGTGTTCCCACATTTTCATGCAACCTCACAACGAAGGATGGTATGGCTGATTAACTCAATTGCAGGGCATTCCATAAACCAACCCAGCAGCATTCGGTTCCATAATGCAACTCAGCCGATTAATTAGCTATAGATTTATTATGACCGGTTCAGTGTAAGTCAGAAACAACCTAATACTTATAATACTTACATCTAAGTATGATAATGTTTTTGATATATATTACAGAAATAACTCCCTTTGTTATCTTCAAAATCGTTCCTACAAGTTGAGTCTATTGGGTTTACAATTAAACACTCTCATTTTGTAATTTATTTATTTTTATTTACAACTGGCCTGTATACTTATTAAAAATCCGACTTCAAGCGAAACATTGCACTGCCTCGGGGATAAATAACGTATTTGTAGATTATCTATGTTTATAGCTTTGAAATACAAATCAAGTATCACATAAATTTAAAGTTCAAGTGCTGACTGATTACATTTCTTTAGGAGTGTTATAACTGTTTCTAATAGAAAATTATTTCATAACAGGATACTGCCTCTAGTGTATTATTGATTATGGTTTCTTTTGAACTTAAATCTTATATGTGTTTGTGTATATATATCTCATGGAATTGTTCTGGGATTTACAACTCAGAAAGCATATCTTATAGACGCGCAAGACAATTATGTAGGTTAGTCCTGATTTGAAGTGAATTTTACGGAGTGAACAGTTTAGGAGTATGCATGATACCTTGATCCGGATTCGGATGTAGTGCAATAGCTTTTCCTGTCAACCTGGTTTGCAGACCATGGAGAACCTTCATGAACTATTGATCCATGCGTTCTCCACAGTGCAGGTTATAAAATTTATTAAGTAAAGTACATATCAAAGCACGTACGGTGATGTTGTTGTTACTCCCAAGTGGATCCTTGAAACGAATACCGTAATCCCTTGCTGTCACTGGTTTCGCATGAAATTAAGCCAGTTTACCACTCATCTCTTACCTTTCATCTTTATTAATCTATAGGATCTTAGAGTACCTCTGGTCCACATGGATCAAGACAGGAACAAGGAAACAAGATGCATATCTTCTATTCAATCACCACACAATATTTATTATATTGAGTACCATAATCGCTGCGAGTTTCACCTCCAACCCCGCAGCAAATGAGGACCTATATATATGTGGGTAAATATTGTGCATAACACTGTTAAAGTAAATATTCTTACAATGGTCAACCAATCACAAGGAGATCTCAAGTACAAGATGATGGCTATGGCTATGGAGAAGATTGGAGATGGAGGATGAATAATGGTGATGGTGAAGTTGTGGATCTCTTTGAAGTGTTGTGGTAATCCCAGAACAAGCCCTCTGTGGCGTGGAGTCTTGAAATATAGGCCCTTCTACGTTTCAGCTATGAAGGGCAGTGCATAGTATAGGCAGGCTTAGAACCAGTCACCGCTGGTGATTAAATGCTCTGGAAAGTCTCTTGACTAACACATGGCTGTGTAGGCAACATGGTATTCTTCCATAAATGATCCCGATTTACCTTTCCCACAATACCATTAAAACAAGAGATTGTTAGGCCAGGAGGAGATTGTATACATTTTGAAATTAATTACTCCCTCCCAGCACCCTGTAGCAAAGGCCCACACAGCGCTTGAATCAAAATTTTGACTAACTCATTTGACCAACATATCATAGTTATGTCACCAAAAGCACGTTGATTCTGTTTGAAACATTTCATGATCTGATGTTTTTATTTGTTATATAACTTACTTTTTATCGTTTAAATTTAAGGTTTGATGTGAATACCACCGGCGGGCAGTGACCGGTCAACACCGTAGAGCCGGGAACAACTCGAATACTGGTGACCCAGTCCTGGACGACAGCCATGGCCTCATGGTGCTTGAGTACGAAGGCCTGAAGCATTTCTGACTATGATGGGGAAGGTTAACAGATGGTGCCTCGCTTACGATTTCCTCACGGGCACACACGTGGGGTAAATACAGGCCTCGATGTTGGGTTATCCTGGCAGATCGGCTCATGGAGCGGATTACCTATGGTCGTCCAAGGTGGCAGAATATATGGTGGTCCTGCTTGATCAAGATGGCCATATGAGATCCCTGACAGTTAGGGTTTTCACCGCATAATCGGATCATCCTACTCACGATTGGGCTCGCGCTGCGCACGGTGATCGTAAGCCAGACCTAGACAAGGCCTAAAAAAACTAACACAGGACGTCTCGGAACGTCATCTGGGCAACGATGCCCCACCCCTACAACGGTGGATGTCAACCCTTTGTAAGAACCATTCTTGCAGATGTTAAACTAATCCTTGATGAATCAAGAGCAGCATGTGAGGGATCAGATCTGCCAATAGCCAATTAGCGGGGTGCGTCCCACCACTTCGGTGGGTACAGGACGACGAATAGCAAGATTTGCACTACGACAGCACCATGATACTAAGAACAATGCTAACCCTAACACATCTATGATAACTACGTTGCTCGCCAGTAAAAAGGCTTGACACGACCAACGCATGAACAAAATGGCTGGGCTCGTGCCTGAATAACAAGATGCAGTCTAGGCAGCATAGTGCTGCCGGAGAAACCCTCGAGACGAAGGGGTTGGGATGCGGCGAGATTGGTTTGTGTTGAGCATTGGTTGTTGTTTATTCCATAAACTTCTGATACATCCTTTATCAGTCACGTGGACTTTCTAGCATGAGCGTACCGACAGTACATGAATGGCTCTGCTTCTCGTGGCCTACGGCATTGGATACAGGCTAACACTAGCCCAAACTACGCGCATAAGGCTGAGTTACTATTTCCTTGATGTACCATATCTTCAAGTCCATCTTGATCGCAGCCCACCTCTACTCAGTCAAATTCCGGTGATAACACCTTTTGGTTTTGGTAACAGTATTGCAAAACCATCTGCATTCTTCAAAGGGTCATGTCGTGGAAGAGCAGAACCGTCATGATGACGTCTTGCCTCCTCGTCTTCTCTGCATGGCTGTTGGTCGGCACTACGTCTGGGGAGGCTGCGATGTGCTAACCACATTATTCTCCTTTGTTAGCCACTTCTGCGCTTTGGCTTCACCGTCGGCTTGCAAAGAAAGAAGCCCTCCTCCACCTTCGCGGCCTCCTCTTACGATCTTCCTTCTCCTTGAGTCTCCCCCAATCCTCCACCTCCCCGCGAGCCAGCACTTTGAATGGGGTCCACGGGGCCCCGTCCCGTGACCATCCACGCCGCAGCCGGCATGAGGACAGTCGACACGACTCCTTCGTTTGGTCGAAGACGACCAATCTTAATCGGGCGGGGAGCGTGCTCCAGCTCTTCCCGCCATCGGGCGATGGGAGGAGGAAGCGGCAGCGGCAGCTTCTCTGGGACGGCTACTCCTCCACTGAGGAGGTGAAGGAAGAGGAGGAGGATACCACCTCCTCCGACGAACCGCCGGCCAAGCGTCTCTGCCCCTGGGCGGGCAACATCTGCGACTTCGACAGCGACTATGGCGACGCTAGCGAAGAGAGGACAATGAAGGTCCCGCCGGTGGTTTCTCCAGCAGTGAGGATGAGCCGGCCGGGAGCAGCGCCGATGATGGCGAGGATGAGGACAGCAGCGGCCTTTAGATAGGATAGAGTTAGGAGCAGTAGATGGGACAACATCCCTCCTAGCAACTCCCTTTGAGAGCAATCGGTTCTTTATGTAGAAATCTCTGGTTCATTAATGAAGAACTTCCCTTAACTTGATTTGCCGATTTCTTTTATACTGGAGTCATGGGTGTCAATCCGATGGTCACCCAATGAGCCGATGGCAAGCGCAGCTCAAATGGATGCAAAACAGGTGATCTGATTGCCTTCTCGGATGTGAAGCTTAGGTCCATGGAATTCAGGCCCAAACTTCCAATCGAACAGGTCCGACGCGCAGCACAGGACTAGACCAACACCCAGACTTTTAACATCATCAAATATGATGTTGATCCACAAATAACAAACTCACAGTTAATGCTCCCGGAAAGCACGACGACCTTGACGTTGAGCGCTTACCTCTGCTCAGCAAGTGTTTGCTCACAAACTTTTCGGTGATCTCGCCTCTGGTGCCAACGAGGCGGCCTGAGGCTAACCAACGTGTTATTGCCCTCCTTCAACTCCTCCCGTCCTTTGGTGGTTTTACTCACCGAACTCTCTCGTTCGACATGGTTATAGCAGAGACAGCCAGATTTCAACACCATTGCTGTGCCCCCGAGCCTCGAGTGGCGAAGTGAAGTTACTCATGCATTGGGCCACTATGGCCCCCTCTCTGTGGTGCAGTGTTGAGTTTGACAGATGGAGGTTGTTGTGTGAAAACTTTGGGTGACTGCCCCCCAAGTCTTTGGTCCACGATGAGCAACCTTGGTGAAAATGGGTTCTGATTGTGGATGGCCGCCGGTTGTTCTCGTGATCCTAGCCTGATCTGCATGTTCATTCCTGATATTTGGCCACGGTTGTGATCCTCAAACCTGCCGGCAAACCTCAACACCTTAAATGAGAAAAGGAGCCGTCTTGGGCCTTAAGCGATGCTGTCGATGTGTGACTGGTGCAGAATTGAGTCGTTGAGAGGGCCAGTCGCCGAGCAATCTCAATGAAAATTTCATCTTGATAGGCTTCAGCTTAAATCCCTTGAGTCGATGGCCGTGCATGTTGATCCTCTAGTCTTGAGCATGCTCCAAAATTCTGTTTTGATTTTTCTGGCGATCGATTCATGAATCGGCTTCCCACAGGTACATACTTCGTGGCTTGTACCTTCCCTCATCATCATGTGCCCGACAGATCCTTAGGTAGTTGAGATATCGGCTTTTCAATAATTCAGCTTTCTCGCCGCTATGTCACGACACTTTGTCAGTAAGAAGCAGTGCGAATATTTTGGCCAGATTCTTTGAGATACAGTCTTGTAGTTGTCGATCCGACTATTTACAGATTGTTGAGATTTCGAGAACCTATGGCAACGCGCCATCGGCCATCCTTCTTCTCCACAGGTATCACATTGGAAATCCTTTCAGCGTACCTGCATGGCCTGATGAACCCGGCGTCCAACAACTTCTTGATCTCCTTCTTGACTTTCTCAATCTCTTCTAGCTCGTAAACCCATACCCATCGCCTTCTAGGTCCATGCTGAACACAGGTGAAGCGTATGTTGAGGATAATATTGGCCAATCGCTGGAGTCGGCGTCCCTTGTCATTGTAATGCTTACTGAGAATTCACCCCTTTTTATTGTTTGGGGCCGATCGTGTGGATCGGCCCCCTCTTCACCTTTGCCGCGGGAGCGACTGCTCTCGGGCTTATCCTCGCAATGGCGATCTGCGAGCCCTGCCCTATTGATATGGCTGGAGATCGACCATGACCTCCGGAGGCAGTGGCTCAACTTTCGCAGCAGCTGACCGAGGAGTAATCGAGCGCCTCTACTCATGTGGCGTGAATCTGTCCGCGCAAGACTTTGCAGTCGTTGGTGGCATGGGTGAACGTGTCATGCCATTTGCAGTATGGTCTGCCGTTCATCTCTTGTAACGTGGGGATTTCGTGGCCGTCGGGTAACTTCAGCTGTTTTTCCTTTAGGAGCCAATCAAAAATTTGCTCCGTTTTGCTCAAATCGAAGTCGAATCCTTTTGCAGGCCCTGGTTGTTTCGCCCACTTGCAGGACACGGGTTTTGCCCCCCGGGTCCACTCAGCAATAGTGAACTCCTGATCTCTTGCAGAACCTTCATCTTCGTCCTTCTCGATCAGGGTGACGCGCTTGTACTTGTCCTGGTACAATTACGGATGGCGTTCATATGTTGTCCCTTACGAACCATGTTTGTGTCTACCGATGCGTCTGCAGCCGACGTCCGTGCATCGGCTTTCGCCTGTTTGAGGGCTCCTCCTCAGTGCCTTGTCCATCTCACTATTTGCTGGTTGGCAGCCAGATCGGGCCGCGATCTTCTCAACGTGTACGATGCTGTGCTGGCTTCTTCCAGGAGCCTGGTTTACTCTGAGGAGTAGGGAGGTCCTAGACGTTTGAACTCACTTGAAATAAAAACTGCCCCCTTCTTTGCTGTTTGCATTCTGGACAGTTCTCGATTGTTGGCAATCGGCTCATTCCTAGTCCCAACAATGTTTGAAGAAAGGGACACGCTCATTTATCCACGAATTGTCTTGCTCCTTAAAGCCTCCCTCGTGCGACGTTCGTATCGTCGTTGTGGCCGTGGTTACAAACGATACCTCATTTGCATCGGACAGCGATATCAGCGCTACGTCGTTATCATCATGATGACGTCGGTCGTCTTCTTTATTCATGGGTGTGAGAGATGCTGGATAATGGATTGTGGACGCCGTATGTTTCTCACCTCCTCCTCGGCCCCGAGTATCGTTTACTGCCATCGTCGTCTTGGAGCGGAGTCGCGGAGGCAGCGCTTATCCTCTTTCTCTTTATACAAGGGTAGCTGCTCTGCTGTCCGCGTCATGGCGAGTCACCGAGCCATAGCCCAGCCGAAGAAGACCCGGAGTTCTCTTGGAGTGGCCAAGATCGTGTTGACATCGAGCACGAGCGTGTCTCCGTCGAGCTTGATGCCGTGCGAACGGGTCTTCCCAAAGAGCCAACGAGTTCGGTTCCGAGGACCGCCTTGACCTTGTTATGTTTTCTTCTTGGGTTTGTCCTTCGGTCCTGCGCTGAGCGGTGCTTTCTGCATCTCAGGACGTAGATGATGTGAGATGAATATCGAGGATGTCCCACCGTGTTTGAGAATGTTGCCGTGAGAAACCCCACCGCGGCGGCGACAGTGCTTGTGAAGCAGGAACAACTGAGCTGCGGCTGGCCCAGACTCCTGGAAGCGACCGACCCGCAAAGCTTCCTGGTCGCGCGCCGATGCAAAGTGCAAGGGCGTGCCACCGACCTGGTCAGGAAGGTGTGGATGGTGCCTCGCTTAGTTTCCCTGCGAGCACACACGTACACGTCCATCACGAGCCTCGATGACTCCAGGTTATCTGTGAATCGCTCATGGGGCGATTCACATGATTAATCCAGACAGCGGGCTGGTGAGTCTGTAAGTCAAGATAAAGCATAGATACGACGATTTAGGGTTTTCACAGCATAACTCATCCTACTCACGATTGGGCCTCGTGGCTAGCTCCCATGATCGTAAGCTAAGCCTGAACCAGAAGCTAAAGCTTTGACACGAGTTTGATCTCGGAACGTCCTGTCTAGGGCTAGCAAACTACACCCTACACGCCACTGGATCCTTCAACCCTTTGTAAGGCCTAACTATTACGGATGGTAAGCTAATCCTTGATGGATAAAGGGAACAACAACAGGATCGAGATCTACTAAATAATGATCAGGCGGGGTGCCGCCCCTGCACCCATGATGAAGTACAGGGACGGCTAGATGCGCAAGGGTTGCGCTACGACAGCATATGATACTAAGAACAATGCTAACCCCAACACATCTAATGTTACTCGCCATCAATAAGGCTTCAGCACGAGCAACGCATGAACAACGTAGGCAGGCTCGTGCTGCCTAGATCGTGAGATGCGATCTACTGGTGCTTACCGGAGAAACCCTCGAGACGAAGGGTTGACGATGCGCCGGGTCTGGTTTGTTGAACGTTGGTTTGTTGTTTATTCCATGACCTGATATATTATAGTCATGGACTTTCTAACGTGGGCGTGCACCAAACCGTGCACGAGATAAACTCTAACTTCTACGTAGCCTACTATATTAAGATACCGGGCTAACTAGCCCAAACTCTGCCGATTCACCTATTTCTTGATGTACATATCTTCAAGTCCATCTTGATCGCGGCCCACCTCTGGCTTGGTCAAATTCCGGTGATAACAAATACTTAGTGACCTTATATACAAAAACGGAGAGAGAGAGAGTATATTTCAGTTTCTGAAAACTTTGAAACACGAATTCTTAGTGTTTGCAAATAAATGGCTACATGTGGCTCTGTCTTTATTTGAAGTTCCGGGCAAACCAAGTATTATCAACTCACTGATACAAATGTTTTTAAGTTCTCCCATGTTGATGGCACTGCTTAAGGGGTCGTATACTCTAAGCTAACAAGCACTATGCCGTGAAGCTACAATTTGGCTTTCTTTTTTGGCAGTCACAGAGAAGACATACTGTACACATGACATTTATTCCGAATAACGATCACAAACAGATTTTTTCCGCACAGTAGGTGTCCCGTGCACACGCATGGCACTTCCCAATTGATCAGCCAAGTGCCTCAATCAATCAACACTGCTAATAATAGGATAAAGCCAGGTGGACATAACCGTTGTTGGCCAGCTCAATCTTCACTGACAAAACACACAGTTTATTATAAAAACGTCACATGCTTAGTGCCAGTGATCGCCGGCGTTCTTCGTGGGGCTCGCATTTAATGCCACGACGATTCTGTTGATTTTGATTTAACTAGCAGCCGCATGCTTCAGCTGTTGCCGGAGACATCAAGTGTGGATTAAACTAGCTTTTCAGAAAAATAAGTGGATTAAACAAGATTTTAGTCAAATGCTTCCAGCTAGTTATTACGCTGATGAAGCTTGATCAGCACTAGGCAGATCGCCGTTCCTTAGCCTAGACAACTCTGGATTTGGGAACGACAGGTATACGCATCTAGAACTACCATGATCTAGCTGGTTAGTGGCATTTTTTAACATATGTGAAGCAATCATATTGCTTTGATCTCTGAAGTGTGCACTGTGATACGCGCAATTATGTTGATCTCTAGGAAATGACGGGGAATACCTGCGTATGGATCGGTTTTGTCCGAAGAGATTTTAGTTTCTGTGATTATAGTGCAACCTTTCGTGTGCTCATTGGTAGAGTTTGTTCATGTTGCAAATATACTAGAACACGCGGCAAGATGATGTGATAAGCAGAAGGAAAAATAGCTTCGAATAAGTGAATTATTGTGCACCATCAGCAGTAGTACTTCGACAAGGAAATTTCACAAGTACTGACGGCGAGAAATTATCAACAGGACAATACGAAAACAAATGCACTGCAATTCGATCAAGTGTTCACTATACATGGTGAAAATGGAAAGCGAAATCTTCGCCTTCCTATTACAATTTCCAGTTTTCCACTCAGACTGCATTCCATTTTCTGTGAGACTGAACATACAAAAACCAGCTAATTGACATGTTCATGCGCTACCCAACATTGATGGCATAAAAATTCAGACCTCTGCCATCTCCTTCCTGACACTGGCAGCTTCAGTCAGTCAGGCTTCTGAATGTGCGGCGAGCGTGGACAGGTCGAGCGGCTGCGCGTGGTTGTGGTCGTTCTCGTAGGTGACGATGAGCATCCCGGCATCGCTGCGACACCGCTCCACGTGCTTCCTCGCCGGGCAGTCCTTGATGCTGCTGCACCGGTAGTAGCCCCTGCACACCCAACACAAAAAATGTTCATGCTCGTCTTGCTCAGCAAATGCATGGCACAATTAATGGTGGGAAAAATCACACGACTACAATGTTCTTCACTGGTTTTTCAATTTGCTTCTTCAGATAAAAACGACTTGAGAACTTGACACATTAACAAAAAAATTATGAAGCTGAAAGATGGCTAGAAGGTAGCTATACCTTGGATGAGGGGATCCTTTGATGGGTTTCTGCCCATACTTCCTCCAGGAGTAGCTATCCGAGGGAATATCAGAGACCTTGTCGCCCACCGCCGGCACCCTCACCACCCTCTTCTCCCTCGGCCTCCTGTAAAAAAATCACATACAGAAGTAAGAAAATGGCCAACCGACCTGAAGGCCTGAATTAGACAATGGCGACGGCCGGGATCAATAGGAACCGACTTCTTCTTTGGGCAGTGGCATTTTCCGTCGTCGTCGGCCTTTCGGGTGCAGTGCGGCGCTTCCTGGAGGACGGCCCGGCGACGGAGTTGTCGGACATGCTGATGAGCTGTGCTCACGTTGGTGAAGAAGGAGGTGGCCGCCGACGGGGTGCACACCGAGTTGTCGAAGCTGAACGTGATCACCTCCGGCTCCTTGCCGCTCCTCGCCGCAGCCGCCGCCGGCATCTCGATGTGGAACGACTTCTCGCTGATGGCTGGCTTGTGCTGCTCGAACTGGAACCTCTGCTGCTGATGCTGCTGTTGCGTCTGCTGCTGATGATTAAGATGCTGTTGGTGCAATTTAAATTGGGCGCTGCAAGTAGGAGGAGTAGCACCCGCGGGAGCTTTCGAGCTGTTGATGTTCTGCGCGGCGGCGGCCGTGGAGGATGGAACGGTGCAGCCGCTCGAATCGAGGAAGGGCGTCTCGAGGAACATGTTCCTGTCTCTGTCTGCAGGCGCCTTGGGCGCCGGTGCAGCGATCTTGCCGTTGCCGGCGGCAGAAGGAGCTGCCACCATGACTGGCACATGCATCTGTGGTGGCGGCGCCGGTGGCGCAGGAGAGCTACTCACACGGAGCCCCGGAGGTTGGCGGTACGGTACCGAAGGGATTGGGTGGTAGTCCAAGGCAGCTCGCGTCGACCGGCGGCGAGATCCTCCGGCCGACCCTCGCCCTCGCGTGGCCGACCCTGTTGCTGAGGATGGTGACCACCTTGCCGAACCGGGATACGGCCTCGTCGGTCTGCGCAGCGACGGCGGCGAGCCGGATCGGGTCGACGCCGGACTGCGAGCCGCGCCACGAGCTTCTTGCAGCTCGCCACGGCCGCCCGGTTGGCCTCCTCCACACCCTCCATGGACAACCCGAATCTTGATGGTGCAATGGAATCAAGGAGCTCTAGAATCTAGATCGAGATGAACGTCAAAATATCATAAGCAGCAACCAACAAGATGAATGCACAAATGGAATTGATCAAAGATTGAGAAGAGTTTCAGCATGCAAACACACACATGTGAGAAAGAAACTTTGCAAGATTGCATCAATGGTGGAGTGGAAAACGTCTTGATTTGCTAGATCTCGGTGCGACTTTATGCAGGAGAGAGCATATGCGACATTGCTGGTCTCATTGGGACCTTCACTTGTCCAAGAAGTCATCCGAGAGTATAAAACTATTTCGTTTGGGGTGAAGGTGGAGCACTACGGCTACGGGAATAAATTTTAGCAAAGTCAACAGGCTGGTGAGGATCACAGCCGTCCATACGACTGATGGCCAGGATGCTATTTCAGTTGTCGTTTTCACGCAACGTCATAACATTTTCTTCAGTTTTATAAGCTGGTCAATTAAGCACTGTGCCTCAGAGAAAGATTGGTAACCGTGCCAACAAACATTTCCATTTAGAAAAATATTTTGAATGTGAACTTGGGCCACTAGAAACCTACAAAAACTTGGTGAAAAGTGATTATGATAAATCTCATGGGTTGTATTTTACTTTTGCCAGCTCATTGGCAGAATGGATCAACATTCTGAAGTCCATTGTTTTTATTCAGTGGAAGTTATCAACTCCAGCCGTCATCTCAAGTGAGACAGGGAAATAATTTCGTAGGAAATTCTCCAAATATTTGATTAAGGGCAACCGCCATTAACCTGTATGTCAATGCATGATTGCGTGACTGTCATTTGATTAAATATACACTAGATAAACCAAGACCATTTAATTCAACCACGAGATAACGAAAAGAAATTAGACACCCAAGCTTTTTCTTTGCGAAGAACTATGTATACTAGTAGTAGATACAATGCACTCACCATTTAAAAACATTAAAGGATACATCATCATTCTCAATATAAATTACAAATGGGTAAAGTTCTTAACTCTTGGCTAATTTGATGGCAATTGAAATGCTCATTGGTCCACTCATTGTGCAAAGCATTTGAACTTTGAAGACCTCTTTGATTTGTAGGATCCCTAAAAGTACAGGAAAATAACAAACATAGAGTTGTAATGTCGTGCTATTTTAATGAATTATGCTAGGTCGAGAACATGCTTGATTACTCATAGGTGGTTGAGGTTAATGAATTTTTAGCATAAAGTGTACTAAAGGATTCCTTACAAAATATCCAACGAGTTGGTAACGTACGAATAAAACGACCAATGTGAAGTAAATGCCTAAGGAAGGAATCATTTAGCCAATCCAAGTATTACTCTATGTCGGACCGTAATTGGTCTAGAAAAAAAAGGACTTCTCGTAATTAGTAGTGATAGCATATATGGAATTTGTTGATTTCAATGCCGACTTCCTGGGCCTTCTCAATACCCTCTTCCCCTATCACTCAGACATGATAAGATTCACCAGAACGTTTTCATTTTTTTTCAATCTCATCGATTCTTTCCTTAAATCAACCCAAACGGATATATCCATATGCAACAAAGATAAAAAGCACATGACATATAAAAGGTTGGTCTCAAGGATAATGGACATTTGAAACCTCGAGCCACACTGAAGCCATTTATGCAAGCAATGAGCTCCTCAGCAGAAATACAATAGTGGGACAAACTCAAGGTGAGCTCTCGCATTTCAAAGCCCAAGAACCTGGAGGAAAAGCATTGACATGACTGTTGGATCCTGACCTTTTAGAAGAAATTATGACTAAATTCTGAACCTGAATCAAGGAGCCCTATAAAATGCACTTGTGGGAACTTTCAAAGAAACTTGAAAAGTTGAAATACATTCCTCCTTTTGCATATGTACACATAAAGCACTCCGCGCCACATTTTCACTCCCGCTACGTTTTTGGGAGTACAAAACATGATCATGTGCTAACCATAACCAAAGGGAAAAAGAAAAGGACCGTACAAATGTTGTTGTTGCACCTGTCACCCATCTATTTGCCATTTTTTTGTAGTACACAAATGATCTTATTCACCGTTTATACGACTATTATGATTTTTTTTGTGCCGTGGAGTGAACTCAACCACGAAAGTGGACATACATGTTCGTGAAGGAAAAGAAAAACGTAATCTTAGGATTTAGGGTTTAGGCTTTTCTTAGGGTGTCGAGCATGTATATACTCCAATATTGTATGCTTTCTATGGTGCTAGAGTTGAGGACGTTCGTCATGCTCTTGTTACGTGCATGTACTATGTCTCGTGCTCTTCTCAAGGGTATGAGGCAGGTTTGGAACTTACCAGACGAGGAGGTTTTTTGAGACAAAGGAACGGAATTTCTGTTGCTCCTTATCAGCAACTAGTAGAATGCCCGTGCTTCGCCACGGACATTTAACGTAGTGTCAAATGCATAAGCGTGTAAATATTAAAGTATATAAAATAAATATATAATACATAAAATATTTAAAGATCCACTTCGCACAATTCATTTTGTAGAAGAGAAATGACTGAATACACTATTTATTAAAGCCATGGTCCGTTGACGCGTCTATGGTATTCTCGCACGATCTCAGGAATGTTGTCTTCAACTTCATTAGCCTGATACTTGAGTATGTGTATCAGAAACTTTTTCTTAGCTCGTAACCATCCTACACAATTAGTCTATCATGTTAACATGAAGTTTTCTTTCCACCAAAAATATAAGATTGTGAACATAGAGTACTCACGCTGCAAACTGGATGAACAAATATTTTACCATCCCATGAAAGCATAAAACTGAATACTAAGTATCCAGACAATTTTCTGCAAATAAATGGAACATATCATTATCTTGGTCATTAGAATGGCGATAAAAAAGCTGCTTGTAAAGATAACTGAGAAAGATCACCTGTCGGGGCTTGTTGGTATTGGGATATTGTGAGGATATTTACGTGGCCAGAAATAAATATCGGAATTCCAGCCAGGTTGCGCTATCTCAAGAGCGTCATTTAGATAGAATGAACACCTTTGTAATTTTAGTTGGTACCTCTCTTCTGATAGAGGTTCAGAACATGGGTCTAAAATACATACACGACACTCATGTTTGTCGATGGTGAACAAGATGAAGTTGCCAAGAAATGTGTGTGGCAAAAAAATCTGCAAGTGGTGAGCATTAAAACACATAAATTATGTTAATAATGGAAAAGAGACCTAACTTACCATGTTGCATGATGATATATTATGGTCTATCCCAGGCCAGCTATGAAAAAATGTTGCCAACTCCTTAATATCTGGCTTAACACGCCAAAGTGGATGTTTTCTACCATCGAGTATCGCCACTGAGATGAAAAAAATATTTAGAACCATAACAGTGACAATAAATATGCGATTATAATAACTTACACAAAATCTTAAGTCCATGTTGTGCACGGGAGGCTCTATCAAAAATTGTATCTCATCACATGCCACTATGCGCACAGCCATGTTGAAACAATCCTTGTCCATTGGCTGGTCCATCCTGAGTATGTCCTGAATTTGCTTTAGAGTTAATCCTAGTGGATAAGGTGTGGAGCTTCGCACCCATTCTTTTCTGCAAAATAATTGATAAAAATAATGATATGATAATAATATGCACCGACGCTTGATCATTATCTTATGAGGCTTACTTCAAACAGGTTGCATCGTCAATGGACATGATGTATTTGCATATCTCGTCAACAAACTCATGTGGTTTGGTGGACAAGGTGCAAATAGGAAGCTGGATATTTTCTTTTGCTAAATCTCCTTGGTGTTCTTTACCTAGACTTGTCAATTCCGTAATATCAGAGTCGGATCCATTTTCTTGATCTTTAGATTGATTATATATCGGACTGCCTCTTATTTTGTTTAGCTCTGAATCATGCAATATGGCAATTAATTTTCTTCGGAATGCTTTCATATCCTCCTACAAAGTAGTAAGAAACATTGATATTGTAAATTAATAATTTAAGATGCAAGATACTACTAACGGTCTCTAAACAAAATAATACCTGAGTGATGCAGTCAGAAAGCCTATTGCCTGTCCAATATTCCATAAAATTTAACATGAACAACCCGCACGATGCACTACAAAATTAGCAAATGTTATAGTACAATTCTATCTAGACAAATCAGCATAATTTTTTTAGAGTTTTCAGACCTACTTGATCAGAGGATTAATAACTTTTTTTTGCATAGGTTGATGGTAGCTCAACTGCTTAGTTAATTTTATTTTCTATCTCAACTACCGTGCACCACACGACCTAGAAGAGACATAGAACTGATATGCCAAAAAAGAAGTGGTGGACCTTCTCCACGCCCCGTTACTCAATGGTAAGGTCAAATTTAACTACTATCCGAACACACCTTTAAATACACTACTTTTGTATCACCGTAATTTTCACATTCGAAAGTTGAAGTTCAACATACCCATCAGTTTGTAGTGGTTTTCGGATATGCTCTACTATTGGCCACGTCGTGACATCAAGATCGTGCCACTTTTCACCTTTGTCAAATCCCCTTCTTTGGGATGAAGTCTTTAAGTGCTTCTCAAGTCCTCGGAGCTGTTATATGAGGAAAAAAGATACTAGACACCGAGGCAAAAGAAAAATGTCAAGAGGAGATCATGATCAAATAACTTACCATAAATGTGAGGTCACTTCTACCCATTCCAGGACCAAGTGAGTCTAATACTTGTATCAAGCGTTTCTTCGCATTGATGACCGCTAAATACCAGTGGGTCTTACTGATATTTATCGGTAGGAAGATCTAAAATAAAATATTACATAAGTAAGTATACACATGTTAAAAATATAATAAATAAGATGCATAGGTAGGGATTTAGTTCCTGACCATGTCATGCTTTAGATAAATATATGTCTGCTCTATGATATGGCGATATATTTTCACGTCTTTCTTCAGCATATTGGAGACGTATGTTTTATCCATATATACCTTATCGCCGGCTCTATTGAAGCAGATGATCACATGCACGCATGCAATATATGTAGGCATTTATCACCTACAATTGAACACGTAAAATACATTTTAATTAAAAATAGACACAAATTATGTAAATAGTGATTTCTTGTTGACTTACATCATCAGGCAGAAATCCGTCATCACATGTAAGACACTTTAAATGGTCATTAGATAGCGATGCATCACCGATCTCCACAAAGTTGGTATTTTTAGGTGCAAACATTATTGATTTAGTGACGGTAAAATCTTCCGCGGTGCAGAGATAGTTGAAGATCTCTCATATTATGTTTTGAGTGTTTGATGTCAATGTACGTGATATACTAATGTTTGGTTAAGTGGTACAGGGATTATATAGATACATTTGTGTGTGTGTTGGATGTGGTCAGTGCTGTCAAAGAGAATCAGAAAAAGTTCATCAGGCCGGATAATCCGGGCCGGATATTTCCAAAATATCCGGCCCCCAGGATTTCAGTATAGGGGCCGGACATTTGCCCGGATATTGTCCTGGTTTTGTCCCAGGGCCGGATTATCCGGGCCGGACATTTCAAGAATATCCGGCCCCCTCGAAAACGGCTAAGGACCTGAAGAAAAGTGGCTCTGGTATGGGGCCGGACATTTGACCGGACATTGTCCTGGTTTTGTACCTGGAGGCCGGATTATCCGGGGGGCGGATTATCCGGCCCCCCGGAAGGCTCAACGGTTGGATTTTGGGGAGGGGTATTTATACCCCTCTTCTTCTTCCTTACCCCTTTGCTCAATCATTGCTCAAGAATTCTGCCAAGCTACACCACCATTAGAGCCACCTCAAGAAACACAAGATTTGCAAGATCTCCTTCCTCCCCCAACCAAATCTCTTGATCTTTGGGGATTCGAAGGAGAAGCCACCGATCTACATCCTCACCGAAGCGTTTTTCATTTCCCCCTCATTTGTTTGAGGGATCTCATGCTAGTGTTCCTATTTGGTTCCCTAGTTGATTTGTGTTGATGTGTTGTTGTTGATTGTTGTATTGTTACAGATTTGGGAGCCTCAGTTGTGGATGTGTGCCCCAAGAACCTTGTAAAGGCCCGGTTTCCGCCTCGAGGAAATCCCTTAGTGGAAGTGGGCTAGGCCTTCGTGGCGTTGCTCACAGGAGATCTGAGTGAAGCCTTCGTGGCTGTTGGTTTGGCTTGCGTAGCAACCACACTCCTCCAAACGTAGACGTACCTTCTTGCAAAGGAAGGGAACTACGGGAATCATCTCCGTGTCAACGCGTGCTACACTCTCGGTTACCTCTATCCCACTCTATCTCCTATATATTGCGTAGCTATATCTTGCTTAGTTGATAACCTTGTCATATAGGGAAATTCACTTAGTTGCATATCTAGAGAATTTACCTTTGTGTCAAACCTAAATTGAAAAAGAACTAAAAATTGGTTAGCACCTATTCACCCCCCTCTAGGTGCGGCATACGATCCTTTCAATTGGTATCAGAGCCTCGGCTCTTATTTCGGGCTTAACCGCCTAAGAGTATGCCGGACGAGACGCCTTTGGAAGAGTCCGATAAGTTGGTCATCATGGAGGAAATCAATTCGTTGAGATCCTCCATGGACGCTCAAATGGAAAGCATGAGAAAATTGATTTCCGAGCTTTTGACTCCGGTCCCTCCTAGGGCTCCCGCCATAGAGGACACGGGTGTGTTAGAAGAGGGAGGTGCTTCGGCACTACCCTCCTCTACCAAACCCGTGGAAGGTGATAACTTAAACACTATCAAATCTCCCATTGCATCTCCTAGTGGAACTAGTGGAGGTGAGAGCTACAATCGAGTAGCCCCACCTTTTCAATCTCCCGATATACCGGTTCCCCATCCCCATTTGAACATTCGTGGAGACCCACCTAAGTTTTCCGTTGAGAATTTCGATACTTGGCAATTTGAGTTTCGCTCTCATGTTTGCAGTGCCTCCAATGAACTTTGGAGAATCATCTTGGAAGGCTTCAAGCCCTACAACCCCGACAAGTTGACTAGAAGAGAAGCGGTTGATAGTCAACTCAACAACACCGCCTTGCACATGATTCAAACTAGTGTGGGGACACAAGAGTTGCCTCGTGTTCGGAACTACACCACCGCCAAGGAAGCTTGGGATGGGTTGGCCGCTAGTTGCATTGGAAGTGAGAGCACGAGAAGGAACAAGTATAATGCTCTTCGGAATCAAGCCGAAGGATTCATGAGGCTACCGGATGAAGATCATCAAGTCATGTATGGAAGACTTCTCATCGTTGCCGATGCCTTCCGGCTTAGTGGTGCCACCCACATCAATGACTCTTGGATCAAGGAGAAGTACATTGAATGCATGATGCCATTTGTACCCATTGATGTCAAGACCCTTGTTGGGAGAGAATGCTATTCCTCTCTCTCATCTCAAGATGCCGTGCACGAGATGCAAGCCCTCAAGGTGCTCGAGCAAAACTCCCATGACTCTCGCAATCGTGCCATTGGTATGGCAAAAGGGAACAATCTTGCCTTGACGGTCAACTCCGTAGAAGAAGTGCACCCTCAAGAACAATATAGGGCATCTTGGAGTATGTCCTATCCGGAAGATTTGGAATGCCACTATCATGATCACATGGCCTTCCATGCAAAGTCATTTTGGGTTGATCCCTCCAAGGCCAAGGAAGACAACATCAAGAGGAACCACAAGAGTGGGTTCACTAGCTTTGGTCCAAAGACAAGATCATGCTACAATTGTGATGACAAGCGCCACTTCATTGCCGAATGCCCCTATGAGAATAGAGAGCTTCATAATGGAAGGCTCATTCCCAAGGACAAGAGCAAAGAATCAAAGGGCAAATATTCAAAAGCCCCCAACAAGAAGTTCTACAACAACAAGACCAAGAAGGGCAAGAGGCCCCCAAGATTTGTGCTAGTGAATAGGGAAGAATATTCTTCCGATGAAGTTGAAAGCTCTAGTGATGATGAAGGAGAAAGCTCAAAGGAAGTGGCCGCCATTGTCACTACCAACATTCCCTCTTCATCTCTCTTTGAATCCCCCAATGAGAATCCTCATATCAAGAATGCACATTGCTTCATGGCAACGTCCTCCTTGGACACATCTATTGTGCTATCAACTCAAGAAGAATATTCCTCCGGAGATGATGATGTTGATGATGAAGAAGATGCAACCTCTAATGGATTGGTCGCTCTTGCCTCCCTCTCCACTAACTCTTCATCACCAAGTGAATCCCCCAATGAGATCATTCATGTGGAGGAAGAAAGTTGTCTCATGGCCAAATCCTCCGAGGTATCATCTCCTAGCCCCTCTATGCCTAACATATCAAGTGATCTAGGGGTTGATGATGCTAGTCTAAAAGTGAAACAAGAAATGCTAGAGTTTGATGAATTCATGTTTAACCTACAAGGTATCAACAAAAAGCATGTTTCAAATCTCATGGCTCGTTTAGCTCAACAAAATGATATGCTTGAGAAAAAGGGTCAAATAGAGAGAGAAGACTCTCTTGAAATCCATGCTCTTAAAAATGCTCTTGAGGAAAGTCAAGAAACTATAGCTTCTCTTGAGGAGAGGCTAGAAAATCTTGAAGAGCCTCAAGATGAAATTAACAAGCTCACTAAAGCTAGAGATCATGCTAGGGCTAAGACTAAATTGCTTAAAAAGGAAATGGCCCAATTTGGTGTTGATCATGAGAAACTTGTGAAGGATCTAGATGAACTAGACAAAGCTCACAAAGCTTTGAAGAGTGAATACTCTCTCCTATCCAAGTCAAATGAGCAACTTCAAATTAGGCTTGCTTCATATGATGTGCCTAGTTCCTCTACTCCTTCATGTGATCATGCAAATATTATTGAGGAAAATGCTAGGTTGAAGGATGAACTTGCTAAGGCCTCCTCTCCCCAAAGTAAACTTTCTTTGGATGATCTTTTGAGTAAGCAAAGATCAAACAATGGGAAGGAGGGCCTAGGTTATGTTGCCAAGGCAAAGAAGGCAAACAAGCAAAAAGCCAAGCCCGCACAAGAGAAGAAGAAAGCTATCACCAATGGTGAAGCTCCTAAGGGAAACACCATTAATAATGATGATGCGGGAAATGCTAACCCTAACTATGTTCTATTTAAAGATTATTATGGTGATGTTTATGCTAAATATGTTGGCCCATATGATGGTTATGTTGCTTGGTCTATTTGGGTCCCAAAGACCCTTGTTGCTAACAAAAGAGGACCCATTGAGAAATGGGTACCTAAATCCAAGAATTGATCTCATGTAGGACTATGCCGCCGGAGGTTCAAAATGGGTACTTGATAGTGGATGTACAAGTCATATGACCGGCGGCAAGAACCTCGTCAAGGAGTTGAGGCCCAACATAAACAATATCACCGTCTCCTTTGGCGATAATTCTACATCCGAGGTAATGGGTTTTGGCAAGGTTGTGGTTGCACACAACATAACACTTGTGGATGTCATGCTTGTCAAAACCCTTGGTTACAATTTGCTTTCCGTTTCCGCCCTTGGCAAGATGGGTTTCGCCGTCTTTATTGATAATGATATTGTGGTCCTCTTGTGGAGCAAGACTCTAAAAGTCGCTTTCGTTGGGTATCGCGAACATAACTTGTATGTGGTGGACTTTTCGGGGACCACCACTTCAAGTGCGATGTGCCTATTCGGAAAGGCGGATGTGGGTTGGTTGTGGCATCGCCGCCTAGCCCATGTCAACATGAGAACTTTGCAAAGTCTTCACAAGGGGAACCATATTGTGGGACTAATGGAAAATGTTTCTTTTGCCAAAGATCGTGTTTGTAGGGCTTGTGTTGAAGGCAAAATGCATGACTCTCCGCATCCAAGCAAGACTATCATCTCTTCCAAGAGGATCTTGGAGCTCCTTCATGTGGATCTCTTTGGTCCCGTTACTCATGCAAGTCTTGGTGCGAAGAAACATTGCTTGGTGATTGTTGATGATTACTCAAGATACACTTGGGTCTACTTTCTCAAGACGAAAGATGAGACTCAACAAATATTCATTGACTTTGCTACCGAGGTGCAACGCCAACACAACCTCCTCATTATGGCAATAAGAAGTGACAACGGCTCCGAGTTCAAGAACTATACACTCAATGATTTTCTTAGTGATGAGGGGATTCGTCATCAATATTCCGCTGCTTACACCCCTCAACAAAATGGTGTTGCGGAGAGGAAGAACCAGACTCTTATGGATATGGCAAGATCTATGATGGCGGAGTATAAATCCCGCTATAACTTTTGGGCCGAAGCCATCTCCACCGCTTGCCACTCTTCTAACCGGCTCTATCTCCGCAAGGGCTTGAACAAGACTCCATATGAAATACTCACCGGGAACAAGCCTAATATCTCATACTTCAAGGTGTTCGGTTGTAAGTGTTTCTACAAAATCAAAGGAGTTCGTTTGTCTAAATTCGCTCCTAAAGCTTTGGAGGGTATATTTGTTGGTTATGGTGCCGAATCTCACACTTATAGAATCTTTGATATAGCCTCCGGGATTATCATCGAATCTTGTAGTGTGAGGTTCGAAGAAAATGATGGCTCCCAAGTGGGGCAAGTTGATGTATGTGCAGGTGATGAAATACCTCAAGATGCCATAGTAAGAATGGGTGTGGGATTTTTCCGCCCCATTGAGGGACACGGTGTGGCGTCTCGGGAAGAACTATGCTCTACCACGGTGGAGCCCTCATCCTCTCAACATCAACAAACCCCATCTCTTGAAGCTAATGATGCACCAACCCAAGAACAAGAAGAAAACCCTCCCTCTCATGAACAAGATCAAGGACAAGATCAACCAAGAATTCAAGATCAACCATTTGATATTTGCACTTCACCAAACATTGTCCAAGATCAAGCACATGAGGATGAGCATTCTCAAGAAATTGAGGAAGCTCAAATTGAAGGTCAAGACGGGGACCCAAATGATCAAGTTGATCAAGTGACACCTCCAAGGCCTAGAAAAACCAAGGAGGAGATCGAGGCCCGTCGTCTAGCAAGAAGAGAAAGGCAACTTGAGCGTCTTGAACACACACATGACAAGGTTCTTGGTGATGTAAGGGCAAAGGTTTCCACAAGAAGGCAATTGGCTAACTTTAGCAATCATCATGCTTATATCTCCTTAGTGGAACCCAAGAAAGTATTTGAAGCCCTTGAAGATTCGGATTGGTTGGAAGCTATGCACGAAGAACTCAACAACTTCAAGCGCAACAAAGTATGGACCTTAGTAGAGAAGCCAAAGGAGTGCCGCAATGTTATAGGCACTAAATGGATATTCAAGAACAAGCAAGATGAGTTTGGAAATGTTGTGAGGAACAAGGCAAGATTGGTGGCTCAAGGTTTCTCTCAAGTTGAAGGAATTGACTTTGGGGAGACCTATGCTCCCGTGGCTCGCCTTGAGTCCATCCGTATCCTTCTTGCTTATGCATCGCATCATAACTTTAAGTTACAACAAATGGATGTTAAAAGTGCATTTCTTAATGGTCCTTTGCATGAAGAGGTTTATGTTAAGCAACCCCCGGGGTTTGAGGATCTCAACTTTCCTAACCATGTCTACAAGCTTGATAAAGCACTTTATGGTCTCAAACAAGCTCCTAGAGCTTGGTACGAGCACCTTAAAGAATTGTTGGTAGACCGTGGGTTTGATGTTGGGCTAATCGATCCCACTCTTTTTACTAAGAGGGTTAATGGGGAGCTTTTCGTTTGCCAATTATATGTTGATGATATTATCTTTGGCTCTACTAACAAAGCTTTCAATGATGAATTTTCAAAGCTTATGACCGATAGGTTTGAGATGTCTATGATGGGAGAGATGAAGTTCTTCCTTGGTTTTGAGATCAAGCAATTGAGAGAAGGAACCTTCATCAATCAAGCAAAATATCTCCAAGACATGCTCAAGAGGTTCAAGATGACCGAGTTGAAGGGTGTGGCCACTCCTATGGTTACCAAATGTCATCTTGCACTAGATCCCAATGGTAAAGAGGTGGATCAAAAGGTATATCGCTCCATGATTGGATCCTTGCTTTACCTTTGTGCATCTAGACCGGACATAGTGTTGAGTGTTGGTGTGTGTGCAAGGTATCAAGCTTCTCCTAAGGAGAGCCACATGATGGCTCTCAAAAGAATCTTTAGATATTTGGTTGATACCCCAAGATATGGTATTTGGTACCCCAAAGGCTCAAGCTTTATTCTCAATGGATATACCGATGCGGATTGGGCGGGTGACAAGGATGATAGGAAATCAACTTCCGGGGCTTGCCAATTCCTTGGTAGGTCCTTGGTGTGTTGGTCTTCTAAGAAGCAAAATTGCATATCTCTCTCCACCGCCGAAGCCGAATATGTTGCCGCCGCAAGTGGATGCACTCAATTGTTATGGATGAGGCAAACTTTAAAGGAATACGGTGTCATTTGTGACAAAGTGCCTCTATTATGTGACAATGAAAGTGAAAGATCAAGATGTCGCCTAGAGGGGGGGGTGAATAGGCAATTACAAACTCTTGCGGATTTGTCTTGTAAGAATGCGGAATTAAACTAACGTTTAGTTTACAAGCACAAGCCCTAAATATGCTAAGCTCAACTAAGTGTAACAATGGCAACTAGAGCTAAGCAAGATAGGCACAAGATATATGTAGCACAAGTGATAGCAAGATATATGAACTTCAAGCACGATGGCTATCACAAGGAAAGAGAGCTCGGGTATAGAAATAACCGAGGCACGCGGAGACGAGGATGTATTCCCGTGTTCCCTTGCTTTGCAACAAGGTACGTCACGTTTGGAGGAGTGGAGGTCCCACGAAGGATTCCCCGCGCCACGAAGGCTCACCCTATTCTCCGAACCACACCCACGAAGGATAATGGCCCTTTCCTTATGGTTAGCTTTTCCTCCGCTCCGGAGATGGCAAGCTCCACAACCACTTCACAAGCTCCACGAAGGAGAAGCCCGGGCCTCTTCACAATCTTCTTGAAGAGATCACCGGAGCACCAACCGCCAAGCCAACTAGGAGGTCTCCCTCCAAGAGTAACAAGCTCACGGTCTCTCACTCGAACAAATCGTGGTGGAGAGCTCAACACTATGCAATGATGCAAAGCAAGAACACCGGAGGTGTTCAAATCCTTCACACTCAAATCCCACCAAAGCAACGAATGCTAGGATGAGATTGGAGAGGAAGAACAAGGGGGAAAGTCAACCAAAGACTCCAAGATCTAGATCCCAAGAGATTCCCTCACTTAGAGAAGAAATGGTTTGGTGGAAGTGTAGATCTAGATCTCCTCTCTCAAATCCTCAAATATGAGCAAGAATGGTTGGAGGAATCAAGGGAGAGAGCAACTTCTTCAAATGCAACAATGGAGGAGAGAGAAAGGGAAGAACTATTGCTCAAGGTGGAAGAAGGGCTATTTATAGTCTAGAGAGAAAAATAACCCTTGGGGAGAAAACCGGTTGAAAATCGCATTAAAAACGGCTAAAAAAAAGTGCCGGAGCCGGCCGGCCAGGCCGGTCGAACCGGAGCTGGGCCGGGAGGCGGTGGCCTGTCCCGGTCGGACCGGCCCACCGACCGGGCGGGGCAGCGCGCTGGGCGGCGGAAATGCCTCAGGCCGCGGGGAGCGGCCCGGGCCGCATGGGCGATGGCGCCCAGCCGGCCTTGGCGGCGCGGAGCGGAGCGCGCGGGGCGCGGGAGCGTGGGCCGGACGGGGTGGCGGCCCGGTTAAATGTCGGTCGGACCGGAAGGGTGGCTGGGCTGCCGGCGCGTGGGCGGTGGCTGCCCGGTCCGGTTGGCGCCGGTGCGGACCGGGTGGGCCGTACGGCAGCGGCGGCAGCCGGGCCTTCCTTTTTTCTTCTTTTATCTTTTCTTTAATAACTATTGCTCCCGAACTCCGATTGACATGAAACAAATTCCGTTGGAAAGATAATAACAAATGCCATCCAATAGAAAGTCCAAACTCAAGAAACTGTAGGAGGGGATTTTATCATGAATATAAAAGGGTAGAACCTTATATCATGAATAACCGGTAAAATCACCCAACCTCGAAAACGCAATAGAAGATGCATGCGAACTCCGTTTTCGATGAACTTGGGCTTGTTGTAAAGCTAGCAACAAGCTCAAGAACCTCACATAGAGAAACACCAAGAAGCAATAAGGATATGCAAAGTATGCAAAGGATTGAGCTCCCTAAGACGATGTGATCAAGTTACTCAACCGAAAGCCCCTCTTAATAGTGCGGCTATCTATCCTATAATCCGGTCTCCCAACATCCACCTTGAGACCGGTAAAAGGAAAACCTAGCAAGGCCATACCTTTGCCTTGCGCATCCCGCTTGATCTTGATGATAACTCTTCAAGCTTCACTCAAGCCGGAATGCCTCACTTGACCAATGTTGCTTCGTGAAGACTCACAAATGCTCCCCCATACACTATGATGGGAAAGCTCCATTGATACACATCTTCACTAGTCCATTATCACCAAATGGATGGCAAGCTTCAAGCATGTGATTCACTTGAGATGCTCATCTTGAACTTGCCCAACTCAACCTTGTATCTTCACATACTCACATAAGATAGAGCATGGCTAATATTGAGTTCCACATACACTACAAGAAAAGTTGCCATGGCCGATGAAGTTGAAGTCGCGCCGTGGTTGCTGGTGTACCATGGCCGACGATTTTTGTCCCTCCGTGGTGCATGTCAAAACTTTTTTTCTCGTTTTTGAGGCCACCTAGCCCGACGAAAGCGGCCAAAACGTCGCGTATGGTGGCCCGGGACGTGGTGCATCTCGAAATCTCGGGTTCGCCGGCCGAGTCAACGCAAATCCGCACCGCCGAGGGATGTAGGGCCCAGATGGCAGCCTCTCTGGCATTGTTTTTTTCTAGATCGCGCCATCTCGTTCAACGTTCTCCGATCGAGCCGTTTACGATGCAGGATCATGGGTCCCGCATGTCATCCTCTATGAACCAAAATTCTTTCTATTCTTGGATTTTTTTGACCCCCTGATTTCTGGCTACTTCCTTTTTCTTTTGATCCCTTGCCGCCTTGGAAACGTTGAGACCGCTGCTGCTAAATGGGACCCGCATGTCATCCTCTATGTGCAATCCACTTTCTTTTCTTGGAGTTTTTTTTGGCACCTCAAATTTGGTCACTTGCCTTTTTCTTTCGATCCCCTGCCGCCTCTCAAACGGTGATACCCTGCTGCTTCTTGGGACCCGCATGTCATCCTCTATGTACTATAAAACTTTCTTTTCTTGAATTATTTTTGGCACCTCATATTTGGTCACTTACCTTTTTCTTTCGATCCCCTGCCGCCTCTCAAACGGTGATACCGCTGTTGCTAAATGGGACCCGCATGTCATCCTCTATGTACTATAAAACTTTCTTTTCTTGAATTATTTTTGGCTCCTCATATTTTTTTCACTTGCCTTTTTCTTTTGATCCCCTGCCGCCTCTCAAACGGTGATACGCTGCTGCTAAATGGGACCCGCATGTCATCCTCTATGTACTATAAAACTTTCTTTTCTTGAATTATTTTTGGCTCTGATATTTTTTCACTTGCCTTTTTCTTTCGATCTCATGCCACGTTTGAGACGTTGAGGAACCTGCAGGCTCATGGGACCCGCATGTCATCCTCTATGTACTATAAAAGTTCATTTTCTTGGTTTTTTTTCACCCTCTGATTTTTGGCAATTTCTTTTTTCTTTTGATCCCCTGCCGCCTCTCAAACGGTGATACCGCTGCTGCTCAATGGGACCCGCATGTCATCCTCTATGTACTATAAAACTTTCTTTTCTTGAATTATTTTTGGCTCCTCATATTTGGTCACTTGCCTTTTTCTTTCGATCTCATGCCACGTTTGAAACGTTGAGGAACCTGCTGGCTCATGGGACCCGCATGTCATCCTCTATGTGCTATAAAAGTTTATTTTCTTTAATTTTTTTTCACCCTCTGATTTTTGGCTATTTCCTTTTTCTTTTGATCCCTGCCGCCTTGGAAACGTTGGGTAAGCTGCTGACTCATGGGACCCGCATGTCATCCTCTATGTACAATCAACTTTCTTTTTCTTTTGATCTCAAGCATTTGAAACGTTGAGACCGCTGCTGCTAAATGGGACCGCATGTCATCCTCTATGTACAATCAAGTTTCTTTTCTTGAATTATCTTTGGCTCCTGATATTTTGTCACTTGCCTTTTTCTTTCGATCTCATGCCACGTTTGAAACGTTGAGGAACCTGCTGGCTCATGGGACCCGCATGTCATCCTCTATGTGCTATAAAAGTTTATTTTCTTTAATTTTTTTTCACCCTCGATTTTTGGCTATTTCCTTTTCTTTGATCCCCTGCCTTGGAAACGTTGGGTAAGCTGCTGACTCATGGGACCCGCATGTCATCCTCTATGTACAATCAACTTTCTTTCTTTTATCTCAAGCCGCATTTGAAACGTTGAGACCTGCTGCTAAATGGGACCCGCATGTCATCCTCTATGTACAATCAAATTTCTTTTCTTGAATTATCTTTGGCTCTGATATTTTGTCACTTGCCTTTTCTTTCGATCTCATGCCACGTTTGAAACGTTGAGGAACCTGCTGGCTCATGGGACCCGCATGTCATCCTCTATGTGCTATAAAAGTTTATTTTCTTGGATTTTTTTTCACCCTCGATTTTTGGCTATTTCCTTTTCTTTGATCCTGCCGCCTTGAAACGTTGAGTAAGCTGCTGCTCATGGGACCCGCATGTCATCCTCTATGTACAATCAAGTTTCTTTTCTTGAATTATTTTTGGATCCGATATTTGGTCACTTGCCTTTTTCTTTCGATCTCGATGCCACGTTTGAAACGTTGAGCAACCTGCTGCCTCATGGGACCCGCATGTCATCCTCTATGTGCTATAAAAGTTTATTTTCTTTATTTTTTTCACCCTCTTATTTTTGGCTATTTCCTTTTTCTTTTGATCCTGCCGCCTTGGAAACGTTGAGTAAGCTGCTGACTCATGGGACCCGCATGTCATCCTCTATGTACAATCAACTTTCTTTTTCTTTTGATCTCAAGCCGCATTTGAAACGTTGAGACCTGCTGCTAAATGGGACCCACATGTCATCCTCTACGTACAATAAAATTTCTTTTCTTGGATTATCTTTGGCTCTGATATTTTGTCACTTGCCTTTTTCTTTCGATCTCATGCCGCCTTTGAAACGTTGAGTAAGCTGTGGCTCATGGGTCCCGCATGTCATCCTCTACGAACAATAAAAGTTTTCTTTCTTGGAGTTATTTTTGACCCCTAATTTGTGGCTTTTTTCCTTTTTCTTTTGATCTCCTGTCCCCTTTGAAACGATGAGGACGCTGTTGGCAGGTCGGTCCCACATGTCATCCTCTATGAACATTAAAAGTTTCCTTTGATGGATTTATTTTGAACCCCTAATTAATTTTGGATATTTCTTTTTTCTTTTGATCCCTGCCGCCTTGGAATCGTTGAGGATGCTGCCTCATGGGTCCCGCATGTCATCCTCTCAGAACGGTAAATGTTTCTTTTCTTGGATTTTGTTTACCAAACGATTTTTGACTTATTTTTCTTTCGATATCTGCCGCCTTTAAAACTTTGAGGACGCTGGCTCACGGGTCCACATGTCACCTCTATGAACAAAACGCTGAGGATGCTCTGCCTCATGGGTCCGCATGTCATCCTCTCAAACGAAAATGTTTCTTTTCTTGGATTTTTTACCAACAGATTTTTGGTTTATTTTTTCTTTCCGTCCCCTGCCGCCTTTAAAACGTTGACGACGCTGCTGGCTCATGGGTCCACGATGTCAGCCTCCCCGTACAAGAAACATGTGATATCATGATTATTTTGCAGACAATAAACAGTGTATTGCGCTCTGAGCTATTTCAAACGGATAAATTAAATCTTTATTTTTACATAAACAAACTTATATGTTGAATCTCCTTGTTTTTGTTTTTGCGAAGCATAGGACTTTCTGTTTTTAAGAAAAATCCGAACTTTCCTGCTTTGGAGTGGGCTGAAATTATACGAGTCAAAACGCCCAGCAGGATAGTTCGAAGGCCCAGATGTCCAGATGGAGCCCAATTGAAATCTTTCTTTTCTTGGATTTTTTCACCCCCGATTTCTGGCTACTTCATTTTTCTTTTGGTCCTGTGCCGCCTTGGAAACGTTGAGACCGTGCTGCAAAATGGGACCGCATGTCATCCTCTATGTACAATAAAGTTTCTTTTCTTGGATTATTTTTGGCTCCCGATATTTGGTCACTTGCTTTTTCTTTCGATCTCATGCCACGTTTGAAACGTTGAGGAATCTGCTGGCTCATGGGACACGCATGTCATCCTCTATGTGCTATAAAACTTTCCTTTGTTGGATTTTTTTTACCCTCTGATTTTTGGCTTGCCTTTTTCTTTTGATCCCCCTGCCCCCTTTGAAACGTTGAGTAAGCTGCTGGCTCAAGGGACCCGCATGTCATCCTCTATGTACAATCAACTTTCTTTTCTTGGATTTTTTGACCCCCTAATTACTAGCTACTTTCTTTTTCTTTTGATCTCAAGCCGCATTTCAAACATTGAGACCGCTGCTGCAAAATTGGACCCACATGTCATCCTCTATGTACAATAAATCTTGGATTATTTTTGGCTCCTGATATTGGGTCACTTGCCTTTTCTTTCGATCTCATGCCGCCTTTGAAATGTTGAGTAAGCTGCTGGCTCATGGGTCCCGCATGTCATCCTCTACGAACAATAAAAGTTTCCTTTCTTGGAGTTATTTTTGACCCCTAATTTCTGGCTATTTGCCTTTTTCTTTTCATCCCTGCCCCCTTTGAAACGATGAGGACGCTGTTGGCAGGTCGGTCCCACATGTCATCCTCTATGAACAATAAAAGTTTCCTTTGGTGGATTTATTTTTGACCCCTAATTAATTTCTGGCTATTTCCTTTTATTCTTTTGATCCCCTGGCGCCTTGGAATCGTTAAGGATGCTGCTGCCTCATGGGTCCCGCATGTCATCCTCTCAGAAAGGTTAATGTTTCTTTTCTTGGATTTTGTTTACCAACTGATTTTGGCTTTTTTTCTTCTTTCGATCTCCTGCCGCCTTTAAAACGTTGAGGACGCTGCTGGCTCACGGGTCCCACATGTCAGCCTCTATAAACAATAAACGTTGAGGATGCTGCCTCATGGGTCCCGCAGGTCATCCTCTCAGAATGATAAATGTTTTCTTTTCTTGGTTTTTTTACCAACTTATTTTTGGTTTTTTTATTTTCGATCCCCTGCCGCCTTTGAAACGTTGACGACGCTGCTGGCTCATGGGTCCCCGATGTCAGCCTCCCCGTACAAGAAACATGTGATATCTTATTTTGCAGACAATAAACATTGTATTTCGCTCTGAGCTATTGCAAACGATAAATTAAATCTTTATATTTACATAAACAAACTTATATGTTGAATCTCCTTGTTTTTTGTTTTTGCGAAGCATAGGACTTTCCTGTTTTTTTTAGAAAAATCCGAACTTTCCTGTTTTGGAGTGGGCTGAAATTGTACGAGTCAAAAGGCCCAGCAAGATAGTTCGAAGGCCCAGATGTCCAGATGCAGCCCAATTGAAATCTTTCTTTTCTTGGATTTTTTCACCCCCTGATTACTGGCTACTTCATTTTTCTTTTGGTCCTGTGCCGCCTTGGAAACATTGAGACCGCTGCTACAAAATGGGACCCATGTCATCCTCTATGTACTATACAACTTTCTTTTCTTGGATTTTTTTGGCACCTCATATTTGGTCACTTGCCTTTTTCTTTCGATCTGCCGCCTCTCAAACGTTGATACAGCTGTTGCTAAATGGGACCCGCATGTCATCCTCTATGTACATTCAAGTTTCTTTTCTTGGATTATTTTTGGCTCTTGATATTTGGTCACTTGCCTTTTTCTTTCGATCTCATGCCACGTTTGAAACGTTGAGGAACCTGCTGCTAAATGGGACCCGCATGTCATCCTCTATGTGTTATAAAAGTTTATTTTCTTGAAATTTTTTCACCTCAGATTTTGGCTATTTCCTTTTTCTTTTCATCCCCTGCCGCCTTGGAAACGTTGAGTAAGCTGCTGGCTCATGGGACCCGCATGTCATCCTCTATGTCCATCAACTTTCTTTTCTTGGATTTTTTGAGCCCCTAATTTCTAGCTACTTTCTTTTTCTTTTGATCTCAAGACGCATTTGAAACATTGAGACCGCTGCTGCAAAATGGGACCCGCATGTCATCCTCTATGTACAATAAATCTTGGATTATTTTTGGCTCCTGATATTTGGTCACTTGCCTTTTTCTTTTGATCTGCCGCCTTTGAAACGTTGAGGATTCTGCTGGCTCATGGGTCCCACATGTCAGCCTCTATGAACAATAAAGTTTCTTTTCTTGGATTATCTTTGGCTCCTGATATTTTGTCACTTGCCTTTTTCTTTCAATCTCATGCCGCCTCTGAAACGTGGAGTAACCTTTGGCTCATGGGTCCCGCATGTCATCCTCTACGAACAATAAAAGTTTCCTTTCTTGGAGTTATTTTTGACCCCTAATTTCTGGCTATTTGCCTTTTTCTTTTGATCCCCTGCCCCTTTGAAACGATGAGGACGCTGTTGGCAGGTCGGTCCCACATGTCATCCTCTATGAACAATAAAAGTTTCCTTTGGTGGATTTATTTTTGACCCCTAATTAATTTCTGGCTATTTCCTTTTTTTCTTTTGATCCCCTGCCGCTTCTCAAACGGTGATACCGCTGCTACTAAATGGGACCCGCATGTCATCCTCTATGTACTATAAAACTTTCTTTTCTTGGATTTTTTTGGCACCTCATATTTGGTCACTTGCCTTTTTCTTTCGATCGTCTGCCGCCTCTCAAACGTTGATACGCTGCTGCTAAATGGGACCCGCATGTCATCCTCTATGTACAATAAAGTTTCTTTTCTTGGATTATCTTTGGCTCTGATATTTGGTGCCTTTTTTCTTTCGATCTCATGCCGACTTTGAAACGTTGAGGCTGCTGGCTCATGGGTCCCGCATGTCATCCTCTATGAACAATAAAAGTTTCCTTTGTTGGATTTATTTTTTACCCTACTTAATTTCTGGCTATTTCCTTTTTCTTTTGATCCCCTGCCGCCTTGGAATAGTTGAGGATGCTGCTGCCTCATGGGTCCCGCATGTCATCCCCTCAGAAAGGTAAATGTTTCTTTTCTTGGTTTTGTTTACCAACTGATTTTTGGCTTATTTTTTCTTTCGATCTCCTGCCGCCTTTAAAACGTTGACGACGCTGCTGGCTCATGGGTCCCCGATGTCAGCCTCCCCGTACAAGAAACATGTGATATCTTGATTATTTTGCAGACAATAAACAGTGTATTTCGCTCTGAGCTATTGCAAAGGGATAAATTAAATCTTTGTTTTTACATAAACAAACTTATATGTTGAATCTCCTTGTTTTTTGTTTTTGCCAAGCATTGGACTTTCCTGTTTTGGAGTGGGCTTAAATTGTACGAGTCAAAAGGCTTCCAGCACGATAGTTCGAAGGCCCAGATGTCCAGATGCAGCCCAATTGAAATCTTTCTTTTCATGGATTTTTTGACACCCTGATTTCTGGCTACTTCCTTTTTCTTTTGATCCTGTGCCGCCTGGAAACTATGAGACCGCTATTGCAAAATGGGACCCACATGTCATCCTCTATGTACAATAAAAGTTTCTTTTCGTGGATTATTTTTGGCTCCTGATATTTGGTCACTTGCCTTTTTTCTTTCGATCCCGTGCAAAATGGGACCCGCATGTCGTCCTCTATTTACAAAAGAAGTTTCCTTTCTTGGAGTTATTTTTTACCCTAATTTGTGGCTACTTCATTTTTTTTTGATTCCCTGCCGCCTTTGAAACGTTGAGGACTCTGCTGGCTCATGGGCCCCACATGTCAGCCTCTGTGAACAATAAACCTTTCCTCTGTGAACACTAGCATTGACGAACTGAATGTGAACATGCGTTACAGGCTTTTTTTAGTAAATTTTGTCAACCAATTGCTAGCTTCTGTATATATCACTAGTAGTACATACATCGCGAAAGCATTAGAATATTAGACCATGTTCACAAGAATAACATCAAGTCTGAACTACATTAACAGAGTGATAAAATATATTGTTCAGACCAGTACAAAATATAGGGAGTTAAACTAACACTATGCAGAAATTGGCCCATCTCTTGCATATATCCCTCTAGCAAAGGGATCAGCCACTGACAAGTCATGTACCAACCAGCTAAGAACACCGTCCGAGCTGAACTTATCTAAGGATGGTAAATATCCAAACTGAAAATCAACATCTCTATAAGCGGTGTTCTTCAGGTCTAGCTGCTTGAACTGGGTATCCCACCAGATCTTCTTGTGATGATATCTTACACCAAAATTCATTACTTTGAGCATTCTAGTGTTCTGTATAAAGAACCTGGAGACAATAACATCATTTCTCCTTCCTCGGTAGTCAGAAATCGAAATTTCTTTGAGGTGGAGATCAAGGCATTCAATGGGACAGGCTGGCTCATTATGCAGCACATGAACCTTATTGCCGGTTCTATAAAACTGCAAAGAAGTCAAATTAAGTAGTCAGTACAATAACAAAGTACTTCATAGCTATCAACTAATGAATATCTCAGGTGAGTTGAATCATGTGTTAATTGAGGACCGTGGAACAACATAATCCCCTGACACGTTCCAATTTGATAGATGCACTTTTTTACATCTGTTATTGTCATTGTAAAGTTGGGGAAAGGTTACCAACATGGGAAACTCCAATCCGCAACTAGTTGCGGGTGCACCCCATTTTTCTTTTGACACTTCCAAGTTTCCAAAAAAAATGTAAACTAAAAGTCTGGACATACATTGTGTTCTATCATGTGCTTCTGTGAAGTTTCATCCAAAAATATGATAATATGTGATCTACACAAAAAAAGAACAAATGATGTGTAAATAGTAAGTCACACTATTTACATATGTCTTCTCTTTTTTACACAGATCACATATTATCATGTGTTTATATGAAACTTCACAGATGCACAAGATACAACACATTGTATGACAAGAAGTTTAGTTTTGAACCAACATAATATAACTCCATTGTGGATGTTCTTCTAGTACAATTGTTCAACTGATCTAGGCTAATAACAGGTTAACTCCATGTAACTCTACAGTTTTTGCTCATAGTGGTAAACAGTTAACAACAACGAATTTACCTGGATATATAGCTTCTCCGTGCAGGGAAAGCATCTAAGAAATGCAAGTAGTTGATCCAGACGAGGGCCGTCAGATTTTAGAACCAAGTTCTTCACTGTGCACAGAGAATTTTCCAAGCTTATGGGCATCATCCTCTACAGGACAATGGTACATATGTCAAAAAAAATAACAAAAATGTGAGTTAATTCAACAAGAAGAAGGCTGTTCTACCAAAAAGTTTATGCGTCCAATAACAAGTTGGCAGCCAGGGTACGACGCAAAGCCCAACACCATCAACTTTGGTGCGTTGGCGACCTGGATTAGTAGTGGAACATCATCAACGCATATGACCAATCTCTCGAGGCAAGATGCATCCATAATTTGCACCGTGTCTAACTGAATAAGTTCGGTGGTGTTGCGTTTCCAATAGCTAGCCACACTAATTGTACGAAGATTTGGCATTTGAATGTTGAGTTGGGTGAACCCGTGGACCCCCTCAAGGTGAAGTGCCTCGAGCACAATACAGCGGGTGAACAGGCGGTCGATGTTCGTCGCCTTACAGATGTAGACGTCATAGAGCAAGAGCCTTTTGAGTTGGGGGAAAAGAAGCATGGAGTTGGCATGAATCTCGGGCAAATAGCAAGTAGAAATGCTGACAATGCGCAGCGTGGGCGCGCAGCGGAACGCGGACAGCGGGAAGGAGCGCATCACAGTTCCAGCATCGAATCTGAGGTTCTCGACGCAAGATAGGGTGCTGGACCGGAACCAGCTGTCGAGCGTGGTGTCGACCTTGCAAGTGGTTCTGAAGGGGTCGATTGACACGCTTCTGGCGGGGCCAGGGTGAGCGGCGAGGATACTGGAGACCGCGGCGATGCGTTTGTGGTTTTGCTTGGCGAGTTCGTCGTCGATCTCGAGGTTAAGTGGGACGGAGTGCCAGAGGTGGCGCCACCGTTTGGAGACCAAGGTTGTGCTTACAGCGGATACAGTGGGCAGGTGGGAGATGATGATGTGGAGAATCTGGTCCGGTAGGCGGCTGATGAGGTCGTTGTCGCCGACGAGGAGGTTAAGTGGGACGGAGCGCCAGAGGTGGCGCCACCGTTTGGAGAGCAATGTTGTCCTTACAGCGGATATCATGGGCAGGAGGGAGATGATGATGTGCAGCATCTCGTCGGGGAGGCGGCTGATGAGGTCGAGGCTCGACGGAGGCTCTTCCCGATCTGGCTCGACCCGCCTTCGGGAGTTGAGCGGCTCCGCCTCCATCTGACACGGCGGCGACACACGCAACGCCGCAGTCGTCTGCTGGACAGGGGAATAGGCGCAGCGGCGGTGGTGAGGACAGAAAGGTACTCGGCGGTGGATTTAGGTGGATGGCGGATGCAAGTGCGCTGGGGGTTTTTGGAGGAGACGGCAAGCGCTATGCAAGGAACTATTGCGGCGGGCGGCCAGCCGGGGTGCCTGAGGAGAGAAAGGTATACTACTGTACTACTAATGATGCGGTGCGGCGTTTGCGTCTCCCTTCCCCACGCGTGCAGCCTTCACATTTCACAAGACGTGCGAGTTTTTCAACAGAGATTATCAAGTGGAGAGACTTTCCCAATGCAATTGTCTCTCCACTTGATAATCACTCTTGAAAACACCGAGAAGATGGCGGTGAAGAAGACGGAGAGGCAAGGAAAAAAACAATATGAATTGAAATCAAATATAATACGGGCGTTCCTTCTCTCTCTGGTCTCTGCTGCACTTACTGCACCTGTGGTGCAGGCGTGTGACCCGAGAAGAAGCTAATGTACTGTATAGCCGTCCCTTGCACGCCGTGTAGCTGTATTTTGTCTCGTCAAATCAGCTCGGGACAGTTTCAGCAGAGAAAACATCATTTTTTCTTGCCATCATCATAATAGGCGAACATTACCACGGGCACACGGTAGTGCACATCCAACTTCTACTACTCAATCCTCCATATGCTGCACAAACCACCACTTTAACTTTTTCTTCGCAGTTTTCATGATTTTTAGCAGTTTCCACCATGTGGTGGTCTAATCTGTTGCAATTTTTACCACTTGGTCATCTGATCAGTTATTTTGTCATGTCGATAGCAAAATCAACAAGTGGATGCCAACTTTTTTGAAGGGCTACTCTCTAAAACACAGTTTGCATTATGGCATGTTTGGTATTTTCCCTAGGTAGTACATCCTAAAAAAAATTGACTACATGCTTTTATTTGCCTATTTTAAGCACCTTTTACCATGATTTCAAATTTAGGTCAAACTCACGGGGGCCATAGGATGCACGGCATTTATTTGGCAATTGTTTCAGTATGGCCAACTAGTTAGGCCTCCTTTGGTTCATAGGAAATGGAAAGTATAGGAAAAGGAAAATCATAGAATTGGGATGTCATGTCTACTTGAATCCTATGGGAATCGTGCTCCTTTGATTCATATGATTGTCATAGGAATTATGTTGGATTTGGTTCTTATGGGAAAAATTCCTATACAAGTCATTTGATTCATAGGAACTATTCATATAGGAATCTTGTAGTGCAAATCTTATAGGAAAAAACCATTAGCTAATACCTCATGGAAAAGTTCCTTTGCCACAATCAAAGACACATCATGCCGAAGTTTTGTTCTAGGACATGGACACGTTCAAACTAATCATGGTAATAGATGATACAACATCGCACACATAAATAGACGACATGTCTAAAATCATACATTTTTTGAACACAGAAATGTCCCGAAGGACCTCGCGACACTGCTTTTATATTATGATGACGGTGGGATTACAGACTGCAAGCTAGGAGGACCCTCCAAGTAAAAGGAAACTACAGACAAGACATCCAAAAGTACAAAAAGAACTCTAGTTCTAGAAAAGGAAACTCCATCCGGTCCTTCTCCACCGAGCTCAGATTAGCCTCAAAGCGCGATCATCTTCTCCATCGAGACCGGCAAGATCAACCACCTACCGTCTCGTTGGCGCATGCGGGCACGTCGCCTCATGTTGAAAGTATTCGAGCAAGTCGCCGCTCATGTCGCAACCATCGTTGCTGCAATCCACCTTAAACAAGGAGGCAAATCTACTTAAATCCTCATCCTCTTCGTAGATGTCGTCGCAGTTCGGGCACACGAGACTGGGCAGGTTTCTTAAGCAGCTTCCGCATGCAATGTGATGTCCCTCCCCCATGCGAATGCACTGCTTAATACAAGGAAATTTACATGACTGTTGGCCCAAAGAAAAATACAGTTGGGTGGAACCTAGTGAAGAAAGTACTAACCCGGTATAGTGGACGTCGTGCGATTTGAGAGCACAAACCGCAGATGAACGTTCTTCTCACCACATTCTTTTCCATAACACATTCACGGGAAAAGTCCATGCTTTCAGATGGAGGACTTTCACCTTGGAAGACGCCCTGGCATCCCGGGCACGCGCCACCGGGCAGGTTCCTAGCGCAGCTGTCGCATGCAACCTTCTTGCACGAACAGCACTGCTTAATACAAGGAAATTAACACGACTGTTAGCCCAAATTAAAATACATCTTGATGAACCTAGTGAAGAAAGTACTAACCCGCCAAAATGGAGGTTGTGCGGATTGAGAGCACAAACCGCAGGTGAGCAGTCTTCTCAATTTAGCATCGTCGACAAAAGCTCTAAAGCTACCAGGGGGGACCTCCATGCCCAACGATTCTAAATGGGAATATGAATTTAGAGGATGTGAAGGAGATAGGGATAGAGGGTCGTAGTCTTCGACTTGTATAGTATATATAGGCGAGGGAATTGCAGATTCCACCAAGGAACGAGATCCAGTGACTTCACTGGCGACTTGTACGTGAGTCATTCGATCAAGATCCAACGCACATGGTTGATCCAAATTTTAAACTTAAAATTAAACTCAATTTTCAAATGAAGTAAAACTTTACCAGAATACTTAAGAAAGATATATATCTTACTGTAATGTTTTCGATTTTTTTCGAGCAACTTAAAATGTGACTACAAATTCTGGATCAACTGTGTCCGTTGGATCTTGATCCGATGGCTCATGTACGTAAAGTTGCATTTTGGAGTAAGTAAAGTCACTGGCCTCAAGTTCCACCACCTCATACTTCGTATGTTGCACAAAAACACCATTTGGAAGGATATTTTGCGGTTTCCACCATGTACTGCTCCAATCTGTTGTGATTTCACCACTTAATCTTCTAATCAACCAATTATACTGGTAAATATTCTCTTACTTTGCATCTCAAACATTTCCCTGACTTTGAGTCCCTGCGCGCTAGTACACTCAATAAAGACAGAGAGAGAGGAGAGACGCTGAGGAGGACTTTGAGTTCTAGTACCTCACCTGCCCGGAATAAGTACGCTGGCAGCCTGACCTGCCCTAAGTACGTCCGGTCAAATCGATGCCTTGCCTTGCACGCCGTCTGCGCGCATCCATGTCTTCCCGATGAAATTGTCAGTCCAATAAAATCGGAAATTTAATTCGGCTATTGGGCGGATATGCTACCTCGACCCAAAAAAACATATTTTTAATTTTCAAAAAATTCTAACAAAAAAATCCGCATGTACTTCTCGATAATCTATGTGTGTTCGTGTAGTTTCGTGAAAAGCCGATATTTTTTGTGGTTGATGTAAGAAGACAAAAGCAAGTACTCCGTATTACAAACAGCTTTATTTTTAGCAATAAATTTTATCTTTTTTACATAGCCCAAACGACAATTTAGTTTTTTATGGAAAGACTTTATGCGCTCTTAGCATGTGAAGATGAAAAGATTAATTTTTTGTTTGGAATTTTTTTACATTTCAAAATATATAGATGTTGCAGTTCAAACTAAAGGGAGCATACGCAACCAGGAGCCAAAACATCCTCCCCCAAAAAATATGATTTGTTTTCTATTTGCGACGCTTCCGCGATGCCTATCACATGTCTGTATAGCCGCAGCTAGCACCATCGAGCACGCCCCAATGCTCTGTGTATTGTCTTGTCAATTCAATGGTCAAGGTAATCTGACCAAAAGATACGTCTTGGAGTACGCGTGCGCCTTATTCCTTGAAATGGAGGTAGTGTGGCCCAAATGCGAAAAGTGTTACTCCTCCTATTCTAGTATACCATACTACGTATTACTCAAAACAAGTTAGAAGTTATGTCAAGTATGACTAGTGCAAATAAACCCTCTGGCATTAAGAGTATGTTAGAAGTTCGGATCATGATGAACAAGTTAAATGTAATCTTCAAAACGTACAGCTATGTCAAGTATGACTAGTGCAAATAAACCCTCTGGCATTAAGAGAAACATCAAATAGTACAAAACACCTGAACAAAAACGAAATTACAACAAAATCCTTGAGATGCCCTTCGTCTTCAACCTCCAGACCGTGTCGACAGCACCATGGCCGACACTAATCCAACCCAGGAAGCCAGAATCCTAGGATAAGCAAGCTCGAAAGGTAGGTGGCCACGGAAGCTCTAGCACGTACCAATTCAGCACGCGCGAGGGCCCGCCCAGCATCTCAATCGGCACGGTGTGAAGCCAGTCCTCGTCTCGAGCTCTCTCGAAGCGTGAGAGCTCGCCGGATTCTCTGTCGAGAGCAAGAATGAAGTTTCCGAGCCCACCGAACACGTACCACTGGAAGAAACGGGCGTTGCACCCCACAAAGAGGATATCCGACAGGCCTGTGTGCGTGGCGTGGAGAGGCACGATGGCGCCGGAGGAGGTCCAAGCGTGGCCACCAGGGCCAGGCGAGAACACGCAGGTCTTGCAGATGCCGTCATGATAGATCAGGCACGTCACCCTGTAATTTGACAGACTGATGCGCGCCGCAGCGTCCTCGCCATGGAGGGCGGCGCCCAGGAACAAGCTTACGAATGTTGTGTGCGAAACAGCAGGGGGTGGAGGGACCGTCACGTACTGACCTGCCAGGGGATCGCAGACGACGAGACGTGAAGGCTGCTCGAAAGGCTTTCCGTGTTCGGTGTGGTCGAAGTCCGCAAGGAGTAGGAGGCCGCCCCGAGAGTCGGCGAGCTCCAAACTGAGGTCGCCGTTTGGCGCCCGTGGGAGGAAGTCGAGCGCGAGATTATTTGCGGCGACCCCGGCCCAACATGACGAGGAAGAGGGAACGAAGTGGGGCAGCAAGCCAGACGGCCGATAGTGACAATGGGAGAAGCTGATGTGGTAGTGGCCGGCGACTATGGAGGATGGCGCGCCGTGGCGAGCGGAGAGGACACGGAAGTCCTCCGCCGCGATGACCTTGCGCCAGCTCCTGCAGGCGAACGCGGCGCGGACGAGATCCAGAGGCGAGGTGAGGCGCAGGAACACCAGCCCGAGAAGTTCATCCGGGATGGCGTCACCCTTGTCCTCCTGCCCGGACTTCCTCTGAGCATTCTTCCAGCGGGGGCGGCTGTGCCCCATCTCCGGCTGGACCTAGCTCGCGTACGGGGGCGAGGTGTGCTGTAGGGAGGAAGCTAGGGAAGTAGCGAGGCGGCCGGCTTGGTAGAGACTAGAGGAGTTAAGGAGGAGACTTATGTACTGAAAAAGTTCCGTGGAATCAAATTCCTATATTGGTTAATTACATGCAAGGATGAGCAGAGTAGTTGGTTGTGTAATTGAGACGAGATTACGAGCTTGATCCCCACACACGAACCACATCGTAAAGCTTCATGAAAGAAAAATAGGAAAACAACAAAATTGTGTGGCACAACAGTTGCTTTCTCCAAGTTCCTATAGAGGGAGTACTATGAACATATTCAAACTAGACAAATCATGTATCTACCCCCTAACCCCTAAAACTCAGTCTTATGAAATCTAGCATAAAGAGATCGAAGTCGTTTTGGGTTTCAAACATGGAAATTTCAAGAACATCCCAAAAGCTTCATTTTAGAGTGACTAAGAAGGATCCATGCTTACCTTTTCATTTTCATGTTTTAAACTTGTTTAAATCATGGTCAAACCTAGGATTTGACCAAGATTCAAATGGGCCTAAAAATTCAGAAAAAATCAAAAGAATGAAAAACCAAAGCACATATATAGCATTCTTATGTCATATATATAGTAAGCATTCAAGTTGATAAACAAGGTCTAGACATATATATTCAAACCAGAAAAATCATGTATATATCTACCCCTAAAACCCTAAACTCTGTCTTATGAAGTCAATCATGAAGAGAAGTGGTTTTGGGTTTCAAACATGGAAATTTCAAGAACCTCCCGAAAGCTTCATTTTAGAGTGACTAAGAAGGATCCAGGCTTATCTTTTCATTTCATGTTTTAAACTTGTTTAAATCCTGGTAAAACCTAGGATTTGATGAAGATACAAATGGGTGGGCACAATATTCAAAAAAATCAGAAAAATGAAAAACCAAATCACATTGTCTTCTTATGACATATCGTAAGCATTCAAGTTGATAAACAAGGTATAGATATATCCAAACCAGACAAATCATGTATCTACCCCCTGTCGATCTTATGAAGTCTAGCATGAAGGGAAGTCGTTTTCGGTTTCAAACATGGAAATTTCAAGAACATCCCAAAAGCTTCCATTTTAGAGTGACTAAGAAGGATACAGACTTCCTTTTTTATTTTCATGTTTTAAACTTGTTTAAATCTTGGTCAAACCAAGGATTTGACCAAGATTCAAATGGGCCTAAAAATTTAGAAAAAAATCAAAAAGAATGAAAAACCAAAGCACATAGCATTCTTATGTCATATGTATAGTAAGCATTCAAGTTGATAAACAAGGTCTAGACATATTCAAACCAGAAAAATCATGTATATATCTACCCCTAAAACCCTAAACTCTGTCTTATGAAGTCAATCATGAAGAGAAGTGGTTTTGGGTTTCAAACATGGAAATTTCAAGAACCTCCCAAAAGATTTATTTTAGAGTGACTAATAAGGATCCATGCTTACCTTTTCATTTTCATAATTTAAACTTGTTTAAATCTTTGTCAAACCTAGGATTTGACCAAGATTCAAATATATGGGCATAAAATTCAAAAAAATCAGAAAAATGAAAAACAAAAGCATATAGTCTTCTTATGTCATATAGTAAGCATTCAAGTTGATAAATTAACAAGGTTTGGACATATTCAAACCATACAAATCATGTATCTACCCCTAACCCTAAAGGTCGATCTTATGAAGTCTAGCATGAAGAGAGGTTGTTTTGGGTTTCAAACATGGAAATTTCAAGAACATCCCAAAAGCTTCATTTTAGAGTGACTAAGAAGGATCCAGGCTTACTTATTCGTTTTCACGTGTTAAACTTGTCTAAATCTTGGTCAAACCTAGGATTTGACCAAGATTCAAATGCGCAGAAAATTAAAAAAATCAGAAAAATAAAAACCAAAGTACATAGTCTTCTTATGTCATATAGTAAGCATATTCAAGTTGATAAACAAGGTTTGAACCTTGATCTGTAGTACTGGGCAAAACCCTAGTTTAACCTATTTAATTATAGATTCGTAGGTCGATTTTTCTACGTACCTTTTTATTATTACTCTACTATGCAGCACATATGTGTTTGCCCGTCGAGTGAAACTCGGAGGAAGAGGGATCACTCGGAAGGAGAGAAGAAGGAGGGAGAGCATTATGGTGTCTCCCCTTTTTTGGGTGATGATGTTGACTTTTGTGCAGGGTTTGTCAGTGAGCGGGAGCGAGCGAGCGAGTCGAGCGAGGCCGAGAATGAGAGAGATTTGTTTTTTTTGTGAGAGGGTCAACCGAAGGATCCAGGGACCAGAGACTTCAATACGCATCCTGATGCGTCTTCTCTTGACAAAGAAAAAGGCTGGGAGTTTGCGTACCTATTGCACGTGACTTGTGCTCACTGAAGTGTGGGACCTCACGCATGGGCACCACACGTAAGTGACAGACCTGCTGGTGTAAAAGCTCGGTTGATTATTATAGTGCATTAGAACAAAGTTTCCTATGGATTCAAGGGTAGGAAATACAAGTTAACTCATTTACATGACATTATTTTTCTTATGTCATATAGTAAGCATTAAAGTTGATAAACAATGTCTAGACATATTCAAACCAGACAAATCATGTATCTATACCCCTAACCCCTAAACTCTGTCTTATGAAGTCAAGCATGTGAAGAGATGTGGTTTTGGGTTTCAAACATGGAAATTTCAAAAACCTCCCAAAAGCTTCATTTTATAGTGCCTAAGAAGGATACATGCTTCCCTTTTCATTTTCATGTTTTAAACTTGTTTTAATTATCTTGGTCAAACCTAGGATTTGACGAAGATACAAATGGGTGGGCACAAAATTCAAAAAAATCAGAAAAATGGAAAACCAAATCACATAGTCTTCTTATGTCATATCGTAAGCATTCAAGTTGATAAACAAGGTCTAAATATATCCAAACCAGACAAATCATGTATCTACCCCCTGTCGATCTTATGAAGTCTAGCATGAAGGGAAGTCGTTTTGGGTTTCAAACATGGAAATTTCAAGAACATCCCAAAAGCTTCATTTTAGAGTAAATAAGAAGGATACAGACTTCCCTTTTCATTTTCATGTTTTAAACTTGTTTAAATCTTGGTCAAACCAAGGATTTGACCAAGATTCAAATGGCCCTAAAAATTCAGAAAAAATCAAAAGAATGAAAAATCAAAGCACATAGCATTCTTATGTCATATGTATAGTAAGCATTAATGTTGATAAACAAGGTCTAGACATATATATTCAAACCAGAAAAATCATGTATATATCTACCCCTAAACCCAAATTAATTAAACTCAGTCAATCATGAAGAGAAGTGGTTTTGGGTTTCAAACATGGAAATTTCAAGAACCTCCCAAAAGCTTCATTTTAGAGTGACTAAGAAGGATCCAGGCTTACTTATTCGTTTTCACGTGTTAAACTTGTCTAAATCTTGGTCAAACCTAGGATTTGACCAAGATATGATTCAAATGCGCAGAAAATTAAAAAAATCAGAAAAAATGAAAAACCAAAGTACATCATATTCAAACCATACAAATCATGTATCTATATACCTCCAACGTATCTATAATTTCTTATGTTCCATGCTACTTTATTGATGATATCTACATGTTTTATGCATACTTTATGTCATATTTATGCGTTTTCCGGAACTAACCTATTGACGAGATGCCGAAGTGCCGTTCTGTTTCTCTTTTGGTTTCAAATCCTAGTAAGGAAATATTCTCGGAATCGGACGAAATCAACGCCCATCTTAGAATCCCCGGGAGCTTAGACACCGAGAGCCGCCAGAGAGGGGCCACAGGGGGCCCACACATGGTGGCGGCGCGGCCCAGGAGGGGGCGCGCCGCCCTAGTGTCTGGTGGCCCAGACCCTCCGACCTTGCCCTTTCGCCTATATAAGGTCCCTGACCTAAAACCCCGACAAGAATAAGCCACGGTACGCGAAACCTTCCAGAGCCGCCGCCATCGCGAAGCCAAGATCGGGGGACAGGAGTCTCTGTTCGGCACGCCGTGGGAAGTGCCCGGAAGGCTTCTCCATCGACACCACCGCCATATCCATCAACTGCTGCCCATGAGGAGGGAGTAGTTCTCCCTCGAGCTCGGGGCTGCGGTAGCTATGTGGTTAATCTCTCTCCTATGTACTTCAATACAATAATCTCATGAGCTGCCTTACATGATTGAGATTCATATGATGATGCTTGTAATCTAGATGTCATTATGCTAGTCAAGTGGGTTTTACTTATGTGATCTCCGGAGACTCCTTGTCCCACGTGTGTAAAGGTGACAGTGTGTGCACCGTGTGGGTCTCTTAGGCTATATTTCACAGAATACTTATTCACTGTTATGAATGGCGTAGTGAAGTGCTTATTTATATCCCTTTATGATTGCAATGTGTTTTGTATCACTATTTATCTATGTGCTACTCATGTGATGTTATTAAAGTAGTCTATTCCTCCTGCATGGTGTAATGGTGACAGTGTGTGCATCGTGTAGTTCTTGTCGTAGATTATGATCATAATCTCTTGTAGGTTATGGAGTTGATTATCGCTATGATAGTATTGATGTGATCTATGCCTCCTTCATAGTGTGATGGTGACAGTGTGCATGCTATGTTAGTACTTGGTCTATTTTGCAAAGATCTATTATACTCTAAGGTTACTTAAACATGAATATCGAATGTTGTGGCGCTTGTTAACTCCGGCATTGAGGGTTCGTGTAATCCTACACAATTAGTGGTGTTCATTATCAAACAAGAGTATATGTAGCACAAAGGAAAGAGAACTTATTTATTATGTGATCAATGTTGAGAGTGTCCACTAGTGAAAGTATGATCCCTAGGCCTTGTTTCCACCACAAAGAATTGCTTCCCACGCCAAGCTATTTTCTGGCGCCGCTTGTTTACTGTTTTACTGCATCTTTACTTCTGCAATATTACTACCATCTATACCACCTGTGTTTTACTATCTCTTCGCCGAACTAGTGCACCTATACATCTGACAAGTGTATTTGGTGTGTTGGGGACACAAGAGACTTCTTGCTTTGTGGTTGCAGGGTTGCTTGAGAGGGATATCTTTGACCTCTTCCTCCCTGAGTTCGATAAACCTTGGGTGATCCACTTAAGGGAAAAATTGCTGCTGTTCTACAAACCTCTGCTCTTGGAGGCCCAACACTGTCTACAAGAATAGAAGCACCCGTAGACATCAAGCTATTTGGCGCCGTTGCCGGGGAGGAAAGGTAAAAGGTACTCACACTCGGATCTCGGCTACCAAGCTATTTTCCGCCATTGTAAGTACTCGAAGCTATTTCCTTTAGACTCTGCAATTGCGACATTTGGTTTCTTGTTTACACTAGTTAGGCATAATGGAAAACAACAAAAATATGAGAGATCTTTATGAACTTTATCTTGAATTAGGACATGATGTGTTTGAAGAGAGAATTAAAAAACCCATGGAAATTTATATGCATGCTAATGGGAATGTTATTAATATGAATGCTTTGAACACCATTGTTGCTAATGCTATGGAAAATTCTAAGCTTGGGGAGGTCGGTTTTGATGAAAATGATCTCTTTAGCCCTCCGGGTATTGAGGAGAAAGTTTATGTTGATTATGATATGCCTCCCATTTATGATGATTATAATGATAGTGGTCTTTTGGTGCCACCTACTATGGAGAGTAAATTTTATTATGATTATACTATGCCTCCTACACTTGATGAGAATAATAATGATAGTTACCTTGTTGAATTTGCTCCCACTACAACTAATAAAACTGATTATGCTTATGTTGGGAGTAGTAATAATTTTATGCATGAGACTCATGATAAGAATGCTTTATGTGATAGTTATATTGTTGAGTTTGCTCATGATGCTACTGAAAGTTATTATGAGAGAGGAAAATATGGTTGTAGAAATTTTCATGTTACTAAAACACCTCTCTATGTGCTGAAATTTTTGAAGCTACACTTGTTTTGTCTTCCTATGCTTGCCACTATACTCTTCATGAACTTGTTTATTTACAAGATTCTTATGCATAGGAAGCATGTTAGACTTAAATTTTTTTTGAATTTGCCTCTTGATGCTCTCTTTTGCTTCAACTACTATTTCTTGCGAGTGCATCATTAAAACTGCTGAGCCCATCTTAATGGCTATAAAGAAAGAACTTCTTGGGAGATGACCCATGTGTTTATTTTACTACAGCAATTTTTGTTTTGTTGAGTCTTGGAAGTTGTTTACTACTGTAGCAACCTCTCCTTATCATGTTTTTGTGCCAAGTAAAGTTTCTATGCTAAAGTTGATGTTATATTTGGGATCGCTGCGCAGAAACACATTGCTGTCTGTCACGAATTCGCACAAGTCTCTGTAAAAAAATCGAACAAATCTGCAAATTACGAGCTTGATCCTAAGATATGTACGCAACTTTCATTAGTTTTGAGTTTTTCCATTTGAGCAAGTTAAGTGCCCCTTTCAGATTCGTCTTTACGGACTATTCTGTTTTTGACAGATTCTGCCTTTTATTTCGCATTGCCGCTTTTGCTTTGTTGAATGGGTTTCTTTGTTCCATTAACTTTCAGAAGCTTTGTGCAATGTCCAGAAGTGTTAAGAATGATTGTGTCACCTCTGAATATGTGAATTTGTGGTTAAGCACTAACCCTCTCATGAGTTTGCTTGAAGTTTGTGTGAAGGAAGTTTTCAAGGGTCAAGAGAAGAGGATGATATACTATGATCAAGAAGAGTGAAAGGTCTAAGCTTGGGGATGCCCCGGTGGTTCATCCCTGCATATTTTAAGAAGACTCAAGCATCTAAGCTTGGGGATGCCCTGATTTGTTTTGGACCAATCCACTGTTTCCACTTCAGCCCGTAACATTTGCTCGTAAACAAACTTCCCGTATGTCTAGCATTATTGATGCCCAAGGCATCCCCTTCTTCATCGACAACTTATCAGGTTTCTTCTAGTGAAACTATATTTTTATTCAGTCACATTTTATGTACTTTACTTGGAGCGTCTGTGTGCTTTTATTTTTGTTTTGTTATCTTAGTTCTCTGAATAAATTCATCCTTGTGTGGGAGAGAGACACGCTCCGCTGGTTCATATGACACATGTGTTCTTAGCTTTTAATGTTCATGGCGAAGGTTGAAACTGCTTCGTTAATTGTTATATGGTTGGAAACAGAAAATGCTACATGTAGTAATTGGTAAAATGTCTTGGATAATGTGATACTTGGCAATTGTTGTGCTCATGTTTAAGCTCTTGCATCATATACTTTGCACCCATTAATGAAGAAATACATAGAGCTTGCTAAAATTTGGTTTGCATATTTGGTCTCTCTAAGGTCTAGATAATTTCTAGTATTGGGTTGAACAACAAGGAAGACGGTGTAAAGTCTTATAATGTTTACAATATGTCTTTTATGTGAGTTTTGCTGCACCGGTTCATCCTTGTGTTTGTTTCAAATAACCTTGCTAGCCTAAGCCTTGTATCGAGAGGGAATACTTCTCATGCATCCAAATCCTTGAGCCAACCACTATGCCATTTGTGTCCACCATACCTACCTACTACATGGTATTTCTCCGCCATTCCAAAGTAAATTGCTTGAGTGCTACCTTTAAACAATTCAAAAGTTATTACCTCTTATTTGTGTCAATGTTTTATAGCTCATGAGGAAGTATGTGGTGTTTATCTTTCAATCTTGTTGGGCAACTTTCACCAATGGACTAGTGGCTTCATCCGCTTATCCAATAATTTTGCAAAAAGAGCTGGCAATGGGATTCCCAGTCCCAAATTAATTAACAAAAATAGACACTCCTCCATGGTATGTGATTGTTGGACGGCACCCGAAGGATTCGGTTAGCCATGGCTTGAGAAAGCAAAGGTGGGGAGGAGTGTCATCATAATAAAACTAAAATAAAAAGGCACTCCTTCATGGTATGAGATTGTTGGCAGGCACCCGAGGATTCGGTTAGCCATGGTTTGTGAAAGAAAGGTTGGAAGGAGTGCCACCCAAAAATAAAATAAAATGGGAGCCGCTCTTTGAAGGTTTGTCTGGCAAGGGGGTTAGAGTACCCGCTACCATTCGTTGACAACAACAAACACCTCTCAAAACTTTATTTTTATGCTCTCTTTATGTTTTCAAAATAAAAGCTCTAGCACAAATATAGCAATCAATGCTTCCCTCTGCGAAGGACCTTTCTTTTACTTTTATTGTTGAGTCAGTTCACCTATCTCTCTCCACCTCAAGAAGCAAACACTTGTGTGAACCGTGCATTGATTCCTACATACTTGCATATTGCACTTGTTATATTACTTTACATTGACACTATCCATGAGATATACATGTTATAAGTTGAAAGCAACCGCTGAAACTTAATCTTCCTTTGTGTTGCTTCAATACCTTTACTTTGATTTATTGCTTTACGAGCTAACTCTTATGCAAGACTTATTGATGCTTGTCTTGAAAGTACTATTCATGAAAAGTCTTTGCTTTATGATTCATTTGTTTACTCATGTCATTATCATTGTTTTGATCGCTGCATTCATTACATATGCTTACAATAGTATGATCAAGGTTATGATGGCATGTCACTTCAGAAATTATCATTGTTATCGTTTACCTACTCAGGACGAGTAGGAACTAAGCTTGGGGATGCTGATACGTCTCCAACATATCTATAATTTCTTATGTTCCATGCTACTTTATTGATGATATCTACATGTTTTATGCATACTTTATGTCATATTTATGCGTTTTACGGAACTAACCTATTGACGAGATGCCAAAGTGCCAGTTCCTGTTTTCTGTTTTTGGTTTCAGAAATCCTAGTAAGGAAATATTCTCGGAATCGGACGAAATCAACGCCAGCATCTGAATCCCCGAGCTTCCGAGAGCCGCCAGAGAGGGGCCACCGGGGGCCCACACATGGTGGCGGCGCGGCCCAGGGGGGGCGCGTCGCCCTAGTGTCGCCCTGACCCTCCGACCTTGCCCTTTCGCCTATATAAGGTCCCTGACCTAAACCCCGACAAGAATAAGCCACGATGCGAAACCTTCCGAGACGCCGCCATCGCGAAGCCAAGATGGGGGACAGGAGTCTGTTCCGGCCCGGGACGGGGAAGTGCCACTGATACGTCTCAACGTATCGATAATTTCTTATGTTCCATGCCACTTTATTGATGATACCTACATGTTTTATGCACATTATATGTCGTATTTATGCGTTTTGGAACTAACCTATTAACAAGATGCCGAAGTGCCAGTTCCTGTTTTCTGCTGTTTTTGGTTTCAGAAATCCTAGTAACGAAATATTCTCGGAATTGGACGAAATCAACGCCCGGGTTCCTATTTTCCACGAAGCTTCGAACACCCGGGAAGGACGAGAGGGGGCCACAGGCCACCAGGAGGGTGGCCGGCGCGGCCTAGGGTTGGCCCGCGCCGCCTTACCCCTGGCCGCCTCTTCGACCTTCTGACGCCGCCTCTTCGCCTATATAAAGCCCCTGCATCGAAAACCCTTACGGAGGAGGCCACGATACGAGAAAAGTTCCAGAGCCGCCGCCGTGTGAAGCCAAGATCTGGGGGACAGGAGTCTCTGTTCCGGCACCCTGCCGGAGCGGGGAAGTGCCCGGAAGGCTTCTCCATCGACACCGCTGCCATCTCCACCGCCATCTTCATCACCGCTGCTGCTCCCATGAAGAGGGAGTAGTTCTCCATTGAGGCTCGGGGCTGTACCGGTAGCTATGTGGTTAATCTCTCTACTATGTACTTCAATACAATGATCTCATGAGCTGCTTTACATGATTGAGATTCATATGAGTTTTGTATCACTACTATCTATGTGCTACTCTAGTGATGTGTTATTAAAGTAGTTTTATTCCTCCTGCATGTGTGCAAAGGTGACAGTGCGTGCACCGTGTTAGTACTTGGTTTATGCTATGATCATGATCTCTTGTAGATTGCGAAGTTAACTATTGCTATGATAATATTGATGTGATCTATTCCTCCTACATATGCATGAAGGTGACAGTGTGCATGCTATGCTAGTACTTGGTTTAGTCTTTTGATCTATCTTACACTTAAGGTTACTTAAACATGAGCATTATTGTGGAGCTTGTTAACTCCGGCATTGAGGGTTCGTGTAATCCTACGCAATGTGTTCATCATCCAACAAAAGTGTAGAGTATGTATTTATCTATTCTGTTATGTGATCAATGTTGAGAGTGTCCACTAGTGAAAGTGTAATCCCTAGGCCTTGTTCCTAAATACTGCTGAGTTACTACTGCTTGTTTACTGTTTTACTGTGTTACTACTGCTGCAATACTACCACCATCAACTACACGCCAGCAAGCTATTTTCTGGCACCGTTGCTACTGCTCATATATATATTCATACCACCTGTATTTCACTATCTCTCGCCGAACTAGTGCACCTATTAGGTGTGTTGGGGACACAAGAGACTTCTTGCTTTGTGGTTGCAGGGTTGCATGAGAGGGATATCTTTGACCTCTTCCTCCCTGAGTTCGATAAACCTTGGGTAATCCACTTAAGGGAAACTTGCTGCTGTTCTACAAACCTCTGCACTTGGAGGCCCAAAACTGTCTACAGGAAAGGAGGGGGAACGTAGACATCAAGCACTTTCTGGCGCCGTTGCCGGGGAGGAAAGGTAAAAGGTACTCACACTCCGGATCTCGGCTACTAAGCTATTTTCCGGCGCCGTTGTAAGTACTCGAAGCTATTTCCTTTAGACTCTGCAATTGCGACATTTGGTTTCTTGTTTACACTAGTTAGGCATAATGGAAAACAACAAAAATATGAGAGATCTTTATGAACTTTATCTTGAATTAGGACATGATGTGTTTGAAGAGAGAATTAAAAAACCCATGGAACTTTATATGCATGATAATGGGAATGTTATTAGTATGAATGCTTTGAACACCATTGTTGCTAATGCTATGGAAAATTCTAAGCTTGGGGAAGCTGGCTTTGATGAGCATGATATTTTTAGTCCCCCAAGCATTGAGGAGAAAATTTACTTTGATGATACTTTGCCTCCTATTTATGATGATTATAATGATAGTAGTCTTTTGTTACCACCTGTTATGGAGGATAAATTTGATTATGATTACAATATACCTCCTATATTTGATAGCTACTTTGTTGAATTTGCTCCCACTACAACTAATAAAATTGATTATGCTTATGTTGGGAGTAGTAATTATTTTATGCATGAGACTCATGATAAGAATGCTTTAAGTGATAGTTATATTGTTGAGTTTGCTCATGTTGCTACTGAAAGTTATTATGAGAGAGGAAAATATGGTTGTAGAAATTTTCATGTTACTAAAATACCTCTCTATGTGCTGAAATTTTTGAAGCTACACTTGTTTTATCTTCCTATGCTTGTTACTTTGCTCTTCATGAACTTGTTTATTTACAAGATTCCTATGCATAGGAAGCATGTTAGACTTAAATGTGTTTTGAATTTGCCTCTTGATGCTCTCTTTTGCCTCAAATACTATTTCTTGCGAGTGCATTATTAAAACTGCTGAGCCCATCTTAATGGCTATAAAGAAAGAACTTCTTGAGAGATAACCCATGTGTTATTTTGCTACAGTACTTTGTTTTATATTTGTGTCTTGGAAGTTGTTTACTACTGTAGCAACCTCTCCTTATCTTAGTTTTGTGTTTTGTTGTGCCAAGTAAAGTTTCTATGTCAAAGTTGATGTTATATTTGGGATTGCTGCGCAGAAACAGCATTGCTGTCTGTCACGAATCTGGGCACAGTTCTCTGTAGAAAATTTGAAAAAATCTGCCAATTTACGAGCGTGATCCTCAGATATGTACGCAACTTTCATTAGTTTTGAGTTTTTCCATTTGAGCAAGTCTGGTGCCATCCTAAAATTCGTCTTTACGGACTGTTCTGTTTTTGACAGATTCTGCCTTTTATTTCGCATTGCCGCTTTTGTTAAGTTGAATGAGTTTCTTTGTTCCATTAACTTTCAGAAGTTTTGTGCAATGTCCAGAAGTGTTAAGAATGATTGTGTCACCTCTGAACATGTGAATTTTTGATTATGCACTAACCCTCTAATGAGTTTGCTTGAAGTTTGGTGTGAAGGAAGTTTTCAAGGGTCAATAGAAGAGGGTGATATAATGTGATCGAGAAGAGTGAAAGGTCTAAGCTTGGGGATGCCCCGGTGGTTCATCCCTGCATATTTTAAGAAGACTCAAGCATCTAAGCTTGGGGATGCCCAAGGCATCCCCTTCTTCATCGACAACTTATCAGGTTTCTTCTAGTGAAACTATATTTTTATTCGGTCACATCTTATGTGCTTTACTTGGAGCGTCTGTGTGCTTTTATTTTTGTTTTTGTTTTGTTATCTTAGTTCTCTGAATAAGTTCATCCTTGTGTGGGAGAGAGACACGCTCCGCTGGTTCGTATGAACACATGTGTTCTTAGCTCATAATATTCATGGCGAAGTTTCCTCTTCGTTAAATTGTTATATGGTTGGAATTGGAAAAATGCTACATGTAGTAATTGGTAAAATGTCTTGGATAATGTGATACTTGGCAATTGTTGTGCTCATGTTTAAGCTCTTGCATCATATGCTTTGCACCTATTAGTGAAGAAATACATAGAGCATGCTAAAATTTGGTTTGCATAATTGGTCTCTCTAAGGTCTAGATAATTTCTAGTATTGAGTTTGAACAACAAGGAGACGGTGTAAAGTCTTATAATGCTTACAATATGTTTATATGTGAGTCTTGCTGCACCATTTCATACTTGAGTTTGCTTCAAATAACCTTGCTAGCCTAAACCTTGTATCGAGAGGGAATACTTCTCATGCATCCAAATACTTGAGCCAATATTCATGCCATTTGTGTCCACCATACCTACCTACTACATGGTATTTCTCCGCCATTCCAAAGTAAATTGCTTGAGTGCTACCTTTAAACCATTCAAAATTTATCACCTCTGATTTGTGTCAATGTTTTATAGCTCATGAGGAAATATGTGGTGTTTATCTTTCAATCTTGTTGGGCAACTTTCACCAATGGACTAGTGGCTTCATCCGCTTATCCAATAATTTTGCAAAAAGAGCTGGCAATGGGATTCCCAGTCCCAAATTAATTAACAAAAATAGACACTCCTCCATGGTATGTGATTGTTGGACGGCACCCGAAGGATTCGGTTAGCCATGGCTTGAGAAAGCAAAGGTGGGGAGGAGTGTCATCATAATAAAACTAAAATAAAAAGGCACTCCTTCATGGTATGAGATTGTTGGCAGGCACCCGAGGATTCGGTTAGCCATGGTTTGTGAAAGAAAGGTTGGAAGGAGTGCCACCCAAAAATAAAATAAAATGGGAGCCGCTCTTTGAAGGTTTGTCTGGCAAGGGGGTTAGAGTGCCCACTACCATTCGTTGACAACAACAAACACCTCTCAAAACTTTATTTTTATGCTCTCTTTATGTTTTCAAAATAAAAGCTCTAGCACAAATATAGCAATCGATGCTTTCCTCTTTGAAGGACCTTTCTTTTACTTTTATGTTGAGTCAGTTCACCTATTTCTCTCCACCTTAAGAAGCAAACACTTGTGTGAACTGTGCATTGATTCCTACATACTTGCATATTGCACTTGTTATATTACTCTATGTTGACAATTATCCATAAGATATACATGTTACAAGTTGAAAGCAACCGCTGAAACTTAATCTTCCATTGTGTTGCTTCAATACCTCTACTTTGAATTATTGCTTTATGAGTTAACTTTTATGCAAGACTTATTGATGCTTGTCTTGAAGTACTATTCATGAAAAGTCTTTGCTTTATGATTCAGTTGTTTACTCATGTCATTACCATTGTTTTGATCGCTGCATTCATCTCATATGCTTACAATAGTATGATCAAGGTTATGATGGCATGTCACTTAAGAAATTATCTTTGTTATCGTTTTACCTGCTCGGGACGAGCAGAACTAAGCTTGGGGATGCTGATACGTCTCCAACGTATCGATAATTTCTTATGTTCCATGCCACTTTATTGATGATACCTACATGTTTTATGCACATTATATGTCGTATTTATCGTTTTCTGGAACTAACCTATTAACAAGATGCCGAAGTGAGTTCCTGTTTTCTGCTGTTTTTGGTTTCAGAAATCCTAGTAACGAAATATTCTCGGAATTGGACAACGCCAGGTTCCTATTTTTCCACGAAGCTTCCAGAACACCGGGAAGGACCGGAGGGGGGCCACAGGCCCACCAGGAGGGTGGCCGGCGCGGCCTAGGGTTGGCCCGCGCCGCCTTACCCCCGCCTCTTCGACCCCCTGCGCCGCCTCTTCGCCTATATAAAGCCCCTGCATCGAAAACCCTTACGGAGGAAGCCACGATACGAGAAAAGTTCCAGAGCCGCCGCCAGGCGGGGACAGAGATCTCTCAAGCCCTGCCGGGCGGGAAGTGCCCCGGAAGGCTTCTCCATCGACACCGCTGCCATCTCCACCGCCATCTTCATCACCGCTGCTGCTCCCATGAAGAGGGAGTAGTTCTCCATTGAGGCTCGGGGCTGTACCGGTAGCTATGTGGTTAATCTCTCTACTATGTACTTCAATACAATGATCTCATGAGCTGCTTTACATGATTGAGATTCATATGAGTTTTGTATCACTACTATCTATGTGCTACTCTAGTGATGTGTTATTAAAGTAGTTTTATTCCTCCTGCATGTGTGCAAAGGTGACAGTGCGTGCACCATGTTAGTACTTGGTTTATGCTATGATCATGATCTCTTGTAGATTGCGAAGTTAACTATTGCTATGATAATATTGATGTGATCTATTCCTCCTACATATGCATGAAGGTGACAGTGTGCATGCTATGCTAGTACTTGGTTTAGTCTTTTGATCTATCTTACACTTAAGGTTACTTAAACATGAGCATTATTGTGGAGCTTGTTAACTCCGGCATTGAGGGTTCGTGTAATCCTACGCAATGTGTTCATCATCCAACAAAAGTGTAGAGTATGTATTTATCTATTCTGTTATGTGATCAATGTTGAGAGTGTCCACTAGTGAAAGTGTAATCCCTAGGCCTTGTTCCTAAATACTGCTGAGTTACTACTGCTTGTTTACTGTTTTACTGTGTTACTACTTGCAATACTACCACCATCAACTACACGCCAGCAAGCTATTTTCTGGCACCGTTGCTACTGCTCATATATATATTCATACCACCTGTATTTCACTATCTCTTCGCCGAACTAGTGCACCTATTAGGTGTGTTGGGGACACAAGAGACTTCTTGCTTTGTGGTTGCAGGGTTGCATGAGAGGGATATCTTTGACCTCTTCCTCCCGAGTTCGATAAACCTTGGGTAATCCACTTAAGGGAAACTTGCTGCTGTTCTACAAACCTCTGCACTTGGAGGCCCAACACTGTCTACAGGAAGGAGGGGAACGTAGACATCATGCCCCGGAAGGCTTCTCCATCGACACCACCGCCATCTCCATCAACGCTGCTGTCTCCCATGAGGAGGGAGTAGTTCTCCATCGAGGCTCGGGGCTGTACCGGTAGCTATGTGGTTCATCTCTCTCCTATGTACTTCAATACAATAATCTCATGAGCTGCCTTACATGATTGAGATTCATATGATGATGCTTGTAATCTAGATGTCATTATGCTAGTCAAGTGGGTTTTACTTATGTGATCTCCGGAGACTCCTTGTCCCACGTGTGTAAAGGTGACAGTGTGTGCACCGTGTGGGTCTCTTAGGCTATATTTCACAGAATACTTATTCTCTGTTATGAATGGCGTAGTGAAGTGCTTATTTATATCCCTTTATGATTGCAATGTGTTTTGTATCACTATTTATCTATGTGCTACTCATGTGATGTTATTAAAGTAGTCTATTCCTCCTGCATGGTGTAATGGTGACAGTGTGTGCATCGTGTAGTTCTTGTCGTAGATTATGATCATAATCTCTTGTAGGTTATGGAGTTGATTATCGCTATGATAGTATTGATGTGATCTATGCCTCCTTCATAGTGTGATGGTGACAGTGTGCATGCTATGTTAGTACTTGGTCTATTTTGCAAAGATCTATTATACTCTAAGGTTACTTAAACATGAATATCGAATGTTGTGGCGCTTGTTAACTCCGGCATTGAGGGTTCGTGTAATCCTACACAATTAGTGGTGTTCATTATCAAACAAGAGTATATGTAGCACAAAGGAAAGAGAACTTATTTATTATGTGATCAATGTTGAGAGTGTCCACTAGTGAAAGTATGATCCCTAGGCCTTGTTTCCACCACAAAGAATTGCTTCCCACGCAAGCTATTTTTGGCGCCGCTTGTTTACTGTTTTACTGCATCTTTACTTTCTGCAATATTACTACCATCTATACCACCTGTGTTTTACTATCTCTTCGCCGAACTAGTGCACCTATACATCTGACAAGTGTATTTGGTGTGTTGGGGACACAAGAGACTTCTTGCTTTGTGGTTGCAGGGTTGCTTGAGAGGGATATCTTTGACCTCTTCCTCCCTGAGTTCGATAAACCTTGGGTGATCCACTTAAGGGAAAACTTGATGCTGTTCTACAAACCTCTGCTCTTGGAGGCCCAACACTGTCTACAAGAATAGAAGCACCCTAAACTTTGTCTTATGAAGTCAAGCATGAAGAGAAGTGGTTTTGGGTTTCAAACATGGAAATTTCAAAAACCTCCCAAAAACTTCATTTTAGAGTGACTAAGAAGGTTACATGCTTCCCTTTTCATTTTCATGTTTTAAACTTGTTTAAATTATCTTGGTCAAACCTAGGATTTCATGAAGATACAAATGGGTGGGCACAATATTCAAAAAAATCAGAAAAATGAAAAACCAAATCACATTGTCTTCTTATGTCATATCGTAAGCATTCAAGTTGATAAACAAGGTCTAGATATATCCAAACCAGACAAATCATGTATCTACCCCTTGTCGATCTTATGAAGTCTAGCATGAAGGAAGTCGTTTTCGGTTTCAAACATGGAAATTTCAAGAACATCCCAAAAGCTTCCATTTTAGAGTGACTAAGAAGGATACAGACTTCCCTTTTCATTTTCATGTTTTAAACTTGTTTAAATCCTTGTCAAACCAAAGATTTGACCAAGATTCAAATGGGGGCCTAAAAATTTAGAAAAAAAATCAAAAGAGAATGAAAAACCAAAGCACATAGCATTCTTATATCATATGTATAGTAAGCATTCAAGTTGATAAACCAGGTCTAGACATATATATTCAAACCAGAAAAATCATGTATATATCTACCCCTAAAACCCTAAACTCTGTCTTATGAAGTCAATCATGAAGAGAAGTGGTTTTGGGTTTCAAACATGGAAATTTCAAGAACCTCCCGAAAGCTTCATTTTAGAGTGACTAAGAAGGATCCAGGCTTATCTTTTCATTTCATGTTTTAAACTTGTTTAAATCCTGGTCAAACCTAGGATTTGATGAAGATACAAATGGGTGGGCACAATATTCAAAAAAATCAGAAAAATGAAAAACCAAATCACATTGTCTTCTTATGTCATATCGTAAGCATTCAAGTTGATAAACAAGGTCTAGATATATCCAAACCAGACAAATCATGTATCTACCCCCTGTCGATCTTATGAAGTCTAGCATGAAGGGAAGTCGTTTTCGGTTTCAAACATGGAAATTTCAAGAACATCCCAAAAGCTTCCATTTTAGAGTGACTAAGAAGGATACAGACTTCCTTTTTTATTTTCATGTTTTAAACTTGTTTAAATCTTGGTCAAACCAAGGATTTGACCAAGATTCAAATGGGCCTAAAAATTTAGAAAAAAATCAAAAGAGAATGAAAAACCAAAGCACATAGCATTCTTATGTCATATGTATAGTAAGCATTCAAGTTGATAAACAAGGTCTAGACATATTCAAACCAGAAAAATCATGTATATATCTACCCCTAAACCCTAAACTCTGTCTTATGAAGTCAATCATGAAGAGAAGTGGTTTTGGGTTTCAAACATGGAAATTTCAAGAACCTCCCAAAAGATTTATTTTAGAGTGACTAATAAGGATCCATGCTTACCTTTTCATTTTCATAATTTAAACTTGTTTAAATCTTTGTCAAACCTAGGATTTGACCAAGATTCAAATATATGGGCATAAAATTCAAAAAAAATCAGAAAAATGAAAAACAAAAGCATATAGTCTTCTTATGTCATATAGTAAGCATTCAAGTTGATAAATTAACAAGGTTTGGACATATTCAAACCATACAAATCATGTATCTACCCCCTAACCCTAAACTCGGTCGATCTTATGAAGTCTAGCATGAAGAGAGGTCGTTTTGGGTTTCAAACATGGAAATTTCAAGAACATCCCAAAAGCTTCATTTTAGAGTGACTAAGAAGGATCCAGGCTTACTTATTCGTTTTCACGTGTTAAACTTGTCTAAATCTTGGTCAAACCTAGGATTTGACCAAGATTCAAATGCGCAGAAAATTAAAAAAATCAGAAAAATGAAAACCAAAGTACATAGTCTTCTTATGTCATATAGTAAGCATATTCAAGTTGATAAACAAGGTTTGAACCTTGATCTGTAGTACTGGGCAAAACCCTAGTTTAACCTATTTAATTATAGATTCGTAGGTTGATTTTTCTACCTTTTTATTATTACTATGCAGCACATGTGTGTTTGCCCGTCGAGTGAAACTCGGAGGAAGAGGGATCACTCGGAAGGAGAGAAGAAGGGAGAGCATTATGGTGTCTCCCCTTTTTCGGGTGATGATGTTGACTTTTGTGCAGGGTTTGTCAGTGAGCAGGAGGTGCGAGCGAGCGAGCGAGCGAGTCGAGCGAGGCCGAGAATGAGAGAGATTTGTTTTTTTGTGTGAGAGGGACAACCGAAGGATCCAGAAGGACCACAGACTTCCAATACGCATCCTGATGCGTCTTCTCTTGACAAAGAAGATGGCTGGGAGTTTGCGTACCTATTGCACGTGACTTGTGCTCACTGAAGTGTGGGACCTCACGCGTGGGCACCACACGTAAGTTGGTGTAAAAACTCGGTTGATTATTATAGTGCATTAGAACAAAGTTTCCTATGGATTCAAGGGTAGGAAATCCAAGTTAACTCATTTACATGACATTATTTTTCTTATGTCATATAGTAAGCATTAAAGTTGATAAACAATGTCTAGACATATTCAAACCAGACAAATCATGTATCTATACCCCTAACCCCTAAACTCTATCTTATGAAGTCAAGCATGTGAAGAGAAGTGGTTTTGGGTTTCAAACATGGAAATTTCAAAAACCTCCCAAAAGCTTCATTTTATAGTGCCTAAGAAGGATACATGCTTCCCTTTTCATTTTCATGTTTTAAACTTGTTTTAATTATCTTGGTCAAACCTAGGATTTGACGAAGATACAAATGGGTGGGCACAAAATTCAAAAAAATCAGAAAAATGGAAAACCAAATCACATAGTCTTCTTATGTCATATCGTAAGCATTCAAGTTGATAAACAAGGTCTAAATATATCCAAACCAGACAAATCATGTATCTACCCCCTGTCGATCTTATGAAGTCTAGCATGAAGGAAGTCGTTTTGGGTTTCAAACATGGAAATTTCAAGAACATCCCAAAAGCTTCATTTTAGAGTAAATAAGAAGGATACAGACTTCCCTTTTCATTTTCATGTTTTAAACTTGTTTAAATCTTGGTCAAACCAAGGATTTGACCAAGATTCAAATGGCCCTAAAAATTCAGAAAAAATCAAAAGAATGAAAAACCAAAGCACATAGCATTCTTATGTCATATGTATAGTAAGCATTCATGTTGATAAACAAGGTCTAGACATATATATTCAAACCAGAAAAATCATGTATATATCTACCCCTAAAACCCAAATTAAACTCAGTCAATCATGAAGAGAAGTGGTTTTGGGTTTCAAACATGGAAATTTCAAGAACCTCCCAAAAGCTTCATTTTAGAGTGACTAAGAAGGATCCAGGCTTACTTATTCGTTTTCACGTGTTAAACTTGTCTAAATCTTGGTCAAACCTAGGATTTGACCAAGATTCAAATGCGCAGAAAATTAAAAAAATCAGAAAAATGAAAACCAAAGTACATAGTCTTCTTATGTCATATAGTAAGCATATTCAAGTTGATAAACAAGTTTTGAACCTTGATCTGTAGTACTGGGCAAAACCCTAGTTTAACCTATTTAATTATAGATTCGTAGGTTGATTTTTCTACCTTTTTATTATTACTATGCAGCACATGTGTGTTTGCCCGTCGAGTGAAACTGGATCACTCGGAAGGAGAGAAGAAGGGAGAGCATTATGGTGTCTCCTTTTTGGGTGATGATGTTGACTTTTGTGCAGGGTTTGTCAGTGAGCAGGAGGTGCGAGCGAGCGAGTCGAGCGAGGCCGAGAATGAGAGAGATTTGTTTTTTTGTGAGAGGGACAACCGAAGGATCCAGAAGGACCCACAGACTTCCAATACGCATCCTGATGCGTCTTCTCTTGACAAAGAAGATGGCTGGGAGTTTGCGTACCTATTGCACGTGACGTGTGCTCACTGAAGTGTGGGACCTCACGCGTGGGCACCACACGTAAGTGACAGACCTGTTGGTGTAAAAACTCGGTTGATTATTATAGTGCATTAGAACAAAGTTTCCTATGGATTCAAGGGTAGGAAATCCAAGTTAACTCATTTACATGACATTATTTTTCTTATGTCATATAGTAAGCATTAAAGTTGATAAACAATGTCTAGACATATTCAAACCAGACAAATCATGTATCTATACCCCTAACCCCTAAACTCTATCTTATGAAGTCAAGCATGTGAAGAGATGTGGTTTTGGGTTTCAAACATGGAAATTTCAAAAACCTCCCAAAAGCTTCATTTTATAGTGCCTAAGAAGGATACATGCTTCCCTTTTCATTTTCATGTTTTAAACTTGTTTTAATTATCTTGGTCAAACCTAGGATTTGACGAAGATACAAATGGGTGGGCACAAAATTCAAAAAAATCAGAAAAATGGAAAACCAAATCACATAGTCTTCTTATGTCATATCGTAAGCATTCAAGTTGATAAACAAGGTCTAAATATATCCAAACCAGACAAATCATGTATCTACCCCCTGTCGATCTTATGAAGTCTAGCATGAAGGGAAGTCGTTTTGGGTTTCAAACATGGAAATTTCAAGAACATCCCAAAAGCTTCATTTTAGAGTAAATAAGAAGGATACAGACTTCCCTTTTCATTTTCATGTTTTAAACTTGTTTAAATCTTGGTCAAACCAAGGATTTGACCAAGATTCAAATGGCCCTAAAAAATTCAGAAAAAAATCAAAAGAATGAAAAACCAAAGCACATAGCATTCTTATGTCATATGTATAGTAAGCATTCATGTTGATAAACAAGGTCTAGACATATATATTCAAACCAGAAAAATCATGTATATATCTACCCCTAAAACCCAAATTAAACTCAGTCAATCATGAAGAGAAGTGGTTTTGGGTTTCAAACATGGAAATTTCAAGAACCTCCCAAAAGCTTCATTTTAGAGTGACTAAGAAGGATCCAGGCTTACTTATTCGTTTTCACGTGTTAAACTTGTCTAAATCTTGGTCAAACCTAGGATTTGACCAAGATATGATTCAAATGCGCAGAAAATTAAAAAAATCAGAAAAAATGAAAAACCAAAGTACATCATATTCAAACCATACAAATCATGTATCTATACCCCTAACCCTAAACTTTGTCTTATGAAGTCAAGCATGAAGAGAAGTGGTTTTGGGTTTCAAACATGGAAATTTCAAAAACCTCCCAAAAACTTCATTTTAAAGTGACTGAGAAGGTTACATGCTTCCCTTTTCATTTTCATGTTTTAAACTTGTTTAAATTATCTTGGTCAAACCTAGGATTTCATGAAGATACAAATGGGTGGGCACAATATTCAAAAAAATCAGAAAAATGAAAAACCAAATCACATTGTCTTCTTATGTCATATCGTAAGCATTCAAGTTGATAAACAAGGTCTAGATATATCCAAAAACAGACAAATCATGTATCTACCCCCTGTCGATCTTATGAAGTCTAGCATGAAGGGAAGTCATTTTCGGTTTCAAACATGGAAATTTCAAGAACATCCCAAAAGCTTCCATTTTAGAGTGACTAAGAAGGATACAGACTTCCCTTTTCATTTTCATGTTTTAAACTTGTTTAAATCCTTGTCAAACCAAAGATTTGACCAAGATTCAAATGGGGGCCTAAAAATTTAGAAAAAAAATCAAAAGAGAATGAAAAACCAAAGCACATAGCATTCTTATGTCATATGTATAGTAAGCATTCAAGTTGATAAACCAGGTCTAGACATATATATTCAAACCAGAAAAATCATGTATATATCTACCCCTAAAACCCTATACTCTGTCTTATGAAGTCAATCATGAAGAGAAGTGGTTTTGGGTTTCAAACATGGAAATTTCAAGAACCTCCCAAAGCTTCATTTTAGAGTGACTAAGAAGGATCCAGGCTTATCTTTTCATTTCATGTTTTAAACTTGTTTAAATCCTGGTCAAACCTAGGATTTGATGAAGATACAAATGGGTGGGCACAATATTCAAAAAAATCAGAAAAATGAAAAACCAAATCACATTGTCTTCTTATGTCATATCGTAAGCATTCAAGTTGATAAACAAGGTCTAGATATATCCAAACCAGACAAATCATGTATCTACCCCCTGTCGATCTTATGAAGTCTAGCATGAAGGGAAGTCGTTTTCGGTTTCAAACATGGAAATTTCAAGAACATCCCAAAAGCTTCCATTTTAGAGTGACTAAGAAGGATACAGACTTCCTTTTCATTTTCATGTTTTAAACTTGTTTAAATCTTGGTCAAACCAAGGATTTGACCAAGATTCAAATGGGCCTAAAAATTTAGAAAAAAATCAAAAGAGAATGAAAAACCAAAGCACATAGCATTCTTATGTCATATGTATAGTAAGCATTCAAGTTGATAAACAAGGTCTAGACATATTCAAACCAGAAAAATCATGTATATATCTACCCCTAAAACCCTAAACTCTGTCTTATGAAGTCAATCATGAAGAGAAGTGGTTTTGGGTTTCAAACATGGAAATTTCAAGAACCTCCCAAAAGATTTATTTTAGAGTGACTAATAAGGATCCATGCTTACCTTTTCATTTTCATAATTTAAACTTGTTTAAATCTTTGTCAAACCTAGGATTTGACCAAGATTCAAATATATGGGCATAAAATTCAAAAAAATCAGAAAAATGAAAAACAAAAGCATATAGTCTTCTTATGTCATATAGTAAGCATTCAAGTTGATAAATTAACAAGGTTTGGACATATTCAAACCATACAAATCATGTATCTACCCCTAACCCTAAACTCTCGATCTTATGAATAGCATGAAGAGAGGTCGTTTTGGGTTTCAAACATGGAAATTTCAAGAACATCCCAAAAGCTTCATTTTAGAGTGACTAAGAAGGATCCAGGCTTACTTATTCGTTTTCACGTGTTAAACTTGTCTAAATCTTGGTCAAACCTAGGATTTGACCAAGATTCAAATGCGCAGAAAATTAAAAAAATCAGAAAAATGAAAACCAAAGTACATAGTCTTCTTATGTCATATAGTAAGCATATTCAAGTTGATAAACAAGGTTTGAACCTTGATCTGTAGTACTGGGCAAAACCCTAGTTTAACCTATTTAATTATAGATTCGTAGGTTGATTTTTTACCTTTTTATTATTACTATGCAGCACATGTGTGTTTGCCCGTCGAGTGAAACTCGGAGGAAGAGGGATCACTCGGAAGGAGAGAAGAAGGGAGAGCATTATGGTGTCTTCCCTTTTTCGGGTGATGATGTTGACTTTTGTGCAGGGTTTGTTAGTGAGCAGGAGGTGCGAGCAAGCGAGCGAGCGAGTCGAGCGAGGCCGAGAATGAGAGAGATTTGTTTTTTTTGTGAGAGGGACACCGAAGGATCCAGAAGGACCCACAGGCTTCCAATACGCATGATGCGTCTTCTCTTGACAAAGAAGATGGCTGGGAGTTTGCGTACCTATTGCACGTGACTTGTGCTCACTGAAGTGTGGGACCTCACGCATGGGCACCACATGTAAGTGACAGACCTGTTGGTGTAAAAACTCGGTTGATTATTATAGTGCATTAGAACAAAGTTTCCTATGGATTCAAGGGTAGGAAATCCAAGTTAACTCATTTACATGACATTATTCTTCTTATGTCATATAGTAAGCATATTCAAGTTGATAAACAAGGTTTGGACATATTCAAACCATACAAATCATGTATCTATACCCCCTAACCCTAAACTTTGTCTTATGAAGTCAAGCATGAAGAGAAGTGGTTTTGGGTTTCAAACATGGAAATTTCAAAAACCTCCCAAAAACTTCATTTTAGAGTGACTAAGAAGGATACATGCTTCCCTTTTCATTTTCATGTTTTAAACTTGTTTAAATTATCTTGGTCAAACCTAGGATTTCATGAAGATACAAATGGGTGGGCACAATATTCAAAAAAATCAGAAAAATGAAAAACCAAATCACATTGTCTTCTTATGTCATATCGTAAGCATTCAAGTTGATAAACAAGGTCTAGATATATCCAAACCAGACAAATCATGTATCTACCCCCTGTCGATCTTATGAAGTCTAGCATGAAGGGAAGTCGTTTTGGGTTTCAAACATGGAAATTTCAAGAACATCCCAAAAGCTTCATTTTAGAGTAAATAAGAAGGATACAGACTTCCCTTTTAATTTTCATGTTTTAAACATGTTTAAATCTTGGTCAAACCAAGGATTTGACCAAGATTCAAATGGCCCTAAAAATTCAGAAAAAATCAAAAGAATGAAAAACCAAAGCACATAGCATTCTTATGTCATATGTATAGTAAGCATTCATGTTGATAAACAAGGTCTAGACATATATATTCAAACCAGAAAAATCATGTATATATCTACCCCTAAAACCCAAATTGAACTCAGTCAATCATGAAGAGAAGTGGTTTTGGGTTTCAAACATGGAAATTTCAAGAACCTCCCAAAAGCTTCATTTTAGAGTGACGACTAAGAAGGATCCAGGCTTACTTATTCGTTTTCACGTGTTAAACTTGTCTAAATCTTGGTCAAACCTAGGATTTGACCAAGATATGATTCAAATGCGCAGAAAATTAAAAAAATCAGAAAAATGAAAAACCAAAGTACATAGTCTTCTTATGTCATATATATAGTAAGCGCATTAAAGTTGATAAACAAGGTCTGGACATATTCAAACCATACAAATCATGTATCTATACCCCTAACCCTAAACTTTGTCTTATGATCGAAGTCAAGCATGAAGAGAAGTGGTTTTGGGTTTCAAACATGGAAATTTCAAAAACCTCCCAAAACTTCATTTTAAAGTGACTGAGAAGGTTACATGCTTCCCTTTTCATTTTCATGTTTTAAACTTGTTTAAATTATCTTGGTCAAACCTAGGATTTGATGAAGATACAAATGGGTGGGCACAATATTCAAAAAAATCAGAAAAATGAAAAACCAAATCACATTGTCTTCTTATGTCATATCGTAAGCATTCAAGTTGATAAACAAGGTCTAGATATATCCAAACCAGACAAATCATGTATCTACCCCCTGTCGATCTTATGAAGTCTAGCATGAAGGGAAGTCGTTTTCGGTTTCAAACATGGAAATTTCAAGAACATCCCAAAAGCTTCCATTTTAGAGTGACTAAGAAGGATACAGACTTCCCTTTTCATTTTCATGTTTTAAACTTGTTTAAATCTTGGTCAAACCAAGGATTTGACCAAGATTCAAATGGGCCTAAAAATTTAGAAAAAAATCAAAAGAGAATGAAAAACCAAAGCACATAGCATTCTTATGTCATATGTATAGTAAGCATTCAAGTTGATAAACAAGGTCTAGACATATTCAAACCAGAAAAATCATGTATATATCTACCCCTAAAACCCTAAACTCTGTCTTATGAAGTCAATCATGAAGAGAAGTGGTTTTGGGTTTCAAACATGGAAATTTCAAGAACCTCCCAAAAGATTTATTTTAGAGTGACTAATAAGGATCCATGCTTACCTTTTCATTTTCATAATTTAAACTTGTTTAAATCTTTGTCAAACCTAGGATTTGACCAAGATTCAAATATATGGGCATAAAATTCAAAAAAAAATCAGAAAAATGAAAAACAAAAGCATATAGTCTTCTTATGTCATATAGTAAGCATTCAAGTTGATAAATTAACAAGGTTTGGACATATTCAAACCATAAAAATCATGTATCTACCCCCTAAACTCACTCGATCTTATGAAGTCTAGCATGAAGAGAGGTCGTTTGGGTTTCAAACATGGAAATTTCAAGAACATCCCAAAAGCTTCATTTTAGAGTGACTAAGAAGGATCCAGGCTTACTTATTCGTTTTCACGTGTTAAACTTGTCTAAATCTTGGTCAAACCTAGGATTTGACCAAGATTCAAATGCGCAGAAAATTAAAAAAATCAGAAAAATGAAAACCTACATAGGCCCCGTTTGTTTGGGCTTCTGCTTCTGCTTTTGCTGCTTTTAGGGTCCAAAAAGCAGAAGCCCAAACAAACACCAAAATTTTGCAAAGCACTTCAAAGAAGCGCTGCGACGAAATGGCTGCGACCGCGACGGTCGAGCTTGCGGCTGCTTCTGAGTAGGAAATGACGGAGCGTCCTCTACACTTCCTATTATTTACCCCTAAGCGCCACCGCATATATTTGTGCCGTGCCCTCCCAAATCAGACCGCCGATACCCCTCACCCATTTTCCCCCACGCCGTCTCTAGAATCCGCGCCTCCGCCCTCGCGCGCCCCGCCGCCGGATCCGGCCGCCGCGGCGCCCGTTCCGCCGCCGGCGCACAGCCTCGTTGGCCGCGCCCCGTCGCCGCCCGCCCGCCCGCCGAGATCCCGGCCCCGCCGCCGGCGCCGGTTCGCCGCCGGCGCCCGCCGCCGCGGCCCCGCCGCCAGCTCCCGCGGTCACCCGCCCGCCCTCCGGCCCCGCTAGCGGCCGGCGATTGGAAGGCGTTCGAGGCGCCGACTTCCTGTGAGCATCGCCGGTCGTCGGAGCAGGAGCTCGTCCCCGTCCTCACCGAGGAGGAGCTCGTCCCGATCATCTCCGTCCAGCGGCGTCATTCATGGTCGGGATCCCCTGTGCCTGATTTCCCATTGTCGTATTGGATCTCCGTAAGCCGCCGGCCGCTAGATCTTCCAAGTCACATGCAGCCAGATCTTCTATAGGATGTGCGGATGTGTCAATTTGTTCTGTGTTCATGGTTAACTGATGAAGTGTCAATTTGCTTTACACAATTTTGTACACAATTTTGTTTACTTCAATTCTAAGAATGAAAATAGTTAAAAGTTGCTAAGTCGGCTCTTGAGGATTTTTATGCAAGGACTCGAGCTTAGAGAAAAAGGAGGGTGTTCGATTAGAAATAGCTAATTCGTTTTAAATCAATATTTATACAACTTGTATATTTAACCAAACACTTCTGTCTACACAGTCTTCTCCATTTTGAGTTGATGAGACATGTCTTGTAATATAAATGTCACGACACTCTTTGAATATATGTGATGTTTTATATTTAGTATGAACAAGTCCCTTAAAACAGTCACAATTAGTTGATTCGTGTCAAATCAGCATTTATATACCTTGTTCAGCATTTAGGTATTTTAGAGATTTCATCCTTGATAACACTGAGAGCCATTAACAGCACTCGTGCCAAACATCAAATCTCAGCTTCCCACAGCTGATTTTCCACAGCTCAACAGCTACAGCTGCTTCTCAAAAGCTGCAGCCCAAACAAACAGACCCATAGTCTTCTTATGTCATATAGTAAGCATATTCAAGTTGATAAACAAGGTTTGAACCTTGATCTGTAGTACTGGGCAAAACCCTAGTTTAACCTATTTAATTATAGATTCGTAGGTTGATTTTTCTACCTTTTTATTATTACTATGCAGCACATGTGTGTTTGCCCGTCGAGTGAAACTCGGAGGAAGAGGGATCACTCGGAAGGAGAGAAGAAGGGAGAGAATTATGGTGTCTCCCTTTTTCGTGTGATGATGTTGACTTTTGTGCAGGGTTTGTCAGTGAGCAGGAGGTGCGAGCGAGCGGCAGCGAGTCGAGCAAGGCCGAGAATGAGAGAGATTTGTTTTTTTGTGAGAGGACAACGAAGGATCTAGAAGGACCCACAGACTTCCAATACGCATCCTGATGCGTCTTCTCTTGACAAAGAAAATGGCTGGGAGTTTGCGTACCTATTGCACGTGACTTGTGCTCACTGAAGTGTGGGACCTCACGCATGGGCACCACACGTAAGTGACAGACCTGTTGGTGTAAAAGCTCGGTTGATTATTATAGTGCATTAGAACAAAGTTTCCTATGGATTCAAGGGTAGGAAATCCAAGTTAACTCATTTACATGACATTATTTTTCTTATGTCATATAGTAAGCATTAAAGTTGATAAACAATGTCTAGACATATTCAAACCAGACAAATCATGTATCTATACCCCTAACCCCTAAACTCTGTCTTATGAAGTCAAGCATGTGAAGAGATGTGGTTTTGGGTTTCAAACATGGAAATTTCAAAAACCTCCCAAAAGCTTCATTTTATAGTGCCTAAGAAGGATACATGCTTCCCTTTTCATTTTCATGTTTTAAACTTGTTTTAATTATCTTGGTCAAACCTAGGATTTGACGAAGATACAAATGGGTGGGCACAAAATTCAAAAAAATCAGAAAAATGGAAAACCAAATCACATAGTCTTCTTATGTCATATCGTAAGCATTCAAGTTGATAAACAAGGTCTAAATATATCCAAACCAGACAAATCATGTATCTACCCCCTGTCGATCTTATGAAGTCTAGCATGAAGGGAAGTCGTTTTGGGTTTCAAACATGGAAATTTCAAGAACATCCCAAAAGCTTCATTTTAGAGTAAATAAGAAGGATACAGACTTCCCTTTTCATTTTCATGTTTTAAACTTGTTTAAATCTTGGTCAAACCAAGGATTTGACCAAGATTCAAATGGCCCTAAAAATTCAGAAAAAAATCAAAAGAATGAAAAACCAAAGCACATAGCATTCTTATGTCATATGTATAGTAAGCATTCATGTTGATAAACAAGGGTCTAGACATATATATTCAAACCGGAAAAATCATGTATATATCTACTAATTAAAACCCAAATTAAACTCAGTCAATCATGAAGAGAAGTGGTTTTGGGTTTCAAACATGGAAATTTCAAGAACCTCCCAAAAGCTTCATTTTAGAGTGACTAAGAAGGATCCAGGCTTACTTATTCATTTTCACGTGTTAAACTTGTCTAAATCTTGGTCAAACCTAGGATTTGACCAAGATATGATTCAAATGCGCAGAAAATTAAAAAAAAGAAAAATGAAAAACCAAAGTACATAGTCTTCTTATGTCATATATATAGTAAGCGCATTAAAGTTGATAAACAAGGTCTGGACATATTCAAACCATACAAATCATGTATCTATACCCCCTAACCCTAAACTTTGTCTTATGAAGTCAAGCATGAAGAGAAGTGGTTTTGGGTTTCAAACATGGAAATTTCAAAAACCTCCCAAAAACTTCATTTTAAAGTGACTGAGAAGGTTACATGCTTCCCTTTTCATTTTCATGTTTTAAACTTTTTAAATTATCTTGGTCAAACCTAGGATTTCATGAAGATACAAATGGGTGGGCACAATATTCAAAAAAATCAGAAAAATGAAAAACCAAATCACATTGTCTTCTTATGTCATATCGTAAGCATTCATGTTGATAAACAAGGTCTAGACATATATATTCAAACCAGAAAATCATGTATATATCTACCCCTAAAACCCTAATTAAACTCAGTCAATCATGAAGAGAAGTGGTTTTGGGTTTCAAACATGGAAATTTCAAGAACCTCCCAAAAGCTTCATTTTAGAGTGACTAAGAAGGATCCAGGCTTAATTATTCGTTTTCACGTGTTAAACTTGTCTAAATCTTGGTCAAACCTAGGATTTGACCAAGATATGATTCAAATGCGCAGAAAATTAAAAAATTCAGAAAAATGAAAAACCAAAGTACATAGTCTTCTTATGTCATATAGTAAGCATATTCAAGTTGATAAACAAGGTTTGGACATATTCAAACCATACAAATCATGTATCTATACCCCTAACCCTAAACTTTGTCTTATGAAGTCAAGCATGAAGAGAAGTGGTTTTGGGTTTCAAACATGGAAATTTCAAAAACCTCCCAAAAACTTCAATTTAGTGTGACTGAGAAGGTTACATGCTTCCCTTTTCATTTTCATGTTTTAAACTTGTTGAAATCTTGGTGATCAAACCTAGGATTTGACAAGATTCAAATGGGCATCAAAATTCAAAAAAAATCAGAAAAAAACCAAGCAATGGTTTTCTTATGTCATATAGTAAGCATTAAAGTTGATAAACAAGGTCTAGACTTATTCAAACCAGACAAATCATGTATATATCTACCCCTAAAACCTTATACTCTGTCTTATGAAGTCAAGCATGAAGAGAAGTGGTTTTGGGTTTCAAACATGGAAATTTCAAGAACCTCCCAAAAGCTTCATTTTAGAGTGACTAAGAAGGATCCAGGCTTCCCTTTTCATTTTCATGTTTTAAACTTGTTTAAATTATCTGTGTCAAACCTAGGATTTCATGAAGATACAAATGGGTGGGCACAATATTCAAAAAAATCAGAAAAATGAAAAACCAAATCACATAGTCTTCTTATGTCATATCGTAAGCATTCAAGTTGATAAACAGGGTCTAGATATATCCAAACCAGACAAATCATGTATCTATACCCCCTAACCCTATAGTTTGAGGCCATTTGGATGAGGTCGAAAAATTCTTGGATTAGAATCGTGTTGTTCGTACCCCGTAGTTGGATTTTTTGAACCTTGATCTGTAGTACAGGGCAAAACCCTAGTTTAACCTATTTAATTATAGATTCGTATATCGATTTTTCTACCTAGGATTTGACCAAGATTTATGGGCATAAAATTCAAAAAAATCAGAAAAATGAAAAACCAAAGCACATAGTCTTCTTATGTCATATAGTTAGCATTAAAGTTGTTAAACAAGGTCTAGACATATTCAAACTAGACAAACCACATGTATCTACACCCCCTGACCCCTAAACTCTATCTTATGAAGTCAGGCATGAAGAGAAGTGGCTTTGGGTTTCAAACATGGAATTTTCAAAAACCTCCCAAAAACTTCATTTTAGAGTGACTAAGAAGTATACATGCTTCCCTTTTCATATTCATGTTTTAAACTTGTTTAAATTATCTTGGTCAAACCTAGGATTTGACAAGATTCAAATGGGCATCAAAATTCAAAAAAATCAGAAAAATGAAAAACAAAAGCAAATAGTTTTCTTATGTCATATAGTAAGCATTCAAGTTGATAAACAAGGTCTAGACATATTCAAACCAGAAAAATCATGTATATATCTACCCCTAACCCTAAACTAATCTGTCGATCTTATGAAGTCAATCATGAAGAGAAGTGGTTTTGGGTTTCAAACTTGGAAATTTCAAGAACCTCCCAAAAGCTTCATTTTAGAGTGACTAAGAAGGATCCAGGCTTACTTATTCGTTTTCACGTGTTAAACTTGTCTAAATCTTGGTCAAATTTAGGATTTTACCAAGATTCAAATGCGCAGAAAATTAAAAAAATCAGAAAAATGAAAAACCAAAGTACATAGTCTTCTTATGTCATATAGTAAGCATATTCAAGTTGATAAACAAGGTCTAGACATATTCAAAGTTTCAAACTAGACAAACCATGTATCTACCCCCTAACCCCTAAACTCTGTCTTATGAAGTAAAGCATGAAGAGAAGTGGTTTTGGGTTTCAGACATGGAAATTTCAAAAACCTCCCAAAAACTTCATTTTAGAGTGACTAAGAAGGATACATGCTTCCCTTTTCATTTCCATGTTTTAAACTTGTTTAAATTATCTTGGTCAAACCTAGGATTTGACAAGATTCAAATGGGCATCAAAATTCAAAAAAATCAGAAAAATGAAAAACCAAAGCAAATAGTTTTCTTATGTCATATAGTAAGAATTAAAGTTGATAAACAAGGTCTAGACATATTCAAACCAAACAAATCATGTATATATCTACCCCTAACCCTAAACTCTGTCTTATGAAGTCAAGCATGGAAATTTCAAGAACATCCCAAAAGCTTCATTTTAGAGTGACTAAGAAGGATCCATGCTTACCTTTTCATATATTTTAAACTTGTTTAAATCTTTGTCAAACCTAGGATTTGACCAAAAGATTCAAATGGGCATAAAATTCAAAAAAATCAGAAAAATGAAAAACACTACGAACAGTGAACAATACTGTTTCGCGTCCCTACAGTACACCATGGACAGTGTTGCGAGTGACCTGTGTCCTTCACGGATAGAGATCAGGTGACATGCACCTTTCGCATGTCACCTGGTGACATGCGGCTTAAATCTAAATTTAAATATTGCGTAAAAATCATGTCCCAACCTATAGCCCTCTCGATTTATAGGCCCCTGCCGCCTCTCCCCATTCACTTCACTTCTCGCTACCTCACTCCTCTCGATTTATAGGCCCCTGCCGCCTCTCCCCATTCATCTTCAAAATCCTATAGCCCCAACCTGTACAGTGCTCGTCGGCGGCTGTACCATCCACAACCTCTGTATTAGCGCCTCCCTGCACCCCCATCTTCCGGCGATGAATCCCACGAGTGGACAAGGGGGCCTGTTAGGTGTGCGGCCCACCGTCGTAATCCCCCAGCAGCAACTACAGGACCTCGCCGCCAACTCGCACGCCCCCCTACAGCTGCTGCAGCAGGCGCATGGCGGCCTCGCCGTTGAGTCTGATGTGCCCACCAAGCGGCAGCGGATCAACGACCTCTCCGTGGGCTCAGACGTGACAGTCCTGCTGCAGCTGCAAGACAACCTCGCCGTCGCCGGGGAGTCGGTCCTCTCCAAGGAGGAGAGCTTCGAGGTCAGTGGTTAATGTAGTTTAATCATTGGTTTAAAACTAGTTAGCCCCCTACTGAGTATTATTCGGAGGGGATTTGATGCAAAATACTTCATTCACCATGTTTTGGCGTGAGTATTTGCGGCAGATCAGGACAACCTGAGAGATAGCCTGTCCTGGGGCATTATTAGTTTTTTTTGAGGGGTTCCTCGGGCCTTATTAGTGAAGCGTCCAATTTCTATTCACGTAATCCATGCCAGCAGGCCTCAGGACTTGTAATTTTGCATTGGAATCAATCCCTCAGCCTGATCCATGCTAGAACGGGGTGGATGCCTGGAAGGAGAAGCAGCAATCGGAGCACGTATGTGGAACGACCAGAAACGCGAGAGCATAGAGGTGTTGCGGTTCCACGTCCACCCGACGTGCGCGGAAGTGTTTCCTGAGGATCCCCGCGACTCTGATCCTGTCCAATACTCTTCTGCCAAACAGATAAAATGTGTTCTTATTAAGAAAGACCCAGATATTACTCACTGAACCATGTGAAAACACGTCAACCAAACAAGGCACAAGGGATTTCTACTGCACTAATACTAGCTGCATTACCACTTTCGAACTTCAATGCAAACTTGAAACTTCACTGCAGTCTTTTTCCCCCTTTCGAACTTGAGATCCAGCCTCTCCATCGATTGATGCATAGGGCAAACTTTATTAGTTCATGTTTCGTTCTTAGTTTGAAACTTTATTACTCCAAGCTCCGGAGTACTCATATTACTACAGTATTGCAATTGAAATTTATACATATTACAATTACTATTGAAGTTAGTCTTGTACATATTACTATGAGTATTGAAGTTTAAGTCCTGCAAACTTTCGGAGTACTATATTTTTACTATTGAAGTTACACTCTTGCACTTTATTAGTATAATATCATGTGTCACACAGGGTCGCTCTGTGAATCTACCATCTAATGAAGGACGACAACATGAAGCGTCTCTGCAAGTAATCCGGCGGTCGCTCCTGGATGAGTCGCGCGAGTTGATTGACCATGCGTCCAAGCTCCGAGATGTGAACGCACATCTGGTAAACCGTGCTATGAAGCTATGGAATGAGTATGCCGTACTCTTGAATGAGCACTCATCTCTATCAAAGGAGAACTCATCTCTATCGAAGGAGAACCTCTCCATGGTAAATCAGAACGGGTCTCTAACGAAGGAGAACATCTCCATCCTAAAAGAGAACTCATCTCTGAAAAAGGAGAACATCTCCATCCTAAAAGAGAATTCATCTCTGAAAAAGGAGCACACCTACTACAAGTGGCGGAGCATGACAGGAAACAAGTAATCTTCTTCGGGTGTGAAGAAGTTGTACCCATATGTGCATGTAGAGAGGTGGAGACGGTTGCCGATGAGACAAGTGAGTAGATTGAGGAGGGCAGCCACAACCCACAACGTTTGTAGTTACAAATCTTCTATCATAAAAGTAGTAGTATCGAAATTAATATGTATCCCTTAATATATGTGGTGTTTGGCAATATATAGTTTAACATGCAAGGACTCTGCAATGTAATTTGTATCAGTTTGATTGGCTTTCTACCCAAGTGAGCATGTGTCATATTTGTCCAAGGTTTGATTTTTGCATCTTATCATATTTTGTTGAATACCATACTAAAAAATTCCATGTGCATCATTTTGATGCAGAGGCTGGGGGTCTCAACTTCCATTACGAAAAGGATTTGTCAAGACATGAAACATTGGATAAAATCCTTGACTGTACCCTGCAAGTGTGGCACCTAGAAACAATGATTAAAATTCAAAGCTGCATCTCCTACCAATACAAATGGTATATCAGACAATTTTGAAACAAATTGAATCCAACCCGAAATAAATTAAATTATATTTGGAAGAAGATATGTAGAAGTACCCCTGTACAGTAGGACGCTATGTGCAATGCACGACATATTGGCAAAAAATTACCCGCATGTACCAAAGGCATGGGCACCAAGATCTGATGCAAATTTGAATTCGGCCAAAGGAGGGTACTAGCAAAGATTTCGATCGTGTCAGCGATCCAGACATTCTTATGAAGTAAAGGGAATTTGATCATCTTGGTCTTGCAAGTAATGAAATGTGGGGACTCCTAAGATCGACGCCTTCAACACTGATGTTTCTTTTTCATCAGAAGCTAGTGGCTGACAACTTTGATTCCTATTCGGCTGATGCAGATATCCATGAGATCATCAAGAGGATCTTGGAACATGTTGAAGCACGTGTCGACATTCTGCTCTCGTGCTTGAAGGCAGATGATTTTGATAGGGTGATGCAAAAGCCGCCATATGGTCAATAGATTGTTATTATATACAAGGATGTTGTTTCTTGGGTCATCATCTAGATCTTTTGTTTTCTTATGTGTTAGCAGTACTTTATGGAAACTATGTTAGTATTGTCTTATACTGAATTGTTGCTATATCTGGACACCGGATGCTTATGTTCTATGACATTATGGAATGTATGGAAAAAAGATGACACCTTTTTAGCTATTCAGAAAAGGCAAAAAAACAACAACAATTTGTTTCCCACAATAAAATGAAATCTTATTGCACCTTTCCCCAAAATGGTAATGCACATTTTACCTTGGGCATTTTCGTTAAGACCCATGGTTTTTTATATAAAATGGTAGGCCATATTTTGAAGCTAGTTTTTTAAAAAAAACATATCAAAATTCAAGCTTATCATTTTATAGCCACAAGTTCACTTTTTTTTTCTTTTTTCCAAAACAGGGTGGGAATCGACTGCATGCCATTCCTTGCAAACATTGGCGAATGTCGGAAATAATCTTAGATAGGGCGAACTCTAAAAGAAGAGGTAAATACCGAAATAGTCCCGAGACATTGTGATGCATGTAATTCTAACGCAATCCCAATAAACCAAAACATATTTTATTATAAGTAGAACCTATATACATACCAATTATGTGATCAATGGCAAAACTTTAGTTCTTTTGAAAATCATTTTGTAATTCGATCGATCAAGAATTTTTTCAATATCTTTTGCTCGATGCACAACTCGGAATTTATGATCTTTGTTGTCGAGCCATTTCAGGAGTCCTTTAAGTCATAGGATAGGAAAAACGTATGTACATCTTGTCTATTTGAATCCTATGGGAATATGAGTTTCTTTGATTGTACCAAAGGGATTTTTCCCTGAGGGATGACCTAATGTTTTGTTCATATAGGATTTGTAGTACAAGATTCATATGGGATATGTTCCCTATGAATATAACCAATAGTGTAGAATAATTCCCGTAGGATCTAAATCCTATAAATCAAAGGAGCCTCAGTTGTTTTCGTCACCACATATAAAATCAGCGCCAACTCAATGAGATGATAAATGTTGTCGGATGAAACATGGCGTTTCTTTCAAATATAAAGAAATATCTGAAGTCTTCAATTCTACGCGTATGATAATGAATAGCTCAAGGTTATTTTACATATACTAAGATCCATGATACATCAATCTTTTTAATGCGGAGAACGAGTCTATATATGTTTTTTGGTACCTAGTCCATGTTTTGTTTTCGAAATCGGCTCCACGCAGTGTTCACTAAAATAGGCGCAACTTTGTCATATGAAGTCCGTTTTAAGTACTCAAATGTTCAGAAAAAAACACATATATATGAATGGATATTCACTAAAAATCAAGGTAGGATGGCTGCCGTACCGCCCATGCTTACAAATGAGACCTTGATGGGGTCGGACCGCGTCCATTTTTTTTTCGCGCATCCACCAAACCATTTCAACGAAGCGCCAAAACACCGGCGAAAATAGCTCGGGTTGCCGCCTCCAATTTTCAAATGTTCGAATTTCCCATCTTATCCTTTCATCAAAAACGTCCCCAGCGGTTCTTCTCTTATTCGGGCCAAGGCCAATCTCACCCCAGCCATTAAAACATACCACCGGCACAGGCGCCGAATCCCACATCTCTCACGCGTCACCCACCGAATCGGAGCATCTCGCCCGACGACGGCAGTGCACCACCGTCCCACCTCGCCACCACAGCCTCCTGACCAGCCGCTGTAGTGTCCGAGAAGACGTTGTCAAGCAAGCCGGAGCCGCTTCCCCGACGAAGGCGCACACCGCACCATTTGTGCTCCACCGTAGCCGACGCCCACCGCGCCGGATCCTGCTCAGGGACGCCGTCCACCTCCGCCGCTGCGTCGGATCTGCTTCCCGACTCCCTGGTCTACCGCACGGTGAAATGGGTAGACCCCGCGCCCAACCGGTCCACCGCGCGAAACCAAAGCGTAAAGCCGTCCACTCCCCATGCGAAGGTTGGTGTTTAGCCGCTTCCGTTATGCATTTCATTTCCGAACATCAGTTTCGTGCGATCTGTTTTAGGGCTTGTTTGGTACTAGAGTTTTACTGGGATTAGCAGGGATAATCCGCTCCAAACTTTAAATCCCCACTTATCCCCAATGCATGTTTGGTGCTAGAGTATGAGCGAGTTTAATCCCCACTTGTCCCTACTTTTCCGCAAAATTTAGTGTATTTTTTCAATCCCCAATACTCTACCCCTACCTAGTGGATTGGGGATGGGGTTTTGTGGGTATTGGGTGAATTCTGCTGTCACCCAATACTCTAGAGTATTATCCCCACTAATCCCCACTAAAACACTGGACAGAGATCAGGTGACATGCAATAGGCATGTCACCTGAGAACAGTGTTGTGACATGCGACCATGTTCTGATCGTTGGACTGAAAATGGAGGGCCAGATCAACATGAACAGTAGACGCTACAGGGACAATCCACAGTGCATCGCTACAGGGACAAATCTACAGTGCATCGATACAGTACATCTCTACAGGGTCATCTACAGTACATCACTACAGTGCTTGATCTTGTCTACTCATTTTCGATCCAACGGCCGAAAGTGCATGTTACGGCACTGTTCATCGGTGACATGCCTATGGTATGACTGTAGTAGAAGTCAAGCCTGCAGAGTGATTAGTCGACATTATTAAACTGCATGTTTATAAATCTTGTAATCATCAATTGGCATGCACAGGGAAATCATTTATTTTTGATCTACGCTTTATTCCTTTTTGAGCTATCATCTACTTGCTACTACTAATTTGCCCTTCTACTGCTCTACTCAAAGTTCCATGATAAATCTCGTTAGCATTTTTTTCTAATGCATGCTAAAGATACTGTAGTAGAGTACAAAGAGGGCCGGAGAGAAAATATAGGCATCACCAGTGAACAATCAAACACCTCTCCTGTCTCCATCGATAACAATCAATTTTCTTATTCAGAACTTGATCCTACTGAACAAGAGTCTGAGGGAGACCTGAGTAAAGAGGATGCCCTTGTCAAGCACCCTACTCCACCCCCCAAGGTGATTGCTCGCTCTTTTCATTGGCATTATTGTTGCATCTTCAATAACTGTGATGTATCTGTCCAACCCAGCCCAAGTTATAGCATTATCATCTGCTCAGTTAACACATAATAATAACATATGTTTCATCATGTCTTGGCTTGCTGTTCTTATGTTCCATAATCGTATCAAGCATGTATATGATTTTGTTGATTGAAGTACCGTTTATCTCTGGCAGGCATCAGGGACTTCACGTAAGGACGTTTCAAATACCAACAAGGTGAAGAACATAGTTCAACAGGAAGATCAATATCTGACAGCTCACCTAAAAATAAAAAGGGTTCAAGCTGGTCATGTCAGATCACAAACAAATGCAGTGAACAGAGTAAAAACAAGGTCTCAGACTCAGAGTCACTCTAATCTAGTTGAAAATGATGACCAGGCAAAAAAATATTGTAATGCGAAACACCAACATAAAAAGCTTCGACCTAACCCCACATCGGTTGGTCTAAAAGCTGTAGACGGAGCAAATACCAAACCACATGTTCCCCAGCCACCTGTTGCCAATCCAGTTACCCAAGAACAATTCACAGCAGACCCAGTTTCAACAGCAGGTTCTCAACACCTAACTAATCACGATCGCCCGCTGACATTTAGTCCTGCCAGAGACAACTTCTTCCTTAAAGATGATGGTGGGGCCGAATTAGGTACGTGTTCCCTTACATGCTCCGTTACATAAATACCTTGATAGCTTGATGTAATGCTTAAATTTGCAGTTCCACCACGACCAAGAAAACGAAGGGGGCCAACGACTTTGAAATCACTTAAAAATAAGATTGCCCGAATGGGAACAAGATTTCCCATCACATCAGTTATAGCAGGTATCAGAAGGCCACTGGATCCACAAGAATCATCTAATATAGCATCGATCACAGGCGTTTTTGTCAGGACTCAAATTCCTATCTTTCCATCATGGAAACAACACGTAAACACCCCTTCCCATTTTGAAGGTTTACTGCACATGTTACATGTAAGTCATTTTCGTAAACAATACCATGTTGCTCGTTCACATTCCCTCTAGCTTTCTGTTGGCTAGCTATCTAACACATGAACGGTTCCCATTGTTGTAAACAGACATGTCTTGAGTTTGATGATGACATGAAGAATGTAATCACTGTTATCAGGAGCATATTCTCTTCAGCGTTGCGCCAGGAGCGCCATAGGCTAAAGATGAGATACTTTGCTGGGAGGACTCCTAGCGATATTCCAACAACCTCTCCTATACTACAGATGACTGATGATCAATGGTGTGATCTTGTTGAGTATTGGTCTGCTCAAAAGAATTTGGTATGTTCTGTGAAGACAGTGAGACAAGATCACATTACTGATTCCTTTTTAAGCATGTGTCTCACAAGTCTTCATTTGTAGTTCATCGCTCGAAGTAACATGCGTGCTCGTAATAATGTACGTTTACAACAGCGTACAGGATCTCGTAGCTTGATTGGACACCTCTACTGTATGGTAAGGAATGTTATCTGTACAACTATATTTAAATTAGTAAATCATTTAGAATTTATAGATGCACAATATACATCGTAAATTGATGTCTCTGTTTTATTTATATTTTTTTTGAAAACTTTCAATTGTCGCATGTCGGCATGTGACGTGGTTGTGAAACTAATTTATATTTTCTCTTGCGAAAATATCAGAAGGCAAGGCAAGCATACTGTGAGAGTACAGACAGAGAGATGAGTCTACTTGAGCAATTCAAGGTGTGCCAGACGAGCAGAAATGGTTTGACTGGACATTTTGCACAGAGTGTTATTGTAAGTATTCTCTACTAATGTCAGTTATGGTTTTCAATTGTATGCAGAAATATCTTGTCATATTTGTCAAGCTTCATGCACTAGCCAACACAACCAAATGTCCGAACTGGTGGAAAGGGCTAGTACAATTCACTTATATACTTCTCAGCAATATCATGCACATTACGAATTCTACACATGGATCCATGCATATTTTTATAGTCCTGCTATTACGTGTTAGCAATAGAAGACATGTCAATATGATGTAACATGCTCTTACTAAAATGTATATGCGGTAATCAGCCATGCCAGTTTGTAGGATTATTAGAGGTAGTTCATACACATGTCTTCACATTATAATCTCTTCTCTTACACATGTGTAACAACTGAAAACTCCTCAGTCTGACATGAAAGTGGAGCTGGCAAAACCAAAGAAAGATGGTATAGAAAAAACCCAGGAAGAATGTCTGAATTCATTTTCCAAGGTACTACAATGTCATGGTATAGCCAACAACACATTCCTGCGTAATGCTGGGTTCACAACTAATTTGTCGAGGTCCAAGTCCAAGTCAAAGCCCAAGCGCAGGTTGAGGTCCAAGTCATTGTCTTTTTATGTTCTCGAGGAACTACTCAAAGAGGAACGAGCAATAGTGGCTGCACAAAGAGTAGTCATCCACCGTATAACTGCAGGATTAGAAGCAAGTCAAGCCCACCTGGGCAACATCCTGAGAAAGTGTGGGAGATGCTGAATACCACAGTGAACACTGACAGTCAAAGGTGTCCCTTGGTTGTGTGAAAGGGTTTGTGATGCTGAACTATTTTGTTGGTGCTTCTATCTGCACTTGTTATGTACCTGGTGGTTGTTTCCTTGGTGATGTGGATTAAATGAAAACTGAATGGATTGGATGCACCAATATTTAATCAAGGTTTAATCTGATTTGTAGTATTTTTTATATTGCGCTGCATGGGAAAAGTATAACTATTAGTTGGCCCATTGGTGACCATTTTCATACATTATTTTAGTTGATTGGTCCTTGTCCTTGTATCCCTGAAAGGAGGCAGTACTACAGTAAGCTACCAATTTTTCTAGTACAGTATTTTTTTAGCGCCAGCTAAATTGAAAATATCTGTCAAGCGCTACAATCTCCCGCCAATAAAATCCAAAATATTCGCTACGCGTTTTTAAATTTAAGTTTTTTTAGGAGATAGTACATGGGAACTGATTTTGGTTGTGATTATGACTTGATGTGACCGTATAGTAGTGTCATGCGCATGCGGGAGTGGTGTTTTGAAACATAGGAGCATATGCTCCCTCCATTTTGAAATGCATCTTACACATATTTTGAATTTCAAAAAAAATGAAACAAAAAATTCGCATGTACATCTTCTCGTGCTACGCCCTTACAAAGTTGCGACTTGTCATGTGACGTGTGTAAAAAGATAAAATACAGTACTAAAAATAATGCTTTTCACAAGATAAGTTTTCTCTTTTTTACATAGACCACAAAAAATATTGGTTTTTCGTGAAACTTGACGAACGAACATATATTATGAATATGTACATGTAAATTTTTTTGCTAATATTTTCGACATTTTAAAATATGATTTTTTTGGTAGAGGGAGCATATGCACCCGGGAGCCAAATTGAATTTCCGCATGCATATGACACTACTCTATGTTACTACCTTCATAATGCATAGTAACTTAGATGTAGTACTATCATGCATGATTGTTTTAGTTAGTATGTAGACTCATTCTATCTTGAAAAGTGTTATGGTAACATAGCTAGTTACCACAACCAGCTCTATGTTAATACTCCTTAGTTACTCCCACTATGAGTAGTCTAAGTAGCATGGTCTACCCCGGAAGTAGATCCTCTAACGTGCAACAGACAAGTCGGGTAAGCTACACCTCTCTAATTTTCCTTCTCCACATCTACATGATTAAGTCTAATTTGATCTAAATTAACTTCCATAATATATGTAAGCCATATGCATTTACGATAATTAGTAACAATCAAAATTATGACTATCTTTTTTAATATTTATACGATTTTTTATACAGTAAAAATATACAGTGATTGCTACAGTAAATACGTACAGTATTTGTTACATTTTCCTGATTTTTCTTCTACGTTTTGCACTACTTAAGCACTGTGCTTACCTGACTTGTCATCTCTACGTTAGAGGATATGGTTCCGGTCTACCCCTGGCCTTATATTACAATCACGAGTATATTACTTGGACCATCTGTACAACATACTTTTGTTGCTCCTTGCAAAAAAAAAACATACATTTGTTGCGACTGGATTATTAATAAAGGCCGTGTGCATCACCACGATGCAGAGGCTGGGGTCATATCCCCTTTTCGAAGAAAAAAAATTACTTAGACCATAGCCTTATTCAAAATCAATTCTTAGTCAAGCTGCAAAATCTCCTAGTACCAATCCCGAAATATTTCAGAAGGGCTTTTCAAAATTGATTTTCAAGATATATCATGATTATGATCGTGGTAACCGATTTTCAACGTGATGATGACTTGATGTGACACTTGGCCGTACTAGTACGGTCTCATATTTTTGTATTACTTGGACTGTAGCCAAATTCGAAATCTCATTCCAGCGGCAAAACTTCCCGCCCGAAAAATACAAATATTTCACACGCCTCTAACTTCCCATTCTACCCTCGTAAAGATGACAACAATGTCCATGCATAAGTCGGTTGGTGGGGGGTCTACCCGTCATTTTTTTCGATCACCACCTCCCTAGCTCCGAAACTCCCCGAAAAAAAATTCATTTCCCTCACTCTCTCCTCTGAGACCACCCACCGGAACTTCCCAAGTCCCTCTCTCTCCCACCTCCACGACCACCGCACCGGAACATCCCCGCCGGACTTCCCTGGCCTACCCGAGGCCTCGCGATCCTCGTCATCCGGCTGTCTGCCGGAGCCGCTTCATCGACGCCGTCATCAACCGGATGGATCATCCCCGCCGAACCTCGAAACCATATACTCATCCAGCAGTCTACCGCAGTCGCTTCAGCTGCGGTATCGTCCACCCCACCGGAGCCGCCGCCGGATCCGTCGTCCACCGCATCGGATCTAGCTCACCGACACCGCTGTGCATGAACCGGATCTGCTTCACCGGCGCCTTGCATGATCTAAACTCTTCTACTGTCGCTTTTCTATTGCTTGCCTGCAAGTTCTTGTTTAATCTTGGGGGAACCTGTTTGTGCTAACGACGCGCCGTTACGTTTTTGCAGATGAGATGAGTAATCATGAAGTGTAATGGCCGTCTCTCCAACCCCAAGTAGCACATGTAGCGTACTTCATCACCGGATCTATCAACCCCAGGAAGATCTGCTGTGACTCCCACAGAGTGCTTCTCCTAATGTAAGTCCCTTGTTTTAGCGCCATGTTCTGGGTTCAGATGCTTGTTTGTCTGAAGCTCTTTTAGTTCATTCCTAGCTATGACCGTAACACCTTGCTATTTTCTACTTCATTGCTAACTTTAAGCGATTGAACATTTTGGTTTGCATTCCCTGCTCTGTAGATGTAGCCATCATAACTTCTATCTTGCTCAGTCGTTGTTACAAAAATTATAGGTATTATAGTAACATCCTGCTATTATTTAGTTCATGGCCAATTTTAAGTAATTGCACATGTTGGTTCGCATTCCCTGCTCCTGCTTATAGGCATCGTAACATTCTATATTTGGTTTACATTTCCTGCATTCCCAGCTCTAGCCATCATAACTTTATCTTGCTCAGTCGTTGTTACAAAAATTATGGCCTGCTACTATGTTGTTTGTGCCAATTTTTTACTCCATGAACATGTTGGCTTGCATTCCCTGTACTACAGGTGATGCCATTGTTTTGTATCTAGTTCATTGTAAGCTAACAAAGTAAGGACTTAGTTTGGCATGCTATCACTCTGCTATCTAGCCTGTAGTACAAATAAACTTGTCATACTACTAGATAATAATTTTGCGTGCCATCTTGTTCTTCAAAAGCTGCATTATTGACTTGTTTCTCTGACTTGGCATGACGCTCACATATGGAAAGCTGAACATATTGGTTTGCATTCCCTCTTATACAAGTTCACAGGTGATCCCACTATATTCTGTATCTGGTCCATCCTAAGCTCCAGCATTAACTATCCTCTATGTGTTGCTCATTACAAGTTTATATCCCGAAACATCTTGATTTGCATCCCCTTCACTATAAGTTCAGGAGTATTATTTAGTTCACGGCCAAAATTAAGTAATTGCACTTGGCACATGTTGGTTCACATTCCCTCCTCTTTAGCTTTTGCCATCGTAACTTCTATTTTTGGTTTACATTCCCTGCTCTGTAGATGTAGCCATCATAACTTCATCTTGCTCAGTCGTTGTTACAAAATTTATAGCCTGCTACTATGTTGTTCATGCCAATTTTGTACTCCCTGAACATGTTGGTTTGCATGGGACTCGACAGTAGTAAGTCTGCTGTTGCATTCTAACATGCTCTGTTATATTGGCTGTTGGTATGCGGCATGCACTCTTTGTTTGCTTATTGTGCGCATTACAATGATCTTGTTATAACGACGAAATGATGAGTTCCAAATTCTTTGGCAAACAATATTGTAGTGTCTTTGCCTTTCCATTGTTGTTGTCTTAACTTGTAATGTCTTTGTTTCAGATATAGGTGCTGCATGGACAACTTAAAAGATTGCCGGATCGCTTCATTGTATTGCTAGGTTTAATTACCATTCAATTTCTCTGGGTTCTGTAATATTTTTTCAATGCCTTGCAGCTGATGTAATATTTAGTTAGTTTTTATAGTTCTTTCGCGCATTTTTTCTTTGGTGCTTGTGGTAAGTGAGGCTATCCGACAGAAATCAATGCTGCGTAAATATTCTCAGTATCTAAATCACGAATTCCCATCCCTTAAACGGCCCAATTAAGCGAAATCACATATGTGCCGCCCGCAAAATCCTAAAGCGCCTATTACGCCGGCATATAAACACAACTAAACGGGCTGGCCCACTTACTTATTGGGCCAGCCCACTTGATTTACTGTGGACCCCACACTTTTATTGGGCCGGCCCACTTGCTTTAAGGTGGACCCCACCCACTACTGGGCCGGCCCACTAACTAGTTGGGCCAGCCCAATTGCTTTTGTGGTGGACCCCACATACTAAATGGGCCGGCCCTTTAAGGCGAAAGTGGGACCCACCTGTTTTTGGCCCGGCCCACTAGCGTGTTGGGCCGGCCCACTTGCTATACGGTGGACCCCACATACTAAATGGGCCGGCCTTTAACAGGAAAGTGGGACCCACCTGTGTTTTGGCTCGGCCCACTAGCGTGTTGGGCCGGCCCACTTGCTATATGGTGGACCCCACATTCTAAATGGGCCGGCCCTTTAACAGGAAAGTGGGACCCACCAGTGTTTTGGCCCGGCCCACTATCTTGTTGGGCCGGCCCACTTGCTATATGGTGGACCATACTAAACAGCCAGCCCTTTAACGGAAAGTGAGACCCCTGTGTTTTTGGCCGGCCCACAATCTTGTTGGGCCGGCCCACTTGCTATATGGTGGACCCCACATACTAAATGGGCTGGGCCTTTAACAGGAAAGTGGTGAAGGAGATATGCCCTAGAGGCAATAATAAAGTGGTTATTATTTATATCTTTATGTTTATGATAAATGTTTATATATCATGCTAGAATTGTATTAACCGAAACATTAGTACATGTGTGATATGTAGACAAACAAGAAGTCCCTAGTATGCCTCTTAAACTAGCTTGTTGATTAATGGATGATTAGTTTCATAATCATGAACATTGGATGTTATTAATAACAAGGTTATGTCATTGTGTGAATGATATAATGGACACACCCAATTAAGCGTAGCATAAGATCTCGTCATTAAGTTATTTGCTATAAGCTTTCGATACATAGTTACCTAGTCCTTATGACCATGAGATCATACAAATCACTTATACCGGAAAGGTACTTTGATTACACCAAACACCACTGCGTAAATGGGTGGCTATAAAGGTGGGATTAAGTATCCGGAAAGTATGAGTTGAGGCATATGGATCAACAGTGGGATTTGTCCATCCCGATGACGGATAGATATACTCTGGGCCCTCTCGGTGGAATGTCGTCTAATGTCTTGCAAGCATATGAATGAGTTCATAAGAGACCACATACCACGGTACGAGTAAAGAGTACTTGTCAGGAGACGAGGTTGAACAAGGTATAGAGTGATACCGAAGATCAAACCTCGGACAAGTAAAATATCGCGAGACAAAGGGAATTGGTAATGTATGTGAATGGTTCATTCGATCACTAAAGTCATCGTTGAATATGTGGGAGCCATTATGGATCTCCAGATCCCGCTATTGGTTATTGGTCGGAGTGAGTACTCAACCATGTCCGCATAGTTCTCGAACCGTAGGGTGACACACTTAAAGTTGGATGTTGAAATGGTAGTACTTGAATTATGGAATGTAGTTCGAATATTTGTTCGGAGTCCCGGATGTGATCCCGGACATCACGAGGAGTTCCGGAATGGTCCGGAGAATAAGATTCATATATAGGATGTCATTTTATGTGAATAAAATGTCGCGGAAGGTTCTATGGAAGGTTCTAGAAGGTTCTAGAAAAGTCCGGAAGAAACCACCAAGGAAGGTGGAGTCCACAAGGGACTCCACCTCCATGGCCGGCCAGCCCTAGTGGGGGTGGAGTCCCAAGTGGACTCCACCATAGGGGGCCGGCCACCCCCCACATGGGAGGTGGAAATCCCACCTTTGGGTGGGAGTCCTAGTTGGGCTAGGTTTCCCCCTCCTATGGAAGGTTTTTGGTTCGGGTCTTATTCGAAGACTTGGACACCACCTCTTGGGGTTCCACCTATATAATGAGGGCCAAGGGGGAGGGGGCCGGCCACCTCAAACACCACCAAGGTGGCCGCACCCCTATAGTGGCCGGCGCCCCCCTCTCCCCAAACCCTAGCCGCCCGCTCCTCCACATCCCGCATAGCTTAGCGAAGCTCCGCCGGACTTCTACACCGCCACCGACACCACGCCGTCGTGCTGTCGGATTCAAGAGGAGCTACTACTTCCGCTGCCCGCTGGAACGGGGAGGTGGACGTCGTCTTCATCAACAACCGAACGTGTGACCGAGTACGGAGGTGCTGCCCGTTCGTGGCGCCGGAACCGATCGTGATCAAGATCTTCTACGCGCTTTTGCAAGCGGCAAGTGATCGTCTACCGCAGCAACAAGAGCCTCATCTTGTAGGCTTTGGAATCTCTTCAAGGGTGAGACTCGATACCCCCTCGTTGCTACCGTCTTCTAGATTGCATCTTGGCTTGGATTGCGTGTTCGCCGTAGGAAAATTTTTGTTTTCTATGCAACGTTATCCTACAGTGGTATCAGAGCCGTGTCTATGCATAGATGGTTGCACGAGTAGAACACAATGGTTTGTGGGCGTTGATGCTCTTGTTATCTTTAGTTTGAGTACTTTGCATCTTTATGGCATAGTGGGATGAAGCGGCTCGGACTAACTTTACATGACCGCGTTCATGAGACTTGTTCCTCGTTCGACATGCAACTTGTATTGCATAAGAGGCTTTGCGGGTGTCTGTCTCTCCTACTATAGTAAAGATTCAATTTACTCTTCTATTGAAAACATTAGTATCAACGTTGTGGTTCATGTTCGTAGGTAGATTAGATCTCTCTCGAAAACCCTAAACCACGTAAAATATGCAAACCAAATTAGAGACGTCTAACTTGTTTTTGCAGGGTTTGGTGATGTGATATGGCCATAATGTGATGATGAATATGTATGAGATGATCATTATTGTATTGTGGCAACCGGCAGGAGCCTTATGGTTGTCTTTAAATTTCATGTTGAGTAGTATTTCAAAGTAGTTGTAATAGTTGCTACATGGAGGACAATCATGAAGACGGCGCCATTGACCTTGGTGCTACGCCGACGATGATGGAGATCATGCCCGAAGATGATGGAGATCATATCCGTGCTTTGGAGATGAAGATCAAAGGCGCAAGAACAAAAGGGCCATATCATATCACATATGAACTGCATGTGATGTTAATCCTTTTTATGCATCTTATTTTGCTTAGATCGCGACGGTAGCATTATAAGATGATCCCTCACTAAAATCTCAAGATAATAAAGTGTTCATCCTTAGTAGCACCGTTGCCAAGTCTTGTCGTTTCGAAGCACCTCGTGATGATCGGGTGTGATAGATTCAATAAGTACATATGACGGGTGCAAGACAGTTTTGCACATGCGGATACTAAGGTGGCCTTGACGAGCCTAGCATGTACAGACATGGTCTCGGAACACGTGATACCGAAAGGTAGAGCATGAATCATATGGTTGATATGATGAACACTTCGAGTGTTCGCCATTGAAATCACACCTTTTCTCGTGATGATCGGGTTTAGGTGCGGTGGATTTGGTTCGTGTGATCACTAAGACAATGCGAGGGATATTGTTTTGAGTGGGAGTTCACTTAGGTTTTTAATTATGTTGAATTAAAATTTGAACTCAATTTGTCATAAACTTAGTCTAAACTATTGCAAATATATGTTGTAGAGATGGCGTCCCCAATCAATTTTAATCAGTTCCTAGAGAAAGAGAAACTTAAGAGCAACGGTAGCAACTTCACCGACTGGTTCCGTCATGTGAGGATCTTCCTCTCTGGCGGAAATCTGCAATTTGTGCTTGATGCACCGCTAGGTGACCCTCCTGCAGAAGATGAATCCGATGAAGTAAAAGCTGTTTACGCGACTCGGAAAACTCGGTACTCTCAAGTTCAGTGTGCCATCCTGTGCAGTCTGGAATCCGATCTTCAAAAACGTTTTGAGCACCATGATCCTCATGAGTTGATGAATGAGCTGAAAGCTATATTCGAGACTCATGCGGCAGTGGAATGCTATGAAGCATCGAAACATTTCTTCAGCTGTATGATGGAAGAAGGCAGCTCCGTTAGTGAGCACATGCTCGCCATGACCGGGCATGCGAAGAAACTCAGTGACTTGGGAATAGTGATTCCTAACAGACTGGGGATTAATCGTGTCCTTCAATCACTGCCACCAAGTTACAAGAACTTTGTGATGAACTACAATATGCAGAACATGAACAAGGAGTTACCTGAACTCTTTGGCATGCTAAAAGCTGCTGAGATTGAGATCAAGAAAGAGCACCAAGTGTTGATGGTCAACAAGACCACCAGTTTCAAGAAACAGGGCAAGTCTAAGGGAAAATTCAAGAAGGGTGGCAAGAAAGCTGCCACGCCTCCTATGAAACCTAAGAACGGCCCTAAGCCTGATGCTGAGTGCTATTACTGCAAGGAGAAGGGACACTGGAAGCGTAATTGCTCCAAGTATCTGGCTGATCTGAAGAGCGGCCTTGTCAAGAAGAAGAAAGAAGGTATATTTGATATACATGTTATAGATGTCCATTTCACTGGTTCTCGTTCTAGTACCTGGGTATTTGATACTGGTTCGGTTGCTCATATTTGTAACTCGAAACAGGAACTAAAGAATAAACGACAACTGCTGAAAGATGAAGTGACGATGCGCGTTGGAAACGGATCCAAGGTCAATGTGATCGCAGTCGGCACACTTCCTCTACATCTACCTTCGGGATTAGTTTTAAGCCTAAATAATTGTTATTATGTACCTGCGTTGAGCATGAACATTATATCTGGATCTTGTTTAATGCAAGACGGTTATTCATTCAAGTCTGAGAATAATGGTTGTTCTATTTTTATGAATAATATCTTTTATGGTCGAGCACCACAAAAGAATGGCTTATTTCTATTAGATCTCGATAGTAGTGATACGCATATACATAACATTGATGCTAAGCGAATTAAACTTAATGATAATTCTACTTATATGTGGCACTGTCGTCTTGGTCATATTGGAGTGAAACGCATGAAGAAACTCCATACCGATGGATTACTTGAATCACTTGACTTTGAGTCACTTGATAGATGCGAAGCATGTCTAATGGGAAAAATGACAAAGACTCCATTTTCTGGTATGATGGAGCGAGCTACTGACTTATTGGAAATCATACATACCGATGTATGTGGACCAATGAGCGTAGCATCGCGCGGTGGTTATCGTTATGTTCTAACCTTCACAGATGATCTGAGTAGATATGGGTATATCTATTTCATGAAACATAAATCCGAAACTTTCGAGAAGTTTAAGGAATTTCAAAGTGAAGTAGAAAATCAACGTAACAAGAAGATCAAATTTCTACGATCTGATCGTGGAGGTGAATATCTGAGTTATGAGTTTGGCATGCATTTAAAGAAATGCGGAATACTTTCACAATTGACACCGCCGGGAACACCACAACGAAACGGTGTGTCCGAACGTCGTAATCGAACTCTCTTAGATATGGTTCGTAGTATGATGTCTCTTACTGATTTGCCGTTATCATTTTGGAGTTATGCATTAGAGACAGCCGCATTCACTTTAAATAGAGCACCATCAAAATCCGTAGAAACGACACCGTATGAATTATGGTTTAATAAGAAACCTAAGCTGTCGTTCCTGAAAGTTTGGGGTTGCGAAGCCTATGTAAAGAAGTTACAACCGGACAAGCTAGAACCCAAAGCGGAGAAATGCGTCTTCATAGGATACCCTAAGGAAACTATAGGGTACACTTTCTATCACAGATCCGAAGGCAAAATCTTTGTTGCTAAGAACGGAACCTTTCTTGAGAAAGAGTTTCTCACTAAAGAAGTGACTGGAAGAAAAGTAGAACTCGATGAGATTGATGAATCTATACTCGTTGATCAGAGTAGCGCAGTACCGGAAGTTGTACCTGTACCGCCTACACCGGCAACAGAGGAAGCTAATGATAATGATCATGAAACTTCGAACGAGGAAACTACTGAACCTCGCAGATCGACAAGGGAACGTGCCACTCCTGATTGGTATGATCCTTGTCTAAATGTCATGATTGTAGATAACAATGATGAGGACCCTGCGACGTATGAAGAAGCGATGATGAGCCCAGATTCCAACAAATGGCAAGAAGCCATGAAATCCGAAATGGGATCCATGTATGATAACAAAGTATGGACTTTGGTAGACTTACCTGATAGCCGAAAGGCTGTCGAGAATAAATGGATCTTCAAGAGAAAAACAGATGCTGATGGTAATATTACTGTCTATAAAGCTCGACTTGTCGCAAAGGGTTTCCGACAAATTCAAGGAGTTGACTACGATGAGACTTTCTCACCTGTAGCGAAGCTAAAATCTGTGAGGATTTTGTTAGCAATAGCTGCATTTTTCGATTATGAGATTTGGCAGATGGATGTCAAAACGGCGTTCCTTAATGGAGACATTGAGGAAGAGTTGTATATGGTACAACCCAAAGGTTTTGTCGATCCTAAAAATGCTGACAAAGTATGCAAACTTCAGCGTTCAATCTATGGACTGAAGCAAGCATCAAGAAGTTGGAACCGACGTTTTGATAAGGTGATCAAAGACTTCGGATTTATACAGTGTCATGGAGAGGCCTGTATTTACAAGAAAGTGAGTGGGAGCTCTGTAGCATTCCTGATATTATATGTAGATGACATATTATTGATCGGGAATGATATAGAACTATTAAGCAGTGTTAAGGGTTATTTGAATAATAGTTTTTCAATGAAAGACCTTGGTGAAGCATCGTATATATTAGGCATCAAGATTTATAGAGATAGATCAAGACGCCTAATAGGGCTATCACAGAGTACATATCTGGACAAGATTCTAAAGAAGTTTAGAATGGACGAAAGTAAGAAAGGGTTCTTACCTATGTTACCAGGCAAGGTATTGAGTAAAACTCAAGGACCGGCTACGGCAGAAGAAAGAGAAAGGATGTGTAACATCCCCTATGCCTCGGCAGTAGGATCTATCATGTATGCCATGCTATGTACTAGACCGGATATAGCACATGCTGTTAGTTTGACTAGCAGATATCAAAGTGATCCAGGAATGGAACACTGGACAGCGGTCAAGAATATCCTGAAGTACTTGAAAAGAACTAAGGATATGTTTCTTTGTTATGGAGGTGACCAAGAGCTCGTTGTAAACGGTTACACCGATGCAAGTTGGAACACTGATCCTGATGACTCTAAGTCACAATCTGGGTACGTGTTTATATTGAATGGTGCTGCAGTAAGCTGGGCAAGCTCGAAGCAGTGCACGGTGGCGAAGTCTTCAACAGAATCGAGTACATAGCGGCTTCAGAGGCTTCGTCAGAAGCGGTATGGATGAAGAGGTTCATTGTAGAGCTCGGTGTGGTTCCTAGTGCATTGGACCCATTAATCATTTACTGTGATAACATGGGTGCCATCGCCAATGCACAAGAGCCAAGGTCACACAAGAGGCTGAAGCATATCAAGCTGCGTTACCACTCGATTCGCGAGTACATCGAAGATGGAGAAGTAAAGATTTGCAAAGTACACACTGATCTGAATGTAGCAGATCCGTTGACTAAAGCTCTCCCTAGGGCAAAGCATGACCAACACCAGAATGCCATGGGTGTTAGGTATATTACAATGTAATCTAGATTATTGACTCTAGTGCAAGTGGGAGACTGAAGGAGATATGCCCTAGAGGCAATAATAAAGTGGTTATTATTTATATCTTTATGTTTATGATAAATGTTTATATATCATGCTAGAATTGTATTAACCGAAACATTAGTACATGTGTGATATGTAGACAAACAAGAAGTCCCTAGTATGCCTCTTAAACTAGCTTGTTGATTAATGGATGATTAGTTTCATAATCATGAACATTGGATGTTATTAATAACAAGGTTATGTCATTGTGTGAATGATATAATGGACACACCCAATTAAGCGTAGCATAAGATCTCGTCATTAAGTTATTTGCTATAAGCTTTCGATACATAGTTACCTAGTCCTTATGACCATGAGATCATACAAATCACTTATACCGGAAAGGTACTTTGATTACACCAAACACCACTGCGTAAATGGGTGGCTATAAAGGTGGGATTAAGTATCCGGAAAGTATGAGTTGAGGCATATGGATCAACAGTGGGATTTGTCCATCCCGATGACGGATAGATATACTCTGGGCCCTCTCGGTGGAATGTCGTCTAATGTCTTGCAAGCATATGAATGAGTTCATAAGAGACCACATACCACGGTACGAGTAAAGAGTACTTGTCAGGAGACGAGGTTGAACAAGGTATAGAGTGATACCGAAGATCAAACCTCGGACAAGTAAAATATCGCGAGACAAAGGGAATTGGTAATGTATGTGAATGGTTCATTCGATCACTAAAGTCATCGTTGAATATGTGGGAGCCATTATGGATCTCCAGATCCCGCTATTGGTTATTGGTCGGAGTGAGTACTCAACCATGTCCGCATAGTTCTCGAACCGTAGGGTGACACACTTAAAGTTGGATGTTGAAATGGTAGTACTTGAATTATGGAATGTAGTTCGAATATTTGTTCGGAGTCCCGGATGTGATCCCGGACATCACGAGGAGTTCCGGAATGGTCCGGAGAATAAGATTCATATATAGGATGTCATTTTATGTGAATAAAATGTCGCGGAAGGTTCTATGGAAGGTTCTAGAAGGTTCTAGAAAAGTCCGGAAGAAACCACCAAGGAAGGTGGAGTCCACAAGGGACTCCACCTCCATGGCCGGCCAGCCCTAGTGGGGGTGGAGTCCCAAGTGGACTCCACCATAGGGGGCCGGCCACCCCCCACATGGGAGGTGGAAATCCCACCTTTGGGTGGGAGTCCTAGTTGGGCTAGGTTTCCCCCTCCTATGGAAGGTTTTTGGTTCGGGTCTTATTCGAAGACTTGGACACCACCTCTTGGGGTTCCACCTATATAATGAGGGCCAAGGGGGAGGGGGCCGGCCACCTCAAACACCACCAAGGTGGCCGCACCCCTATAGTGGCCGGCGCCCCCCTCTCCCCAAACCCTAGCCGCCCGCTCCTCCACATCCCGCATAGCTTAGCGAAGCTCCGCCGGACTTCTACATCGCCACCGACACCACGCCGTCGTGCTGTCGGATTCAAGAGGAGCTACTACTTCCGCTGCCCGCTGGAACGGGGAGGTGGACGTCGTCTTCATCAACAACCGAACGTGTGACCGAGTACGGAGGTGCTGCCGTTCGTGGCGCCGGAACCGATCGTGATCAAGATCTTCTACGCGCTTTTGCAAGCGGCAAGTGATCGTCTACCGCAGCAACAAGAGCCTCATCTTGTAGGCTTTGGAATCTCTTCAAGGGTGAGACTCGATACCCCCTCGTTGCTACCGTCTTCTAGATTGCATCTTGGCTTGGATTGCGTGTTCGCCGTAGGAAAATTTTTGTTTTCTATGCAACGTTATCCTACAGTGGGACCCACCGGTGGTTTTGGCCCGGCCCACTGGCTTGTTGGGCCAGCCCATTTGATGTAATGTGGACCCCACGTACTAAATGGGCCGGCCCGATAGCAGGAAAGTGGGACCCACATGCTAATTGGGCCGGCCCACTAACTTCTTGGGCCGGCCCGTTGCTTTAATGTGGACCCCACTTTGTAAATGGGCCGGCCCGATACCAGGAAAGTGGGTCCCACATGTCTTGTGGGCCGGCCCTTTTGCCTGTTGACCGGTCAAACGAGTGCATTCGGCCCGGCCCACATGCTTAGTGGGCCGGCCCATTAAAGTTTTGACCAGTCAACCTTAGAGGTTAGGCCCGGCCCACGTAACTAATGGACCAGCCCAGCTATATAGTTGACCGGTCAAACTAAGTCAGCTGGCCCGGCCCGCAAACTTAATGGGCCGGCCCGCTTAAGATGTGGCAGGCCTCGTGTGGGCCTACCATCTACCACGGGGTTTCAGCCGGTTAACGCCGTTAACTGGCAGTTAACGGCGTCTGCCACGTGTCAGTTTGCATGACGTCAGCAGTCAACGGGCTCCCGGAAACACTTGGGCAACGGTCCGATTTTCCGTGGCGGAAGGGCGCCCAAGCGCGACGGACCGAAAAAATCGTCGTAGGACTTTGCCTGACGCAGTTTCCACAACAGAACCCATATCGTCGGGTTAGGCCCATAGGCGACGAAAAATACCCCTTAGCGGACGATTTTGAGACGTTGTCTATCAGAACTTTTCTTGTAGTGATAAGAACTCCATCTTCATTTCTTCCTATTGATCATATCACATATATATATCTTCATACCGATGATCTTGATGCCAATACACAAGATATACCTTTATCTTCATGGCATCCATACTTGAATCCAACACATGGAGAGCAAGTAGTACCTATGGAATATTCCTTCATATAAACTCAATGAAAACATTAGTCCATAGGGGTTGTCATTAATTACCAAAACCACACATAGGGGCAATGTACCCTTACAATCTCCCCCATTTTGGTAATTGATGACAACCACAATAAGAGGGTTTATATAATGAATATTAGAAACAAGTACGCAACTTATCCGAGAATAAGTTGTATACAAGAGGTTGTATTTGATATGGTCAAGTAACACAAAGCTACTAGCCCATATCAAAACCGGCTCTACTCACACAACTACAACAAATGCAAGAGATGTGAGTAGAACCAATATATATAGAGAAAACTCCCCCACAATGTATGCACGTGTGATGAACATGAATTCATTGCATATATTGTCAAGATTAACCTTTGGGATAGTTTCCACTATATATATACAACCATGCAAGACATATAAATATGGAATGCATGAGAGGACAAAACACTTAAGCACAAACCAAACTTAAGTATAAAACCATTCCCTTAAACCCTCTAAACTTCTCCCCCATTGGCATCGATTGTCAAAATGGGTGAAAAATTTAGAAGGCCAATATAATGTGAGTTCCTCCCCAAGGTGTGCACTTCTCATAATTTGAGTGGAATCAAGTGCACATATCCAATGATGAATACTTGAAGGAAGTCAAACTATATTGAGGATCAAAGATTGCATAAAGATAACATGGTGAAGTGAGCTTCAACAAATAAAGCAAGCAATCAAAGATCCAATTGGACAAACAAAGATATCATGATAAGAGAGATATAGTGCTTTAAATAAAATAAGAAAGCTCCCCAAAGTTCGTGCACAATTTATAATGTTTGCATTTGAATACAATATGCACAAACATGGAATCCTCACTCCCTATATATCATTTAGAACACAACTAAGATAAAGAGAATATGCTTATCAAGAACAACTTGAGTCCAACAATTACGAGATATGAGTGCATGAAGAAAAACAAATAAACCAAGCACTCATAAATCTTCTTTACCAACAACACTAAAATCAAAAGGATAAGAAGATGGTTGGCAAAGAACAAGGATATCAAGGTGATGGATTAACGCTCTCATGTATATGAGTTTCTAAAGTGGACAAAGTGATCCATAAAGAAACATGCACACACAAGAGGTTAACAAAATAAATAAGACAAGATATCCAAGATGAAGTCATAAAATATACCAAAGGATATTTGCTTAAAAAGCATATATAGCCTATGGCTCCAATTTTCACTAGTGGTATATGAATGAGCTTCAACTAAGAAAATCTCAAAAACATCACAACCAACAATAAGGGAAGTAAAGCTAGTTGGAATGTTTTGAGAAAGGCAACAAGTATCATAAATATGGATTTATTTCGCAATTTCATCAATATTGGACATAAGAGCTCTTTGAGGAATTGATATGCAATAAATTGCTAGAGGGCATATTTGAGATAGGTGAATCATAAACATGATATATATATATATATATATATATATATATATATATATTCCTATCATATGCATCTTCTCAAATTACTCAAATGTACAATAAGAAGTTTTCTTTAAAAGGATTTTTCAAGAATCGCAATATTTTCGAAATAAAGAATTTCATGCCAAGATGCAACCTACAAGAGGTTGGATGCTATATGAGTATGCATGAATAAGATACTTGTTACCGAGATAGCAATGGCATGATGTAGTAGATAAGAGTTCATCGATCATCCTAGCTTGACTCCAATTTTCATATGGTGACAACACCTTCCTTATAGATGAGACAAGCATCCATTGCATCTCCAATGTACCTAAAACAACATTCAAGTACATCTTGGTCCCCAAACTCATTGGGTCCAAAATGGTTAGACTAACCACAATACATAGGATACACTCCATATCAATATGTGCATATTTATAGATGAAATTTGAATTTCATGCACATCTTAGCCGTTTAGGATTTGATGGAGTATACCCTATATAATGGATCGAAGAAAGAAAGCATGCTATAAATATAAATAAATTGCATATAAGCACGCACAAAGACTTTTAAAGATCCAAGAAAGATATACTTTGGACAAAACACCAAATGAATTGAATAAGGCATAAAGGTGTGACCAAACAAATTTGTTGTCCAAATTATATCAAAGACGCAAATCACAAAAGATTTGTTCAACAAAGTTCAACAAATGAACTAAGAAGAAACCATTGAGCATAAAGGATGAAATAAAGCAAACATGCTCAAAGATTTATCTCATTCAACAAATAAAGCATAGAAGAAGGAATGAGATAGCAAAACTCCCAAAAAGAGCAAGGTTCGAACAAATAAACCAAACCCTCTACACTTTTCACAATGGCACAATGTACCGTAAGGAAAAGGTTTGTCTTCCAAAACAAACACTTGATATGAATCAAGAGAATTTATCAAAATATTTTTCAAAGGGACAAAGAAGACACGTGGGAGCAACAAAGATTTCTTGGAAATAAAATAAGTAAATAAGAAGCAATCCAAGGTGAAGATGATCCATGAATTCAACCACATACAAGGTTATCAATTGTCAAAGACAATGAGTATATTGGAAATAATTTCCGGTGGTGAATTTACAATGATAGTAAGGATCAACTTCACAATAAAAGGCATAGGATAAGTATATAGAATTAAGCACTATGCACGGATTAAGATTCTTGATAGCTTCAATTAGTCAAACAATCACGCACGGCAATGATTAGAATAACTTGAAGCAAACGGTGTCCCAAATAAGATATAGAGATATGTATTTGAGGAAAACCGTACCAAGAATTTCTTAATCAAACAAGAATCCATAGGATGAGCCAATAAGAGCTTTTTAATAGAAGTGGAGCTTGTTTGAGCAAACATGCCACCTAGGAACAAGATAATTACGTGTATCAACTCCAAGTGGCATAACCTCATATGTTCACATTTTCTTAGGTTTGTGATATGTACAAAACATATTACTCCCCCATAATGTGATAAAACATTTCTTCTAAACAAGAGGCAACTAAAATTCGACTAGAGATGATTAATGGACATTTAGAATTTGAATTTCTCATGAGTATGACACACCACATAGTGACTAGATAATCTTGCAATATCAATACTAAGTGGTGGTACCCATGTACACACATTTTAAAGAAAGAGAGATGCACAATGCATATCACTCCCCCAAAATGGGATGTTCCATTAATCACTCAAAGAGAGCCAAATAAGATATTATCAAGATGCATTAGGCTCAAAACAATACACTAGTATATGGTGAGTCAAACAATCATACTTGAATACACAAGATAGGCAAGTAAGACTCAACACATACAAACACATATTTGATACAAAACCAAACATGCAAAGGGGCAAGTAACTTACAATGAATATGAAGAGTTGAAGTATAAGTTACCGCAAGGAGGAACATTGGTTATAAGATATAGATGATGATCCATACGACTTGGCTTGGTCAAAATATAATATATGAAGATCCCTTAATTCTTCATGAATTAGCCAAGTCTCCAATGACCTCCACATGCACCTATTGATCAAGTTTGAGCTTGTTGGTCCCCAACCAAGTTGGGTCCTAAGAGGTTAGTCACAATAGGCTTGGCAACCCAAATGGTTCTTTTCTTAAAACCACTTTGAGTTCCAACAAACTTGGCAAACACATTGCCATCCTTATCCTTACCAAGAGAATAATCATTATCAACAATTATAGGGTTAGATAAGGTACTACCTAAACATGAAGAAGCAAAGTGCCCCTTCACACGGCATAAGTAGCAAGTGTTCCCCTTTCTCTTCTTTATTGATTTCTTCTCTTGGGGAACAATATCTTGATTCTTCTTGGGAAGTGGCCTATCTTCAACTTGAGGTCGAGCATGAGCTTGACCTTGACCTTGTGGCCGTTTCCCTTGTTGTTTCTCACTCAAGTGCTTCTTCTTCTTCAATGGGCATGATCTAACATGATGCCCTTCAACCTTGCACTTGAAGCAAACCAACTTGGCCGGATCCTTGACTTTGTCTTGGCCCTTCTTCTTGTTGCTCTTGCTCTTGGACTTGTTCTTGTTATTGGAGTTGAATCCAAGCCCACTCTTGTCATTGGGGGATTGTTGCACACTTAGCATCTTGTCAAGTGCGGATTTCCCTTCATGACGCTTTTCCAAGTCTTTCTTTAAAGAAAGGACTTGGGCCTCGAGCTCTTTGATTTCCTCTACATGGTTAGTAGAAATACAAGTACTAGAGGAAGTAGAAGCTTCATTGTTAGAGCAACAAGGCAAAGCAAGTAATCCAACACAAGGTGTATCACTAGTTTGACTAGATGGATTACAAGGACTAGCACATGGCAATTTAGCATTTGTAGTAGAGATTGTGCTAATGTCCACATGAGGCTCACAAGATGTTACCTTAGTGATACTAGCCTCATGAGCTAACTTTAGCCCATCATAGGAAATTAGAAGGTCATCATGAGAGCCCGAGAGCTTTTTATGACTTTCTTCCAATTTCCTATAATTGCTAGTTAGCAACTCAAGTTGAGCTCTTAACTCAACATTCTCCTTTAAGATAGATGCTTCACAAGAAGTAGAGTTAGTAGCACAAGCATCAACAATAGTTTTCTCATTTTCATGCTTATAGGATTCAAATTTTTGTGTGAGCATAAAATTAGTATGCTTCTCATCTTTTAGCTCATGCTTGAGGAGAGTGAATCTCATTTCCCCATTTTCAACATGGGACTCCAACTCCACTATGGTTTCCCTATATTTACTCAAGGTATCCATAGAGTGTTCGAGATTAGCACGAGCTTCTTTATTACCATGAAGAGAAGCATATACCATTGCCATATTATGCACCAAGATATTATATTCTTCATCATTATCATCATCATCACTCTCATCATTAGAGGAAGTGTTAGGAGTCAAAGTAGGAGATACCTTTGATCCATTTGCCATAAGGCACATGTGCATACCGGAGGATGAAGATGAAGAAATTCTTGAATCCTCATTTGAAAACATGTCTTGATCCATAGAGTGTTCGGTTTCCTCTACATTGTTAGTCAACAAACAACTAGAGGAAATAGAAGCATTTTGATTATGGGAGCAAGACAAGGCAAGCATATCATCATGGGATTTATGTAAGCAATTTACACATGATATGCAAGGACTATCAACACAAGCATGTAGATTATTTTTAATGCTAGATGTGTTTAAGTCCAAAGAGGAAGCATTGCAATGAGATAGAGATGAAGAATCATCACTATTGAGCACAATATCAACATTGCATATTCCTCACCACTCACCATATCATTACCTCGTGTCTTGCTACACGTTGGTGAAGTGGAAGAAGATGGGAACTCATCACGGCCGGAGGTGGAAGCAACTTGGAGCTCTTCATGATGTGAAGGGGAAGAGAGCTCCTCGGAGTCACCACCAACCAAATGAGAAGTGGATCCACCAAACATTTCCTTAAGCTTGATCCACATCTCATGAGACGATTTTCGCTTTATATATATCAAGAACCTATGAAAATCTGGTCTCAAAGAGAATACAAGCTCATTAGATACTTGAGCTTCAAGATGTAAGTTTTTCTCATCCTCTAAAGATAGATTTTGAGGGTCCATCGGAGGAGAAAAACCTACATCTAGAAATTGCTCAATGTTTGGACACAAGGTCCGAAGTTTGCAAAGCAAGCAATTTCGCCACAAAAGATAATTTGTGCCATCAAAGATAATTGTGTCATTGTGCACTATATTACTAGCCGACATCTTTACTCTCAAGGCGGTGAAGCCTTAAACAAGGAGAGACCTTGCTCTGATACCAATTGAAAGATCGAGATGTCGCCTAGAGGGGGGGTGAATAGGCAATTACAAACTCTTGCGGATTTGTCTTGTAAGAATGCGGAATTAAACTAACGTTTAGTTTACAAGCACAAGCCCTAAATATGCTAAGCTCAACTAAGTGTAACAATGGCAACTAGAGCTAAGCAAGATAGGCACAAGATATATGTAGCACAAGTCAAGCAAGATATATGAACTTCAAGCACGATGGCTATCACAAGGAAAGAGAGCTCGGGTATAGAAATAACCGACACGGAGACGAGGATGTATTCCCGTGTTCCCTTGCTTTGCAACAAGGTACGTCATGTTTGGAGGAGTGGAGGTCCCACGAAGGATTCCCCGCGCCACGAAGGCTCACCCTATTCTCCGAACCACACCCACGAAGGATAATGGCCCTTTCCTTATGGTTAGCTTTTCCTCCGCTCCGGAGATGGCAAGCTCCACAACCACTTCACAAGCTCCACGAAGGAGAAGCCCGGGCCTCTTCACAATCTTCTTGAAGAGATCACCGGAGCACCAACCGCCAAGCCAACTAGGAGGTCTCCCTACAAGAGTAACAAGCTCACGGTCTCTCACTCGAACAAATCGTGGTGGAGAGCTCAACACTATGCAATGATGCAAAGCAAGAACACCGGAGGTGTTCAAATCCTTCACACTCAAATCCCACCAAAGCAACGAATGCTAGGATGAGATTGGAGAGGAAGAACAAGGGGAAAGTCAACCAAAGACTCCAAGATCTAGATCCCAAGAGATTCCCTCACTTAGAGAAGAAATGGTTTGGTGGAAGTGTAGATCTAGATCTCCTCTCTCAAATCCTCAAATATGAGCAAGAATGGTTGGAGGAATCAAGGGAGAGAGCAACTTCTTCAAATGCAACAATGGAAGTGAGAGAAAAGGGAAGAAGCTATTGCTCAAGGTGCAAGAAGGGCTATTTATAGTCTAGAGAGAAAAATAACCGTTGGGGAGAAAACCGGGTGAAAATCGCATTAAAAACGGCTAAAAAAAGTGCCAGAGCCGCCGGCAGGCAGTCGACCGAACTGGGCCGGAGAGGCCGTGGCCTGTCCGGTCGGACCGGCCCACCGACCGGGCGGGGCAGAAGCGCGCTGGGCGGCGGAAATGCCTCGGGCGCGCGGGAGCAGCCCGAGCCGCGTGGGCGGCGCGCGGCGGCGCGGAAAGCGCGAGGGCTGCGGGCGCGACGGGAGCGTGGGCCGGACGGGGTGGCGGCCCGGTTACCGTCCGGTCGGACCGGAAGGGTGGCTGGGCTGCCCGGCGCGTGGGTCGGTGGCCGCCTGTCCGGTTGGCGCCGTGCGGACCGGGTGGAGCGGCCGGCCCGGCCGCGGGCGGCAACCGAGGCCTTCCCCTTTTTTTTCTTTTTCTTCTTTTATCTTTTCTTTAATAACTATTGCTCCCGAACTCCGATTGACATGAAACAAATTCCGTTGGAAAGATAATAACAAATGCCATCCAATAGAAAGTCCAAACTCAAGAAACTGTAGGAGGGGATTTTATCATGAATATAAAAGGGTAGAACCTTATATCATGAATAACCGGTAAAATCACCCAACCTCGAAAACGCAATAGAAGATGCATGCGAACACCGTTTTCGATGAACTTGGGCTTGTTGTAAAGCTAGCAACAAGCTCAAGAACCTCACATATAGAAACACCAAGAAGCAATAAGGATATGCAAAGTATGCAAAGGATTGAGCTCCCTAAGACGATGTGATCAAGTTACTCAACCGAAAGCCCCTCTTAATAGTGCGGCTATCTATCCTATAACCCGGTCTCCCAACATCCACCTTGAGACCGGTAAAAGGAAAACCTAGCAAGGCCATACCTTTGCCTTGCGCATCCCGCTTGATCTTGATGATAACTCTTCAAGCTTCACTCAAGCCGGAATGCCTCACTTGACCAATGTTGCTTCGTGAAGACTCACAAATGCTCCCCCATACACTATGATGGGAAAGCTCCATTGATACACATCTTCACTAGTCCATTATCACCAAATGGATGGCAAGCTTCAAGCATGTGATTCACTTGAGATGCTCATCTTGAACTTGCCCAACTCAACCTTGTATCTTCACATACTCACATAAGATAGAGCATGGCTAATATTGAGTTCCACATAAGAACTCCATCTTCATTTCTTCTTATTGATCGTATCACATATATATATGTTCATACCGATGATCTTGATGCCAATACACAAGATATACCTTTATCTTCATGGCATCCATACTTGAATCCAACACATGGAGAGCAAGTAGTACCTATGGAATATTCCTTCATATAAACTCAATGAAAACATTAGTCCATAGGGGTTGTCATTAATTACCAAAACCACACATAGGGGCAATGTAACAATTAAAGTGCTATCAAGATTGCCTATAATCCGGTGCAACATTCAAGAACGAAGCATATTGAGATCCGGAATCACTTCATTAGGGATCATGTTGCCCGTGGTGATATTGAGCTCATCTATGTTCCTACCAAAGATCAACTTGCCGACATATTCACGAAGCCTCTTGATGAAGCAAGGTTCTCTTATTTGAGGAATGAGCTAAATATCATTGATTCAAGGAGTATAGCTTGACCATCTTGCAAACACACCTTTGTCTCAAAACTTTATTTGGTTTAGATGTGGGCATGGAAATAGGGGGAGTGCGGTTTAAACTATTGAGCTATCCCTCCCCCCATAATGCCAACATTAAATAAAATCATTCTCTTTATATCATATAATGATATGTGAGCTTCAATGATGAGTAGTGGTTTTGGGCCCAAGATATATCTTCGCGGTGCCATGCCATAACACTCATATATGGTGGCCTAGGACACCACACTCTTCTTTGAGAAGAGTTGGAGTTATTTGGATCTTATCGCCTTTTATTTGACAACTCCATGTTCTTATGGGAAATCACTCTAGTTTGGCCTTATTTGCTCATCTCTTGCAAACTTGAGTGATCATGTACCATTAACAGTTTGTTTCCTCTAAACCTAAGCCTACACTCATCTATAAGCCATTTCCATCTTGCTCATTTGTCATGTTTGATAAAAAACTTGGAGTTTGAGGTTTCTCGGTCGGATGATCTAGGTTGCCCCATCTTATTGGTAAATATGCATCTTATATGTGAGGTGATAATTTATTGCACCACATATGGGTCCGCAAATAACCAACGAAAGATAGGCGGGATTGGCGGTGTTCTGAAATTCTCCAGAACACCGGATAATCCGCCCCCCAGGCGACCCGGAAAATCCGGCCCGGCCGGATTATCCGCCCTAAACTAGGGCCGGATTATCCGGCCTGGGCAGATCTTGAAAGGGCTGAGGACGAGGCCGCGGGGGCAAACGGTTCATACCACCCCCCACGCGCCTCTCTCTCCTCTCTCTCCTCTCAAGGTCGCCGGAGACTCTCCTCCTCGCCGGAGCCGCCCCGTCCACTCCCTCCCGGAGTTTTTGGGTGGATCGGGTGCTCCTCCCTCCTAGCTACCTTCTCCTCCAAGCGGCTTTCGCAATGGATGCGGGTATGACTCACAATCCCTAACCTTTGTCAAATCCCCTTCTTTGGGATGAAGTCTTTAAGTGCTTCTCAAGTCCTCAGAGCTGTTATATGAGGAAAAAAGATATTAGACACCGAGGCAAAAGAAAAATGTCAAGAGGAGATCATGATCAAATAACTTACCATAAACGTGAGGTCACTTCTACCCATTCCAGGACCAAGTGAGTCTAATACTTGTATCAAGCGTTTCTTCGCATTGATGACCGCTAAATACCAGTGGGTCTTACTGATATTTATCGGTAGGAAGATCTAAAATAAAATATTACATAAGTAGGTATACACATGTTAAAAATATAATAAATGAGATGCATAGGTAGGGATTTAGTTCTGACCATGTCATGCTTTAGATAAATATATGTCTGCTCTATGATATGGCGATATATTTTCACGTCTTTCTTCAGCATATTGGAGACGTATGTTTTATCCATATATACCTTATCGCCGGCTCTATTAAGCAGATGATCACATGCACGCATGCAATATATGTAGGCATTTATCACCTACAATTGAACACGTAAAATACATTTTAATTAAAAATAGACACAAATTGTGTAAATAGTGATTTCTTGTTGACTTACATCATCGGGCAGAAATCCGTCATCACATGTAAGACACTTTAAATGGTCATTAGATAGCGATGCATCACCGATCTCCACAAAGTTGGTATTTTTAGGTGCAAACATTATTGATTTAGTGACGGTAAAATCTTCCGCGCTGCAGACATAGTCTGGCAAAATATATAAGTGTGCCACATTAATTACATAAAAAAGTAATATAGCAAAAAGGAAAGGGCGGAACTAAGTACCTTTTGGGATAACGTTTGTGTTTTCTTTTTTTGGTTTATTATGACATGACTCCTTTGGATTTGTAAGAGTCGGTGAGTCTAGGGTCTCTTCCATCAAGGTATCCTCGAGGCCTTTAATGATGGCTTCTTTTAAAACATCGACATCCATTTTTATATTGTCCATGACCTGCAAAAACGAAATTAATTATAAAGATATTTTTATCTAGGAACATGGGTTCAGAAAAATATAATCAAAATCACCTTGGTTGATTCGGTAAAACTCGTCTCTTCCACCAACATTGTATCTGAACATATATCAATAGGTTCTTTCAAAGCATTTGTAGTATCTGTCTCAGTTCCGTCCATGATCTACAATAATTAATACACATTGTAAGAGATGAATATTTGCAAATCTGAAAACAATCAAAACATAATTGATTTAAGAGAATGTGTAGACAGGGGCGGAGGCTGCATACTCGTCTCAGACAACAGGGAAAACCGGCAAGAAAAAAGAAATTAAAGAAGAGCCGGGACAGGTCGCTCTATTTCTTCCTCACGTCTCCACACCCTATCCCCTTCCCCAATTCGTTCTGGTACAAGGCTACCAGCGCCGCCTCCTCACTCACGTCGCCATGGCCATGCCTCGTTGTCTCCTCTCCCAGACTCCCACACCTCCCGTCCTCGGCCCGCGCTCTCACAGCTGCCCACCCTCCGGCGCCGAGCCAACCCGCCTCCCTCCAGCGCTATAACGGCCACCCGCCCACCGGCGCACGGTTCCGGCTGGCCGCCCAGCCCACCGGCGCCGGGCCACCCCTCCATCGGCCTGATCTCACGGCCGCCCCTCCCTCCGGCGCTGAGCCAACCTGCCATCGGGCGCAAGGTTCCGGCTGCAGGCCGCCCCGCCTCCGGCGCCGAGCCACATCGCCATTGGCCGCAGGCGGCCCCTACTCCGCCGCGTCCGCGGCAGCTGCGTTCGGGTACCCGCCGCGCGCCTGGACCCACCCGCTTCCCTGGCTTCGCTCCTCCTCAACTCCCGCTAGGCAATGGCGGGCGTCGGCGTTCCTCCAAAAGAGCTGCCCCCGCATGTCTTGCAGGAGGATGGGGACACGGCACCACGTGTGTCCACCCCAACCTGGACCGGCTCACCGTGGTGCATACTCGCGGCTCTCTCCTTCTTGCCGCGGCTGCCATGGATCTCCTTTTGATTATCAGCGTCGCCGACTCGATTGTGTGCGGTGCGCGCGTGGTAATTGACGCCGGTGGAGAGGGTAAGAGGGAATACCTTGATGCCGGTGGGCGATTGCTAGCTGCCTGGAGGATTGAGAGAAAATGTTCGTATGAAAACAGAGCTTTGTTTAGGCCTCGGGAGAAAAAATTGCGGAGTTGTTTGGATTTGTAATCGTATATAGCTAGGTTAGTTAGCAGTTATTCCTGGAATCTGTTAGCAATTTTCGTGCGAATCAAATTGAAGCAAGTTGTTGTTTAAACGGAACTTTAGGACTCTGGTGGGACATGCCTGTTCGGACTCCACATGTAGAAATTTTCTTGGTTGAAGTCCTTCAGATTACGAAGCTAGAGATTTAGGCCCTTTCTTGATTTTATTGAACTTTGGAAAGTAACCATATTTGCAGCAAGTAGTTGTTCTGAACCCCAATTGGCATGCAGCAAAAATCTAAATAGGACATGAATTAAAATCAGGGCCTTAACAATGGAAATGTATCCACGAAATAGTGAATAAATTATCTAACCAGTGCATTACTATGGAAAGCAAATATTACTGTGCATAGAAGATATGACCAGCCTGGGATTTCTAAATCGGAGCCATTTAGGTATTTGATGATGATATTTTAGTTGCTCCCACGGCGAACACCAGCGAGCTTCTAATCTTAATGCTTAGTCAAGTTTTGGTTGTTTTTTCCCTAAGTTTCTTAGATGGCAAAATCCCAAAAAATATCATGAATGCATGATGTTAGAGTTTAGTGGTAGTTGTTATAATTACAGCCCTTGGGAAGTTTCATTCGTGGACATTTAACTTATTTGCTCACTGACATGTCTTTTATCACAGTGAATTCTACTACTCTGTCCGGCCCTAAATATTTGTCGGAACTGTTGAGGTCAGAACTTGAAAACCAGGAAAACTCCGTTGCGTTCTCTTACTAAATGTGCAGTCTACTTATTTGTTTGTACTTGAATTACTTACGCTCAGGTTCATGAGACAGCAAGGCCAATTTCCGTGATGAAGACGACGGCCAGCGGGGACATCTTTGACCGGCGGGAGGGGTTCGGGCACTGGATCCGCGGCCACCTCTCGCGCACACCATCCATGGCCTCGGCCACCGGCCCCGGCGGTTTTAGCGGCTCGTTCCGCCACTCTGACCTCCGCCTCCTCGTCGGCTTCATGGGCGCCCCGCTCACGCCCATCTCGTCCAGCCTCGCCGACCCTGCTCTCCTCCTCTCCATCAAGGGCGCCGCCATCGTACGTGCCTGCTGTTGGCAGCGTCCGGCGGCTACAGGACGCTGCGGTCGATGTGGATGGTGGCGTCCGAGTTCGAGACGGCCACACGCGTCGTCAAGAACCACGGGCCCAGCGGCCGCGGCGCCGCTGCCATCGAGCAAGGCGGATTCGTGCTCTGGACCATGGCGCCCGGGATGTGGTACGTCGAGCTCGCCGTCGGCTGGCGTACATGTACTCTAGCATAGTAAAATCTCTGACAACACGACGGCGGAGCACTGTGGCAGGCCATGGTGTCCCTGAGCGAGGGAAAAAGCGGCGCGATGGCGCTTCCAGATGCTCTCTCCGGTGGTGCAGATGGCAACTGGTTCGAAAGCGGTGGCTCAGTTCGACCATGGACCATGAATTAAATCAGGGAGAGAGAGCTTGCGTGAGGGAGAAATGTCTTCCATGCTGTTGCGGGTCCACGTCTGGCGTTTGCACTTTGCAGAGTGAATAATTCATGGTCCATCAGAGATGTATTTTCATACGTACTCAAAACATGACAGCAGTTGTGGTGGTCCTACCCTAAAACGTGGACCAATGAAAATTGGAGTTCCGCCAGGAGCACATGCCGCCGTGTGCAACGGAGGGTTTTCCGTGTTTGTTGCGTTGAGATAAATCATCTTGGTAGGATAAAGAGATAAAGACGTGTTAGTTGAGAAATAGTAGGTGTTTGTTGCGTTGAGATAAATCATCTTGGATAGTAGACGTGGGGGTATTATTGTCCATCCTGAAAATGTGACACCAGGCATTAACTTGAAAATATAATCAAAATCACCTTGGTTGATTCGGTAAAACTCGTCTCTTCCACCAACATTGTATCTGAACATATATCAATAGGTTCTTTCAAAGCATTTGTAGTATCTGTCTCAGTTCCGTCCATGATCTACAATAATTAATACACATTGTAAGAGATGAATATTTGCAAATCTGAAAACAATCAAAACATAATTGATTTAAGAGAATGTGTAGACAGGGGCGGAGGCTGCATACTCGTCTCAGACAACAGGGAAAACCGGCAAGAAAAAAGAAATTAAAGAAGAGCCGGGACAGGTCGCTCTATTTCTTCCTCACGTCTCCACACCCTATCCCCTTCCCCAATTCGTTCTGGTACAAGGCTACCAGCGCCGCCTCCTCACTCACGTCGCCATGGCCATGCCTCGTTGTCTCCTCTCCCAGACTCCCACACCTCCCGTCCTCGGCCCGCGCTCTCACAGCTGCCCACCCTCCGGCGCCGAGCCAACCCGCCTCCCTCCAGCGCTATAACGGCCACCCGCCCACCGGCGCACGGTTCCGGCTGTTGGCCGCCCAGCCCACCGGCGCCGGGCCACCCCTCCATCGGCCTGATCTCACGGCCGCCCCTCCCTCCGGCGCTGAGCCAACCTGCCATCGGGCGCAAGGTTCCGGCTGCAGGCCGCCCCGCCTCCGGCGCCGAGCCACATCGCCATTGGCCGCAGGCGGCCCCTACTCCGCCGCGTCCGCGGCAGCTGCGTTCGGGTACCCGCCGCGCGCCTGGACCCACCCGCTTCCCTGGCTTCGCTCCTCCTCACCTCCCGCTAGGCAATGGCGGGCGTCGGCGTTCCTCCAAAAGAGCTGCCCCCGCACGTCTTGCAGGAGGATGGGGACACGGCACCACGTGTGTCCACCCCAACCTGGACCGGCTCACCGTGGTGCATACTCGCGGCTCTCTCCTTCTTGCCGCGGCTGCCATGGATCTCCTTTTGATTATCAGCGTCGCCGACTCGATTGTGTGCGGTGCGCGCGTGCTAATTGACGCCGGTGGAGAGGGTAAGAGGGAATGCCTTGATGCCGGTGGGCGATTGCTAGCTGCCTGGAGGATTGAGAGAAAATGTTCGTATGAAAACAGAGCTTTGTTTAGGCCACGGGAGAAAAAATTGCAGAGTTGTTTGGATTTGTAATCGTATATAGCTAGGTTAGTTAGTTATTCCTGGAATCTGTTAGCAATTTTCGTGCGAATCAAATTGAAGCAAGTTGTTGTTTAAACGGAACTTTAGGACTCTGGTGGGACATGCCTGTTCGGACTCCACATGTAGAAATTTTCTTGGTTGAAGTCCTTCAGATTACGAAGCTAGAGATTTAGGCCCTTTCTTGATTTTATTGAACTTTGGAAAGTAACCATATTTGCAGCAAGTAGTTGTTCTGAACCCCAATTGGCATGCAGCAAAAATCTAAATAGGACATGAATTAAAATCAGGGCCTTAACAATGGAAATGTATCCACGAAATAGTGAATAAATTATCTAACCAGTGCATTACTATGGAAAGCAAATATTACTGTGCATAGAAGATATGACCAGCCTGGGATTTCTAAATCGGAGCCATTTAGGTATTTGATGATGATATTTTAGTTGCTCCCACGGCGAACACCAGCGAGCTTCTAATCTTAATGCTTAGTCAAGTTTTGGTTGTTTTTTCCCTAAGTTTCTTAGATGGCAAAATCCCAAAAAATATCATGAATGCATGATGTTAGAGTTTAGTGGTAGTGGTTATAATTACAGCCCTTGGGAAGTTTCATTCGTGGACATTTAACTTATTTGCTCACTGACATGTCTTTTATCACAGTGAATTCTACTACTCTGTCCGGCCCTAAATATTTGTCGGAACTGTTGAGGTCAGAACTTGAAAACCAGGAAAACTCCGTTGCGTTCTCTTACTAAATGTGCAGTCTACTTATTTGTTTGTACTTGAATTACTTACGCTCAGGTTCATGAGACAGCAAGGCCAATTTCCGTGATGAAGACGACGGCCAGCGGGGACATCTTTGACCGGCGGGAGGGGTTCGGGCTCTGGATCCACGGCCACCTCTCGCGCACACCATCCATGGCCTCGGCCGCCGGCCCCGGCGGTTTTAGCGGCTCGTTCCGCCACTCGACCTCCGCCTCGTCGGGCGCCCCGCTCACGCCCATCTCGTCCAGCCTCGCCGACCCTGCTCTCCTCCTCTCCATCAAGGGCGCCGCCATCGTACGTGCCTGCTGTTGGTAGGCCGGCGGCTATAGGACGCTGTCGATGTGGATGGTGGCGTCCGAGTTCGAGACGGCCACACGCGTCGTCAAGAACCACGGGCCCAGCGGCCGCGGCGCCGCTGCCATCGAGCAGGGCGGATTCGTGCTCTGGACCATGGCGCCCGGGATGTGGTACGTCGAGCTCGCCGTCGGCTGGCGTACATGTACTCTAGCATAGTAAAATCTCTGACAACACGACGGCGGAGCACTGTGGCAGGCCATGGTGTCCCTGAGCGAGGGAAAAAGCGGCGCGATGGCGCTTCCAGATGCTCTCTCCGGTGGTGCAGATGGCAACTGGTTCGAAAGCGGTGGCTCAGTTCGACCATGGACCATGAATTAAATCAGGGAGAGAGAGCTTGCGTGAGGGAGAAATGTCTTCCATGCTGTTGCGGGTCCACGTCTGGCGTTTGCACTTTGCAGAGTGAATAATTCATGGTCCATCACAGATGTATTTTCATACGTACTCAAAACATGACAACAGTTGTGGTGGTCCTACCCTAAAACGTGGACCAATGAAAATTGGAGTTCCGCCAGGAGCACATGCCGCCGTGTGCAACGGAGGGTTTTCCGTGTTTGTTGCGTTGAGATAAATCATCTTGGTAGGATAAAGAGATAAAGACGTGTTAGTTGAGAAATAGTAGGTGTTTGTTGCGTTGAGATAAATCATCTTGAATAGTAGACGTGGGGGTATTATTGTCCATCCTGAAAATGTGACACCAGGCATTTACCAGTTTGCTCTTAATAGTAGAGATTCACCTCAAAACACAAGGGCAAAAGTCATTTTTTTGCTATGGCGAGTTTGGCATCATCGGAATAATATTGTTCACGGTGATGGGAAGGCACCGTTTCGGTGTCGATTCCCTACCTTCGCAATTATCTGGATAGTTTTACCGTAGCCAAGAGAGTGATGTGTTTGGCCCTAAAGGAAAGTCACCGCTTCTCCCTGATCCTACATACTATATTTCTAAGGGTCTGTCGGGGGCCTCCTGATGGACAACTTTAAAGGCTAACATGGATGCTAGGTGGGATGCAGAGACAAGCAAAGCTGTTATTGGTATCAGAATTAGAGATTACAAGGGCCATACTATTTTATCGGAATGGAAGTTTATTCCCTGGTGTTCAAGTGCTGAAGAAGTACAAGTTTTGGCCTGCTAGACTACATAGCCTTGTTAGTATGCGGTGTGATGTTGCCATTTTGGAATCGGAATGTTAGAGGACTGTCCAAGTTATGAACCCGCCACTAGGTGGATAGATCGGCGAGCTGGAGTCTTTACAAGGAAGGACAAGAGTTACTAAATTTGTATCACTTTATTAGTTTCATTAAGGTGGAATGTGTGAGTAACAGAGGCTCATGCTTTGGCGCAATTAGGCAAAAAGAGTGAGAGTGGCATTTTGTGACTCGGTTCCTTCCTATGTGGTGGGATTATTTGCGGATGATTGTAAGAACATTGTTACCTAATCAATAAAGCTAGGGTTCCTTCAAAAAATGTATATACTCCAATAAATCTGAAACTTGGGCCACCGGGCCGTAAGCATTAGAGGGCCTTGAGGAGTGACCGCGTCGGCCTTTTTTGCTGGCCCTCAAATAGCTGAGCACAAGCTCCCAGGCAGGCCACAAATGGACGATGACTGGATGAGGCCCATTCCCCCATAGAAAAGAACGATGAACCCAATCAATCACGCACGTTCCCTCGAAAAAAATAACAGAGCACTCATAATGACGGACTTTCCCCCGAAAACTAATCCACGCACTTTGTATGGTCTGTTGCACTAATGATTTCCCCAAACAGCAGGCATTTTCCGGCACGCTATGGAAAGGTGGTGTGAGCGTTCTGATTTTTATTCTTTAAGGTTATAAAGTTCAATTTTCCCCATTTATATAGCCTTTTCATCGGGCCCAGCAAACCCTTTCCACGCTGTGTAATGAAATGATGGGGCACGTGGCATGTCTTCTTCCCTGCCCATTCCGCAGCCGCGATTTTGCGGAAGGAACAGCTACCGAGACGCTGGTTGCCAATCTCATCTGCTGATGAAGCCTGAAACGGACACGGAAGAAACGACGGAAGGTGGCCTGATCAGCCTCTCCGAGCATGTGCACACAGTTTAGCCGTGGGACGTTGCACGGCTAGCTGCTTCCCGACGAGAAGAACCCGTTCGATCCGTGGCCGTTTCTCCCCTGTCCGGATCCGTCCGACACGACGGCACGCGACGTGTGTGCGATCGCCACCACAGCTCCGAATAAGCACCGTGAGCTAGGATTTACTACTAGCGTTCCACCGGGGTCATTCTAGGTACTCCCTCCGAGGCTCCGATTCATATTAGTTTATAGACATTTACGCAAAATCTTGTGCGGGTTGCAGCCCGGATTCATATTAGTTTATACTACATCAACGGACACTAAAAAATATAAATAGGTTATAGAACCGCTTAGCAAAGACTACAAGCATTGAAGCAATCCAAAGACCGCCGTTCTCGCCTCTTTCTCACTGAGACGGACAAAGCTTTCGGGAGTAGAGCTTGTTGCAGTATGCGGGAAGCCGTCGTGCCAACGTCCTAATAACCAACACACCAGATCATCAATCATCGTTAAAGATGAAAATCATTGATAGGAAGAGCTAGACTTGCAACCACACTAACTAACACAAATATCAACCGGATCCCAGGAGATCCGCCAGGTAGACAGCTCCCTCACCCGGCCTCTGTCAGCGCTAGGCGCATCGCCTGAACGGAGATAGGGCAGGAAGACCTTATTCTAACTACATCTCGTCATCCAAAGAAGACACTATGTATTTAATGTATTTAATATATTAATATCAAAGGATACTAATTACACCTCGCCTCTGCTACAACGCAATACTCTAATGCATTACGGATGCACACATAAAAAAACTAAGAACAAAAAGTTCCACTATGGCATTTCAGCCCTAGTAGCAACAATACATCCACCACGAAGATAACACCTGAACTCTAGGCTCTTCAAAAGCGATGCCTCCAAGAAGGAAATAATGCACAAGCACCATCGTCGCCCGATCAAAAGATCTTAGATAATCACCCTAAAGATAGTCCCCACTCTCAGCACAATGTCTTCAACAAAGCCATTGCCTGGCACAACCAGTTAAGCCATGCCTTGGATTTTTACTCTGAAAGGTAATCTTCTGAACTTCACCTATGATATCGTCCCCACTTGCATACTGTTATAATCGAGATGCACAATAAACGAAGAACGAAAAAGTAAAACACTGCAGGGGACACGAGATTTTAACGTGGAAAACCCTTGCAACACACAAGGGAAAAACCACGGGCGCCAGCCAGCAAACTTCACTATTTCGGTGGTGTTTACAAACGCCGTGGGTGTACAAAGATGCGACAAACCCTAGCGGCGGCTTACAGGGAAAAATATATTCAGACTCGCTTCGCTCGGCCCAAGCCTACCGGCGACGGGCCTCGCTCCGCTCGTCAGAAGTTAGCCTCTTCTTGGAATTTGGATCACAATATAACAAACTCCACCTTGAGACAAATTCCTTGTAGCATGAACTTCAACAATCACCTGAATCAACAAAGAAAACACTTGCTGGCGCCAATAGCCACTTGGGCTAAACAATTATACCAACCAAGCTTGAACAAAGCTCAAACTTGGACACAGGGACAGGCTTAGTCATCATATCAGCAGGATTATCATGAGTACTAATCTTGCATACCTTCACTTTACCTTTTGCAACCACATCTCTGATTGCGTGGTACTTAATATCAATGTGCTTTGTCCTCTCATGGAACATCTGATCTTTAGTAAGATAAATAGCACTTTGACTGTCACTGAACAACTTAATGCAAGAATTATCTCCACAAAGCTCGGCATATAAACCTTTCAGCCAAACAGTCTCTTTACCTGCCTCAGCAATAGCCATGTACTCAGCCTCGTAGTAGATTGTGCAACAACATCTGCAAAGTAGCCTTCCAGCTAACAGCACATCCAACAGTAAACACATAACCTGTGAGGGACCTTCTCTTATCCAAATCGCCACATAATCTGAATCCACATATCCGGCGAGCCCTCACCAATCCTGCCAAACCTCAAGCAAGCTTTTGATGTGCCGCGAAGGTACCTGAAAATCCACTGAACAGCTTTCCAATGTTCTTTACCAGGATTAGCCATGTATCGACCAAACTCATAGCATATGAGATCAGACGTGAACAAACCATGGCATACATCAAGAAACCAACAGCACTAGAATAGGGAACTCGAGACATGTACTCAATATCATCTTCAGAGCTAGGACATTGCAAAGCTGACAACTTGAAATGAGAAGCAATAGGAGTAGTAACTGACTTTGCATCATGCATATTAAAACGATGAAGAACTTTCTCAATGTACTTTTCCTGACTAAGAAACAACAAACTAGACTTTCTGTCCCTTTTAATTTCCATGCCTAGTATTTTCTTAGCAGGGCCAAGATCCTTCATCTCAAACTCACTACTTAATTGATTCTTTAAAATAGTGATCTCTTTCATGCTCTTGGCAGCAATCAACATATCATCAACATATAGCAGCAAATAAATAGGTGATCCATTAACAAACTTGATATACACACAACTATCATACTGAGATCTCTCAAAACCATGTGTAAGCATAAATGAATCAAACCTTTTATACCACTGTCGTGGCGACTGTTTCAGACCATAAAGGGACCTCTTTAATTTGCAAACAAAATCCTCCTTACCAGGCACAACATAACCTTCAGGTTGGTCCATATATATCTCCTCCTCCAACTCACCATGCAGAAAAGCAGTCTTTACATCTAACTGCTCAAGTTCAAGATCATGCATAGCAACAATACCAAAGAAAGCACGAATAGAACTATGCTTCACAACCGGGGAGAATACATCATTATAATCAACACCTGGAATTTGACTGAAACCTTTTGCTACTAACCTTGCCTTAAACCGTGGAGGCTCATTAGGAGACAAACCTTCCTTTCTTTTAAATATCCACTTGCAGCGGACAACCTTCTTTTGTTTAGGCAAGTGCACAACATCCCATGTGCCATTCTTCTCAAGCGATTGCATCTCTTCTTGCATCGCACCTACCCACTTCTCTTTATCAACCGAAGCAATGGCTTCAGTATATGTAGCTGGTTCAATATCATGCTCCACCTGTTCAGCACAACTCAAAGCATAATCAACAATATCACATTCTTGAATTAATCGGGTAGGAGGTGCAATATTTCTCCTAGGGCGGTCAGCAGCAATAGACCGTCCTTGTCGCTGAACAAAAGGTGGTGAAGGTGGAACATCATTATCATCATTGTTGGTTTCAGGAACCACATTTTCATTCTCCTTTGCGTGCTCCACCTGCACGCCAATTCTGTGCTCATCATCAGAAACATCAGGAGAATCAATAGCATCAGAAATATCAGTAGACGGACTATCATTAAACATAACCGCCTCATTAAAAACGACATTCCTGCTCAACACAATTTTCTTAGTTTCAGGATTCCATAATCTATATGCCTTAACTCCTGAACCATAACCAAGGAAGATGCACTTAACAGCCCTTGGCTCCAACTTTCCATTATCAACATGAGCATAAGCAGTGCAACCAAAAACTCTCAAATCTGAATAATCAGCAGGCGAACCAGACCATACCTCAATTGGAGTTTTCTTATCAAGTGGAACAGAAGGTGACCTATTGATGAGATAACATGCGGTGGAGGCTGCTTCAGCCCAAAAACCTCTATGCATCTTTGCATTAGACAACATGCAGCGAGCCCTCGAAATAATGGTCCTGTTCATGCGTTCAGCCACGCCATTCTGTTGAGGGGTGTACGGAATGGTATGATGTCTTACCATCCCATCATTGCTGCAAAACTCATCAAATTCATTTGAACAAAATTCCATACCATTGTCAGTACGGAGTATCTTAACCTTCTTTTCAGTTTGGGTTTCTACCATAACTTTCCACTTCTTAAAAGCATTAAAAACATCAGATTTATGTTTCAGGAAATATGGCCACACTTTCCTTGAGTAATCATCAATAATAGTAAGCATGTAATTAGCACCACCATTAGAAGTTCTACGGGACGGACCCCAAACATCAGCGTGTACATAATCTAAAATGCCTTTGGTGGTATGAACGGAAGCATTAAATTTTACTCTTTTATGCTTACCAAAGATGCAGTGCTCACAGAACTCAAGCTTACCAAAATCGCAGCCATCAATTAGCTCTCTCTTTATCAATTCTGCCATGCCAAGCTCACTCATATGTCCAAGACGCTTATGCCAAAGGTTAGTCTTACTAGATTCATCAGAACTAACAGCAGCAGCAATACCAGGCAAAGTGCTACCTCTAAGGACATATAATTTCGCAGAATTCATATCACCAATCATAATAATGAGAGAACCTGATGATACCTTCAAAAGTTTGTTCCCACCTTTGTACTTGTACCCGTCACAATCAAGTGATGAGGACATCCCATCTATTGATACAACCGCTGTACCTACAGCCACACAAATACAAGGACCAATCACTCGAGCTCGTGCCAAACAACTTAACTATCAGGTACTTTCGTTTCTTGGAACTATTCCTCAAATACATGAGAATATGATGCTGCCTAAATCAGATATGTTTGTTACTCTTAGGAATGATGGACCTAGCATGGATGAGGAGGACAAGCATTGGAGCATGATCACACACGGAGGAGATGGCAGCAAACATGTGAGGATTCAAGAGGACGCCCAAGTGGAGATTTCAGAACATTGAAGCTACCATAATGGAGCAACGATGCTTGGACGAATTCTACAAGTTTCCCCATCATAAAATTCGTCCAAGAGTTAATTGGTGCTGCGTCACCTTATTTAATGGGCCAGGCCCATGTATTTTTGGATTAGGTATTTTAGGGGATTTTAAGAGGCCATATAAGTGGAGGAAGGCCCATTTAGGGGTGTTTTTGGCCAACCCTAGCTGGTTGGACGAAAATCCCTTGACTTCCCCCATATATATCCCTCTGTAGCCGTCATTAGAACTTGGATTTTGATTAGATTAAAAGTTAGCCAATTGTTGCAACTTCGTGTACTTCTTTTGAGGCCAACGCCCAGAACAAGACCGACTATTCGGAATCCCACCATTATCAATCAAGCTTTCATCTCTATTCGCAATATTTTGATTGCATCTTTAGTTCTTACTTGTTCTCGATTTCAGGTAGGAATTAAGACCCTTCTTGGTCAGGCTGATCGTGCTCGCAAGATCAGTAACTCCCGGAGATTGTCCTAGCGATTGCATTGGCGCACGAGCTTTGCACGTGTAGTCGGATCGTCAAGAACGAACTCCACCAACAAATCGATTTATCCCCATCTCATCGAAAGATCGGACACCTTTGCCCTATCAAGTGGTATCAGATTTTAAGTTGCTCGGTGAGATTTTACTGTTTTCCTAGTGTAGATTTGTTTTACCTATAACCCAGAAAAAGCCCCACAAAAAGAAGCTAGATTAGATCATCCATCCCATAGCCCCTGCCAAGCCATTGCATGATCTTTTCAGTTTTTGCTTTTTGAGTCTTCGTCTGCAATCGTCGTGTCGCGTGCTGGTCTTAGCGTCTAGAGTCGTTAGAGTTTCGAGTTCTGGTCATAGTAGTCACGTCGCCGCCGCACCATCTCCGCTTGCAGTCCTCGCCATATCACCGCCACCATACACTTCCGCCACATCTGCCATCAACTCCTTGTTGTGCCCCTTTTCTTCCCATCATAGTAGGGTCTTTCTTGATCTTCGTTTCTGAGTTTTTTCGGGTTTTAGATCCGTTTTCTTGGTCAATTTCGCGTTTTCCGTCGGAATCCTGATAGCAGTCTAGCTGCAAAAAAAAAATTTCTGGTCGCCGACCATAGAGACCTCTGTGGTCTAGCGCCACGATTCCCGAAAAAAAATAATAATTTCTGGTCGCCGACCATAGAGACCTCTGTGGTCTAGCGCCAAGGTAGATTCCAAAAAAAAAATCGAAAAAAAAAATTCGGTCGCCCGACCATAGAGACCCCTGCCCTCCAGCGCCAGGGTTGAGCAAAAAAAAAAAAATTGCCCCTTACCTTAGGTGCCTCTTTCCTTCAGCGCCAGTTAGCTGCCTCTTCCATTTTGTACCGCGTCGTGACCTCGTTGGTGATTTAGGCTTGCGTCTCTAATACGATCTAGCCTAGGACCAGCACAGTACCGTCTTTGAGCGTTTACTCAATTTGCATCGCTGATTTGATTATTGTGCCACCATATCACTATACTTTGCCTTCCCAGAGCTCTACATATTGTCTCCACGTGCACTGTGTCGACACTTGGTAATCGCTTTGGCAATCTTTGGAGACGCTGATCCTTGTTGGTTGTTACATCGCCTTCCTCCTGTTTGGTAAGGACTTGTAAGAGCTTTGTATTTTGCTTGACGAATTGCGCGTGAACCACCATATTCCGTAGTTTGTAGGCATATACATTTGTGCTTTTTCTATACTAACCATGACAGGCACAGAGTCGGCGAACGTTGACCCGGATAAGATGACGAATGCAGAAATGCATGCTCACTTCCTCCACCTTTTGGGCGGGCATGCAACCGACGTGGATGGGCGCCTCGGTGATGTTGACGCCAAACTCACCGACGCGCTGGACAAGATCGATGGCCTCGAGGCAGCCTTCAACTCCAAGCTCGACGCCAAGTTCCAGGAGTTGTTGACTCGATTACCGCCGCCTCGCGCCAACGTGCAACGCCGCGCACGCCGCGTTCCTCGTGCGGACGTTCCGGCGGGTACCGCTCCTGCTGCAGCAGCCGCACATGATGCGCCTTCTGATGAAGGATACGAGGATTATGGAGGGAACGAGGATGAGCAAGTCGATGAGAACGCGCTGGATGACGAGGAGGTCCAACAACCTGCACCTGGTCGTCCACGACAACTGAACCGCAACGCTCGCCCACCTCCACGGCCGGTACGTGACGATGATCATGTTGCTAAACTTAAATTGAATATTCCGCCATTTGAGGGTAGATATAATCCTGATGCATATCTTACATGGGAATTGGAAGTAGAGCAACGCTTTGCATGTTTACGCTATCCTGATCATTTGCGTGTTAGTGCTGCTACTTGTGAGTTCACAGATTTTGCATCGATTTGGTGGTCTGAGCATTGTAGAGTACACCATGCTAATATTCCTACTACTTGGGTTGGTTTAAAACTTGCTATGCGTACTCGTTTTGTTCCTCCACATTATCAACGTGATTTGCTAAAGAAATTGTCTCGCTTAGAACAAGGAAAAAATTCTGTAGAAGACTATTATCAAGAATTGCAAACTGGCATGATTCGCTGTGGTATTGTAGAGGATAATGAGGCTATGCTTGCACGTTTCTTTGGTGGTTTGAATAAAGAGATTCAGCATATTTTAGATTATAAGGAGTACAACACTATTACTCGCTTGTTTCATCTTGCTTGCAAAGCTGAACGTGAAGTGCAGGATCGTCAACCACCATGGAGAAAAGCTAATGTTTCTGCAGGTCGTACATCGTCATGGACTACGCGACAATCAGCGCCACAATCTCGTGGGGCTACACCAGCACCTTCTACCTCCAAGTACACCGCGCCTGCATCACGAGCACCACCGGCTGCTACTTCACCACCATCTGCTGGTCCTCCTCGGAGTTCATCTTCGATGGCCTCCACGGGGAAGACGCGCGACATACAATGTCGCAAATGCTTGGGTTTTGGACACATAGAGAGAGAATGCAGAACCAAGCGTGTGATGTTGGTGCGTGAAGATGGCGAATATGATTCTGCAAGTGACTTTGATGAAGATACATTGGCCCTTATTGTTGCACGTGATGGTGCTAATTCTGATTCTGAGAGAGAGATGGAGGTAATGGAAGCTGACACTGCTGATCAGTACAGGAGCTTAGTTGCACAACGTGTGTTGAGCGTGCAATTGAGCAAAGCTGAGCATGATCAACGCCACAATCTGTTCCAAACAAGAGGCGTTGTCAAAGAGCGAGCTATAAGGATCATCATTGATGGAGGGAGCTGCAATAATCTGGCTAGCGTTGACATGGTGGAGAAGCTTTCTCTTCCTACAAGACAGCGCACACATCCATATTACATTCAATGGTTTGAGAGCTCTCGGAAGCTCAAGGTAACAAGAACTACACGTGTGCATTTTACTATTGGTACATATTCTGATTTTGTGGATTGTGATGTTGTACCTATGCAAGCTTGTTCTTTGTTACTTGGTAGACCTTGGCAATTTGATAGAGAATCTGTTCATAATGGTAAAACTAATCAGTATTCTCTTATGCATGATGGAAAGAAAATTGGTCTCAAACCTATGACTCCTGAACAAATACTAAAAGATGATCTTGCTAGAGCTAGTAGAGTAAAAAACGAGGAGAAACTTAAGAGTGAGAATCAGATTGTTTGCAGATTTTGTGCCACATAAGACTAATACTAAATCTGATTCAAACCATGCTACTGAAATTTGTTTGAAAAATCCTTGTTTGTTTGCTAGCAAATCTGATATTGCTGAACTTGATGTGAACACTACTCAATGCTATGCTATTATTTGCAAAGAAGTTCTGTTTTCATTTGAGGATATGCCTCCTTCTTTGCCACCTGCGGTTGCTAACCTTTTGCAGGAGTTCATTGATGTGTTCCCACAAGATGTACCACCTGGACTACCACCTATCCGTGGGATAGAACACCAGATTGACTTGATTCCAGGTGCTTCGCTGCCCAACCGTGCGCCATATCGTACCAATCCTGAAGAGACGAAAGAGATTCAGCGACAAATTCAGGTTCTCCAAGATAAAGGTTACATTCGTGAGTCTCTTAGCCCATGTGCTGTTCCTATTATCTTGGTACCTAAGAAGGATGGTTCTTCACGCTTGTGTACTGATTGTAGATCTATTAATAATATTACCATTCGTTACCGTCATCCTATACCTCGTTTAGATGATATGCTTGATGAATTGAGTGGTTCTATTATGTTCTCTAAAGTTGATTTGCGTAGTGGTTACCACCAGATTCGTATGCAATTAGGAGATGAATGGAAAACAGCGTTTAAAACTAAGTTCGGTTTATATGAGTGGTTAGTAATGCCTTTTGGTTTAACTAATGCACCTAGTACTTTCATGAGACTGATGAACGAAGTTTTACGTGCTTTTATTGGACGTTTTGTGGTGGTATACTTTGATGATATTCTGATTTATAGCAAATCTTTGGAGGAACATTTGGATCATTTACGTGCTGTTTTCAATGCTTTACGTGATGCACGTTTGTATGGTAATCTTGAGAAGTGCACCTTTTGCACCAATCGAGTTGCGTTTCTTGGCTATGTTGTTACTGCGCAGGGAATTGAAGTTGATCCAGCCAAGATTGAGGCAATTGAGAATTGGCCGCAGCCAAAGACGGTCACACAAGTGAGGAGTTTTCTTGGCCTCGCTGGTTTCTATAGGCGCTTTGTGAAAGATTTTGGATCCATTGCTGCGCCGCTGAATGAGCTTACAAAGAAGGATGTGCCCTTTGTGTGGGGCGATGTACAACAAGACGCCTTCATGATACTGAAAGATAAGTTAACACATGCTCCATTACTCCAACTTCCTGATTTCAATAAGACTTTTGAGCTTGAATGTGATGCTAGTGGAATTGGTTTAGGAGGTGTGTTATTACAAGAGGGCAAACCTGTTGCATATTTTAGTGAGAAATTGAGTGGGCCTAGTCTGAACTATTCTACTTATGATAAAGAATTATATGCGTTGGTTCGGACATTACAAACTTGGCAACATTATTTATGGCCTAAAGAATTTGTTATACATTCTGATCATGAATCTTTGAAGCATATTCGTAGTCAAGCTAAGTTGAATCGCCGCCATGCAAAGTGGGTTGAGTTTATTGAGTCTTTTCCTTATGTTATCAAACACAAAAAGGGTAAAGATAATGTTATTGCTGATGCTTTGTCGCGCTATACTATGCTATCTCAACTGGACTTCAAGATTTTTGGATTAGAAACCATAAAGGAACAATACTTGCATGATGCTGATTTTCAAGATGTGTTGCTGAATTGTAAAGATGGTAGAACATGGAACAAATTCGTCCTCAATGATGGATTTGTGTTCCGTGCTAACAAGCTATGCATCCCAGATAGTTCCGTTCGTCTTTTGTTGTTGCAGGAGGCGCATGGAGGAGGATTGATGGGTCACTTTGGTGTGAAGAAGACGGAGGATGTACTTGCTGCACACTTCTTTTGGCCACGTATGCGTCGAGATGTTGAGAGATTTGTGGCACGCTGCACTACATGTCAAAAAGCTAAGTCTCGACTTAATCCACATGGTTTATATATGCCTCTTCCTGTTCCTAGTGTACCTTGGGAGGATATTTCTATGGATTTCGTTTTGGGTTTGCCTCGTACACAGAAGGGGAGGGATAGTATCTTTGTTGTTGTGGATAGGTTTTCTAAGATGGCACACTTTATTCCATGTCACAAAACTGATGATGCTACACATGTTGCTGATTTGTTCTTTCGCGAAATTGTGCGTTTACATGGTGTGCCAAATACTATTGTTTCTGATCGTGATACTAAATTTCTTAGCCACTTTTGGAGATGTTTATGGGCTAAGTTGGGGACTAAATTGCTGTTTAGTACTACATGTCATCCCCAAACTGATGGACAAACTGAAGTAGTAAATAGAACATTATCTACTATGCTGCGGGCTGTTTTGAAGAAGAACTTAAAATTGTGGGAAGAGTGTTTGCCTCATATTGAATTTGCTTACAATCGTTCGCTGCATTCTACCACTAAGATGTGCCCTTTTGAGATTGTGTATGGTTTTGTTCCACGTGCACCTATTGATTTATTGCCTTTACCATCTTCGGTGCAAAATGATTTGGATGCTACACAACGTGCTGAATTGATATTAAAATTGCATGAGACTACTAAAGACAACATAGAACGCATGAATGCTAAGTATAAAATTGCTGGGGATAGAGGAAGAAAGCATGTTGTGTTTGATGTTGGTGATCTTGTTTGGTTGCATTTGCGCAAAGATCGTTTTCCTGCATTGCGCAAGTCTAAGTTAATGCCCCGTGCCGCTGGTCCTTTTAAGGTGTTAGAGAAAATAAATGATAATGCATATAAACTTGAGCTTCCTGCAGAATTGGGTCCGGTAAGTCCTACATTTAACATTGCAGATTTGAAGCCTTACTTTGGTGAAGAAGATGAGCTTGCGTCGAGGACGACTTCAATTCAAGAAGGGGGCATGATGAGGACATCCCATCTATTGATACAACCGCTGTACCTACAGCCACACAAATACAAGGACCAATCACTCGAGCTCGTGCCAAACAACTTAACTATCAGGTACTTTCGTTTCTTGGAACTATTCCTCAAATACATGAGAATATGATGCTGCCTAAATCAGATATGTTTGTTACTCTTAGGAATGATGGACCTAGCATGGATGAGGAGGACAAGCATTGGAGCATGATCACACACGGAGGAGATGGCAGCAAACATGTGAGGATTCAAGAGGACGCCCAAGTGGAGATTTCAGAACATTGAAGCTACCATAATGGAGCAACGATGCTTGGACGAATTCTACAAGTTTCCCCATCATAAAATTCGTCCAAGAGTTATTATTGGTGCTGCGTCACCTTATTTAATGGGCCAGGCCCATGTATTTTCGGATTAGGTATTTTAGGGGATTTTAAGAGGCCATATAAGTGGAGGAAGGCCCATTTAGGGGTGTTTTTGGCCAACCCTAGCTGGTTGGACGAAAATCCCTTGACTTCCCCCATATATATCCCTCTGTAGCCGTCATTAGAACTTGGATTTTGATTAGATTAAAAGTTAGCCAATTGCTGCAACTTCGTGTACTTCTTTTGAGGCCAACGCCCAGAACAAGACCGACTATTCGGAATCCCACCATTATCAATCAAGCTTTCATCTCTATTCGCAATATTTTGATTGCATCTTTAGTTCTTACTTGTTCTCGATTTCAGGTAGGAATTAAGACCCTTGCTGGTCAGGCTGATCGTGCTCGCAAGATCAGTAACTCCCGGAGATTGTCCTAGCTATTGCATTGGCGCACGAGCTTTGCACGTGTAGTCGGATCGTCAAGCACGAACTCCACCAACAAATCGATTTATCCCCATCTCATCGAAAGATCGGACACCTTTGCCCTATCAAGTGGTATCAGATTTCAGGTTGCTCGGTAAAGTCCATCATCATCCTCAACATCAGCCTTGAGAATGTTAAGAGCACCATCAGTAGGGCCTTTTTGCTTCTGTGTTGCAAGGACGTCAGAAACCCACCGGCGGGCAGCGGCGGTCAACCCGTAAGCGGGAACAACTAGGGCTGCGGCTGTCCCTCGCGACGGCCCGCAAAGCCTCAGTGCGCGCCGTGCAAATTGGGCGTGCCACCTATACCTGGTCGGAAGGTGTGAATGATGCCTCGCTTAGTTTCTGGGGCACCCCGTACACGTTAAATACGAGCCTCGATCGGCTCTCAGTTATCCGAATCGGCTCATGGAGCCGATCCACCCATGATTCGTCCAAGGTGGCCGAATATATGGTGGTCTGCTTGATCAAGATAAAGCATATGAGATCCAACGATTTAGGGTTCTCACCGCATAATCGGATCATCCTACTCACGATTGGGCCTCGCGCTCGCACGGTGATCGTAAGCCAATCCTAGACAAGGCCTAAAAACCAACACGAGGTTGATCCTCGGAACGTCTGTCTAGGGCCAGCAAACTACACCCTACGCCGCTGGATCCTCCAACCCTTTGTAAGGCCTAACTATTGCAGATGTTAAACTAATCCTTGATGAATCAAGCAACCGTAACGGATCAGATCTACAATAACGATCAAGCGGGGTGCCGCCCCTGCACCCATGATGAGGTACAAGGACGGCTAGATGCGCAAGGTTTGCACTACGATACATATGATACGAGAACAATGCTAACCCTAACACATCTATGATAACTACGTTGCTCGCCATCAAAAAGGCTTCAGCACGAGCAACGCATGAACAACGTAGGGAGGCTCGTGCTGCCTAGATCGCAAGCGATCTAGGCAGCATGGTGCTGGGAGAAACCCTCGAGACGAAGGGGTTGGCGATGCGCGAGATTGGTTTGTGTTGAACGTTGGTTGTTGTTTATTCCATAAACCCTAGATACATATTTATAGTCCGGGGGACTTTCTAATGTGGGCGTGCACCAAACCGTGCACGAGATAAACTCTAACTTCTACATAGCCTACTATAAAGATACACGGGCTAACTAGCCCAAACTCTGCGCATAAAGGCCGATTCACCTACTTCTTGATGTACATATCTTCAAGCCCATCTTGATCGCGGCCACCTCTGGCTTGGTCAAATTCTGGTGATAACACATGCCCCCCTGGTTTTGGAAATGATATTTCCAAAATCATTATGCTTTCTTTCGTCGGGTCATGTCGTGGCAGAACTGTCGCAGCATCCATCATCATGACACTTTGTCTTCCCCACTTCTCTGTGGAATTTGACAGCTTAAGCATCACTTCCTCGGAAACTGCAATGGCATTAAATTTCCACTAGGCTCCTCATTATTTAACCATGCCAATTGACCAGTACTCTTCATCCCCTTCCTCTGTTCTAGCGGTCGACACCAAAAAACCCTCTCCTCCTGTAGCAATGTCTTCCTCTTCCTCCTCCAGGCTTCTCCCTCCAATCGTCGCCGAAGAACAAGGAAGAAGACGATTCCCGCTCCGGGGCGAATCCCATCTCCTCGACAAGGAGAAGAAAGAAAAAGGAGCGGAAAGGACTGAGGCCTCCCCCTCCACCAAGCTCCCGCCGAAGAAGCGCTCCCGCATGTGGGCGGACAGCGGGACGACGATGATGACGAGGAAGAAGAGGATAAGGAGGAGGAAGATGATTCCTCCTCCTCCGCGGGATATCCTCCAACGAAGCGTTTCCGCAGCTGGGCGGATAGCGAAGATGATGATGACGAGGAGGAGGAGGAAGCTCCAGCCGACGGCTGGGGCAGCAACGGCGAGGAGCTTCCTGGGAGCAGCGCCGACGACCTCGACGACGGCGATGATGAAGACGGCGACGACTAGTGGGGTAGGACTAGTAGTTGCAGTGCACTAGGCACCAGATCCTTCTTTTGGGAGCCATCGGCTCTTCTTGTAAAGCCGCTTCTTTGAATTAACGAAATTTGTTCTTTCAATCTCTCTTTTCATTAATCCAATCTCCATCCTCCCGTTTGTCACACCAAGACCGATAGCAACGAATCGGATTATTATTTTCTCTCGACCGTGGTATTTTGCAATCCCACAGCCGATGATTGTTCATCGGCTAATTTGAGCAACCAGTCTCTTTCCCTTTCTTGCAGCAACCCCAATCGGCCCCTGAAAATATAGAGCATCCACTAGATTAGCTGCCCCCCGAGCCTTAGTCAAGGCGAGGACATCAGCAAGGACGTGCTCCAAGGAACCCATGAAGCTAAACTGAACACCATCTTGGCGCAAATCTGAGCTTCGTGGGTCTCGTCGATCCAAGGATGATTGTTCTAGAGTCGATGGTGGCGACATCGGCTTTTTTTTTTGCATCGGCCCCCATACTTTGGTACCCATGATTGGATCATTTCTTTTTGCTGGCCGATTCTAATCGGCCTCCCTACCTTAGTGCCCATCATCCCACATGCTTGGGAAATACTTCTTGAGGTGTTGACCATTTACGGCCACTGGGAACTTCTGTCCGTCCAACTCTTCCAACATGTATGCATTACCTTTCAAGGCCTGGACGACTTTGTACGGACCGTGCCAATTAGGAGACCACTTGCCATATGCCTTGTCCCTGGTTCCTAACGGCAACACAGCTTCCCATACCAGGTCACCAACCTGAAACTCCTTTGGTCTAACCTTCTTATTGTAGGCCCGAGCTACCCGGGCTTTGTTTTCCTTAATCTTTTCCAACGACCAAAGCCTAAGCTCTGTTGCGTCCTCAATAGTGTCACTCATCAAAGCTGCATATTCGTCTGCCGTCAGGTCATCCTGAAACGTGACACGTCTTGATCCAGCCGTAATCTCCCAAGGTAATACGGCTTCTTGCCCATAAACAAGCTGGTACGGCGAAGTCTTTATAGCTCCATGGCATGACATGCGGTAGGCCCATAATGCCTCTGATAACTTCTCATGCCAATCCCTTGGGTTTTCTTCAATCTTTCTCTTGATCAGCTTGATTAAGCTCTGATTGGACGCTTCAGCTTGCCCGTTAGCCTGAGCATAGTACGGAGATGATCGGATCAGCTTAATCCCCATGTTATCGCAGAATCCCCTGAACTCTTTAGACACAAAGACCGAACCTCCATCGGTCGTGATGGTGAAAGTGCATGGAGCCCCCATGTGTGGTTTTGGTAATTAATGACAATCCCTATGGACTAATGTTTGCATTGAGTTATATTTGTAGGAGTTGTCCATAGGCAATTCTTGAACCATATGTTGGCTTCAAGGTTGCAATAAGAAGAAATTGATGAAGGATATCAAGTGTCAAGTATGTCTTGAAGATGAAGATGAAGTGAGCCCTCAAGTTACTTCAAGACATCAACATGATGAAGAATGAAGAAATGATGTGCAAGTTCAAGATGAGCCATCTCGAAGAGATCCTTTGCTTGAGCCTTACCATCCATATGGTGATCATGGATATGTGAAGATGCGCCGAAGAAGAAGCTCTCCCATGGTGGATTATGGGGGAGCAATCCACATGGTGGTCATGGTTATGTGAAGATGCGCCGAAGAAGAAGCTCTCCCATGGTTGATTATGGGGGAGCAATCCTCAAGACTTCGTCAAGCAAACACAAGCAAGAAAGGCGTTTCATCTTGTTGAGGTCAAGATCGTCGTCATCAAGCTCAAGTGGAATGCGCAAGTGTAAGGTTTGTTCTTGATAGGGTTTCTTTCTCACCGGTCTCATAGTGTAGTTGGAGACCGGTTTATAGTTTAGTTGCCGTACTATCAAGAGGGCTCTCGAGTGAGTAACTCGATCGTATCGTTCGGAGAGAGCTCAAACCTTTGCATCCTTGCATCATCTTTCTTGGTTGTTATTTGGACCTTATCCATGTGATGTTTTAGAGCTTGTGCTTATTCTCATGACAAGCTCTAGTTCATCGAACGGATTTCGCATAGATCACCTGTTGCGTTTTCGAGTTTGGTTCATCATCTTTATTGGCGTTATTTGGACCTTATCCATGTGATGTTTTAGAGCTTGTGCTTATTCTCATGACAAGCTCTAGTTCATTGAGAATGGTTTTTGCATAGACAACTTGTTGCATTTTCAAGATTGAAGGTTTTACCGGTATGTCTCTTTGAGATAGGTCAAACCTTTCATCATTTGTTTCTATCCTCCTTTGCTGGACTATGATGTTTCTATGCATATTGTTGTAGAGCTCGTTGTTGTGATTTCAACGAGCCCAAGATCATCGAAATCGGAGTCCGGATGCAAAAGTTATGCCCGTTTAGTTTTGGTGTTTCTGCAGTTTGCTTTGGCCGGATTTTTTGGAAATATCCGGGCCGGATTATCCGCCGGATTATGGCCGGATATTTCGGAAATATCCGGGCCCCCTAAGGACAGGAGACGCTCTGGATAGGGGGCGGATATTTGGCCGGATTTTGACCTGGTTTTGTCCTGAGGCCGGATTATCAGGGGGATTATCCGACCCTCACTTAGGCCGGAATATCCGGCCCTGGTTCTGCCGACTCGATTCTCTTGGGGGGTATAAATACCCCCTTCTTCCTCCTTGGGCTGTAGCTTCTTCCCTCTCTCTCTCATCCATTGTTCTTGAGAAGCTTGCCCTCTCTCTCTATCCCTCCATGATTCTTGCCCCCATTTGAGGGAAAAGAGAGAGGAGATCTAGATCTACACTTCTACCAATCAAATCCATCTCTTTGTGAGTGGAACTCTCTAGATCTTGATCTTGGTGTTCTTTGTGAATTCCTTTGTTCTTCCTCTCTTATTCCCCCAATAGCTTTTGTAGCTTTGTTGGAATTTGAGAGAGAAGGACTTGAGCATCTTTGTGGTGTTCTTGCCATTGCATTTGGTGCATCGGTTTGAGTTCTCCACGGTGATTCGTGGAGGTGAAAGCAAGAAAGTTGTTACTCTTGGGTTCTTGGAACCCTAGACGGATTCTAGGCCTTTGTGGCGATTTGTTGGGAGCCTCCAATTAAGTTGTGGATGTGTGCCCCAATCTTTGTGTAAGGCCCGGTTTCCGCCTCGAAGGAAATCCCTTAGTGGAACCGTGACCTAGGCCTTTGTGGCGAGGGTCACCGGAGATTTAGGTGAGGCGCCTTCGTGGCGTTCGGTTTGTGGTGTTAGTACCGCATCTTGGGGTGAGGCCTTTGTGGCGTTGGTGTGCATCGAGCAACCACACCTCAAGGTTCGGGAGCACTAAGCAACCGCACCTCTCCACCGGAGATTAGCACTCGCAAGAGTGTGAACTCCGGGATAAATCATCGTCTCCCGCGTGCCTCGGTTATCTCTATACCCGAGCTCTTTACTTATGCACTTTACCTTGTGATAGCCATCGTGCTTGAAGTTATATATCTTGCTATCACATAGTTGCTTGTATTGCTTAGCATAAGTTATATATCTTGCTATCACATAGTTGCTTGTATTGCTTAGAATAAGTTGTTGGTGCACATAGGTGAACAATAGTATATAGGCTTTGGGCTTGACAAAGTAAACGCTAGTTTTATTCCGCATTTGTTAAGCCCATCTCGTAAAAGTTTTAAATCGCCTATTCACCCCCCCTCTAGGCGACATCCGTGTCCTTTCAATTGGTATCAGAGCAAGGTCTCTCATTCTTAGGCTTCACCGCCTTGAGAGTAAAGATGTCGGCTAGGGGATTAGCGCACAATAACTTGTTTATATTTGATGGCACAAATTATGATCTATGGAAAATTTATGTGCTTAATATTTTGCGGCGTATGTCCCCGGACATGGAGCGATTTCTTGACATGGGTTTTTCTTCTCCTAAGGATCCTCAAAATTTATCTCTTGAGGAGGAGAAAAACTCTTGTCTCGATGCTCTTGCTTCTCATGTGTTTTCCATTGTTGTGAGCAATGTAGTTACTTCTTCAATCATGCCTTTTGGGAGCGCTCATGAATTATGGACAAAGCTTCAAGATAAATATGATGTGTCCAATATTATTGAGGATGATTGTATTGCTTCCACTTCCGGCCGTGATGAGTTCTCATCTTCATCCACTTCACCAAAGTGTGGTAAGACACAAGGTAATGATATGGTGAGTGGTGATGAAAATTGCAATGTTGATATTGAGCTTACTATTGATGATTCTTCATCTCTATCTCATTGCAATGCTTCATCTTTGGACTTAAACACATCTAGCACTAGAAATGATTTACATACTTGTGTTGATAGTCCTTGCATATCATGTGTAAGTTGCTTGAATAAATCTAATGATGATATGCTTGCTTTGTCTTGTGGCCATGATAAAAATGCTTATATTTCCTCTAGTTGTTGTGTGACTAACATTGTAGAGGAAACCAAAGATTCTATTGGTCAAGACAAGATCTTGAAAGGAGCCTCAAGTAACTCCTCATCTTTATCTCACGGTCCTCATATATGCCTTATGGCCAAGGGTTCCACGGTACCTCCTACCATGGAACCTAATATGTCTCGTGGTGATAAGGATGAGGATGAATATGAAGAAGAGGATTGGGTTGTCTCTCTACGCGATAAAGGTGAGAGCGTATTCAAGGTTATTTGCAAAGATAAAATTGCTAGCACTCACTTCTTTGAAATCTTGACTACCGCTATTGAGAGCCAAAAACTTATTTGGATGCATGAGAACACCATTGATAAAAAGGGTGCTCTTGAACGAGAGTATGCCGATGATGTAGCATCACTAAAGAATGATCTTGAAGAAGAACAAGAGACCGTAGCCTCTCTTGAAGAGCAACTTGAAACCCTTGAAGTGTCTCAAAATGAAATAGTTTCTAAACTCACTAAGGAAAGAGACCATGCTAAAGCTCAAGTAAAAATGCTTAAAAAGGAAAATTCCAAAGTTGGCGTTGGTCATGATAAACTTGTTAAGGATCTAGATGATCTAGACAAGGCCCACAAGGCCTTGGAGAGCGAACACTCTATCCTCACCAAGTCACATGAGCAACTCCAAGCTTCTTATTTAAAAGAGCATGATATGTTACCCACTCTTCTTAATATGTCTTGTGATGATGCTTGTGCTACTAACTCTACTCTTTGTGAAGCATCTATCTTGAAGGAGAATGTTGAGCTAAGGGCTCAACTTGAATTGCTAACTTGCAATTATGGGAAATTGGAAGAAAATCATGGAAAGCTTTCTCGCTCCCATGAGGATCTTCTAGCCTCTCATGATAGGCTAAAGTTAGCTCATGAGGCTATCATATCTAAGGCAACACCTTGTGAGCCTCATGTGGATACTAGCACTACTACTCAAAATGCTATATTGCCATGTGCTAGTCCTAGTAATTCATCCACTCATAATATTGCTAAATCTTGTGATGAATTATCTTCCTTGCCTTCTTGCTCTAACAATGAAGGTTCTACTTCCTCTAGTACTTGTGTTGTTACTAACCATGTAGAGGAAATCAAAGAGCTCAAGGCTCAAGTCACTTCTTTGAAGAATGACTTGGTAAAGAGTCATGAAGGGAAATGCAAACTTGACACGATGTTAAGTGTGCAACAATCCCCCAATGACAAGAGTGGACTTGGATTCAAATCCAACAACAAGAACAAGTCCAACAACAACAACAACAAGAAGAAGAAGGGCCAAGTACAAGTCAAAGACCCGGCCAAGATTGTTTGCTTCAAGTGCAAAATTGAAGGGCACCATGTTAGATCTTGCCCTTTGAAGAAGAAGCAAAAAGGGAAGCGGCCTCAAGCTCAAACTCATATTCAACCTCAAGTTGAAGAAATTCCACTTCCCAAGAAGAATCAAGCCAATGCTCCCATTGTGGAGAAATCTAGTGAGAAGAAGGAGAGGAAAAGAACTTGCTACATATGCCGTGAGAAGGGCCACATCTCCTCTTTTTGCACTATTGGTACCTCATCCAACTCTATCTCCATTGATGATGTTTATTCTCTTCGTAAGGATGAGGGTGGCAATGTGTTTGCCAAATATGTTGGTGCTCAAAGTGGTGTCAAGAAAAGAACCATTTGGGTTGCCAAGCCTATTGTGACTAACCTCTTAGGACCCAACTTAGTTGGGGACCAACAATCCAAAACTTGATCAATAGGTGCTTGTTGGAGGGCATTGGAGACTTGGCTACATCATGAAGAATTAAGGGATCTTCATCATTTATATTATCTCAAGCCAAGTCTTTTGGTTATCTTACTTCTATCATATACCCAATGTTCCTCCTTGCGGTAACATGTTCTCAACTCACTTATATTGAAAGTTACTCGCCCCTTTGCATGTGTTAGTTTTGTTCCTAGCATGTGTTTGTATATGTTGTGCTTCCTACTTGCTTTTCTTGAGAAATCAAGTCTATGTATGTTGGGTTGCACACCGTGTACTTGTGTTTGTGTTGGAGCCTCTTTGCATCTTGTTGTATCTTATATGGCTCTTATGAGAGATTAATGGACTATAACATTTTGGGGGAGTGATATGCCTTTAGGAATTTCACAATCCTAACAATGTGTGTACATGAGGAATATCACTTAGAATTGATATTGCAAGATTATCTAGTCTCTATGTGGTATGTCATCTTCATGAGAAATTCAAATTCTAATGTTCATTAATATCTCTAGTTGGATCTTATTTGCCTCTTGTGAAAATAAATTCCTTATCACATTATGGGGGAGTAATAAGCTTTGTGCATATTACAAGCCTAGGAAATGTGAACATTTGAGGTTGTGTCACATAGAATTGATATTGTAAATTATCTCTCCTATGTGGCATGTTTGCTCAAACAAGCTCCAATTTGCTTAAATGGCTTCATTGCTAATATCTTTGTGGATCTTATTTGTGAAAGTTCTTCTTGGCATGGTTTTTCACAACGTGTCCCTCAATACCTTTTTGGAAAACCATGTGCTTCAAGTCATACTATTAATTGCTTTGCATGTTGGTATGAATACTATTAATTGCTTTGCATGTTGGTATGAATACTATTAATTGCTTTGCATGTTGGTATGAATACTATTAATTGCCTTGCATGTTGGTATGACTAAATGAAGCTATCAAGAAACTATCTTTGCATGATGGTTAACTCTTATCTTTTACCATATGCTTTGTTCGTTGTAAATATGATCTTATGTATACTTACAAACTACCACCGGGAAATATTTCCTAATACCTCTTGTCCTAGGACAATTGGTAATCAATTATGAGGTAGATATTTATTGATCATATCTACATTGGCTCTTGTATTTATTTTGCCTTATTTATTGCCATGAATTTGTTGTGCTTTGACTCCCATGTGTCTTCCTTGCATCTTATGGATCTAAGTTGTCTATTCAAACTTTCTTAGCATTGTTAGAAGATATAGGTAGCGTGATGATCCTAGTTTTGTGCATTTTGTATTCATATAAAAAATCCTTGATAATGCACCAAACTTGGGGGAGCTCTTCTATATTATTAGAATGCTTAACATCTCTTGATCTTTATCAAAAATTGGGTTTTGGGAGACATAAAATTTTCTTTTTGGTACTTTGTGCCATCATAAAAAATGTCGAGGGTTTGGTTTATTTGTTGGAACCTTGCTCTCTTGGGAGTTGGTTATCTCATTCCTTTGTGCTTAGGTTTAATTAGCTTCTTATAATGAGATAAGTCTTTGGAGTCAATCTTGTGTTGATTTGATTCTTTGATATAATTTGGACAACCATTGTCTCTTGGTTTATTTGGTGTTTTGTCCAAATTGTATCTTCCTTTGGTTCTTGAAAGTATTGTGCATGCATATTTAATATATGTATATCTTATGGCATGTGTCACTTTCTTTGATCCAATATATAGGGTAAACTCCATCAAATCCTAATTTGGCTAAGATGTGCATGAAATTCAATTTCATATCTATATGCACATAGAATTGTGGAGTTTGTCCTATATGTTGTAGTGTGTCTAACTACTTCGGACCCAATTAGTTTGGGGACCATTTTGTACTTACCTTTGTGTTAGGTACAATGGATATGCATTGGATGCTTGTCTCACTCTTGGAAATAAGTGGTGACTCAATGGTAACTTGAGGCAAGCTAGGATGGTCAACGAACACATATCTACTACATCCACACCAATGCTATCTCGGTAACAAGTATCTTCGCATGCATACTTTTCTTGTATCCAACCTTATGGTTGTATCTTGGCATGAATCTCTTGATTTGCAAATATTGTGCTTCTTGCAAAAGTCTTAACGAAACCTCTTTATTGCAAATGTGAGTAATTTGAGATGAGTACATATGTTGGGAAGTATATAAAATCATGCTCATGATTCACCCATCCCATCTATGCCTATCTAGCAATTTTATTGCATATCAATTCCTCAAGCCTCTCACATGTGCAATATCGATTAAAGTGCAAATTGAGTTATTTCTTTTAGTATCCTCGTTTGTGATACTTGTTGCCTTTCTCAAATGCATCCCAACTATCTTCTATCCCTTGTTGATATTTGTGATGTATTTTAGATGTTTGTGGTTGAAGTTCATGAATGTACAATAAGACAAAATTGAGCCTTTGGCCATGCCATTAAGCAAAAATTCTTATTGGTATATTGCATGACTTCATTTTGGGATATCATACTATATTTCTTGAGTATCCATTTTGTGTGTGCATGTTTCTTTGTGGATAAATATCTTTGTGATATTGCTCACTTAGAGAAACTTATACACATAAGAGATGATACATCTCCATTTGATATCTTATTTATTTGTTGCATGTTGATTGGTCATGCTAAGCAATATAATTCATTGAAGACTATGATGATGCTTTTTGCTCATCCTTGTAATAGTCTTATAATATGCTTTATCATGCCTTTCACATACCCTCTTGGTTGAGCCTTTTATTATGGTGCCTCCTACTTTTTGCTCAACCATTTGTTTGTTGCAAGTGTTAAGCTTAATTTTCTAACTATGATCTATTGCAAATATTTTGTTTTTGAATGATATTATGGGAGTAATGATTCCATGTTTGTGCACTTTATACTCCAATGCAAATTGTCTTGTTTTGTGCACAAACCTTGGGGAGCTTCCTCATATTATTTAGAGCAATCTTCTTGATCTTATCATAATATCTTTCTTTTTGTATCTTCTTTGTGGTTCATTTGGTTGCTTGCTTCATTTGTTGAAGCTTCTTGACTTTGTTATCTTTTTGCAATCTTTGATCCTATCTATGGTGTGACTCCTTCCGAATATTCGTAATTGGATATGTGCATTTGATTCCACTCAAATTATGAGAAATGCACACGCTATGGAGGATCTCTCACTATATTGGCCTTCTAAATTTTTCACCCATTTCGGCAATTGGTGCCAATGGGGGAGAAGTTTGGAGGGTTTAAGGGAATTTGGTTATGTCTTTGCTTTGTGCTTAAGCATGTGCCTTTATTGCATTGCATCTTGTTGCTTTGCATAGTTGAATATTTAGAGGAAACTCCACTAGGCTTTGAATGCCAATATATGCAATGAAAGTCAAGATCATTCACACATGCATATATTATGGGGGAGTTTGCTCTATAGATTCAACTTATTTGTTACTTAAATTCCTTATATAAACCCTCTCAAAGAGATTGTCATCAATTACCAAAATGGGGGAGATTGAAAGTGCATGGAGCCCCCATGTGTGGTTTTGGTAATTAATGACAATCCCTATGGACTAATGTTGGCATTGAGTTATATTTGTAGGAGTTGTCCATAGGCAATTCTTGAACCATATGTTGGCTTCAAGGTTGCAATAAGAAGAAATTGATGAAGGATATCGAGTGTCAAGTATGTCTTGAAGATGAAGATGAAGTGAGCCCTCAAGTTACTTCAAGACATCAACATGATGAAGAATGAAGAAATGATGTGCAAGTTCAAGATGAGCCATCTCGAAGAGATCCTTTGCTTGAGCCTTACCATCCATATGGTGATCATGGATATGTGAAGATGCGCCGAAGAAGAAGCTCTCCCATGGTGGATTATGGGGGAGCAATCCACATGGTGGTCATGGTTATGTGAAGATGCGCCGAAGAAGAAGCTCTCCCATGGTTGATTATGGGGGAGCAATCCTCAAGACTTCGTCAAGCAAACACAAGCAAGAAAGGCGTTCCATCTTGTTGAGGTCAAGATCGTCGTCATCAAGCTCAAGTGGAATGCGCAAGTGTAAGGTTTGTTCTTGATAGGGTTTCTTTCTCACCGGTCTCATAGTGTAGTTGGAGACCGGTTTATAGTTTAGTTGCCGTACTATCAAGAGGGCTCTCGAGTGAGTAACTCGATCGTATCGTTCGGAGAGAGCTCAAACCTTTGCATCCTTGCATCATCTTTCTTGGTTGTTATTTGGACCTTATCCATGTGATGTTTTAGAGCTTGTGCTTATTCTCATGACAAGCTCTAGTTCATCGAAAACGGATTTCGCATAGATCACCTGTTGTGTTTTCGAGTTTGGTTCATCATCTTTATTGGCGTTATTTGGACCTTATCCATGTGATGTTTTAGAGCTTGTGCTTATTCTCATGACAAGCTCTAGTTCATTGAGAATGGTTTTTGCATAGACAACTTGTTGCATTTTCAAGATTGAAGGTTTTACCGGTATGTCTCTTTGAGATAGGTCAAACCTTTCATCATTTGTTTCTATCCTCCTTTGCTGGACTATGATGTTTCTATGCATATTGTTGTAGAGCTCGTTGTTGTGATTTCAACGAGCCCAAGATCATCGAAATCGGAGTCCGGATGCAAAAGTTATGCCCGTTTTAGTTTTGGTGTTTCTGCAGTTTGCTTTGGCCGGATTTTTGGAAATATCCGGGCCGGATTATCCGGGCCGGATTATCGGCCGGATATTTCGGAAATATCCGGGCCCCCGAAATTGGCTAAGGACCAGAAAAGCAGCTCTGGATAGGGGCGGATATTTGGCCGGATTTTGACCTGGTTTTGTCTGAGGCCGGATTATCCGGCGGATTATCCGGCCCTCACTTAGGCCGGAATATCCGGCCCTGGTTCTGCCCAACGGCTCGATTCTCTTGGGGGGTATAAATACCCCCTTCTTCCTCCTTGGGCTGTAGCTTCTTCCTCTCTCTCCTCCATTGTTGTTCTTGAGAAGCTTGCCCTCTCTCTCTATCCCTCCATGATTCTTGCCCCCATTTAAGGGAAAAGAGAGAGGAGATCTAGATCTACACTTCTACCAATCAAATCCATCTCTTTGTGAGTGGAACTCTCTAGATCTTGATCTTGGTGTTCTTTGTGAATTCCTTTGTTCTTCCTCTCTTATTCCCCCAATAGCTTTTGTAGCTTTGTTGGAATTTGAGAGAGAAGGACTTGAGCATCTTTGTGGTGTTCTTGCCATTGCATTTGGTGCATCGGTTTGAGTTCTCCACGGTGATTCGTGGAGGTGAAAGCAAGAAAGTTGTTACTCTTGGGTTCTTGGAACCCTAGACGGATTCTAGGCCTTTGTGGCGATTTGTTGGGAGCCTCCATTAAGTTGTGGATGTGTGCCCCAATCTTTGTGTAAGGCCCGGTTTCCGCCTCGAAGGAAATCCCTTAGTGGAACCGTGACCTAGGCCTTTGTGGCGAGGGTCACCGGAGATTTAGGTGAGGCGCCTTCGTGGCGTTCGGTTTGTGGTGTTAGTACCGCATCTTGGGGTGAGGCCTTTGTGGCGTTGGTGTGCATCGAGCAACCACACCTCAAGGTTCGGGAGCACTAAGCAACCGCACCTCTCCACCGGAGATTAGCACTCGCAAGAGTGTGAACTCCGGGATAAATCATCGTCTCCCGCGTGCCTCGGTTATCTCTATACCCGAGCTCTTTACTTATGCACTTTACCTTGTGATAGCCATCGTGCTTGAAGTTATATATCTTGCTATCACATAGTTGCTTGTATTGCTTAGCATAAGTTATATATCTTGCTATCACATAGTTGCTTGTATTGCTTAGAATAAGTTGTTGGTGCACATAGGTGAACAATAGTATATAGGCTTTGGGCTTGACAAAGTAAACGCTAGTTTTATTCCGCATTTGTTAAGCCCATCTCGTAAAAGTTTTAAATCGCCTATTCACCCCCCCCCCCTCTAGGCGACATCCGTGTCCTTTCAGATGGTTTGGGGAATCCCGAACCTATGAATCACGTGTTCCTTTACGAACTTAATTACATCTTCTGATTTTACCTTCTTCATAGGGACGGCCTCCACCCACTTGGTGAAGTAATCTGTGATGGCCAAAATCCATTCGTGTTTCTTACTCGAAGCCGGATGGATTTTTCCGATCATGTCCATGCCCCACCCTCGGAATGGCCAAGGTTTGATGATCGGGTTCATCGCTGATGCTGGTACCATCTGAATCTTCCCAAACATCTGGCATGCCTGGCACCCCTTGTAGTAATTGAAGCAATCTTCAAGCATGGTGGGCCAATAGAACCCTGAGCGCCTAATTAGCCACTTCATCTTGTGAGCCGACTGATGAGTTCCACATGCGCCTTCATGCACCTCATGTAAGAGCCGATTAGACTCAGTTGGTCCCAGGCACTTGAGTAGTAACCCTTCCAACGTCCTGTAGAACATGTCGTCTCCTATGAGGACATACTTCATGGCTTTGTATCTTACCCGCTTAGGTGCCCCCCGAGCCGAATCTTTTAAGTATTTGAAGATTTCGGCTCTCCAATCATTTGTTCCAGGAACCTGAACTTCTGACCCTTCAGGTGTATCTATGTAGCCTGACGCCATTTGCGCGAGATTGTTGGCCTCGGTATTCTGGGATCTTGGAACCCAATTAAAGTTGATGTACCGAAACTGTGTCATTAACTCACGGCATTCCATCCAATATGGGAAAAGCGATTCACTCTCGCACTTATATTCATCCGTGAGCTGGTTGATTACCAACTTGGAGTCTCCAAAAAGTTCTACTGCTTCCGCTCCAGCTTCTAGTAGCAACTCCATCCCCTTACGTACCGCCTCATATTCCGCCACGTTGTTGGTGCAAGGGTAGACAATCTGATGGAGAAGGAGTATTCCGCCCCCTAGGCGATATGAGCAGAATGCCGATGCCACAACCATCGTCGCAAGCCGATCCATCGAAGAACATAGCCCATGCACGTATGGATAGTGCTGCTATATTGGTATTTCGCTCAGCTATGAGATCGGCCAATGCTTGTCCTTTGACTGCTTTCGCAGGCTGATACCGAAGGTCGAACTCGACAACGCAAGCATCCATTTACCCAATCGGCCTTTCAACACGGGGGCCGACAGCATGTGCTTGACAACGTCGGACTTGCATATGACGAAGATCTCTGCCGTCAAAAGGATGTGGTGCAGCTTGTGCCGAGTCAGACAGAGGCACAGTTCTCGACCTCAGGGTACCTTGTCTCCGCGTCCAACATCCTTCTGCTGAGGTAGAAAACGACCTTTTCAATGCCCTCGTAGAGTTGCACCACCAAGGCGATGGATGTGTCAGCTGACAAGTAAATGTAGAACGGCCTGTCTTGCTGGGGCGGCACTGCTCAGATACCGTTTAATGTCATCGAACGCCTGCTGCTGTTCTGCCCCCCAGTGAAATTCGTCATCGGATTTAGTCTTCACCAAACCCATGAACGGCTCGATCCGTCCTGACAGGTTAGAGATGAATCGGCGCACGAAGTTGATCTTGCCGATAAGACTGGAGTTCCTTCTTCGTGGTGGGCGGCTGCATGGTACGCACTGCCTCCCGACTCTTCAGGCCGATCTCAATTCCTCGCTCATGGACCAAAAATCCTAGGACCGGCCGTCACACCAAAGGCACACTTCTTTGGGTTCATTCTCAGCCCGAACTTTCGAGTTCGGTCTAGTACGTGTCGCAAATCTTCCAAGTGTCCCTCCATGGAGACAGACTTGACTACCACATCATCGATGTAGATTTCCACCAACTTGCCGATCAGATCGTGGAATATATAATTCATGGCTCTTTGATACGTCGCGCCAGCATTCTTCAAATCCAAAGGTCATGACCACATATTCAAACAAGCCTCACTGGCACTCTGAATGCGGTCTTGTGTATATCTTCTGGGGCCATGAAGATCTGGTTATAGCCGGCGTTGCCATCCATGAAGCTTAAAACCTTGTGGCCAGCAGCTGCATTGATCAAAGTTTCTGCCACAGGCATCGGATATTCATCTTTTGGAGTGGCTCTGTTAAGATCTCGGAAATCGATAGCCACACGCCACCGGCCGTCCTTCTTTTCCACTGGAACGATACTGGATATCCATTCCGCATACCTGCATGGTCTGATGAATCCGGCGGCCAACATCTTCTCGATCTCTTTCTTGACCTCCTCTAGGATTTCGGCCTTCATCTGTCGTGCTCGTTGCTGGAAGGGCCGAAATCCTTTCTTCAGGGGGAGCCGATGTTCGATGATGCTCTGTCTAGCCCAGGCATCTCTGTGTAGTCCCAAAGCAATCTGGGTATTCTTTCAATAGAGCAATCATCGACTCTGAGCTGTGGGTCTAACTTCCTGCGATAAAGGTTGGCCGAGGCTTATCCCCGGGCCGATGTCGACTTCCTCTAGCTCATCAGCCGAGGTGAACCCATACCTAGCTTTCCGTCACTGTGAGGTCGACGCGAATCTGGGAGGGCTGGTGGTGCGCGTAATACGGTCCGATCGCTGGGATCGGCTTCTATCTTGATCATCACTAGGATCTTGTGGCAGTGTCGGGGCCGATCGCGTGGACCGTCTCCTTCTTCATCCTTGCTATGAGAGCCGCCCTCATTACTACCCTCACGCGGGCGGTACCCCAGCTCCACCACGTTGGTGCTGATGCCATGGGAGCGGGTGTCGTGGAAGGAGTCGATGAGGTCGGCTTCGAGGAGGACCTTGACCTCGTCATTCAGATCCTCGTAAGTGACCGGAGTTTCTTCCGCCATCTCCGATGTAGATGGCGATGTGGCTAATGTTGAGGATTGTCCCGTGCGAGAATGTGTTGACGTCGAAACCCACCGCGGGCAGCGTGGTCAACACCGTAGAGCCGGGAACAACTAGGGCTGCGGCGCTGTCCCCGGAGCGACGGCCGCCCTGGTCGCGCGCCGATGCAAATTGCAGGCGTGCGTGACCTATACCTGGTCGGGAAGGTGTGAATGATGCCTCGCTTAGTTTCCTGCAGGGCACCCCCGTACACGTTAAATACGAGCCTCGATCGGCTCTCAGGTTATCCTGTGAATCGGCTCATGGAGCCGATCCACCCATGATTCGTCCAAGGTGGCCAAATATATGGTGGTCTGCTTGATCAAGATAAAGCATATGAGATCCACGACGATTTAGGGTTCTCACCGCATAATCGGATCATCCTACTCACGATTGGGCCTCGCTCGCGCACGGTGATCGTAAGCCAATCCTAGACAAGGCCTAAAAACCAACACGAGGTTGATCCTCGGAACGTCCTGTCTAGGGCCAGCAAACTACACCCTACGCGCCTGGATCCTCCAACCCTTTGTAAGGCCTAACTATTGCAGATGTTAAACTAATCCTTGATGAATCAAGGAGCAACCGTAACGGATCAGATCTACCGATAACGATCAAGCGGGGTGCCGCCCTGCACCCATGATGAGGTACAAGGACGGCTAGATGCGCAGGGTTGCACTACGACGCATATGATCGAACAATGCTAACCCTAACACATCTATAATAACTACGTTGCTCGCCATCAAAGGCCAGCACGAGCAACGCATGAACAACGTAGCAGGCTCGTCTGCCTAGATCGCAAGATGCGATCTAGGCAGCATGGTGCTCCGGAGAAACCCTCGAGACGAAGGGGTTGGCGATGCGCGAGATTGGTTTGTGTTGAACGTTGGTTGTTGTTTATTCCATAAACCCTAGATACATATTTATAGTCCAGGGACTTTCTAATGGGCGTGCACGGACCGTGCACGAGATAAACTCTAACTTCTACATAGCCTACTGTATTAAGATACACGGGCTAACTAGCCCAAACTCTGTGCATAAAGGCCGATTCACCTACTTCTTGATGTACATATCTTCAAGCCCATCTTGATCGCGGCCCACCTCTGGCTTGGTCAAATTCTGGTGATAACAAAAAGCCTCACAAAAAGAAGCTAGATTAGATCATCCATCCCATAGCCCCTGCCAAGCCATTGCATGATCTTTTCAGTTTTTGCTTTTTGAGTCTTCGTCTGCAATCGTCGTGTCGCGTGCTGGTCTTAGCGTCTAGAGTCGTTAGAGTTTCGAGTTCTGGTCATAGTAGTCACGTCGCCGCCACACCATCTCCGCTTGCTCCTCGCCATATCACCGCCACCATACACTTCCACCACATCTGCCATCAACTCCTTGTTGTGCCCTTTTCGCCCACTCGACAGGGCTCCGCTCGTCAGAAGTTAGCCTCTTCTTGAAATTTGGATCACAATATAACACATACTGCTGATGCAAAACACTAAGCAAGTCCCTAACAACGCAGAACTGTATATACCTAAGAAAAGAACAAAAACCTCCCACCGGTAACAGGTCGTGATCCCTCCAAGACAACCCCATAGCATCTGTCAGGAGGGGCTGGCGACGACGCCTACGAGGGGAGGAAACACTAGATTGGTTTTTGGTGCGTCTCTCTCTCCCCATGCTACATAGCGGTTCAGGTTCAGCTATCTGTACGATGAAGTTGTCGATTTGCATAGGTTTCACATTAGGGAAAAGGTTAAATCGATTCCTGACGTGCATTCTCATATAGCTCCCTTTCCTCTCGATGAAATCGAGCGAGTGACCCATCTCGCAGCAGCGGAAGGAGCAGGGAGCGGGACCTGATCGGCCGATCGATCCAGCATGTTGACAGTTTACCTGCACGCCGACCCATCCGGCGGGCAAGATGGTCGTTTTCTTCGTGTCCGGAACCGCCCGACACCGCGGCACGACTGCTACTGTTCAGAATAATTGCGACGGCAGCTCAGTCGACGACGGGATCGTATCATCGTAGGCAGGCGACTCGCGAAATGGTTTGGCTATCACTTGTATTTCCTGAGTCTCACGCTTTGAGTACGCGTATCAGAGGCTCCAACGACTTCGGAACACGGGACGTGCACGCTGACTAAACGCGTATTCAAAGCGTGAAACTATAGGAATAGGCGCGAGCGTTCAAGTTCAACGAGCCACGTTTTCCGAGCCTCTTCTATTCAGAAGGTCTATATGTGGAAATTTAAAGAATTGTAATTTAAAATGACCTACTTTAACAATTACCTCTGTCTATAAAAAGATATCGTAAATTTAGATAAATCTTCGATATCTTTTTGTAGACGGAGAGAGTATGTTATTTGACTTCAAAAAGTGTTTGCGCATTATTGTACACAAACCGAGCAAACATTTTCCTAGTTAATGGAACAATCAGAATTTTATTAGCCTAGTTCAAGAAGAGAAGCCAAAGCTATAATATCGTTTTCATCACTGCGACCATATCTCGAGTCTTCTCGGATCAAATGATAGCAAGCCTGGCATCGTGTCCACTCTTGTGGGCATCGTTTTGGATCTCCAACCGGTTGGAGGGACCAACAACGTTGGTGACGAGAGGGGCTTCCTCGACCAAAAGATTATTTGTGTGAGAATATGATAGGGTCGAGCATGGCTGTGGCGTGGCGCAGGTTTTGGTAGCCGGTTTTGCCCACATATTCCGTCCCCCTCGTGCTTTATTGTTCGTTGTTGAACCTGAGTTGGTGCGGACGCAGTCTCGGTGGTGTCAGAGACACGAGAATGGTCTCTTTTGCGGGAGTCTCGCTTGACGCAAGTCCATGCACATTTCTCCTCCGATGCTCGTCAGTGAAGTCGGGCTGGTCTATCGTTTGCGTGTGTAGTCAACTGTTTAGGCATATGGAATATCATTGCGTGCAACTTTTCGTGGTGATCACTACATTGATGGTTGTTTGTCGTGAAGACGAAGTCAGTGGATTACGTACTACGTGTGATGACGATGAAACTTGCAGTGATCTTCTACTCATGCTCTCTTGGAGCTATCGTGTGCTCGCGTGCGTTGGTAGCCTTGTCATTGGTGTTCTTCAGGTTGTTATGTTCCACGACGATAATTTTGTGGGCACGTATTATTATTTTTTGTTTGTTTTCCACAAATTAATGGGGCCACTTGCTGGGACGGAGGTAGGGGTGCGGGTTAGCCGCCTAGGGCCATCTCCCCCCTATGGCGAGTTTTTTTTTTGTTGCGAAAACCCCTCAACATTGTGTGTAATTTGTTTCTACATTGATCTAAATTAGCCCTAATGCCCTCCTCCAAGTTGCATAATGTGGAATGGGCCCTCCTTATATATTATTCCTGGCCCTGTGCACTTATGTTCTTAGTAATGAAAATGGTCTTTTGCCTTGTGAGAAAACCATTGTACTATCATGTAGAAAAACCGTGGTAATGGAATGATGATGGGGCACGTGGCTGCCCATTCCGCAGCCGCGGATTGCGGAAGGAACAGCGAGACGCTGGATGCCAAGCTCATCTGCTGAAGCCTGAAACGGACATGGAAGAAACGGCGAAGGCCGAAGGGGACCTGATCCGCTTCTCCGAGCACAGTTTATGCATCTGCGGGCCAATGCACGGCTAGCTGCTGTCCGACGAGAAGACCACGTTGCTGACGTTGGGTCCGTGGCCGTTTCTCGCCGTCCTGGTCTGCCCGACACGATATCGCGTGTGCGATCGCCAGTTCGCCACCACTCACGGTGATTTCCATTTTTTGTTTACCTCACACAGAAAATCACTGTGAGCCACAGCAGGGGTCATTGTAAAACTCTCTGTAACAGATGATGCAAATGTTAGGCAAAAAGGAAAAGGATCATGCCACCTGTTTTTGATATTTTTTTAGACGAAAGGCTGGAAATGAGCTCGGTTTTAAATTAACGAAGCCAGCAATCGGCTAGGAGTTACATCAGAAGTTACAACACACACGCGTCAAGCACACAAAGAAACCCACACAGAAGACAACACAAATAACGTTGAGCCGAAGCGCCAGCTTGATCCATGAGGAGGGAGCCTTGTCTTCTGCAGTACCGGAGCAATCACAACCATGGCCACACCAACACAACCTCCACCGCACCAAGACTGCAACCCACGGGGAACTCAACGACGGGTCGGCCACCTAGCAGAGCTTGAGGAACCAAAGGAGGGGAATCTTTGAAGCAATCACGACCATGTTTTTGACATTTGAAGCACCAAATCTATTTTTGACATTTTTAGACCGAAGGCTTGAGCAGAGTCCGATTTAAATTAATGAAGCCTCGACTACACATAGATCAAGTTACGGTACAGACCAGGATCAAAGATCCCAAATCCAAAGACGGAAAAAAGAGAACAACAAAGCATGGCAAATATGTCCCAGTAGTCATCACTAGGCATTGTGCCCCTACACAAGGCCTAACCCACAGGATACAAGCAGGTAGAAGACGATCTAGAGCCCTACGGTGACGTCCTAGTAGTAGCACGGAGCGCACGATTCCTACCAATCGTCAGCTTCACCGCTTCCCGGTTCTGTTCCCTAGCCAGTGGCTTCCGCACCCGCAAGTACATCGACATTTTATATAGCCATTTTTGACATTTGAAGTAGCAAATTTATTTTCCAGAATATGTGATTAAAATAGGGCATTAAAGGAATTTAAGATGATGTGAATAAATATCTCGACTCAAGACTTCAAACTTTCATTCAACACTTTGATACATGCTCCGACGTTACATACAACTCGTCATCGACTTCGGTGCTACAAAGATCAACCTTGACACTTCATAGTTCGATAGATACTACCTCGGGAAATTGAGCTCCGATCGTGGCCGACCGAACATCCCCGCCGTTGTGCAGCGAGCTTCGACGATGCAAATGTGTCGAGCCACCAATCTTTGTCGCCGTCCGTAACCTCCACGACGTATCTACCGTATAGTCGCATCCGAACACCGTGGAAGCCTTTCAAACACTTGGGGTGGCAGCGTGGCGGCATCCAGGTGCGGGGCGACGTGATTGCGATTGCGCTTGGAAACGGCGGCGGGGCTCGACGACGGCGGATCCGGTGGCTATTTGGTAGGGCAGCGACGGAAAAGTAAGGAATCGATGGAGACACGGCTGAGGTAGAGGAGGCAGGAGGTGTTCAGATTGACGATTGGATTGCATATCACTTGGGACAAATTTGCATCGTATGATGCAAAGGTCTGCATCATCAAATGCATATTTCCCTTGCATAGATTTATCTACTCGCATGGAGAACCGAGACCTATTTACGGAGGTCTGTACACGGTTGCAGACTACGGCGAGGGATAATTTTTTCCTACATGGATGGCAGCATAGTCTACGGATTCAAGCTCCATCCACACCTTAGGCGTTATATGATTCATCGTTCCGATATGTATTTCGCCTAGTTCATTTTTTGTTTGACATCTTTTTGGACTGAAGACTCATAAACGGCTGTGTGCATCCTGATTATGCATAGGCTGGATGTAATTGCTTCTAAAAAGTAATAAAACATCCTTTATCGAAAAATATGCCTTCTCACTTGGGGATTTCTCTCATATGCCTTCTCATGTGGCTCCCTTTCCGTTTGAACGCTAGGGAATCGACAATCGAGCGACCCACATCTCGCCGGGCATGTAGACAGGCTACCAACAGGGTGGGACAATGCACAGCTAGCTGCTGCTGTGGGAGGAGAAGAGATCGAAGACCCGTTCGACGTCGGCCCATCCGGCAGGACGGCCGCTTCTCCGTGTCCGGAACCGCCCGACACCCACGCGAGCTGCATGGCTCGACGCGATGCGATTGCCACTGACTGTTCAAAATAAATCCAGCGACTCCGGAACACGGGATGCGCACGCTGACTGAACGCGTACTCAAAGCGTAACACTCCATCTCGAAAGAAAAATAAGGCGCGAGAGACTCAGTAAACAGGTGAGGCGCGAACAATCACGTTCAAGTTCAGCGAACCACGTTTTTACTGGCCTCTTCCGTTCAAAAAGGTTTCTGTTGCACGATTGGGCTATATGACTATGAGAAGCTCCGCAATCTTTTGATGATTCCGTGGATGCTATGGACCGGTTTGGATCCTCTCCACTCCTCAACGGCAGATTTCGGCAGAGTGGAGAGCTTCTGAAACCATGTTTTCTTTTTTATAGTTTCTTTTGTAATTTCATCTGGAATAAAACAACTGGAGTAGCGGTTTTTTTCATGGAGATCAACGAGTGGGAGGCTAAAGAAATATGGGAATTCACGCAAGTGTAATTTTAAGTGGGTCTATCTGTAATTTTTTTTTTTGCCGAAAAGAGGAACAAAGATTCGTCGGCCTCTCCATAGAGAACCACACAACATACACTTTTTTGTTCGTAATGCAAAATCCAACAACCTAACATGCTTGACCTAGAAAAAAAAAACCGAGGCCATATACCTCTCGACGGTAACTTCACCCGTCAAACACTAACCCTATGATGAAGACAAAAAACAAACGAAAAATACAAAGCTCCCAAGCTAAGCCTTGGCAGTGTTTGGATGTTTGTATTGAACCTTGGTATTGGATATTGGGGCATTCATGACCGGAGTACCTCATTTTGAGATGTTTGGCTGTACTAGACATTAGGGCTAGGTATTCGGGTTGAATATTAACTGGCCCGATTGCTGTGGAGAGAGGTCAATCCCGAAAGTCGAGCCCTAGAGGTAGACATCGTTTGGCATTCCAGAACTCGCACACGATCTCTTCCCTAACCCGACCGCCCCGACCTAGCGCCGGCCGTCCTTCTGGATCGAGCGGCGCCGACCGTTATATCTCGCTGCTCGGCCTTCCCTCGGCGTCCCCTGGCGACCACCTGCATTCTCCACCCTTCCCTCGACCACGCGCTCTGTTTCCCCTGCCGAATCGACCCGCCCTTACAGCTTTTCTCTGCAGGTCGCGAGCACCACCAAGCAGGATGGGGCAAGCTCGATCCCAACCATCCGGCGTCGCGCGCAGGTAAAGCTGGTCCCCTTCCCGCACCTCCGGCTGCCACGGCCGGCCTATGTGAAGTTACTCATTTTCATACATCACTTTGACCATCCAAACAAGTTTTGGCATTCAACTAGGGTATCAATTCTAGGTACCAAATATCTAGACATCCAAACAAAAACATTATTATTGATCTCATTGTCAATATCCTATGATGTTGCTGCCAATACAAACACCCAAATAGGAGGGGGGGCTGCCCCCCCCCCCCCTCCGCCAATGTGTAAACCTTCAAGAAGGAAACAATGCACGTGCGTCGATGCTGACGAGTCCAACCACAGACCGGTCTCGAGATTTTCATCCCCAAAGCTAAGCTTTGATCCACCTTCGGCAAAGACAAGACACATGTTGCACTCGACATGGTTTCCGCCGAGTAATCTTTTGAATGGGTATATCTTTAATGCGTATCATTGGATTTTCTGAGGGTTCGGTATGATTTTCTCCTCACTTCATGTAGATGAACTGGGCAAATCTTCTTAATTGCTCGAACAAAATCAAAGCTCTAGCCTAGTGTAAGAAGAAAAAAAGCATATCTTCGTCTTGTTTTCATCATTGCATTCGGGTCTTCTCGAATCGAAAGATGGCCACGCTTAGCGCTATCCCACCCTTTGTTGGTATTGTTTTGGAGCTCCAGACGATTGGTGCCGGGGAGGGGGTTGCCCTACCTTAATTTTTTTTTTGTTTGACAATGATGATGGTGTGGAGCGGATTGGGTCGCAATATGGGTTTCGATAGTTGTATTTGCCGACATGTTTGGTGGGGCCTCTAGAGTTTTGTTGTTGGTTGTGGAGTTTTAGCTGCTTTAGAGGACTCTTCATGGCGGCAACGACACAAGAAGGGTGTTCTTTTGCGGTAGTCTCGGTCGGCGCAAGCCCCTGCATATTTCTCCTACCATACTCCTCATCGCAGTTGGGCGTGTCTATGTTTACGTGCATGGTTAGCTGTTAGGCATAACGTGAAGCCGAAGTTGGGGGATCATGTACAACGTGTGACGACGATGACAATTGTAGTGATATTTGACGGATGTTCTCTACCTAGCTTTTGTGCGTGTATGCGCACGCGAGTTGGTACCCATGTCAAGTGGTGTCCTTTGTGTTGTCATGTTCCATACCGCGTCCGTTCTCTACAAACTAAACATGGCGTTTCTCTTCTTGGTCATAAATTATAGTCTTTGGACTTGTAAAAAATCCGTTGTATCATCTGTAAAAAACGTTGTTGTGCTTGGAAGCATCGTGTCACACTCCGGGTACACTTTACACGTTCCCCGCCAATACACCGTGATTTCGCGTCCGGGTAGGTTCTGGTTGTTGATATCGACATACTTTGTGTGGGAAATCCATTTGAAGCCGCTCAATTCGATCTGCCGACGTCGCAGCAAGCACGTCGCTATACGTGGAAGCCGAGGTATTAAATTAGCCCGCGAATTGCCAAACAAACTCTGAGGATCATAAAAATCCCCAATTTCTCTCTCTCTCCTCCAGCCAGATCCACTCGACAAAACACCATCCATCGAATCACATCGAACCCAGCCCAGCAACACCAAATCAATCAATCAATCGAGCTCGCCACGATCCCCCGACCCCGATCCACCTCCACCTCCGCTAGGGTTCGCCGGCCATGTCCTCCTCCACCGCCTCCTGGTCGCGCCACGGCGCCGCCCCGCCCTACTCCCCGCCGCCGGCACCGAAACTCGAGCCCAACGGGGACGCCCCCGACCCAACGCTGCCCTCCTCGTCCTCACCCCCACCCCCAACCGCCACCGCGGCAGAAGCCGGCGTGGCCTTCTTCTCCCGCGCGGGGGTCAGCGCGTCCGCGGCCGCCGCCGTCGGCCGCCCTCGCGCGTGGCGGGAGGCGCTGGACGCGACGGCGTTCGCGCGCCCGGAGAGCTGCGGAGAGGCGCGGGCGCGGGCGCGCCGCAACCTCGCCTACTTCCGCGCCAACTACGCGCTGGCGGCGCTCGTCCTCGTCTTCCTCGGCCTCGTCTACCGCCCCGCCTCCATGCTCGCCTTCCTCGCGCTCTTCGTCGCCTGGCTCGCGCTCTACTTCGCCCGCGCCGCCGACGACCGCCTCGCCTGCCTCGGCCGCGAGGTCGACGACCGCCTCGTGCTCGCCGCCCTCTCCCTCGCCACCGTGCTCGCCGTCGCGCTCACCCGCGCGGGCCTCAACCTCCTCGTGTCGCTCGTCATCGCGGCGGCCATCATCGGCGTGCACGCGGCGTTTCGCATGAACGTGTACCTTGATGAGACCGACGCCTTCGACGCCGCCGTCTCCTCTTTCACCGGGAGCCCCTACGGCTACAGCGCGCTCCCCAGATGAGGCCTTCAACTTCCCTTCCGAAGAACGCAAATTAGAGGATTTTTCGTCTCGCTCTTCCGATCTCTTCTTCGATAGAAGATGTAATGCTCTCGGATTTCAACACTTGTAGTCTAAACCTCGTGTATAGGATTTGTTTTTCCCTTTTGTGGGGAGTTTTGGTTTGTTTTTAGTAGTACCACTTGTTGTTTAAGCAAAAAAATTCAAGCCGGTTGTGTTCTTCTAAAGGGAAATTTTGTAATTTGTTGCTCCAAGGTGCAGGCAAGTGTAAATCATCCATCCATCCATCCTACTGACTAATTCTGGAAATAAAGCTTCTCAACTTCAGTGTATCTTCTACTCTTACGCACGAATAGACTAACATTGCGACAGGTCAGCAAAGCAGATTCTTAGGGGAAGAGTTGATACCTCAAAGAGATGAAGTTGACAGGTGAGCTCAAGGGTTGGGTTCATCTGGCGAGTGCAAAAGGTAGGCTGCCGGTTCATCTGGCGAGTGCAAAAGGTAGGCTGCCGCTGGTATTTTCTTACAGTACAACTTTGGAAAAGAACAATATTGATTATGACGATCTAATTCTCACTTGCAAAAGTTGTAACAACAGAAAACTGCATTCAATCATGTAGCCCTCTTGCTATTGCAATACAGTTGCTGTTTTCAAAAAAAATATTATTCCCCCAATGCTAAGAGTATGTTCTGAAGTTGTACCCATGAACCAACATCCTGATGGTGTTAACCATCCTTCATATAAGAGTACACAGAAAATAGTTCATATATGATATAACCAGCCTGCCTGTAATGGCTGTAATGGCTCCAGAGTCGATTGCTCGCAAATTACATAATGCCCACTGATAAGTTAAGTGCCAGTAGAATGCAGTTAACTTAAGCCGCTTGAAGCTTGCTGTCGATGGCTTCCTTGAGCTTCCTCCCTAGAGCGTAGGCAAGGGGAGGTGGTACAGCATTCCCGATCTGCCTGTGCTTGTTCTGGATGTTGCCGGCGAAACGGTAGCCATCAGGGAAGCCCTGCAAGGACGCATTCATGTCATGTCATGGGATTGGATCAGAGATCTTCACAAATATGGTAACAGATTTGATTCATGGCATCATGCATTAGATTCTGATCTGACTCTGCTTGCCCTGGAGGTTCAGCTGAACGATGGACCAGGCAACTTGTGCGTACACTTGCAGATAATAACTATTAATATGATTATCTGGTTCTGATTAACTAGCCTATGGATTACTTCATTTTGGTCAAGTGTCTTTGTCAAGGCAACAGGGGATGTTTATAGTGTAGTCTATGCAGCTACTCTTTTTGCTTGGGAAAAAAAAATCACTTTGTTTATGTTGACAGTGATATGTGCAAAGGGTGCTTTACCTGAGATCGGGCACATTCACGAACAGTGATGATCCTGTCCTGATCAGGGTGGAAGCACATGCCGACTTTGCCCATTGGCTGGGGATCTGTCACAGATGTGGGGAAGTTGCCCTCCCAGTCCAGCCTCCCAAATAGGCCTTTCCACTGATTGTTCCTCTTGGCTGTGTTGGGCAAGCACCAAGGGATCAAGTCCACCAGCTGCCCTGTGGATAGCTTCACCTGCATCCACATCATGAAAATTATCACATCACATGGTTACCAAGAAAGCAGAAAACAGCAGAAAAGAATGAATAAAATGGCAGAATGCTACCTTCTCATCTGGGAGATCGTGCCAGTCACACCCTGGGCGCTTTGGGATGCGCTTGCACCTGATGAGATTCAGTTCGTTCATCTCTTTGGCTATGTGGTCACTCAGCAAAGGCGTATCACCTCGAATCTTCTTCTGGAACCAGGAGACGGGTTTGCTTCCATACTGGAGCACAGAATAAAGTACATTCAGCTGATAGCCTGATACAAATCGAGAACATCCACAGAAGCAAGTAGAGGAGGGATGATGCGATATATACCTGGATTGCTAGTTTGCTGGCACCATTCTGCACCGGTGGCAGGTCTCCAATTGCATCTCTTACTGTTATTGAGCGGAAAGGAGCTCCTCTAGCTGTGCTCTTGGCAGCTGCATAGTACTTTCCGTCTGGTAGATTGATTTTCAGCTCAGGGCTAGCGAAGACGTGCATTGGCTCTGGCCAGTCAGGAAGAGTCTCCCCAGGTGCAGCAGCCCAGATGAATGCCCTTTTTCTAGACTGCGCGACACCAAAAGCACCAGCCTCCAAAATTCCGAATCGAACCTACGAACATGCGGACAAGGTTAGAACATTCGGAAGTGAAAGAATGCCATAGCACAAGGACAAACAGAGAAGAGGAAGTGTGAAGCACCTGGTATCCCATCCCCAGGAGTGATGCTATTGCCAGTCTGAAGGTCTGGCCTTTGTTGAATGAAACAAAGTTCCTAACATTCTCCAGCAGGAAAAATCTTGGGCGGAAATAGTCCGCAAAGGACAGGAATGCTAAAATCATCTCACACTGGACTTTGCTCCATGTACTTTGATTGAATCTGTTCATCCCAGAAAACCCCTAAGAAAAGATGCACAACATGTCAAGCAGCAGCGCGGAAGATTGACAAAACATCAAGCATTCCTCTGGGTGAAACAACTGACCTGGCATGGAGGGCCACCATTGATAAATTCTACTTCACCTGGCACCGGTAGATTCTTGATCTCCTCAGCTGAAAGGTTATCTGCTTGCGCAGAGGCCTCAGCAGTCGAAATGCAGTCATTACCATCACCGCATTTATCCATTATTGCTCTGCAAGGGAAATAGTTAGAAAATGAGTTAAAGGATGCAGGAATAACCGTTTAAGCCCAGAGAGCAAATGGGATTGCATACTTCAGAATGACATTGCAGTTCTCGACGAATACTGCAGCTTCTGGGTGATTTTCCTTAAATGCTTGCCCAGCAGGTTCTTCATATTCAATTGCCCATTTTGTATGTGATGCACCTGTATTGTTGGATGATCAGAAAGTATGTGGAGAGGCCAAATTGTTATACCTAACGACATGCACATGCATCTTAAAAAAATATGCAGATAGAAATATAGTACCTGCTCGCTTCATCCCTTCAGATAATCCTCCACAGCCAGCAAAAATATCAAGAGTTGCTAGAGAGTTAGCTGATATTACTGTATCCTTCTTGTCTGCTAGAGAGTCATCATCACAAATAATATGCTTTCCTTTATCCTTTTTTGAAGTAGACGCCTTCCTTGTTAGAGTCATGGTTGGTAGCTATTCGCAGACAAGACAAGCTCGTCAACTATCTGAAGAGAGTTCTCAACAAAATAAAAGCAGAAGTAGCTGGGGCAGATCAAAAGCTGAATTTAGCTATCTGACCTGTTTGAGAGCTCCAGAATCAGGATCATATAGACGTTCGCAGTAGAAGACGTGATCAACCGCTGCTGGAAAATTCGAATTTGGAAGGTCGTCCTTAGTGGTGACCTGACATTTTCCTTCAATCCTTACCACAGGCACGCTCATTTTATATTCGCTGTAGTATACCTAGATCAAACAAAAAAAAAAAGCATTAAAGACCAAAGGTACAAAAAAAGATTAGGTGGGATGACAGGCGTTTGACAGTATTTGTATGGAAATGATGAATATTAGACAGTGAACAACAGGACAAAGTGCAAACCTCTCTGATATCTGAACAGTAAGCTTTATCTGAAGAAATGTCTTCAGGCCTGTATAGCCTTCTTACACTGATGCGCGCTGATTCTGGATCAGCTTTCTTAGCAGCAGGAGCATTGATACTCAGCAGTTGGCATACCACGTAAGGCTTGAGCCCCACATTTCTTCCAGCCTTGTTGGCGCCTTGACCTTCCACCGGGGAGAAGAACTCAGGTCTGATATAAATAAAGTCTTGAATAGTGTATGTCACGTTCCTGAGGACAAAGGTAGTGTCTGATAGTATTTTGAATTCCTCACGGACTGCTTCTCGCTCTTCACAAGAACTGCAAGTGCCAGTTCCATTGCCCAGTTTATTATGATGGAGGGAGAAAAATGCGCCTTTCTCAGGGCAATATAAACTCTTGCAAAAATACTCCGTTGGCAAGCCTTTCTTTTTCCTCTCCTCTGCATTGTCCCTCTCTTGCTGTTCTCTGTACTCGTGGCCCCAAGGGATGTTCTGGAGATTGACAGTCACCGACTCTTTGATGTCACCTACCTCAAATTCAAAACAGTCATTAGTAAGGAATACCTCCATTACATTTGCAGCATCGCCAAGGACGGTCTGTGAACCCTTCTGCAGAATTCTCCCGTGAATCATCTGCGTGCCATCAAGTTTCTGGTAGATATACTCGACAAAGCACATGATGGCTTCGCCTGAGTCGTCTTCTACAGTGACTGCTCCACCAACACCAATCTCTAGATCTCGGACTCTAACAAATTTATATAAAGCTTCTCCAGACTCTGTTTTTCCGGCTGTCTGACCTTCACATTCAATTTCTCTGCGAGTACTTGATGAGGGCTTTTTAGAACATTCTGATGGCGAGGTCCTCGAGATACGTTTCTCTTCAACTTCATCCTCCCCTTCAGCTTCATCATCTTCTGTTTCTTCTTGTTCCTCAGTTTCGTTTGGCTCACCATTCACATCTCCCTCCTTTGCGTCCTCTGGGAAATGGGTGGCATAGTAACCACCCCATATCTTGTTGATCAGCCTTGTAGTTGTCGCGCGCATCAGTTTCCTTTTCTCTACAGGGCCCATTTTTGCGCTTGGGTTCAGATTACCTCCTCTCATTGCTTTAGGTTTTTCCTTCACTGATAGCTTTGTGTGTCTTTTTTCATTCATCATTGTGGCAAGGCCTTTGATAAAGGCACTCCCTTGGATAGACTTACGTGGATAACGTGCAAAAATCTGAAGAATTATCTGTCCATGCACCACAACATATCTTTCGACAAGTGTTGCATCTGCTGAAATATATGCAGGGTCCCCACGATCAAATTCTGCTACTTTCTTGATAACAGCATTAAAAGAAAGTTTTGAAGCACGAGTTTGGTCTTCTAAAAGTTTCATGATGCTGATAGCCAGTCTTGCTGTTTTAAGGACAGTGTCACACCATGGTGCGTACTGCTCTGTTGGCTGGTGTAGTTTGTACCTGAAATATTTGAAACGTTATAACACATTCATATGTTACGTAGGAGGTTAAATAGGAAGGAATCGCAAGATCCTAGATGCATGGCAAGCAATTGAACATGTGTGCTTACAATACAAAATGAAACAGAGCTGCTGGAGTGCTTACCAAGCTACGCCAGTTCGAATAGTTATGCAGATCACTGAACCGCCAAACTCTACAAGCCATTCCTTGATTGGACTCAGATAAATTGGAATTCCGTCATCTTTCTGGCCAGATTTACTTGAGGACGAAGAAGATAACTGTTCTGCCTCAGCTGTTGAACGGAAACTACGATCATCCTCTGTCATGGAACCAGATCCAAAGATCACTATATCATTTTCTGCGCCTGGCTTCATAGGGACGAGCTCCAGCGAAACGAGCCTGGAATCTGAATTATACAGAGCCCAGTTGTTGAGTATTTTTACTGGCAGATCATACACAGACGTACCAACTTCATGGTCAAATATTATGTGCTCATCCGTTTCTGGTGTATAAGGTTTATAGTATGCTGGCAGTGGGTAGTCATCAGCAATCTCAGCTTCACTTATCTTGATGTAGACATTCTTCTGCGAAGTTCCACGCTTGCTTCTCTCCTTGTTTGTCACCTTCCACTCTTCCGCTTCCTGCACCAGTGTCAACCTAACAGCCTCTGTTTCCTCTTCAGTCCGGGTTTCCTTGACTTTGACAGGCGAATCTTCTTCAGATAAGTCGAATTCCTTCTCTCTGAAATTAGAGCAGGCAGCTGCTCTCTTTGGTCTCTTCCGGACAATGGCCTGACCATTTTCACCGGTACTGTGGTGCTCTTCAGTTAAACTGTCAAGTTCAGTCTCCCACATGTCATCCACTTCTCTCTTACGAGGCTTTGCTCTGCGCCTCTTTGTTCCTGACAGCCACAAAAATGCTGGTCACGTTGGAAGAACCGAACACAATGCAAGCATGTAAAGATGAAGCACATAGTTGAGAGTATTAAACAAAGTAGAGAAAAAGGGCAAATAACACAGTTTCCCAACTGGACCAAGGCAATACCAAGTTTTGATACTTTTAATTATCAATATGGCCATGGATTCTGCACTGAGCCGAAGACGCGAGCATGTGTAAGTGCTATGTCTAATTAAATCAAGATGTGGGTTATGTAGGGATCTTAGTAGACATATATATGGTTACTCCTAATAGCTTAAGCTTTTTTAAAAAACACACACCAAAATGAGTGTAATTTTATGTTAGAAAAACTTTAAGATGATGCAGAACTTATAACAGAAAAAAGAAAACAAAGAAATGAAAACCGGAAAACACCATTAGGCTAGCCAAAGCACCTAAGTAAACTGGAAAACCAAAAGAAAATATTACAAGCAAACCAAACATTGCTATCTTTGTGGAAAATGATAAATGACTGATGGTTGCAAATGCGCGGGAAAAAATGTCTTGCATAAAGAAAAACCTAGACATGCAGGGCATGATCGACTCTTGTCGGCAAGCGAGTGCGCAGCCAGCCCACCCGGGTTCGATTGCCCCATGCGCGGTAATTTCGCTGCAGGAGCGAATAAACCGGGAAAGTCTCATCCTACCTAACAACGTATAGCCAAGGGAGGGATCATTCCCCCGTTGGTCAACGTTTTTTGATCGACTCTTGTCTTTTTTAGTAAGAAACATAATATGATGCACCACATGGAGGCCATGCCTCAAACCGCGGGTGGACTGAACATGCACTCATGCAACTATTCTACGGAACGGCACTCGGTTCTCAAGTTATCTCACACATCCTATACAACTTTGGTTACTAATTATTGAACTACTTTATGATGTGATTTAACGGTTACAATTATTTACGGTGATATCATCTATACTTTCCTCCAGCTGGAAATTGATGTTTAGATACTCATTCTTTTATATTCTACCCCATGTAACTAAGTTTTAGCCAAGCTTCACCAATTCATGGTAGCAAAACTAGTTCTAGTTTATACTCCCTGTACAAAATGGCCTTGAAAATATATTGCTGAATGTTCATCTAAATGACCGAGATGACAAATGTATCAGTAAATAACAATGTTGTCCAAATTCCTAGCCACACATACATATATAAGAAAAGAATACCATCTGACCATGTGGTAGAGGCCATCTGACCATGTGGTTTGACAATATCAAACTTACAAAAGAAAGAATACCATCTGACCATGTGGTTTGACAATATGGAGAAGTGTAATATTGCAAAAACCAAAGCATTTTCATTAATAAGTTGATTTCTAAAACAAAAATTGCAAGGGGAATATATACCTGCAGAAGTATCAGCAGAACGTGGAAGTTTCGTCATTAATCCCCTGTAAAGTTCAGAATCGAGTAGATATGTCAAGTAGAAGTTCAGGTCTATGTAGAAATCAAACTGCAATAACGGTAGTTTAAAAATTACATCAGAACATACAATTCAGTACTAACACATTGCCTAACAATCAGGACCTACACCATGGATGGACATAGAACGGTGAACTTGGACAAAACTAGTTCAATTCAGTTGATAGCAACTATTGAAGATCCACATGATGCACAACAACGACCCAGATGACATAACAATGAGTGCGATTGAGATGAAAAAAAATGTGGCAGATGAAAAATATCTATCACATGCAATTATGCGAGAGCGCATTCTGCGCAACTAGCCAAGCAAAACAAATTCGTTCATGATCTCTACTTTGTGACGACGACAACAACGTGCCTACACTAGAGCATACAAAGCCAGTAAGCAGCAGTGCTACGGTGCAACTACCATCATCAACAAGGAGACCATCACATAATTAACAGCAAAGGCAACAACTACAACACCATGAGTTTAGCGGTTACATCACAAAATTAATAAGTTCATCAACACAACGCCAAACGAGAACCTCAGCTCATGGACACATGGAAGAATGAACTTGGGCAAAACTAATGCACTCTGGCCGATTTAGATCAACCATTGAAGAGACAAATGATGTACACGCATAGGGGGTAATGAAATCTCCGGATGACAGCAACAACCAGTATTGTAAAGAGTAAAATGGTAGCAATTTAAGATCAGTTTATCCTACTAAAAACTAAGAAAACATTTTTGCATGATTCAAATGGTCAAATGAAAAAATATTTCTTAACTATTCCTCTTGTACTAACAAGAGTAGACATGCAAAATTTATGTTTTTTTGCTGAAGGGAAAACCGTTCTAGTTGTTCCTGAATAGCTTCCTTCAAAAGGATTTCCACTTGCTCAGTGAATGTCTTGCTACAAAATAGAATTTCTTCGAATTGAGGTTTAGTATCTTTTATGTGTGAGCTCATGATGTAAAGAAAAAGTTAAGACAAAAAGATTCATCAGATCTACTCTACAAAGACAACAACAGCGCCACTAGAGAAAACAAAGCGACTTAATAACAGTGCTACCCTGCAACAACCATGACACCAGCGCCTAAGTAGCAAAGGCAGAAACAATCCAGTTACTATAGTTTGTCAGCGTCAGATGAAGGACACCATTACCTTGCCGGCGCAATCCACGGATTACACCGTAAGCAGGTGGCAGATCCACCGCCGAAATCGAGCCTCCTGCACAACAAAACCATGGAATAGGTGAGCAGAGATGCATCTTATCAAATGATCCGGGCGACAGTGGTTCTATGTTACTTAGATTTCATGACATCATCTGACTGAGAACGAAGTTATTTCTCACTCAAAATAGCCACACCCTTATTTTTTAATTTAAAGTGGATCAAATTAGGTGATGTATTTTATATACTAATTAAATATGAGATAAAGTACTAAATATACTTAAAACAATGTATTACTTCACAGGATCGATAACATAATATTTTTTTTACTGGGAATCAAAATATTAGATGAATCTAATTAAATGTTATTTGGTTTTCTCGATTTCTTTACTATATTCAGTATAATTGTTATACTTATGACATGTTTTTTATATGGGAAACTACGTCCTCGATATAGATAAATGATATACTAGTCAGCAACAATCCAGTCACTAGTTCGTCACGTCCGATGAAGGACACCATTACCTTGCCGGGGTGCAATCCACAGACTACCGCAGCGAAAGTAGGTGGCAGATCCAGCACCGGAATCGAGCCTTCTGGCAAAACCATGGAATAGGTGATCAGAGATGCATCTTATCAAATGATCCGTGCGACAGTGCTTCTATGTTATTTAGATTTGATGACATCATCTGACTGAAAACGAAGTTAGTTCTCACTGAGAAATAGCCACACCCTTATTTTTCAATTTAAAGTGGATCAAATTAGATAATGTATTTTATATACTAATTAAATATAAGATAAAGTACTAAATATACTAAAACAATGTATTACTTCGCAGGATCGATAACATAATATTTGTTTTAGTGGGAATCGAAATCTTAGATGAATCTAATTAAAGGTTATTTGGTTTTTCTTTATTTCTTTACTATATTCAGTATAATTGTTATACTTATGACATGTTTTTTTATGGGAAACTATGTCCTCGATATAGATAAATGATATACTAGTCAGTAACAATCCAGTCACTAGTTCACCAGCGTTCGATGAAGGACACCATTACCTTAACGGCCGGGGTGCAATCCACAGACTACACCGAAAGAAGGTGGCAGATCCAGCACCGAAATCGAGCCTACTGCACAGCAAAACCATGGAATAGATTATTGTCAGAGATATGCATCTTATCAAATGAGAAATGAAAACCAAATCGGCAGAAATGGAGAAACAACGCGAATCTAACTAGGAACTAGCGAAGCGACCAGAAATCGAACATAGAACCACTGTCGCTCTGATCCTCGGCAAACTACTAGCGTGCAACCCACGCGCGGGCAGCTAGCGGCGATTATCCATGATCCGTTCATACAAGCCGATGGCCCCAACGAAGATCTCGGGAAGCTGTACACAGGGAGCACGCAAAGAAGCTAGAAACGAGATGGACATGGGGAACCCGGCGCGAGGCGAGCCGCCGCAGAACGCGACGGCGCCCCTTGCCTGGCCGGAACGCGCTCTCCCAAAAAAAAGCATGACCAAGTGACCAACCCAGGCCCGGCCGGCTAAACTCCTATACCCACCATGGCTGCCAATTCCTCGACCAAAACCCTCGGGAAAAAATTGGGGCGAGATCGCGTGGCATAGGACGAGAGTCCAGTCCAGATCCTCGCTGCTCCCCGACCAGATCATCGGAGCAACCAAGCCAGGTACAACGGAAGCGCAAAGATCTTGCACCCGCATGTGCCCAGGGCAAACGAAATGAGAAGGCGACCGTGCAACCAGCGGGCACGGCTCCTCAAAAGCAACATCTTGCGAAACCACTGCCTGTCCAGCCGCCGATCATCCACGATCCGTCCATACAGGGCAAAGATCTCCGAAGCTAGCCGCACACACGCAAGCAAACAAGATGGACGTACATGGGTAACCCGGCGCGAGGCGAGCCGCCGCAGAACGCGACGGCCGGCGCCCCTGGCCGGGACGCGCTCTCCCGAAAACACCATGGCCTAGTGACCAACCCCCGCTAAGCTCCTATACCCACCGTGGCTGCCAAATCCTCGACCAAAACCCTCGGGAAAGATTTGGGGCGAGATCGCGTGGCGTAGGACGAGAGTCCAGTCCAGATCCTCGCTGCTCCCCGACCAGATCATCGAAGCAACCAAGCCAGGGACACAACGGAAGCGCAAAGATCTTGCACCGCATGAGCGCAGAGCAAACGAAATGAGAAGGTGACCGTGCAACCAGCGGGCACGGCCCCTCAAAATTAACATCTAGCAAAACCACGCACTGCCTGCGCGGCCGCCGATGATCCATGATCCATCTATTGATCTAGCTATACAGGCCAAGATCTCCGAAGCTAGCCGCACACACGCACGCAAACAGGATAGAAAAACCCATGGGGGAGCCCGGCGCGAGGACCGCAGAACGCGACGACGCCCCTGGACGCGGTGAGCTCCCCGGAAAAACACGGTCGTCGGCGAGGCGACGAACGCAACCTAGCTACTACACCCACCATGGCAGCGAGATCCACGTACGTACGTAACCAAAAAGGCAACAAAAACTCTCGGAAAAAATCGGGATAAATCTGACGGCGTCGAGGGAGCTCAGATCCTCGCTCCCCGCCGCCGATCCGATCGATCATACAAGAAACCAGAAAAGCTAACCCCCGGAGCCCAAAAACCAGCGCAAAAATCCAAATCTATCACCCAAAGAAACCACAGGAAGCAAGCAAGCGACCCGAGCAGGCCAAGAAAGGACAAGATCCCGACGTGATTACCGAGGGAGGCTGGCGAGAGGTGCTCTCTCAGGCCGGCGAGCGACGAGATGAGGAGGCGTGCGGGGAGGAGGAGGGAGGCGGCGCGGCTCGTAGGCTCGCAGGTATGAGAGCGGAGAGGAGTGAGGGGGAGAGAGGAGAGGGGGTGTGGGGGGGTATAAATGGGGCGGCTGTGGTCGAGACAAGGAAAGAGAGCGTGTGGACAGCGCGCGGGGTTTGTCTTTTTGCGACCGGTTCCTTGGGCGGGAGGCGAATTCCTAGGTGGGCCGGGCCGGGCCGGGCTTGGTGGCGATAAAATGTGGTAAACAAAGACTTAGGGTTTGTAATTTTGAACGGCAACGATAACGTCTGGGAGAAGATGGACGGTGGAACGGAAGCGAATAGAGACGTCATCTCGGTAAATATGACTGGTGGCATAAACTCTGAACATCGAAAAACTCTTTTTACAGTGAACGGTACCTACAACAGTGATGTCATCCGTGATGTCACTCATGTGTTAACTTAGTCAACTCACAAAATTATGAAACCAAACTGAAACTTAACTGAAACACGATATTTTTGTGAAACATATCGAAATAACGTCAGCGGTGACGTCAGCAGTTTCACTTTTTTTGTCAAAATGTTTCACGATGTTTTTCATGTATCAATTTAGTTTCACAAAAGTTTCACTTGTGTTTCAATCTCGAATGGTAGATATAGCTCATGTAGGTGAAGTTGTCTTTAAAAAACGTTGGGTTCGCCCTTCTGGTTATGTTATCAGCTTCAGTTTCTCTGACCAATGAATTTAGCAGCACAAACATAAGCACAGAAGAAAAAAACATGCTACTCGGAGATGTTTTGTATCGACGAAAACATTTTTCCATGCGATGGTAAACCGATTCTGCCAAAGGCTAAAATGACAGATGTAAAACACGGGTTGCTTGTAATCAAACATCACCTAACCCAAATGCTTCACCCAGCCGTCAATAACCGGCCTTTTCAGTTCGATAAGTTACAAGTTAATGACAGTGGATTCTGAAGAGTACAGCAAACAAGTTCTGTATTACACAAGAGCAACCGAGCACACAGACAGACTACAGAGGCATATCCTACATGCCACGCCTACAGTTACAGTAGCACTCAACAACTCAACGTGGAATTACACATCGCATAAGTACATGTACTTCGTCAGATGAAGAAAAATGGTGAACAACAGCTTAATAAATCATAAGATGACAAGCACCACAGGGCATGCAAATCGAACGTCTAATAACTACATATCACAAGGTGGTTCGAGCCTCGCATGATTGGCATCAATGCTGGCACCAACCAGAGGGCTCTGCTGTATCAGATGACTGGTTCAGACATGGGCCGGAGCTCAGGATCCGCCATTGTGGCTTTCAGCTGGGGGTAAGGGCGCAGGCAGTTCTGGCCTGCTGTAGAATACCGTCGTGATGAACCCAGTGGCAGGGGCGCCCTCGGCCGACCGCACCCGACCCTTCGGTCCTTTGTCGAGCCAGCTGTCTGCTAGGTCATGCAGGGTAATTGCCGGGTCCACTGTCTTGCCATTACACATCAACTCCACCTGAAAGCACACATCTCCATAGGTCGGTATATATGGAAAATATAGAAAAAAAATGATCACTTGCTAGGTTTTGCTGAACTGAGTGGCGCTTCTTTTGTGCCAGCCGGTGGCATGCACTTATGTCAGTGGAAAAAAGCCGTTGCTCCATGCCAAAATGGAATGTGTGGTTATGCACAAAAGGATATGGCGAAGGGAAATCCGACACGGACTCGGATTGGAAGCTGGCAACAGCAACTTGAGTTTTCTCGTCACTCAGATCTTGCTTATCAATGGGTAAAAGAAAAACATACCTCAGCTTCACTTGAAAGATTGTGCTTCTGCATAAGGTACTTTTGTATGAAGGAAGCAGGCAAATCGACATCCCTAGGACAAGGTAATAAAGGCGCAGGTTAGTGCAAACTTGACATTTGTGTTCGTACAGGAAATAGTATCCCAGAATTAGAAAACTCACTTGACCCTCAAAAATTTTGTAGGCAGCTGCGGTAGAGGAGGTTGTCTCTTCCTGAAACAAATGAAAACACAAGAGCATGATTATTGCCTTTTCCTTGAAGGTACAAAAAAAACTCACAAGATAAGTCTACTGTTTCTCACTGTTCAAAAGCAGCCACTAGATAGAACCATAATGTTCGCAATCTTTTCTTTTGCCTAGGTTGTTTTGCCTTGAACTTTTTCTTTTTTCCCTTAAGAGCGAACACTTTCTTGCTTCCAGCCTTCTTGGCTAGATTTCCGTATCTTGCCAGGTGTTCTCTAGCCTTCGCTTTACTGGAAGGAGCACCATCATCTGGATCGCCAGACTTAATTCTGGTTCTATTATCATCTTCGGAACCTGATTTAAGAGTTTTTCGATCTTTACCAACTCTAATATGAGAGGCCAAAGGTTTCCATCCTCCAACTTTCTTTGTTGCATCTTTACTGCCCTGCAAGGTAGAATGTCGCATACAAATCATGCAAGGCAAGATAAAATAACTATTCAGTTGTGAATTATAAGAAAGTAAAACGTGAACATAGAGCAAAACATATACATGTGCCCTTGCAGAGTCTGAACGGGGTTAAAATGTGGACAATACTCCCCTCATGAACAGTAATTGTATTTGATGCATGGATAAAACACAGTATGGTTCCAACACAACTTTAACAGCATCGTTTATCATATGTTTACAGAAAAACAATAACGTTGAAGACAAACAAAAAGTCTGTGTTGTGCATCTCTCCAAATTTGGCCAGGCTGGACACATCCATGTTTACACATCATAAGTATCACCAAGGTTGGTTCAAAAGAGCCAACTAAATTAACATTGTATGATCCCTAAAACACTCAATTCTGATGGTTGGTTCAAAAGAATCAACTCAATCGACATCTTATGATCCCTAAAACATTCAATTCTGATGCTACTCAACTATAACCTATACGATTTCTATATGATTAAACAAGAAAACCGCAAATGCAAAAATACACTTCAGGTACCAAATAAGCAAAAAAAATGTTATATTCGTTTAGCATTAACTATAGAAGTTCCTGAACCAAGATGCACTCAAGAGAATAAATTTAATTGACATGTATTAGCCCTGAAGTAGTCACACTCTGCTTTTATGAAATTCGAATCGTCAGCACACGGAAGTGCTAATAAAATAACCTAGTGCACAGTGATAAGAACAAAAGCTACATACCGAAGACAAACTGCGTAAGCAAGGAGCTTTCGTTCTCCTCTTTGTAAGGCATTTCTGTATAGACACCCGAGGACCATGGACCGCCAGTGAAGATAGAGATCTTTCTTTCCTCTTGATAGGTGATACAATCGGTGATGTGGCTTCTTGGTCCTCAACCTCAACCTTCCGTCTTTTAAAAGGAAATATCTTTGACCTCACATATAGTAGGCTGTGATCAGCTCTGTACAGAAAATCAATTGATAACATAAGCTTAAACTGCTCATAAGAAAACTGACATAAAAGAACAAAAAAACATATGCTTGTGATCTGAAGGTTGATACCGAAAGCTGAAGGTTAAATGGAGCATAAAAGAAAACAACACAAACCTGAGTTTCTCCTCTGGAGCACAGCCTAAATCAATGTTGCAAGTAGGGCAGTAGCAGATCTCCTTATCGATGAACTCCTCAGATATGCACTTTCTGCAAACTGATATTAAGGAATAAAAATTAATGAATGAAGCACAGAAATGGAAGAACCAATTGAGATTTATAGATAATTTCCTAAAGCTGTTTGCCCCAGTAACTCCTAAAAGGCTGAAATGTACACAATCCAAACAAGATATATGAAAAATATACTCCCTCCGGTCTGAAAATAGACTATAAACATTTTTTTGTATGGACATATAAGTAGTATACTCCCTCCGTCCACAAAAGGATGTCTCAACTTTATCAAAATATGAATGTATCTAGACGTGTTTTAGTGTGTAGATACATACAAATTTAGACAAAGTTGAGACATCCTTTTGTGGACGGAGGGAATATTACAAATAAGTTATGTTGTGAAACATTTTTTCATGAAAAATCTAAAGCTACCATCTGCATCTTGCCAACCTAAATTAATTTTCCTTAATTAGTAGTCATGGATATTGAATGCATGGTTTCGACAGAGTTATCGATTTGAAATGGAGGTACTGATTACTTACAAATCTAGAGAAGACAAATTGACAATATTATAAAGGGAAGTCTCTCTGCACTCCATCAGAATAAAAGTTTCAAGCAATATACTATAGTTAGGATGATTCATACAATTGTTATTCCTAGTTTAAAAAACACATCCTACCAGAGGCTGAAGTTGATGATGGCATGGTGAATCCACCCATCAAAAACTTTCTGCATTTCCAGTATAAATAAATAATCTCTCTGTATCATTAACTCTCACCTCACCGTCACCGCCTCATGTTTTCCATCAATGATAATCATATATGAACAATTCCCATATCAGCTAGTACTTTAAAACTCTAACCAACAAAAAAAAGTACCCCCTCCGTCCCAAAATTTTGTAACCACGACAAGAATTATGGAGCCAGGGGAGTATTTATCATCCACATGACCGCCAACAAAAAGTTAAAAATGTTTATATGATAGATAACACTCCATATTTAAACCTAAACAAGATTTTTGGAGCAAAATAGGGATTAAATTTGGGTTGTGTACAGCTTTGTTTATTATTTTAGATGATGGTGTGACTGAACTAAAAAGGATTGTTCATACCATTATTACTGATTGGTCCCAAATCATTAATAGCTGCTTCCGTTTTACGAATTACAATTTTTCCTTTGGTTCTTGTACTGTAACGATTACCTATAATAAACTTCTTTTACCACAAGTGGAAGACGTTTTTATTTTAAAAAGTTTCCAATGTCTAAGTTTCAGTGATAGCATAACAGCGAAGCCAGCTTCGGGCTATGAAGGAATTGTCATGTGGGGGAAAGCTTAACAGCGAAGCCAGCTTCAATGTCCAGCATGCTATATTACATGTGGGGGCAAGATATAGACTATGAAGGAATTGTCATGTGGGGGCAAGCTTAACAGCGAGGCCAGCTTCAGGCTAGGAAAACATAAGATCTCCCTAGCCTTCAATCTCAATTATCATTTAAACTAGCTAAAGGTTAATAAAGATAGAATTCAATAGGCAAGAACTGATTATGAAGTCAGTTCGGTTATGCATTAAGCTGTCTAGGCTATATATAGTCAGGACATTCCATGGAATAAAGCAAGAAGGCATTAATCTCTATTTTCACCTCCTATTCTCTCCTCCCTCCCCCAGCTAACATAGACCGTGTGGCTCAGATAGGCATCACCCAGCTCCTGGTTGCTGGCAACCCAAGCCACGGTAACCACCTCCGACGACTAGCGTCTCCAATCAAACCCAGCCTCAAACATCCCACAAGAGTTCTCCTATTTTTCCCAAACTCCTCAAGAATCAAAGATAACATACATCCAGTAGAAGATCGACATATTCACCAGTCTCACTTCTCTATGAGCTAAACACTCTACCAGTTTCATATGCCAAACCTTCAAGATGACCACATTTATTACGTTCAAGTTTACCGAACAACAAATCAGTAGAAGTAGCGAAACACACATTAACTAATCATCAATACAGACCCACTCAACATACGTCCAAGGTCTAAACACCCAAATCACGAGGACACAATAATTTAATTTAATGCAATATAGCAGTAGGCCAAAAACCCAACACTTTCTGGTGCATCGGCCTGCCTGCCCTGACAGGCTTATGACCTACTAACACAAGAACATCACCTTTGCCACATCTCACCTAAGCCTCCACTCACCACAAATTCCTAGCAACCTCTGAAAACAAGCTGTGTACCCACAATCATCTGATTTCACTTGGATCACAGGGCATGCTCAAAATCCACTGCCACTCAGAGAATCAATCATCCAATCACTCATTTATCTATTGGATGGAGAAAGCCCTCATAGCAAGCCGATACTTGCGCTCCTAGGGAACCGTAACAGGCTAACAGAGTATGTTATGTATGCATGTATAGAAGTCTAAAAGATGCCACCTTTTTTCATCAGACGAACATACCTCCTGCATATAACCTCTACCCAGGCTATACAACGATACGAATGGCAACGAAATTCCAATTCCGCGAAGGAGATAGCAAAAGTACTCAAATTTCACACGCCACACACAAATCGCAGCGCATGGAGCGACCGAAGCCACCACCTTTTCCCACGCATCGCGCTCGAGATGGACCTCGGGCACCGCAAACGGTACTAGATTTGACGCGCAGAAGGGCGCCCGCCTTCCACGCTTTAATTCCGCCACGACGCGCTACAGTAGAGAAATAAGAAAAAAAATGTGGAGCCTCTCACGCCGCCACGGACGGACGGGGAGCGAGAGGAGGCGGAGGCGGCGGGGAGAGAGAGGGGGGACGGGCGGGGAACTCACAGGTGTGGAGGCACTCGGTGATGGTGGCCGGGTCGCGGAGCAGGCGGCGGCAGAGCGGGCAGGTCAGGCACGCCACCAGGGCGGCGCGCTTCACCATCACGACGCCCGCGCCGCCGCCCCCTCCTCCAGCAGCTGGCGCGGCGTCGGCGGCGGCGGCGGTGTCCGCGGGGCAGGCGAGCACAGCTCTCTGCATGGCAGGCGAGGGCTTGTCCTCGCACGGGTCGCCCCCCATCTCGCCGCCTCCGGACGCGAGCACGAGCCCCCCTCTGCCAGACTGCGACAGCGACGGTGACGGTGACGGTGGCGAGGCGACGTGTCGCGTGAGCCAGCCCGAGTAGTGGAAAGAAACTGCCGAAATGCGGCGTGGACGGAGCCCACGCGGTTGCACGACCGACCGTGGACCGAGTCCACCGGCCCATCCGTCGCCAAAGCCCTACGGCCCAGGCCTCTCAACTGCCGGGCTGCCGATCGATCCACGACGCCGGCCCAGCCCATCCATTTCTGCCGGCCTCTCGCTCTCGCTCTCGTCTTCAGTGCTGCAACGGCCCAAAGAATCAGCGAGACGCTCTAAAAAATGTACTACATCGGATGCATAAGAAATGTAGTGACTTTGGTTTAAATTTTAACTATTTTAAACTAAATCCACGATACTTATTATGAATTGGAGGGAACACTAAAAATTGTATCTATAGTTTATGTATTTTTCAAACACAATATAAAAGCCGTTGCATTCCCATATAAATGTTCGAGAATATAGCAACATCAAAACGGGAAGGTTTCAGTTCTTCGTTTAGTTTGTTCTCGGTGTCTTCTTCGGGATGGTGAGGCGGCGGCTACTTCCTGAAGTCAGAATAAGGTCCTCCCCGTCCTATCCTCGCTCCGGTGGTGCATCTAGCGTCGGCGGAGGGCGTGTGGAGTTGTGTGTCCGGCGGATCTCCCGAGATCCGGTCGTCTCTCGTGTTCGATTGTGTGGTTTCAGGTCAGTCTCTTCCGATCTACGGTTGTCATCATTGGCGATGGTTGCTGCTCTGGTGCGCTGGTCCTTTGGGGCCTTAGCACGACGACTTCCCGTCTGTCTACTACAACAAGCTCTACTACGACAAGCTTTGCCTGGCTCCGGTGATGGAGGGGCGCGCCTTCGGCTCGTGCTAGTGTCTGTAGTCGTCGCTAGGTGGTCCAATGACCTTTTTGTAATTTTTATTACTTTTAGGCATCTTTGTACTACTGTTGATGATTATTAATAGATCGGTGGAATTTTCGCAAAAAAAAAACTATCTTTATTACTCCCTCCGTCCATAAATAGATGTCTTATATTTATCTAAATTTGGATGTATCTATACACTAAATAAGTGTCTATATACATCCAAAATTTGATAAGTCTAAGACATCTATTTATGGATAGAGGTAATATTTCATATTGGGATCAAAATTAGATTATTCACTAAGCCGTAATGTCCTAATGTAAAAGCACATTATGGGATAGATGTTTTAGGGTTGATCATTTTGAAATTCCAAATACTCGGCTGCTGCTCCCCCCTCTCTCTGCATTCAAGTTTAGCTATAGGGCAAGTGACTTTCCCTAATCCAAGTTTTGAGGAGCTTATTTCCGCTTCATGTCAGATTTACTGAATTTTAAAGGTGAATTTGCACTACTATAAAATGGAGAAACCCTAGGAGCCCCTACAACGGGGGTACATGTATTGAGCTAGGATTAGCATGATAAGATGAACATCTTGATCTTCTTGGTCAAGCTTATTGTTTTTAGCCCTAGCCAGGCGGCTCACCTCCTGCCAACATGGATAGGTGGGAAAATGCTGAGCCTAGGATTGTTGGTTCTATGATCAAAAGAGAAAGCGAGGGTCGGGCATGGTTTGGCTTCTGTGGTTTAGTTGTTCCATGTTCCGATGTGGTTGCGATACAACACCGAGCAAAAGTCTTGTTCCCGGCTTGTGGCCAGGGCATGCGACGACGACGCTTGTTGGCATCGTTACCTTATTCAAGGCGTCGTTGAGGCGGTTGCATGCTCCTCCACTTGGGAGAGCTCCGGGGGAAACCTCAAATCCTGCCAGGGATCGGACGATGGGTGGGGTCTCGCGTCACTCACCTCTTGGGGCATCGTTCTTGGACTCGGTGCCGATTGGAGGGGAATGCATGTTGAAGTCAGAGGTGGTGCTTGTACATCGAGGTGGTGGCCTCGGGAACCATGGTGGGCAGCAGCAGAGACTGCTTTGTTGCTCCATGGCATGGGTGAAAGTGCATGGAGCCCCCATGTGTGGTTTTGGTAATTAATGACAATCCCTATGGACTAATGTTTGCATTGAGTTATATTTGTAGGAGTTGTCCATAGGCCATTCTTGAACCATATGTTGGCTTCAAGGTTGCAAGAAGAAGAATTTGTTGAAGGATATCAAGTGTCAAGTATGTCTTGAAGATGAAGATGAAGTGAGCCCTCAAGTTACTTCAAGACATCAACATGATGAAGAATGGAGAAATGAAGTGCAAGTTCAAGATGAGCCATCTCGAAGAGATCCTTTGCTTGAGTCTTGCCATCCATATGGTGATCATGGATATGTGAAGATGCGCCGAAGAAGAAGCTCTCCCATGGTGGTTTATGGGGGAGCAATCCACAAGACTTCGTCAAGCAAGCACAAGCAAGAAAGGCGTTCCATCTTGTTGAGGTCAAGATCATCATCATCGAGCTCAAGTGGAATGCGCAAGTATAAGGTTTGCTCTTGATAGGGTTTCTTTCTCACCGGTCTCATAGTGTAGTTGGAGACCGGTTTATAGTTTAGTTGCCGTACTATCAAGAGGGCTCTCGAGTGAGTAACTCGATCGTATCGTTCGGAGAGAGCTCAAACCTTTGCATCCTTGCATCATATTTCTTGGTTGTTATTTGGACCTTATCCATGTGATGTTTTAGAGCTTGTGCTTATTCTCATGACAAGTTCTAGTTCATCGAAAACGGATTTCGCATAGATCACTTGTTGCGTTTTCGAGTTTGGTTCATCATCTTTCTTGGTGTTATTTGGATCTTATCCATGTGATGATTTAGAGCTTGTGCTTATTCTCATGACAAGCTCTAGTTCATCAAGAATGGTTTTTGCACGGGCAACTTGTTGCATTTTCGAGATTGGAGGTTTTACCGGTATGTCTTTTTTAGATAGGTCAAACCTTTCATCATTTGTTTCTATCCTCCCTTGTTGTACTATGATGGTTTCCTGCATGATCTTGTATAGCTTGTTCCTAGCTTCAAAACAAGCCCAAGATCATCAAAATCGGAGTCCGGATGCTAAAGTTATGCCCGTTTTAGTTTTGGTGTTTCTGCAGTTTGGCCAGATTTTTCAGAAATATCCGGGGCGGATTATCCGGGCCGGATATTTTGAAATATCCGGCCTCGAAATCGGAAGAAAAGCAGCTCTGGACAGGGGCCGGACATTTGGCCGGACATTGTCCTTTTGTCCCGAGGCCGGATTATCCGGGCGGATTATCCGGCCCTTACTTAGGCCGGATTATCCGGTCCTGTTTTTTGCCCAACGGCTCGATTTTCTTGGGGGTATAAATACCCCCCTTCTTCCTCCTTGGGCTGGAGCTTCTCTCACTCTCTCTCTCCTCCATTGTTGAACTAGAGAAGCTTGCTCTATCTCTCAATCCCTCCATGATTCTTGCCCCCATTTGAGGGAAAAGAGAGAGGAGATCTAGATCTACATTTCTACCAATCAAATCCATCTCTTTGTGAGTGGAACTCTCTAGATCTTGATCTTGGTGTTCTTTGTGAATTCCTTTGTTCTTCCTCTCTTATTCCCCCAATAGCTTTTGTAGCTTTGTTGGAATTTGAGAGAGAAGGACTTGAGCATCTTTGTGGTGTTCTTGCCATTGCATTTGGTGCATCGGTTTGAGTTCTCCACGGTGATTCGTGGTGGTGAAAGCAAGAAGGTTGTTACTCTTGGGTTCTTGGAACCCTAGACGGATTCTAGGCCTTTGTGGCGGTTTGTTGGGAGCCTCCAATTAAGTTGTGGATGTGTGCCCCAATCTTTGTGTAAGGCCCGGTTTCCGCCTCGAAGGAAATCCCTTAGTGGAACCGTGACCTAGGCCTTTGTGGCGAGGGTCACCGGAGATTTAGGTGAGGCGCCTTCGTGGCGTTCGGTGTGTGGTGTGAGTACCGCATCTTGGGGTGAGGCCTTTGTGGTGTTGGTGTGCATCGAGCAACCACACCTCAAGGTGAGCCTCTTGTGGCGTTCGGGAGCACTAAGCCACCGCACCTCTCCAACGGAGATTAGCACTCGCAAGAGTGTGAACTTCGGGATAAATCTTCGTCTCCCGCGTGCCTCGGTTATCTCTATACCCGAGCTCTTTACTTATGCACTTTACCTTGTGATAGCCATCGTGCTTGAAGTTATATATATCTTGCTATCACATGCTTGCTTGTATTGCTTAGCATAAGTTGTTGGTGCACTTAGGTGAACCTTTGCTTAGAATAAGTTGTTGGTGCACATAGGTGAACCATAGTATATAGGATTTGGGCTTGACAAAGTAAACGCTAGTTTTATTCCGCATTTGTTAAGCCCATCTCGTAAAAGTTTTAAACCTCCTATTCACCCCCCTCTAGGCGACATCCGTATCCTTTCAATTGGTATCAAGCTCATTCTCATTCTTAGGCTTCTTGACGGCACGCGACCGTTGGGAACCCCAAGTGGAAGGTGTGATGCGTACAGCACAAGTTTCCCTCAGTTAGAAACCAAGGTTTATCGAACCAGTAGGAGTCAAGAAGCACGTTGAAGGTTGATGGCGGCGAGATGTAGTGCGGCGCAACACCAGGGATTCCGGCGCCAACGTGGAACCTGCACAACACAAACCAAGTACTTTGCCCCAACGTTGAGGTTGTCAATCTCACCGGCTTGCTGTAACAAAGATTAGATGTATAGTGTGGATGATGATTGTTTGAAAACGTAGAACAAGTATTGCAGAGATTGTATTTCAGTATAGAGAATTGGACCGGGGTCCACAGTTCACTAGAGGTGTCTCTCCCATAAGATAAACGATATGTTGGGTGAACAAATTACAGTTGGGCAATTGACAAATAAAGAGGGCATGACCATGCACATACATATTATGATGAGTATTGTGAGATTTAATTGGGGATTACGACAAAGTACATAGACCGCTATCCGCATGCATCTATGCCTAAAAGTCCACCTTCAGGTTATCATCCGAACCCCTCCAGTATTAAGTTGCTAACAACAGACAATTGCATTAAGTATTGCGCGTAATGTAACCAGTAACTACATCCTCGAACATAGCACCAATGTTTTATCCCTAGTGGCAAAAGCACATCCATAATCTTAGAGATTTATGTCACTTCATTCAGAGACATGAACCCACTATCGAGCATAAATACTCCCTCTTGGAGTTACAAGCATCTACTTGGCCAGAGCATCTACTAGTAACGGAGAGCATGCAAGATCATAAACAACACATAGATATAAATTGATAATCAACATAACATAGTATTCTCTATTCATCGGATCCCAACAAACACAACATATAGAATTACAGATAGATGATCTTGATCATGTTCGGCAGCTCACAAGACCCGACAATTAAGCACAATGAGGAGAAGACAACCATCTAGCTACTGCTATGGACCCATAGTCCAGGGGTAGACTACTCACACATCACTCCGGAGGCGACCATGGCGGCGTAGAGTCCTCGGGAGATGATTCCCCTCTCCGGCAGGGTGCGGAGGCGATCTCTGAATCCCCGAGATGGGATTAGCGGCGGCGGCGTCTCTGGAAGGTTTTCCGTATCGTGGCTCTCGGTACTGGGGGTTTCGCGACGAAGGCTATTTGTAGGCGGAAGGGCAGGTCGAGGGGCGTCACGAGGGCCCACACCATAGGTCGGCGCGGCCAGGGCTTGGGCCGCACCGCCCTATGGTTTGGCCACCTCGTGGCCCCACTTCGTCTCCTCCTCGGTCTTCTGGAAGCTTCGTGGCAAAATAGGACCCTGGGCGTTGATTTCGTCCAATTCCGAGAATATTTCTTTACTAGGATTTCGAAACCAAAAACAGAAACAGAATGGCACGGCATCTTGTTAATAGGTTAGTTCCAGAAAATGCACGAATATGACATAAAGTGTGCATAAAACATGTAGATATCATCAATAATGTGGCATGGAACATAAGAAATTATCGATACGTCGGAGACGTATCACCGCCTTGAGAGTAAAGATGTCGGTTAGGGGATTAGCGCACAATAACTTGTTTATATTTGATGGCACAAATTATGATCTATGGAAAATTTATGTGCTTAAAATCTTACGGGGAATGTCCCCGGACATGGAGCGATATCTTGGCATGGGTTTTTCTTCTCCTAAGGATCCTCAAAATTTATCTCTTGAGGAGGAGAAAAACTCTTGCCTCGATGCTCTTGCTTCTCATGTGTTTTCCATTGTTGTGAGCAATGTAGTTACTTCGTCAATCATGCCTTTTGGGAGCTCTCATGAATTATGGACAAAGCTTCAAGATAAATATGATGTGTCCAATATTATTGAGGATGATTGTATTGCTTCCACTTCCGGCCGTGATGAGTTCTCATCTTCATCCACTTCACCAAAGTGTGTCAAGACACAAGGTAATAATATGGTGAGTGGTGATGAAAATTGCAATGTTGATATTGAGCTTACTATTGATGATTCTTCATCTCTATCTCATTGCAATGCTTCATCTACGGACTCAAACACATCTAGCACTAGAAATGATTTACATGCTTGTGTTGATAGTCCTTGCATATCATGTGTAAGTTGCTTGAATAAATCTAATGATGATATGCTTGCATTGTCTTGTGGCCATGATAAAAATGCTTCTATTTCCTCTAGTTGTTGTGTGTCTAACAATGTAGAGGAAACCAAAGATTCTATTGGTCAAGACAAGATCTTGAAAGGAGCCTCAAGTAACTCCTCATCTTTATCTCATGGTCCTCATATATGCCTTATGGCCAAGGGTTCCACGGTACCTCCTACCATGGAACCTAATATGTCTCGTGGTGATAAGGATGAGGATGAATATGAAGAAGAGGATTGGGTTGTCTCTCTACGCGATAAGGGTAAGAGCGTATTCAAGGTTATTTGCAAAGATAAAATTGCTAGCACTCACTTCTTTGAAATCTTGACTACCGCTATTGAGAGCCAAAAACTTATTTGGATGCATGAGAACACCATTGATAAAATGGGTGCTCTTGAACGAGAGTATGCCAATGATGTGGCATCTCTAAAGGATGAACTTGAAGAAGAACAAACCACCAAGGAAGCTCTTGAGGAAACCTTTGCTCTAGAATTGTCTAGAGAAAAGGAAAACCATGATAGAGCTCTTGAGGTGGCAAATGAACTAAAGCTAAAAAATGATAAGCTTGTGTTTGTTAATGCTAAACTCCTTGAGGATTTTGAGCAACTCAAAAAGGGCTCAAGGGCTATTGAGAGTGCGCTCACCAAACTCACCGAGTCGCATGAGAAACTTAAAGCTTCTTATCTAAAAGAGCATGACAACTTGCCTTCTCCCATTTCTATTAATAATGATGCTTGTGCTACTAACTCTACTTCTTGTGAAGCATCTATCTTGAAGGAGAATGTTGAGCTAAGGGCTCAACTTAAATTGCTAACTAGCAATTATGGGAAATTGGAAGAAAATCATGGAAAGCTTTCTAGCTCCTATGAGGATCTTCTAGCCTCTCATGATAGGCTAAAGTTAGCTCATGAGGCTATAATATCTAAGTCAACACCTTGTGAGCCTCATGTGGGTACTAGCACTACTACTCAAAATGTTATATTGCCATGTGCTAGTCCTAGTAATTCATCCACTCATAATATTGCTAAATCTTGTGATGAATTATCTTCCTTGCCTTGTTGCTCTAACAATGAAGGTTCTACTTCCTCTAGTACTTGTGTTGTTACTAACCATGTAGAGGAAATCAAAGAGCTCAAGGCCCAAGTCTCTTCTTTGAAGAACGACTTGGTAAAGGGTCATGAAGGGAAATGCAAACTTGATAAGATGTTAAGTGTGCAACAATCCCCCAATGACAAGAGTGGACTTGGATTCAACTCCAACAACAAGATCAAGTCCAAGAACAACAAGATTAAGAAGGGCCAATTACAAGTCAAAGACCCGGCCAAGATTGTTTGCTTCAAGTGCAAAATTGAAGGGCATCATGTTAGATCTTGCCCTTTGAAGAAGAAGCAAAAAGGGAAGCGGCCTCAAGCTCAAACTCATATTCAACCTCAAGTTGAAGAAATGTCACTTCCCAAGAAGAATCAAGCCAATGCTCCCATTGTGGAGAAATCTAGTGAGAAGAAGGAGAAGAAAAGAACTTGCTACATATGCCGTGAGAAGGGCCACATCTCCTCCTTTTGCACTATTGGTACCTCATCCAACTCTATCACCATTGATGATGTTTATTCTCTTCGTAAGGATGAGGGTGGCAATGTGTTTGCCAAATATGTTGGTGCTCAAAGTGGTGTCAAGAAAAGAACCATTTGGGTTGCCAAGCCTATTGTGACTAACCTCTTAGGACCCAACTTAGTTGGGGACCAACAATCCAAAACTTGATCAATAGGTGCTTGTTGGAGGGCATTGGAGACATGAGTAAACAAATGAATCATATAGCAAAGACTTTTCATGAATAGTACTTCAAGACAATCATCAATAAGTCTTGCATAAGAGTTAACTCATAAAGCAATAATTCATAGTAGAAACATTGAAGCAACACAAAGGAAGATTAAGTTTCAGCGGTTGCTTTCAACTTGTAACATGTATATCTCATGGATATTGTCAACATAGAGTAATATAATAAGTGCAATATGCAAATATGTAGGAATCAATGCACAGTTCACAAGTGTTTGCTTCTTGAGGTGGAGAGAAATAGGTGAACTGACTCAACAATAAAAGTAAAAGAATGGTCCTTCAAAGAGGAAAGCATCGATTGCTATATTTGTGCTAGAGCTTTGATTTTGAAAACAAGAAACAATTTTGTCAACGGTAGTAATAAAGCATATGTATCATGTAAATTATATCTTACAAGTTGCAAGCCTCATGCATAGTATACTAATAGTGCCCGCACCTTGTCCTAATTAGCTTGGACTACCGGGATTATCGCAATGCACATGTTTTAACCAAGTGTCACAAAAGGGGTACCTCTATGCCGCTTGTACAAAGGTCTAAGGAGAAAGCTCGCATTGGATTTCTCGCTATTGATTATTCTCAACTTAGACATCCATACCGGGACAACATAGACAACAGATAATGGACTCCTCTTTTATGCATAAGCATGTAGCAACAATTAATTTTCTCATATGAGATTGAGGATATATGTCCAAAACTGAAACTTCCACCATGGATCATGGCTTTAGTTAGCGGCCCAATGTTCTTCTCTAACAATATGCACGCTCTAACCATAAGGTGGTAGATCGCTCTTACTTCAGACAAGACGAACATGCATAGCAACTCACATGATATTCAACAAAGAGTAGTTGATGGCGTCCCCAGGAACATGGTTATCGCACAACGAGCAACTTAATAAGAGATAAAGTGCATAAGTACATATTCACAATAGTTTTTAGGCTATTTGTCCCATGAGCTATATATTGTAAAGGTGAAGAATGGAAATTTAAAGGTAGCACTCAAGCAATTTACTTTGGAATGGAGAAATACCATGTAGTAGGTAGGTATGGTGGACACAAATGGCATAGTGGTTGGCTCAAGTATTTTGGATGCATGAGAAGTATTCCCTCTCGATACAAGGTTTAGGCTAGCAAGGCTATTTGAAACAAACACAAGGATGAACCGGTGCAGCAAAACTCACATAAAAGACATATTGAAAACATTATAAGACTCTACACCATCTTCCTTGTGGTTCAAACTCAATACTAGAAATTATCTAGACTTTAGAGAAACCAAATATGCAAACCAAATTTTAGCATGCTCTATGTATTTCTTCATTAATGGGTGCAAAGTATATGATGCAAGAGCTTAAACATGAGCACAACAATTGCCAAGTATCACATTACCCAAGACATTTTAGCAATTACTACATGTATCATTTTCCAATTCCAACCATATAACAATTTAACGAAGAAGAAACTTCGCCATGAATACTATGAGTAAAGCCTAAGGACATACTTGTCCATATGCAACAGCGGAGCGTGTCTCTCTCCCATACAACGAATGCTAGGATCCATTTTATTCAAACCAAACAAAAACAAAAACAAACCGACGCTCCAAGCAAAGCACATAAGCTGTGATGGAATAAAAATATAGTTTCAGGGGAGGAACCTGATAATATTGTCGATGAAGAAGGGGATGCCCAACCCCAATCTTAGACGCTTGAGTCTTCTTGATATATGCAGGGGTGAACCACCGGGGCATCCCCAAGCTTAGAGCTTTCACTCTCCTTGATCATGTTGTATCATCTCCCTCTCTTGATCCTTGAAAACTTCCTCCACACCAAACTTAGAACAATTCATTATAGGGTTAGTGCACAATCAAAATATACATGTTCAGAGGTGACATAATCATTCTTAACACTTCTGGACACTGCACAAAGCTACTGAAAGTCAATGGAATCAAAATATCCATCGAACATATCAAAACAGGCAATGCGAAATAAAAGGCAGAATCTGTCAAAACAGAACAGTTCGTATTGACGAATTTTATTGAGGCACCAGACTTGCTCAAATGAAAATGCTCAAATTGAATGAAAGTTGCGTACATATCTGAGGATCACTCACGTAATTTGGCATAATTTTCTGAGTTACCTACAGAGAATTTTGCCCAGATTCGTGACAGCAAAGAAATCTGTTTCTGCGCAGTAATCCAAATCTAGTATGAACTTTACTATCAACGACTTTACTTGACACAACAAAACACTAAACTAAGATAAGGAGAGGTTGCTACAGTATTAAACAACTTCCAAGACACAAAATAAAAACAAAGTACTGTACTAAAAACATGGGTTGTCTCCCATAAGCGCTTTTCTTTAACGCCTTTCAGCTAGGCGCAGAAAGTGTGTATCAAGTATTATCAAGAGACGAAGTGTCAACATCATAATTTGTTCTAATAATAGAATCAAAAGGTAACTTCATTCTCTTTCTAGGGAAGTGTTCCATACCTTTCTTGAGAGGAAATTGATATTTTATATTACCTTCCTTCATATCAATGATAGCACCAACAGTTCGAAGAAAAGGTCTTCCCAATATAATGGGACAAGATGCATTGCATTCAATATCCAAGACAAAAAAATCAACGGGGACAAGGTTATTGTTAACGGTAATGCGAACATTATCAACTTTCCCCAAAGGTTTCTTTGTAGAATGATCAGCAAGATTAACATCCAAATAACAATTTTTCAATGGTGGCAAGTCAAGCATATTATAAATTTTCTTAGGCATAACAGAAATACTTGCACCAAGATCACATAAGGCATTACAATCAAAATCATTGACCTTCATCTTAATGATGGGCTCCCAACCATCCTCTAGCTTTCTAGGAATAGAAGCTTCGCGCTCTAATTTCTCTTCTCTAGCTTTTATGAGAGCATTTGTAATATGTTGCGTGAAAGCCAAATTTATAGCACTAGCATTAGGATTTTTAGCAAGTTTTTGTAAGAACTTTATAACTTCAGAGATGTTGCAATCATAAAAATTCAAACCATTATAATCTAAAGCAATGGGATCATCATCCCCAATGTTGGAAAAAATTTCAGCAGTTTTATCACAGGCAGTTTCAGCAGTTTTAGCAGTTTCAGGCAGTTTCTCGCGCTTTGCATTAGAAGTGGAAACATTGCCAACACCAATTCTTTTATTATTATTAGTAGGAGGTGCAGCAACTTGTGTAACATTAGCATTACTAGTGGTGGTAATAGTCCAAACTTTAGCTATATTATCTTCTTTTTCATTTTCTTCTCTTTCCCACCTAGCACGCAATTCGGCCATCAATCTTATATTCTCATTAATTCTAAATTGGATGGCATTTGCTGTAGTAACAATTTTATTATGATGATTTTCATTAGGCATAACTTTCGATTTCAAAAGATCAACATCAGCAGCAAGACTATCGACTTTAGAAGCAAGTATATCAATTTTCCCAAGCTTTTCTTCAACAGATTTGTTAAAAGCAGTTTGTGTACTAATAAATTCTTTAAGCATGGCTTCAAGTCCAGGGGGTGTGTTCCTATTATTGTTGTAAGAATTCCCATAAGAATTACCATAGCCGTTGCCATTATTATAAGGATATGGCCTATAGTTGTTACTAGAATTGTTCCGGTAAGCATTGTTGTTGAAATTATTATTTTTAATGTAGTTTACATCAACATGTTCTTCTTGGGCAACCAATGAAGCTAACGGAACATTATTAGGATCAACATTAGTCCTATCATTCACAAGCATAGACATAATAGCATCAATCTTATCACTCAAGGAAGAGGTTTCTTCGACAGAATTTACCTTCTTACCTTGTGGAGCTCTTTCCGTGTGCCATTCAGAGTAATTGATCATCATATTATCAAGAAGCTTTGTTGCTTCACCAAGAGTGATGGACATAAAGGTACCTCCAGCAGCTGAATCCAATAGGTTCCGCGAAGAAAAATTCAGTCCTGCATAAAAGGTTTGGATGATCATCCAAGTAGTCAGTCCATGGGTTGGGAAATTTTTAACCAAAGATTTCATTCTTTCCCATGCTTGTGCAACATGTTCAGTATCTAATTTTTTAAAATTCATTATGCTACTCCTCAAAGATATAATTTTAGCAGGGGGATAATATCTACCAATAAAAGCATCCTTGCATTTAGTCCATGAATCAATACTATTCTTAGGCAGAGATAGCAACCAATCTTTAGCTCTTCCTCTTAATGAGAATGGGAACAATTTTAATTTTATAATGTCACCATCTACATCTTTATATTTTTGCATCTCACATAGTTCAACAAAATTATTAAGATGGGCAGCAGCATCATCAGAACTAATACCAGAAAATTGCTCTCGCATAACAAGATTCAGTAAAGCAGGTTTAATTTCAAAGAATTCTGCTGTAGTAGCAGGTGGAGCAATAGGTGTGCATAAGAAATCATTATTATTTGTGGTTGTGAAGTCACACAACTTAGTATTTTCAGGAGTACCCATTTTAGCAACAGTAAATAAAACAAACTAGATAAAGTAAATGCAAGTAACTAATTTTTTTGGGTTTTTGATATAGCAAACGAGATAGCAAATAAAGTAAAACTAGCAACTAATTTTTTTGTATTTTGATTTAGTGCAGCAAACAAAGTAGTAAATAAAACTAAGCAAGACAAAAACAAAGTAAAGAGATTGGGATGTGGAGACTCCCCTTGCAGCGTGTCTTGATCTCACGAACGGCGCCAAATTTAGCTTGACACGCGTACAGCACGCGATCGTTGGGAACCCCAAGTGGAAGGTGTGATGCGTACAACAGTAAGTTTCCCTCAGTTAGAAACCAAGGTTTATCGAACCAGTAGGAGTCAAGAAGCACGTTGAAGGTTGATGTCGGCGAGATGTAGTGCGGCGCAACACAGGGATTCCGGCGCCAACGTGGAACCTGCACAACACAAACCAAGTACTTTGCCCCAACGTAACAGCGAGGTTGTCAATCTCACCGGCTTGCTGTAACAAAGATTAGATGTATAGTGTGGATGATGATTGTTTGCAGAAAACAGTAGAACAAGTATTGCAGTAGATTGTATTTCAGTATAGAGAATTGGACCGGGGTCCACAGTTCACTAGAGGTGTCTCTCCCATAAGATAAACAGCATGTTGGGTGAACAAATTACAGTTGGGCAATTGACAAATAAAGAGGGCATGACCATGCACATACATATTATGATGAGTATTGTGAGATTTAATTGGGCATTACGACAAAGTACATAGACCGCTATCCAGCATGCATCTATGCCTAAAAAGTCCACCTTCAGGTTATCATCCGAACCCCTCCAGTATTAAGTTGCTAACAACAGACAATTGCATTAAGTATTGCGCGTAATGTAATCAGTAACTACATCCTCGAACATAGCACCAATGTTTTATCCCTAGTGGCAACAGCACATCCATAATCTTAGAGATTTCTGTCACTTCCCCAGATTCACGGAGACATGAACCCACTATCGAGCATAAATACTCTTGGAGTTACAAGCATCTACTTGGCCAGAGCATCTACTAGTAACGGAGAGCATGCAAGATCATAAACAACACATAGATATAAATTGATAATCAACATAACATAGTATTCTCTATTCATCGGATCCCAACAAACACAACATATAGAATTACAGATAGATGATCTTGATCATGTTCGGCAGCTCACAAGACCCGACAATTAAGCACAATGAGGAGAAGACAACCATCTAGCTACTGCTATGGACCCATAGTCCAGGGGTAGACTACTCACACATCACTCCGGAGGCGACCATGGCGGCGTAGAGTCCTCCGGGAGATGATTCCCTCTCCGGCAGGGTGGAGGCGATCTCCTGAATCCCCCGAGATGGGATTGGCGGCGGCGGCGTCTCCGGAAGGTTTTCCGTATCGTGGCTCTCGGTACTGGGGGTTTCGCGATGAAGGCTATTTGTAGGCGGCAGGTCACGAGGGGCCCACACCATAGGTCGGCGCGCCGGGCTTGAGCCGCGCCGCCCTATGGTTTGGCCACCTCGTGGCCCCACTTCGTCTCCTCTTCTGGAAGCTTCATGGCAAAATAGGACCCTGGGCGTTGATTTCGTCCAATTCCGAGAATATTTCCTTACTAGGATTTCTGAAACCAAAAACAGCAGAAAACAGCGGCACTTCGGCATCTTGTTAATAGGTTAGTTCCGAAAATGCACGAATATGACATAAAGTGTGCATAAAACATGTAGATATCATCAATAATGTGGCATGGAACATAAGAAATTATCGATACGTCGGAGACGTATCACCGCCTTGAGAGTAAAGATGTCGGTTAGGGGATTAGCGCACAATAACTTGTTTATATTTGATGGCACAAATTATGATCTATGGAAAATTTATGTGCTTAAAATCTTACGGGGTATGTCCCCGGACATGGAGCGATATCTTGGCATGGGTTTTTCTTCTCCTAAGGATCCTCAAAATTTATCTCTTGAGGAGGAGAAAAACTCTTGCCTCGATGCTCTTGCTTCTCATGTGTTTTCCATTGTTGTGAGCAATGTAGTTACTTCGTCAATCATGCCTTTTGGGAGCTCTCATGAATTATGGACAAAGCTTCAAGATAAATATGATGTGTCCAATATTATTGAGGATGATTGTATTGCTTCCACTTCCGGCCGTGATGAGTTCTCATCTTCATCCACTTCACCAAAGTGTGTCAAGACACAAGGTAATGATATGGTGAGTGGTGATGAAAATTGCAATGTTGATATTGAGCTTACTATTGATGATTCTTCATCTCTATCTCATTGCAATGCTTCATCTACGGACTCAAACACATCTAGCACTAGAAATGATTTACATGCTTGTGTTGATAGTCCTTGCATATCATGTGTAAGTTGCTTGAATAAATCTAATGATGATATGCTTGCATTGTCTTGTGGCCATGATAAAAATGCTTCTATTTCCTCTAGTTGTTGTGTGTCTAACAATGTAGAGGAAACCAAAGATTCTATTGGTCAAGACAAGATCTTGAAAGGAGCCTCAAGTAACTCCTCATCTTTATCTCACGGTCCTCATATATGCCTTATGGCCAAGGGTTCCACGGTACCTCCTACCATGGAACCTAATATGTCTCGTGGTGATAAGGATGAGGATGAATATGAAGAAGATGATTGGGTTGTCTCTCTACGCGATAAGGGTAAGAGCGTATTCAAGGTTATTTGCAAAGATAAAATTGCTAGCACTCACTTCTTTGAAATCTTGACTACCGCTATTGAGAGCCAAAAACTTATTTGGATGCATGAGAACACCATTGATAAAATGGGTGCTCTTGAACGAGAGTATGCCAATGATGTGGCATCTCTAAAGGATGAACTTGAAGAAGAACAAACCACCAAGGAAGCTCTTGAGGAAACCTTTGCTCTAGAATTGTCTAGAGAAAAGGAAAACCATGATAGAGCTCTTGAGGTGGCAAATGAACTAAAGCTAAAAAATGATAAGCTTGTGTTTGTTAATGCTAAACTCCTTGAGGATTTTGAGCAACTCAAAAAGGGCTCAAGGGTCATTGAGAGTGCGCTCACCAAACTCACCGAGTCGCATGAGCAACTTAAAGCTTCTTATCTAAAAGAGCATGACAACTTGCCTTCTCCCATTTCTATTAATAATGATGCTTGTGCTACTAACTCTACTTCTTGTGAAGCATCTATCTTGAAGGAGAATGTTGAGCTAAGGGCTCAACTTAAATTGCTAACTAGCAATTATGGGAAATTGGAAGAAAATCATGGAAAGCTTTCTAGCTCCTATGAGGATCTTCTAGCCTCTCATGATAGGCTAAAGTTAGCTCATGAGGCTATAATATCTAAGGCAACACCTTGTGAGCCTCATGTGGGTACTAGCACTACTACTCAAAATGTTATATTGCCATGTGCTAGTCCTAGTAATTCATCCACTCATAATATTGCTAAATCTTGTGATGAATTATCTTCCTTGCCTTGTTGCTCTAACAATGAAGGTTCTACTTCCTCTAGTACTTGTGTTGTTACTAACCATGTAGAGGAAATCAAAGAGCTCAAGGCCCAAGTCTCTTCTTTGAAGAACGACTTGGTAAAGGGTCATGAAGGGAAATGCAAACTTGATAAGATGTTAAGTGTGCAACAATCCCCCAATGACAAGAGTGGACTTGGATTCAACTCCAACAACAAGATCAAGTCCAAGAACAACAAGATTAAGAAGGGCCAATTACAAGTCAAAGACCCGGCCAAGATTGTTTGCTTCAAGTGCAAAATTGAAGGGCATCATGTTAGATCTTGCCCTTTGAAGAAGAAGCAAAAAGGGAAGCGGCCTCAAGCTCAAACTCATATTCAACCTCAAGTTGAAGAAATGTCACTTCCCAAGAAGAATCAAGCCAATGCTCCCATTGTGGAGAAATCTAGTGAGAAGAAGGAGAAGAAAAGAACTTGCTACATATGCCGCGAGAAGGGCCACATCTCCTCCTTTTGCACTATTGGTACCTCATCCAACTCTATCACCATTGATGATGTTTATTCTCTTCGTAAGGATGAGGGTGGCAATGTGTTTGCCAAATATGTTGGTGCTCAAAGTGGTGTCAAGAAAAGAACCATTTGGGTTGCCAAGCCTATTGTGACTAACCTCTTAGGACCCAACTTAGTTGGGGACCAACAATCCAAAACTTGATCAATAGGTGCTTGTTGGAGGGCATTGGAGACTTGGCTACATCATGAAGAATTAAGGGATCTTCATCATTTATATTATCTCAAGCCAAGTCTTGGTTATCTTGCTTCTATCATATATCAATGTTCCTCCTTGCGGTAACATGTGCTCAACTCATTTATATTGAAAGTTACTCGCCCCTTTGCATGTGTTAGTTTTTGTTCCTAACATGTGTTTGTATATGTTGTGCTTCCTACTTGCTTTTCTTGAGAAATCAAGTCTATGCATGTTGGGTTGCACACCATGTATTTGTGTTTGTGTTGGAGCCACTTTGCATCTTGTTGTATCTTATATGGCTCTTATGAGCGATTAATGGACAATCCCATTTTGGGGGAGTGATATTCCTTTGGGAATTTCATGATCCTAAACAATGTGTGTACATGAGGAATATCACTTAGAATTGATATTGCAAGATTATCTAGTCTCTATGTGGTATGTCATCTTCATGAGAAATTCAAATTCTAATGTCCATTAATATCTCTACTTGGATCTTATTTGCCTCTTGTGAAAATAAATTCCTTATCACATTATGGGGGAGTAATAAGCTTTGTGCATATTACAAGCCTAGAAAATGTGAACATTTGAGGTTGTGTCACATAGAATTGATACCGTAAATTATCTCTCTCCTATGTGGCATGTTTGCTCAAACAAGCTCCAATTTGCTTAAATGGCTTCATTGCTAATATCTTTGTGGATCTTATTTGTGAAAGTTTTTCTTGGCATGGTTTTTCACAACGTGTCCCTCAATACATTTTTGGAAAACCATGTGCTTCAAGTCATACTATTAATTGCTTTGCATGTTGGTATGAATACTATTAATTGCTTTGCATGTTGGTATGAATACTATTAATTGCCTTGCATGTTGGTATGACTAAATGAAGCTATCAAGAAACTATCTTTGCATGATGGTTAACTCTTATCTTTTACCATATGCTTTGTTTGTTGTAAATATGATCTTATGTATACTTACAAACTACCACCGGGAAATATTTCCTAATACCTCTTGTCCTAGGACAATTGGTAATCAATTATGAGGTAGATATTTATTGATCATATCTACATTGGCTCTTGTGTTTAAATTGCCTTATTTATTGCCATGAATTTGTTGTGCTTTGACTCCCATGTGTCTTCCTTGCATCTCATGGATCTAATTTGTCTATTCAAACTTTCTTAGCATTTTTAGTAGATATAGGTAGCGTGATGATCCTAGTTTTGTGCATTTTGTATCCATATTCTAAATCCTAGATAATGCACTAATCTTGGGGGAGCTCTCCTATATTTGTTATAATGCTTAAACTTCTCTTGATCATTATCAAAAATTTGGTTTTGGGAGACATAAATTTTCTTTTTGGTACTTTGTGCCATCATAAAAAGTGTCGAGGGTTTGGTTTATTTGTTGGAACCTTGCTCTCTTGGGAGTTGGTTATCTCATTCCTTTGTGCTTAGGCTTAATTAGCTTCTTATAATGAGATAAGTCTTTGGAGTCAATCTTGTGTTGATTTGATTCTTTGATATAATTTGGGCAACCATTGTCTCTTGATTTATTTGGTGTTTTGTCCAAATTGTATCTTCCTTTGGTCCTTGAAAGTATTGTGCATGCATATTTAATATATGTATATCTTATGGCATGTGTCACTTTCATTGATCCAATATATAGGGTAAACTCCATCAAATCCTAATTTGGCTAAGATGTGCATGAAATTCAATTTCATATCTATATGCACATAGAATTGTGGAGTTTGTCCTATATGTTGTAGTGTGTCTAACTACTTCGGACCCAATTAGTTTGGGGACCATTTTGTACTTACCTTTGTGTTAGGTACAATGGATATGCATTGGATGCTTGTCTCACTCTTGGAAAGAAGTGGTGACTCAATGGTAACTTGAGGCAAGCTAGGATGGTCAACGAACACATATCTACTACATCCACACCAATGCTATCTTGGTAACAAGTATCTTCTCATGCATATTTTTCTAGCATCCAACCATGTGGTTGCATCTTGGCATGAATCTCTTGATTTGCAAATGTTGTGCTTCTTGCAAAAGTCTTAATGAAACCTCTTTATTGTGAATGTGAGTAATTTGAGATGAGTGCATTTGTTGGGAAGTATTTTAAATCATGCTCATGATTCATCCATCCCAACTATGCCTATCTAGCAATTTTATTGCATATCAATTCCTCAAGGCTCTCACATGTGCAATATAGATGAAAGTGCAAATTTAGTTACTTCTTTTGGTATCCTCGTTTGTGATACTTGTTGCCTTTCTCAAATGCATCCCAACTATCTTCTATCCCTTGTTGATATTTGTGATGTATTTTAGTTGTTTGTGGTTGAAGTTCATGAATGTACAATAAGATAAAATTGAGCCTTTGGCCATGCTATTAAGCAAAAATTCTTATTGGTATATTGCATGACTTCGTCTTGGATATCATACTATTTTTCTTGCGTATCTATTTTGTGTGTGCATGTTTCTTTGTGGATAAATATCTTTGTGATATTGCCCACTTAGAGAAACTTATACACATAAGAGATGATACATCTCCTTTTGATATCTTATTTATTTATTGCGTGTTGATTGGTCATGCTAAGCAATATAATTCATTGAAGACTATGATGATGCTTTTTGCTCATCCTTGTAATAGTCTTATAATATGCTTTATCATGCCTTTCACATATCCTCTTGGTTGAGCCTTTTATTATGGTGCCTCTTACTTGTTGCTCAACTATTTGTTTGTTGCAAGTGTTTAGCTTACTTTTCTATCTATGATCTATTACAAATGTTTGTGTTTTAAATGAGGAAGTGAGGATTCCATGTTATGCATATTGTATTCAAATACAACATTTTAATTTATGCATGTACCTTGGGGAGCTTCCTCATTTGATTTAGAACACTATCTTGTGGTGATCATTAGAGTTTGATTCACTTGGTATCTTTTGTTTTTGAATGATATTATGGGAGTGATGATTCCATGTTTGTGCACTTTATACTCCAATGCAAATTGTCTAGTTTTGTGCACAAACCTTGGGGAGCTTCCTCATATTATTTAGAGCAATCTTCTTGATCTTATCATAATATCTATCTTTCTTTTGGTATCTTCCTTGTGGTTCATTTGGTTGCTTGCTTCATTTGTTGAAGCTTCTTGACTTTGTTATCTTTTTGCAATCTTTGATCCTATCTATAGTGTGATTCCTTCCGAATATTCGTCATTGGATATGTGCATTTGATTCCACTCAAATTATGAGAAATGCACACGCTATGGAGGAACTCTCACTATATTGGCCTTCTAAATTTTTCACCCATTTCGGCAATTGGTGCCAATGGGGGAGAAGTTTGGAGGGTTTAAGGGAATTTGGTTATGTCTTTGCTTTGTGCTTAAGCATGTGCCTTTATTGCATTGCATCTTGTTGCTTTGCATAGTTGAATATTTAGAGGAAACTCCACTAGGCTTTGAATGCCAATATATGCAATGAAAGTCAAGATCATTCACACATGCATATATTATGGGGGAGTTTGCTCTATATATTCAACTTATTTGTTACTTAAATTCCTTATATAAACCCTCTCAAAGAGATTGTCATCAATTACCAAAATGGGGGAGATTGAAAGTGCATGGAGCCCCCATGTGTGGTTTTGGTAATTAATGACAATCCATATGGACTAATGTTTGCATTGAGTTATATTTGTAGGAGTTGTCCATAGGCAATTCTTGAACCATATGTTGGCTTCAAGGTTGCAATAAGAAGAATTTGTTGAAGGATATCAAGTGTCAAGTATGTCTTGAAGATGAAGATGAAGTGAGCCCTCAAGTTACTTCAAGACATCAACATGATGAAGAATGGAGAAATGAAGTGCAAGTTCAAGATGAGCCATCTCAAAGAGATCCTTTGCTTGAGTCTTGCCATCCATATGGTGATCATGGATATGTGAAGATGCGCGAAGAAGAAGCTCTCCCATGGTGGATTATGGGGGAGCAATCCACATGGTGGTCATGGTTATGTGAAGATGCGCCGAAGAAGAAGCTCTCCCATGGTGGTTTATGGGGGAGCAATCTACAATACTTCGTCAAGCAAGCACAAGCAAGAAAGGCGTTCCATCTTGTTGAGGTCAAGATCATCGTCATCGAGCTCAAGTGGAATGCGCAAGTATAAGGTTTGCTCTTGATAGGGTTTCTTTCTCACCGGTCTCATAGTGTAGTTGGAGACCGGTTTATAGTTTAGTTGTCGTACTATCAAGAGGGCTCTCGAGTGAGTAACTCGATCGTATCGTTCGGAGAGAGCTCAAACCTTTGCATCCTTGCATCATATTTCTTGGTTGTTATTTGGACCTTATCCATGTGATGTTTTAGAGCTTGTGCTTATTCTCATGACAAGTTCTAGTTCATCAAAAACGGATTTTGCATAGATCACTTGTTGCGTTTTCGAGTTTGGTTCATCATCTTTCTTGGTTGTTATTTGGATCTTATCCATGTGATGATTTATAGCTTGTGCTTATTCTCATGACAAGCTCTAGTTCATCAAGAATGGTTTTTGCACGGGCAACTTGTTGCATTTTCGAGATTGGAGGTTTTACCGGTATGTCTTTTTTAGATAGGTCAAACCTTTCATCATTTGTTTCTATCCTCCCTTGTTGGACTATGATGGTTTCCTGCATGATCTTGTAGAGCTTGTTCCTAGCTTCAAAACAAGCCCAAGATCATCAAAATCGGAGTCCGGATGCTAAAGTTATGCCCGTTTTAGTTTTGGTGTTTCTGCAGTTTGCCAGGCCGGATTTTTCAGAAATATCCGGGCGGATTATCCGGGCCGGATATTTCGGAAATATCCGGCCCCTCGAAAAATGGCTAAGGAGCTCTGGACAGGGGCCGGACATGGCCCTAGTTTTGGAGGCCGGATTATCGGGGGCGGATTATTCGGCCCCTTAGGCCGGATTATCCGGCCCTGGTTTTGCCCAATGGCTCGATTTTCTTGGGGGGTATAAATACCCCCTTCTTCCTCCTTGAGGGTTGCTTCTCTCACTCTCTCTCCTCCATTGTTGAACTAGAGAAGCTTGCTCTATCTCTCAATCCCTCCATGATTCTTGCCCCCATTTGAGGGAAAAGAGAGAGGAGATCTAGATCTACATTTCTACCAATCAAATCCATCTCTTTGTGAGTGGAACTTGATACGTCTCCGACGTATCGATAATTTCTTATGTTCCATGCCACATTATTGATGTTATCTACATGTTTTATGCACACTTTATGTCATATTCGTGCATTTTCTGGAACTAACCTATTAACAAGATGCCGAAGTGCCATTCTGTTTTCTGCTGTTTTTGGTTTCAGAAATCCTAGTAAGGAAATATTCTCGGAATTGGACGAAATCAACGCCCAGGGGCCTATTTTGCCACGAAGCTTCCAGAAGTCCGAAGACGAAACGAAGTGGGGCCACGTGGTGCCCAAACCCTAGACCCCCCCCACGGCCGCGCCGGCCTATGGTGTGGGGCCCTGTGCCCCCTCCGACTTGCCCTTCCGCCTACTTAAAGCTCCGTGACGAAACCCCCAGTACCGAGAGCCACGATACGGAAAACCTTCCGAGACGCCGCCAACGCCGATCCCATCTCGGGGATCCAGGAGATCCGGCACCCGCCGGAGAGGGGAATCATCTCGAGGACTCTACGCCGCCATGGTCGCCTCCGGAGTGATGTGTGAGTAGTCTACCCCTGGACTATGGGTCCATAGCAGTAGCTAGATGGTTGTCTTCTCCCCATTGTGCTATCATTGTCGGATCTTGTGAGCTGCCTAACATGATCAAGATCATCTATCTGTAATTCTATATGTTGCGTTTGTTGGGATCCGATGAATAGAGAATACTTGTTATGTTGATTATCAAAGTTATATCTATGTGTTGTTTATGATCTTGCATGCTCTCCGTTACTAGTAGATGCTCTGGCCAAGTAGATGCTTGTAACTCCAAGAGGGAGTATTTATGCTCGATAGTGGGTTCATGCCTGCATTGACACCTGGGACAGTGACAGAAAGTTCTAAGGTTGTGTTGTGCTGTTGCCACTAGGGATAAAACATTGATGCTATGTCTAAGGATGTAGTTGTTGATTACATTACGCACCATACTTAATGCAATTGTCTGTTGCTTTGCAACTTAATACCGGAGGGGGTTCGGATGATAACCTGAAGGTGGACTTTTTAGGCATAGATGCAGTTGGATGGCGGTCTATGTACTTTGTCGTAATGCCCAATTAAATCTCACTATACTCATCATGATATGTATGTGCATGGTCATGCCCTCTTTATTTGTGAATTGCCCAACTGTAATTTGTTCACCCAACATGCTGTTTGTCTTATGGGAGAGACACCTCTAGTGACTGTGGACCCCGGTCCAATTCTCTTTCTTGAAATTCAATCTATGCAATACTTGTTTCTACTGTTTTCTGCAAACAATCATCTTCCACACAATACGGTTAATCCTTTGTTACAGCAAGCCGGTGAGATTGACAACCTCACTGTTTCCTTGGGACAAAGTACTTTGGTTGTGTTGTGCAGGTTCCACGTTGGTGCCGGAATCCCTGGTGTTGCGCCGCACTACATTCCGCCGCCATCAACCTTCAACGTGCTTCTTGGCTCCTCCTGGTTCGATAAACCTTGGTTTCTTTCTGAGGGAAAACTTGCTGCTGTGCGCATCATACCTTCCTCTTGGGGTTCCCAACGAACGTGTGAGTTACACGCCATCAAGCTAAATTTCTGGCGCCGTGCCGGGGAGATCAAGACACGCTGCAAGGGGAGTCTCCACTTCTCAATCTCTTTACTTTGTTTTTGTCTTGCTTAGTTTTATTTACTACTTTGTTTGCTGCACTAAATCAAAATACAAAAAAATTAGTTGCTAGTTTTACTTTATTTGCTATCTTGTTTGCTATATCAAAAACACAAAAAAATTAGTTACTTGCATTTACTTTATCTAGTTTGCTTTATTTACTGTTGCTAAAATGGCCAACCCTGAAAATACTAAGTTGTGTGACTTCACAACCACAAATAATAATGATTTCTTATGCACACCTATTGCTCCACCTGCTACTACAGCAGAATTCTTTGAAATTAAACCTGCTTTACTAAATCTTGTTATGCGAGAGCAATTTTCTGGTGTTAGTTCTGATGATGCTGCTGCCCATCTTAATAATTTTGTTGAACTATGTGAAATGCAAAAATATAAAGATGTAGATGGTGACATTATAAAATTAAAATTGTTCCCTTTCTCATTAAGAGGAAGAGCTAAAGATTGGTTGCTATCTCTGCCTAAGAATAGTATTGATTCATGGACTAAATGCAAGGATGCTTTTATTGGTAGATATTATCCCCCTGCTAAAATTATATCTTTGAGGAGTAGCATAATGAATTTTAAACAATTAGATACTGAACATGTTGCTCAAGCTTGGGAAAGAATGAAATCTCTGGTTAAAAATTGCCCAACCCATGGACTGACTACTTGGATGATCATCCAAACCTTCTATGCAGGACTAAATTTTTCTTCACGGAATTTATTGGATTCAGCTGCTGGAGGTACCTTTATGTCCATCACTCTTGGTGAAGCAACAAAGCTTCTTGATAATATGATGATCAACTACTCTGAATGGCACACGGAAAGAGCTCCACAAGGTAAGAAGGTAAATTCTGTCGAAGAAACCTCTTCCTTGAGTGATAAGATTGATGCTATTATGTCTATGCTTGTGAATGATAGGACTAATATTGATCCTAATAATGTTCCATTAGCTTCATTGGTTGCACAAGAAGAACATGTTGATGTAAACTTCATTAAAAATAATAATTTCAACAACAATGCTTACCGGAACAATTCTAGTAACAACTATAGGCCATATCCTTATAATAATGGCAACGGCTATGGTAATTCTTATGGGAATTCTTACAACAATAATAGGAATTCACCCCCTGGACTTGAAGCCATGCTTAAAGAATTTATTAGTACACAAACTGCTTTTAACAAATCTGTTGAAGAAAAGCTTGGGAAAATTGATATACTTGCTTCTAAAGTCGATAGTCTTGCTGCTGATGTTGATCTTTTGAAATCGAAAGTTTTGCCTAATGAGAATCATCATAATAAAATTGTTACTACAGCAAATGCCATCCAAGTTAGAATTAATGAGAATATAAGATTAATGGCTGAACTGCGTGCTAGGTGGGATAGAGAAGAAAATGAAAAACTAGCTAAAGAGAAGAATGTAGCTAAAGTTTGGACTATTACCACCACTAGTAATGCTAATGCTACACATGTTGCTGCACCTCCTACTATTAATAATAAAAGAATTGGTGTTAGCAATGTTTCCACTTCTAATGCAAAGCGCGAGAAACTGCCTGAAACTGCTAAAACTGCTGAAACTGCCTGTGATAAAGCTGCTGAAATTTTTTCCAACATTGGGGATGATGATCCCATTGCTTTAGATTATAATGGTTTGAATTTTGATGATTGCCACATCTCTGAAGTTATAAAGTTCTTGCAAAAACTTGCTAAAAGTCCTAATGCTAGTACTATAAATTTGGCTTTCACGCATCATATTACAAATGCTCTCATAAAAGCTAGAGAAGAGAAACTAGAGCGCGAAGCCTCTATTCCTAGAAAGCTAGAGGATGGTTGGGAGCCCATCATTAAAATGAAGGTTAAAGATTTTGATTGTAATGCTTTATGTGATCTTGGTGCAAGTATTTCTGTTATGCCTAAGAAAATTTATAATATGCTTGACTTGCCACCGCTGAAAAATTGTTATTTGGATGTTAATCTTGCTGATCATTCTACAAAGAAACCTTTGGGTAAAGTTGATAATGTTCGCATTACCGTTAACAATAACCTTGTTCCCGTTGATTTTGTTGTCTTGGATATTGAATGCAATGCATCTTGTCCCATTATATTGGGAAGACCTTTTCTTCGAACTGTTGGTGCTATCATTGATATGAAGGAAGGTAATATAAAATATCAATTTCCTCTCAAGAAAGGTATGGAACACTTCCCTAGAAAGAGAATGAAGTTACCTTTTGATTCTATTATGAGAACAAATTATGATGTTGACACTTCGTCTCTTGATAATACTTGATACACACTTTCTGCGCCTAGCTGAAAGGCGTTAAAGAAAAGCGCTTATGGGAGACAACCCATGTTTTTACCTACAGTACTTTGTTTTTATTTTGTGTCTTGGAAGTTGTTTACTACTGTAGCAACCTCTCCTTATCTTAGTTTTGTGTTTTGTTGTGCCAAGTAAAGCCGTTGATAGAAAAGTAAGTACTAGATTTGGATTACTGCGCAGTTCCAGATTTCTTTGCTGTCACGAATCTGGGTCCACCTCCCTGTAGGTAGCTCAGAAAATTAAGCCAATTTACGTGCATGATCCTCAGATATGTACGCAACTTTCATTCAATTTGGGCATTTTCATTTGAGCAAGTCTGGTGCCATTTTAAAATTCGTCAATATGAACTGTTCTGTTTTGACAGATTCTGCCTTTTATTTCGCATTGCCTCTTTTGCTATGTTGGATGAATTTCTTTGATCCACTAATGTCCAGTAGCATTATGCAATGTCCAGAAGTGTTAAGAATGATTGTGTCACCTCTGAATATGTTAATTTTTATTGTGCACTAACCCTCTAATGAGTTATTTCGAGTTTGGTGTGGAGGAAGTTTTCAAGGATCAAGAGAGGAGTATGATGCAACATGATCAAGGAGAGTGAAAGCTCTAAGCTTGGGGATGCCCCGGTGGTTCACCCCTGCATATTCTAAGAAGACTCAAGCGTCTAAGCTTGGGGATGCCCAAGGCATCCCCTTCTTCATCGACAACATTATCAGGTTCCTCCCCTGAAACTATATTTTTATTCCATCACATCTTATGTGCTTTTCTTGGAGCGTCGGTTTGTTTTTGTTTTTGTTTTGTTTGAATAAAATGGATCCTAGCATTCACTTTATGGGAGAGAGACACGCTCCGCTGTAGCATATGGACAAGTATGTCCTTGGTTTCTACTCATAGTATTCATGGCGAAGTTTCTTCTTCGTTAAATTGTTATATGGTTGGAATTGGAAAATGATACATGTAGTAATTGCTATAAATGTCTTGGGTAATGTGATACTTGGCAATTGTTGTGCTCATGATTAAGCTCTTGCATCATATGCTTTGCACCTATTAATGAAGAAATACATAGAGCATGCTATAATTTGGTTTGCATATTTGGTTTCTCTAAGGTCTAGATAATTTCTAGTATTGAGTTTGAACAACAAGGAAGACGGTGTAGAGTCTTATAATGTTTTCAATATGTCTTTTATGTGAGTTTTGCTGCACCGGTTCATCCTTGTGTTTGTTTCAAATAAGCCTTGCTAGCCTAAACCTTGTATCGAGAGGGAATACTTCTCATGCATCCAAAATACTTGAGCCAACCACTATGCCATTTGTGTCCACCATACCTACCTACTACATGGTATTTTCCGCCATTCCAAAGTAAATTGCTTGAGTGCTACCTTTAAAATTCTATCATTCACCTTTGCAATATATAGCTCATGGGACAAATAGCTTAAAAACTATTTTGGTATTGAATATGTAATTATGCACTTTATCTCTTATTAAGTTGCTTGTTGTGCGATAACCATGTTCACTGGGGACGCCATCAACTACTCTTTGTTGAATTTCATGTGAGTTGCTATGCATGTCCGTCTTGTCTGAAGTAAGAGAGATCTACCACCTTATGGTTAAGCATGCATAATGTTAGAGAAGAACATTGGGCCGCTAACTAAAGCCATGATCCATGGTGGAAGTTTCAGTTTTGGACATATATCCTCAATCTCAAATGAGAAAATTATTAATTGTTGCTACATGCTTATGCATAAAAGAGGAGTCCATTATCTGTTGTCTATGTTGTCCCGGTATGGATGTCTAAGTTGAAGAATAATCAATAGCGAGAAATCCAATGCGAGCTTTCTCCTTAGACCTTTGTACAGGCGGCATAGAGGTACCCCTTTGTGACACTTGGTAAAAACATGTGCATTGTGATGATCCGGTAGTCCAAGCTAATTAGGACAAGGTGCGGGCACTATTAGTACACTATGCATGAGGCTTGCAACTTGTAAGATATAATTTACATGATACATATGCTTTATTACTACCGTTGACAAAATTGTTTCATGTTTTCAAAATCAAAGCTCTAGCACAAATATAGCAATCGATGCTTTTCCTCTATGGAGGACCATTCTTTTACTTTCAATGTTGAGTCAGTTCACCTATTTCTCTCCACCTCAAGAAGCAAACACTTGTGTGAACTGTGCATTGATTCCTACATACTTGCTTATTGCACTTATTATATTACTCTATGTTGACAATATCCATGAGATATACATGTTACAAGTTGAAAGCAACCGCTGAAACTTAATCTTCTTTTGTGTTGCTTCAATGCCTTTACTTTGAATTATTGCTTTATGAGTTAACTCTTATGCAAGACTTATTGATGCTTGTCTTGAAGTGCTATTCATGAAAAGTCTTTGCTTTATGATTCACTTGTTTACTCATGTCATATACATTGTTTTGATCGCTGCATTCACTACATATGCTTTACAAATAGTATGATCAAGATTATGATGGCATGTCACTCAGAAATTATCTGTTATCGTTTTACCTGCTCGGGACGAGCAGAACTAAGCTTGGGGATGCTGATACATCTCCGACGTATCGATAATTTCTTATGTTCCATGCCACATTATTGATGTTATCTACATGTTTTATGCACACTCTATGTCATATTCGTGCATTTTCCGGAACTAACCTATTAACAAGATGCCGAAGTGCCAGTTGCTGCTGCTGTTTTTGGTTTCAGAAATCCTAGTAAGGAAATATTCTCAGAATTGGACGAAATCAACGCCCAGGGGCCTATTTTGCCACGAAGCTTCCAGAAGTCCGAAGACGAAACGAAGTGGGGCCACAGGGTGCCCAAACCCTAGGGCGGCGCGCCCCCCCGGCCGCGCCGGCCTATGGTGTGGGGCCCCTGTGCCCCCCCCTGACTTGCCCTTCCGCCTACTTAAAGCCCCGTGACGAAACCCCAGTACCGAGAGCCACGATACGGAAAACCTTCCAGAGACGCCGCCAACGCCGATCCCATCTCGGGGATCCGAGCGCCTCCGCACCCCGCCGGAGAGGGGAATCATCTCCGGAGGACTCTACGCCGCCATGGTCGCCTCCGGAGTGATGTGTGAGTAGTCTACCCCTGGACTATGGGTCCATAGCAGTAGCTAGATGGTTGTCTTCTCCCCATTGTGCTATCATTGTCGGATCTTGTGAGCTGCCTAACATGATCAAGATCATCTATCTGTAATTCTATATGTTGCGTTTGTTGGGATCCGATGAATAGAGAATACTTGTTATGTTGATTATCAAAGTTATATCTATGTGTTGTTTATGATCTTGCATGCTCTCCGTTACTAGTAGATGCTCTGGCCAAGTAGATGCTTGTAACTCCAAGAGGGAGTATTTATGCTCGATAGTGGGTTCATGCCTGCATTGACACCTGGGACAGTGACAGAAAGTTCTAAGGTTGTGTTGTGCTGTTGCCACTAGGGATAAAACATTGATGCTATGTCTAAGGATGTAGTTGTTGATTACATTACGCACCATACTTAATGCAATTGTCTGTTGCTTTGCAACTTAATACTGGAGGGGGTTCGGATGATAACTGAAGGTGGACTTTTTAGGCATAGATGCAGTTGGATGGCGGTCTATGTACTTTGTCGTAATGCCCAATTAAATCTCACTATACTCATCATGATATGTATGTGCATGGTCATGCCCTCTTTATTTGTCAATTGCCCAACTGTAATTTGTTCACCCAACATGCTGTTTGTCTTATGGGAGAGACACCTCTAGTGAACTGTGGACTGATACGTCTCCGACGTATCGATAATTTCTTATGTTCCATGCCACATTATTGATGATATCTACATGTTTTATGCACACTTTATGTCACATTCGTGCATTTTCTGGAACTAACCTATTAACAAGATGCCAAAGTGCCAGTTCCTGTTTTCTGTTGTTTTTGGTTTCAGAAATCCTAGTAACGAAATATTCTCGGAATCGGACGAAATCAACGCCCAAGTTCCTATTTTCACCGGAAGCATCCAGAACACCCGGAAGGACCAGAGGGGGGCAGGGCCCCAGACCATAGGCCGGCGCGCCCAGGCCCTGGCCGCGCCGCCCTATGGTGTCGTCGCCCCTTCGACCCTCCTGCGCCGCCTCTTCGCCTATATAAAGCCCCTGGATCGAAAACCCGATACGTTCGACGAAAACCACAGAAACCTTCCGAGCCGCCGCCATCGCGAGGCCAAGATCTGGGGGACAGGAGTCTCTATTCCCACGCTGTCGAGCGGGGAAGTGCCCCCGGAAGGCTTCTCCATCGACACCGCTGCCATCTTCACCGCATCGCTGCCTCCATGATGAGGAGGGAGTAATCCACCCCCGAGGCTGAGGGCTCCGCTGTAGCTATGTGGTTCATCTCTCTCCCATGTACCTCAATACAATAATCTCATGAGCTGCTTTACATGATTGAGATTCATATGAGTTTGTATCACAATCTATCTATGTGCTACTCTAGCAAAGTTATTAAAGTAGTTCTATTCCTCCTGCACGTGTGTAAAGGTGACAGTGTGTGCACCGTGTTAGTACTTGGTTTATGCTATGATCATGATCTCTTGTAGATTGCGAAGTTAACTATTGCTATGATAATATTGATGTGATCTATTCCTCCTACATATGCATGAAGGTGACAGTGTGCATGCTATGTTAGTACTTGGTTTAGTCTATTGATCTATCTTACACTATAAGGTTACTTAAACATGAGCATTATTGTGGAGCTTGTTAACTCCGGCATTGAGGGTTCGTGTAATCCTAAGCAATGTGTTCATCATCCAACAAAAGTGTAGAGTATGCATTTATCTATTCTGTTATGTGATCAATGTTGAGAGTGTCCACTAGTGAAAGTGTAATCCCTAGGCCTTGCTCCTAAATACTGCTATCGCTGCTTGTTTACTGTTTTACTGTGTTACTACTGCTGCAATACTACCACCATCAACTACACGCCAGCAAGCTATTTTCTGGCACCGTTGCTACTGCTCATACTTATTTATACCACCTGTATTTCACTATCTCTTCGCCGAACTAGTGCACCTATTAGGTGTGTTGGGGACACAAGAGACTTCTTGCTTTGTGGTTGCAGGGTTGCATGAGAGGGATATCTTTGACCTCTTCCTCCCTGAGTTCGATAAACCTTGGGTGATCCACTTAAGGAAAACTTGCTGCTGTTCTACAAACCTCTGCTCTTGGAGGCCCAACACTGTCTACAGGAAAAGGAGGGGGAAGTAGACATCAAGCTATTTTCTGGCGCCGTTGCCGGGGAGGAAAGGTAAAAGGTACTCACACTCTCGGCTACCAAGCTATTTTCCGGCGCCGTAAGTACTCGAAGCTATTTCCTTTAGATCCTGCAATTGCATCTTTTTGTTTCTTGTTTACACTAGTTTGGCATAATGGACAAGAATGATCTTCTATTTCTATTTCCTGATTTAAAACATGGATTGTTTGATGCGAAAATTAAAAAACCTATGGAATCTTATTTGCATGCTGGTAGTAATATTAGTATGAACGCTTTGAACACCATTGTTGATAATGATATAGAAAGTTCTAAGCTTGGGGAAGCTGGTTTTCATGATCTTTTTAGTCCCCCAAGCATTGAGGAGAAAATTTTCTTTGATGATACTTTGCCTCCCATATATGATGATTATAATGATAGTGGTCTTTTGGTGCCACCTACTATGGAGAGTAAATTTTGTTGTGATTATACTATGCCTCCAACACTTGATGAGAATAATAATGATAGCTACTTTGTTGAATTTGCTCCCGCTACAACTAATAAAATTGACTATGCTTATGTGGAGAGTAATAATTTTATGCATGAGACTCATGATAAGAATGTTTCATTTGATAGTTATATTGTTGAGTTTGCTCATGATGCTACTGAAAGTTATTATGAGAGAGGAAAATATGGTTGTAGAAATTTTCATGTTACTAAAATGCCTCTCTATGTGCTGAAATTTTTGAAGCTACACTTGTTTTATCTTCCTATGCTTGTTACTTTGCTCTTCATGAACTTGTTTATTTACAAGATTCCTATGCATAGGAAGCATGTTAGACTTAAATGTGTTTTCAATTTGCCTCTTGATGCTCTCTTTTGCTTCAACTACTATTTCTTGCGAGTGCATCATTAAAACTGCTGAGCCCATCTTAATGGCTATAAAGAAAGAACTTCTTGGGAGATAACCCATGTGTTATTTTGCTACAGTACTTTGTTTTATATTTGTGTCTTGGAAGTTGTTTACTACTGTAGCAACCTCTCCTTATCTTAGTTTTGTGTTTTGTTGTGCCAAGTAAAACCGTTGATAGAAAAGTAAGTACTAGATTTGGATTACTGCGCAGTTCCAGATTTCTTTGCTGTCACGAATCTGGGTCTACCTCCCTGTAGGTAGCTCAGAAAATTAAGCCAATTTACGTGCATGATCCTCAGATATGTACGCAACTTTCATTCAATTTGAGCATTTTCATTTGAGCAAGTCTGGTGCCATTTTAAAATTCGTCAATACGAACTGTTCTGTTTTGACAGATTCTGCCTTTTATTTCGCATTGCCTCTTTTGCTATGTTGGATGAATTTATTTGATCCATTAATGTCCAGTAGCTTTATGCAATGTCCAGAAGTGTTAAGAATGATTGTGTCACCTCTGAATATGTTAATTTTTATTGTGCACTAACCCTCTAATGAGTTGTTTCGAGTTTGGTGTGGAGGAAGTTTTCAAGGGTCAAGAGAGGAGGATGATATACTATGATCAAGAAGAGTGAAAGCTCTAAGCTTGGGGATGCCCCGGTGGTTCACCCCTGCATATATCAAGAAGACTCAAGCGTCTAAGCTTGGGGATGCCCAAGGCATCCCCTTCTTCATCGACAACATTATCAGGTTCCTCCCCTGAAACTATATTTTTATTCCATCACATCTTATGTGCTTTGCTTGGAGCGTCGGTTTGTTTTTGTTTTTGTTTGTGTTTGAATAAATTGGATTACATCATGCTTGTGTGGGAGAGAGACACGCTCCGCTGTAGCATATGGACAAGTATGTCCTTGGTTTCTACTCATAGTATTCATGGCGAAGTTTCTCCTTCGTTAAATTGTTATATGGTTGGAATTGGAAAATGATACATGTAGTAATTGCTATTAATGTCTTGGGTAATGTGATACTTGGCAATTGTTGTGCTCATGATTAAGCTCTTGCATCATATGCTTTGCACCCATTAATGAAGAAATACATAGAGCATGCTAAAATTTGGTTTGCATATTTGGTTTCTCTAAGGTCTAGATAATTTCTAGTATTGAGTTTGAACAACAAGGAAGACGATGTAGAGTCTTATAATGTTTTCAATATGTCTTTTATGTGAGTTTTGCTGCACCGGTTCATCCTTGTGTTTGTTTCAAATAGCCTTGCTAGCCTAAACCTTGTATCGAGAGGGAATACTTCTCATGCATCCAAAATACTTGAGCCAACCACTATGCCATTTGTGTCCACCATACCTACCTACTACATGGTATTTTCCGCCATTCCAAAGTAAATTGCTTGAGTGCTACCTTTAAAATTCCATCATTCACCTTTGCAATATATAGCTCATGGGACAAATAGCTTAAAAACTATTGTGGTATTGAATATGTAATTATGTACTTTATCTCTTATTAAGTTGCTTGTTGTGCGATAACCATGTTCACTGGGGACGCCATCAACTATTCTTTGTTGAATTTCATGTGAGTTGCTATGCATGTCCGTCTTGTCTGAAGTAAGAGAGATCTACCACCTTATGGTTAAGCATGCATATTGTTAGAGAAGAACATTGGGCCGCTAACTAAAGCCATGATCCATGGTGGAAGTTTCAGTTTTGGACATATATCCTCAAATCTCAAATGAGAAAATTATTAATTGTTGTTACATGCTTATGCATAAAAGAGGAGTCCATTATCTGTTGTCTATGTTGTCCCGGTATGGATGTCTAAGTTGAAGAATAATCAATAGCGAGAAATCCAATGCGAGCTTTCTCCTTAGACCTTTGTACAGGCGGCATAGAGGTACCCCTTTGTGACACTTGGTAAAAACATGTGCATTGTGATGATCCGGTAGTCCAAGCTAATTAGGACAAGGTGCGGGCACTATTAGTACACTATGCATGAGGCTTGCAACTTATAAGATATAATTTACATGATACATATGCTTTATTACTACCGTTGACAAAATTGTTTCATGTTTTCAAAATCAAAGCTCTAGCACAAATATAGCAATCGATGCTTTTCCTCTATGGAGGACCATTCTTTTACTTTCAATGTTGAGTCAGTTCACCTATTTCTCTCCACCTCAAGAAGCAAACACTTGTGTGAACTGTGCATTGATTCCTACATACTTGCTTATTGCACTTATTATATTACTCTATGTTGACAATATCCATGAGATATACATGTTATAAGTTGAAAGCAACCGCTGAAACTTAATCTTCTTTTGTGTTGCTTCAATGCCTTTACTTTGAATTATTGCTTTATGAGTTAACTCTTATGCAAGACTTAATTGATGCTTGTCTTGAAGTGCTATTCATGAAAAGTCTTTGCTATATGATTCACTTGTTTACTCATGTCATATACATTGTTTTGATCGCTGCATTCACTACATATGCTTTACAAATAGTATGATCAAGTTTATGATGGCATGTCACTCCAGAAATTATCTGTGTTATCGTTTTACCTGCTCGGGACGAGCAGAACTAAGCTTGGGGATGCTGATACGTCTCCGACGTATCGATAATTTCTTATGTTCCATGCCACATTATTGATCATATCTACATGTTTTATGCACACTTTATGTCACATTCGTGCATTTTCTAGAACTAACCTATTAACAAGATGCCGAAGTGCCGTTCCTTCTGCTGTTTTTGGTTTCGAAATCCTAGTAACGAAATATTCTCGGAATCGGACGAAATCAACGCCCAAGTTCCTATTTTCACCGAAAGCATCCGAACACCCGGAAGGACCAGAGGGGGGCACTGGGCCCCCAGACCATAGGCCGGCGGCCAGGCCCCGCGCGCCGCCCTATGGTGTCGTCGCCCCTTCGACCCTCCTGCGCCGCCTCTTCGCCTATATAAAGCCCCTGGATCGAAAACCACGATACGTTCGACGAAACCACAGAAACCTTCCGAGCCGCCGCCATCGCGAGGCCAAGATCTGGGGGACAGGAGTCTCTGTTCCGGCACGCTGCCGGAGCGGGGAAGTGCCCCCGGAAGGCTTCTCCATCGACACCGCTGCCATCTTCACCGCCATCTTCACCGCCATCGCTGCCTCCATGATGAGGAGGGAGTAATCCACCCCCGAGGCTGAGGGCTCCGCTGTAGCTATGTGGTTCATCTCTCTCCCATGTACCTCAATACAATAATCTCATGAGCTGCTTTACATGATTGAGATTCATATGAGTTTGTATCACAATCTATCTATGTGCTACTCTAGCAAAGTTATTAAAGTAGTTCTATTCCTCCTGCACGTGTGTAAAGGTGACAGTGTGTGCACCGTGTTAGTACTTGGTTTATGCTATGATCATGATCTCTTGTAGATTGCGAAGTTAACTATTGCTATGATAATATTGATGTGATCTATTCCTCCTACATATGCATGAAGGTGACAGTGTGCATGCTATGTTAGTACTTGGTTTAGTCTATTGATCTATCTTACACTATAAGGTTACTTAAACATGAGCATTATTGTGGAGCTTGTTAACTCCGGCATTGAGGGTTCGTGTAATCCTACGCAATGTGTTCATCATCCAACAAAAGTGTAGAGTATGCATTTATCTATTCTGTTATGTGATCAATGTTGAGAGTGTCCACTAGTGAAAGTGTAATCCCTAGGCCTTGCTCCTAAATACTGCTATCGCTGCTTGTTTACTGCTGTGTTACTACTGCTGCAATATACCACCATCAACTACACGCCAGCAAGCTATTTTCGCAACTGCTACTGCTCATACTTATTTATACCACCTGTATTTCACTATCTCTTCGCCGAACTAGTGCACCTATTAGGTGTGTTGGGGACACAAGAGACTTCTTGCTTTGTGGTTGCAGGGTTGCATGAGAGGGATATCTTTGACCTCTTCCTCCCTGAGTTCGATAAACCTTGGGTGATCCACTTAAGGGAAAACTTGCTGCTGTTCTACAAACCTCTGCTCTTGGAGGCCCAACACTGTCTACAGGAAAAGGAGGGGGGAGTAGACATCATGGACCCCGGTCCAATTCTCTTTACTGAAATTCAATCTACTGCAATACTGTTTTCTTGCAAACAATCATCTTCCACACAATACGGTTAATCCTTTGTTACAGCAAGCCGGTGAGATTGACAACCTCACTGTTTCGTTGGGACAAAGTACTTTGGTTGTGTTGTGCAGGTTCCACGTTGGCGCCGGAATCCCTGGTGTTGCGCCGCACTACATCCCGCCGCCATCAACCTTCAACGTGCTTCTTGGCTCCTCCTGGTTCGATAAACCTTGGTTTCTTTCTGAGGGAAAACTTGCTGCTGTGCGTATCATACCTTCCTCTTGGGGTTCCCAACGAACGTGTGAGTTACACGCCATCAGAACTCTCTAGATCTTGATCTTGGTGTTCTTTGTGAATTCCTTTGTTCTTCCTCTCTTATTCCCCCAATAGCTTTTGTAGCTTTGTTGGAATTTGAGAGAGAAGGACTTGAGCATCTTTGTGGTGTTCTTGCCATTGCATTTGGTGCATCGGTTTGAGTTCTCCACGGTGATTCGTGGTGGTGAAAGCAAGAAGGTTGTTACTCTTGGGTTCTTGGAACCCTAGACGGATTCTAGGCCTTTGTGGCGGTTTGTTGGGAGCCTCCAATTAAGTTGTGGATGTGTGCCCCAATCTTTGTGTAAGGCCCGGTTTCCGCCTCGAAGGAAATCCCTTAGTGGAACCGTGACCTAGGCCTTTGTGGCGAGGGTCACCGGAGATTTAGGTGAGGCGCCTTCGTGGCGTTCGGTGTGTGGTGTGAGTACCGCATCTTGGGGTGAGGCCTTTGTGGCGTTGGTGTGCATCGAGCAACCACACCTCAAGGTGAGCCTCTTGTGGCGTTCGGGAGCACTAAGCCACCGCACCTCTCCAACGGAGATTAGCACTCGCAAGAGTGTGAACTTCGGGATAAATCTTCGTCTCCCGCGTGCCTCGGTTATCTCTATACCCGAGCTCTTTACTTATGCACTTTACCTTGTGATAGCCATCGTGCTTGAAGTTATATATATCTTGCTATCACATGCTTGCTTGTATTGCTTAGCATAAGTTGTTGGTGCACATAGGTGAACCTTTGCTTAGAATAAGTTGTTGGTGCACATAGGTGAACCATAGTATATAGGCTTTAGGCTTGACAAAGTAAACGCTAGTTTTATTCCGCATTTGTTAAGCCCATCTCGTAAAAGTTTTAAACTGCCTATTCACCCCCCCTCTAGGCGACATCCGTATCCTTTCAATGGGTGACAATCTTGGGTCGCTAGTGCTGTGAGGTTGACGGCTTGGCCTACGCGCCTTAGAGGAGGCGGTTTGGCTTTTAGGCCAAGGATGCGGCCCTTGATGTTGGTGCAGCAGCTATGGTCTACGAGCGATTTGCCCTATGCAGCATAGGTTGCGGGTGGCCAAGCCGTGCAGTGTAGCGGCTCGTGTGCGAGCGGTGGTATGTTGGATTGCGGTCCCGAAAGGTGGTGTTAGCGGTATGCTAGACGTGGCAGAGCAGTTGGATGTTCGGGCGGTGTCCTTGAAGCTTTGTTAGTGTGGAGGGATCCTCTGAGGGTTTGGCTTCTACATCTTTGTTCGAGCATCTCTTGTTTGCTACTCCCATAGCATTCACGGCTAATGGTAGTGTTTGGTCGTCTCGTCTTGACGAAATGGTCCTGGTTTCGGTTGTGTGGGCTTGGCCCCGTGGCGAGTGTGGGTGTGACCCAGTGTTGTGTTGACTTTGTTATGGGATTTTCTCCTGGCTTTTCATTAATTAAGAAGAATGATCAACTCTTGGATCACCCCATTTGGAAGGTCAAGGCGCATGCCTGCTCGGCTGATCAACTCTTTGCGCGTATACTGGACGAGGCAAGATGTCGGCAGGACGCTGGGCTGGCTCCGATCCGGAAAATTTCTTAGAGCATCTCCAGCCGCGTCCCCCAAACCGTCCCCCAAAGCGCGCCGGATCGAGCGTTTGGGGGACGTGTTTTGTTCGTGCCGCCTTTGGGGGACGTCGCTCCCCAGCCGCGTCCACCAAACGCCGCCCCAAATGAATATTGGTGCACGAAAATAAAGATTTTCATTCAATTTTGATTATATATTACAAAGTTTGAATGAAAACGGCTAGATTTCATCTAAACCTAGACTACTGACCGCCCGGCGGTGCGTTCGACGGCCCCGCCCCGTCGTCGCCTCCCCTACGCCGCAGCTCCTGATACGTCTCCGACGTATCGATAATTTCTTATGTTCCATGCCACATTATTGATGATATCTACATGTTTTATGCATACTTTATGTCATATTTATGCGTTTTCCGGAACTAACCTATTGACGAGATGCCGAAGGGCCAGTTCTGTTTTGCTGTTTTTGGTTTCAGAAATCCTAGTAAGGAAATATTCTCGGAATCGGACGAAATCAACGCCCAGCATCCTATTTTTCCACGAAGCTTCCAGAACACCGAGAGTCGCAGAGGGGAGCCCTGGTGGGCCCAGAGGTAGGCCGGCGCGGCCCAGGCCCTGGCGCGCCGCCCTATCATCTCACCGCCTCTTCGACCCTCCGACGTCGCTCGCCTATTTAAGCCCTCGACCTAAAACCTCGAGACGAAAAGCCACGGTACGAGAAACCATCCGAGCCGCCGCCATCGTGAAGCCAAGATCCGGGGACAGAGTCTGTTCCGCACGCCGCCGGACGGGAAGTGCCCCCCGAAGGCTTCTCCATCGACACCACCGCCATCTTCATCACCGCTGCTGTCTCCCATGATGAGGAGGAGTAGTTCTCCATCGAGGCTCGGGGCTGTACCGGTAGCTATGTGGTTAATCTCTCCTATGTACTTCAATACAATGATCTCATGAGTTGCCTTACGTGATTGAGATTCATATGAGTTTTGTATCACAATTCGTCTATGTGCTACTCTAGTGATGTTATTAAAGTATTCTATTCCTCCTGCATGGTGTAAAGGTGGCAGTGTGTGCATCATGTAGTACTTGGCGTAGTTTATGATTGTGATCTCTTGTAGATTATGAAGTTAACTATTACTATGATGGTATTGATGTGATCTATTTGGTTATGTTGATCTATCTTGCACTCTAAGGTTATTTAAATATGAACATTGAATATTGTGGAGCTTGTTAACTCCGGCATTGAGGGTTCGTGTAATCCTACGCAATTAGTGGTGTTCATCATCCAACAAGAGGGTGTAGAGTCTAGCATCTATCTATTTATTTATGTGATCAATGTTGAGAGTGTCCACTAGTGAAAGTATAATCCCTAGGCCTTGTTCCTAAATACTGCTATTATCGCTGCTTGTTTGTTCTCTGCATCTTCGTCTCGCAATATTACCGCCATCAACCACACGCACGGCAGCGAGCACTTTTTTCTGGTGCCGTTACTACTGCTCATATATATTCATACCACCTGTATTTCACTATCTCTTCGCCGAACTAGTGCACCTATTAGGTGTGTTGGGGACACAAGAGACTTCTTGCTTTGTGGTTGCAGGGTTGCTTGAGAGGGATATCTTTGACCTCTTCCTCCCTGAGATCGATAAACCTTGGGTGATCCACTTAAGGGAAACTTGCTGCTGTTCTACAAACCTCTGCTCTTGGAGGCCCAACACTGTCTACAAGAATAGAAGCTCCCGTAGACATCACTCCTCCTGCGCGCGCCTCCTCTCCTTGCGTTCGGCGGTGGCCAGACGGTGCCGCTCCCGCCGCGCGTCCTCCTCCGCCCTCCCCTGCTGGCCGCCTGGAGGGAGAGCTCGACGGCGCGACGAATCTGCGCCTCTTCGCGGGCATGGGCGTCGTCCTGGAGCTTCTTCTCCGACTCGAAGGACTCGACGAGCGCGCGTTGCTGATCGGCCGTCTCGTCCGGGTGCGGCCCGTCGTCGTCGGACCACTCGAACTCGTCGTCGTCGTCCTCCACCTCGGTCTCCTCCGCCTCGGCCTCCTCCTCCTCCATTGGCGCCTCCTCCTCCACATCTGTTGGTGCCTCCATCATCGCCGCCGCCAACACGGCGTCCTCCGCCGCCAACTGGTCCGCCCGCCTCCCCCAGATCGCCCTCAGCGCCGCCTCCCGCTGATGACGCTCCTCCACCGCCAGCTGATGCTGGCGCTCGATCGACTCCCGCCGCCGGCGCTCGATCGCCTCCCGCCGTTCACGGTACAGCGCCTCCCGCTCACCGCGCTGGCGCTGGCGCTCGTCAGCCCACCGCTGCTCCATCTCCGCCGGCCGCACCGTCGCGCCTCTGTGAGTCGGGCGTCGGACGCCGCACGGTGGCGTCTGCGCTCCTGCCACGCTGCTGCCGCCGCGCCCGCCGAGCGGGGCCATGGGCGCGCCGGCAGATCCGCCGCCTCCCGCTGCCGGCGGGCTCGCGGCTGCATTGCCTCCGCCGCCGCTGACGGTGTGCATGCCATCGCTCTTCCCGCCGCTGCTGAGGGTCGGTGTCGACCTGCGTTTCCGGGACTGCAAGTGGAGGGGACGGCGGTGGAGGGAAGTGGCCAGCGCCGGGGCGGTTCGCCATTGCTACTGGTGGTGGAGGAGACGGCGGTGGAGCGACGAGGGCTGTGTTTGTTGCCGGCGGGGTGTGGTGGCTACCATTGAGCCGGGAGGCCTTTTATAGACGCCGGCGTCGGGAAGAAAGCGCGGGAACAAGCGAGAAGAGGCGGGAAGAAAGCGCGGGAACGGGCGGTGGCGTGCGCACGCCGGCGACGCGTGGAGGTTGCGCAGCACCGACGAGACGTCTCGCCTGCCCCTCCGTCGCCATTAAGGCAAAGATGCCGCCGCGCGCGCGAATAACTTCCGTCGCGAGGTAGGCGACGGTTAGGTTAAAATTAGCGTGCCACGACGCGTCGGCCCCGCCACCCCGCCTCGCTTTTCGTTGTGTCCGGCGTGCCCGGTGCGTCCCCTGTGGGACGGGGACGGGCTCGGGGCGCCGGACACCGAATGGGGGCGCGCCGGACAAAAATGGGCTTTGGGGACGCGGCTGGAACGCATTTTCTGTCCGGCGCGCCCCAAATCCCTTTGGGGGACACGACTGGAGATGCTCTTAACCTCCCAGATTCAGGCGAGTATTGCAGGTTCTTATGCGTTTTGCTGTAACTCTGGGTGAGCCTTTTGTTGAGTGGAGTCCGGGGAGAGTGGACAAATGGAGACCGAGCTACATGTAGCTCTTTATTAAAAAAATAGAAATTATATTTTTATGATTTAAAATTTTCTGATAAAAAATCTTTGATGTACACAATGATGGAATCTACAAACATGCAAAATTTCAATGTGACACAAAAAATGAAAAATGTGTGGATCTAAGAATAGTGAATAGTGCACATTTTAAAACTATAGAACTTGTCACATTTTATCATTTTTGTGTAGTCTACAATACAAATAATTTCACATTGAGATTTTGCATCTCTGTAGATTTCATCATTATCCACGTCCAGGATTATTTTGAAACTTAAACCTATGATTTCCAAATTTAAAAAATAAAAGGCTACATGTAGCTCGGCTTCCGTTTGCAGTTTTCCGGAGTCTGGGTGGCTTCTTAATTTTCTTAAGCCATGTCGTTGTAATCTGACTTGTATATGCAATGAAAATACGCAGTCTGCTGATTTTTCATCAAGAAAAATAAATGTTTGGGAGATTAGCGGTAGGGTGCTATTTATATACTTCATCTATTTCTTGATATAAGCCATATAGTTTTTGGCACGAAAATTAAAGAACGTATATTTAAAAAGTTACATCAGATTTGGGCGGGATTAGCGCTGAATAATTGATGTGAGAAAATAGAGAACTTTGCATAAGATAAGACAACATAAAATAATCCCTTAAAACATTATCGAGACAAGTGATACAACTCAGTACACCTAATATTCTGAATTGTTTCTCTGAAACCTATATGGTTTATATCTAGAAACGGAGGGAGTACTCCCTCCGTTCAGTAACATCATTCAAATATTTCAACTTCTTACTAAATCAGTTGAAATTCATAAGACACATGTGACAAGAAAAAAAAAGGTAAGAAACTTAGGAAACACACATTTGGTTCAATTTACACCCTGGAAGATTCTGTAAATATGCTACCTGGTCGTAAGGTAAGAGCATCTCCAGTCGCGTCCCCCAAAGCGTCCCACAAAGGGATTTGGGGCGCGCCGGACAGAAAATGCATTCCAGCCGCGTCCCCCAACGCCCAATTTTGTCCGGCGTGCCCCGATACGGTGTCCGGCGCCCCAAGCCCGTCCCCGTCCCACTGGGGACGCACCGGGGACGCCGGACACAACGCGAGGCGGGCTCCCACATGGCGACTATTTGCATAAACCGTTGGTTCGCGCCTCTTTTCTCGTCGCTCCTTCCTTCCCGCGCCTCCCACCCCACCGCCGCCGCTGGATTTCCCGGCCGTTTGGGCGTCTGATCTCTGCTGAGAGTCGGCACCGTTGTCGCGGCTGGGGCTCCCGCCGGTCGTGCCGCCGCCGCCGCGTCGCCAGCGCGTCCCAGAACGCGCCGTCAAATCCGCCCCACCTCCACGCACAGAAGGTGCTCGACGACTTGCCAGGTAGGCGCGATTGGCCGCTGTTTGTTCCGTCGTCTGCCTCGGCGCAATTTTAACCATTGATTTTGCTTTAGCCATGGACAGCGACGATGAGATGGTTGCCCTGCTGCTGGAGGACGAGCAAGCCTTCGACGACGACCTGCGGGAGCACCTGCCGATACACAGGACGACTACCTTCGCATGAGTGAGTCTACTGCCATTGAGTGCATGTACAAATTTTGCCGAGCTGTGGTGGGAAAGTTTGGCAAATACTACTTGAGAGGGCCAACTGAGGAAGAGACTGCAAGGATCATGGCACAAAATGCTGCCAGAGGATTTCCTGGAATGCTTGGAAGCATCGATTGCATGCACTGGGCATGGAAGAACTGCCCGTTTGCTTGGCAAGGTATATACAAAGGCCGTCATGGATATTGCAGTGTGGTGCTTGAAGCTGTGGCAGATTATGACCTGTGGATTTGGCATTCTTTCTTTGGCATGGCGGGATCACACAATGACATCAACGTGTTGCAGCGGTCTCCGGTGTTCAGCAGACTAGTGGAAGGGCATGCTCCACCATGCAACTATGAGATCAATGGCCACCAATATACCAAAGGCTATTATCTAGCCGATGGTATATATCCAAAATGGGCCACTTTTGTCAAAACAATCTCGAATCCATCAGGTCTGAAGAATTCCCACTTTGCTACACGACAGGAGGCTTGCAGGAAGGATGTCGAGCGGGCATTTGGTGTGCTTCAAGCACAATTTGCCATTGTCCGGTACCCTGCTCTAAGCTGGTCTCACGACCAAATGTGGGAGGTGATGCAGGCTTGTGTGATCATGCACAACATGATCATCGAGGATGACCGCAAGAATCATGTTAGGTCACATGTTGGTCCCTATGAGTGTCAAGGCCCTCTTGCGGAGGTTGATCATGAGTTGCCTGCAGATTTTGCTGATTTTCTCACCATGCACGCAGAGATCCGTGACAGCAATGTGCATGAGCAACTTCAAGCTGATCTCATTGAGCATTTGTGGAGGATCAAAGGAAATACTGTGGCACCTTGATGTAGCATCTAGCCCTATTTGATTACTTGTTTTATTGTTTGTTGTAATTTAATTTGAAAACAATCCTCGCAAACATTTTTTTTCATATGCTACATTTGATAAATGGTTTATGTGTTAAAAAAAGTAATTTAAATGTTTGGGGCGGCGTTTGGGGGACGCGGCTGAGCGACGTCCCCAAAGGCGGCACGAACAAAACACGTCCCCAAACGCTTAATCCGGCGCGGTTTGGGGGACGCTTTAGGGGACGCGACTAGAGATGCTCTAAAGAGGGCAATTTAGATATTTTTCGACCATGTGCTTTATAGATCTCTGCCATACGTATTTATATACTATATAGTTTTCCAGCTGTTAACAATGAATTCATGTAGAAACATAAGTTACATAATATTGTTTGGATTATCACAATGCAAGTGTATTTTCAGCCATATACATTACAATATAATAACAAAGAACACTGCACTACTATTTAGCAATTTGCCAAACATGTCTTATATTGGTGTTTTGGAACATGGGAGCATATGCTCCCTCTATTTTGGAATTCATTTTACACACATTTTGAATTTCGAAAAAATTGAAATGAAAAATTTGCACGTACATCTTCACGTGCTACACGCTCACAAAGTTGTTTCATAAAAAATGGACTTGTCATGTGACGTGTGTAAAAAAGACAAAACTCAGTGCTAAAAATAATGCTTTTTACAAGATAAATTTTCTCTTTTTTACATAGACCACAAAAAATATAGATTTTTCATGAAACTTGATGAATGCACATATATTATGGAGATGTATATGTAGAATTTTTCGTCAAAATTTTTCGACAACTCGAAATATAATTTTTTGGTATAGGGAGCATACGCACCCGGGAGCCGAATTGAATTTCCGTGAATGGATGTACTACTTGTTGTGACTTGGAATGCTAAAGATAATTTCTACATAAGTATAAAAGTTTAATATAAACTAGTTGAATGTATGTGCTTTGCCATCTCGTTTCAATTTTTCCTACTGTCGTGCATATAATAAATATTCATGTATATTAAAAAGATAACCAAATAATAATTTGTATGCATAAATATATGTCTAAAATCTTTCAGCAAGCATTACATTTTCAAACACTAATGATCATAAAAAAAGATCGTCAAATATGGGCCAACGACATCAACATAAAATGAGCATGTGGGAGTCTACCCATCTGAAAATTTGTTAAGTGGACTAATGCCTTCATATTGCCCTGGAAATGCTTCTTGGTCAGCATATCCAACTTGGCCATAAACACCCAGGGTTCGAGCTGGAAGAAGAAGATCCTCCATCTCCTGAAAAGTTTGCATTGCAGGTCATCATTAGGAAGAGTTCGGGCCCACCGAACGTCGTTGTGGTTTTTATGATGTCCGCATATGTTCACTTACTTTGAAGCTTAATGTGTGAAATCTACAAAATAAATATACAAAAATTCATTTTCTACATTGTGGTCTTTGAATCAGTCACCTCAAGTTTTTTAAAAATCATGGGTATTTTTGTGAGAATACCATCTGCATCAGCCTATGAACTAACATACCCGAGAAACCTTTCGGATGAAGCACCTTCCCAAGGAACTCCCAATTCACTTAGTCATACACTTTTTTAAAGTCTAACTTGAGAAATAAGCTCCCATGCCTTTTCACCTTGAGTCCGTGTGCGATCTCATGTATGGCCGAAACCCCCTCATGTAAACACATGCCCTTGATAAACGCTGATTGGCTAGGATCAATTGTCCCGTGCGCTAACGGAGCAAGTCGAACATCGTACACCTTGACAACAAACATAAAGATGACATTGATCACGGATATCGGTCTACACCGCTTGACCGATTTGCTCCCTTGACATTTGGAATCAACAAAAGAATCTTGAAGTTCAAGCGCGCAATGTCCACCCTCCCTAGGGTAAAATCTTTAAGCATCTGCAAGATTGGTGCCTTCATGATTCCCCAGAATTTCTTGAAGAAGAGCAAAGGGAGGCCATCTGGGCTAGGGTCCGAATCAGTCTTCATGCTAAGAAGAACCTCATCTAGATCTTCGGAGTGAACGACAGCTCAAGCTGACTCAAGCTGAGCATTCTCCGCCTCAGACACTTGTTTCTCCACCGGTCACAAGCCTAGAGCTAGGGAAACACCCTATCCTCCCCTTGGAACCCATGAGTCCATGATATAACTTTTTTCGATAAAGGATGCTTTATTACTTCAAGAAGCAATTACATCCAGCCTCTGCATAACCAGGATGCACACAGCCGTTTGTTGTCTCAAGTGACCAAAGTTACATAAAACAAAAAAGGCGAAATACGTATCGGAATGATGAATCATATATCGCCTAAGAGCTAAGTGGAGCTTCTATCCGTAGACTATGCTGCCACCCATGTAGGGAAAAAGTATCCCTCGCCGTATCCTCCAACCGTGTACAGACCTCCGTAAACAGGTCTCGGTTCTCCTCCCGCTGAAGAGGTAACCACGAACGGAGAATACCTGTGCATCTGTAGATAACCTGCAACAAAGAGCAATTTTTGTCATTAAAGATCTTGTCATTTCTACATAGCCAGAGCGCCCAGATAACTGCTAGCGCCCCCATCCTAAGAAGCATTTTAAACCTTGAGTTGATACCATGAAGCCAATTGCCAAAGACATTAGCGACACTAGTCGGGGGATACAAGGTAGACGCTACTTGGATGACTGACCATATAGATCTCGCAAACTGGCACTGGAAGAATAAATGATTGATGGTTTCATCATGATGACAAAAGACACATCGTGTACTTCCGTGCCAATTCCGCTTAACAAGATTGTCTTTGGTGAGAATAACCCCTCGACGAAGATACCATCCAAAAAAATTAATTTTTAATGGTATCTTCATCTTCCAAATTTTCTTATTATTATCAACTGGTAAATCAGAAAGCAGGATCGCATTGTATAAAGATTTTACAGAAAAAGAACCATCTACATGGAGGTTCCATCGAAATTCATCTGGCTCTGGCGATAATTGAATATCTCCAAGCCGCAGAATTAGGTTGTTCCATGCCACGAGCCTTTGTCCTAGTAAAACCCGTCTGAACGTCACATTCGGGGGTGAGGTAGCCATTACAGTTGCAATGGTATCACCTTGGCGACGCGCAATTCTATACAAAGCGGGATACTGTTCACATAGGGGTGCATTGTCGAGCCAAGCATCTTCCCAGAACCGTATCTGTGCACCATTCTTAATGGAGAAAGTCCCATGTCGAAAAAAGACATTTTTTGTCGCCATAAGACCAGCCCAGAAGTGTGAATCCCCAGGTTTCCAAACCACTTGAGATAATGTCTTCGAGCCGATGTACTTTCTCCGAAGTATAGTTTGCCAAATCCCATCCTCGGTAAGTAGCTTAAAAAGCCATTTACCCAGTAGCGCTGAATTCTTGACCTCCAGGTCATGAACTCCAAGCCCTCCTTGATCTTTGGGACTACAAACTATACTCCATTTAACCAGTCGATATTTCTTTTTCTCGTTGTCCCCTTGCCAAAAGAATCTGGATCGATAATAATCGAGTTTGTGCAGAATTCCTTTGGGTAAGATGAAGAATGATAACATATACAGTACCATATTAGTTAGTACTGAATTAATGAGTACCAATCTTCCACCCAGGGACAACAATTTACCTTTCCAACTACTGAGGCGTTTTTGTAATCTTTCTTCCACTAATTTCCATTCCGCAATTGTAAGTCTCCGATAGTGAATCGGAATACCCAAATAGCGAATCGGAAATTGGCCTTGCCCGCAACCAAATAACTCTGTATACAGAGCTACATCGTCTTGGGCATCACCGAAGCAGAACAATTCACTTTTATGGAAGTTAATTTTCAATCCCGATAATTGCTCAAAAGCTGCTAAAATTAATTTCAGATTTCGAGCTTTTTCAAGATCATGATCCATAAAAAGAATTGTGTCATCGGCATATTGAAGGATAGATAAGCCACCATCAACTAGATGTGGAATCACCCCTTCAATTTGACCATCAGACTTGGCCCGCTCTATGAGTATCGCCAACATATCCGCTACGATGTTAAACAACATCGGAGATAACGGATCCCCTTGGCGTAACCCTTTTCGCGTTTGGAAGTAGTGTCCGGTGTCATCATTGACCCGTATAGCCACACTACCACCATACACAAAATCATTAATTAGAGCTCGCCACTCAGGCGAAAAGCCTTTCATCCTGAGTGTCTGTTGAAGGAAAGACCATTTAACTTTATCATACGCCTTCTCAAAATCAAGCTTTAAAATAACCCCATTTAATTTCTTAGAATGCATCTCATGTACCGTCTCATGCAAAACCGCCACTCCATCAAGGATATTCCGTCCTTGCATAAAGGCTGTTTGCGATGGTAAAACCACATGATCCGCAACCGTATTAAGTCTAATGGTGGCCACTTTAGTGAAAATCTTGAAACTTACATTTAATAGGCAAATGGGTCTATATTGTTGGATCCTTTCTGCCTCATTAATTTTCGGTAACAAGATAACTTCACCAAAATTTAGACGAAATAATTCTAGTTGTCCAATGTGTAAATCACTGAACAAATCTAGAAGGTCCGATTTAATAGTATCCCAGAAGGTTTGATAAAACTCTGCTGGAAAACCATCTGGACCCGGTGCTTTGTTGCATTCCATTTGGAAAACTGCCTTCTTAACCTCTTCCTCAGTATAAGGTGCGGTTAGCAAGCCATTTTCTTCCAAAGAAACTTGGGGTATATCATCCGTTAAGTCCTCGTTAAGAGAGAAAGTACTTTCCTCCGGAGGACCAAACAGACCCTTATAATAGTTAGTAATGTAAGACTTGAGTTGCTCATGGCCTTCAATCAACCCTTCATCTTGAATAAGAGAGTGAATACGTTTTTTCCGGTGTCTCCCATTGGCTAAGCCATGGAAATACCTCGTATTTGAGTCTCCTTCCAAGATGAATTGAGCCTTGGATCGTTGATACCATTTGAGTTCCTCTTCGCGGAGAAGACCGGCCATCTGTTCATTGGATTGATTTTTAAGTTCAATCTCATGTGTAGACAGTGGTCTAATCTCCGCAACAGCCTCAAGCTCATCAATCACATTTGATAAGCGAGTCTTTTCTTTTTTAAGAATACCAGCCGTATGGGCAGCCCAACCAGAGAGATGTTTGCGCATAGACCGCATTTTATTATTCCATCTCAAGATAGGTGTACTTCCCCCGACCGGTCTTTCCCAAACCCTTTTAACCATATCATGAAATCCCTCTCGATATATCCAGCCAAGTTCAAATTTGAACGGCCGTTTACAAACGGGTCTGGGATTTCCAGTGGTTAGAAGGATGGGAGCGTGGTCAGACAGTTTTTCAATACGTTCTAGTGCACGGACTGACACCATAGGGTATTTACTTTCCCATTCGGTATCCATCAACACGCGATCTAGTTTCTCGTATGTGGGCTCCGGCAAGCTGTTTGCCCAAGTAAACTGTCGACCAGTCATAAACACCTCTCTTAAATCAAGGCTATCGATGACAGCGTTGAACAAGAAAGGCCAATGACCATCAAAGCGGCCTTTACTTTTCTCATGAGGGAACCTCAACAAATTAAAATCACCTCCGATTAAAATCGGATAAGGATTATCCTTTGTAAGGTTTACCAACTCACGTAAAAAGTCAGCCTTAAACACTTCCTGGGCGGCACCATACACAGCGACCAGACTCCATATGAAACCGTCTGCTTTATTCTGAATGTCGAGTTTAATGTGATACTCTCCATCAGAACTAGCCAAAACGGTCATGGTGTCTATACGGACGCCAAGTAAAATGCCCCCAGACCTACCACGAGGCGGGCGAGAAAACCACTGAAAGTTAATCCCGCCTGACAAACGGTCGAGAAAACTTTGAGAGAAATTCCGCCTACCCGTCTCCGAAATAGCAAGAAAATCTAAATCATAATCTCTACAACCATCAGCAATGTGGGAATGCTTAGCCAAGTCACGAAGACCTCTGCTATTCCGGAACATGCCATTCATCGAGAAACTATTTTAGATTTAGAATTCTTACCATACCTGCGAGATTTCTTTCCAGCCGATGATCGAGAACCACGTTCGGACGCTTGTAAATCAGAACTAAGCTCCGCGTGTTCTAAATCAACTTCTGAAATGTTGCCAATTATAGCCGAGAGAATTTGACCATCTAGGATGTCATCATCATCATCGTCTATAATTGCCGTTTCAGGCCCAGTGGAGACATTCGGAACAACCGTCCAGACAGTTTGATAACCCACAAGTATAGGGGATCGCAACAGTCTTCGCGGGAAGTAAATCCCAATTTATTGATTCGACACAAGGGGAGACAAAGAATACTTAGGCCTTAACAGCGGAGTTGTCAATTCAGCCGCACTGGAAACAGACTTGCTCGCAAGAGTTTATCAGAGTAACAGCTTTATAGCAAAGAGTAGTGAAATAACAGCAATAGAGTTACAGCAGTAGTGATTATAGTAAACAACAGATTAAAATACTGTAGGCACGGGGACGGATGACGGGCGTTGCATGGATGAGAGAAACTCATGTAACAATCATAGCAGGGCATTTGCAGATAATAATAAAACGGTGTCCAAGTACAAAGCAATCAATAGGCATGTGTTCCAATTATAGTCGTACGTGCTCGCAATGAGAAACTTGCACAACATCTTTTGTCCTACCAGCCGGTGGCAGCCGGGCCTCAAGGGAATCTACTGGATATTAAGGTACTCCTTTTAATAGAGTACCGGAGCAAAGCATTAACACTCCGTGAACACATGTGATCCTCACGTCACTACCATCCCCTCCGGTTGTCCCGATTCTTGTCACTTCGGGGCCATTGGTTCCGGATAGCGACATGTGTATACAACTTGCAGGTAAGACCATAAACAATGAATATCATGATGAAACAATAACATGTTCAGATCTGAGATCATGGCACTCGGGCCCTAGTGACAAGCATTAAGCATAACAAGTTGCAACAATATCATCAAAGTACCAATTACGGACACTAGGCACTATGCCCTAACAATCTTATGCTATTACATGACCAATCTCATCCAATCCCTACCATCCCCTTCGGCCTACAGCGGGGGAATTACTCACACATGGATGGGGGAAGCATGGCTGGTTGATGGAGAGGCGTCGGTGATGATGATGGCGATCTCCCCCAATTCCCCGTCCCGGCGGAGTGCCAGAACGGAGACTTCTGGCTCCCGAGACGGAGTTTCGCGATGTGGCGGCGTTCTGGAGGCTTTCTGGGGACTTCGACTTCTCTCCCGTGCGTTTTTAGGTCGAAGACAATATATAGTCCGAAGGAGGGCGTCGGAGGCCGGCCGAGGGGGCCACACCACAGGGCCGCGCGGGGCCCTCCTGGGCCGCGCGGGGCCCTCCTGGGCCGCGCCGCCCTATGGTGTGGGGCCCTCGGGCCTCCACCTGATTTGTCCTTCTGGCTCCGTCAATATTCTGGGAAAATAGGGCCTTCTGCATAAATTCCGAGGATTTTCCTGAAAGTTGGATTTCTGCACAAAAACGAGACACCAGTTCTGCTGAAAACAGCGTTAGTCCGTGTTAGTTGCATCCAAAATACACAAATTAGAGGCAAAACAATAGCAAAAGTGTTCGGGAAAGTAGATACGTTTTGGACGTATCAACTCCCCCAAGCTTAGCTTATTGCTTGTCCTCAAGCAATTCAGTTAACAACTGAGCGATAAAAGAACTTTCACGAACGTATTTGCTCATATGATGTATATATTCTCATGCTATGGCTAATACTCAAGCAGTTCATAATGAGATGCATACAAATGAGATCATCTAACAGCTATGTCAATCATGGAGAGGTACCAACAATTAATAATAAGCATCATGAATCATGTATATAAGCAGGATCGCAATGTTCATAAGAGAGTATGATAAAGTGGTATCTCGCTTGCCCGTATTTGATCGGCAAAACATAAATGCCAGGCACCTCTGGAGTTCATAGAAAGACTAGAAGTAGTGATTGTCAAAGATAAAAGCATCAAAGTTATACCACAATCAATCATATTTTGAGACAAGCATATTATACTAAGAATGACAGTTGTGCTCTCAAGATAGTGCTCAAAGAAAGAATGGAGACACAACATAAAAGTAAAAGATTGACCCTTCGCAGAGGGAAGCAGGGATTAACATGCGCTAGAGCTTTTCATTTTTTAAACAGGAGTAAAATTATTTTGAGAGGTGTTTGTTGTTGTCAACGAATGGTAATGGGTACACCAACTACCTCGCCAACCGGACTCCCAAGAGCGGCTCCCATGAATTATTTTTATGTTTATGTGGCACTCCTTCCAACCTTTCTTTCACAAACCATGGCTAACCGAATCCTCGGGTGCCTGCCAACAATCTCATACCATGAAGGAGTGCCTTTTTATTTTAGTTTTATTATGATGACACTCCCCCAACCTTTGCTTACACAAGCCATGGCTAACCGAATCCCTCGGGTGCCGTCCAACGATCACATACCATGGAGGAGTGTCTATTTAAGTTAATTAATTTGGGACTGGGAATCCCATTGCCAGCTCTTTTTGCAAAATTATTGGATAAGCGGATGTGCCACTAGTCCATAATGAAAGTCCGTCAAAAGTAAATGACAAGGTTGAAAGTTAAACACCACATACTTCCTCATGATCTATGAAACATTAACACAAATTGAGAAGCATTTTGAAGGTTTTAAAGGTAGCGCATGAGAATTTACTTGGAATGGTTTGAAATGCCATGCATAGGTATTTATGGTGGACACTTTGGAACAACTCGGTTTTCAGGTGTTTGGAAGCACGAGCAGCGTTCCCGCTCAGTACAAGTGAAGGCTAGCAAAAGACTAGGGAGCGACAAATCAAGAGAGCAGTAACTGTCATAATCATGCTTGCGGCAAAATAAATTAACGGAGGCATAAAAGTGATACAAGAACTCTGAAGCAATATAAATCATCGAGGCCTAATTGACTTTTGTTCAGTCATATGCATGCGTGAGCATGTGCCAAGTCGATATAAATGAATTATTCAGAGGAGGATACCACAATGCCATACCTACTTATGAATAAAACAATGCAAGCAAACATCCATGACATGCTACTCATATTAATAAATTGGAGCTAAACATGAGAGATCATGAACTACTAGACTTTCTCAAATGACATATACCTCACATGAACCAACTAAGCATGCTCACATGGATGAGTATATGTACAAAAATGAAAACAAATAGAGTTCATACCAGCCTCTCACCACAATCCAATTGTCGTAGATCGTCATTATTGCCTTTCACTTGTGTAGCTTGGATAATATAAAATGAAAACCACGCTCCAGCCATCGAAGACCATTGAACTCATGATGAACTTTACAAACCAAAGAAGAACAGCAAATATTTTTGGTGTTTTCGAATTGGAAACAAGAACAAAAGAAACAAGCAAACAAAGCAAAATCTTTTTGAGTTTTCTTATAGCAAACTAGCAATAGCAAATAAAGCGAAATAAATGCAAGAAATCAAAACAAACAAATGATGAAGAGAAACAACAGAAATATTTTTGGTCTTTTTGTGTTTTGGGAAAGAAACAAAGCAAAAACAAGAAATAGCAAACTAGAAGACTCACATAAACACAAAGCAGCAGAAATTCGTCAAACTTGACAGCAGTACAGTACTCGATTTTTAATAAATTCTTCCACTGCTCAAATCGAAAAGTGTTCAACTAATGAAAGTTAGATAACAACCTGGGGAACATGCACAAAAATTGGCTTCGCAAAATACTGTTCTGGCTATTTTTGGGAATTTTTTCGGTAACAGTCCAGAATCTATTTTCAGGCAGCACTTCCCCAAATATCATCTCCCTCTCATTAGAAAACCACTCAAACAAACAAAACAAGTATATACAAGTATCCAACAATCATAATATGCAAAGAATGAGTGATGCCGGTATACCTCCCCCCAAGCTTAGGCTTTTGGCCTAAGTGGAGTTCAACCCCAGCGAGGGTCGCTGTTCCTCGCCGGTGGATAATGCATGGCGTAGTCATAGTAAGGTTCCTGTGCAGAAGAAAAGCGTGGAGGCTCCACATGCCCAAAATGTTGATGCGAGGAACTTGCTGCATCGGATGATGAGTCGAGGTGTTCCTCGGCCTCCTCCGTGTTGTCTCTTGCATGATGGCCTCCTCCCTCTATGTGTGCATTCAGTGCACCTTCTGTGACCGACCAATCCTCCCTGGAATCAAGGTTAAATAGAACAGGCGCAGGCAATCTTACTAGTTTCTCAGTTTTCTTAGTTATTCTCCAGACTTTCTTATAAAATGTCATCTTGTAAAACAGGTTACCCAAGTTAGATGAATCAGAAACAAATTCATGTTTAATCATAGAGACTATGTCAAGTTTTTCTATGGAAAGTTGAATATCAAGATGATGAGGTTCTACATTATGCAAAGCTAGTAAACGAGAGGCGATGAGACCTCCACAAATTCCACCTTTCTCACGGTTAGTAGCAAGTCTATAAGCTATCAATGCCCCCAAATTATAAGTCTTACTACCTTGCAGTGCAGCAGCTAGAAAAGCTAAATCTTGGATAGATAGTTTACCACCACTCTTTCTAGCAAGAACGCATTTAGTAATGAAATAAGCAAAGTAGCGGATAGCTGGGAGTTGAATGCTAGTAATTTTACCACCATCCTCTGAGAAACTCCTTCCATGACAAATCATCTCGAAGAGGCTTAAGAGCTCTCGCGGCGATCCCCTTATCTTCTCGCATGATCCCCATTGCGGTACTCTAATTGCTGTACAAAAATCATTGAATGGCAAGTTGACAGTTTTATTATAAATCTTATACTGAACCATGGGGTTAGATTGCGACCAATTGAACTTAAAGTCCTGCACAACAGACATAGTTAATTTTGCATATTGGCATGGTTCTCCATCAACAAAATCATTCAACCCTGCACGAGAAATTAGATTCTGAACATCTTCCAATATTCCTGCGCTTCTCATGAAATCTGTGCACGGGTAGTAAGAGGGGTATACTCCCTCTTCACGGTTCACTCTCATGACTTGTTGCACCTCTAATTCTTGTTGGTTTAGTTGATATCTATTCCATTCCATTTTCTGAAATTTTTCAACAAACAATATAAAACTTGATTTGGTGACATATAATCGAGGGGAACTACTATAGGAACTTGCTAGAGTACTAATCATGCATCAAAACTAGTTTATACAACTTAGAACAAGCATGCAAGTTCACTAAACATGTTACCTACAGCAGCAAAATATTCAAGATATACTCAACCAAACAAAATTCTACTTGGATAATCGGAGGAGTCACATACAGAGCAAATGTGCCAAATTTCAGACAGAAATCTGGGCTGAGCAAAGAGATCGAAAAATCCTGAGCTCTTGAGCAAAAACGCGAGTGAGAGAAAGCTGGTGCGAGTTTTTTCGGGAGAGAGAAGATTCTGGGAGAAAGAGATGCTAAAGTGGGGCAAGGAGGGGCCCACACCACAGGGTGGCGCGCCCCCCTCCGCCGCGCCTGGTGGTGTGGCACCCTGGGGTGCCCCACAGGTCATCCTCTGGTGCTCCCAGGTGCCTCTTCGAAAAATAGGACCAACGGTATAATTTTTGTGAATTTTTGAAAACTTTGAAAAATGCACATTTCTGGGTATTAAGTTTATTATTACTGGCCAGGAAATTTTTTGAAATCTCTAATTAACTAAGGAACTTTGCAAACCAAAAGTGCTACAGCAAATAAAACAAGTGGAGGAAGAAAGAGATGTTGTTTACCTCCCCTATGCATATAAAAGGTATTCGTTAACAAGGTTGATCAAGTCTTGCCACCGAATAAATTTTACATAGCATATGAAGAAATAAACCTCAAATCAATCATGTTACCTTGAATTGTATTGATATGGATCCAATCATAAGATTTTGATAACCTTCTTTAGGCTCATATATAGGACAATCGATAGTTCCAATTTTGATAGTTCTCACATTAGAAATAGTATTGACTCCACATACTTTATCAATCCTCTTGGGGAAATAGACGGTATGCTCCTTATCATCAACATTGAAAGTAACCTTTCCTTTATTGCAATCAATAACAGCCCCTGCGGTGTTAAGAAAAGGTCTCCCAAGAATAATAGATATATTATCATCTTCAGGCATTTCCAACACAACAAAATCAGTTAATATCAAGCAGTTATTAGTAACTTGAACAGGAACATCCTCACATATACCAACAGGAATAGCAGTAGATTTATCAGCCATTTGCAAAGATATATCAGTAGGTATCAATTTATCTAAATAGAGTCTCTTATAAAGAGAAAAAGGCATAACACTAACACCGGCTCCCAAGTCACATAGAGCAGTTTTAACATAATTATTCTTAATAGAACAAGGAATAGTAGGTATACCTGGGTCGCCCAACTTCTTCGGCACTTTGCCATTGAAAGAGTAATTAGCAAGCATAGTAGAAATTTCCTCATTGGGGATTTTCCTTTTGTTAGTAACAATATCTTTCATATACTTTGAATAAGGAGGCAATTTAATAGCATCAGTCAAAGGGATTTGCAAAAATAAGGGTTTCATCCAATCACAAAATTTATTATAGTGTTCTTCCTCCTTTGATTTTAGTTTCTTAGCAGGAAAAGGCATTTGCTTTTGCACCCAAGGTTCTCTTTCATTACCATGTTTCTTAGCAATAAAATCTTCTTTAGTATACTTTTTATTTTTATCATGCTTTTCAGGTTCATCTTCTACCTCTTCTTTATCAGAAGCATCATTCTTATCATTATCATTATCATGTTCATTACCACTTTCAGTTTCAGCATCAGAAATAGAAATACTATTAGGATCATTAACAGGTTCAGAGGATTCTACAACATTTTTATGTTTCTTCTTCTTTTTCTTCTTAGAATGAGCACTAGGTTCAATTCGTTGAGAATCTTGTTCAATTCTTTTGGGGTGCCCTTCAGGATATAGAGGATCCTGGGTAGAGACACCACCTCTAGTTGTTACTTCATAAGCATGTTTCTCTTTAGAATTATTATTTAGCAAGTCATTTTGCACTTTAGTGAGTTGATCAATTTGAGTTTGAATCATTTGAAAATTTTTAACAAGCATCTTAACATCATTGGAGGTTCTCTCCACAATATCATGCAAATTGCTAATAGCTTGAGAATTTTCCATTAGATGATTCTCTACTCTCATATTAAAATTTTCTTGCTTAACAATATAATTATCAAACTCATCTAAGCATTGAGCAGGAGGTTTTGAATACGGAATATCTTCCCTAGTAAAGCGTTGAAGGGAGTTTACCTCAATCATGGATGAAGGGGAATTATCTCACATATATCTTCTATAGGAGGTAGATTCTTCACATCTTCGGATTTAATACCTTTCTCCTTGAGAGACTTCTTAGCTTCCCTCATATCTTCATCATTCAATTCAATTAAACCCCTCTTCTTCAATATTGGCGTTGGAGTTGGTTCAGGTGTATTCCAATCATCATGATTCCGGCTTATTTTAGCCAATAATTCTTCAGCTTCGTCTGGAGTTCTTTTCCTGAAAACACAACCAGCACAACTATCCAAATATGCTCTAGATTCAATGGTTAGTCCACTATAAAATATATCAAGTAGATCATTCTTTTCTAAATCATGTCCAGGTCGAGCTCTGATAAGAGAACAAAATCTTGCCCATGCCGCAGGCAATTTCTCTTCATCTCCCTGGTCAAACCTATAAATTCTCTGTAAAGCAGCATGTTGAGCACTAGCAGGAAAGTATTTTCGAAAGAAAACATCACGCAAATCAGATGGACTTTTAATAGAACCAGGAGGCAAATTATTATACCAAGTTTTAGCATCATCCTTTAATGAGAAAGGAAATTTTTTAATGACAAAGTAAGTACGCATCTTGTCATCATCAGAAAACAAGCTACTCATAGAAGAAAGTTCATTCATGTGTTCTACAGCACTTTCTTTTTCAGTACCACAAAAGGGTGCTTTCTCTACAATAGCTATATGAGATAGATCAAGAGAAAAATCATAATCTTTATCCTTAATGCATATAGGAGATGTGGCAAATTCAGGATCAGGAGATAGCTTATGTCTAACAGTATATTGTGTAAGAAACTTTTTAATGTTTCTTGCATCAGCAGTAGCATTGCATCTATTAATAAAATCATCATTAAGCTCCACATAATCTTCATCAGGATCATCACTAGAATAATCAAGTTCAGGTGAACTAACAGGTGTAGTGGCATTTTCATCAGGAGTTTCAGCATTTTCAATTTGTCTAGACCTAGCAATTGTAGCATCTAGAAAGGATCCCAATGAACCACTATCATCAAGCACAGCAGAAACATTATCAATATTATGAGAGTTTTCAGATTCAGCAGAAGTACCAGCAAGTGAAGCTTGTGGCGGTGAAACAAGTTGACTTATCACAGATGGTGAATCAAGTGTAGCAGAGGTACTCAGAGTTGTACCTTTTCTTGTAGTGGATGGTAATATGGCGACTTTAGAATCGCGAGGTTTACCCATGATGGAGAATTTGCAGCGAACAATATCAATCCAAGTGAACTTCCAAATAAAGCTATGCTCCCGGCAACGGCGCCAGAAAACAGTCTTGATAACCCACAAGTATAGGGGATCGCAGCAGTCTTCGCGGGAAGTAAATCCCAATTTATTGATTCGACACAAGGGGAGACAAAGAATACTTGGAGGCCTTAACAGCGGAGTTGTCAATTCAGCTACACCTGGAAACAGACTTGCTCGCAAGAGTTCATCAGTAGTAACATTTTATAGCGATAGCAAGTGAAATAAGCAGTAGAGTAACAGACAGCAGTAGTGATTATAGTAAACAACAGGATTAAAATACTGTAGGCACGGGGATGGATGACGGGCGTTGCATGGATGAGAGAAACTCATGTAACAATCATAGCAGGACATTTGCAGATAATAATAAAACGGTGTCCAAGTATAAAGCAATCAATAGGCATGTGTTCCAATTATAGTCGTACGTGCTCGCAATGAGAAACTTGCACAACATCTTTTGTCCTACCAGCCGGTGGCAGCCGGGCCTCAAGGGAATCTATGGATATTAAGGTACTCCTTTTAATAGAGTACCGGAGCAAAGCATTAACACTCCGTGAACACATGTGATCCTCACGTCACTACCATCCCCTCCGGTTGTCCCGATTCTTGTCACTTCGGGGCCATTGGTTCCGGACAGCGACATGTGTATACAACTTGCAGGTAAGACCATAAACAATGAATATCATGATGAAACAATAACATGTTCAGATCTGAGATCATGGCACTCGGGCCCTAGTGACAAGCATTAAGCATAACAAGTTGCAACAATATCATCAAAGTACCAATTACGGACACTAGGCACTATGCCCTAACAATCTTATGCTATTACATGACCAATCTCATCCAATCCCTACCATCCCCTTCGGCCTACAGCGGGGGAATTACTCACACATGGATGGGGGAAGCATGGCTGGTTGATGGAGAGGCGTCGGTGATGATGATGGCGATGATCTCCCCAATTCCCCGTCCCGGCGGAGTGCCAGAACGGAGACTTCTGGCTCCCGAGACGGAGTTTCGCGATGTGGCGGCGTTCTGGAGGCTTTCTGGCGACTTCGACTTCTCTCCCGTGCGTTTTTAGGTCGAAGACAATATATAGTCCGAAGGAGGGCGTCGGAGGCCGGCCGAGGGGGCCACACCACAGGGCCGCGCCGCCCTATGGTGTGGGGCCCGGGCCTCCACCGATTTGTCCTTGGCTCCGTCAATATTTGGGAAAATAGGGCCTTCTGCATAAATTCCGAGGATTTTCCGAAAGTTGGATTTCTGCACAAAAATGAGACACCAGAGCAGTTCTGCTGAAAACAGCGTTAGTCCGTGTTAGTTGCATCCAAAATACACAAATTAGAGGCAAAACAATAGCAAAAGTGTTTGGGAAAGTAGATACGTTTTTGACGTATCAGTACCCAAGGAAACCCCTAGGATACTCAAATTAGAAGAAATACGAGTATCTGAAAAAGTAACAAAAGACTAGGGCGGTTGTTTAATACCTGCCGTGTCAAGGTTCATCTCCGCCTTGCGTCGCATGGCTCTCTGCATGACGTCCTCATCCGTCACCCCCGCTCCATCCTCCGATAGAGCAAACCTCCCACTTCTCCTCACCGTTGGCTGAACGACTGGAGGAGGGACCGTGAGTGAAGGTTGCTGCAAGGAGGCTGGTGACGGAGTGGGCGAGCGCAGCGGAGAACCATCTGGTGAAGCAGGAGCCGATACAGGGGTAGCGGGTGAAGAAGCCCCCTGTATCTCTCCCGCCTTGGCCGGCGGTGTGGCGGTAGATGGCGACGCAGACGGCGGCGACGAGGAAGCCGGTGGAGCCGCAAGCTCGGAAGACATGCCCGTCATAGGAGGCGGAGTCCTCGGAGTCCGGTGCTCGCAAACCCGCATCTCCTCCACCACTGCGTCACTCGGACGTGGCAGAGGCGAAGCAGGCTCGGGCATCACCTCCGGCCGGGTCCCCTGCGTGGCGCCCTCCGAGACCGCCTGTCCGGCGAAGACGACGTCGTGGTGGCCTGCTGCACCGGTGGCACGGGGTCCCCAGCAGGCGGCAAAGGCGACGCCGTGGCCGGCTGCGACACCGCCTGGTGGGGTGATGTCTACGGGTGCTTCTATTCTTGTAGACAGTGTTGGGCCTCCAAGAGCAGAGGTTTGTAGAACAACAGCAAGTTTCCCTTAAGTGGATCACCCAAGGTTTATCGAACTCGGGGAGGAAGAGGTCAAAGATATCCCTCTCATGCAACCCTGCAACCACAAAGCAAGAAGTCTCTTGTGTCCCCAACACACCTAATAGGTGCACTAGTTCGGCGAAGAGATAGTGAAGTATAGGTGTGATACGCGTACAACACGTGTCCGTTGGGAACCCCAAGAGGAAGGTGTGATGCGTACAGCGACAAGTTTTCCCTCAGTAAGAAACCAAGGTTTATCGAACCAGTAGGAGCCAAGAAGCACGTTGAAGGTTGATGGCGGCGAGATGTAGCAACACCAGGGATTCCGGCGCCAACGTGGAACCTGCACAACACAACCAAAGTACTTTGCCCCAACGAAACAGTGAGGTTGTCAATCTCACCGGCTTGCTGTAACAAAGGATTAGATGTATAGTGTGGATGATGATTGTTTGCAGAGAATAGTAAAACAAGTATTGCAGTAGATTGTATTCGATGTAAAAGAATGGACCGGGGTCCACATTTCACTAGAGGTGTCTCTCCCATAAGATAAATAGCATGTTGGGTGAACAAATTACAGCTGGGCAATTGACAAATAGAGAGGGCATGACCATGCACATACATGATATGATGAGTATAGTGAGATTTAATTGGGCATTACGACAAAGTACATAGACCGCTATCCAGCATGCATCTATGCCTAAAAAGTCCACCTTCAGGTTATCATCCGAACCCCTTCCAGTATTAAGTTGCAAACAATAGACAATTGCATTAAGTATGGTGCGTAATGTAATCAATAACTACATCCTCGGACATAGCATCAATGTTTTATCCCTAGAGGCAACAGCACATCCACAACCTTAGAACTTTCTTCACTCCAGATTTAATGGAGGGAGACTGTTGGAGATATGCCCAAGAGGCAATAATAAAGTGGTTATTATAATATCTTTGTGTTTATGATAAATGTTTGCATACCATGCTATAATTGTATTAACCGAAACATTGATACATGTGTGTTATGTAAACAACAAGGAGTCCCTAGTAAGCCTCTTGTATAACTAGCTTGTTGATTAATGGATGATCATGGTTTCGTGATCATGAACATTGGATGTTATTAATAACAAGGTTATGTCATTAGTTGAATGATATAATGGACACACACCCAAATGAGCGTAGCATAAGATCAAGTCATTAAGTTCAATTTGCTATAAGCTTTTGATACATAGTTGCCTTAGTCCTTCGACCATGAGATCATGTAAATCATTTACACCGGAAGGGTACTTTGATTACATCAAACGCCATTGCGTAAATGGGTGGTTATAAAGATGGGATTAAGTATTTGGAAAGTGTGAGTTGAGGCATATGGATCAATAGTGGGACTTGTCCATCCTGATGACGGATAGATATACTCTGGGCCCTCTCGGTGGAATGTCGTCTGATTAGCTTGCAAGCATATGATTTGATCATAAGAGATGACATACCGCGGTACGAGTAAAGAGTACTTGTCGGTAACGAGGTTGAACAAGGTATGGAGATACCGATGATCAAACCTCGGATAAGTAAAATATCGTGTGACAAAGGGAATTGACATCGTATGTAAATGGTTCAATCGATCACTAAGTCATCGTTGAATATGTGGGAGCCATTATGTATCTCCAGATCCCGCTATTGGTTATTGCTCGGAGAGGAGTCTCGACCATGTCTGCATAGTTCGCGAACCGTAGGGTGACGCGCTTAAGGTTCGATGTCGCATAAGTAGATTTGAATATGGTATGGAGACGAAGTTTGTTCGGAGTCTCGGATGTGATCCAGGATGTCACGAGGAGGTCCGAAATAGAGAATAAGATTCATATAAGGGAAGTTGATTTCTGGGTTTCGGAAATGTTCGGGATTTTTCCGGTGGTTGACTGGAAGGTTCTAGAAGGTTCCGGAGGGGTCCACCATGGGGCCCACGACCTAGGAGGCCTAGCATGGGCCGAGGGGATGCTCCCTGGCCTAATGGGCCAGGGGCACATGGCCCCCAAGGCCCAGGCCGGCCAACCCCCTAGGGTTTCCTAGGGGGGATCAACTTGGGGAGGGGAAAGCCCTCTCCCCTCTTGGCCGCCGCCCCCCCAACCCTAGATGGGAAGGGGGGCCACCTTGGCCGGCTGGCCCCCTATATAAAGAGGGGAGGGGGTGGCCGGCCACACCCCCCATCCATTGCCTCCTCCTCTGGCCGCCTCTCCCTCCACCATACGCTCGGCTTAGGCGAAGCCCTGCAGCTTTTCTTCCTCCACTACCACCACCACGCCGTCGTGCTGCTGGAATTTGGAGGAGATCTACCACACCTCCGCTGCCCGCTGGAACGGGAGAGGAAGGAGCTTCATCGATACCGTACGCGCGACCGAGTACGGAAGTGCTGCCGGATTGCAGCACCGGGGACGATCGTCTACACCAACAACGAGATTAATCTCGTAGGCTTTGGAATCTTCGAGGGTTAGTCTCATCTCCAACTTGTTGCTTCGATCTTGTAGATTAGATCTTGGGTGTTCCATAGATTAGATCTTGGATTTATTCGTCTTTGCGGTAGGAAAATTTTTGTTTTCTATGCTACGAACCCCATCAGTGGTATCAGAGCCATGTCTATGCATAGATCTGTTGCACGAGTAGAACACAATGGTTTTGTGGGCGGTGATGCTCTTGTTGCTTTAGTTTGTGTACTTTGCTTCTTGCGGGATGGTGGGATGAAGCGGCCCGGGCTAACTTTACATGACCGCGTCTCATGAGACTTGCTCCACGCTTGACATGCAACTTGTATTGCATAAGTGGCTTTGCGGGTGTCTGTCTCTCCCACCATAGTGAAGATTGTAATTTACACTTCTATTGTCAACACTAGTATCACCGTTGTGGTTCATGTTCGTAGGTAGATTGGATCTTACTCGAAAACCCTAAACCACGTAAAATATGCAAACCAAATTAGAGGCGTCTAACTTGTTTTTGCAGGGTTTGGTGATGTGATATGGCCATGATGTGATGATGATTATATTTGATGTATGAGATGTTCATTATTGTATTATGGCAACCGGCAGGAGCCTAATGGTTGTCTTTAATTTTGTTAAAGACCTGCGTGTCTATTCATCATGTAATAGCTTTATTTCAAGTAGTTGTTATAGTAGCTATAAGTGATGGACAACCATGAAGCGGCGCCACTGACCTTGACGCCATGCTGGTGATGATGAAGATCATGTCCGTGCTTTGGAGATGGAGATCAAAAGCACAAAGAAGAAAGGCCATATCATATCACACATTATGAATTGCATGTGATGTTAATCCTTTTATGCATCTTATTTTGCTTAGATCGCGACGGTAGCATTATAAGATGATCCCTCTCACTAAATATCAAGATAATAAAGTGTTCATCCTTAGTATGCACCATTGCTAAGACTTGTCGTTTCGAAGCATCTCGTGATGATCGGGTGTGATAGACTCTACATGTGCATACAACGGGTGCAAGCCAGATTTGCACACGCGGATACCAAGGTTGCCTTGACGAGCCTAGCATGTACATACATGGTCTCGGAACACGGGATACCGAAAGGTAGAGCATGAATCATATGAATGATATGATGAACACTTTGAGTGTTCGCCTTTGAAGCTACATCTTTTCTCGTGAAGATCGGACTTGGTGTAGTGGATTTGGTTCGTGTAATCACTAAGACAATGCGAGGGATGTTGTTTTAAGTGGGAGTTCACCTAGTTAATTTCAGAATTAAAATTGAACTCAATTTATCATAAACTTAGTCTAAACTCTTTGCAAATATGTTGTAGATCATGGCGCCCCCTCCATCAATTTTAACCAGTTCCTAGAGAAAGAAAAGCTTAAGGGCAATGGTAGCAACTTCACTGACTGGTTCCGTCATGTGAGGATTTTCCTCACTGGTGGAAGCCTGCAATATGTGCTCGATGCACCGCTAGGTCCCCCACCACCTCCTGCAGTGTCCGAGGACATAAAGAATGTTTATGAGACTCGGGCAACTCGGTACTCCGAAGTTCAGTGTGCCATCTTGTGCAGCTTAGAGGCAGAGCTCCAAAAGCGTTTTGAGCACCACGACCCTTGTGAGATGATGCGTGAGCTCAAACTTATCTTTGAGACTCATGCGGCCGTGGAGAGCTATGAGGCCTCGAAGCAGTTCTTTACCTGCATGATGGAAGAAGGCAGCTCCGTTAGTGAGCACATGCTCGTCATGTCCGGGCATGCGAAGAAGCTCAATGACTTGGGGATGATGATCCCTAACCAGCTGGGTATTCATCGTGTCCTTCAATCACTGCCACCAAGTTACAAGAACTTCGTGATGAACTACAACATGCAGAACATGAATAAAGATTTACCTGAAATCTTTTCCATGCTGAAATCTGCTGAAGTAGAGATTAAGAAGGAGAACCAAGTGTTGATGGTCAACAAGACCACCAGTTTCAAAAAGCAGGGCAAGCCTAACAAGGGTAACTTCAAGAAGGGCGGCAAGAAAGTTGCACCGCATCCTGAGAAGCCTAAGGCTGGTCCTAAACCTGAGACTGTGTGCTATTACTGCCAGGGGAAGGGGCACTGGAAGCGTAATTGCCCCAAATACTTGGCCGATCTGAAGAGCGGCCACGTCAAAAAGAAAGGTATATTTGATATACATGTTATTGATGTCTATCTTACTGGTTCTCGTAGTAGTGCCTGGGTATTTGATACTGGTTCGGTTGCTCACATTTGTAACTCGAAACAGGAACTGCGGAATAGACGAAGCCTGGCAAGAGACGAGGTGACGATGCGCGTTGGAAATGGATCCAAAGTCGATGTGATCGCTGTCGGCACGCTCCCTCTACATCTACCTTCGGGATTAGTTTTAAACCTTAATAATTGTTATTTGGTACCTGCGTTGAGCATGAACATTATATCTGGATCTTGTTTAATGCAAGACGGTTATTCGTTTAAGTCTGAGAATAATGGTTGTTCGATTTATATGAGTAATGTCTTTTATGGCCATGCACCTGAGATGAATGGTTTATTCTTGTTAAATCTCGATAGTAGTGATACACATGTTCATAACATTAATGCTAAGCGAATGAAATTGAATGATAATTCTACTTATATGTGGCACTGTCGTCTTGGTCATATTGGAGTGAAGCGCATGAAGAAACTCCATTCCGATGGACTTCTTGAGTCACTTGACTTTGAGTCACTTGACAGATGCGAAGCATGTCTAATGGGAAAAATGACTAAGACTCCATTTTCTGGTACAATGGAGCGAGCTACAGACTTATTGGAAATCATACATACCGATGTGTGCGGACCAATGAGTGTAGCATCGCGCGGTGGTTATCGTTATGTTCTAACCTTCACGGATGATCTGAGTAGATATGGATATATTTACTTTATGAAACATAAGTCCGAGACTTTTGAGAAGTTCAAGGAATTCCAAAGTGAAGTAGAAAATCAACGTAACAAGAAGATTAAGTTTCTGCGTTCTGATCGCGGAGGTGAATATCTGAGTTATGAGTTTGGCATGCATTTAAAGAAATGTGGAATACTTTCACAGTTGACACCGCCGGGAACACCACAGCGTAATGGTGTGTCCGAACGTCGTAATCGAACTCTCTTAGATATGGTTCGGTCTATGATGTCTCTTACCGATTTGCCGTTATCGTTTTGGGGTTATGCATTAGAGACAGCCGCATTCACTTTAAATAGGGCACCATCTAAATCCGTTGAAACGACACCGTATGAACTATGGTTTGGAAAGAAACCTAAGCTGTCGTTCCTTAAAGTTTGGGGTTGCGAAGCTTATGTAAAGAAGTTACAACCTGACAAGCTAGAACCCAAAGCGGAGAAATGCGTCTTCATAGGATACCCTAAAGAAACAATTGGGTACACTTTCTATCACAGATCCGAAGGCAAAATCTTTGTTGCCAAGAACGGATCCTTTCTTGAGAAGGAGTTTCTCACTAAAGAAGTGACTGGAAGGAAAGTAGAACTCGACGAGGTTAATGAACCTTCTCTCATAGATCAGAGTAGCGCAGTGCCGGAAGAATTCCTGCACAGCCTGCACCGATAGGAGAGGAAGCGAATGATGATGATCATGAAACTTCGAACGAGGAAGCTACTGAACCTCGCAGATCGACGAGGGAACGTACCACTCCTGATTGGTATGATCCCTGTCTGAATGTCATGATTGTGGACAACAATGATGAGGACCCTGCGACGTATGAAGAAGCAATGATGAGCCCAGATTCCAACAAATGGCAAGAAGCCATGAAATCCGAAATGGGATCCATGTATGATAACAAAGTATGGACTTTGGTAGACTTACCTGATAGCCGCAAGGCTGTCGAGAATAAATGGATCTTTAAGAGAAAAACAGATGCTGATGGTAATATTACTGTCTATAAAGCTCGACTTGTCGCAAAGGGTTTCCGACAAATTCAAGGAGTTGACTACGATGAGACTTTCTCACCTGTAGCGAAGCTAAAGTCTGTGAGGATTTTGTTAGCAATAGCTGCATTTTTCGATTATGAAATTTGGCAGATGGATGTCAAAACGGCGTTCCTTAATGGTGATATTGAGGAAGAGTTGTATATGGTACAACCCAAAGGTTTTGTCGATCCTGAAAATGCTGACAAGGTATGCAAACTTCAGCGTTCCATTTATGGACTGAAGCAAGCATCCCGGAGTTGGAACCTACGCTTTGATAGAGTGATCAAAGACTTCGGTTTTATACGGACTCATGGTGAGGCCTGTATTTACAAGAAAGTGAGTGGGAGCTCTGTAGCGTTCCTGATATTATATGTAGATGACATATTATTGATTGGGAATGATATAGAACTATTAAGCAGTGTTAAAGGTTATTTGAATAAATGTTTTTCAATGAAAGACCTTGGTGAAGCAGCATACATTTTAGGCATCAAGATTTATAGAGATAGATCAAGACGCCTAATAGGCCTTTCACAGTAGTACATACCTGGACAAGATTCTAAAGAAGTTTAGAATGGATGAAAGCAAGAAAGGGTTCTTGCCTATGTTGCCAGGTAAGGTCTTGAGTAAGACTCAAGGTCCAGCTACAGCAGAAGAAAGAGAGAGGATGAGCAAGATCCCCTATGCTTCGGCAGTAGGCTCTCTCATGTATGCCATGCGTGTACTAGACCGGATATCGCACATTTGTTAGTTTGACCAGCAGATATCAAAGTGATCCAGGAATGGAACACTGGACAGCGGTCAAGAATATCCTGAAGTACTTGAAAAGGACTAAGGATATGTTTCTTTGTTATGGCGGTGACCAAGAGCTCGTTGTAACTAGTTACACCGATGCAAGTTGGAACACCGATCCTGATGACTCTAAGTCTCAGTCTGGGTACGTGTTTATATTGAATGGTGCGGCAGTAAGCTGGAGCAGTTCCAAGCAGTGCACGGTGGCGAAATCTTCAACAGAATCTGAATATATAGCGGCTTCAGAGGCTTCATCGAAGCGGTATGGATGAAGAGGTTCATTGTTGAGCTTGGTGTGGTTCCTAGTGCATTGGACCCGTTAGTCATTTATTGTGACAACACGGGTGCCATCGCCAATGCAAAGGAACCAAGGTCACACAAGAAGCTGAAGCATATCAAGCTGCGTTTCCATTCGATTCACGAGTACATCGAAGATGGTGAAGTAGAGATTTGCAAAGTACACACAGATCTGAATGTTGCAGATCCGTTGACTAAAGCTCTCCCTAGGGCAAAGCATGACCAACACCAGAATGCTATGGGTGTTAGGTACCTTACAATGTAATCTAGATTATTGACTCTAGTGCAAGTGGGAGACTGTTGGAGATATGCCCAAGAGGCAATAATAAAGTGGTTATTATAATATCTTTATGTTTATGATAAATGTTTGCATACCATGCTATAATTGTATTAACCGAAACATTGATACATGTGTGTTATGTAAACAACAAGGAGTCCCTAGTAAGCCTCTTGTATAACTAGCTTGTTGATTAATGGATGATCATGGTTTCGTGATCATGAACATTGGATGTTATTAATAACAAGGTTATGTCATTAGTTGAATGATATAATGGACACACACCCAAATGGGCGTAGCATAAGATCAAGTCATTAAGTTCAATTTGCTATAAGCTTTCGATACATAGTTGTCTTAGTCCTTCGACCATGAGATCATGTAAATCACTTACACCGGAAGGGTACTTTGATTACATCAAACGCCATTGCGTAAATGGGTGGTTATAAAGATGGGATTAAGTATTTGGAAAGTGTGAGTTGAGGCATATGGATCAATAGTGGGATTTGTCCATCCGATGACGGATAGATATACTCTGGGCCCTCTCGGTGGAATGTCGTCTGATTAGCTTGCAAGCATATGATTTGATCATAAGAGATGACATACCGCGGTACGAGTAAAGAGTACTTGTCAGTAACGAGGTTGAACGAGGTATGGAGATACCGATGATCAAACCTCGGATAAGTAAAATATCGTGTGACAAAGGGAATTGACATCGTATGTAAATGGTTCAATCGATCACTAAGTCATCGTTGAATATGTGGGAGCCATTATGGATCTCCAGATCCCACTATTGGTTATTGCTCGGAGAGGAGTCTCGACCATGTCGCATAGTTCGCGAACCGTAGGGTGACGCGCTTAAGGTTCGATGTCGCATAAGTAGATTTGAATATGGTATGGAGACAAAGTTTGTTCGGAGTCTCGGATGTGATCCAGGATGTCACGAGGAGGTCCGGAATAGTCCGGAGAATAAGATTCATATAAGGGAAGTTGATTTCTGGGTTTCGGAAATGTTCGGGATTTTTCCGGTGGTTGACTGGAAGGTTCTAGAAGGTTCCGGAGGGGTCCACCATGGGGCCCACGACCTAGGAGGCCTAGCATGGGCCGAGGGGATGCTCCCTGGCCTAATGGGCCAGGGGCACATGGCCCCAAGGCCCAGGCCGGCCAACCCCCTAGGGTTTCCCTGGGGGGGATCAACTTGGGGGAGGGGAAAGCCCTCTCCCCCCTTGGCCGCCGCCCCCCCTAACCCTAGATGGGAAGGGGGGCCACCTTGGCCGGCCAGCCCCCTATATAAAGAGGGGAGGGGGTGGCCGGCCACACCCCCCATCCATTGCCTCCTCCTCTGGCCGCCTCTCCCTCCACCATACGCTGCTCCGGCTTAGGCGAAGCCCTGCAGCTTTTCTTCCTCCACTACCACCACCACGCCGTCGTGCTGCTGGAATTTGGAGGAGATCTACCACACCTCCGCTGCCCGCTGGAACGGGAGAGGAAGGAGCTTCATCGACACCGTACGCGCGACCAGTACGGAAGTGTTGCCGGATTGCAGCACCGGGGACGATCGTCTACACCAACAACGAGATTAATCTCGTAGGCTTTGGAATCTTCGAGGGTTAGTCTCATCTCCATCTTGTTGCTTCGATCTTGTAGATTAGATCTTGGGTGTTCCATAGATTAGATCTTGGATTTATTCGTCTTTGCGGTAGGAAAAATTTTGTTTTCTATGCTACGAACTCCATCAGAACCCACTATCGAGCATAAATACTCCCTCTTGGAGTTACTAGCAAAAACTTGGCCAGAGCCTCTACTAACAACGGAGAGCATGCAAGATCATAAACAACACATAGGTAATAGATTGATAATCAACATAACATAGTATTCTCTATCCATCGGATCCCAACAAACACAACATATAGCATTACAGATAGATGATCTTGATCATGTTAGGCAGCTCACAAGACCCGACAATGAAGCACATAAGGAGAAGACGACCATCTAGCTACTGCTATGGACCCATAGTCCAGGGGTGAACTACTCACTCATCACTCCGGAGGCGACCATGGCGGTGAAAAGTCCTCCGGGAGATGATTCCCCTCTCCGGCGGGGTGCCGGAGGCGATCTCCTGAATCCCGAGATGGGATTGGCGGCGGCGGCATCTCTGGAAGGTTTTCCGTATCGTGGCTCTCGGTACTGGGGGTTTCGCGACGAAGACTATATGTAGGCGGAAGGGCAGGTCAGGGGGCCGCACGGGGGCCCCACACGCTAGGTCGGCGCGGCCAAGGGCCAGGCCGCGCCGCCCTAGTGTTTGGCCACCTCGTGGCCCCACTTCGTCTCCTCTTCGGTCTTCTGGAAGCTTCGTGGCAAAATAGGCCCCTGGGCGTTGATTTCGTCCAATTCCGAGAATATTTCCTTACTAGGATTTCTGAAACCAAAAACAACAGAAAACAACAACTGGCTCTTCGGCATCTCGTTAATAGGTTAGTGCAGAAAATGCATAAATATGACATAAAATATGCATAAAACATGTAGATATCATCAATAATGTGGCATGGAACATAAGAAATTATCGATACGTCGGAGACGTATCAGCATCCCCAAGCTTAGTTCTGCTCGTCCCGAGGTAAACGATAACAAAGATAATTTCTGGAGTGACATGCCATCATAACCTCGATCATACTATTGTAAGCATATGTAATGAATGCAGCGATCAAAACAATGGTAATGACATGAGTAAACAACTGAATCATATAGCAAAGACTTTTCATGAATAGCACTTTCAAGACAAGCATCAATAAGTCTTGCATAAGAGTTAACTCATAAAGCAATAAATTAAAGTAAAGGTATTGAAGCAACACAAAGGAAGATGAAGTTTCAGCGGTTGCTTTCAACTTATAACATGTATATCTCATGGATATTGTCAATGTAAAGTAATATAACAAGTGCAATATGCAAGTATGTAGAATCAATGCACAGTTCACACAAGTGTTTGTTTCTTGAGGTGGAGAGAAATAGGTGAACTGACTCAACATAAAAGTAAAAGAAAGGCCCTTCGCAGAGGGAAGCATTGATTGCTATATTTGTGCTAGAGCTTTGGTTTTGAAAACAAGAAACAATTTTGTCAACGGTAGTAATAAAGCATATGTGTTATGTAAATTATATCTTACAAGTTGCAAGCCTCATGCATAGTATACTAATAGTGCCCGCACCTTGTCCTAATTAGCTTGGATTACCGGGATCATCGCAATACACATGTTTTAACCAAGTGTCACAAAGGGGTACCTCTATGCCGCCTGTACAAAGGTCTAAGGAGAAAGCTCGCATTTGGATTTTTCGCTTTTGATTATTCTCAACTTAGACATCCATACCGGGACAACATAGACAACAGATAATGGACTCCTCTTTAATGCATAAGCATGTAGCAACAATTAATTTTCTCATATGAGATTGAGGATATATGTCCAAAACTGAAACTTCCACCATGATTCATGGCTTTAGTTAGCGGCCCAATGTTCTTCTCTAACAATATGCATGCTCTAACCATTAAATAAGTGGTAAATCACCCTTACTTCAGACAAGACGGACATGCATAGCAACTCACATGATATTCAACAAAGAGTAGTTGATGGCGTCCCCAGAACATGGTTATCGCACAACAAGCAACTTAATAAGAGATAAAGTGCATAAGTACATATTCAATACCACAATAGTTTTTAGGCTATTTTTCCCATGAGCTATATATTGTAAAGGTAAAGGATATAAATTTTAAAGGTAGCACTCAAGCAATTTACTTTGGAATGGCGGAGAAATACCATGTAGTAGGTAGGTATGGTGGACACAAATGGCATAGTGGTTGGCTCAAGGATTTTGGATGCATGAGAAGTATTCCCTCTCGATACAAGGTTTAGGCTAGCAAGGTTGTTTGAAACAAACACAAGGATGAACCGGTGCAGCAAAACTCACATAAAAGACATATTGTAAACATTATAAGACTCTACACCGTCTTCCTTGTTGTTCAAACTCAATACTAGAAATTATCTAGACCGTAGAGAGACCAATTATGCAAACCAAATTTTAGCAAGCTCTATGTATTTCTTCATTAATAGGTGCAAAGTATATGATGCAAGAGCTTAAACATGAGCACAACAATTGCCAAATATCACATTATCCAAGACATTTTACCAATTACTACATGTAGCATTTCCCGATTCCAACCATATAACAATTTAACGAAGAAGATTCAACCTTCGCCATGAATATTATGAGTAAAGCCTAAGGACATATTTGTCCATATGCAACAGCGGAGCGTGTCTCTCTCCCACATAAAGAATTCTAGGATCCATTTTATTCAAACAAAGACAAAAACAAAAACAAACCGACGCTCCAAGCAAAGCACATAAGATGTGATGGAATAAAAATAGTTTCAGGGAGGAACCTGATAATGTTGTCGATGAAGAAGGGGATGCCTTGGGCATCCCCAAGCTTAGACGCTTGAGTCTTCTTAAAATATGCAGGGGTGAACCACCGGGGCATCCCCAAGCTTAGAGCTTTCACTCTTCTTGATCATATTGTATCATCCTCCTCTCTTGATCCTTGAAAACTTCCTCCACACCAAACTCAAAACAACTCATTAGAGAGTTAGTGCACAATAAAAATTTACATGTTCAGAGGTGACATAATCATTCTTAACACTTCTGGACATTGCACAAAGCTACTGAAAGTTAATGGAATAGAAAAATCCATCAAGCATATCAAAACAGGCAATGCGAAATAAAAGGCAGAATCTGTCAAAACAGAACAGTTTGTAAAGACGAATTTTATTGAGGCACCAGACTTGCTCAAATGAAAATGCTCAAATTGAATGAAAGTTGCGTACATATCTGAGGATCACTCACGTAAATTAGCATAATTTTCTGAGTTACCTACAGAGAATTAGGCCCAGATTCGTGACAGCAAAGAAATCTGTTTCTGCGCAGTAATCCAAATCTAGTATGAACCTTACTATCAACGACTTTACTTGGCACAACTATGCAACAAAATAAGATAAGGAGAGGTTGCTACAGTAGTAACAACTTCCAAGACTCAAATATAAAATAAAGGTACTGTAGTAAAATAAACACATGGGTTATCTCCCAAGAAGTTCTTTCTTTATAGCCATTAAGATGGGCTCAATAGTTTTAATGATGCACTCGTAAAGATGAGAGTTAAGCAAAAGAGAACATCAAGAAGAAAATTCAAAACAAATTTAAGCCTAACATGCTTCCTATGAAAAGGAATCTTGTAAATAAACAAGTTCATGAAGAGTAAAGTGACAAGCATAGGAAGATAGAACAAGTGTAGCTTCAAAAATTTAAGCACATAGAGAGGCATTTTAGTAACATGAAAATTTCTACAACCATATTTTCCTCTCTCATAATAACATTCAGTAGTATCATGGGCAAACTCAACAATATAACTATCACATAAAGCATTCTTATCATGAGTCTCATGCGTAAAATTATTACTCTCCACATAAGCATAATCAATTCTATTAGTTGTAGTGGGAGCAAATTCAACAAAGTAGCTATCATTATTATTCTCATCACCATAATCATCAAATATAGGAGGCATAGTATAATCATAATAAACTTTATCCTCAATAGTAGGTGGCACCAAAATACCACTATCATCATAAATGGGAGGCAAAGTGTCATCAAAGTAAATTTTCTCCTCCATGCTTGGGGGACTAAAAATATCATGCTCATCAAAACCAGCTTCCCCAAGCTTAAATTCTTCCATAGCATTAGCAATAATAGTGTTCAAAGAGTTCATGCTAATAACATTGCTACAACTATTTTGCAAACAAAGTTCCATGGGTTTTTTAATTTTCTCTTCAAACACCTCATGTCCTAACTCAAGATAAATACTATAAAGATCTCTAATATTTTTGTTATTTTCCATTATGCCTAACTAGTGAAATAAAAGCATGCATGAAATTAAGTAAAGTAAAAAAAGTAACTAATTTTTTTGTATTTTTAATATACTCCCTCCGTTCCTTTCTATAGTGCCTATAGATTTTTGGCATTTGTTTCAGAATATAAGGTTTTAGCTTAGCTTTTTTTCAATTACCCCCTCCCCGTTCAGCTCCCAAATCGTTCAGCTCCCAAATTTGTTATGGTAAGTTAGGAAGATATGGATTTCCCAAATTTTACGTTGATCTCAAATCGTTCAGCTAGGGGGTCTTGTGTAAAAAATACTCTTGCGCTAATTTCCGTGCCAAAAAACTATAGGCACTATAGAATGGAACAGAGGGAGTAGCAAACAAGATAGCAAGTAAAGTAAAACTAGCAACTAATTTTTTGTATTTTGATTTAGTGCAGCAAACAAGGTAGTAAATAAAATAAAGCAAGACAAAAACAAAGTAAAGAGATTGGATTGTGGAGACTCCCCTTGCAGCGTGTCTTGATCTCCCCGGCAACGGTGCCGAAAATCTGCTTGATACGCGTATAGCACGCGTCCGTTGGGAACCCCAAGAGGAAGGTGTGATGCGTACAAATGCAAGTTTTCCCTCAGTAAGAAACCAAGGTTTATCGAACCAGTAGGAGCCAGAAGCACGTTGAAGGTTGATGGCGGCGAGATGTAGTGCGGCGCAACACCAGGATTCGCGCCAACGTGGGCTGATACGTCTCCGACGTATCGATAATTTCTTATGTTCCATGCCACATTATTGATGATATCTACATGTTTTATGCATACTTTATGTCATATTTATGCATTTTCCGGCACTAACCTATTAACGAGATGCCGAAGAGCCAGTTGTGTTTTCTCTGTTTTTGGTTTCAGAAATACTAGTAAGGAAATATTCTCGGAATTGGACGAAATCAACGCCGAGGGCCTATTTTGCCACGAAGCTTCGAAGACCGAGGAGACGGGGGCCACGAGGTGACGGAGGCGGCGCGGCCGCCCCCGCCGCGCGGCCTAGTGTGTGGGCCCCCGTGCGGCCCCCTGACCTGCCCTTCCGCCTACATATAGTCTTCGTCGCAAAACCCCCAGAGCCACAATACGGAAAACCTTCCAGAGACGCCGCTGCCGCCAATCCCATCTCGGGGGATTCGAGGAGCCTCCGGCACCCTGCCGAGAGGGGAATCATCTCCCGGAGGACTCTTCACCGCCATGGTCGCTTCCGGAGTGATGAGTGAGTAGTTCACCCCTGGACTATGGGTCCATAGCTGTAGCTAGATGGTTGTCTTCTCCTCATTGTGCTTCATTGTCGGGTCTTGTGAGCTGCCTAACATGATCAAGATCATCTATCTGTAATGCTACTGTTGTGTTTGTTGGGATCCGATGGATAGAGAATACTATGTTATGTTGATTATCAATTTATATCTATGTGTTGTTTATGATCTTGCATGCTCTCCGTTGTTAGTAGAGGCTCTGGCCAAGTTTTTGCTAGTAACTCCAAGAGGGAGTATTTATGCTCGATAGTGGGTTCATGCCTCCATTAAATCTGGGACAGTGACAGAAAGTTCTAAGGTTGTGGATGTGCTGTTGCCACTAGGGATAAAACATTGATGCTATGTCCGAGGATGTAGTTATTGATTACATTACGCACCATACTTAATGCAATTGTCTGTTGTTTGCAACTTAATACTGGAAGGGGTTCGGATGATAACCTGAAAGTGGACTTTTTAGGCATAGATGCATGTTGGATAGCGGTCTATGTACTTTGTCGTAATGCCCAATTAAATCTCACTATACTCATCATATCATGTATGTGCATGGTCATGCCCTCTCTATTTGTCAATTGCCCAACTGTAATTTGTTCACCCAACATGCTATTTATCTTATGGGAGAGACACCTCTAGTGAACTGTGGACCCCGGCCCATTCTTTTACATCGAATACAATCTACTGCAATACTTGTTCTACTGTGTTCTGCAAACAATCATCATCCACACTATACATCTAATCCTTTGTTACAGGCAAGCCGGTGAGATTGACAACCTCACTGTTTCGTTGGTTTGTGTTGTGCAGTTCCACGTTGGCGCCGGAATCCCTGGTGTTACGCCGCACTACATCTCGCGCCATCAACCTTCAACGTGCTTCTTGGCTCCTACTGGTTCGATAAACCTTGGTTCTTACTGAGGGAAAACTTCGCCGTACGCATCACACCTTCCTCTTGGGGTTCCCAACGGTCGCGTGCTGTACGCGTATCAAGACTGTTTTCTGGCGCCGTTGCCGGGAACTGAAGAAAAGTTACACAACAAAGATTTCTAACTCCCACGTCAACTACACGCCAAAGCAATTTTCGGCGCCGTTGTTGTGGAGATCAAGACACGCTGCAAGGGGAGTCTCCACAATCCAATCTCTTTATTTTGTTTTTGTCTTGCTTTGTTTTATTTACTACTTTGTTTGCTGCATTATATCAAAATACAAAAAAATTAGTTGCTAGTTTTACTTTATTTGCTATCTTGTTTGCTATATTAAAAACACAAAAAATTAGTTACTTGCATTTACTTTATCTAGTTTGCTTTATTTACTATTGCTAAAATGGGTACTCCTGAAAATACTAAGTTGTGTGACTTCACAACCACAAATAATAATGATTTCTTATGCACACCTATTGCTCCACCTGCTACTACAGCAGAATTCTTTGAAATTAAACCCGCTTTACTGAATCTTGTTATGCGAGAGCAATTTTCTGGTGTTAGTTCTGATGATGCTGCTGCCCATCTCAATAATTTTGTTGAATTGTGTGAAATGCAAAAGTATAAAGATGTAGATGGTGACATTATAAAGTTAAAATTGTTTCCTTTCTCATTAAGAGGAAGAGCTAAAGATTGGTTGCTATCTCTGCCTAAGAATAGTATTGATTCATGGACTAAATGCAAGGATGCTTTTATTGGTAGATATTATCCCCCTGCTAAAATTATATCTTTGAGGAGTAGCATAATGAATTTTAAACAATTGGATAATGAGCATGTTGCACAAGCATGGGAAAGAATGAAATCTTTGGTAAAAAATTGCCCAACCCATGGACTGACTACTTGGATGATCATCCAAACCTTTTATGCAGGACTGAATTTTTCTTCGCGGACCTATTGGATTCAGCTGCTGGAGGTACCTTTATGTCCATCACTCTTGGTGAAGCAACAAAGCTTCTTGATAATATGATGATTAATTACTCTGAATGGCACACGGAAAGAGCTCCACAAGGTAAGAAGGTAAATTCTGTCGAAGAAACCTCTTCCTTGAGTGATAAGATTGATGCTATTATGTCTATGCTTGTGAATGGTAGGACTAATGTTGATCCTAATAATGTTCCGTTAGCTTCATTGGTTGCTCAAGAAGAACATGTTGATGTAAACTTCATTAAAAATAATAATTTCAACAACAATGCTTATCGGAACAATTCTAGTAATAACTATAGGCCATATCCTTATAATAATGGCAACGGCTATGGTAATTCTTATGGGAATTTTTACAACAATAATAGGAACACACCCCCTGGACTTGAAGCCATGCTTAAAGAATTTATTAGTACACAAACTGCTTTTAACAAATCTGTTGAAGAAAAGCTTGGGAAAATTGATATACTTGCTTCTAAAGTCGATAGTCTTGCTGCTGATGTTGATCTTTTGAAATCGAAAGTTATGCCTAATGAAAATCATAATAATAAAATTGTTACTACAGCAAATGCCATCCAAGTTAGAATTAATGAGAATATAAGATTGATGGCCGAATTGCGTGCTAGGTGGGAAAGAGAAGAAAATGAAAAAGAAGATAATATAGCTAAAGTTTGGACTATTACCACCACTAGCAATGCTAATGCTCCACATGTTGCTGCACCTCCTACTAATAATGGTAAAAGAATTGGTGTTAGCAATGTTTCCACTTCAAATGCAAAGCGCGAAAAACTGCCTGAAACTGCTAAAACTGCTGAAACTGCCTGTGATAAACTGCTGAAATTTTTTCCAACATTGGGGATGATGATCCCATTGCTTTAGATTATAATGGTTTAGATTTTGATGATTGCCACATCTCTGAAGTTATAAAGTTCTTACAAAAACTTGCTAAGAGTCCTAATGCTAGTGCTATAAATTTGGCTTTCACGAAACATATTACAAATGCTCTCATAAAAGCTAGAGAAGAGAAACTAGAACGCGAAGCTTCTATTCCTAGGAAGCTAGAGGATGGTTGGGAGCCTATCATTAAGATGAAGGTCAATGACTTTGATTGTAATGCTTTATGTGATCTTGGTGCAAGTATTTCCGTTATGCCTAAGAAAATCTATAATATGCTTGACTTGCCACCATTGAGAAATTGTTATTTGGATGTTAATCTTGCTGATCATTCTACAAAGAAAACCTTTGGGGAAAGTTGATAATATTCGCATTACCGTTAACAATAACCTTGTCCCCATTGATTTTGTTGTCTTGGATATTGAATGCAATGCATCTTGTCCCATTATATTGGGAAGACCTTTTCTTCGAACTGTTATTGATATGAAGGAAGGTAATATTAAATATCAATTTCCTCTCAAGAAAGGTATGGAACACTTCCCTAGAAAGAGAATGAAGTTACCTTTTGATTCTATTATTAGAACAAGTTATGATGTTCATCTCTTGATAATACTTGATACACACTTTCTGCGCCTAGCTGAAAGGCGTTAAAGAAAAGCGCTTATGGGAGACAACCCATGTTTTTACTACAGTATTTTTATTTTATATTTGAGTCTTGGAAGTTGTTTACTACTGTAGCAACCTCTCCTTATCTTAGTTTTGTGCATTGTTGTGCCAAGTAAAGTCGTTGATAGTAAGGTTCATACTAGATTTGGATTACTGCGCAGAAACAGATTTTTCGTCACAAATCTGGGCCTAATTCTCTGTAGGTAACTCAGAAAATTATGCCAATTTACGTGAGTGATCCTCAGATATGTACGCAACTTTCATTCAATCTGATAATTTTCATTTGAGCAAGTCTGGTGGTCTTTACGAATGTTTTGACAGATTCTGCCTTTTATTTCGCATTGCCTATTTTGCTATGCTTGATGGATTTTTCTATTCCATTGACTTTCAGTAGCTTTGTGCAATGTCCAGAAGTGTTATCACCTCTGAACATGTAAATTTTGATTGTGCACTAACTCTCTAATGAGTTGTTTTGAGTTTGGTGTGGAGGAAGTTTTCAAGGATCAGAGAGGGAGATGATACAATATGATCAAGGAGAGTGAAAGCTCTAAGCTGGGGATGCCCCGGTGGTTCACCCCTGCATATTTAAAAAGACTTGCTGCTAAGCTTGGGGATGCCCAAGGCATCCCTTCTTCATCGACAACATTATCAGGTTCCTCCCCTATATTTTTATTCCATCACATCTTATGTACTTTGCTTGGAGCGTCTGTTTGTTTTTGTTTTTGTTTTGTTTGAATAAAATGGATCCTAGCATTCATTGTGTGGGAGAGACACGCTCCGCTGTTGCATATGGACAAATATGTCCTTAGGCTTTACTCATAGTATTCATGGCGAAGGTTGAATCTTCTTCGTTAAATTGTTATATGGTTGGAATCGGAAATGCTACATGTAGTAATTCTAAAATGTCTTGGATAATGTGATACTTGGCAATTGTTGTGCTCATGTTTAAGCTCTTGCATCATGTACTTTGCACCTATTAATGAAGAAATACATAGAGCTTGCTAAAATTTGGTTTGCATAATTGGTCTCTCTAAAGTCTAGATAATTTCTAGTATTGAGTTTGAACAACAAGGAAGACGGTGTAGAGTCTTATAATGTTTAAAATATCTTTTATGTGAGTTTTGCTGCACCGCTTCATCCTTGTGTTTGTTTCAAATAACCTGCTAGCCTAAACCTTGTATCGAGAGGGAATACTTCTCATGCATCCAAAATCCTTGAGCCAACCACTATGCCATTTGTGTCCACCATACCTACCTACTACATGGTATTTCTCCGCCATTCCAAAGTAAATTGCTTGAGTGCTACCTTAAAATTTCTATCCTCTACCTTTGCAATATATAGCTCATGGGACAAATAGCCTAAAAACTATTGTGGTATTGAATATGTACTTATGCACTTTATCTCTTATTAAGTTGCTTGTTGAGCGATAACCATGTTCTGGGGACGCCATCAACTACTCTTTGTTGAATATCATGTGAGTTGCTATGCATGTCTGTCTTGTCTGAAGTAAGGGCGATTTACCACTTATTTAATGGTTAGAGCATGCATATTGAGAAGAACATTGGGCCGCTAACTAAAGCCATGAATCATGGTGGAAGTTTCAGTTTTGGACATATATCCTCAATCTCATATGAGAAAATTAATTGTTGCTCAATGCTTATGCATTAAAGAGGAGTCCATTATCTGTTGTCTATGTTGTCCCATGGATGTCTAAGTTGAGAATAATCAATAGCGAGAAATCCAATGCGAGCTTTCTCCTTAGACCTTTGTACAGGCGGCATAGAGGTACCCCTTTGTGACATTTGGTTAAAACATGTGTATTGCGATGACAATCCCGGTAATCCAAGCAATTAGGACAGGTGCGGGCACTATTAGTATACTATGCATGAGGCTTGCAACTTGTGATATAATTTACATGATACATATGCTTTATTACTACATTGACAAAATTGTTTCTTGTTTTCAAACCAAAGCTCTAGCACAAATATAGCAATCAATGCTTCCCTCTGCGAAGGGCCTCTTTACTTTTATGTTGAGTCAGTTCACCTATCTCTCTCCACCTCAAGAAGCAAACACTTGTGTGAACTGTGCATTGATTCTTACATACTTGCTTATTGCACTTGTTATATTACTTTGCATTGAAAATATCCATGAGATATACATGTTATAAGTTGAAAGCAACCGCTGAAACTTAATCTTCCTTTGTGTTGCTTCAATGCCTTTACTTTGAATTATTGCTTTATGAGTTAGCTCTTATGCAAGACTTATTGATGCTTGTCTTGAAGTACTATTCATGAAAAGTCTTTGCTTTATGATTCAGTTGTTTACTCATGTCATTTACATTGTTTTGATCGCTGCATTCATTACATATGCTTACAATAGTATGATCGAGGTTATGATGGCATGTCACTCCAGAAATTATCTTTGTTATCGTTTACCTGCTCGGGACAAGCAGAAACTAAGCTTGGGATGCTGATACGTCTCCCGTATCGATAATTTCTTATGTTCCATGCCATATTATTGATGATATCTACATATTTTATATACTTTATGTCTATTTATGCATTTTCGCACTCAACCTATTAACGAGACAAGAAGAACAGTTAGCCAGCAGTTTTGGTTTCAATCCTAGTAAGGAAATATTCCCTCGGAATTGACGAAATCAACGCCTGGGGCCTATTTTGCCACGAAGCTTCCAGACCGAAGAGGAGACGAAGGGGGCCACGAGGTGGCAGACGCTAGGCGGAGCGCGGCCCAAGCCCTGGTCGCGCTGCCTAGTGTGTGGGCCCCTGTGCCCTCGAGCCTCTTCCGCCACATATAGTCTTCGTCGCGAAACCCCCAGCACCGAGAGCCACGACGGGAACCTTCCACACGCCGCCACCCCACCCGGGGATTCAGGAGATCGCCCTGGCACTGCCGAGAGGGGAATCATCTCCGGAGGACTCTTCACGCCATGGTCGCCTCCGGAGTGATGAGTGAGTACTCTCGGACTATGGGTCCATAGCAGCTAGATGGCTGTCTCTCATTGTGCTTAATTGTCGGGTCTTGTGAGCTGCCTAATGATCAAGATCATATTATGCAATGCTACATGTTGTTGTTTTTGGGATCCGATGGATAGGAGAAACACTATGTTATGTTGATTATCAATTTATATCTATGTGTTGTTTATGATCTTGCATTTCGCTGTTGTTAGTAGAGGCTCTGGCCAAGTTTTTGCTAGTAACTCCAAGAGGGAGGATTTAGGCTCGATAGTGGGTTCATGCTCCATTATCTGGGACAGTGACTGAAAGTTGAAGGTTGTGGATGTGTTGTTGCCACTAGGGATAAAACATTGATGTTGGGATGTAGTTATTGATTACATTACGCACCATACTTAATGCAATTGGCTGTTGCTTGCAACTTAATACCGAAAGGGGTTCGGGATAACCTGAAAGTGGATTTTTAGGCATAGATGCATGTGGATAGCGGTCTATACTGTCGTAATGTCTAATTAAATGTCTCACTATATCATCATATCATGTATGTGCATGGTATCATGCCCTCTCTATTTTTCAATTGCCCAATGTAATTTGTTCACCCAACATGCTATTTATCTTATGGGAGAGACACCTCAGAATCAGGACCGGTGGGTCCATTTTACATCAAATACAATCTATCGTAAATATTTACTCTTATTCTCAAACAATCATCATCCACACTATAATCTAATCTTTTTGTTACAGTGACCGGTGAGATTGACAACCTCCACTGCTTCGTTGGGGCAAAGTACTTTGATTGTGTTGTGCAGGTTCCACGTTGGCGCGGAATCCCTGGTGTTGCGCCGCACTACATCTCGCCATCAACATTCAACGTGCTTTTGGCTCCCACTGTTCGATAAACCTTGGTTTCTTACTGAGGGAAAACTAACTGTTGTACGCATCACACCTTCCTCTTGGGGTTCCCAACGGTCGCGTGCTGTACGCGTGTCACGTGGAACCTGCACAACACAACCAAAGTACTTTGCCCCAACGAAACAGCGAGGTTGTCAATCTCACCAGCTTGCTGTAACAAAGGATTAGATGTATAGTGTGGATGATGATTGTTTGCAGAGAATAGTAAAAACAAGTATTGCAGTAGATTGTATTCGATGTAAAAGAATGACCGAGGTCCACGTTCACTAGAGGTCTCTCCCATAAGATAAATAGCATGTTGGGTGAACAAATTACAGCGGGCAATTGACAAATAGAGAGGGCATGACCATGCACATACATGATATGATGAGTATAGTGAGATTTAATTGGGCATTACGACAAAGTACATAGACCGCTATCCAGCATGCATCTATGCCTAAAAAGTCCACCTTTAGTTATCATCCGAACCCCTTCCGTATTAAGTTGTAAACAACACATAATTGCATTAAGTATGGTGCGTAATGTAATCAATAACTACATCCTCGACATAGCATCAATGTTTTATCCCTAGTGGCAACAGCACATCCACAACCTTAGAACTTTCTGTCACTGTCCCGATTTAATGGAGGCATGAACCCACTATCGAGCATAAATACTCTCTTGGAGTTACTAGCAAAAACTTGGCCAAAGCCTCTACTAATAACGGAGAGCATGCAAGATCATAAACAACACATAGGTAATAGATTGATAATCAACATAACATAGTATCTCTATCCATCGGATCCCGACAAACACAACATATAGCATTACAGATAGATGATCTTGATCATGTTAGGCAGCTCACAAGATCCGACAATGAAGCACATAAGGAGAAGACGACCATCTAGCTACTGCTATGGACCCATAGTCCAGGTGAACTACTCACTCATCACTCGGAGGCGACATGGGTGAAGTCCTCCGGAGATGATTCCCCTCGGCGGGGTGCCGGAGGCGATCTGAATCCCCCGAGATGGGATTGGCGGCGGCGGCATCTCCGGAAGGTTTTCCGTATTGTGGCTCTCGATGCGGGGGTTTCGCGACGAAGACTATATGTAGGCGGAAGGGCAGGTGGGGGCCGCACGGGGCCCCACACGCTAGGTCGGCGCGGCCAAGGGCCAGCCGCGCCGCCCTAGTGTTTGGCCACCCGTGGCCCCACTTCGTCTCCTCTTCGGTCTTCCGGAAGCTTGGGGAAATAGGCCCCCGGACGTTGATTTCGTCCAATTCCGAGAATATTTCTCACTAGGATTTCTCAAACCAAAAACAGAGAAAACAAGCGCTCTTCTCTCATATGTTAGTTCCAGAAAATGCATAAATATGACATAAAGTATGCATAAAACATGTAGATATTATCAATAATGTGGCATGGAACATAAGAAATTATCGATACGTCGGAGACGTATCAAGGTGGTATGAATAAATATGAGCAGTAGTAACGGCACCAAAATAGCTTGATGCTACAACTGGCGTGGTTGATGGTGGTAATATTGCGGCAGTAGAGATGCAGTAGAACAGTAAACAAGCAGCGATAGCAGTATTTAGGAACAAGGCCTAGGGATCATACTTTCACTAGTGGACACTCTCAACATTGATCACATAACAGAATAAATAGATAAATGCTAGACTCTACACTCTCTTGTTGGATGATGAACACCACTAATGTGTAGGATTACACGAACCCTCAATGCCGGAGTTAACAAGCTCCACAATATTCGATGTTCATATTTAAATAACCTTAGAGTGCACGACAGATCAACACAACTAAACCAAGTACTAACATAGCATGCACACTGTCACCTTCACGCTACGAAAGGAGGAATAGATCACATCAATACTATCATAGCAATAGTTAACTTCATAATCTACAAGAGATCACAATCATAGCCTACGCCAAGTACTACACGATGCACACACTGTCACCATTACACCGTGCAGGAGGAATAAACTACTTTAATAACATCACTAGAGTAGCACACAGATAAATTGTGATACAAAACACATTGCAATCATAAAGAGATATAAATAAGCACTTCACTATGCCATTCATAACAGTGAATAAGTATTCTGTGAAATATAGCCTAAGAGACCCACACGGTGCACACACTGTCACCTTTACACACGTGGGACAAGGAGTCTCCGGAGATCACATAAGTAAAATCCACTTGACTAGCATAATGACATCTAGATTACAAGCATCATCATATGAATCTCAATCATGTAAGGCAGCTCATGAGATTATTGTATTGAAGTACATAGAGAGAGAGAGAGAGAGATTAACCACATAGCTTCCGGTACAGCGCTTAGCCTCGATGGAGAACTACTCCCTCCTCATGGGAGACAGCAGCGGTGATGAAGATGGCGGTGGTGCCGATGGAGGAGCCTTCCGGGGGCACTTCCCCGTCCTGCGGCGTGCCGGAACAGAGTCCTGTCCCCCAGATCTTGGCTTCGCGATGGCGCTCTGGAAGGTTTCTCACGTGGCTTTTTCGTGTCAAAGATTTAGGTCGAGGGGCTTCTTATAGGCGAAGAGGCGCGCAAGGGGTGCCACCAGACACTAGGGCGGCGCGCCCCCGGCTGGCCGCCACCATGTGGGCCCCCTGGCCCCTCTCCTGGAGGCTCTCGGTGTTGGAAGCTTCATGCAATCCTAAGATCTTGGGCGTTGATTTCATCCGATTCGAGAATATTTCCTTACTAGGATTTCTGAAACCAAAAACAGCAAAAACAATGGCCCTTCGGCATCTCGTCAATAGGTTAGTTCCGGAAACGCATAATAATGACATAAAGTATGCATAAAACATGTAGATATCATCAATAATGTGGCATGGAACATAAGAAATTATCGATACGTCGGAGACGTATCAGCATCCCCAAGCTTAGTTTCTGCTCGTCCCGAGCAGGTAACGATAACAAAGATAATTTCTGGAGTGACATGTCATCATAACCTTGATCATACTATTGTAAGCATATGTAATGAATGCAGCGATCAAAACAATGGTAATGACATGAGTAAACAAATGAATCATATAGCAAAGACTTTTCATGAATAGTACTTTCAAGACAAGCATCAATAAGTCTTGCATAAGAGTTAACTCATAAAGCAATAAATCAAAGTAAAGGTATTGAAGCAACACAAAGGAAGATTAAGTTTCAGCGGTTGCTTTCAACTTATAACATGTATATCTCATGGATATTGTCAATGTAAAGTAATATAACAAGTGCAATATGCAAGTATGTAGGAATCAATGCACAGTTCACACAAGTGTTTGCTTCTTGAGGTGGAGAGAAATAGGTGAACTGACTCAACATAAAAGTAAAAGAATGACCCTTCGCAGAGGGAAGCATTGATTGCAATATTTGTGCTAGAGCTTCGGTTTTGAAAACAAGAAACAATTTTGTCAACGGTAGTAATAAAGCATATGTATCATGTAAATTATATCTTACAAGTTGCAAGCTTCATGCATAGTATACTAATAGTGCCCGCACCTTGTCCTAATTAGCTTGGATTACCGGGATTATCATCGCAATACATATGTTTTAACCAAGTGTCACAAAGGGGTACCTCTATGCACCTGTACAAAGGTCTAAGGAGAAAGCTCGCATTGGATTTCTCGCTTTTGATTATTCTCAACTTAGACATCCATACCGGGACAACATAGACAACAGATAATGGACTCCTCTTTAATGCATAAGCATTTAGCAACAATTAATTTTCTCATATGAGATTGAGGATATTTGTCCAAAACTGAAACTTCCACCATGATTCATGGCTTTAGTTAGCGGCCCAATGTTCTTCTCTAACATTATGCATGCTCTAACCATTCAACTAGTGGTAAATCGCCCTTACTTCAGACAAGACGGACATGCATAGCAACTCACATGATATTCAACAAAGAGTAGTTGATGGCGTCCCCAGAACATGGTTATCGCACAACAAGCAACTTAATAAGAGATAAAGTGCATAAGTACATATTCAATACCACAATAGTTTTTAGGCTATTTGTCCCATGAGCTATATATTGCAAAGATGAAGAATGGAAATTTTAAAGGTAGCACTCAAGCAATTTACTTTGGAATGGCGGAGAAATACCATGTAGTAGGTAGGTATGGTGGACACAAATGGCATAGTGGTTGGCTCAAGGATTTTGGATGCATGAGAAGTATTCCCTCTCAATACAAGGTTTAGGCTAGCAAGGCTATTTGAAGCAAACACAAGTATGAACTAGTGCAGCAAAACTCACATAAAAGACATATTGTAAACATTATAAGACTCTACACCGTCTTCCTTGTTGTTCAACCCAATACTAGAAATTATCTAGACCTTAGAGAGACCAATTATGCAAACCAAATTTTAGCAAGCTCTATGTATTTCTTCACTAATAGGTGCAAAGTATATGATGCAAGAGCTTAAACATGAGCACAACAATTGCCAAGTATCACATTATCCAAGACATTTTAGCAATTACTACATGTAGCATTTCCCGTTTCCAACCATATAACAATTAACGAAGCAGTTTCAACCTTCGCCATGAAAATTAAAAGCTAAGAACACATGTGTTCATATGAACCAGCGGAGCGTGTCTCTCTCCCACACAAGAATTTATTCAAATAAAAACAAAAACAAAAAACAAACAGACGCTCCAAGTAAAGTACATAAGATGTGACCGAATAAAAATGTAGTTTCAAGGGAGGAACCTGATAATTTGTCGATGAAGAAGGGGATGCCATGGGCATCCCCAAGCTTAGATGCTTGAGTCTTCTTGAAATATGCAGGGATGAACCACCTGGGGTATCCCCAAGCTTAGAGCTTTCACTCTTCTTGATCATATTGTATCATCCTCCTCTCTTGACCCTTGAAAACTTCCTCCACACCAAACTCAAAACAAACTCATTAGAGGGTTAGTGCATAATCAAAAATTCACATGTTCAGAGGTGACACAATCATTCTTAACACTTCTGGACATTGCTCAAAGCTACTGGAAGTTAATGGAACAAAGAAATCCATCCCACATAGCAAAAGAGGCAATGCGAAATAAAAGGCAGAATCTGTCAAAACAGAACAGTCCGTAAAGACGAATTTCTAAGAGGCACCAGACTTTCTCAAATGAAAATGCTCAAATTGAATGAAAGTTGCGTACATATCTTAGGATCACTCACGTAAATTGGCATAAATTTCTGAGTTACCTACAGAGAATTAGGCCCAGATTCGTGACAGCAAGAAATATGTTTCTGCGCAGTAATCCAAATCTAGTATGAACCTTACTATCAAAGACTTTACTTGGCACAACAATGCAACAAAACTAAGATAAGGAGAGGTTGCTACAGTAGTAACAACTTCCAAGACACAAATATAAAACAAAGTACTGTAGTAAAATAAACACATGGGTTATCTCCCAAGAAGTGCTTTCTTTATAGCCATTAAAATGGGCTCAACAGTTTTAATGATGCACTCACGAGAAATAGTATTTGAAGCAAAAGAGAGCATCAAGAGACAAATTCAAAACAAATTTAAGCCTAACATGCTTCCTATGAAAAGGAATCTTGTAAATAAACAAATTCAAGAAGTATAATGCAACAAGCATAGAAAGATAAAACAAGTGTAGCTTCAAAAATTTCAGCACATAGAGAGGTGTTTTAGTAACATGAAAATTTCTACAACCATATTTTCCTCTCTCATAATAATATCCAGTAGCATCATGAGCAAACTCAACAATATAACTATCACATAAAGCATTCTTATCATGAGTCTCATGCATAAAATAATGACTACTCTCCACATAAGCATAGTCATTCTTATTAATTGTAGTGGGAGCAAATTCAACAAAGTAGCTATCATTATTATTCTCATCATCAAATATAGGAGGCATATTGTATTCATAATCAAATTTACTCTCCATAGTAGGTGGTACCAAAAGACTACTATCATTATAATCATCATAAATAGGAGGCAAACTATCATCAAAGTAAATTTTCTCCTCAATGCTTGGGGGACTAAAAATATCAAGCTCATCAAAACCAGCTTCCCCAAGCTTAGAATTTTCCATAGCATTAGCAACAATAGTGTTCAAAGCATTCATATTAATAACATTCCCATTAGCATGCATATAAAGTTCCATGGGTTTTTAAATTCTCTCTTCAAACACATCATGTCCTAATTCAAGATAAAGTTCATAAAGATCTCTCATATTTTGGTTGTTTTCCATTATGCCTAACTAGTGTAAACAAGAAACAAAAAGATGCAATTGCAGGATCTAAAGGAAATAGCTTCGAGTACTTACAACGGCGCCGGAAAATAGCTTAGTGATCCGGAGTGTGAGTACCTTTTACCTTTCCTCCCGGCAACGGCGCCGGAAAAGTGCTTGATGTCTACGGGTGCTTCTATTCTTGTAGACAGTGTTGGGCCTCCAAGAGCAGGTTTGTAGAACAGCAGCAAGTTTCCTTAAGTGGATCACCCAAGGTTTATCGAACTCAGGAGGAAGAGGTCAAAGATATCCCTCTCATGCAAACCCGCAACCACAAAGCAAGAAGTCTCTTGTGTCCCCAACACACCTAATAGGTGCACTAGTTCGCGAAAAGATAGTAAACAGGTGGTATGAATAAATATGAGCAGTAGTAACGGCACCGAAAATAGCTTGATGCTACAACCGGCGTGTGGTTGATGGTGGTAATATTGCAGAGATGCAGAAATGAAAAAGCAGCGATAGCAGTATTTGCAAACAAGGCCTAGGGATCATACTTTCACTAGTGGACACTCTCAACATTGATCACATAACAGAATAAATAGATAAATGCTAGACTCTACACTCTCTTGTTGGATGATGAACACCACTAACTGTGTAGGATTACACGAACCCTCAATGCCGGAGTTAACAAGCTCCACAATATTCGATGTTCATATTTAAATAACCTTAGAGTGCACGACAGATCAACACAACTAAACCAAGTACTAACATAGCATGCACACTGTCACCTTCACGCTACGAAAGGAGGAATAGATCACATCAATACTATCATAGCAATAGTTAACTTCATAATCTACAAGCATAGCCTACGCCAAGTACTACACGATGCACACACTATCACCATTACACCGTGCAGGAGGAATGAACTACTTTAATAACATCACTAGAGTAGCACACAGATAAATTTTGATACAAAACACATTGCAATCATAAAGAGATATAAATAAGCACTTCACTATGCCATTCATAACGTGAATAAGTATTCTGTGAAATATAGCCTAAGAGACCCACACGGTGCACACACTGTCACCTTTACACACGTGGGACAAGGAGTCTCCGGAGATCACATAAGTAAAATCCACTTGACTAGCATAATGACATCTAGATTACAAGCATCATCATATGAATCTCAGTCATGTAAGGCAGCTCATGAGATTATTGTATTGAAGTACATAGAGAGAGAGATTAACCACATAGCTACCGGTACAACCCTTAGCCTCGATGGAGAACTACTCCCTCCTCATGGGAGACAGCAGCGGTGATGAAGATGGTGGTGGTGTCGATGGAGGAGCCTTCCCGGGCACTTCCCCGTCTCGGCGGCGTGCCGGAACAGAGTCCTGTCCCCCAGATCTTGGCTTCGCGATGGCGGCGGCTCTGGAAGGTTTCTCATACCGTGGCTTTTTCGTGTCGAAGATTTAGGTCGAGGGGCTTCTTATAGGCGAAGAGGCGGCGTCAGAAGGGGTCTGGGGCCACCAGACACTAGGGCGGCACGCCCCCCCTGGGCCGCGCCGCCACCATGTGTGGGCACCCTGTGGCCCTTCTCTGGCGGCTCTCGGGTGTTCTGGAAGCTTCATGCAATCCTAAGATGATGGGCGTTGATTTCATCCGATTCCGAGAATATTTCCTTACTAGGATTTCTGAAACCAAAAACAGCAGAAAACAGCAACTGGCCCTTCGGCATCTCGTCAATAGGTTAATTCCGGAAAACGCATACTAATGACATAAAGTATGCATAAAACATGTAGATATCATCAATAATGTGGCATGGAACATAAGAAATTATCGATACGTCGGAGACGTATCAAGCAGCGAGGCCGGCCTCTCCATGGCCGCCCCTGGCGCGCGCAACATGGAGTCACCAACTGGCTGCAGCAGCGGCGCCGTGGCTGGCTGCGGCACAGCCAGGTGGGTGAGCGGAGTCGGCTGCGCATGCAGCGAGGACACAGCGGCCCGCTGCACCATCGAAGTCGGCGACACCACTGAACCCGTCTGAGTCGAAGAAGGAGGCGGAGTCAGTGGCTGTTGCCCCCGCGGTGGAACGGAGACCGAACGAGTATGACCCTGCATAAAAATCCGAACTCTGGAGGGTGAGGGCTCCCGTGGAGCTACAGGGGGTGAGGCGACCAAGTGTGGCGCCTCGACTCTAGCACGCGCCACAATCTGCCGCCCTCTATCCGTCATCGGCGAGTGGTTGAAAGGAGTCAACGCCACCTGCGTAGACTGCACCGCCGACGTGCCAGACTGCGTCGGGGGATGTCCATCAACATCCATACGAGCAGCCTCAGGTGCCGCCTCGGCAGGTGCCTCATCAGGCCTGTCCTCCTCTGAACCATGTGAACCATCATCATCCCCTCCCTCCTTCCAGAAAAAAGGTCGAAACCGAGGGTCTGGCTGGAACCCCACCGCCTCACGAGCGAACCGGAAACGATAACCACTAAGCTGTAAAAGTGCAACCACCTCCAGGCAACCATTATTCTTCTCCAGAACCGAAGGGTCACGCATAGCCACAAGAACACGAATAATCCCCTGACTCCGAAGAGAGAACAAATCCACATCAAGAGTGGTGCCAATAAGAGAACCCACTGCCCAGATACCTAAGAAGTGTCGAACAGAATCCGGTACTCCACTGACGTGCACCCAAACCGGCTGCATAACGAAAAGAGGCTGAACATCCTGATGCACCCAAGAAGAAACTAGAACCTGAGGATTAACCTTGGGTACACTCATCTGCATACCATCAATCCGGGACAAGTCATCAGCTGTAGGAATACCAATAAGAAAAGCATTAGCCCCATGGGGCACCGCCTCCCATCTCCACGCTGGGTTCCCTGGACACATGCGGGCCATCAGACTCTGAACATCAGCTGCAGATACAACCCCTTCCCCTGACACCTGCACTAAAGCTGTGGGCGCTCCAGAAGAGATCAACTGTGGCTTATACACTGAGTCTGGAATCTGAAGATCAAGTGTGGCATCATTACCGCAACCAACAAAGAAGCTCGTGGGTCTAGGCAATTTCAGAACCGGACACCTAATAGTGGGATGTGCCCCTGAATCACAAATCAGACAATAATGAATAACCTTGCAATCTTTAGTAGCATGAGTATTAACATCACATTTCCAACATTTTCCGGCCTTCTTCTGCTTCGCCACTGGTGCAACGACCTCAGGAGCAGGAACCATAGGCTGCACAGGGACCTGAGGAGTATCAGAAATCACCATCGGAGCTGACACCAACTGTCCAAGGGGTGGTACAGCCTGCACCAAGGGTGGCGGCTGCTGTCCTGCCGGAGGCGCCGGCTGCCCCTGAGCCACAGCAGGCTTCTTCTTCCGCCTCTTCTTCACCTGACCAGGCTGCGGCAGTGGCTGCTGGAGTACTGGCTGCTGCATGGGAGGCTGAAGCATACTCTGCTGGTTAGGAACAGAATACTGATACAGACCTTGAAAGTGCTGGTACTGCTGAGGCGGCGTGAATTGCACTGGCGGCTGAGGCACCGGCGGACGAAAAGGCGGACGATATCCCGCGGAAGGACCCACGTACGGGGCAGGCTGTGGTGACCCTGCATACCACTGCATGTTGTAGTATGCCAGTCGTTGATATAACATTCGCGAAGTACCATTCCGCAAATATTACATCCCTCAGAGTAGTACAGCAGAACATAGCAAGGTCCATAACTCATTCACATAATATTACAATACACATACACAAGTCATCTTGGAGCTCCTCTTGGGTCCTAAGAGGATAACTCCTGGGTTCGAGGCGAACCCAACTTAGCTTACAATACCATTGTCTCATTAAACTAAACATTTATTTAATCGAGCAGCTCCTTAGTAAGAGTCTGGCTCGGCTACTACTACTCAGCAGATATCTCTAGGCTTGTTCTCCTCCGGAAGCCTCCCCGGATCCGTAGACTATGATATAGTCTACGCCTTCAACTCCACCGAGAGATCAGGTTCATCGTAGCCGATGATCTCGGCTCCATCATTGTTGTCGTAGTCCTCCTCCAGATGGTTCGGACAATCTAAGCGGGGATTTAAGAGTGGTATGAGTACGAGCGTACTCAACAAGTTCATTATAGATAAGAGGTGTTTTATGCACTAGCTACGATGTTAGACCGAAAGTCTAATACCAATGCAGGTTTTGATAAACATTTCTTCTAGAGATTGCTTTTATTTCAAAGAGCTATGTCCGTCAGCCTTCACCGGTTTACTAGAACTTCATGGAGCTCCTTTCCGCGCGTCGCAGTTCCTCAATCCCGGAACAGGGAGTGAGTCACGCTTTTTACACTCTGCAGAGGTGTGTTGCTTTACCCATAAGAGATCTTAACCTTGGTGCCAAGGGCAGCTTTCCCGTCCACACTTCCTTTGGTGTGAGGCCCGGTATAAGGTCTAGCCAATCATGTTCCTCCGCTACCTCGAACACCCACCCTTTGTTGCATACTCCCCCTGGGTCCACGCCGGCCCCATTATTCCCATATATTTCAGGGTGGACTCCGACCACGACGTCAATGCAGGGCTCTACCATACATTCCTACGCCGGCAGATGCAACCCATCATAGACCTCATTACCGTTGGGACTTCTACGGGTTCCCACCCCTGCATCAAGTCTCGCAAGATCATGAGCACCCGGTAATGAGCATCCGTTGATGAACGAGAGGTGGAAACACTTTTGACTACTCCGTCCCACTCCGGATCTTATGGTTAACACGGGTATTACGGCACAAGAATCACTGGCGACATTTGTTGTTTAATCCTAGATGGATATAAACCCGTGCAATGGAACCTCCACCATATCAACACAATCCATGGTTCCATTGCCCACCACATAGTCATATTCATAGTTATGAAAATAGTGGTTTTGTTTTTTATGCAATAGTGATAAACATAGTACTTTGCAAGTAATTTGGTAAAAATACTCAAATGACATGAGCAAGCGATGAACTTGCCCGAACACCAAAGTTTGCAGTTGGAAGGTATGGATGACCCTTGTCCTCTTGTTCAAAAATAGCATCATTGTCCGATAAGGGCAATGGTTAAAGAAGCAATTATGCATGATTCCATTTTTAGGGTTTGTTCCCCCTTCCGATGTCGTTATTATTTCATGTAAGAGGTTAATACTAAGAATGATTTGGGGATACTTGATTTAAGAGTAAAATACTACCTTGAAATGTTGTCAAGGTGTTTTTGAAGTCCAAATGCATTAATGGACTTATTTTCATTATTGAAAATAATATGTGTGATTTAAATCATTATTTAAATCATCAAATTAAGATTCATTCTTAATTGTCTTCAAAAATTCTCTTTGATATTTTATTTAGTTAGAGAATTTTATGTTGATCTATTTTCATATTTTTAATTATTTTTTTTTAGAGCTATTAATAATTTTCTATTATTATTCAAAGTTTCAGCATTTTTATTTGTTTGTGAAAAGACAAAAACACCCCTGGGCCCACCTGTCGGTGCAACCCAATGGGTTAGGTCGAACCGACCGGCCCGGTCCGGCTCGACCAGCCCCACTCCTCTCTCTTCTCCTCACGCGCGAACGAACCCTAACCCTAACCTGCTCTGGCGACCCGTGTCGCCTCCGCCGTCGCCGCTCGATTCCGGCGAGATTCGCCGGACTTGGCCCCGCCATGGTGCGCAATCAACGCGCCACACGACGGCGGTCAATCCTATCCGCGTCGATCCGACGTGGGCGACCTACCGCTCTCCTCGTCCCCGTCCGGTGCTAGGGTTACGGGATCCGCTCGATCCCGCCGTTCCTGGCGCTCCTGGTGCTTGGACTCCGCCAGGCTTCGCCGCCGTGGTGCGGGTGGTGCCGTGGTGCCGCCACGGCTTGGCTTGGCGCCGCCGCGCTCCGCGCGTGTGCCGCCGTGGCCGCCATGGCCGTGCCGATCTGCTCGACCACGGTAAGTGTTCCGCCACCCTCTTTCTCCTGTGCCTCTCTTCTTCCTCCTCCAGTATCCCTGGCCATGGCTTCCCTCCTTGTGGAGGTGCTGGCCTACTGATGTTGGTGCTCTGCTGTGCTTGGCTTGCTGCTGTCGCCATAGATCCTAGCTGTGTGTGCTGTTCTTGCTCAATTGCTCACTGTGCTTCCTAGCTATTTCTGTTTATTGTAATCTCTGGCTGTGGTCCTCCTGTGATTGCTCATGAGCATCCAGTGATGCTCATGGCCTACTGGCATGCTCCTATTCTTTTTACTGTCACTAGGGCATACTGTGTGTGCTTAATCTTGTCCCTGGCTTGATTGTGGTGGTTAATCCTTGCATACTTGCAAGTGCCAGTGCCTCTGGGCTAGTTCATTTAGTTCAGATTCATGATTATGCTCAATTGAGCATTACTGTTGGCTTAGCAGTGTGATCCAGTGATGAATTGATATGTGCTTTTCTTGTGTATTATGATCCTTTGGTTCATCAAGCCTTTGATGTGCTTCTGGATACAATTATAAAGCCTGATGCCCTTATCTGTGATGCAATTGTTCAGTTATTTAATTATCTGTTCATGTGTTAATTGCTTAGAATGAGTTCTAGCATGCAGTAGCATGCTCTAACAAGCTTCTGGTGTTCATATGATCACCAGCTGTTTAACAGCTGCCCTTTGGTGTCTGTGCCTCACTGTTGCTCACTTGTGTATCACACAGGCCTGGCCTGATGTGTGCTGTTGCTTGCTTAAGCATCAATTGATGCCTGTCATGATCCATTTGATCATTTGCAAGACCCTGGTGCATCCATTGCTTGTCTGTTTTATTTATCTGTTTATCCTTGCTTGATTAAATGGATAAATAATGTGAACTGAGATTCAGTGATGATCATTTCAATGAATTTGTTTGGGCTAGCAGGATGCCAACCACTGGTTGGGTACCCTAGCCCTCCTTTTGAACCCAACTGGGTGATGATATCTGTGCATGGTTTCTTTGTTGGAATTGGTTAAGTGGTTGAGGTGATCCTGGCAGTGTTTATGTGCTGCCCTGGGATGGCTCCCCTGTTTGGTGGCTTTCTGTGATGGATAGATGCTCACTGGCTTGATCCAATACTGGACTTCCAGTGGTTTTTGATGTTGAGAAATTCTATAGACAAGAATTTGTCTATAGTCTGATGGCCTAGCTAGCTGTAGGTGTTTAGTGAGTGGGTTAGGCTAGCTATGGTTGCATTCTTGGCTGGATTCCTCTAGTTATGCATGGATTTGCATAACTGTTGTTCCCATAGGATGTTTACCTAGTGGTCTTACCCATCTATGCTTGCACCAAATGGTCTGGTAGCCAGATGATGACACACACAGGGTATTCTACCCTTCTGTGCTCCAGTGATGCATTGTATGCTTATTTATGAGCAAGATATGATCTTGCTCAGGCTCTTGTGTGGTATACCTCACTCCAGCTCCTAGAATTAAGTGTTGTTGTAGAGGATTGCTTCTGTGATGCTTGGTTTGCTTGCCCTTCTCCTCCTTACAAGCTTGTGGTGCTTTACTCCATCTGGTACTTGCTCACAGTTGACAGTTCTTGGTGAAACTGTCCCTGGATGGTTTCTGATGGCTTGTGGTTTTTCCTGTTCTAAGTATTCTTGGTGTTCTTGATGAACTTACCACTGCTGCTGTCGATGGATGAACAAATGGCTAGGGTTTGGCTCTGAAAAGGTTATATATGGTGCTCTCTTGCATCCCTGGTCGACAGCTCCTGCTTGTCACTTTGGTGACTCACTGATGATGTGTGAGTGTGTTGTGCCGCATGCACACTCAGTGACTGGGTGTTGAGCATGCACACCTGATGTGTGTGCTGCTTGTGTGTATGTGTGTACCAAATCCTGTGAACCTGGCTTGGTGTGGATCAGCTCGGCAGAGCTGTGATATTATCCACCATTTCCATTTGATTTTTAACCTGCCAAGTGGCTATGCCACTTGGCATAACTTTTCTTTATTGTGATTTTTGTGCAGGGATCAAGCATGGATCAAAATGGACTTGAAGTTCATCAAATACAAGATCAAGTGAAGATGATCTTGTAAAACTTAGACTAGGATTATTAACTTGTAATTTTGCTTTATTTTCCTTTCTTCTATTCTGCCCATTTATGTAATGTGTTTTATTATTCTTTTATTTCACTTATGAATATTGTAATGACATTGTAATTTGTGTGATGATCAATAAAGCTCAAAGTTTTCCCTAATGAGCTTTGCTTTATTATTATTGTTCATCTTGTTTATTATTGATCATTTACTTAATGAATTTCCTCAATTGAATTATTTAAGTTAATTGTTTAATGTTTGAATTTGAAATTCAAATTCAACCTTGGTTTGAATTCAACCATGTCATATCATTTAAAATTCAATCAAGCAAACTCTCCCCTCTCTTCTCAAAACCCTAAACTAGTGAAGTGAGATGCAAGTTTGTCGCACTCTCGAAACCCTAACCCTGTAAGGTGTCGAGAGAGAAACTTGTCCCCTTCGATGCAGTTTTTGTTTAAAAGCGCGAAATTTCCCCAGAATTTACTATGCAATGCACATCCCTTTCTAAGATCTACCCCTCGATCGTCTCTAAACCTGGGACATTACACAGGCTGTCTCGGCGCAGGGGCGGGTTGCGGCATGGGCACACCCGCCGGCCACCCCTGGAAGCCAGGGGGTCCCATGTAGGGACTCGGAGCGGCGGCCGACGCTGCCCCAGAGGGAACCGCCCCAGCTGCCGAGGACGCGGGCGTAGACGCGGGCGCAGCCATTGCCGCCGTCACCCCGGGAGGCGCCAGAGGCCTCGCAGCCCCGGCCATCTCCACAGCCGAGGGGGAACCGGCGACTACCTCGGCGAACGATCGCCGCTGCCCAGAGTACGCGGGCGGCGACGTCCAGACGGAGCACGGCGATGAAGAGCACGATGTCGGCGACGACGAGGCGGCGGCTGCGTGGCGCGAAGAAGAGCGGAGCGACGATGACGATGACGAAGCGAAAGCAGCGGAAGACGATGGCGGCGTAGCGAGCGAAGGCGACGATGACGAAGGGGCAGCTGCGGCGTGCGACTGGGAACGTCTGGCGGCGGCGCGATGTGAGGGACAAGGGGCATCGATCACGGTACGTGATTGCATGTGCCCCTCATATCCTCTACGCTGTGCCTCCCTGACAGCCCACCGAAGCCCAGCCCACTCAGCACGAGGCCCAGCAAGGAAAGCTGCGGGCGCCATCGAGGCCGATTCGAAACGCGACGTGAATCGCGGCTTGATCGACGCCTCATCCTCCGGTGATCGCGCAGCCGTCTCCGAGCTCGACACTGCCACCCCACCTCGCCGCGATGGCATCACACGGCAGAGCGGAAGTGCTCTCCCGATCGAAGGAACCAGCAGCTCCTTCCCCGCCGGCCGCCGCGGCGAGGCCGCCGAGAGGAAATCCCCGAACACGGGCGCCGGCGTCACACGACGGCGAGGTAGCGGTCCTCGCCAAGGTTTGATCCGCGGCATGCGGGCGATCCTCAAACCCACAGGCGAAGAAGACGCTGCCCTTGTCGTCGTCCCTTTGGTCTTCATCCGTGTTGAAGGCGACGAGGACCTAGCCCATTCCGTCGACCTGCAAAACGAAGAACTTACCTCCGACGCCGTCGCACGAGACCAAGCCCTGGACTCTCTGGTCGGGTAGCCAATCTTAGACCAAAAATCCGCCTCCACCTCCTCCTTGGTCAACGCCGGCGACCGCCCGATCTGCCGAACCTCAGGCTCAAGACCTAGGGCAGACCAAGCCGCCTCCTCCGCCATCGCCCGAGCGTCCTCAACGGGGTCATCGTCTTCCTCCTGCAGGCAGAAGAAACGAGATCCCGCCGCCGGAGACAGAGAGTTCGCCGACGGCGACGTTCCCGCCTACGCGCGGCACCCCTCCTCGTCGCCCGCTAACATCGCCTCATGTCCATGTGGAGCACTAGCATACATACTCCTGTGAACTCTCAAAGTGTGGAATTAGCATAATATAACTAGTAGAGATGATTGAGTATGTCTTTCTACTCTTCGATCTCTCCTAGCTAGATGGAGCAATCCAGGATAATATTGGCGCCGTAAGGAAACTGGAATCTCATGACCTATCTTACAACTATCTGGCTATCCAAATCGCCAAGTCTATCTGACCTCACATTCTTGATCTATCAAGAAGGATCCTCTCAGGGACACAAGTAAAAACAGTCAATGTTCCATCTATATACATGGGTAACCTGGTTTGTGGGTCTTCTCTTCCCAATAATTGTTCGAACGGAACAAATCCAAGTGCCCATGACGATGAACATGAAGACGATGCAGCCCTCCAATACAACTTTTTTTTAAGATTCCAATACAACATTTTTGTTCCGTGCTATGCGATGGGCCTGTGAACAGTGTATTGCATCCTTTTAGTCGGCAAAATATGGAGGACTGCATACTTTTGGCTTGTTGACCAGTTGTATGATCAGAGTGTGGTAAGGAACTTCAGAGACGAGGCATCATGAGGGCTTGTTTGGTATTAGAGTCTTACTGGGGATTAGTGGAAATAATCCGTTCTAAACTTCAAATCCCCACTTATTGTAAATGCATGTTTGGTGTTAGAGTATGGTCGAATTTAATCCCTACTTATCCCCACTTTTTCTTAAATTTTAGTGTAATTTTTTCAATTCACAATACTCTACCCCTACCTAGTGGATCGGGGATGGGGTTTTGTGAGAATTGGGTGACAGCAGAGATTCACCCAATACTCTAGGTATTATCCCCACTAAAACACTAGTATTAAACAAAACCTCAAAGGTTTTACAGGTGTATGGTTGGTGTTCTGTTATATTCTGTGTGGCAATATTGTCTAACAAAGAACTTGTTAATCTGGTTTCATTTATCAGTCAATGAATTATACTCCCTCCGGTCTGAAAAATCTACGCGGAGCAAGCTAACGCTAGCGTATAACTAAGGTACGGGCTGCGTCGATTAAATACGCCTGAGGTAGTATATAAGAGTAAAATCCATGTCCACATCACACTTGGCTTAAGGAAGAGTTGATACACCTAATTATGTTGGCATGATCACGATGCAGAACTTTGATTCCCCACTTTGGATGCAGTTACCACACTGCTGCAACTTAGGGGTTTCTCCTAACCCTTAACCGTGGTCTGATCCAGGCTGCAATGAAAATGGAACTGCTAGCCTGAAGTTCTGAATAGCGATATTGCCGATATGCAGGGTATTTCCATCCCATGACTGCAAAACCATATCCACAGCTACAAAGGAGAAACGAAAATAAACTTTGCCACACACCCATCAGGGCATCTCCAGCGGCGCGACGCAAACGGATGCTGAGCGACCGTTTGTGTCCGCCGTGACCGGAAATGCGTCTGGGACCTGTGACGCAAAGTGTGACTGTCCGCGGAGACGCAAACCTGGCCCAAATATGCGCCAGGTTTGCGTCTCGGCGGACGCTCGGCGGGCGCGCAAAGTGTCCACTCGCTTCCCCACCGGGCCCGCCTGGCAGCGGCACAACTGCTTCGTCTTCCACGGTATTACTTCTAGGAAGCGCTGCAGCCTTTGCAGGGGCCGCGTTAATGGCGTGCCTCGGCTTCCGCGAACGTGCGCAGCTAGTAGGCGTTGCACTGGCAGCCCATTGAAGGCGAGATGACCTCTTAAAGGGACGCTGCCGGCGCCCATTTCCCCGACCAAAACCATTGGCAAAATCCCACAGTAGCCACCACGCGGACGCCATGGGGAAGAAATACTGGCCATTCCGGGAGACGAAAAACGACCAGGAGGCTAGCGGCTCGCGTCCGGCAAGAAAGCACGGGTCGGCCGGTACGTCCGCGTTGACCTCGCTCGGCAGCTATGGGAGGAAAACCGGCTGGTACCATGGCCGGACGCGAACTTGCGGGAGGGGGCTGGTACCTGAACTCGCGGCACGTGTCGGTCCCCCCGTGCCGCGCTCGGGCCGAGAGCGGCACGATGAGGTGCGGCGCCGCCGCGCGGTGTTGCCGCTGGATCTGCGGGAGGATCCGGCGTACGCGCTAAACTCCTACAACTGGATTTCCTTCGGGGCGTGGGAGTTCAACGCGTGGCGCCGCGCTGCCTACCTTGCCGACGTAGACTACTTCGAGCGCGAGATCGCCGCCGAAGAAGAAGAGAACGACCACGAACGCGGACGAGGACGGCGACGAGGACGAGGACGACGACGTGACCATGCCGCACGACCACGACGACGGCGGACCGGCGTGGGATCCGGAGAACCAGCCGCTGGACATTTCAGGAGGAGCCCATTGCCATGGCACTCGCCAACAGCGAGCAGGACGAGCTCAACGAGCTCGCTTTGTGGGACGGGCTCGCAATCCAGCCGCGAGTCGCTCGCGCAGAGGAGGCCGGCGACTCTCCGGCCACGCCGACGCGTTCCAACGTCCGCGCTCCGCTGCTGCTCCGCGTGGGATCCCCGGCCACGCCTCTGCCCGTGCGGCGGTACCTCCTCCACCGCCGGCGTACGCTTCCATGGCCGACGCGCAGCTGATTGACTCGTCAGCGACGACGACCATAGACAGCGCCTATTTTAGCACCCCTTTCTGGCTTTTTAATGTCCTTTTTATTATCATGTAAATTATGGCGTATGAATGAAAAAAAAAATTACGCGTCGTGCCGTTGGAGCCACCCCGACGCAAACGGACACCCGGACACTTTCGACCATTTGGCCCGACGCAAACGGACACGACGCGTCCGTTTAAACGTCCGAAATGCGTCGCGCCGCTGGAGATGCCCTCACACTCGCCCAAGCTCCAAGCGTGTAACCATCGCCTCGTCACCAACCTGTGTCTGAGGGGATTTGTGGCCTGCACGCAGGCGTCGCGACACAGGAGCACACACGCATGTTCTGATGCCGTGCGCGCTCCACGCCGGCCAGGAGCGTCAGCCAAGCACGCAGCGCTGGCGCAGATTGGCCTGGCCATAATTCGAGGGCCCTCGCCGGCGGCTCTCTAGGTGGCGCGCGACGGAGACGGAGGCGGAGCCCATCGACGCCGACGTGCGCCACGCACGCGCGGACGTGGTCGCACGGAGCCGTCGTAGTATGCGGATTGATGGCGCGCGGCGTGTGTGGCCGCGCCGGCAACGTCGCTGCCCCATTCATGTGGCCGTGTTCGGTGAACGACCGCGGCAGGGCCGGCAGCCCGGCAGCGGAGTAAAGACGGGGCACGGGCGCAGTGCGAGATGCGGACATGGATGCGGCTCCGTACGTGCGCGAGTGCTACTGTAGTTCCGTGCTGGGCCGGTGTCATCGACAACGACCAGGATGACATGCGCCGGCCGGACGGCTCTACGGCGGTGCGGTTCGGTCGCTGGATGTGCGCTGCACGCAAGGATCGTCTACCGGCGTTGAGACTAGCTAGACCATAGATTCTTGTGTACGGTGCGCCACTGAACCAACATGCATGGACTCTGCATGCTGTGCCGCTGCACTCGTGCCGTCGTCATTTTTAACTGACCAGAATTTCCAGGGTGGATTATTCTATTTCTACCTATCTAGGCCGTACTCTTCCTTGTACTACCCAAAAAAATCAGAAGAAGATTCAAGAGTTAACATTCCGTTTGCGAGCAGACAATATTACTGCCGTGCCCTGAGAGTAGGTGCTTTTATTAAAGGTTTGTATTGGCACGTCATTATGCATCTTATGGTAAGAATATTCTGTACCCTCCCTAACCCTAACTTCCCTTCCGCTCCCGCGCGGCGGCGCTGCGCCGCGCCCGGCGGCCTCCCGGCCTGCGCTCCCTCAGCGTCCCCTCCCCCCGGCCTCCTCTCCCACCACCACCGCCTAGGGTGTCACCGGACAAAGCATGTGTGGCGCGGCCAGGAAAAACATGCGAGGAACCAAACAATAAAACCTCGCTTCCCTACCCGGTACAGAAATAAGCGGCCCAACGTTTAAACAACATGGCTTTTTTAGCCCATAGGCCGTCTCGAGATATTGAGTACATAACACGAGTTCCATATTATAGTGTTGTTGGTTCCTTGATGTATGCCATGGTTTGTTCTCGTCCTGATTTATCATATGTTATGAGTTTGGTCAGCCGATACATGGCTAATCCTGGTAAAGAATATTGGAAAGTTGTTCAGTGAATTTTCAGGTACCTTCGTGGCACATTCAAAACTTGCTTGAAGTTTGGCAAGACTAGTGATGGACTCGTAGGCTATGTGGATTCAGATTTTGCTGCCGATTTGGATAGGAGAAGATCCCTCACAGGTTATGTGTTCACTGTTGGTGGATATGCTGTGAGTTGGAAGGCAACGTTACAACCTTTTGTTACCCAATCCACGGCATTGACTGACTTTCAGTGATCGCTATAAGAAAGACATAAAAAAGTTAAGTCTTGTAAAACATCACCAAGGAAGACTACGAGCTTATCCTACTTCCACGGAGGTGCCACTCGCATTTGTCTGATTAGCTCATGGTTTTGAGCTTGACAAAATAATACCTTATCTCTCTTCTGCCCGGCCTACCAACCCAGACTTTCTAAGGGTAGAGGATCAACTGAAAGAAAAGGCGGACAGAGATCTTGTGCTAGATCCGTATACATTCAGCACCCTCATTACAACATTTGCTAAGCATGAAAAGTGGACTCAAATAAGGGAATGACTGATTTCAGATCTTCTTGAATTCTAATAGAATGAGGAACCTATCGAACAAATAGAGGAAAGGGCGGAAAGGGGGGACATCCCGTTAAATGATCTTATGTAAAACTTGCTCTTTTATGGCATTTTGTTGAATCGCCTAAAGGCTTAGGAAAATCAACTACTATCGTTAGGCTAGGAGAAAGACCAATCCTTCGTTCGGGGACGACCCTGGAATTGATGAATTGGATCTTGGTTATAGTATGCTCACTTCGCTACTCAGCTAGGGTGAAAGAATGACAAAGAGACTGACACCGCAAAGGATGGGAAGGACCCAATCACCTGCCTCTTTCTTGGTCCCCCCCCCGTGGGTACTTTATAGCTCACAACACGAGATAGGCAGATATGTGACATAGTCTCGAAGCTGGAGTTCTTTAGCCCTTTAGTTTTTTCTTGAGCGCGCAAAAAACAACCGAACCAAAATATATGGCTATTGCTGAAGCTTGCAAAGAGTCTGTTTGGTTGAAAGATTTGTATGCTGAGCTTTGTGGCGATGATTCTTGCATTAACTTGTTTTCTGACAGTCAAAGTGCAATATACCTTACTAAAGATCAAATGTTCCATGATCGGACAAAGCACATTGATATCAAGTATCATTATGTTTGTGATCTTGTTGCACAAGGTAAACTGAAGGTATGCAAGATAAGTACTCATGATAATCATGTTGATATGACAACAAAGCCAGTTCCTGTTTCCAAGTTTGAGCTTTGCTTGAGCTTGGTTGGTATAACTGTTTAGTCCAAGTGGTTGTTGGCGACAGCAAGTGTTTTGTTTGTTCTTCATGAGATTATTGAACTTCATGCTACAAGATGGAATTTGTCTCAAGGTGGAGTTTGTTGTATTGTGATCCAAATTCATTCTAAAGGGATGCTAACTTCTGACGAGCGGAGCGAGGCCCATCGCCGGTAGGCTTGGGATATCTTACAAACGCCGTGAGATATCTTATAATCTGACGGATACGAGATTTTAACGTGGAAAACCATCTCCAACAAAGCGTCACCGGTACAGATCGATGCCACCGTCTATAAATACCTCTTGTAAGCCGCCGGCTAGGGTTCATCAGATTATAAGAGATCCCACGATGTTTGTAAACACTACCCCGATATAGTGAAGTTTTGCTGGCTGGCGCCCGTGATTTTTACCTCTCTTTGTTGGAGAGGGTTTTCCACGTTAAAATCTTGTATCCCATGCGTGTGTTCTTGTTTCATTCTTTGTTATTTTGCTTGTCGCATTTATAATAGAGACTACTCGTAGGGTGAGATTTAAATACTAATTACCCCCTCCATCCACTAATATCATTCAAATATTTTCAACTTATTGCTAAATCAGTTGCAATTCTTTAGCATACGACAAGAAGAAAGGTACTCCCTCCAATTCATATTAATTGGATTTAATATAAATATATCTAAATATATTTTTAGTTCTAGATAGATCCATACTATTGACAAGTAATATGAATCAAAGGGGGTAAGAAACTTACAAAACACGTATTTGGTTCAATTTACACCCGGGAAGGTTCTGTAAATATGCTACCTGGTCATATACTAAAGAGTGCAATTTATTTTTAGATATTTTTTTGACCATGTGCTTTATAGATCTCTACCATACATATTTATATACTATACAGTTTTGCAGCTGTAAAAAATGAATTCATGTAGAAACATGTCTTACATGATATTATTGTCTTACATGATATTATTTGAATTATCACAGTGCAAGTGTATTTTCAGCGCTACACATTACAACTGAATAACAAAGAAAGAAGTAAGCCTAGCTCACATGGTTAAGGAAGTGGATGTATAAACCAACCAGACATGTTCAAGTTAACAGACACGTAAATTTGGGTTCTTATTTTTTTTAAATAACAACAGGGCTTCTCGTACCGTATTCCTTTTTTAAAAATTAAATAAAAAAGGACACTACTATTTAGCAACTTGCCAAAAAATTATATTAGTGACACAGAGAGGTACTTGTTATGACTTGGCATGCTAAAAGTAATTTCTAATTAAGTATAAAGGTTTAATACAAACTAGTTAAATGCTCGTGCTTTGCCATGACATCATAATTTTACCTACAGCCGCACATGTAAACATGAAGTGTAAATATGCATGTACATGGAAAAGATAATCAAGTGGTAATTAAATGCATAAATATAGGTCTCAAAGCTGTCAACAAGCATTACATTTTAAATAACTAATGATCATCAAGAAAACTCCTCAAATATGGACAAGCGAGATCAGGATGAAATGAACATTAGGGATAAGCCTCTTCTGGAATCCTGCCACGTGAACTTATGTCTTTAGAATGCCCATGACTTCTTGGTCAGCATATCCAACTTGGACCTAAACACTCGGGCCACAAGATTTGGCGGTGTTTGTCCTAAAAGAAGCACATCCTTTATCTCCTGACAGTTTGGGTTGCAGGTCATCCCAAGGAAGAAGTTCATCAAGCCTAGTGCTGTGATGTCCGCATATGTTCTCTTACTTTGAAGTTTAATGGATGTAATCTACATAATAAAGATACCAACATTCAACACTGTGGTCTTTGAACTGGTCACCTCAAGTTTTTTTTTAAAAAAAATTGTGGGTATGCTTTTGAGAATACATACTGCATCAGCCTATGAACCAGCTTACCCGAGAAAGCTTTCCAATGAAGCACCTCCCGAAGGAACTCCTAGGTCACTCGGTCATATGCTTTTTCAAAGTCCAATTTGAGAAATAAGAGTTCATGCGTGATCTCATGTATTGAGAAATTCCCCTCATGTAAACACATGCATTTGAACCTTTGATAAACGTTGATTAGCTACGGTAAATTGTCCTATGCGCTAACAAAGCAAAATGAATAGCGTGAGCATTGACAACAAACTTAAAGATGATATTGATCAGGGCTATCGCCTATTGGTCTATGCTTCTTGACTAACTCTTCTCCCTTGACCTTCGGAATCAATGAAAAAATCCTGAAGTTCAAGCGCACAATCCACCCTCCCTAGAGCAAAATTATTAAGCATATGCAAGATTGGAGCATTTAGGATTCCCTAGAATCGGTTGAAGAAGAGCACCGGGAGGCCATCTGGGCTAGGGACGAATCAAGCTTCACGCTAAGAAGCACCTCATCTAGCTCATCGGAGTGAACGTCAGCTCAAGCTGAGCATTATCTCTCTGGACACTTGTTTGTCCGCCGGCCACAAGCCTGGAGCCAGGGAAACACCCTATCCCCCCGTTTCGAACACATGAGTCCATGATAAAACTAATAGATATGATCGAGTAGGTCTTCCTACTCCTCGATCTCTACCGGCTAGATGGAACAATCACAATATTGGCTCTCTAAGGAAACTCGAATCTCTTAATCTATCTTGCAACTATCTGGCTGGCCAAATCCACCTATCTGACCTCACATTCTTGAGCTGGCTAAACCTGTCCTGCAATAATCTGTCAGGAAGGACCCTCTTACGGACACAAGTACAAACAGTCAATGTTCTAGCTATGTACATGGGTAACCCTGGACTCTGTGGGCCTCCTCTTCCCAACAACTGTTCGAACAGAACAAATCCAAGTGCCCATGATAGACAATGGGCCCGTGATACATCACTTTTGTTCCGTGGCATAATCATAGGATATGCCTTGGACCTGTGGACATTGTATTGCATCCTTTTGCTCAGCAAAACATGGAGAAATGCATACTTTCGGCTTTTTAACCAGTTGTATGATCGGAGTTATCTACCAGTAACTTCCTGCGTCGTAAGGAACTTCAGAGACGAAGCATGATGAAGGTTTTCTCGCTCTACCGGGCAACATTTGAATATATAGTTTTGTGTATATGCATATGGTTTCTTAAATCTTAAGTGTTCTGGTATGTTATGTCTAGTGCAATGTCTATAGAGAGCTTGTGCAATGCTTCTTTAACAGTCAATTACTTATCCATTCCATGGCCGAATTCCCTAGCTAATTCCTAGCTATAATCTCTTACATACGTATGGTTAGTGATCCATTCTGTGTGGCAATATGGTAAAACAGGGAACTTGTTAATGTGGTTTAATTTACGAGTCAATTATTTGTTAGAGTAAGTCCATGTCTGCATAACACCGCGCTAAAGGGAGCTGATCCAACTAATTTTTGGCACGATCACGATCACGATGCAGAACCTTTGATTCCCCACTTTGGATGCAGTAATCACACCGCTGCAAGTTAGGGGTTTCTCCTTACCCTTAACCGTGGTCTGATCCAGGCTGCGATGAAAATCGAACTGTTAGCCTGAAACCCTGAACCGCGTATATGCAGTGTATTACGATTCCATGACAACAAAGCCATATCCACAGCTACAAAGGAGAAACACAGATGTTCTGATGCCAGGAGCGTTCAGCCAAGCACGCAGCGCTGGAGCAGATCGACCTGGCGATAATTTGAGGGCCCCCGCCGGCGGCACTCTAGGTGGCGCGCACTACAGGAAACGATTAGACGCCGACGGCTAAAAGCTATGCTGACGGTCATTTTTTTAAAAAAATATAAGGCTCGAGAGCCCAGCTTTAAATTAATAAAGCCCTCAACCGGCTAGGATACAACGGTGCTGATTACATAAACTTGAACAAGGTAAACACAAGAACAAGCTACGGAGAGCTGCCGCGGACGGAAAGAGACGAGCCAAGCGAAGAGGAGAAGCACCAGCGGCCGTTGGCGTAGGATAAATGACGGTCATTTATCGCGGCCGTTGGCGTAGGTCATCGAAAAGGCTAGCCCGCAACTCGGCCGTCGGCATAGAAAAGCCGTCAGCACAGCTTCCTCCATGGAACGGGCGTGTAACGGCGTTATCTATACCGACGGGAATGCCGTCGGCGTAGCTCCTTTTATATATTGATGCTTCAATTTCAACTGCGGGCATGAACTTTCTTCCCTAGGATTATAATTTTTTGAAACTCTTTGGGGATCTGTGATAAAATAGATAGTTCTGATCCTGAAAGTAATTTTTTGAAAAAATCCCGAGCGAACTATCAAGCATCTGTAGTTTAAATTTCGTCCGCTTCCAGCTGAATCGGCGACTATTTGTCTTTTTGGTGAAATGTACCTATAAATCTTTTAAGATGCAACCAGCCGGTGATTTGTACATAAAATATGGTCTAGTATTCCTGAAATTTTTTATCGTCCAATTTGGGAATGCTTTTTTGCTAGGTGCTTCACAAAAAAACACATTTTTGACTCTTAGAAAATAAAAAATGGATTTTCTATGCAAGTAAAATTAAAACCTCCAAAACTAACATTGCTTGCAATCACAAGATACACACATAACTACTATACTAAAGGGTAACAAACATCTTTTTTCTCCTAATTTTGGATTTTCCATTGGATTCATATTAAGTTGACACGTATGTGTTTTAAGTGTGTTACTTCCCGCTGGTTATTCTTTGTGTATCGTTTTGGTGCTCCTTAGCGTTTCCAGCAAAACCTAGAGTTGAGGTGATCTTCACACGTGTGGTTCTATCTGTTTTTTTTTTTTTTGTGATTGGATGTTTGGCTGTTTTGGTGCATCTCCATGTACCTGTAGTTGTGAGGTGGTTGGGGACTTGGGGTCGGACTCGCACGTGGTTCCGATTCCCGATAGCATCGCTGCAATTAGTTTTGGTCTTTTGGTCTTACTATGTGCCTTCTTTAGAAAAGTCTAGATTTTCTCCTCTCAACCTTTAACCAGATGGGGACAATCCATCCTCTCCTCTAGGCGGCTCGCCGAAGTAGACGCACAAGGTGGCCCAAACCCAGCGGCCAGCGTCCTTGCCGTGATTTCACCGAGCGGCCGTCGCCGCCATTGAAAGTGCATGGAGCCCCCATGTGTGGTTTTGGTAATTAATGACAATCCCTATGGACTAATGTTTGCATTGAGTTATATTTGTAGGAGTTGTCCATAGGCAATGCTTGAACCATATGTTGGCTTCAAGGTTGCAATAAGAAGAAATTGATGAAGGATATCAAGTGTCAAGTATGTCTTGAAGATGAAGATGAAGTGAGCCCTCAAGTTACTTCAAGACATCAACATGATGAAGAATAAAGAAATGGAGTGCAAGTTCAAGATGAGCCAACTCGGAGAGATCATATGCTTGAATCTTGCCATCCATATGGTGATCATGGATATGTGAAGATGCGTCGAAGAAGAAGCTCTCCCGTAGTGGAGTATGGGGGAGAGCTCTCCCATAGTGGAGTATGGGGGAGCATTTTGCATGTCTTCATCTAGCAAACACAATCAAGAAAGGCGTTCCATCTTGTTGAGGTCAAGACCGTCATCATCAAGCTCAAGTGGAATGCACAAGGTTAAGGTTTTCTCTTGATAGGGTTTCTTTCTCATCGGTCTCATGGTGTAGTTGGAGACCGGTTTATAGTTTAGTGGACGTACTATCAAGAGGGCTCTCGAGTGAGTAACTCGATCGTATCCTTCGGAGAGCTCAAACCTTTGCATCCTTGCATCATATTTCTTGGTTGTTATTTGGATCTTATCCATGAGGTGATTTAGAGATTGTGGTTATTTCCATAGCAAGCTCTAGTTCATCGAAAACGGATTCCGCATGAATCACTTGTTGCGTTTTCGATATTGGCGTTTTTCTCGGTTTCTCCTATTGAGAGGTTTCACTCTAAAATACATAGAAAAACCTACCCCACTTGTTCTTAAGCTTTTCACTCTTTGTGGGGTAGCTCTAGTCATCTTCTTTACAACAAAATTGGTTTCACCTAAATCCAGGTTTCCTAACTCAAGTTGTTGCATTTTCCATATTGGAGGTTTTACCGATTTGCCTTTTATAGATAGGTAAAACCTTTATTCATTTTTTTCTATACTCCGTTGCTGGACTATAATGGTTCCCTGCATGATCTTGTAGAGCTTGTTACTAGCTTCGAAACGAGTCCAAGATCATCAAAATGGGAGTCCGGATACACAAGTTATGCTTTTTCTAAGTTTGCCCAAAGAGAGGAGTTTGGGCTGGCCGGTAGTACCGCCCGAGCACGGCCGGTAGTACCGCCCGAGGTACCACCCGCGGTACCGGAAAAGAGGCTGAGCCTCACAGATGGTTTCCAGTGAGGATGGAGCGCTCGGCGGTACCCCGGCCGGTACCTCGGCCGGAGGCTCCGGCCTCCCCCTCCCGGCCCGCACCTCCAATGCCTCGCTCTCCCTCTCGCGCGCAGCACTCACGGGGGGGTAGTACCGCCCCTAGCTGGCTGGTACTACCGGCCCCAAATGGAGGCAGCCCCAACGGGGAGAAATTGGGGTCTCCTTATTTAAGCCTTCTTTCCTCTCTCTCTTCCTCTCTCTCTCTCTCTTGGCACTTCTTCTTCAACCTTTGGATCTCCACCATTGTTGCATCTTGAGAGCTCCTCCTCTCCCCCAATCCCTCCATGATTCTTGCTCAAATTTGAGGAAAAGAGAGAGGTGGTCTAGATCTATATTTGCACCAATCAAATTCCCCTCTTTGTGAGGGAATCTCTAGATCTAGATCTTGGAGAGTAATTTTGTGTTCCTCTTCTTATATTGTTCTTCCTCTCTTATTCCCCAATAGCTTTAGTAGCTTTTTTGGAATTTGAGAGTGGAGGATTTGGGCATCTTTGTGATGTTTTTGCCATTGCATTTGGTGCATAGGTTTGAGTTCTCCACGGTGATTCGTGGAAGCAAGAAGGTTGTTACTCTTGGATTCTTGGAACCCTAGACGGATTCTAGGCGTTTGTGGCGATTTGTTGGGAGCCTCTAATTAAGTTGTGGATGTGTGCCCCAATCTTTGTGTAAGGCCCGGTTTCCGCCTCGAAGGAAATCCCTTAGTGGAACCGTGACCTAGGCCTTTGTGGCGAGGGTCACCGGAGAATAAGGTGAGGCGCCTTCGTGGCGTTCGGTGTGCGGTGTGAGTACCGCATCTTGGGGTGAGGCCTTTGTGGCGTTGGTCTGCATCGAGCAACCACACCTCAAGGTGAGCCTCTTGTGGCGTTCGGGAGCACTAAGCCACCGCACCTCTCCAACGGAGATTAGCACTCACAAGAGTGTGAACTTCGGGTTAAATCATCGTCTCCCGCGTGCCTCGATTATCTCTATACCCGAGCTCTTTACTTATGCACTTTACCTTGTGATAGCCATCGTGCTTGAAGTTATATATATCTTGCTATCACATAAGTTGCTTGTATTGCTTAGCATAAGTTGTTGGGGCACATTGGTGAACCTTTGCTTAGAATAAGTTGTTGGTGCACATAGGTGAACCATAGTATATAGGCTTTGGGCTTGACAAAGTAAACGCTAGTTTTATTCCGCATTTGTTAAGCCCATCTCGAAAAAGTTTTAAACCGCCTATTCACCCCCCCTCTAGGCGACATCTGTGTCCTTTCAGACGTTTCATCGAGGCGAAGGCCAAGGAGGCGTCTCATGCGGAAGCTCCCTCGACGAAGCCCGTCGCGGGGAGGGTGGCGCCAGTCAGCCGTCGAATCCACCACCTCGACGCTAGCGAGCATGAGCCGTGACAAAGAGGCACGTCAGTGGGAGGACTCCGCCACGCCGCCGTCGACTCCACCACGCCGTCGTCGACGAGATCGAGGAGGTGGTGCGGTGCGGGCTGGGCTGCACAAGGCCACCGTCGACTCCGCCACACCGTCAAGAGCAACGGTCGTTCTTTGCGTGCGCCGAGGCGGGCGGCAAGATCTACGGCGCCAACGGCCACGACAAGCTGAAGAACGCGCTCAAGATGGTGGCGGCGTCCGACGCGGTGGCCTCCTCCCTCTTGCCCCTCTCGGATCCACGGCGAGCAGGTCAGGGCAGCCCGTGCGACCTCGCCTCCCAAACACACTCGCTCTCCGCTCTACCTTGCCATGGTGGCCGTCCTCCTTTTCTTTCAAATTCCCGTGTCAGAGATGCAAAATTTCCCGTCACCGCCCCATCATGGTTATTGGATGACCTCCTGATTGAGTTAGGATGAACTCAGATGATGCAATTTGTAGTGGGAGACTACTTTGCTTCTTCTTTTCACGGTAGTACATATGCCTATTGTGTTGTTTTATTTTAACTCTGCTTAATATGATTTTTGATGTTGATCTTAGATTATTTCCTATGTTCAGTTCATGTTCTGGTCCGTGACCTCTTTTCGTTTCCCTGTTTCAATCGAGCGTCCAACGCTGCCTGCTCAGGTAGGACTTCTGTTTTTATTCCGTTCTTCTTCTTCTTCTTTTCCTGGCGCACTTGAGATTCTTATATTCGAGAAATTACATGCCCTTATGGGCTGGATTGTTCACCTTTAGATTTCCGCTACACAGTATACATTCCTATGCTAAATATTTCCACTTTTATGCAGGCCAGGAAAGAAAAGATGCATGTTTCGTTGGTTGAGGATGTGTCATCCTAGAGCTATCAATGGAAAATTCTGGAAAGCTTGCATTGCATATATATGGAAATACAGGGACAGGACACGACAAAACATATATGAGCTGAACTTTATTGTTGTAGACCATGAGGTATACTTACCTTTTCTTCTGCTTAAATTATTTTACCTCTCCGACAGAGTGTATGTAGTTTTCATTTTGTTTTTCTATCAGAAAAGAGCTATGAAATATATTGATCGAGCAAAAAACTTGATTTTCTGCATTACAAGTTATACTTTACATGTTTTTCATAATTCTCTTGCAGATTCGGCTCGAGTCTGTTAGGTATAGCACTGTTTTATCTCGGCGTGGTGAAGTCTTCCCGTTGAGAGAAATATTACAAATATTGGCAAATCTGAGTAAAGATCTATTGCTCTTCAAGGTCAAGTGAGAAGACATGTCGATTCAATCATTCCGAATACTATTGACGAAATCATGTTGTTGTGCAGTTTCATTTCTGTAAATGCACATGCCTTTATATGTGATTCTGAAATTGCTATTCTGTTATTTCTTACTAGGTCTAAATTAGCAAAATAACCCTTTTTGGATGATGGAAGAGCTTTATACTACCCATCTCCCAAACTCTATACCTATCGACACGCATATATGAGAAATAGAGTTTTGTCTTCTCCAAACTTTGGTTAATAGTTCGCCTAATTAAGAAGTTTGATTGAGAAGTGGACCGAGCAGTAAGTATGGCACGTGTGATTATTGTCAATTTAACGTGCCAGTTTTTTCTGAATTATTAATGTGATGTGTCTCCCCAGAAAGAAACTTAGCAATCAGATGCAAATTATAGATAGAAATATTTTTTAATACTCTCGATTGACCTTAGAACTTGCATTTTTCTTTTGCAGAGGAAACTGTTAGAATCGGAAAGTCCTTGTAGTATACGAGACGGAGACTCGTACGTGTTGTAACCTTGTATGACTGCCGTGTATATAAATAGAAGAGGTGGAGACGTGTAAGTCTACCACGAAAACCCTAATCATCCTTTTCAACTTGGTATCAGAGCACATCGCTCCCGCAGCCGCCGCGCCGCCGCGAGCCTCCTCCGCGCCGTCGCCGCTGCTGTGAAGATCACCGTCCGCACGCGAGTCCCCGTCCGCGTCGCGAGCCTTCTTCCGATCCGTCGCCATGGCACAAACCGGAGCAATCCAGGTGTCTCACTCTGCCGGCGCCATCATCGCTTCCCCAGGCTCCTCGACCCCCGTCGGTGTAGCACCGGCGCCGGCGGTCCGCCTAGATCATGGAAACTTCATGCTATGGAAGGGCCTCACCCTGCCGAACCTCTCAGGCGCAGGGCTCCATGGCCACCTCGACGGTACTACCGTCGCTCCCCCGACGACGATCAAGCAAGGGACTGATGCTGACGCCATCGACGTCCCGAACCCGGCGTACATCGCCTGGTGGACGCAAGATCAGCGTGTCGTCGGGCTCCTTCTCGGCTCTATGGAGCCGGACGTGGCGTGCCAACTCATCGCCTGCAAGTCGGCGGCCGAAGTCTGGGGCGCTGTGCACACCATGTTTGGTGCACAAAGTCGTGCCAACGTCCGCCATCTTCGTCGCCAGCTCCAGACCTTGCGCAAGGAGGACATGTCCGCCACCCAGTATATGCACAAGATGAAGTCTTTCGCTGATGCAATGGCGGCTGCCGGAGCTCCTATCTCCGACGATGAGCTGGTCGACTACATCATCACCGGCCTCGGGAAGGCCTACAATCCTCTCGCCGGGAATCTTACCTTGGCTAACCGATCGGTGCCCTACGCGGAGTTTTACTCTGCCGTGCTTTCCTTTGAGTCCCTGCAGGCATCGCAGGGTCTGGACGCCGAGTGGTCTTCCTCGGCCAACGCGGCGACACGTCCTACACCCGTCGCCGATCGCCCCATGCAGCTCAGCGGGGGTCCTTATGTGACCAATTATGGTCACCAATCCCAAGGCCATAACGGTGGCAATGGAGGCGGGAACTTCTACCGCCCTGACAACGGTCGCAATGGTGGCGGCCGCGGCGGAGGCAATGGCGGAGGCCGTAACGGCGGTGGTGGCAATGGCCGCAATGGTGGCGGCAACGGCGGCAATGGTCGTCGCAACCGGCCCCGCTGTCAACTCTGCGGCTACTGGGGGCACGCGGCAGCTGATTGTCGCAACCGTTTTGATCGTGACTACCGCGGCAACAATTCTCGAGCGGGAAACTCGGCTTCCACAAGCAACAACAACAACAACTCGCACTGGTACATGGATACTGGTGCAACGGATCATCTCACAAGTGATCTGGAACGTCTACACATGCACGAGCGCTACGGAGGAACCGATCAAGTCCAGGTGGCTAATGGTATGGGTTTGTCTATTTCGCACATTGGTCATTCAAACTTAGCCGGTTCATCCTTAAAACTGAAAAATATCCTCCATGTTCCACGCATTAGCCAACATCTTCTTTCAGTTTCTCGCCTTGTTGCTGATAACTATGTGTTTGTTGAATTTCACCGTAATTTTTTCCTTGTCAAGGACAAAGCCACGAGGAGAATTCTTCTTCACGGTAGGAGCAAGGGAGGACTCTACCCCGTCCCGTTTGCTCATGCATCTTCAACATCCAGTCGTCATGCTTCTGCTAGTGTCAAGGTCACCGCTTCCCGGTGGCATCAGCGTCTTGGTCATCCTACAAATAATGTAGTCAAAGATATTGTTGGCTCAAATAAACTTGTGTGCTCCTTAGATTCTACATCATCAGTTTGTGATGCCTGTCAGCGTGCCAAGAGCCGCCAGTTACCTTATTCATCTTCCTCTCGTGTGTCTACTATGCCTCTTGAGCTTGTTCATTCTGATGTCTGGGGTCCAGCATGTGCCTCCTCTGGGGGGTACAAGTACTATGTTAGCTTTATCGATGATTATTCTCGTTTTTGCTGGATCTATCTTATCAAAAATAAATCTGATGTCGAGCAGGTGTTTCATGCTTTTCAGGCTCATGTAGAACTCCTCCTAGGATCAAAAATCAAGGCTGTCCAGTCTGATTGGGGGGGGGAGTATCATAAACTCCACCGTCATTTTGAGCGTACCGGTGTTGTGCATCGCGTGTCTTGTCCTCACACTTCCCAACAAAACGGTGTTGCTGAGCGCAAACACCGGCATTTGGTTGAAACAGGTCTCGCACTTCTTGCCCAGTCATCTCTCCCTCTACGCTATTGGGATGAGGCGTTTCTTACAGCGTGCTATCTTATAAATCGCATGCCCACACCGGTCCTTAACAAGGAAACTCCCATCTTTCGTCTTCTCCGCATACAACCCAATTACGAGTTCCTCCGTATTTTTGGTTGTGCGTGTTGGCCTAGCCTTCGGAAATATAACTCCCACAAATTAGAGTTTCGTTCTAAGCTTTGTGTCTTCCTTGGCTATAGCCCGATGCACAAAGGGTATAAGTGTTTAGACCGGTCTACGGGTCGCATTTATATCTCTCGTGACGTCGTTTTCGACGAGTCCGTTTTTCCTTATGCCACACCTGGTGTTTCTGTTGATGTCTCTACCCTAGCACAGGCTATCACTTTTCCTGATAATGAACCGGTTACGAGTGCACCTGTGCGTAAATATGACACATCTTACCTGTCCACTAATCCGTCTGCTTCAGACGAAGTTCCTTCATTTCAGGTTATTGACGTGGCTCCAAGCACCTCTCAGCAGCCGATCGACGTGCATGGGAGAGCCTTGCATGGCACTCTGCCCGATGCGGCTCCCGCTTCAGCCATGCGCACAGCCCCTGCTAGCGCCGTGAGCGCGGCTCCGGCCCCTGCCGCGAGCACTGCTCCGGCTCTTGTCGCAAGTGCGGCTCCGGCGCCTGCCGAGAGCGCAGCTCCTCAGCCCACGATGCCTCATGCCGTGACCTGTGAGTCCACGGCCGCATCGTCCTCGGCTGAGACGTGCACCACGCCAGTTACGGCGCATCCCATGGTGACGCGTAATCGAGACAACACGCGCAAGGAGAAAGAATACAAGGACGGTACTGTGCGCTATGATCCTCGCCGTCGGGCTTTCTTTGCTGCACCTACTTCTCATCATGTCGCCTTGACTGAACCTGCCTGGAAAGCTGCTATGGCAGATGAGTTCGCTGCCTTGTGTCAGACACGCACGTGGATATTGGTTCCTAGACCTCCGGGGGTCAATATTGTTGGAAGCAAATGGATTTTTAAAACAAAGCATCGACCTGATGGATCTATTGACAAGCACAAAGCAAGACTAGTGGCTCGTGGATTTACTCAGCAGCATGGGATTGATTATGGTGACACATTCAGCCCTGTTGTGAAGCCTGCTACTGTGCGTCTGGTGCTTTCTCTAGCTGTGTCTCGTGGCTGGTGTCTGCGTCAGGTTGATGTGAGTAATGCCTTTCTTCACGGGTTTCTGTCTGAGGATGTTTATATGCAGCAACCACCTGGTTTTGAGGATGCTCGTTATCCCTCTTATGTGTGCAAGTTGCAGCGGTCTATCTATGGCTTGAAGCAGTCTCCTCGTGCGTGGTATGCTCGGTTAAGTCAGCGACTTCATGAGCTTGGGTTTGTCTCCTCCAAAGCAGACACGTCGCTCTTCATATTCTCCAGAGATGGTGTGCAGATTTATATGCTAGTCTATGTTGATGATATTGTTATCGCTGGGTCTACTCTTGAGGTGGTTGATCGCCTTGTCCGGTCTCTTCTGGATACCTTTCCTATTAAAGATTTGGGGAAACTGGATTATTTTCTTGGATTGGAAGCGTCCTACAATCCAGGGGGGATGATGGTAACTCAGCGCAAGTATGCACTTGATCTGCTTCATAGAGTAAATATGGAGAATTGTAAGTCCACTTCCACACCATTGTCGACTTCAGAGAGTCTGTCTCGGGTTTCAGGTACAATGCTTGGCTCTGAGGACTCCTTCCGGTACCGTAGCGTCGTTGGTGGATTGCAGTATTTGACGCTCACACGCCCAGACATTTCTTTTGCGGTGAATAAGGTGTGCCAATTTTTGTCTCAGCCTACAGATGTTCATTGGGAGGCTGTCAAACGTATATTGAGGTATGTCAAAGGCACATTGCAAACCGGGCTGTGTTTTCGCAAGTCGGCTTCCACCGGTGTTAGTATTTTCACCGATGCTGATTGGGCTGGATGTGTGGATGATAGACGTTCTACAAGTGGCTATGCTATTTTTGTTGGACCTAACTTGGTCTCCTGGAGTTCGAAGAAGCAGCCTACCGTCTCGAGATCCAGTACCGAGGCAGAATACAAGGCATTAGCTAATGGTGCTGCAGAGGCTATGTGGATCAGCTCTCTGTTGAAGGAACTTGGAGTTCCCAGGCAGCGTACACCTATTCTATGGTGTGATAACTTAGGGGCAACCTACCTCACAGCAAATCCGGTATTCCATGCTCGAACAAAGCACATTGAAATCGATTTTCATTTTGTGCGAGAGCGTGTTGCAAAGGGTGCTTTGGACGTAAGGTTTATCTCTTCTAGTGATCAGTTGGCTGATGTGTTTACAAAGCCAGCCACACGGCAGATATTAGACCGATTCAGGACCAATCTAAATCTTGTATGTAATAGTTTAGATTGAGGGGGTGTGTTAGAATCGGAAAGTCCTTGTAGTATACGAGACGGAGACTCGTACGTGTTGTAACCTTGTATGACTGCCGTGTATATAAATAGAAGAGGTGGAGACGTGTAAGTCTACCACGAAAACCCTAATCATCCTTTTCAACTGAAACATCATGTTTGGGCTTCAGGGGATGCTTAGTATTTTTTTCCACAACAGCTTATTTCATCAGAAGATTAGTTGATGCCAGCCTTTATTTTAGACTCAAGATATTCAGCTCACTATCATCACCGAGAGAGGCTAACTGAGACAGTCGGTGCTCTGTGTTGTTGATTTCTAGGCGAGATACTGAAAATAATGCATTGCAGGAAGACCTAAAGAGCAGCCAGCGAGACGGTAAAATCTGTCTGAAATAGGCTTCGTTATTGTTCACCAAGAGGTACCATCTACACATTCAGGCACCTAATTTAGCTATTTTCACTTATAGACAAGATGCATGTTACTCATATTATTCTCTATTGTTCACCAAGAGGTACCATCTACACATTCAGGCACCTAATTTAGCTATTTTCACTTATAGACAAGATGCATGTTACTCATATTATTCTCTGTCAATGTTCACTGAATTATCAGAGAGCAGTGTGTAAATACCTATGGTGGGCCGATGAGCATGTCCACATGGTCACTTACATTTCACCAGACTTATTTTCTGCAGTATTGCCAATAAATTCTAGCTTTCAATTTATTGCCTGATCACTACTTGCTAGCAAATTAGTTCTCATTCATGGGGAATGTACACGTACTTAGGCTTAAACTGATGTTCCAGGGCAGCACAATGAAGGCTAAGTACCAGCCAATCAAATATACCAGTTCAGAGAATACCTAAAAGAGGGTTCGATCTAGAGATTTGAATCTGTTGTGTCCCAGAACCTGAACACTTTTCTCTATTCGCGTATAGCGCAAAACTGCATTATCATTGAGCACGAATGAGGTGCATTTGTGGAGGACGCATTTGTGGAGGACGACGATATTGTGAAAGGTGATACTATGTTCTTTACTTACACCTGACAGCTAGATAGTTACATATATATGCTGAAGTCTAGCCACATGTTCACCTAAATGTTCAGTTACTTGTCCTTCTGATGCTGCTATTGAAGTAATAGCTATTTGTGTTTTTTCTTTTCTAAGAGCCATATGTATGCTGTTTCAAATGAGGTGGAACTATTGCCAGTTCGATCACAACAAGATGATGTTAACCTGTATGAAAATTAGGTGGCGATTTACCTCTCCCTCGCTCTCATTTGCACTGAGTCTTATGTATCCCGTATAGATAGGGTCCTTCAGTACTGATAAGTGCTTCACGGTAGCATATACTTGGCACCGCTGAGCACTTAATTGATTTGTTCAATGCAACCTGCCATTTTGTTTGAGACCTGCATTTTAAATTATAGCATGCAAAATTGACTCACAAGTAATTCCGCATGACTTTCGCACAACACTTCTGCGATTCAGTTCCCTTGCACACATCTCAAATTGAATCCCAACTACCCGTCAATCCATCACGTACTTGTACCAAAGGGAGCAGAAAGAAAATCGACCTGAATTTGCTTTGATCCCACTAGCACCGGTGCTTGCAATGTTTGTCCCAACATTCCCTCATGTATTGGTTATTGAAGTGTGTGGTGTTAAAAACTTCCTCCAGTCAAGTCTCCAAATGACGTACGGCAAAAGTATCAGATCTATGGACGTTGCCGCGCGATGTCACATCTGAGGCAGCCCTGTTCCCAGCCTTGTTCCCAATTTTTTTTTTGAAAACAACAAGTTTAAACGATAATTTAAAATTTCATCCACATTTAATATTTTTTTACGCATTTTGAATGAAATTGAACAAAACTAATCTAACCGTGGCTATGGCGGCCGTCGCAGTAGTAGTACTCGAAGCACTAGTAGTCCAAGTCGTCGACCTCATTCTTCCCGCGCTGGTCCGACTCGTCCTTGACGGCGTCGCTGGGTCCAGCGCCACTTGGCAGGTGCATGTCAGACGGGCCTGGGTACTACGCTGTAAAGAGGCCATGTCACGGAGACGGTTAGGCCGCGTGGCGCAAAGCCGTCCGCGACACTTCCACTGATGCGGTGGTTCGATATGGCGATGATGGTTATGTCTCTTGGTGCAGGGTGGCTCTAGGGTTTTCTAATGAGACGAGTCGTGGAGGGTTTGTGAAGAGAGCATATGCGGAGGGAAATCAGTACATGGGTGTACAAATGTACACCCATTATTTTTGGCAAAAGCTTGTATGTCTATATCAAGTTCACATGTAGAGCAATAAACATCAAGTAAATTAGGAGACATATAAGTACTATAACTTTTAGTCTGCTCTGTACGCCCATTCTTTATACGCTGACTCCACCACTCGAAGAGAGGGTGTCGCCCGAGGTGAATTTAATGACAGTGACACGTGAGGGAGCGGTGGCGCGCATTAACACCGGCACTATCCCGCCATGTCACGCCACACCACCCATGTGCGACAGCGACGGGACGCCTCACTGTGCACGCCTAGGAAACGGGCACACATCCAATGTGTTTATGACATGGCTGGCCCGCCACTCGCCACGCCTAGGAATCGCAGAAGAAGTTGGTGTTAGACAACATGTATACCGTATAATGTACGCCACGGTAGAGGCTTTTTCTACCCTATATAAACACGTAACACGAGCCAGGGAGAGGCATCGTTTCCGCCCACATGGTATCAGAGCCACCTCTTCCTAAACCCTAGCCGCCGAACGATCACACACAAAAAATCGCCGCCGCCACCGCCCATCTGGCCGCCGCCGCTCCACGACCCGCCGCTGTGGTGCTCTGCACCGCCGCCGCCAATACCACGACCTAAAACCTCACGACCTGCCGCCGCCCCAGCCTCTTGCTTCGGCCGCCGCCAAAACCAAGACCCAAAAACCCCACGACATGCCGCCGCCCTAGCCCTCTGCTTCGGCCGCCGCCACAAACAAAACCCAAAAACCCCACGACCTGCCGCCGCCCTAGCCCTCTGCTTCGGCCGCCGCCAAACTACGACCCAAAAACACCTGCTGCCGCCCTCGACTCTGTTCGCCGGCCGCCGTCACGACATCAACGACCGATCTGATGGCTTCTTCCTCGACGGTTCCCCTTGGCGTCATGCTTGGATCTCCACCGGCCACGAATGTGGTGACCCGGCATACCACTGCATGGTGTAGTATGCAAGTCTGATATAACACCAATGAAACACAGTTCCACTCGTATTATATCGCTCAGAGTGGTACAACAGAAACATATGCGGGTCCAAGGCATGTCTATAGAATTACAACACAGACTCTTTACAAAAGATCCTCACAGCCTCCTACTTTACAATGAGATAAAACTGCAAATAAACTCCAGAAGAACGACTCGTGCTCTAATCTTATTACGGACTCTACTTGTAGAGTATTTAACTGGCTATAGAGGCTAAGAATAGATTCTAGCTAAGTAGGAGCTAAGTTTAGGAAACTAGTTCCCTTCTATGGCTAAACTAGGTTTTCTCCTTGATGTATGTGGTATCTGACTCCTCTGACAGGGTCCTGTCTCTTGAAGTAGTTGTTGACTCCTCGGTCTTCGAGTTGCACCGTAGATCCTCCTTCGATGCCTCCATATCTAAGCAGGGGATTTAAGAGTGGGATGAGTACGAGCGTACTCAACAAGTTCATTATAGGAAAGAGGTGTTTAATGCACTAGCTACAACATTAGACCAGAAAGTCTAATACCAATGCAGTTTTCATAACCATTTCTTCAAAAGGTTGCTTTTATTCGAAGAACTATGTCCGTCAGCCTTCACCGGTTTACTAGAACTTCATGGAGCTCCTTTTGTCGCGTTCGAGTTCCTTATCCCGAACAGGGAGTGACAGGTCACGGTTCTTTACTCTGCAGAGGTGTGTTGCTTTACCCATAAGAGATCTTATCCTTGTTGCCAACCGAGCTTAAGTTCTCGTCCACACTTCCTTTGGTGCGAGGCCCGGTATAAGGTCATAGCCAATCATATCCCTCCGCTACCTCGCACACCCACCCTTTGTTGCAAACCCCGACCCTGGGTCCTCGCCGGTCCCATTATTCCCATAATTTCAGGGTGGACCCCGACCACGACAATTCTGGGCTCTACCATAAACTCCTTCGCCGGTAGCTGCAACCCATCATAGACCGCATTACGTGGGGAATTAGAGTGGGATCCCCACCCTCCGGTTGTTCCGCAAGACACAACTACAAGCAATGCTTTACCGTGGGGAATTAGAGTGGGATCCCCACCCTCCGGTTGTTCCGCCGATACAACTGCTACGGTAAGCGCATCCGTTGATGTACAAGAGGTGGAAATACGATTGACTAGTCCGTCCCATTCCAGATCTTATGGTTAACACGGGTATTACGGCACAAGAATCACTGGCGACATTTGTTGTTTAATCCTAGATGGATATAAACCCTTGCAATGGAACCTCCACCATATCAACACAATCCATGGTTCCATTGCCCACCACATAGTCATATTCATAGTTATGAAAGTAGTGGTTTTGGTTTTTATGCAATAGTGATAATCATAGTACTTTGCAAGTAATTTGATAGAAATACTCAAATGCCATGAGCACGTGATGAACTTGCCTTTCTTGACTGCAAGATTATGCAGACAAGGTCTTCGATGCGCAATAACTCCAAATTCTGAAATAGCATCATCGTCCGGTAAGGACGATGTTTAAAAGATTGGCAAGGATGCAATAATGCATAAGTATGAGATGCAATCGTTCTAAGCGTGTCCTAACCCCGATGAATTAGGATTAGTGAGTGGTAATGATTAGTTCAGGGTGTGTTGCACTTTTAGAGAGATTCACAAACAAGGTTCTTATTTAGGTAGGATTACTTGGTATTATAAACAGGTAGATAATAAAGCATAGTAATCAATTAAGCACACAAAGAATGATAATTGGAATAATGTTAACAAGTAAAGAATAGTGGTCAGTTTTAGTACTATATGGCATGGTTAACGATTGGTTATCATATGCTTTAAAAGAATAACTTTTGAAGAACATGTACTTTGATAAAGAACAAGTATGGTAATTAGGTTGGTGGGGTTCTATGGTTAACTATGGTTCTCATTAGCTCTTGAGTAGATATAAGATGGATCTTAACAAGGTTGGATTTATTAGCAACTAGGCTTGAATGGTTTTATTTAAGTATGAGCAACTTAATCAATGAGTTATACATGGTTGTTATTATGGTGGTTTCATCTTGCTGGTGATAGCTAGGTAGGGTTTATAGGTTCTTATAAGCGGGGTTGATGATGGTTCTCGGTTTACTTCAAAAGAATAACTTTTGAAGAACATACTTCTTAAATAATAAGAAGTTTATCAATTAGGTTGAGGTTGTTTAGGTTTGCTATTAAATTCCGAAAGTAAGGAATGATTGGCTCCTAAATAGGATGGTTCATAATTATGAAGTATTTGTAGGGTTCAGTGGACTATGGTTATGTAATGATAAATATTGGGCCTAGATGCTATTGGGGTTCATCACACTGGTGTGATGTTAAGCATGGATGAATAAGGATGATGGTTTTGACAGTAGAAGCTAGGGTTTAAACTTGGTTGATCTTACTTGATCAACTAGGTTTAGTGATATGCATACATGGAATACTAAATTGCTAGTGATAGGGTTCTACATTTTATGTGGACATAGGTATGTCTTTTAGTTGCTAATGGTGGCTCTATGATTTGAATTTAAAGTACCATGATCCCCTGTTCTAACCTTGGGTTTAGGTTAGAAGCAAATTAGGGTTCACATGTAATAATAGAACTAGGGTTCCTAATTAATTTAGGGTTTTAGGAGTCACATGAAATGATAGGGTTAGAATATCATTCCATGTGGAATTTAGGGTTTGCTATTTACAATTTAATTCTATGATTAATAACTTCATGTTAAAGTTGAAGTTATTAATAATTTTGAAATAAAATTAATATTAAATTTGGCTTTTTATTATTTTTAAATAATTTTCTAATTAGGGTAATTATTAATCAGGGTTTAATTCTCTCTAATAATGATTTACCAAATTAATAAAGAAAATTAGTTTTAATGTTTTCTTTATTTATTTACTGGTTTTTATTTAATTTGGAAAGTTTTCTTAATTATTGAATTTTAATTGAATTTAGAATTAATAAACAAGGCTTAAATAACAAGTATTAAATAATTGAATTTTTATTTTAATAAAAATTGGATTTTATATTTTTATTGGATAGATTTTTCTTTTCTAAGAATTTTGATATCTTATTTGTATTTTTCTGAGTTAATATGAATTTTATATAAATTCTCAAAGTTGCAGTAATTATGGAATTGAAATAAAACGAAAGAAATGCTAAATCTACCCGGGCTAACCTACTCGCAAAGGCTGACTGGTGGGGCCGTTGCCACGTTGGCTGCCACCGTGGCGGTGATGTGGCAACCAAAGCCTTCTCTGGCGGCCAGTGGCGATGGTCGCCGGAGTTCAGCTCATCCCGCGAACAAACTATTAACACCACTAGACTCAGCACGTCGCAGTGAACCATATGGTGGCGGCGCCGCCCGGAAATGACCACCGGAGCCTTGCTGGCGATCATGAACCGCGGCGGTTTCCGACGAGCTATGGCGCGGATGAGCTTCAACGCAAGCTAGGGTGCGATTAGGGGCTCCAGAGAAGCGTATGCTCACCCTGATGGTGAAGAGCTTGAAGGAAAGGTCGATGGAGAACGGAGGAGACGCGGCGGTCGCCATTTCCCTCGCAGTACTGCGGAAGGGAACGACCGAATTCGCCCTCCTCCAAGCTCCCCTTGACGCGTAGATTTACCAGATGAACGAGAATGTCAGGGCGCTCCTCCTGAGCTCAACGGCGGCTCCAGGGGTGGCCGGAATCGGTGTGGCGGTGTGGTTGCTGACGGGTTAGGGTTTCGGGATAGCGGCGAGAAGAAGCAAATCCCGGCTCTAGGGTTCCTCCCTTATATTTATACGGTCACCGGCGGTTGTCTACGGTCGTGCGGTCCACAATGGCGGCCGGGACGTGGCTCAGTTCGTCGCCGTGTCGACCTCCCGTGCGCGAAGAGGAGAAGAGGAAGACGATGACCCCCTCCTCGTCTTTATCCACTGCGGAGAGGTATTCGGCCGTGTTGGGCTGTGCTGGGCTGAGGCTGCGGGCTGCTTGTTGGGCTGGACTGCTGGGCTTGCTGCTGGGCTACGTCGGCCAGGTGAGCCTGGTAGGTCCTTATCTCCTCTTTTCTTTTTCTGTTTTATTTTCTGTTTTGTATTTTAGGTTTTCCATTCCATTTGTTGAATTCAAATTTGAATTCAATCCTACTTTGCAGATGTTTCTTTATATTTCAATTAGGAGTTAGTAACAAAATTACTGCATTGTTTTGTTGTTCTAATCATTTATTAAATATGTGAGCTTTATTGAAATTTTAATTAAGCATGATTTATGCTCCCATTTTAATTTCCATTTATCTTGTGAATCAAATCTGTTTTGAATTATTTGAGCTGATAATTTATACTCCAAGTGTATTGGAAAGAATCATTAGGACTTGTCCTCTTATTAGAGAATTTGATTACTTGCATAATATTTTATGTGAGCATCTTTTTGTTAATGTCTTGTAAGCATTAATATAATCCTATTTCAAAGTTAGCACTAGTGTTATATTTTAATAGCATCTTGAAATACCTAAGGTAGATACTACTCTTATTATGGTTTGGTCTTAATTAAGTGGTTGATCACCACCATGGTTCTAATCAAATGGTGTAGCACTAGTTTATTCTTAAGTTCCATAATGAAGCATGAACTTTAATTAGTGAACAATTCTAGGGTTCTCATCATATTCACCTAATGGCAATTGGTTTGAATCTCAATTAGGGCTTGGTTTTATATTATGATCACCATAGTGATACATAGACTAGGTTTGAGATATAATTCTAGTTTGTAGAATTGGGATGACATCATATTACATTTGTTGGGGTTTACTCTCCTCTATACACGATAAAATGGTTACTTGCTTAATAGTTCATGTGCTCCTTCAATTACTAAGGACTTGAGAATTGGTTTTATCCGATTCCAATGGACTTCTACTATTATCCTAAGCCATTATTTATACAAGGTTTGTTGCTATTCAGTTGTTTCTCTACTTAATATATTGGAAATGGTTTTAGGTTTGCTAATGGTTCCCTTATTATTTTATGGAAGGGTTGATATCTTCTTATAATATTAGGGTTTATCTTATTCTCACATTTCTCTAAAGCATGATCATATATTATATATGGTCATCCTGTTCTTAATATCTTAACCTCAGGTTCTCTAGTGTTTATGATCATTACACAGTTTATAATGATCAAGGTTGGACTTCCTAAGGTATCTCTGATGAATTTGGTTTCTCACTCCCAAGATTAAGTGTTGTCTTGATCAACTAAATATAGACTTTCTTTTATAGTTTCTTGAATAGACATAATTATGGTTGTCTCAATAATTTATATCCCAGGAGATTGCCTGAGATAATTACTTAGGGTTTTACTCTAGGAATGATGGTTTAACCATTTGGATATTTGAATAAATCTCTCCCTTGAATCCAAGTGTTTTCTCAACTAACTTGTGTGTAACACCAGATCTTGAGCTCTCTTATATAGGAATGGATTATTCTAGAGTTTATGGTATGTTCACAAGATCTCATTAGATAATAAAGGGTTAAGTCTCCACCTAGATGCTTAGTTGGATTAGTTGCTACTTCATCATTTCATAGATATGATCTTACTCCATTTGGCATTGGCTATCTCACCACTCCCAAATGATATGGTTTAACTCCTAATGCTTTAGTTCAATGGTTGTCACTTATTCTTAAATAGGTAAAGCTATGATTTATATGATTGGTCTCTCTCATTTGGAAAGGTCTTTAATACTAACCTATGGTTAGGCTCCATAGAGAATGATGTGGTCACCACTATCTATGGTTAACATAGGTGGATCCTCTCTCTAGGAAATATCTTGAATAAGTTCCTAGGGTTCCTCTTAGAGATGATGATTTAAATACTTGGATGTATATCCAAGGTTTAGCTCATGGTTTGTTGCTTCTCTAATAATTATAATATAACTCTCACCTCTCTAGGTTTGATGTAAAACTATTTGGAATAGAGAAGAATGTATATTTCTTAAGTTGAATCTCCTTGTCTTGTTTCCAAGATTAAAGTAGAATGGATATCATAGGGTTTATGATAAGAGCTTGGATTAATTTAAGATATGGAGAAGATAAGTCAAGAATGGTTTCTCCATTTTATTGTTACTTGATTTGCAGTTGAATTGATGTTCATATGTTATAGCAAGGATTACCATATTATAATCTTTTATAAGATTAAGTAATTGATCATTGAGCAAGGTGTTGTTGTGTTGATTATTAGTTCCATCTGATCTAACCCCTTAGATCAAATCATCTCTTCCCAAGACAAGGTTGTAGCAAAGTCACATTGAGGTTTGTAGCGCTTGACTTGATGAGCTACTTCAATTCCACCAAGGTCAAGTGAAACTTCAGTTACTGTGACTTTTTGCGGCGCGCGAAAATGAATGCAATGCACACATCTGTTTCCTCTATTTTTGTAACCCCATTACCTGGGATATTACAACGAAGCTCACACGCTCCAACTTCCTTTTCTGGAAGACCCTGGTGTTCCCCGCCATCCGCGGTGCCATGGTTATGGGACTTCTTGACGGTACCGACCGCGCACCTGCAAAACTCATCTCCTCCAAGGACGCCGACGGCAAGGACATCACCATCACCAATCCTGCTTATGCTGCATGGATGGCGCGCGACCAGGCAGTCGTCAGCTACCTGCTGCAGTCGCTCTCGCCGGAGCTCTGATACGTCTCCGACGTATCGATAATTTCTTATGTTCCATGCTTGTTTTATGACAATACCTACATGTTTTGTTCACACTTTATGATGATTTTATGCGTTTTCCGAACTAACCTATTGACGAGATGCCGGTGCGCTGTCTGTTTTTGGTCGAAATCCTAGTAAGGAAATATTCTCGAATTGGACGAAATCAACGCCGATCTTAGAATTGCATGAAGCTTCCGTAACACCCGAGAGCTACGAGGAGGGACCTGTGGGCCCCAGATGATAAGCCGGCGCGGCCAGGGGTGGGCCGCGCCCCCCTACTGTGTCGTCGCCTCGTCGACCTTCCGACTCCGCCTCTTCGCCTATATAAAGGTCCCTGACCTAAAACATCGATACGGAAAAGCCACGGTACGAGAAACCGTAGCCGCCGCCATCGCGAAGCCAAGATCCGGGGGACAGAGTCTCGTTCCGGCACGCCGCCGGACGGGGAAGTGCCCGGAAGGCTTCTCCATCGACACCGCTGCCATCTCCACCACCATCTTCATCACCGCTGCTGTCTCCCATGAGGAGGGAGTAGTTCTCCATCGAGGCTAAGGGGCTGTACCGGTAGCTATGTGGTTAATCTCTCTCCCTATGTACTTCAATACAATAATCTCATGAGCTGCCTTACATGATTGAGATTCATATGATGATGCTTGTAATCTAGATGCCATTATGCTAGTCAAGTGGATTTTACTTATGTGATCTCCGGAGACTCCTTGTCCCACGTGTGTAAAGGTGACAGTGTGTGCACCGTGTGGGTCTCTTAGGCTATATTTCACAGAATACTTATTCACGTTATGAATAGCATAGTGAAGTGCTTATTTATATCCCTTTATGATTGCAATGTGTTTTGTATCACTATTCATCTATGTGCTACTCTAGTGATGTTATTAAAGTACTCTATTCTCCTGCACGGTGTAATGGTGACAGTGTGCATCGTGTAGTACTTGGAGTAGGTTATAATTGTAATCTCTTGTAGATTATGAAGTTAATTATTGCTATGATAGTATTGATGTGATCTATGCCTCCTTCATAGTGTGATGGTGACAGTGTGCATGCTATGTTAGTACTTGGTGTAATTGCAATGATCTATCATGCACTCTAAGGTTATTTAAACATGAATATCGAATATTGTGGAGCTTGTTAACTCCGGCATTGAGGGTTCGTGTAATCCTACACAATTAGTGGTGTTCATCATCCAACAACAGAGTGTAGAGTATAGCATTTATCTATTCTGTTATGTGATCAATGTTGAGAGTGTCCACTAGTGAAAGTATAATCCCTAGGCCTTGTTCCTAAATACTGCAATCATCGCTTGTTTACTGTTTTACTGCATCTGTACTGCCTGCAATATTACCACCATCAACCACACGCCAGTGTAGCATCAAGCTATTTTCCGTGCCGTTACTACTGCTCATATTAATTCATACCATCTCGTATTTCACTATCTCTTCGCGAACTAGTGCACCTATACATCCGACAAGTGTATTAGGTGTGTTGGGGACACAAGAGACTTCTTGCTTTGTGGTTGCAGGGTTGCATGAGAGGGATATCTTTGACATCTTCCTCCCCGAGTTCGATAAACCTTGGGTGATCCACTTAAGGGAAACTTGCTGTTCTACAAACCTCTCTTTGAGGCCCAACACTGCCTACAAGAATAGAAGCACCCATAGACATCAAGCACTTTTCTCGCGCCTGGGGAGGAAAGGTAAAGGTACTCACACTCCGGATCTCGGCTACTAAGCTATTTTCTGTACCGTTGTAAGTACTCTAAGCTATTTCCTTTAGATCCCGCAATTGCATCTTTTTGTTTCTTGTTTTACACTAGTTTGGCATAATGGAAAACAACATGGAGCTTTTAATCTATTTCCTGAGTTAAGACATGGATGGTTTGATGCGAAAATTAAAAAACCCATGGAACATATTAGTATGAACACTTTGAACACCATTGTTGCTAATGATATGGAAAATTCTAAGCTTGGGGAAGCTGGTTTTGATGAGCATGATCTTTTTAGTCCCCCAAGCATTAAGGAGAAAATTTACTTTGATGATACTTTGCCTCCTATTTATGATGATTATAATGATAGTAGTCTTTTGGTGCCGCCTACTATGGAGAGTACATTTTATGATGATTATACTATGCCTCCTACACTTGATGAGAATAATAATGATAGCTACTTTGTTGAATTTGCTCCACTATTACTAATAAAATTGATTATGCTTATGTGGAGAATAATAATTTTATGCATGAGACTCGTGATAAGAATGCTTTATGTGATAGTTATATTGTTGAGTTTGCTCATGATGCTACTGAAAGTTATTATGAGAGAGGAAAATATGGTTGTAGAAATTTTCATGTTACTAAAACACCTCTCTATGTGCTGAAATTTTTGAAGCTACACTTGTTCTATCTTCCTATGCTTGTTACTTTGCTATTCATTAACTTGTTTATTTACAAGATTCCTTTGCATAGGAAGCATGTTAGACTTAAATGTGTTTTGAATTTGCCTCTTGATGCTCTCTTTTGCTTCAACTACTATTTCTTGCGAGTGCATCATTAAAACTGCTGAGCCCATCTTAATGGCTATAAAGAAAGAACTTCTTGGGAGATAACCCATGTGTTTATTTTGCTACAGCAACTTTTGTTTTATATTTGAGTCTTGGAAGTTGTTACTACTGTAGCAACCTCTTCTTATCTTAGTTTTGTTGCATTGTTGTGCCAAGTAAAGTCTTTGATAGTAAGGTTCATACTAGATTTGGATTACTGCAGAAACAGATTTCTTGCTGTCACGAATCTAGGCCTAATTCTCTGTAGGTAACTCAGAAAATTATGCGAATTTACGTGAGTGATCCTCAGATATGTACGCAACTTTCATTCAATTTGAGCATTTTCATTTGAGCAAGTATGGTGCCTCTATGAAATTCGTCTTTACGGACTGTTTTGTTTTGACAGATTCTGCCTTTTATTTCGCATTGCTTCTTTTGCTATGTTGGATGGATTTCTTTGTTCCATTGACTTCCAGTAGCTTTGAGCAATGTCTAGAAGTGTTAAGAATGATTGTGTCACCTCTGAACATGTGAGTTTTTGATTATGCACTAACCCTCTAATGAGTTGTTTTGAGTTTGGTGTGGAGGAAGTTTTCAAGGGTCAAGAGAGGAGGATGATATACTATGATCAAGAAAAGTGAAAGCTCTAAGCTTGGGGATGCCCCCGGTGGTTCACCCCCGCATATTTTAAGAAGACTCAAGCGTCTAAGCTTGGGATGCCCAAGGCATCCCCTTCTTCATCGACAAATTATTAGGTTCCTTCTCTTGAAACTATATTTTTATTCGGTCACATCCTATGTACTTTACTTGGATCATCTGTTTGTTTTTGTTTTTGTTTTTGTTTGAATAAATGCATGTGTGGGAGAGAGACACGCTCCACTGTTGCATATGGACAAATATGTCCTTAGGCTTTACTCATAATATTCATGGCGAAGGTTGAAACTGTTTCGTTAATTGTTATATGGTTGGAAACGGGAAATGCTACATGTAGTAATTGGTATGATGTCTTGAATAACTTGATACTTGGCAATTGTTGTGCTCATGTTTAAGCTCTTGCATCATATACTTTACACCTATTAGTGAAGAAATACATAGAGCTTGCTAAAATTTGGTTTGCATGATTGGTCTCTCTAAGGTCTAGATATTTTCTAGTAAAGTGTTTGAACAACAAGGAAGACAATGTATAGTATTATAATGCTTGCAATATGTTCTTATGTGAGTTTTGCTGTACTAGTTCATACTTGTGTTTGCTTCAAACAACCTTGCTAGCCTAAGCCCTGTATTGAGAGGGATTACTTCTCATGCATCCAAAATCCTTGAGCCAAAAACTATGCCATTCGTGTCCACCATACCTACCTACTACATGGTATTTCTCCGCCATTCCAAAGTAAATTGCTTGAGTGCTATCTTTAAACACTTCAAAATTTATTACCTCTGATTTGTGTCAATGTTTTATAGCTCATGAGGAAGTATGTGGTGTTTATCTTTCAATCTTGTTCGGCAACTTTCACCAATGGACTAGTGGCTTCATCCGCTTATCCAATAACTTTGCAAAAAGAGCTGGCAATGGGGTTCCCACCATTAATTAACTTTCATGATTTTACAAAAAAATAGACACTCCTCCATGGTATGTGATTGTTGGCGGCACCCGAGGATTCGGTTAGCCATGGCTTGAGAAAGCAAAGGTGGGGAGGAGTGTCATCTAAATAAAACTAAAATAAAAAGGCACTCCTTCATGGCATGAGATTGTTGGCAGGCACCCGACGATTCGGTTAGCCATGGTTTGTGAAAGTAAAGGTTGGAAGGAGTGCCACCCAAAAATAAAAATGTTTCATGGGAGCCGCTCTTTGAAGGTTTGTCTGGCAAGGGGTTAGAGTGCCCATTACCATTCTTGACAACAACATACACCTCTCAAAACTTTACTTTTATGCTCTCTTGATGTTTTCAAAACCAAAGCTCTAGCACAAACATAGCAATCAATGCTTCCCTCTGCGAAGGGCCATTCTTCTACTTTCATGTTGAGTCAGTTTACCCATTTCTCTCTATCTCAAGAAGCAAACACTTGTGTGAACTATGCATTGATTCCTACATACTTGCATATTGCACTTATTATATTACTTTATGTTGACAATATCCATGAGATATACATGTTACAAGTTGAAAGCAACCGCTGAAACTTAATCTTCCTTTGTGTTGCTTCAATGCCTTTATTTAGAATCTATTGCTTTATGAGTTAACTCTTATGCAAGACTTATTGATGTTTGTCTTGAAAGTACTATTCATGAAAAGTTTTTGATATATGATTCAGCTGTTTACTCATTGCATTTACCATTGCTTTGATCGCTGCATTCATTACATGTGCTTACAATAGTATGATCAAGATTATGTTGGTAGCATGTCACTTCAGAAATTATCTTTGTTATCGTTTATCTACTCGAGGACGAGTAGGAACTAAGCTTGGGGATGCTGATACTCGTATCGATAATTTCTTATGTTCCATGCTTGTTTTATGACAATACGTACATGTTTTGTTCACACTTTATGATGATTTTATGCGTTTGAACTAACCTATTGACGAGATGCCGAGCGCCTGTTGCCGTTTTTGGTTTCAGAAATCCTAGTAAGGAAATATTCTCGGAATTGGACGAAATCAACGCCCAGATCTTAGAATTGCATGAAGCTTAACACCCGAGAGCTACGAGGAGGGCCCTGTGGGCCCTGTATGATAGGCCGGCGCGGCCAGGGGGTGGGTCGCGCCCCCTACTGTGTCGTCGCCTCGTCGACCTTCCGACTCCGCCTCTTCGCCTATATAAAGGTCCTGACCTAAAACATCGACACGGAAAAGCCACGGTACGAGAAACCATCCAGAGCCGCCGCCATCGCGGGCCAAGATCCGGGGATAGGAGTCTCTGCTCCGGCACGCCGGACGGGGAAGTGCCCCCGAAGGCTTCTCCATCGACACCGCTGCCATTTCCACCGCCATCTTCATCACTTGTCTCCCATGAGGAGGAGTAGTTCTCCATCGAGGCTAAGGGGTTGTACCGTAGCTATGTGGTTAATCTCTCTCCCTATGTACTTCAATACAATAATCTCATGAGCTGCCTTACATGATTGAGATTCATATGATGATGCTTGTAATCTAGATGTCATTATGCTAGTCAAGTGGATTTTACTTATGTGATCTCCGGAGACTCCTTGTCCCACGTGTGTAAAGGTGACAGTGTGTGCACCGTGTGGGTCTCTTAGGCTATATTTCACAGAATACTTATTCACTGTTATGAATAGCATAGTGAAGTGCTTATTTATATCCATTTATTATTGCAATGTGTTTTGTATCACTATTCATCTATGTGCTACTCTAGTGATGTTATTAAAGTACTCTATTCCTCCTGCACGGTGTAATGGTGACAGTGTGTGTAGTACTTGGAGTAGGTTATGATTGTAATCTCTTGTAGATTATGAAGTTAATTATTGCTATGATAGTATTGATGTGATCTATGCCTCCTTCATAGTGTGATGGTGACAGTGTGCATGCTATGTTAGTACTTGGTGTAATTGCAATGATCTATCATGCACTCTAAGGTTATTTAAACATGAATATCGAATATTGTGGAGCTTGTTAACTCCGGCATTGAGGGTTCGTGTAATCCTACATAATTAGTGGTGTTCATCATCCAACAACAGAGTGTAGAGTATAGCATTTATCTATTCTGTTATGTGATCAATGTTGAGAGTGTCCACTAGTGAAAGTATAATCCCTAGGCCTTGTTCCTAAATACTGCAATCATCGCTTGTTTATCTTTTTTACTGCATCTGTATCTGCAATATTACCACCATCAACCACACGCCAGTTGTAGCATCAAGCTATTTTCTGGTGCCGTTACTACTGCTCATATTCATTCATACCATCTGTATTTCACTATCTCTTCGCTGAACTAGTGCACCTATACATTTGACAAGTGTATTAGGTGTGTTGGGGACACAAGAGACTTCTTGCTTTGTGGTTGCAGGGTTGCATGAGAGGGATATCTTTGACCCCTTCCTCCTGAGTTCGATAAACCTTGGGTGATCCACTTAAGGGAAACTTGCTGCTGTTCTACAAACCTCTGCTCTTGGAGGCCCAACACTGTCTACAAGAATAGAAGCACCCGTAGACATCAAGCTCCTTCCCCACATCTTCGGTCTCGAGACCACCGAAGCTGTCTGGAACGCCATCACACGCATGTTCTCCACTGCATCTACTGCCAAGGTGAATGCGCTGCGTGGAGCCCCCAACAACACCACGAAGTCCTCCATGACTATGGTGCAGTTCTTCGCCAAGATGAAGGGCTATGCATCCGAGCTGGTCGCCCTCGGCAAAACCCTTGATTAGAGTGAACTCATCACCTACCTTCTCAATGGACTTGACGGAACATACAATGACGCCGTCGCCTCCGCTAATGGACAACCTGGTATCACTGTTGATGAACTTTACGATCAGTTAACTGCTCATGATCTTCGTCATTCCATGCTCCAGGACACAGGCGACAGTTTCACCTCTTCTGTCAATCTGGTTCGTCGTGGCCAGGGTGACACACACCCTCGCGGCCGCACTGTTGATGATGATGACCGCGGCCCCCGCGGTCATGGCGACGGTGGCTACCGCCGCGATGCTGATCGTGGTCCTCGTGGCCGTGATGACGACCGTGCACCACGCCGCGATCGTGATGATGATCGTGGTTCCCATGGCCGCGGCGACCGTCGTGATGATGGTGCCACCCGCCGCCGTGATGATTCCACTTGGCGTCGTCGTGACGATGGACCTCGGTGTGATAGTGGCCGCCGCCGGCAGTCGCGCGCACCCACTAAGTATGTCGATGTTACTTGTCAGATTTGTACTATTCATGGCCATCTCGCCAGCGACTGTTGGTGGAGTTATCAAGACCGCAACAAGGAGGATTATGATGATGACGGTGACCGCCAGGACAAATCTGCCAATGATGCCTCTTATGGAGTTGATACGAACTGGTACACCGACACAGGTGCCACATACCACATCACCAGCGAGCTAAGCAAACTTACCACCCAGGAGAAGTACAAGGGTCGCGACAACGTCAACACGGCCAATGGTCATGGTATGCAAATCTCTCATGTTGGTCATTCAGTTTTGCATACCCCATATAGTTCCTTGCATCTAAACAACATCTTACATGTTCCAAGTGCCTCTAAAAACCTGCTTTCCATTCATAAACTTACACTTGACAACGGTGTTTTCATTGAGTTTCATCATTTTTTCTTTTTGATTAAGGATCAGGCCACAAGGGAGGTTCTGTTTAAGGGTCCATGTCTTGGTGGTCTTTACCCTCTACTTCCAGTCTATAGTGGGGGGAGCAAGGAAGCTTTCATCACAATAAAGCCATCTTCATCCACATGGCATCGTCGTCTAGGCCATCCATCATCCTTTGTGGTGCATCAAATAATTAGGAAAAATGAACTCTCTTATTCGCCAGAAATAAATCCATATGTCTGTGATGCTTGTCAGTTAGCTAAGAGTCACCAGTTTCCATACCCTGTATCCACTAGTGTCTCTACAGTTCCTCTTGAACAAGTGTTTTCTGATGTATGGGGTCCAGCACCTGCTTCTGCTGGTAAACATGAGTATTATGTCAGCTTTATTGATGATTTTAGCAAGTTCACCTAGATTTACTTGCTTAAGAAACGATCTGAGGTGTATCAAGTTTTTCTTAACTTTCAGAAATATGTTGAATGAAAGTTTGAACGCAAAATTAAAACTATGCAAACTGATTGGGGTGGTGAATATGAAAAACTCAACAGCTTCTTTCAAAAGGTTGGCATAGTTCATCATGTCTCATGTCCACATGCTCATCAACAAAATGGTTCTGCTGAACGCAAACATCGCCATATCGTTGAAGTTGGTTTGTCTCTTTTAGCCAATGCCTCCATGCCACTAAAATTTTGGGATGAAGCCTTTCTCACAGCCACATTCTTGATAAACCTTCTCCCTAGCAAAGTCATTAACTTTGAGACACCAGTTGAGCGCCTCATGAATACCAAACCCAACTATGAGTCTCTTCGTGTTTTTGGTTGCGCTTGTTGGCCAAACCTTCGACCCTACAACAAACGAAAACTTGCGTTTCGTTCTACACGGTGTGTTTTTCTTGGGTATAGCCCTCTTCATAAAGGTGTCAAATGTCTTGATGTCAAAACTGGTCGTGTCTATATCTCTCGCGATGTTGTGTTTGATGAACAAGTTTTTCCCTTTGCTGAGCTTCATCCTAATGCCGGCCGACGCCTCCGTCATGAACTTCTTTTGCTACCTGATACGTATCCAACGTATCGATAATTTCTTATGTTCCATGCTTGTTTTATGATGATATTCACATGTTTTATACATACTTTATGTCATATTTATGCATTTTCCGGCACTAACCTATTAACGAGATGCCGAAGATCTAGTTGCTGTCTGCTTTTGGTTTCAGAAATCCTAGTAAGGAAATATTCTCGGAATTGGACGAAATCAACGCCCAGGATCTTATTTTTCCACGAAGCCAGAAGTCCCGAGAGAAACGAAGGGGCGACGAGGCGCACACGGGGGCGGGCGGCCTTGCCTGCCGCGCGGCCTGGCGTGGGGGCCTCGTGGCGCCCCCCGACCTACCCTTCCGCCTACTTAAGCCTTCGTCGAGAATAGTTCCAGTATCGAGATCCACGATACGGAAAACCTTCCCAGACGCCGCCGCCGCCAATCCCATCTCGGGGTTCAGGAGATCCGCCTCCGAGGGGTAATCATCTCCCGAGGACTCTTCACCGCCATGGTCGCCTCCGGAGTGATGTGAGTAGTTCACCCCTGGACTATGGGTCCATAGCAGCTAGATGGTCGTCTTCTCCTAATTGTGCTATCATTGTTAGATCTTGTGAGCTGCCTAACATGATCAAGATCATCTATTTGTAATGCTACATGTTGCGTTTGTTGGGATCCGATGAATAATGAATACTATGCTATGTTGATTGTCAATCTATCTATGTGTTGTTTATGATCTTGCATGCTCTCCGTTATTAGTAGAGGCTCCAAGTTGATACTTGTAATTCCAAGAGGGAGTATTTATGCTCGATTGTGGGTTCATGTCTCCATTAACTGGGAGTGACAAGAACCCTAAGGTTGTGGATGTGATGTTGCCACTAGGGATAAAACATCAATGCTATGTAGGATGTATTTGTTGATTACATTACGCACCATACTTAATGCAATTGTCTTGTTGTTTGCAACTTAATACCGAGGGGTTCGGATGATAACCTGAAGGTGGACTTTAGGCATAGATGCATGCTGGATAGCGGTCTATGTACTTTGTCGTAATGCCCAATTGAATTTCACAATACTCATCATAACATGTATGTCCATGGTCATGCCCTCTTTATTTGTCAATTGCCCACCTGTAATTTGTTCACCCAACATGCTATTTATCTTATGGGAGAGACACCACTAGTGAACCGTGGACCCCGGTCCATTCTTTACATCGAATACAATCTACTGCAATACTGTTCTACTGTTTTCTGCAAACATCATCATCCACACTATACATCTAATCCTTTGTTAGCAAGCCGGTGAGATTGACAACCTCACCGTCACGTTGGGGCAAAGTAATTTGGTTGTGTTGTGCAGTTCCACGTTGGCGCCGAATCCGGTGTTGCGCCGCACTACACTCCGCCGCCATCAACCTTCAACGTGCTTCTTGCTCCTACTGGTTCGATAAACCTTGGTTTCTTACTGAGGAAAACTTTCTACGCATCACACCTTCCTCTTGGGGTTCCCAACGACGCGTGTTGAACGGAAAGACATACGTCAACTACGCGCAGCAAGTAGATTTTGTGGCGCCGTTGCCGGGGAGATCAAGACACGCTGCAAGGGGAGTCTCCACCTCCAATCTCTTTACTTTGTTTTTGTCTTGCTTTACTTTTATTTACTTCTTTGTTTGCTGCACTAAAACAAAACACAAAAAAATTAGTTGCTAGTTTTACTTTATTTACTGTCTTGTTTGCCATATTAAAAACACACAAAAAATTAGTTATTTGCATTTACCTTATTTTTGTTATTATGACTAGTCCCGTAGTTGTTACTCTATCACCTGAGGAATCGATCTTTACTTTTAAACAAGGGGGTGAGGAGAGTTTTAAAGAAGCCTGGTAGAGAATTTTTGACTCTTATAGTAAAACTAAACCTAAAATAACGCTAAGTTTGCTTCTTAGTAATTTTTATTTTGGGCTTATTCTTCGTTATAGATATGCCTTAGATGCTGTAGTGGGGGGAGATTTCCTTCATTGTGATGGGGATCAAGCTTTTAATGCCATAAGAAAATTGATTACATCATCTTGCCCCGATAATAATTTTGATTCATCTCCTGCCAGCATTCATAATAGATTAAACACTCTCGAAACAAATATATCTTGTTTAAAAGAAGGGTACAACCAAATTCGTGAATATTATGATTATGTTCCATTAAGCTTTGAACCTTCAATGTGGGTGCCTACCGTTAAAGTTGCTATTTGTGGTGAAACTTTTCATGCTCGTTGTGATATTATGTCTGAGTTTTGCCTTATGCCTAAAAGTATTTATGAATCTTTGACACTTTGGGAACTTATGAAGGAGGAGAAGGAATAACTCTTACTGATAACTCTGTTATAATTCCTAAGGGTATAGCTGAAGGGGTGTTCACAACTTTTCTTGGAAGAACGGTATCCACTGATTTTCTCGTTGTTGAATGTGTAGGGACAGGACAAATTACACTTGGAAGGTCCCTGCTGAAACTCATGTGAGCAATCATAGATATGGGGAAAGGCACTCTAAATTTTACCTCTACACCCAGATGCGGGCATGTATTCCCTAAACCAAAGAGTAGAAATAAGAGTAAGAAGGGTAAGTGCAGCGCCCCTGGTAAGAATGCTAATGCATCGTCTCTTGATAATACTTGATACACACTTTCTGCGCCTAGCTGAAAGGCGTTAAAGAAAAGCGCTTATGGGAGACAACCCATGATTTTACTACAGTACTTTTATTTTATATTTGAGTCTTCAAAGTTGTTACTACTGTAGCAACCTATCCTTATCTTAATTTTGTTGCATTGTTGTGCCAAGTAAAGTCTTTGATAGTAAGGTTCATACTAGATTTGGATTGCTGCGCAGAAACAGATTTCTTGCTGCCACGAATTTGAGCAGTAGTCTCTGTAGGTAACTCAGAAAATTCTGCCAATTTACGTGAGTGATCCTCAGATATGTATGCAACTTTCATTGAATTTGAGCATTTTCATCTGAGCAAGTCTGGTGCACCTATAAAATTCGTCTTTACGGACTGTTCTGTTTTGACAGATTCTGCCTTTTATTTCACATTGCCTGTTTTGCTATGCTTGATGGATTTCTTTATTCCATTAACTTTAGTAGCTTTGTGCAATGTCCAGAAGTGTTAAGAATGATTATGTCACCTCTGAACATGTGAATTTTGATTATGCACTAACCCTCTAATGAGTTGTTTTGAGTTTGGTGGAGGAAGTTTTCAAGGATCAAGAGAGAAGGATGATACAATATGATCAAGGAGAGTGAAAGCTCTAAGCTTGGGGATGCCCCGGTGGTTCATCCCTGCATATTTCAAGAAGACTCAAGCGTCTAAGCTTGGGGATGCCCAAGGCATCCCCTTCTTCATCGACAACATTATCAGGTTCCTCTAATGAAACTATATTTTTATTCCATCACATCTTATGTGCTTTACTTGGAGCATCTGTATGTTTTTATTTTTGTTTTGTTTGAATAAAGTTGGATCCTAGCATTCATTGTGTGGAGAGAGACACGCCGCTGTTGCATATGGACAAATATGTCCTTAGGCTTTACTCATAATATTCAAGGCGAAGGTTGAACTACTTCGTTAAATTGTTATATGGTTGGAAACGGGAAATGCTACATGTGGTAATTGGTATAATAACTTGAATAATGTGATACTTGGCAATTGTTGTAATCATGTTTAAGCTCTTGCATCATATACTTTGCACCCATTAATGAAGAAATACATAGAGCTTGCTAAAATTTGGTTTGCATGATTGGTCTCTCTAAGGTCTAGATATTTTCTAGTAAGGGTCGAACAACAAGGAAGATGGTGTAGAGTCTTATAATGCTTACAATATGTCTTTTATGTGAGTTTTTCTGTACTGGTTCATACTTTTGTTTGCTTTAAACAACCTTGCTAGCCTAAACCTTGTATCGAGAGGGAATACTTCTCATGCATCCAAAATCCTTGAGCCAAACACTATGACACTTGTGTCCACCATACCTACCTACTACATGGTATTTCTCCGCCATTCAAAAGTAAATTGCTTGAGTGCTACCTTTAAAATTTCCATTTTTTATCTTTGCAATATATAGCTCATGGGACAAATAGCCTAAAAACTATTGTGGTATTGAATATGTACTTATGCATCTTATCTCTTATAAGTTGCTTGTTGAGCGATAACCATGTTCCTGGGGACGCCATCAACTACACTTTGTTGAATATCATGTGAGTTGCTATGCATGTTCGTCTTGTCTGAAGTAAGGGCGATTTACCATGAGTTGAATGGTTTGAGTATGCATATTGTTAGAGAAGAACATTGGGCCGCTAACTAAAGCCATGATTCATGGTGGAAGTTTCAGTTTTGGACAAATATCCTCAACCTCATATGAGAATATTATTTGTTGTCAAATGCTTATGCATTAAAGAGGAGTCCATTATCTGTTGTCTATGTTGTCCCGTATGGATGTCTAAGTTGAGAATAATCAAAAGCGAGAAATCCAATGCGAGCTTTCTCCTTAGACCTTTGTACAGGCGGCATAGAGGTACCCCTTTGTGACACTTGGTTAAAACATATGTATTGCGATGATAATCCAGGTAATCCGAGCTAATTAGGACAAGGTGCGGGCACTATTGGCATATTATGCATGAGGCTTGCAACTTGTAGGATATAATTTACATGATACATATGCTTTATTACTACCGTTGACAAAATTGTTTCTTGTTTTCGAAATAAAAGCTCTAGCACAAACATAGCAATCAATGCTTCCATCTGCGAAGGGCCTTTCTTCTACTTTTATGTTGAGTCAGTTCACCTATTTCTCTCCATCTCAAGAAGCAAACACTTGTGTGAACTGTGCATTGATTCCTACATACTTGCATATTGCACTTATTATATTACTTTATGTTGACAATATCCATGAGATATACATGTTACAAGTTGAAAGCAACCGCTGAAACTTAATCTTCCTTTGTGTTGCTTCAATGCATCTACTATGAATTTATTGCTTTATGAGTTAACTCTTATGCAAGACTTATTGATGCTTGTCTTGAAAGTACTATTCATGAAAAGTCTTTGCTATATGATTCAATTGTTTACTCATTGCATTTACATTGCTTCGAATCGCTGCATTCATTACATATGCTTACAATAGTATTGATCAAGATTATGATGGCATGTCACTTCAGAAATTATCTTTGTTATCGTTTACCTACTCGGGACGAGTAGGAACTAAGCTTGGGGATGCTGATACGTCTCCAACGTATCGATAATTTCTTATGTTCCATGCTTGTTTTATGATGATACTCACATGTTTTATACATACTTTATGTCATATTTATGCATTTTCCGGCACTAACCTATTAACGAGATGCCGAAGAGCCGCTGGTTTTCTGTTTTTGGTTTCAGAAATCTTAGTAAAGAAATATTCTCGGAATTCGACGAAATCAACGCCCGGGATCTTATTTTTCCACGAAGCTCCAAGTCGGAGAGAAACGAGTGGGGCGACGAGGCCACACACGCGGCGGCCCGGCCTTGGCCGCGCGGCGTGTGGGGCCCTCGTGGCGCCCGACCTACCCTTCCGCCTACTTAAGCCTTCATCGAGAATAGTTCCAGTCGAGATCCACGATACGGAAAACCTTCCAGAGACGCCGCCGCCCATCTCGGGGGATTCAGGAGATCGCCTCCGGCACCCTACGGAGAGGGGAATCATCTCCCGGAGGACTCTTCACCGCCATGGTCGCCTCCGGAGTGATGTGTGAGTAGTTCACCCCCGGACTATGGGTCCATAGTAGCTAGATGGTCGTCTTCTCCTAATTGTGCTATCATTGTTAGATCTTGTGAGCTGCCTGACATGATCAAGATCATCTATTTGTAATGCTACATGTTGCGTTTGTTGGGATCCGATGAATAATGAATACTATGCTATGTTGATTGTCAATCTATCTATGTGTTGTTTATGATCTTGCATGCTCTCCGTTATTAGTAGAGGCTCTGGCCAAGTTGATACTTGTAACTCCAAGAGGGAGTATTAATGCTCGATAGTGGGTTCATGTCTCCATTAAATCTGGGGGAGTGACAGAACCCCAAGGTTGTGGATGTGCTGTTGCCACTAGGGATAAAACATCAATGTTATGTCTAAGGATGTATTTGTTGATTACATTACGCACCATACTTAATGCAATTGTCCGTTGTTTGCAACTTAATACCGGAGGGTCGGATGATAACTGAAGGTGGACTTTTTAGGCATAGATGCATGCTGGATAGCGGTCTATGTACTCTATCGTAATGCCCAATTGAATTTCACAATACTCATCATAACATGTATGTGCATGGTCATGCCCTCTTTATTTGTCAATTGCCCAACTGTAATTTGTTCACCCAACATGCTATTTATCTTATGGGAGAGACACCACTAGTGAACTTGTGGACCCCGGTCCATTCTTTTACATCGAATACAATCTACTGCAATACTTCTTTACTGTTTTCTGCAAACATCATCATCCACACTATACATCTAATCCTTTGTTACAGCAAGCCGGTGAGATTGACAACCTCACTGTCACGTTGGGGCAAAATAATTTGGTTGTGTTGTGCGGTTCCACGTTGGCGCCGGAATCCCTGTGTTGCGCCGCACTACACTCCGCCGCCATCAACCTTCAACGTGCTTCTTGGCTCCTACTAGTTCGATAAACCTTGGTTTCTTACAGAGGGAAAACTTACTGCTGTACGCATCACACCTTCCTCTTGGGGTTCCCAACGGACGCGTGTTGAACGGAAAGACATACGTCAATTACGCGTAGCACTACCCACTGATATATCTTCATCCACTTCCACTATTGGGGATGCACAAACTAATGACTACATGCCTTTGCCTATTGTGCCTGTTGTCGCTAACCATGATCAGGTACATCACAAAGATGCAGTACCGTGCACTATGGATTACTTACATCTTCAGGAGAACCTCAACATTTGTCTGAAGCTCTTTCCCATCCTCAATGGCTGGTTGCAATGGAGGACGAATATACTGCTCTCATGAACAATCATACATGGCATCTTGTCCCTCCTGTCAAGCACAAAATCTTGATTGACTGCAAATGGGTATATCGCATCAAAAGGAACTCTGATGGCACTATTGACCGGTATAAGGCTCGGCTTGTTGCCAAGGGATTCAAGCAAAGGTTTGGTCTTGACTATGAAGATACCTTTAGCCATGTTGTTAAAATAGCCACCATTCGCACTGTTCTGGCCCTTTCTGTTTCCAGAGGCTGGAGTCTTCGGCAGCTAGATGTCAAGAACGCGTTCTTACATGGTGTTCTAGAAGAGGAAGTTTATATGAAACAACCCCCTGGTTTTGAAAATCCTGATGCTCCAACTTACATCTGCAGGGTTGATAAAGCACTATATGGTTTGAAGCAGGCCCCTCGTGCTTGGTTCTCACGGCTGAGTTCCAAACTTCATGATCTTGGTTTTATTTCCTCCAAGACTGATACATCTCTCTTTATATATCACAAATCCACTATTATGATCTATGTTCTGGTATATATTGATGATATTATTGTGACCAGTTCCTCAGATGCAGCCATAGATATTCTTCTCAAGGATCTCAATGTTCATTTTGCCATCAAGGATCTTGGTGAGCTGCACTTCTTTCTTGGTATTGAAGTGACCCGTTCTCCCCGTGGACTGGTTCTCACACAACACAAGTATGCTACTGATCTTCTTGAAAGAGTTGGTATGAAAGATTGCAAGGCCTCGCCCACACCCCTCTCTTCCACAGATAAGCTATCTCTCACTGAGGGGGAGCCATTGGGCACTGAAGATAGCTCAAAATATCGCAGCATTGTGGGAGCTCTTCAGTATCTCACATTGACCCGGCTGATATATCCTTTTCAGTCAACAAAGTTTGTCAGTACTTACATACTCCTATGACATCTCATTGGACTGCAGTTAAGAGGATTCTTCGTTATGTGTCCAATACTGCCCATCTTGGTATTACATTTCAGAAGTCACGTTCTATGTTGTTGAGTGCTTTCACAGATGCAGACTGGGCAGGAGATTTAGATGACCGCAGATCCACTGGAGGCTTTGCCATTTTTGTTGGCCCAAATCTGGTTTCGTGGAGTTCTCGAAAGCAGCGAATAGTGTCTCGATCAAGTACGGAAGCAGAATACAAAGCATTAGCTAATGCTATAACCGAGCTTATTTGGGTTGAGTCCCTTCTTCGTGAGCTTGGTGTACGACTGACAGAAAGGCCTTGCTTATGGTGTGACAACTTGGGTGCTACGTTCCTGTCTGCCAATCCTGTTTTTCATGCACGCACCAAACATATTGAAATAGACTTTCACTTTGTTCGTGAACGAGTGGCAAGGAGGCAGCTCGACATCAAGTTTATATCAAGTAAAGATCAAGTGGCAGATGGGTTCACTAAAGCTCTTCCTGTTGTACGCTTACAGGAATTTAGACGTAATCTAAATCTTCATAGAAGTTTAGATTAAGGGGGGCTGTTAGACAACATGTATACCATATAATGTACGCCACGGTAGAGGCTTTTTCTACCCTATATAAACACGTAACACGAGCCAGGGAGAGGCATCGTTTCCGCCCACAGTTGGGATTCAATTTTAGACCTGCATTTTGTTTGAGCACTTAATTCCGCATGACTTTCATGTTGATAGGTTTTTGTTTCGGTGTACATACACTGATGCATAATTGACTCACAAGTATACTGCAATCTGTACGTATGTGTGACTAAGTTTTGGAGTACTTTTGCTCAACTTCTCGCTCTCCATTTTCATGAACGGCGACGTGGTGATGATAGGTGAGAAGTGAGAGGTGATAATCGATGGTGGTGGAGTCATGGTGGTGTTCTCCTTCGTGGTCGGCGACGTGTTGTGACCGACGTGAACAACAGTGTCATGGTGATGTTCGTTTTCGTGGTCGGCGATGTGCACATGCTTGTGACCGGCGGTGTCCTGGTGGTGTTCGTCTTCGTGGTCGGCAACATGGTGATGCTTGTGACCGGCGTCACCGACGGTATCATGGTGGTGTTCGTCTTCATGGTTGGTGATGTGCCCATGCTTGTGACCGGCGTGACCAGCGGTGTCCTGGTGGTGTTCGTCTTCTTGGTCAAAGACATGGTGATGCTTGTGACCTGCGTCACCGATGGTGTCATGGTCGTGTTCGTCTTTGTGGTCGGTGACGTGCCCACTTGTGACCGGCGGTGTCCTGGTGGTGTTCGTCTTCTTGATCGGCCACATGGTGATGCTTGTGACCTGCATCACCGATGGTGTCATGGTGGTGTTCGTCTTCGTGGTCGGTGACGTCCCATGCTTGTGACCGGCGTGACCGGCGGTGTCCTGGTGGTGTTCGTCTTCGTGGACGGCGAGATGGTGCTGCTTGTGACCGGCGTCACCGACGGTGTCATGGTGGTGTTCGTCTTCGTGGTCGGCGACGTGCCCATGCGTGTGACCGGCGTCACCAATGGTGGTCTTCGTCTTCGTGGTCGACGACATGGTGATGCTTTTGACCGGCGGTGCCATCACCGACGTGCCGAAGCTTGTGAACGGTGGTGCCATGGTGGTCTTGTGATAGGTGAGGTAAGATCACTATGTTACCATATAGGTGAGGTTACAAAAACCATGCGACCAACCAATCAAAGTATCACTTGAGTGCCACCCGGTGCAACACAGCCTACCAAACGATGTGTCATTCATGAATCGGAGCTTGACCGGAACGAGATGGAAGTCCCACCTCGCTGGCGTAGTGAGCCATGATTTCTATGCAGGCTACCAAACGCGCCCTACGGTTGCAACCGAGTGTCTCCCGGCCCGTTTTAAACTTAAGGTGTAAGTCTGGCTTTAAATGGATAACTAGGAACATGCCCGTGCATTGCAACGAGAGAGAAAATATCTATATATTCAGGCTCCATACAAATTTTGAATGGTATATGGATCGCCCATGCCGTGTCAAGGAACTTGGTCGAATCGTGACTTGACATCACAGCGAAAGTTGGGCGAGTGGTATATACATCTTTCTGATGTCAGTGTGGGACATGGATCGCGATTAACAAAATATGGCCTGCTGACAACAATGCGATAAGACGAATTGATGAATTACATACATGGAGATACAGATCCAACCCTTTTTAGAAAATATTATGATTATGTGAATTTTATTCCCGGTATCTTGCAGAGGGAAATCCATTTAATTGAATGTTTTTTTAAGCCATAGAGTCTATTGAAGTTAATTTTTCTAGACGGGCGGAATCTCGCCATAGTCAACACAGCGACGAGGGTTGTTTTTGTGGAAGGGGCTCCCGCAACGCCTCGCTACTGGCCTCAGAGTGAAGTTGGCTTTACATCCTTCTTTTACGTTTTTGTGTATCTTGCTTCTTTCCCTATAATCTAAATAGGAAAAAGCTGTATTTCCTCCGGAGGTTCTCGTCTCCGGCAGCCTCCGACGTGAGCGCGTGTCCCGGTCCCACCACCTCTCCTCCCACCTAATCTTCCTCCCTAATTTTCCTTCGTTCTCATCCTCCCAAACTTTCTTGCCGCCGTCGACAGAGCACACAGCCGAGTCCGTCCCCGTGACGACTATCCTCTACGGAGCGCGCCGCCGCATCCTTTCACCGCGACGGTCGGTCTCAAAGGAGCGCTCTGCCGCCTCCTTCGCCGTGACGGTCGGCCTCAAAGGAGCGCTCTACCTCCTCCTTCCCCGCGACGGCCGTAGGCCACCATCCCGCGCGGCGCCGGCTCATCCGCTGCGACGGCAGCCGCCTCCATCCCGCGCGCCGTAGATCCCGGCTCAACGGCGGACCTCTCCCTCGGCCGCTTACCTCCGATCCCGATCTCCCTTTAGTCGCGCTGCTGCAATTCAGAGGAGCACCCTGGCGCTGCTGAAAGGGGATCTCGGGCTACTGCAAATCCCTACCGCCGGAGCTGCGAGCGGCCACGCTGCAATTTCCTAGCGCCGGACCTGCAATCAGCTAGCAACGCTGTTGCAGGTGTCCGACAGCGGGGCTGCAAATGCCTGACGGCGGAGCTACAAGAGGCAAGTGGCCCTGCTGCATGTGCCCAACGGTGCTTCGTCGCACATTTAGCAGGATGACGTTGCGTCGAGCGCCAGTCGTCGGAGCAACGGCGCGGTGGGGAAAGCTGCAAAGGCTTGCCGCAAGAGCTGCAAAGGCTTGCCGCAAGAGCTGCAAAGGCTCGTATCAGCAGCTGCAAAGGCCACGCGTGACTGCTATTGGCGAGGGCAATGATGTTGCTGGTGAAGTGGTGCTTCCATAGGTGGATGACGACGCTTCTAACGGTGTGCGGTGGTGCTGCCATAGGCGGACGACGTCGCATCCACCCGTGCGCGGTGGTGCTACCAGCCATGGTCGGCAGTGCTGCTATGGTCTAGCGGAGATGCTTCCATAGGTGGGTGTCGGTGCTACCACGGGCGTACGGCGGTGCTGCAAGGAGCGCGGTGGTCATGGTGTCCGGAGTAGACATGCTATTTGGCACTGCTACCATTGCAATTTTTATGTGCTACAAATGTTATGTGGTTATGTTAGTTTAGTTTAATTTTATTTGCTACAAGGTCTCCGGCGAGGCCTCCGGCGAGTCTCCAATGAAGTCTGTATCCGACGAGTTTTTTTCTTTTTTACTCTAAACGAACCTTTTTTTTTTTGCTTCAATGATGCTATGACGTCCTACCACCGGAGTTGCAAGGCGTCGGTGGCAGAGCTACAACCGGTTAACACGGGAGCTGCAAGCCGCCACCACTGGAGCTGCAAGGAGCATCGTCGATTGCTGCGAGGGCCCAGCGCCGGGGCTGCAAAGGGCAGGAGCTACAAGCCGCCGTCAGCGCTGCTGCAAAGCGGATGCTGCGATTGGCGGCGGCGGTGCTGCAAAGCGGCGCGACAGGAGGCGGCGCTGCGACCGGCGGCAGTGGTGCTGCAAGGCTGCGCGACTTGTAATGGCGTTGCTGCAAGGCGGCGTGCCCGACCGCGACGGTGCTGCTGCAAGGCGGCGCGACCGGCGGCGGTGTTGCCATAGGAAAGCGACGACGCTACTATCAGGTGGAGGCGGTGCCGCTATGGTTAGCGCGATGGTGCTACCACCAGTCAGTGGCGGAGCTGCAAGAAAGTGATGGTGCTACCATCCGGAGTTAGAATACTGCTGGTGCGCCGGCGAGGAGTTTCACGGTGCTATAGTTGTTTATTTTTGTGATACAAATGTTACGTGGTTCTGATACTTTCATATAATTTTTTGCTACGAGGGTCTCCTGCAGGGTATGTCTCTGGCTAGTTTTCCTTTTTATTTCTAGATAAATCGTTTTTTGCTTCAATGATGCAAAAGCGGAAGGTTTTTGCTGCAACGAAGCAAAGTCTGAACAAGTCTTCGGTTTTTAGTCGAACCGTTTTTTGCTTCAATGAAGCAAAAGCGGGGCTTTTTTTTCTTCAATGAAGCAAAAGTAGGATTTTGAGACAAAACTGAGCTCTTCTTCTATTTTTAGTCGAACCGTTTTTTGCTTCAATAAAGCAAAAGCGGGGCTTTTTTGCTTCAATAAAGCAAAAGTGGGATTTTGAGATAAAACTGAACACAGAAGTTGATCGGTTCAAATTCGTTTGATCCAACGGTGGAGGACCCGGAGACTGGGGAGTTTGCAGCCTCCGGAGGATCCTCAGCACTCTCCATCTAAATAACTTGAGGCCACTTCCGGCAGCTAAAACTTATGCTTCAATGAAGGAATAAGTGAAAAGAAAGCATTGATTTATTTTAAGAATGGCTAGCAAAATACCCTCTAATAGTATCACAATGTAACCATTCAATGTAGATGACACACATATATATCAATTAGACCAAAACCTCTCTTTTTGAACAGAAAAAAATAAAGAGCATTATTTGCTCTATCAACTATCTCTCCATATTACTTATGTGCTCCAAGCCATAAATATGGTTTCTTGTTTGACCATGCTATGTACATCCTTACATCCAATGGAAAATAGCAAATTTTACATACCATGTTAAGTACAATTTAAAATGGATGGTACAAGCCCATCATGAGAAGAACTGAAATCAAGGAGTCTCCATAATAAGGTCGTACATCCAGCAGCAGCATACCTCATTGTGTTTCCTTGGCAAATTCACTTGCAGAGAGATGATTAGGCAGGCATTGCAAATGTGCACGAGACAAATACGTTGACTTGTTTATATTTGAATGATCATACAGAGACGTGCTGCTGACCTGTTTCGCAGATATGCCATGCTCATGATCAGAGATACAACGAGGTGTCTCTTGCTTCCTACCAGGCAATCATGCTGATGGAAAAGAGCGGCAGCAAAAAGTGCTTGCCATATATATACACTTGTCCTTAAAGACGTGAAGTAAGAAACAAAGCAGATACACGTAATGCTAAAATTTATCCATAAATCCTAAGGAAGAAGATGGAACGTAAGAAATTACTGCCTTTGCAACGATGAAAGTACAACCCGAAATACAAAAGTTGCAGGACATTTTCAGTGATAAAATTTTCTAGATCAGGAATACCAGAAGACAACATCACTGAAATAATACATGGCATCCTCAATTTGCACAATTGCATCTTCACTATGCCACAGAGGAGTCTACATTCCTATAGATCAGAATACATTCCTCACCGTCAAGGGCTCCGCCCAAGCGGTGTTCTCTAGCTCACCCCTTCTCCATCTAGGCAAGCCACAAGTTCCCAGCCGATTCCACAATCGGCAATCGCGGTCATTCTACATCCCTACCTCGCAAGACATGTGACGAGCTTGAACAGCCATGGAGCTGAACAGTAGAAGATCAAGCATTCCAGAGAATTAGTCAACCCAAATATTCCGTTCTTAATCCGATTTGTTTCATTCATCTATGTACAGAAAGTTTGTCAGGTATCGATTCATTTGCTGATACAGGAAGGCAGACTTAAGTTATAGCGTAATAAAGTAACACATGAATTTCACTTAGTTCAAAAAGATCTAGCCTTGACAATTTGACATGGAAATAAGTATGAAACCGATCACAAGCTTGGTCTCTTCATCACCTATGATAAAAATCTGGGAGATAATGTTCAATTTGTTGAAAGCTAATCATTTCAACAACATAGCACATTTAGTTGCTTGTTTTAAATACTGAACCAAATCAAAATTCCTCACAGAACAGTTTGACAAAAGCATATATTGAGTTGCAATGGTGGGAGGGAAAATAACTTCTCAACAAAAAATATTGGCGCGTCCCCATATTTTACCTCAAATGTTCTGTTTTGGAATGAGCACGAGCTCAACGTGTTCTCATCTGGTTTCGGTCTCGCCAACTATAATTGATGTGATATTGGCTTGCAAACTTTTTTGACGGATAATGAGTTGGTACAAGCAAATGCAATTGCACTTGTTGACAGCAAAGTAATGAACTATCTTTGATATATACATGTTCAAAGGCTGAAGTAGTAACAATGGCAGATTGGTTATCCAAATAAGGTCAAACTATAAACATGATATTTAACAGCAAAGAACTAAGTGATCATCAGCGATAATTAGCATAGAAGATAATCAAGTCAATGTTGGTTAGTTTCTCACCTTGAACAATTAGGTGAGTGCAGAAATGCAGTAGCATTGAACAGTTAGGTCAGTAACATATGATTTATGAATGGCACTTATTAAGATAAAACTAAATCACACTTTTAATAGTCCCTCTGATCCATATTACTTGCCACTAAAATAGATGTAGCTACAATTAAAATATGTCTAGATACATCTATATTAGTATCAAGTAATATGAATCGGAGGGAGTATATGATTTTTTCCAACGAATTTCAATAGCAAGATACGCCATCAGCATATCTCCTTAAAACAGCAATCATTTCAACAACATAGCGCATTTAGTTGATATGCTGATGGTGACACCATCTAATTGAGGAAGGTCACGGAATTGATGATGGTTGCCAACCATCATCAATTCCGTGACCTTCCTCCATGAGATCGTGTCACCTGCAAATGATTGACTCAAGTTAATTGTCTCAAAATCCCCACCCTTTGAGTGCATGAACATCAACAAAGATCTCTATGAAATATAGAAACAATAATTATTAAAGGAAACAATGGGAATACTTTATTGGTTCCAAACTGCAACGGTAAATATGAACCAAAGAGAAGCAACAAAACAAAACTATGGTACATATCTTCTTAATCTAAACAAAAATTTAGACAATATGTGTTTTCCGTATCTCAACCAAAATGTGGTCAGCCAAGGGCATATCATTTCTAATCAAAAAGAAAAGGAACATATGATATATAATATAAGAACCAAACGCTAACATCTTGATAACGAACATGAAGAAACCCCACCCTTTATTTTTACCTATTCAATTGCAAGAAAGTAGAACTAAAGGAGCACAGGTCCTCGCCACACATTTCTCCTCTGCCAACCAAACAACCGCACCCACATCACGGTCATTTCAGCATTGTGGTTGCATGTCCCCTCATTAGCAGTTAAGTATAAAGATAAGTGACATATCAAGGTGGGCTGTATTGAACATATTGAAACAGAATATAGATACATCAGTACAATAGTCATGATTATCAGTATAATTTGGTTTTGATAATATTATCTTTATTAGTATCCTATATAGGAAGGAACATCAACACCACTTACCTGGGTAGCTGAGCAACAAATATATGTACCTTGCATCATTATTGTTGTCGAAACTGTGATGTCCTCTTAGTGACTTTATTCTTTCTTAGTTCCAACTGCAAGAAAAATCCGGCAACCAAAGAAATACAACTTCAGCCTTTCTTACCACTCAGTGCAGGTTTCAGGAAAAAAGATTATTTTGAAGTCAATGTAGATAGATATTGGTTTAGCATTCTTCAAAATATGATACACAAAAACCACTCGCCTGGAGCTTTCGCTGGGACGTGCCACTGGATTCTTGCAGCAATTTAATTTTACTTGCTGGCATACTGCCGATATTGTAAGTTATCTAACAGCAAAGGTGTCTTGCAGTACTAATAAAAAGTCGAGACTCGCTAGAAACCATTCTCTCACCGCTCATATGAAAATCGATTGTAGAGGCAGCCCGCAGATCGTCGCGGCAAGATCTTTGTGACATGCCCCATCCAGCACGCCCCAGTCCTGGTGTGATGCCAGTGACAAAGTCGTGCCTAGCTGCACATGCATTGCAGCATTGGCATGCCAATTCTAGAAACAAGAAAATGTTTCCGTTCAGAAGTAAAATAGCATGACTGCGGACAAAGGTGCGCCTAATTTTCGGGGAAGTAAAATCGTTTGGATACAAAATTTTGGAAACTCGCGGAGCACGATTCTGTTCAGGTTGAAAATATTCTTGCGTGATAATAACACGACCGCGGACAGAGGTGCGCCCAATTTTTGGGGAAGCAAAATCGCTTGGATGCAGGATTTTGGAAACTCACGGGGCACCACTGCGTGCATGTCGAGGCTCTGGTGGGCGGCCGCCTCGTCCTCATCAGCGAAGCGCTTGAGGTCGACCTAGGTCCTAGGGGCGTCCCCTTGATCTTCCTGCACCGACGATTGATGTCGGCCTTTTCCTTGACGGCCAGAAGCTTTGCCATGAGCAGAGGAGAGGCAGGGAAGCCTGGCGGCGGCCTAGGACGAAGGCAAATCGCCCTCATGTGCCTGGAGCGGAACGCCTCAGGCGGCGTCGGATAGGTGGGAGTCAGCGTGCTCGAGGGAAGCGGCACGGAAGGATGCGGCGGCTGGGGTGAACCCTAGGAAGCGGCAGCTCTGGTTCGCGAGAGAGGAGCAATTTAACTGAAGATTGATTTACACAATCCTTAGGGGCTAAAATGAAAAGGGGAGAAGGTACGACGGGAACCCTCTTGACGAAAGGAGCGACGGAAGACCTGACGACGGAACGGGTTCGTCTTTTTTAAGTAGTAGAGAAACCCCACATGTGAGAACAATTTGGATGCAGTGAGCCGGTAACCACATTCAACTTACGCTGACATACAGCCAGAGAACACCCTGCAGCACTACAGAAAAAACCATGGCTACCTACAAAACTGCAACGAGAAACGGCGACGAGCTAGTGATTGCTACAGCCAAGGCGCGCCCCCCAGCCAACAGGTTTTATCGCCTCGTCACCGACGAGCTGCTGCGCTAGGAGGATCCATGGCCCAGACGATTCCGCGTGCGCACGAGCACGTCGCGACACAGGAGCACACATGCGGCTCTTGCTGGTGCTGCCGCGCTGGCGCAGAGACGACCGAGCGCTAACTGGGAGGGCCCGGAGGGCGGCGGCGCCGGTGGCGCGAGGCGGAGCCCATCGACGACGACGATGTCGACGTGCGCCCGTGGTCGCGAGGCACGCACGCGCGGACGTGGTCGCGAGCGGAGCGTCGTATGCGGATTGATTGCGAGCGGTGGCTGGGCTGGGCTCCGTACGCGCGTGTGGCCGGGCGGCCGGCAACGTCGCCGCGCGCATTCACGGCGCGCATGTGGGCGTGTCCGGCCAGCGACCGCGGCCCGGCAGCTGAGTAAAGACGGGGCACGGCCGTGCGGCAGCCAGCGGCCGGTCTGTACGTGCGACAGTGACGGTGGACGGACGGACGGATGGCAACTCACATACGTACGTGCACGCCGGAGAACGTCGTCTCCGGTCGAGGAGGACCACGCGCGCGCGGTACCTTTTGCTTGGTGTTTGTCCAGCAATGCAGGAACTGAAAAAGACCTCGGCTCGCCTTGGCCTCCTACATGCCTTTTTCCTCTCGTGCAACTCGACGTTCTACCATCGGTAAAACAAAACGCAAATGTTGTGTTCCGTATGCTAGAATTCTAACGTCCGCTCGATATAAATTTCTTTCTATTTTATATAAAAATAGTTATTGTGTCGTATAACACGCATTTCTAACGCCCTCTTTTTATTGTCAGATTATTAGCGATCGAGTATAGATAGCGTCGGCCGGTCTCAAGATGAAACTAGAACCTGCGACCCCCCTTGATATATTACAAAAAAATAGTAATTCATATATGCGTATGAAATATTGAAATGGTACAAGCTACACAAGAAGTAGGACAGGTTAATTGACCAGTAAATAAATATTCATAGATAAAACATTTCCCGTGATAGTAAAACTGGTAGATATTATTGTTCATAATAAGTTCTACCGAGTGTTGAGTATCGTGATTATTTAGGAAACAATAGATAGTGTAGGATTCTATTCTACCTTGTCTTGTACTCCAAGTAGATCATTGTACTCATATATATTGCCCATGAGGCCCAAGTAATACAACAACGATTCCACCAATCTTCTCCCTATCCTTCAACACCGAGGACGATCTATTAGAAGATCTCTAGCTTTAGATGTTAGGTGATTTCAAGCATGCCCGTGTCAGTTAGTCGGGCACTGACTAATGCCATTTCTAATTACATCATCTAACCACATAAGGGGTTGTATATGACTGCTGGACTCTTAGGTACGACCTTAGTACGCAGTGATGAGAGCTGTGGTGATGAAGCTAAGCTGAAACAAAACAAGGCTATGGCCTCGCCCAGCCCTTGCACCGTGCCTCTTAGTATATTGACTCCATTTGCTCATCTCCCATAATATATCTCGGTTCAAGATTGTTGTTTGGCCTGCCCATGAATTGTGTCCAAGCTTTGCCACTCGATGAGAGTAAAGTAGACTTGGTAAAACTCGGCCATGAGGTGTGCGTGCTTGCACTCCAGGCAGAGGTGATGCGACAAGGGTGTCCAAAGAGTTTGTGCGGCTCCATTTTATTGTGTCGCTTGCGTTGGATTCCCCCATTTGTTGGCGTTGGTGGCGGGACGTGGGCGTGGCTGCGACTAGGGTTTGAGGAGGCGATTGGGTAGGAGTTAGAATTGGGGAAGTACGGGCTTTCTCTACATTTCCTTGCTGAAATTACATAAGTAAAAAATGTTGAAAATAATTCTTGGAAGCTAGTCATCGATGAGCTCATGTAGGTGGAGCCCCTTTGGTTTCATGGGTACTGGTCTCCCCAGCGCCCCCTCCTCTAGGGCTGGGCCTGCTGGCGAGCTTCCTCCAACAAACCTCTCCACCAAAGGCGATTGTACCTCCCTTCCTCCCTAGTCGGCCGCCCAAGCTTGAGGGTGGTGTTATGCCTCGTGCCATGTGATATTTAATTAACAGTGATTTTTTTCCGAAAAAGAAAATGGCATCCACTTTGATGTTCACTTACGTTTCGATTAGTTTGTAGGCCTACCACTCCTCTCCGCCTCCTTTGCTGCCGAATTGCAAGCCACCACAGTGGAAAAAGACCATTTCTATACAACCCAGCTCGATCAATATGCAACCAACTAACTATTCATAAGAAAGGTTCTTCCCCGCCTACCTTTACTTAATTTTAATCCTTTATTTATTCTGGATCCTTCTATTATGAATTTAGTTAACAACGAGATTTAGCACCCTTTCTCGCATTTTCGTAACTTGTTGTGTAAATGGGTACTCCCTCCCTTCACCAATGCAAGACGATTGTAGCTCTTTTTATAACTAAATGTATCTAGACGTGTTTTAGTACCCCCCGTATACGTTCACTTATTCAGGTCCATATTTAATCCATTTTAATATAATAAAAGATCTTACATTAGTTGGTGAACAAAGGGAATAGCACTGCGTATAAAATCTATCAAATATCCGTCCTTTAGTCTCTCAACAACAACGTGCACAAAGTTAGTTATGTGGTTACGAGTTTCCTGAATGAAGCAAGCAAGGGTCTCTCGCGGCAGTGACCAGATCGGCCGAGCCTAGCTCTGGGTGGTTGTGAGGAGGGGACAGGGCAACGACCCGTGGGCGAGCACGAAAAGCGTGCTGGGCCGGGTTCGGCCGTCACGCACGGCAGCGGCACGAGATCTGCATGCGTGCCTGCCTTGGCCCCGCGCGCCCGGCTGGCTGGCGTCCTTTTATTTGCGCCGGTGCAAAGCAAGAGTTGCATGGCCTCGCTTGCGTGCTTTGCCAGCTCTCTGGCTTGTCTGGGCACCTTGGGCCATGCATGCGGGCGATACGCGTAGGTGTGCGTACTAGTATGTCTAAATTGCTTTTGCCATCGTTTTGGTTAACTACAACCAGTGTCACCGTACATGACGCAATAGTTTATGTTACTACTTTTACAGTGCACAGTAACATTAAGATAGTGCCGTAGATGGCTCATTAGTTAGGTTGTAGACTCATTATGTTTTGAAAAATGTGATGTTAGAGTAATTAGCTATGTTACTCTACCATTCTCCTCCTCATTACTACTGAAGTTACCTCCACTATGAAATTAACGCTAGCCTCCCTATGCACCAGCAAGCAATGAACAACCTCTTCAGTCTTCATCGGGTAACATAAATGGTAAACAGAATGAGGCATCAGCTAATGTTTCCCTTCATGACATGGACGCCAGAAGCTACTCCCTCACTTCCATAATTCTTATTGGGGTTTTAGTTGAAATTTGAACTAAAACACCTGAATGTCAAGCTAAACAGGTACAAGACTGAAACAGGGGAAAGAGAGACCATCCTAGGCGGGTAGGGTTTTCGTCCCCTCCATCGAGTGCCTGCCCCGTCTTCGTGCCCTTTTTGGCCTTGGAGGTGTGGAGAACCCGGCCTCTTTTTTAAAAGTTGAATAGTAGATTTCTCCACCCTAATTTAGATTTTGGATTTATAGGTACAAGAGCTGAAGAACAATAAGAAAACAAAAACAAAGGAGCTAGCTAGAGGTAAGCCAAAGTAGGCAAGCAAAACTAGACTAAAAGCTCTTGAGCAAAAGATTGCACCCAAGTTCTCATGCCAACATAGGACTTCCTGATTGCACTGTGAAGAGGCAACGACATCTTGGCCTTGAACTTTCACTGATAACTATGTAGATTTGGGAAAGCATTTTTGGAGAGGGGGGTCATTCCTATTAGTCTAGATAGCCCGACATACTAGCACGGGGATCTCAAGGGAGAAGTGTTGGTCGATCGGCCTTCTTTAAACTCACTATGAAGTCTATATGGTTGGTAGATCCTGAAGTTAAAATAAGATCCTACTTGCCATATCCTCTCTCCCATGGTGCGTCTAGCGCTAGTGGAGGACATGCAGAGTCGTGTGTCCGGACGATCTCTTGGGATCAGGTTGGTTTTCAGCGATAGTTGTTAGCCTGGTGGCGCTGGTCCTTTACGTCATTAGCACAACAACTTTTCATCAGTCTTGTAATACGTTGTACTAAGAAAAGTTATATCCAGCTCCGGTAACTGAGGAGTGAGGTTGGCAACGAGCCTTCATCTCGCGCAAGTTTGTGTATCAAGAATATGTGGTTGAAATACTAATTTTGTTGCGGGCAAGGCGCAACACGCGGGAGTAAATCGACCTCTCCTCTTTGCTGTCGACTAAGGATGGTATTGGGCAGGGTATGGGCAGGGTAGACCAATACCATACCCATACCCATATAGTCAATGGGTATAAACTTCTACCCATACCCGTACCCATGGGTATAAAACATTACCCATACCCGTACCCACCCATTGGGTACCCGGTGGGTAGGTTAAATTGTACACAAGTCAATCATAATTTTACATTTATCGATAACAATTTCGATTGAAAAAATTAATTATCTCAACTAAATAACAAGTAGTTGAGTACATAACAATTAACATAATTTAAAAATCGCATTCTCATATTCTAACTCATAAGTCAACAGAAGTAGACGTATCACGTAAGAATTTAACAATAAACGGGCAGGGTATGGGTATACTCGTGGGTACGAGGCTATACCCGTGCACTGCCCATGACTTAACTGGCAGAGTATGGGTACACTTTTGTGCCCATGGATAGTACCATACCCTGCCCATACGAACACGGTACCCGCGGGTCCTGTACCCGTGGATAAAATTGTCATCCTTACTGTCGACCCATCCCAGTTACGAGCATGGTAGGGCGTGACATGCGCATGGTCACCGGTGCATGACCGAGAGCGCGCGTGTGCCGCTTCGCCTGTAGACGACAGACGAGCCAAGCAGAAGCAGACCTGCGGAGTGGCGACACGTGTGATCCCCCATCCCGCCGGGCCCCGCCGCATTCCGGCCACATGCGCCTGCCTGCCCGCCAGGCCAGGCAGCCCGGGGGCCCACCGTCCGCCACCGCGCGGAATCTACCCCGACCCGGCCCATTACTCGCGGCCCCGCCTGTCTGCCGGGCCCCAGACACACCGCGCCCACCCGTCACCGTGCCGTCGAGCGTGTGAGGCGAGCGCGCGGGCACGCGAAGCAACCGCCGGCCGGGGCCATGCTCGCTATATATGCCAAGGCAGTCACGCAACCGGAGCGGAGCCAAGGAACGACGTCCAAGCTAGTCTCAACCACAAACCCAGCCAGCGGCCATCTCTCTCACGCACTCCTCGTTTCTTTCCCGGCCATGGAGATCATCGACGCGGAGCTGCGGCTCGGCCCGCCCGGCAGCGGTGGCGGCTGCGACCTGGCCTTCGCCGGCGCGTCGGCGGCGCAGAAGAAGCGTCCGTCTTCGTCTTCGGTGGCGGCGGCGGCCAGGAGCGAGGCCTCCGGGACCGACGACCACGACGCCACACCGGCTTCCAAGTAAGCTTACGGCCACGACATGCCTCCGCCGTCTTAAACCTCAACACAGCCACAGCACGAACGAGAGCTGACGGTTTGCACGACTTCTTGTGTCCAGGGTGCAGGTGGTGGGCTGGCCGCCCGTGGGCGCGTACAGGAAGAGCACGTTCCAGTCGGCAACCTCCACGTCCACATCCACGGCCGACAAGGACGACAAGGGCGCCGGCGAGGCGCGGGAAGCCACCGCGGCCGGGAAGAGATCAGGATGCGGTGGTGGGCTGTACGTGAAGGTGAGCATGGACGGCGCGCCGTACCTGCGCAAGGTGGACCTGCGGACGTACGGCGGGTACGGCGAGCTCAGGGCCGCGCTCGACAGGCTCTTCGGCTGCTTCTCCTCACCGGACGCCGGGGCCGCCGGCCAGTTCGCCGTGGCGTACGAGGACAAGGACGGGGACCTCATGCTCGCCGGCGACGTGCCCTGGGAGTAAGTTCGCCGAAAACTGCACACACTTATGTTCATACCTGATGGATCTGTGCGCGAGAACGTGAGTCTGACGAGTGGGTTTTCTTTCCATCGATTTGCAGCATGTTCATCTGCTCTTGCAAGAGGCTGAGGATCATGAGGGGCTCCGAAGCGCGATGAAGAAGATACATGGTGCCATACACACATCAACTGATCTGGACATGGACGATGGAATTTGGCCGTGGCTCAGGACCAGAGTTGGACGCGAGCACACGCGCGCATGCGTTCTTCTATCCACGAGCCAGATGGCCATGGGTGAGCGCATGGGAGCACGCACGCACGCACGTCTGTGCCCTGCAAAGGCACTTGGTACGTCGTACGAACCAAGACGGGACTGATGGTTCGGGACTCCAGGGGATCAAGATTCTGAAGAACGCGCGCCGGCCGGGTGGATCGGCGTGCAGCAGTACTCTAGCTTGGAGTACATGTACAGTCGTCAGAGATTCAGCCAACTTTTTTTCCTAGAAGAACTGGCACTTGTATTCACAATCCTGTATAGGTTCTTTGCTTAGTTTTTATAAGTTTCTGATGATCTGTATCGATCCACGAGGATCCGGGACACGAAGCATAAAGCGAGAGGGAGATTGAACTCCAAGTTTGCTCCTTCTTTCTCCGAGATTCCTCCTAGTGAGGGTACAAGTTTATGTTTAAAAAATCAGGGTACCAAGTCATAAACTAGTGTTATCTCAACTGTTTAACAAGAAAGAAAGAATGCGTCTTATCAACAAGCTTTGTTTCATTCCTTCTTCCTGTGGTCTTATTCCTCTTGTTTTGCTTGCTCTTCTCCATGCTACAGTTTTTTCTTCTCTTTGTTTATCTTTTAGTTCTCGAAGCAAAAAAGCGAGAGGGAGTAGTAGTATTATCTCAACTATGAAACAAAAAAGAATGGGTCTTATCAAGAAGCCATGCTCCATTCGTTCTTCGTGTGGTCTTGTTCCTCTTGTTTCTGTCTTCTCCCATGCTATAGTTTTTCCTTCCTTTTCATGGGTACATGTCTTTGACGAACAGCACACACATAAAGCTAGATCGATCTGAACGAACTCAAAACATAAACACTGTTCCAGTCAATCATTCACTCATGTACGGTATGTAAAAGTAAGAATCATCCACTATGTACCACCGATTCAGAAGGCCCCTTGGGAGCCTCTGATTCAGCGCTACCGACTTTTTTGGCAAAAAATAAAATCGCACAAGCAAGCAGCCAGCATTTCGAATCCTATTTTCAAACACAAAAACGGACCAAATCCCGGGGCGCCTGCTCAGTTCAGAGGTACGAATGTAGAGGAGTCACTGCACTGCACGTCACAACTGGATCAGCGGTACAAATGCAGAGGAGTCACTGCACATCGTCATAACCGGGACCTCCCAGTTCAACTCTCCAGGCCATGGCTGCGCGAGAAACCCTGCTAAAAATGCAATGCACACAGAGGACAAGGAAACGCAACCACCGATGCGATAACATTGCACATTATGACTGGTAAATAAAACTAGACATGAGCATGTGAAATTGTAAGAGGCAAGGTTGAATGTTCTTCTTGCAGATGATGGCTAGGATGCAGACAACGTGCACTAGACCCACATGAATTATCATGGCGATACATACAGATGCGAACCAGACAGTAGGGAGACAACAGGGCATCGGTATCACGCGGTCACAGCTCATGAGATCCCAGCAGTGGGCAGGCAGACAAGGCGCAGCAGGTCCACACACACAGCCTAGCAGCTTATGGCAAGGGAATGGTGAAAGCATGATGTGGCTTCAGACAGGAATCAGTGTGTGTGCCCAAATGCTGGGTCCAAGGAGGCTGGAGCCGCTGGCGGCCGCCCAGCTGTGGCTCCCCAGATCCATGGGTTGTTGATGGGATCATGTGAAAAAAGATTTACTCCACTCCACGGGTAAAAACAAGCATGCTATCAGTTTACAACTGCAAGTGTTTCTGTAGGACAATCGGATGCGGAGCAACAAAAAGAGGGTCAGTTTACATCGAGAGCAAGCGTACAAAATCATCGGCTTGCTCGGTCACACATGCTGCGGTTTTTGTTTCTTTTTCGAATTAACATGCCTCCGAGGTACACTTTGGTGGGATGAGATCTTCGTGGTTGATGCATCCCTCGAGCTTCGGAATATTCATGCCTGTTGGGATGGACAAGCAGCATGATGAGGCTTTGTTTAATGATAAGATCAAGATACAAACTGACGATGCATGGGTAATGTTCTGCTCAGGCAGACAAATGGTACAAACCAAACCAACTAAGATATTATTCCCAATGATACAGCGGCGCCAACTTGTGTAAAAAACAGTCAAGCATAACCAACTTACAGTTATATGAACACATACATCATGTGGAAAGATTTCCCTTCATGTTCTTTGCATTTTATATTTCTATCAATGTTCTTATGGATATTCACTTGTGACAGAATAAGCATGCAATATCTGAGTCTGACAAGAAAATCGCTAGCCTCAAATGGCTATCTCGAAACTTTTATCTTTTCTTTCGAGATAACTCTTCTTCCTATTTAAATGATATTCCATATTTATTAGAATATTACCTAACCCTATATTCATGAACATAGCATGCCAAAAAAAAATATGCATGAAGATTAAAGCATGTATACAAAGTTATAATGCATGAAGATTAAAGCATGTATGCAAAGGTTATACCTGCTTCTTTTTCTTAGGTCTCCTTTTCCGACGCGGTTTGTGAGCATCAGAGTTTGAACTAAGAGTGCTGTTGTGATCTGCCGACGCATTTGATGCTCTCCTGTTTTTGAATGAGTTACCACTTGTGCTGGCCGAAGCATTGCTAGAGCTGGACATCGCACGTTTATCCACAGACCTAGCTCTATTTGGTGGTAATGAGCGAGGTGGTGGCATAAGAACTCGAGCATCTATCTGCCGCTGCAGTCAGAAGAGTGGGGTTAAATATAAGGAAGCAAAACTATGACAGCTTAACGGAAGAACTGGAGACACTAGGCAGAGAACAACCTGGTTCTTTTCATCGCTTGACATACCAGACGCTGCCCTGCCTGAGCCACCAGGTTCTCTGCAGAAAATTAGTAGCATTAGTATACCTTCCCATACGACACAACATCTATGCAGTGAAATATCCTCTGAACATAACAGTTTATATAGAAGAAAACTATTACAAGCAGTGGGGACCAAATTTATTAGGAAATATGATATTGTCCTACCACAAAATGAAATGCTTCTACATGATTTAAACTGCCAACCAACTCCTGAAATGCTTACTCTTTTTTTTCAGCACCTAACCTTCTCCCATGATTTTCAAAACTAACTGAACAAACGGCACAGTTGTTTCTATGACAAACAGAGGGAGTGGTATGATTATTTACAGATAGTCCTGCCCTAGTGTTCAGTAACTCATTGTACGCAATTATCTAAGCTAGACAGCTACGAACAGTAATTGATCACTCATTGACCCTGTGCAATGCTCTCTGTGTAACAAACTTGTCATATAATATATTACTGCAAACTTAGAAGCAAGCAGCCAAATACAATTTCCAAGAGTCGTGAATCATACTTTGCACTTTTGTCGGTCAGCTCATCATCTGCCTCTTCATCGCTTGAACTTCCAGACATGAAGAAGTCATCATCACTCACATCCAAGGCATCATCATCACTTGCTGTCTCTGTTAGGTTTATGCAAAATAAAATTAAGTACTTTAATGAGTATACATAAAGCAAACAAGGTGGAATAATTCCAATGTAGAGCTAAAGTTGCATGAAGGATTCAAACATGATATAGAAACTTAGTAAGGCAAACATGCACCTTCTAAGTCCTTTCCGCTTGCTGCAGCAGCCATGAGATTCTCCTTGATCTGCTTACGCCATGCATTCCTCTTTTCTACAATATCTGGGGTATTCCCCCCGGTGAACAGAGGGAAATATTTCTCATTCTTTGGGAAAAACTGCACAAGTAATGATAGATACCTTTAGCTTGAAATTAAAGCATGTTCATTCTAAAGCAAGTACCAGCCATGACTGAGTGAGTCCTAAACATATAGTAAATCTCATGCCAAAAGAATGGTTCAAAAGGCAAAAGGAACTACAGTGAACTTACTCTAACATATTCGAGATCTTCGCGCAATGTTGACAGCTTGTTGCTGGCATCATCACCATTTGTACGTTGTTGTTTGTCAAGGCGCCTTATCATCCTCTCAATCTTTCGCCTCTCTGAGAAGTTAGAATTAGCAGACCACGAAATAGATAAGTACACACAGGCAGCCAGGGAGACTAGAAATGAATAGGAATTAGGACAAACGACAGCATACCAAAGAACTTTATCTTTCTATCTCTCAACTGTACTGTTCGCTGAACAGCCAGTTGATTCTGAAGTTCTTGCTGCTTCTTTAGTTCTTCCAATTTCTTCTCTTGAGCCACCCTCATGTCATTAGGAAGGTCCTACAGAAACAGAATGCAACATTTCAACACAGGACACAAATAAAAGTAGGGCTAAAGGCTTAACGCTTGATAAAATACGGGAAGCTCAAACTAGTACAATGTGCTGTGCAAATGGCACCAATTAAATATGGAAGAAGCCCAAGGTAACCGACAAATGCCAGAACTCATCTCTCGAAAAGCTTTCAGCATGGATCCTTTAATCGGGATTAGTTCAAACTGAAACATATAAGGAAACATCAAACACGGTGCACGCAAAAGTAATGTTTCCTTGAACAGATGTGTTTCCACCATAACTTGTGTCGTTAACTTGTTTTTCAGATAAGTAGGGCTATCAACATGCAACATCACCTGCTAAGCTGGGATAACAAATCATCAGCGATCCAGACTGTAATCCCAAATGGAAAACAAACATGATTTCTCTGACATTATGTCAGATATACGCTTTGCGAGTAACATTGCAGAGTTCCGTTGCAACCCATGACCCAAGTGCTCCAAAGCGAGCATCAATCTAACTACAGCACTAGCCACTTGCAATCCTTAAGACAAATACAGCCGGTCCGGTCGGAAGCAAACAGGGCACCAATCGAATCATCGACGACTATACTCCTTACACTAGGACTCTAGAAGGCAAGCGATACTAATTCTAGTCGAGCAATTATTTAACCAACGAAGTCCAAGCAACCGCTGTGTCGACCAGGAACTAGCATCAGCACTTCAAAGGATAGGCAGCGGAGGAGGGCCCCGGTACCTTGCGGAGAAGGCGCTCGGTGGAGCGGATCTGGTTCTTGAGCGTGACGGTCTTGGCGGCGGACGCGCGCTTCCGCTTGCGGTCGTGGGAGGGCGCGGACGGCTTGGGGCGGCGCGCGGCGGGGGCGCGGCGGGGCTGGCCGCCGTGCGCCATCGCCGGAACCCTAGGAGGAGGCGGGGGATACGTGTGTGGTGGCGAATGGCTGTGGGGTTCTTCGGTTGGGTTTGGGCCGGGCGGGTGGGTTGAGTTTCGGAGCTGGAGAAATAGCCCGGCCTGCCTACGTTTTAGACTTTTAGTGTTGCAAGTGATGGCCGGGCTGTCAGTGAATCGGAACTGGTGCCAGTAAATAGGATGGTTGCGCACAAATTTGGATGCGGAGCCATCAAACGGACATCCACATTTCAAACTAAGAATTTCCCCTTAAAAAGAAATTAGATTTTGTAAGCCATTGTTTTATTTTATTGCGGGAAATATGCACTCCGTAAGATTTTTTTGGCGAGTGGGAATCAAAGTTGTGGCACCGCATGTGTCGGTGTCAGCAGCGACGGCGTCGTTTCCCTCCTTGGAGGCCCTTGTCGTGGAGCTCCATCCGTGTCCGTGAGGTGGGTCTAGGCTTTGTGGTAGAAATCCATATCTCTGATTCCCGGACGGGCGACAGCGACGACTACCTCTTAAACTTCTTGGAGGCTCAGTTCGGCCGTTGGCATGTGCTTGTCTCATCATTGGATCAGTGGATGTCTGGGCACATACTCTAAGAACCTCGCAAACTTCTTGGAGGGTAGACGTCTTGGAGGCTCAGTTCGGCCGTTGGCATTGTGCTTGTCTCATCATTGGATCACATACCCTAAGAACCCATGGTAGGCATCCATGGGCGGATCAGTTGTTTGCACGGCTTGGGTGTCATTCTTGTCTCCAGGAGCGGCTAGATGTCAAGACGGCAGTCCCATAAACTTGGCTTTGTAAAGGGCATCATCCTCGTGTCGTATGGGCGACAGGTTTGTCTTTGATGTTGCTTCGTGTCATGTGGTGTTGCTCTCCTCAAGGGTTTATTTTTTTTTTCATTTTTGTTGGAGGGTTTCGTGCTTGTTCTTCCCATAACAGTCACGACGGCTTTGGTGAGAGTCTTTCCCGTTGATTAAACCATACAATCTTTTCTTAATCAGTGGAATAGTCAAAGCTCTTGCCTCGTTTCGGAAAAACGTTATGGCATGTAAGAATATAATCTGCCTATGGAGTATTCCGGACGACAATGTCACTCGAACCAAGATCCAACCGCAGTTTTGGCAGAGTATGTCCGATGACGTGTGGTTATCTCTAACACTGTTATGATCCTCTGTTGCTGTCCATTGACACGTGTACATCGCTGATTAAATGTGATGATGTCTACCATTATCGGACTTTTATAGCTGTTGGCAGGCAACAGAGAAATAATCAGGCATGAACAGTTACAGCTTTCATTTTCCTGGCAGGAATTGCATTACCAGTTTAGCAGGATTTGAGACAAAATTTGTCAGGATGCGAAATAACTGCTCTACACATCAAAAGGAACCAAACCTGAAGAGGGAAGGAAGAAAACACCGCAGCCACATCAAGCACCAGGTACTGCTTGAACGATATGACATACTGTATGGTGGAAAAGAACACTTCGAATATGAAACTAAACTACCAAGGACAGGACTACACAAGGAACATATAAATTCTATGACCAAGTCGCTATACTGTATAGTCCATGGCCGTATCTACGCAAGTCGACAGAAGTTTCATTCTTTCTTCTGTATGCTGCAGAAGAAAATCAGTTCTCTGTGGAGGAAAGTGTCCAGGTGCACGTTATGAGCACTAGGTTCAGTAGTTAGGAGTTAGGACAAAGGACTACAGTACATCACCACAGAGATAATCTGACCATGTCAATTAAGCACAAAGTTGAGAAACGGTCCTCTGCAACACAGCTCAAACATGAATAATCTTACACAAATGGCGGCAAAATACACAACACCTCTACAGAGGCATGGAAGTAACAATCTTGATTGAAAACCAATATTTCAGCCTGGTAGAAAAAGAAGTGCAGCAGTCCCTTTCTAGTAGAATAGTTCCAGCTAAACTATTGTGCCAGACAAGTTAAGTTTTCAAAAACAAGATCCTGGGTAAATTTCCTTCAACGGAGACCCGACAACCAGGGTCTGAAAGATCTTTGCTAACCAACATGAAAAAGGAAAATTCTACTTTTTGTCAAATAAAGACCGAAAGACACTTGGCCAGATACTAGTAAAGTCCCCGAGTATAGTACTCACTGCAAAACCCCATGAAAGTAGTAAAAAACACACACGACCATTTAGCATGAACAATTAAACTTTCGTTTTTTTCTGGCAGTAATTAGTTGGATTATTAGCATCAGTTCTTCAGAATGATATAACATATTGTATGGAGAGAAAAACACATGTAGCACATCAAACATGAAACTACCGGAACCCGATATACTGCATAGTCAGCGCTGTATCTACACAACTCTGACAGAAGTTTCATTCTTTCTTCAGTATGATGTACTAGAAGAAAAGCAATTCTCTGTCGAGCCAAGTGTCCAAGTGCAGGATATGAGCACCTTATAGATTCAGGAGTCAGGACAAAGGACTGCTGTACAACATAACAGACAAATGTTGATAGAGGATTAGAAGGTGTACTATTACTTGGTCTAATAATTGTAATCAGAATAAATAGATCACCAAAGACCACTAACCTGGGAAACTGTTTTCTGCAATACACCCCAATAACAAATAATCTGCAAACAAATGATGGCCAAATGCATAGCACTCCAACAGAAGCAATATGAAAGTAACAATTTTGACTGAAAACCGGTATTTCAGCCTGGTAGAAATAGAAGCGCAGAAGTCCCTTTCAAGTAGAATAAGTTTCCAGCTAAGCAATTGTGCCGAACGAGAGAACTTTTTAAAAACAAGATCTGGGTAAATTTCCTTCAATGGAAAGCAGACAACCAGGGTCCGTAAAGATCTTTTCTAACCAACATGAAAAAGGAGAATTTGGCTTTTGTCCAACAAAGAGAAAGAAACTTGGCCAGGTACTACTAAAGTCGTGTATATTCTCTGCAAAACCACATGAAAGTTGTAGCAACACGCAAGCGCATATATACATAGTGAAATGTTTACAGTCACATGTAATGATGCAAACAAACAAATCACACAATATCATTCCATTGTCCAGGCTGTAGATTCTCAATAGTCCACAAACTCAGAAACCTTGCGATTACGGCAGTGAACAGCACAGCAAAACAGCTGTTCCCCACACATAAGTTGGCAAAACAAATCTGGGGAGGTAGATAATTATAGAAACAATACTTTTCTTGGGCTAATCAACAATAGAAGAGAAAACTTTATATGGCAGTTCTTATCAAGAGTATGACTCAACAGAGATAATAAAGAAAAGTAGTGCACATAGATAGCAGACCCACTAGCAAGCGGATTAACGCACGCTCAGCCTCAATTGACCAAAGCCTCCGTCTCCACTATGGAGAAATGAAGATGAGAAGGAACATCACCATCAACACCACCTCCCATTCCATCTCGTGTTCAAATTTCGTCAACCGTTTGTGCAGGTTGCAGACACACGCATACATCAATCAATCTCTTTTTGATTAGTCCAAACACCCACTACCGAAAAAGCAGCCCCCACCACAAAGTGTATGGCTAGTGCACTACAGACCCGAAAAGAAAGAAACAATATGAGAGCATGCAAGACTCTTTTGTAGCTCTCTCCATCACTCACACTCATAGGGGTATTGGAAGATGTAGGAGCATGATCAGGTTATTGCTTACCATATCCTTGAGATTAAAGCACCTTTGAACAAAAGATGGAAAGGGGTAGGTGACATCATATACCATCGGTACAACTTTGAGTGGAGAGGATCTTATAGGTCTTTTCTTGCCTCCTTGTTAGTGAACCAAAACGAGCTGTTTTATCTTACACTTTGATAGGTTGTTGGCTACTAGCAGCTGCAGAGATGCGTGTTACAGTTGCTGTTACTATACTAGGAAGTAGCATTCGGTTCAGGCTTCACTGGTTGGCCATCTTGTGAATGTTGTGTGTCATAGATTGCCATGGCAAGAGAGATTGGCATCATGCAGAGTGCCTTGGATTGGAGAAATTGCATTGCGGCACCGATGTCTTCGTCCATTAGCTTTGCTACCTGCTTTTCTGTGCCATCCGTTGACCACTTTTCCCAAATCTGCTGTTTGGTTCCACTATCGCTTGCTTCCCCCTAACGAAATTAAAGCAAGATACATTTCAACAACCAAAAGATATGACAATGTATGTATGTCGAGATGGAAAAGGACTTCCAAATTTATTCTTCAAGTCAAGGTACGATTGTTCAAGAAAGAATGATGCACAGTATGTATAACTATCATGAAGCTAATGGACAAATGAGTTTCACTCGCAACGACAAATAGATGGTGAAATGAATGAAAATTCAAGAAATGGAAATAAGGTACTGAATTCGCCTAGAAGGAAGAAAGCGAGGAATTCAATAAAATAGATGTTGATAACGAATTTTTTAGTTAGGAAAGTGGGATGGTTATCGCAGGGAAAAACTAATACTTATATTGTATTTGGATAGCAATGCTCAGTATAAAAAACTAAGATACAAATGGATACTCCATTTGATGAAGCCATAAGTGCCAATCAGTGATATAGGAAAGACAGGACGACACAGAGGAAAAGAGCAAGGGGAAGAGAACAATGAAAAACATTTCAAGGACATACACAACAAGAAAATTGGTAAGTGACATACAGACGCACACACAACAGCAGCCAGCTCTATGTTTTTAACAGACAGAGTTTTGATGCTAATATGGTGATGCCTTGTTTCTGAATATGGATACAGAAGAGAGAAAAAACTCAGGAGAAACTTGAGATAACTATCAAGCCTAACTTAACTGAATTGCAGTAAAAAAACTGAAGAAGGCAAAAGTGCTCAATGTATATTGGCCAATAGTCAGTTTGTGGTATTTTTTACCTTAACTGAAAGTGGAATGTCAGCAACCAGCTGCGCGACAGCACCAGCACCACCCAATCTGCTCATGCTTAAAACCTAACATCACAACATCAAGGTTCTATCAAACAAGTGAAAACACAATGATGGTTGATGGTTCATAACTTCATATATAATAGCACATGGACCTTACCTTCACTTGAAGCCTAAGGAACTTCACATAATCTAGGATCTCATCCAGCATTGCTGCCCTATCTGTCTGCATGTAGTTAAAAAGAAAGAATCAGAAATGTTTTAGTCGTCATAATTCTTAAAATTATATACTTTGATGTTACATGGTAACAACTAAAACTCCGCATGTGGCTATTACACAATCATTCTTCTTCTTTTATTGATATATAATTATCAGCTACACACATGATTATCTCAGAAGGGTGCCATACTGGTCTGAGCGTGAAGGATTATAATATTTTCTAAGGCGAAAAGCTATTGGCCAAGAAAAGAAGCGCATATAATAATATAATGTCATCAGCACATCATGACCTCAGACAAGTTGCTGAAATTCTGTCAAGTGTCAATGGCAGGCATGTGAACCGTAGAAGTCTTTACCTATATAATAACATCTCCAAGTATACTAACATGATTACCTTGTTTGTATTGGGGACCAATTCCTGTAGGGCCCTCATCCTTTCCGCTATTCTCTCTCTTCTTAGCTGCATTGAAACAACATGGTTCAAAATACTACTGCTGAATAAACAAGCACCTAGCAGGAATGTAAATAGTAAGAGAACATTTAAATATAAAACTTGGCGACAACAGCCAAACACAGTTCTACAACTGGTAGAAACATGATAAACAAGTCCAAATAATATAGCCTGCCATAAAGCAGCTAGATGAAATTAGAGAACATTCAGTGCCTAACAGGATCACATGACAAAAGAATCATCAAAGATAGCAGACATCCCATGTAGTACAACCACATGGCAATTGTGACTTTGTGAACCTTACAGAAAATGCCAAATGCATCTGCCAAATGTCTATCCATCCTCTAGCTAACTGAACATTGGTTTTGAAAGCATGTGATGATTTTCCCAGGAAGTGAAAAAGAAAATCCCGCCGCTGATTGCTTAATCACAGACTTGCACTGTTCATGGCAAACAGGTACATATCGAGCAAGGCTCTTAGGGGACACCAATCCAATTGAGTCGAATTAACCCATGTTATACTCCACACCAAAATCCAACACCTGATCCCGTTGAAAACAGCATGGATGCATGGTAGTGGCTTATGCAGGCCACGGAATAAAATAGTATATCGAAATGCCCTGAGCTACGGGGTATGCAGTTTAATGAATTTGATTACCCTCTCTGCTATGCTGTGGGGATCGGTCGCCTGGCCTCGACGCGCTCGCACCTTGGGCCTCGGCGCCGGAGGCTGCGGCCCACCGGCTGATCCACCCTGCTTCGACTGCTGCGCGTGGAACATCTGAAATCCAAAACAAGCAAACAGATGCAGTACAATCAGCACGAAATTCGAAACTGAAACACGCATAATCTGTTTGCAGAAAAGGTATATATACCTGGGGAGGATGGGTGGGGCGAAGGTGCGGCGGTTGCAAGCCACCGCCGAAGACCGGCGGGAAGAGGCCGGGGAGCTGCACGGCGTCCCGGTCCTGCAGAGGCGAGCGATAAGCCTAGCACGGCACACGCGCTCTCAGGTTCAGCTCGACGAGGAGGGCCAGCGCAAATTAAAGGCAAAGAATATAAAGGGGGAAAGTGGAGAGGGAGGCTCACTCACCGCCTTGTCGGCATCGTCTCCGATGCCTCCCCTGCCCCCGGAGGCGTCCGCCGCGGCGTCGAGGCTGAGGTCGAGGGAGAAGGGCTGGTCGCCGGAGGGGCGGCCGGCGGCGGAGAGGGAGTTGGTGAGGGAGAAGAACTGGTCGAGGAAGTCGTCCTCCGGGTTCTGCGGCGGCTGCCCGGCCATGCCCGGCGACGTCTGAGCCGCGGCAGCCGGCGGGAGACGGCAGCGGCCGAGCTCGGGTTGCTGCTCTCGGCTGCCGGCTCGGAGGGCGTTGGTTTTCTCGGCGGGTGTGAAGTGGTGGGGATCGAGGAGGAGTGTTCGCTCGCTCGCTTCCATTTATTTACTCGCAGTCCTAGGCTTGTAGAGCAAACTGGTAATGGGCCATATGGGCCTATGCGCTTTGATAGACTGGTAGAGGTAGGTTATGGCCTTATGGGTATATTTCGGCCCCGAGATGAAACCCAGAGAAAGGGAGCGTCTGCAAGCCCAGGAAGAAAGTGCAGGCACTGCTCGTTTGTGTTTGTTGGTTTGGGCTTGCTAGTCAAGAAGGATCAGCGAAATCCTTAGAAAAATGCCGACATTCCTGAAGGGAATGTAACCCGTTTCGCACGCGATAAGTGGCGCGCTGTGTTGCTAGAAAATTTCTGGAAGTGGTCTCCCTACTCGCCACGTGTCGCAAGGGAAAGCGGGGTGGGGATGAGGGAGGAGAGAGAAGACAGAGGGGTTGGGTTGTGTCAGTTTTTCCTTTCATTTTCTAGATTCGTTTTTTCAAAATAAAATGTCTTGGGAATTGTAAATCCTAATTACGATCCGTTTTCACTTTTGAGATCCTCGTGTTGAGATCTTCAAAACTCGATTCCATGTTGATAGGTTTCGGGGTACTTTTTCCCGTACTTCCAATACTAGTTTGGTTATACTCGTGATGTATACCATACTGTATTCGTGGTTCAACTGATAAGTACTTCTGTTTTTAATGTATTTGATGTAGTTTTTTTCTTTACTCAGCAATTGTACGTGCTCGTGTGCGCTGCTGTACATGTACTTCTGTACCAGTACTTGCTCAGGTGCGCGACTGTACTTCTATACCTACACTTGTACCGTGCTTGTACTCGTGCAGTTGTACTTGTACTCGTGCTCTATATGTAGTTGTACTCGTGCTTTGTACTGAACTGTGCTCGCATGTTCACTGTGTTATACTCGTCTTTCGCTGTACTCGTGTTGTGTATGTAATTATACTCGTGTTTGTATGCAACTGTACTCGAGCATTCACTAAGTTGTACTCATCATTCGGACACTCAAATCTACATACCGGTATACGTCGATATACTTCTCATGTTGGTATCTTGCAAGGTTGCTAGCTAGTAGCTACAAGTGGGCAGTAATCTGAATCAACTAGTTGGTCACTTTTGCGTCAATGTCAATGTTTGTCGAAATTCACCGGGAAGCAAAGTTGTAGTAGTACAAAAGATAGGTTAAAAATATATGCTAGCAGGTGAGAGATAGATGGAGTTGATCAGGAGCATCACCACCGTTTTATTAAATACTCCCTCCTCGCCAAATGTAGCGTACGATGTAAAGTTTGACCAAGAATGTGAGAAACAAATATTAGTATCTAGAATATCAAATCAGTATAATTAGATTCATTGTGATGTATACTTTTGTACGCTATAAATTTTGTATTGTGCATACATAATTCTCTCGATAAACTTTGCTAAAATTGATGAAGTTTGTAATTTTTGAAAAAGAGCATGCACTATATTTTATTGTAAGGAGAGAGTACTTGTAAAAATTGAATACTCCTTAGTATTTTTTTTTTAGAACGAATACTCCTTAGTAGGTACTAGTAGCTAAATATACTGCTAGTGCGTTGGACCTGTATGAGAATCCAATGGCCACGTGAACAAGCAAGATCCGTCCTTGGCGGTTTCCTAGTGTAAAGTGCATATCCGATTCCTATCCCAGGTCGAAATAGAAATATAGCACCCTGACTTGAAAACACGAGTCTTTGCCTGCGCCGCCGTACACACAAACCTCGCTGGGGAACGCCGAAGTTGAAGGAACTATGAGAACATAGGTCGCTTCGTTGCATTACATTGACTGATTGACCTCAATTGGCCGTTGAAGATGCGTGGCAGCAACATGATGGAGGAGGATATGCCTACGGAGTTCAACAAGACGATGACGAAGATCGGTTGCGGGGCGTCGCTTCCGTATGAGATGATCGTAGAGGTGCTCCAGTGGCTCCCCGTCAAATCCGTCTTCCGCTTCCGGGCCGTTTGCCGATCCTGGGCCGCGCTCCTCTCCTCCGACGAGTTCCACAGCCTCCACACGGCCGCAAGCCGAGCACCACCGAAGCTGGTCTACATCTCACCCACCGCCGGATTCGACTCCACCGCGGTGTACTCGTGCCCCTTCTCGTCATCAGGCCGCCCCAGAGATCGGGGGAACCTGCTCTTCACCATTGACGGTGCCCGTGGCAACTGCTTGGAAGTAGTGACTCCCGCATCGTGCCATGGCCTCATCCTTCTGTACGACGCCGTCACCACGGCTTACTACATCTGCAACGCGGCCACGCGGGCAGCCACGCGGCTGCCGCTTTCAACTAACGACGCATCCAGGTCCACCACCGGGCTGGGGTTCGATGCCCGGACAAAGGAGTACAAGGTGGTGAGGCTCATCAATGGGTTGTGCTATCACAAGGTCGGCGTCAGGTGCGAGGTTTACACGGCCGGAAGTCGGTACGGCGATTGCTGGAGGCCGGTCGCCGGAGGAGTTCCCGCGGACTTGCGCCCGTTGGTATGCGCCGCTGTCATCAACGCATCAATGAACAAGTTACCGCCCGTGTTCGCCAACGGTTCCCTGCACTGGTTGCTGGATCCTACGAAACCGGGAGTTGCTGTCATATCCTTCTCCATCACGGACGAAACCTTCGCGTGCATCCCGTCACCTCCCTTCTGGGTGCCAGGAGCATGCCCGGCCTCCAACCCTTGGTCAACAGCGGAGCACCTAGTGGAGATGGATGGCCAGCTCTGTCTAGCCAGTGACCTTCGAAACAAAGACACTTTGGAGATCTGGCAACTGCGCGACTATAGCTCGGGGCACTGGTCGCTGAATCATCGAATCAGTTTATCTGGACCGTTGGAAAGACATCTAATTAAGCCACAATCTGCCAGAGTTATTGGCAACTGCGGGCCATCATCAGGGAGGAAAATTATCATTGTTACTTGCAACCACAAGATTGACAACAAGTTTGAGAAACAGGTTCACACCTATGACCCTAAATCTGAAGCTCTAGAGACCATCCTTTCGGTCGTGGAGACACACTCGTCTCCTCACTATCAGCGCCCTAGCTCAAGGTTCAGTCTCGTCGAAGAGACCCTTGCTCCAGTACATAAAACAGATGAAGAGATTGCCTCGTCGTCCGCCCGGGCTAAGGCGACCAGAGATATCCTACTCCGCCTTCCAGCTAAATCAGCAACGCGCTCCAAATTGGTCTGCAAGCAGTGGCTCAGATTGATTGAGAAACAAAACTTTATCGACTCATATTTTGAACATAAGAACATGCAGGATAAAATTAAAAGGCCAAAGGTCATGCTTGTGGGCAAGGGCACTGGACGATCGGGTTTCAGTTTTGCTCCATTGAATATATGCCTCGGAGGGTCTCCTAGCCACGGTACATTGCTTGATAGAAAGGTGGTTTGCTCTAAGCCTTGCCATGGACTGAACCTGGTAAGCACCGAGACAGCGAACTATCTCTGCAACCCATGTACAGGTTTCCACAGGTCCTACGCTAATGGGGGGCGGAATCTACTAGACCTAGCCTGGAGAATGCCAAGTGCAGAAGAGCATGCTTTCACTGTCGGCAACAAGAACGTTGGCTTGACTTTTGACCCTTTGATTCGTGACCATGTTGTGGTGGAGATCTTCTATGGCCTCAAGGACTTCGAGTCTCGTATGTATTCCTTGGATTGCGTATTACAGTGGTGCGGCTCCAGAAATATGGCTTGTTCGAACTACGTACCTCCTCTGCCTGTGAATGATATGCCGCCTGCCTATCTTGATGGGATGCTGTACTGGATGAGTGAACCAAGGCTGGGTGAGAGCCACGAATGGGCAGTTATCTCTTTCGACATCATTACAAAAATGTTCGATGTTATCCCTTGCCCTTCATGGTTTCGCACATGGCATAGCAGAAACCGTTGTCGTGCATTTGTGGTCGAGCTCGCCGGAGCGTTATGTGTTGTTCTAGCAGACCCGGTAGCAGACAGTCTGGATGTATGGAAGCTAGAGCACGGCCAATGGGGCAGAGCATACACAATTCACTTGAAAGAATATCCTGACTACTCCGTCAAGACAAATGTTGTGGTGCCATTAGCTGTTGACCCTGATGGTGGGAGGATCCTGCTCAACACAGGGAAGAAAATTGGTTTATATGATCCAGTGGAGCAAACAATTCAAGATTTGTATTGACTTGATCAGGTGCCGGTTGTCAGAACTAAACCCCACAATAACGCAGTAGACATGCCTTCATCTTCGTCAGGGAATAGTTTGACATGCTCTAAAGATCAGCCAGGGGAGGTGACAAAAATAATGGATACTAGTAGTATGCCCTTCGTTCCCATGTTGTATGAGGAGAGCTTGGCATGTTACTCCCGTGTGGCCAAATTAAACTTTCTATGGTGATAGATTCTGAAGGAACCTCCGTTTCTTCATAAATATGTTCTATTTTATTAAATTTCTTGTGGTGGTACATTCTCAACTTCTCAAGGTAGCCTCCTTTCTTCATAAATATGTATTTATAAAAGCTTATTCTCGTGCAAATTCAAATGATTTGGCCATTTGCGTTGCTGGCGGTAGAGAAGGAGACATGAAGAAGGCGGAGGGGATCTACAACAAGACTGACAATATCGAAGAGCACAGAAGCAGGAAATCGAAGGGGATATAGAAGCCATACCTCAAGTGGCGGGCATGTTTTCGACGTTCATGAACAACAACTCTGTCCGCCGCACATCGGGCAACCTCCCGGTCCACAACGCTCCACATAGCTGTCTGAACCAGCTGCGGACACAACTCTCCCTTCGAAGAGGATAGCGCGCGACCGCGGGGCAACACTCCCTTTGTCGCCGGGCGCATCCACTGCATGCTCGTCGCGCGGCACCAACATCTCCGCCATGGCACTCCTATTCTGTCTCTCTGCGAGCTCGCCTCCCCCCACTCTCCCGAGGCAGAGCAAAAAAGGACAAGCAACTAGGACATGCAGAAATTTGAAAAGAAAGGCACGACTAGAAAAAACGTTGACTCAAAACAGCCAGCCCAGAAAAATGAGAGGAGAAACGCCAAGATTCATGGAACAAAAGATAACAATTGGACGGACCAAAAATTAGTTGTTTTCCGGTGTGTGTTAGAGTTGCTCTATGCAAAATCCCACTAACTGCAATTAATGTCAATGTATCTCTTTATGCAAGATATCCACAACAATTATTTCTCTAGCCAAGCAATTACTGTGTGTTCCATGCAAGCTATCAATCTCATCTATATGTTTTATCCACTTGTCTACGCACCTAATTTTAGCCATCACAATATATGCTAAAAAGTTACTATTTATCCACCGTTGGAAAAGTACTATCGAAACAATTAAGTATTGTCCAAAAATCACCACATCATAATTATCGTTGGGATTTACTGCTGAAGAATTGTATCGAAGTTTTACTATCAAAAAAGTACTACTTCCTTCGACCCTAAATACTTGTCATAGATTTAGGCAAAAGTTGAATCCGCGACAAGTTTTTAAGGTCAGAGGGACTTCTAAAAAAATTACTTAAAAAAATACCGTTAGAGAATTACTATAGCAGGCTTCAATCTTAAAAACCTAAATTTGTTGCAGTATGTGTTAGAAAGCTCTCGATATTCAAAAAGAAAAGATGTGTGCGCTAAAAGATTGAAATACCGCACGCAAAACATGCAGGCACGGCTACATCATTGACCGCTCCGGGAATCTTACGTGTGTCACTGTGTGTTCCACATTCCATTCGTCGCGCTGAAGGGTCCATTCGTTCCCGTACCGTGGGACGCAGAGAGGTTGTGTCGTTTCCCAGTATTGCCCCCTGACCTACCTGGTCGTACCACGCTAACAGCTACTGGAGTACTAGCAACGTGCTAGCTGCCGATCGAGACGTGGTAAGAGCATCTTTAGCAGGGCGATGTACGACCGTTTGCTTCCGCGCGGACCGGAAGTCAATCCTGCTCCAGTGGGCGACGCATCATATCAGGGGCATCCGCATCGACGCAAACGCGGCACAAATATGCGGCATGTTTGCGTCTCCGTGGACGCTGCGTGGTCGCGCCTAGCGTCCGCTCGCTTCCCCCACGGCCCACCTAGCAGCGATCCTGCCTCGATCGGGCTCGAATTAAAGCACATCAAACGCGCCGATGGCAACCGCCTAAGTGGCAACCGCGCCGATCAACCCGCCAACCATCGGAATGGAGCGCCGAACCACCACGAAAGAGCAACCGTAGGCCTCTTCGTTATACACGCCGCCATTAATCCCCGCAGAATATAACCCCTGCGCCTGCTTAATTCACGTCAAACCGTCTGCCAATCTTCTTCTTCTTCTTCTCCAACACCGGCTAACCAAGCGCCATGAGCAACTCGTCCTTGCCGTTGGACTCGAAGAGCGAGGGCAAGCTGCTTGGATGGCTGCATTGGTGGGAAACGCCTGCGATGCCCAGCGGCCCTGGCTCCACGCCGAGGAAGGTCGAGGAGGACGAAGGCGCGGTTGGCAGCGACGGCGAGGAGGAGGAGGAGGACTCCGACGCCAAGTTCGCACGGCTGGAGACGCTGGAGACGGCGGAAGAGAAGGCGGCGGCAAGAAGGAGGCAAGGGCCCGGGCAAAGGCGTAGGCGCGGGCGGAGGCGACGCGTCACCAACGACGATGACGAAGACGCCACTTCGTCCGACTAGAACTCCTCCACGGACGCGTTGTTCGGCAGTTCCTCTTCCGACGAGGAGGTGACAAGCAACCGATTTACAAATTGAACTTGCTCTTTCAAAAATTGGGGACAACTTGCAACCGATTTACAAATTGAAGAGTTCTTCAACAAAAAGGAAAAGAAGAAGCATGAACATACAAGATTGAGATGTCCAAAATGCGTCGGACCGCTGGGGTGACCCCCGACGTAAATGGACAATTCGCCCCTCTCAGTCATTTTCGCATCCGCCGACGCAAACGGACGTCCACGGACAATTTAAACATCTGAAATGCGCTACCCTTAATCGTAAAATATTCCGATTCCCGTCCAGCGTGGCCCCGGGATCTGGAGTTCTGGACCGGCCAGTACGCGGACACCATTTCCTCCTGCTTCATTCCTCCTCCATAAACGCGCGCAGGACCAGCATCTATTCCCATCCACACTTCAGGCATATACTTCAGTGAGCTTTTTTTAGAGAAAATATACTTCAGTGAGCTAGAGATACTCCATTAATTCGAAGTTCGTAGCATCACAAAATAGAAACAAACAATGGCTTTCGCGCTCAAGGCGTCCCCCGCCTCTCCATCGTCCTCGGCCGCGTACCCGGCCGGGCGGCGTAGTGCGTTGACGGTGGCCGCGTCGAGGAGGCTTCTTGTGGTCAGGGCGGCGATCCACCCGGCGGTGCCCATGGGCAGGCTTCTTCTCAGAGCGCCGCGCAAACGAGCCCTAGCACTAACAGTGGCGCAGACCTTGTCCCGTGTTAAGGAGCAGGGCAAGGTAGGCCCTATAATTGGCAGTTTGGCACCATGCTCATGCGTGCGTACAGTGCAAACGCCAAGCTCGATCAATTGATGTAATTTCAACTTCGACGCATTTCATGCAGACGGCCCTCATCCCGTATATCACCGCCGGCGACCCGGACCTGGCGACCACGGCGGAGGCACTGAGGCTCCTCGATAACGTCGGCGCTGACGTCATAGAGCTCGGCATGCCATCCCCGCACTAGTAGAAAAAAGGCCTTCCATTCCAACCAATTAGTCCCCAAATACTTTGACCCGGGACTAAAGGGGTCTTTACTCCCGGTTCTCCGGTGAACCGAGACTAACGGGCAACCGGACTAAAGAGCTACTATGGGCCGCTAGGGTAGGAACCTTAATCCCTGTAGATACCAAATGGCCTTGGCCGCGTTCCCAAGGATTAAATGTTTTTTTTTTGGCCCCACGCACTCCACACCACCTCCATGGATCGCCTTTTTAAGATCAAAATAGAAAATAAAATGATAGAAAATTCAAAAAATAAAATATTTTCAGATTTTTGTATGTTATGCAACCTAGTATTAGGAAAAATTAACAAATTTGAATTTTCACTTTTTTGCAAAAAAGTTTTAAAAAATGGTAAAACCGCAATAGCTTCTGCATACGATGTCGAAAAAAAAACGTATAATATATCAAAATCATCGTGGGAAAAAGTTACATCCGAATTAATGGAGTATCTCTAGCTCACTGAGATACTCCATTAAAAAATATGTAAATGGTAAAAAAATCCTATAACATTTTAAAAAATATCCATGCACAACAGCATGTATTTTGAAATATCTATCCCAGTAAAGATGAACACATTGCATAGGAGAAATTGTCTTCTATCTATCATCTGTTTGATACTGTATCTTCCTATGTAAACAGTCATCACCTCTCGATCTATTGAGCAGAAATCACCCAGAGGAACACAAATATTGTGGCTTCTGCTACCTTGCATATGATTCTTTGGGCTTCCGTGCGGGAGAGACGTAGCACTTATCGAGCATAGCTTCGTTAGTGTCGTAGGCGCACATGTTGCTCGAGTCCCGTTTGTAGTAGAGCGCGACGAGCGAGACCTTGCAGGTCTTCAGCTCGAGCTTGTACATGAAATGAGAGTAGAGGTGGAAGAGCACGGCCCCGCCGCTACTCTCCGAGAAGCACTCCAGCTTCACCCTGTCCCCGTCACGCTTTGCCAGCGGCGGGCACCCGTGCTTCAGCACCTTCATCTTCCACAGGTCCACGAAGCGGCTCCGCGTCCACCTCGCCGCCGGATCCACCACCAGGCCGGCGTCGTCATCGTCGTCGTCCAGCGTCCACAGAGAGATGGTGAACCCTTTCGCCACGGCCAGGGTCAGCCTCCGCCTCCCGTTCACGGTCGACGATGATGCCAGGAGGAGCTCGTCGGGCTTGAAACGGCGCTTTGCGTGTAAGTGCTGGACCTCATCCGGGAGCCTGATCGGCGCCGGCGGGCGCCACTGACCGGCGATGGGTACCGCGTAGGCGTGGAGACCGATGCTCTTCGAATCCGACTCACAGAGAAAGTAGGCGGCACCGTCCAGGAGCGTAGGCGTAGGGCGGAGGAACCTGCTGGGAGCAAGACCTTGGCTGGGAGTCGTCAGGGGGAAGCCCGCGTAGGTGGGCACGACGCCGCCCCACCTGCCAGCCGCCGACGAGTAGGTCTGGAGCTGGAGCATTCCGTCTGCCGCGAGCTCGAGGTTGATCACGTGCAGGAGGAACTGGCCGTCACCATTGGCAAGCAGCACGAAAGCCTCGTCTGAGATGAACGGGGGCGGCAGAGAGACGTGCTGCCCGGTGATGGGGTTGTACACGCAGAGCTCCGAACGTGGGGGTCGCGGTGGAACGTGGCCGTTGGCGGGAGGAGACGGCGGCAGCGACTGGCGGCGGCGTAAGGCGACGAGGCCTCCGTGGGAGTCGATGGGCTCGTAGCCCTTGAGTTCGTTTATACGGCGATCTATGAAGTCAAGCTCTGCATCGCCGACGGTGTGCGCCATGTCGTCCTTACGCACCTGGACGAATTTCATCTTGCCGCACGAGAGCCCGCAAAAGGCGCCGAGGAGGCGGTCCGGGGAGACGATCGACTTCTTCGTCGCCATGTCTGGATGCGGCGTTCTTCGTCTGGCACGCTGGCACACGAACAGAATCTGTTCACACGTTACAACAAAGTACCCTGCAATTCAATCCCAACTTCACACCTGCGGCATACGCCCGCCCAAGCCACTATTATAGGCTCCCCCAAGATCGATTTCAGGTGAAGGGTGTCTGGCAATCCGATTCGGCGCCCGAATTCGTTCTCGACTCGGCAGCTGAGTAACCGACAATTCCGATCTGGGGTCGTTCTCTTTTATGAGAATCGGTATTGGGAACCTTGGGAACGGGAGAAGAAGTAGGTCTTGTTGGGTTTCAGTTGGGCTTTGTTGACTGTTGCCTGGACCAGGAAGGGGATAGACACGTCCTAGGCTATTACAGTATTGCTTAAATAATCCACTCAAGAATCAACGAAGGTACTAGGAGTCACTACAGTTCGGTGATTCGTGAGATCCAAGCAATGGGAGTGTATCGTTTTGGAGACCGAGCTACATGTAGCTCTTTATTTTAAATACTTAAAAATTATATATAATTTTTTTAAAAATATCTAAAACAAAATTCTGGAGGTAGGTAATGATGTACGCTACAATGGTGTAAAATCTCAATGCAAATTGATTTGTATTCTAGGCTACACAAAATTAACAAAATCTGACAAATTTTATAGTATTACAATGTACATTATTCACTATAAAATTTGTTATTTTTGTGTAGCCTATTATATGAAGTAGTTTGTATTAAGATTTTACACCATTATAGTATACATCATTACCTATATGTAGAATTTTGATTCATATTTTTTTAAGCTTTAAAACATGAATTCCGAGTGTTTGTAAATAAAGGGCTACATGTAGCTCGGCTTCCGTTTAAAGTTTCCCCAAACAATGATGCCTTCTTTTGATGTTGTTTCCTTTAAACATGAGCGGAATCATAACCTGACCAAATATGCCTCAAATTTGGAACCAGGCCCCTATTTATGGCTGGATTTGCCCTATGATCCACGTTGTAATGATGTCGATTGCAGTTTAATAAAGCGTGTGGTTTTCCCTCAATTTTTTTCTTTGTTGCTTATGTACAGACACACATTCTTGCTAAATAATTATCCAAAAATGAATAATTCAGCATGTTTTATTAAAAGTATTAGTTTTTAATTTTCAACGTGGACTAATGCAACTATTCTGAAAATCTAATATTAGTCTAGCTTTTGTAAGTTGGTTGTAGTTTGTTCAACAAAACGCTTAGAAATGTCCAAGTCCTAATTAGAGACGACTACTTTAAATATAAATACATTTCTATTAAAAAAAATACAATACACCGACTCCACCTCCATCTGGCGCTCCATCATCGTCATCGAGAAGTAAATTCGGGTAACGACTTGCTTGAAAAGTCTCTACTACGATTGGGAACTTATTTTTTTAGAATGAATCATCCATGATTTTCATCTTTTAAATGCAGTTGTAAATTAAGTATAGTAAATTCGGATATTCAATTCGGAACTCGGGTCCAGATGCTCCCGCAGCTTAGACCAATGGCTGTCACCCGTATCCATGCCAACGGCTGTATTTCTCCATCGTATTTTACTTGTTCTGGTTTTTATGCACAGTGTCAGTAGCCTAAATTCATTGATCAATTAATGAGACGAAAGCCGTTTGTTGCTTGGCAGTAGAGCGGTGGCGCTCTCCCTATTGCTGAGCATGCCATGACTCATCAGTATCGAGTCAGCAGTCTCTGGCCTACTAAAGCAAATCCATGTTTGCGTTGGGGTGCCCAGCGGCACGACGCGTTTTTTTTTTTTTTGGTTTTGCATTTTGTTAAACAAAAACATAATTTACATAGTAAAAAAAGGAAAATATAAAATATAAAAACTAACGCCTGCGCCTACTTGTTGTCGTCGTCGAGCATGACGAAATCCGGTACCGGAGACGGTCAGTTGGCAACCGGTGCCACCAGCCGTCGCACATCGTCCAGTTCTTGTGCATGAGCCGCGCCATCTCGATGAGCAGCGTCACCATGTTCATCGGCTCTGCCTTCTTGGTGGCGCGCAGCGGTGAGGGGTAGGAGTGGACGTGTCGGTGGTGTGGGAAATGGCAGGGACGATGCCGGTCGACTTTTAAGGCAGGGCGCACGCGGGACACGATGCCATTGATGGTGGCGCAGAAGCCCAGCCGCCGCCCGCCAGTGTGCGTGCAGAAGAGACAGCCGCGACATTGATGATGAAGGCTGCGGCCCAGATGCAGACGCGGAAGCGATGCCCGCGGAAGCGATGACTGCGGAAGCGACGTGCTCGATACAGTCCTATGGCTCGTTGTCAGACGGGCCTATTGGAAAAGCGAGCGGTTACTTGGCGTGTTCGCCGCGACACATTCATGCGCAAATATGCACCGCTTTAGCGTCTCCGTGGACGATCCGATCACTATCCGTGGACGATCCGATCACTATGCGTTGCCCGCTAGAATAGGGTGCGGTTACTAAGTATTTTTCGACCGCTGACAATCCGATCACTATGGATCGCCCGTTGAAGATGCCCTCATACCACCGTTCTCAGGCTAGAGGTCACGTTGGAATCGTGGAGATACAACAAGATGGCTCCCATAATCTCAGCGGAGAGAACAAGATGTCATTTATTACTAGTGGGCCTGATGCAAATTCTGGACCGGTACAGACTGATATAGTCCATTAACTCTTACTGACCCACCAAAAGATGTACTATGCCATCTGCGTATCTGATATTTTCAAAAGGCTTGTATTTGCTAGGTGAAATACATCAGCACGACTTTCAATGCTTCTGACGGCCAATCAACGAGCGGGAGTAGATGAGCTCGGGAGCCAAAACGCTGCTCCCTAGTAAATTCACCTGCTACATCACGACACACTAAGAACATCTCTAGCAGACCTGTAAACTCATAATGTAAAAGTGATTTCTAGTTAGGCCAACACGTTTTCCCGTCTGTCTAGAATAGATACGGTAAAACACTACCTCAAAAATTCCTGACACACTAGGCGCACTTCTTTTTTGACTATTAACTAGGCCCATTTCTTATTGAGGCACATATGTTTTTTTTTATCATTCCATGTTTATCTTCATCTCCTGCTCGTACATGAACAAGGAAATGAGCACTACAAATGCCGAGGAGGCAGTGCCTCCCGCATCGTCCCCTAGCTAGGTCCCGGACGAGGTCCTACCATCCAAGGCTGTTTCGCGTGCTACTGCTTCCTCGGCTCTGCCTCCCATGAGCTCATCCTACCGCTCACGAGGCTAGACTTGCTGCCCACGAAACTCCTCGTGCTACTCCACGCCTAGGGACCAAGGCCCGAGAGGCCGAGGGCCACGGGAGCTTCGTCCTGACCTTGGAGGTAAGGCCATGGCGATCACCACTGATCTCTACCTACCCTCATCAGAATCAGCAAGAAACGGTAGGAATTGGTTAAGATCGAGTCGATCTACTGGAAATTGAATTTTGATTGGCCAAAGTCGAGCTCGGGAGGCGACGGCTCCGGCGTTGACTTGATATGTTGGTGCTGAAAGTTCCCTCGAGCCAACTCTTATGCGTTATCGAGAGTTCTGAAAAAATTGGCCTGGCCCAAAAATTAGGTATATTGTGTTCTTGTGGTGGATTTCGACAAAACTTTGAAATAGTGGTTATTTTTTAGTTTTTTAGAATCTTCTAAAGATGCTTTAAGCAGGTGCACAAAGGGCATTTTTTCTTGTCAAGCTTTAGCAGAATTCTAATTTGAAGAAATGAAAATTTGAAACATGTTAAATACATGAAAAAGCACCCGTTTTGGCATTTTTATTTTTTTAAAGATTTGCTAGTTCTTTCGTGCTCAGTTAAATTCTACATTGTTGGATTGCAAATGGGGTTGTAACTATTTTTTTTTTAGTTGCAAGTCGAGTTGCAATTCAGATTTTTTCAGTTGCAAGTGGGGATACAACTAAAAAATATTAACCGGATCGTTAGATTTGCTTGGTTGCATCATTTGGCTGACAACAAAGTTAGTTGGTTCCCAGTCAACTGAGAAATAGTCACACCATATTTTTTTCGGTCTTGCGTGCACCGGACAGATGCTGTACAAAATACATCGCCGTGCTTCATGTTACCTTCCCGCGTGCGGCAACACGTACCGCGACATACGCTGTCCCCGACCGGTGGATCCAATCGACCGGTGCCTTTGAAGTTCAAAGTTTGAACTGCCACGCGCCAATTCCTCGTACCTTCCTTTCTTTGTTCCCTCCTCCCACGGTCCCGCTTTCTTCTCGCTCCGTGTCGCCGCCGGAGCTGTTGGATGTTGGCTTCTGCTATATACTCCGTATAAACGCCGGCAGAATATAAACATTCCCGACTCATTCGTCTCGTCGAGAAAATTCCAATTAAGTGCTCCCAAATTGTAGCTAGCTATACCTATACGCACAGCGACGTTGGTCAAGTTGGTTGTGCGCGTAACTTGCTCTCGCATGGCTCTCGCGCTCAGGGCGTCCACCTCCACGTCTTCCTCGGCTCCGTCGTTGACCCAGCTGAGGCGACGCGGGGCGGCGACGGTGGCCGTATATTCTGGAATGCCGCGGAGGCCTGTGTTCAGGGTTGTCGCCGCAGCGGCGGCGGTGGCCACGCCCACGCCGGGGAGGCACCCGCCGCTCGCCCTGCCGCCTACGCCCACGTCGGTGGCAGATGCCATGTCCAGGGTCAGGGCCAAGGGCAAGGTACGTGCAGGCGAAGAGCTTAATTTGCAGTATGTTTACGTGGCTTCGTGCCGATAGTGGCTAGCTTAATGAATGTTTTACCATCGCGTGCGCAGACGGCGTTCATTCCGTACATCACCGCCGGGGACCCGGACCTGGCGACCACCGCGGACGCGCTCAGGCTCCTTGACGGCCTCGGCGCCGACGTCATCGAGCTCGGCATGCCGTTCTCGGACCCCTCCGCTGACGGGGCCGTCATCCAGGCGTCGGCCAAGCGTGCACTGGCGGCCGGCGCGACCACGGACGCCGTGATGGCGATGCTCAAGGAGGTGACGCCGGAGCTGTCCTGCCCTGTGGTCATCTTCTCCTATTTCAACCCCATCGTCCGGCGAGGGACGGCTAGCTTTGCCACCGCAGCCAAAGCAGCCGGCGTCAAAGGTGAACTATTTGACAAATCTCACGATCGATCAATTTGAACGTTTTCGAGTATAATTTATCTCTAGAGCCACATCAGTGGAATTTATCATAGTAGTTAATTGAATTAATTTGGCTCGGGTCATTGTTGAAGCAACACTTGCTAACTAGTTAGTTCTGAAAATGCTTAACTGAAGCTGTGATTATTTTCTTTCACGCATATGTTGTTTGTACAAATCTGACAACACAGTGTATTTACTGACGAGGCTTGCCTCCAGTACAACCCCCTCTTTAAACTCAACAAAACACAACCGGTATTGTTTAGGCCCATGTCCAAACCCAAATCCAAAACTCGGTATTCCCATGTATAGGCATACAGTCGCCGCTAGGCAGTCCGGTGAGCACCGCAAGACAGTCCAACGCCGCAAGATAGTCCGATGCGAGTATCGCAAGGCAGTTCGGCGCCGCAAGACTGTCTAGCGCTGGCACCGCAAGACTGTCCGGCGCAGGCACCGGAAGACTATCCGGCTAGTCTCGTTCCCAACGCGATGCACCAGACTCTCCGGGGTTGCGCCGCCACGCCGCCGTCTAGCCTGCACGCCACCCCAACCATACTAGTACGGACCTACGAAGCATAGCCGAGGCTCGTGTCACTTCACAGTGCCTTGTTGCCGCCCATCACCACCTTTTCGCCCCTCCCGCCCAGCAGCCATGACTACCACCGCGCGAACGAATCGCCACAAATAATCTACGTACTTACTTTGTATAGGGCTACGTATACCCGTTTAATATTAAATGAAAGGGTATCAAGCGATCTCAACCGTCCTTCTATTTAATATTGACAACTTGTTACATGTGTTCCAGGTCTTATCATACCTGATCTTCCATACGACGAGATACGCGCTTTCAGGAAAGAAGCCATCAAGAACAATCTAGAGCTGGTATGTGCAAGCCGGGCCCTTCAACATCAATGAAATGCCAAGAGAACTCAGGATATCAAGTGTATAATCACTAACAAGTTGTGTTATTATTACTCAATGGCTGTAGATCCTACTGACAACACCAGCTACACCAGCAGACCGGATGAAAGAAATCACAAAGGCTTCTGAAGGGTTTGTTTACCTTGTAAGTGCATGGAGTACACAATTTGTTATAAAAACATTCTAGAGGATTTTTGTTTCAATTTTGGCTTTTGGACCATGATCTCATGTTCAATATATTTGGGTATAATTAATCGCATTGTGAAGGTAAGTGTCGTTGGGGTTACAGGAGCCCGAGCAACCGTGAATCCGCGTGTCGAGGATCTTCTTAAGGAGATTAGGCAGGTTCGTCGATGAGAAATTTAAAATCATCTAGTTTTTACCTTTTTAGTAGGAACCAAATTTCAACTCGTCATGTTCAAAGTATTATTTCACGTCTCATTTTTTTTGTGCAGGTCACTGACAAAGCAGTAGCGGTTGGCTTCGGCATATCGACCCCGGAACATGTTAGCAAGGTAAATAGCATATATTACAAGGGTCATCATGCCTTTTTAATCATTACTGTAAAATCTCTAACAATATAATCGAGTTGCTGACCTTCAGTCCAAACACTAGATTGCAGAATGGGGTGCGGATGGAGTGATCATTGGCAGTGCAATGGTGAAACAGTTGGGTGAAGCAGCATCCTCAAGAGAAGGGTTGAAGAGGCTAGAAGTATATGCTAGGAGTTTGAAGGATGCGCTTCCATGATAAGTAACGATAATAGTTAATTAATTAGTTGATGGCGAGCCATCATGGTGGTCAAATTTTCAATTGGTACAAGCAGAGAAGCTACCTGTAGTTTTTTGTATGGCAACATGATACTGTGTAATTGGCGTTTCATTTGTTCCCTTTATTGTTTAATTTCTTACTATATTTGATAAACTAATCATCAATGGGTTGCCAACCATCTCGGGCGACTTTAATAATGAAGCCTCTTTAAGTTTGCTCCAACTTTCCTCTTTAGCGAGGCAAGTGAAAATTTAAGTATGAACCATCGATTGTTGATTGATAGATATTAGGTTAGAAAATCTTGTTAAGAAAACAACAACTCACTAACAAAGTTCACCCAAAAAAGGAAGATAATCAATCTAAATTGGTTCATTAGGTCCGCATGTAAGTTAAGAAAACTTCGACCGTCAACTTCATCTACCAAATGTAAGTCAAATGAGAGAAAAAAAAATGTAACTCTAGAGGCTTCTTTTAAATTTAACCCAATGATATATGTTTCATACAACGTATATATATGGTTGAGGAAACTTATGGGCTTCTTAAAACACGCGCAGTCCTTATAAACTCATACATGAGTATCAACCTATGTTTTCACTTGTATGCCCTCATGCAAAATATTTAAATCCTTCATGTGAGTGACGCCTCGCAAGTTGTTCTTATCATATTTATGAGTGGATGATATAAAATGGCTACCTTGGCAATCATAAACAAAAAAAGTATGTGGAACATTTGCTTGAAGAAAATGCTAAACAAAACTATAGATATAAAAAATGAATTTACTTTTTTACATGCTAGTATCAACATAAAATATGGTGCATATGAAAAAAAATAATGACAGTTTTTATAAGTTATGATGTCTCAAAAATCAAAATTAAAAAAAAATTGGAAAGAAAATTTATCATAGGAAAAATTAAAAGTGTGTCAAAAGAGCACCATAATTTCCACTATGAGACTAACATGATTTCATTTAAACAAATCAAAAGATATAATTACTAAACATGTTATATACATGTGTATATTCAAGTTTTATTCTTTCGATACATAGATTATATAAGTACAGGGGAGACAAGTATTGTGTTTAATTACATGTAAGTTCTAAGCTACATGGGTTTCACCGAGTCTTGGTTGTAGTACATAGGGCCACCCAGGATGGATAGAAGCATGAGTTTCTGGCCGAGTTCGTTCTTGAAAAGGGGAATCCATCTCTATGTGCTTCGAGGAAATTTCAATATCATACGATGATAACTTTAATACATTATGGATGTTTATGTTTAACGGTATTATTGGAAGTCTATATTTTAGAGAAATATTTGATTTTTTTAGATGAACAAAGACCTCTTTCCATTTTATAGGAATGGATTTAAATTGCGGAAAGCAATTTACTTGGACCAATCATAGAGATGTTTCCACTTAAGAGAAGTTAGATATGCCTCTAGATAATCATAGAGATATTTAAAAAATATATTTAATTTTTAACAAATTTCAAACAATCTTCCTTAGACGGAGGAAGTACATTATAGAACGTAGGCCGGAAGTTGGTGTGCCCGGCTGCTCCTTCTTCGTGGGCTTGGACCCGTAACTAGGCCGTCACTTGGGTCACTAAGAGCATTTCCAGTCGCGTCCCCCAAAGCTATTTGGGGCTCGCCGGACAAAAAAAAAACGGTTCCAGCCGCGTCCCACAAACCCGATTTTTGTCCGGCGCGTCCCGATACGGTGTTCGGCGCCCCGAGCCCGTCCCCGTCCCACAGGGGACGCTCCGGGCACGCGGACACAACGAAAAGCGAGGCGGGCTCCCACATGTCGGCGAATATTTGCATAAACCGTTGATTCACGCGTTTTTTTCTCGTCGCTCCTTCCTTCCCGCGCCTCCCACCTCTCCGCCGCCGCTGGAGTTCCCGGCCGTTTCGGCGTCTGATCTCTTCTGAGAGTTGGCACCGTCGTCGCGGCTGGCGCTCCCGCCGGTCGTTTCGCCGCCGCCGCTTCGCCATCGCGTCCCAGAACACGGCGTCAAATCCGCTCCACCTCCGCGCACACAAGGTGCTCGACGACTTGCCAGGTAGGCCCGATTGGCCGCTGTTCGTTGCGTCGTCTGCCTCGGCGCAATTTTAACCATTGATTTTTCTTTAAACATGGATAGAGACGATGAGATGCTTGCCCTGCTGTTGGAGGACGAGCAATCCTTCGACGACGACCTACGGGAGCATTTGCTGATCATCGCGTCCCTCCAGGACATGGTTGGGAGCGGAGAGGAAGAGGCCGCGCCGCGGAGGATCAAAGCCGTGGAGAAAGAAGTCCAAGCCCCGGCAGAGGATGGAGGGGCATACCATGGCACAACGACTACTTCACGGATGATGCAACACATGCCGACAATTTTCGGCGCCGGTACGGATGAGCAAGGGTCTGTTCATGAATATCCTCCACGGCGTTCGAGAGTTCGACCCCTACTTCAAGCTCAAGCTCGACGTTGTAGGCGTTGTCGCCCATTCAGAAGTGCACCGCCGCCGTGAGGATGCTTGCATACAGAGCACCCGCCGATACACAGGACGACTACCTTCGCATGAGTGAGTCTACTGCCATTGAGTGCATGTACAAGTTTTGTCGAGCTGTGGTGGGAAAGTTTGGTAAATACTACTGAGAAGAGGCAAAGATCATGACACAAAATGCTGCCAGAGGATTTTCTGGAATGCTTGGAAGCATCGATTGAATGCACTGGTCATGGAAGAACTGCCCGTTTGATTGGCAAAGTATATACAAAGGGTGTCATGGATATTGCAGTGTGGTACTTGAAGCTGTGGCAGATTATGACCTGTGAATTTGGCATTCTTTCTTTGCCATGGCGGGATCACACAATGACATCAACATGTTGCAGTAGTCTCCGGTGTTTAGCAAAATAGTGGAAGAGCATGCTCCACCATGCAACTATGAGGTCAATGGTCACGTGTGTATACCAAAGGCTATTATCTAGCGATGGTATATATCCAAAATGGGTCACTTTTGTCAAAACAATCACGAATCCATCAGGTCTGAAGAATTCCCACTTTGCTACGCGACAAGAGGCTTGCAGGAAGGATGTCGAGCGGGCATTTGGTGTGCTTCAAGCATAATTTGCCATTGTCCGGTACCTGCTGGTCTCACGACCAAATGTGGGAAGTGATGCAGCTTGTGTGATCATGCACAACATGATCATCGAGGATGACCGCAAGAATCATGCCAGGACACATGTTGGTCCCTATGAGTGTGAGGGCCCTCTTGCGGAGGTTGATCATGAGTTGCCTGCAGATTTTGCTGATTTCTCGCCATGCACGCAGAGATCCGTGACAACAATGTTCATGATCAACTTCAAGCTGATCTCGTTGAGCATTTGTGGAGGATCAAAGGAAATGACGCGGTACCTTGATCTAGCCCTATTTATTATATTTGTTTAGTTGTTTTATTGTTTCTTGTATTTTAATTTGAAACAATCTCCGCAAATATATTTATTCTTATACTATATTTGATAAATGGTTATGTGTTAAAAAAGCTTTAAAAAATATTTGGGGGCGGCGTTTGGGGGACGCGGCTGGGGAGCGACATCCACCAAACGTGGCACGAACAAAACACGTTCCTCAAACGCTCAATCCGGCGCGGTTTGGGTACGCGGCTGGAGATGCTCTAACACTGCTTGCTTGCTTGTTTGACATTTCAGCCCTGGAGGAAGGGCGCTCCACGGTCCATTCGTTCCTCGAACGTTCGACGACGGAGACAGCTATGGACTTGCTCGTTAACCTGGTACTACTCCAGGGTAGCTAGCAGTCGTGGACCCGTGTCACACGTGTGATCCGCCAAGTGCACGCACGCACGCCGTGCCGTGGCAACACTGGTCGTGCACGTTCCTATTGGGGTGAATGGATCTTTGGCTTCCTCCTGGAGTGCCTGAATCTGGACTGAACTCTACTCATGTCGCCGTCGTGGGCATGGCTAGCTCAGCTGCGATCCAGCTCCGTGCTCTGCTGACTGCCTGCTATATAAGCGCACACAGACCACCACCCTACACACAGAGAGACTCACTCAAGTGTTTCTTCTAGTACATTCGCTCCGAGTCCAGCTACTTAAGATACACAGATTGAAGCTACTTCTCCAAGCAACTAGCCACATGGCTTTCGCACTCGAGGCGTCCGCGTCCCCGTCGTCCTCGGCCGCGCTGAGCCATTCGGGGCGTCGCGGTGCAGTGGCGGCTGCCATGGTGACCGTGCCGAGGAGGTTTACGGTCAGGGCCGTCGTCGCCGCTACGTCGGGAGCCTCGATCGGCCGGGCGGTGGCCATGTCAACGCCAATGAGACTCGTTGTCACGGCGCCGCGCGTCCCGGCAGCGCCCGTACCAGTCGTTGGCAGGCGCGCTCTATCGGTGGCGCAGACGCTGTCCAAGATCAAAGAGCAGGGCAAGGTATATCCGTCCGTGAGTCCATATCGGTATTTCCCCAAGTATTGCATCATGTGCGTAAGTTGAACTGTTGAAGTATTAACCATTGCGCGTGTGCATGCAGACGGCATTCATCCCGTACATCACCGCCGGCGATCCCGACCTGGAGACGACGGCGGAGGCGCTGATGCTGCTCGACGCCTGCGGTGCCGACGTCATCGAGCTCGGCGTGCCCTTCTCCGACCCCTACGCCGACGGACCCATCATCCAGGCCTCCGCGGCGAGAGCGCTGGCCGGCGGGACGACGATCGACGCCGTGTTGTCCATGCTGAAGGAGGTGACGCCGGAGCTGTCCTGCCCGGTCGTGCTCTTGTCGTATCTCGGGCCCATCGTGCGGCGGGGTGCGGCTAACTTCACCGCTGCAGTCAAAGAAGCCGGTGCCAAGGGTCTTATAGTGCCTGATCTTCCTTACGCTGAGACGTGTGAGTTCAGGAACGAAGCCATCAGGAACGGCCTGGAACTGGTAATTTGCACGATCCTTCCAACAACAGATATATTTGAAGGAACAAAAGTAGGAACTGTAGTAATAAATTGTTAACGGTGTTTTGTTGGTTGCAGGTGTTGCATACAACACCAACTACACCTGCAGAGAGGACCAAGGAGATCGCAGAAGCTTCACAAGGGTTCGTGTATCTTGTAAGTGTCAATGGAGTTACAGGTCCACGAGCAACTGTGGACCCGCGTGTCAAAGATCGTCTCAGGGAGATTAAGCAGGTCTGCATTAATATTTTAAAACTCACCTAAAGTTTTAAAGAATTTTTATTATCCTATCCATGTGCTCATAGGTTTCGATTGTCCACAGGTCACCGACAAAGCTGTGGCTGTAGGCTTTGGCATATCCACACCTGAACATGTTAGACAGGTAAAATCCTTATTGATGTATAAATATATTTACCATAAATTATTGAAATTCTACTCAGAAGTTTAACATAACAACTAAACTTTTACAATTGGACTCAGGTTGCAGATTGGGGTGCAGATGCAGTGATCATCGGCAGTGCAATGGTGAAACAGTTGGGCGGAGCAGCTTCTCCAAGAGAAGGGTTAAAGAGGCTGGAAGAATATGCCAAAAGCTTAAAGGATACATTGCCATAGTATATGAATATAGAAAATGCAAGTTAATTAACTGGTTTTCATATATACATATATTTATAAAGGCAAAACAAGTTAGTTGGATCAGCGAGCGAGCTTGGTGATCAAACATATGAGGGTTCACATAGTTTTTGATGCATCAACAGATTCAGTCTAATTGAGAAGTACGGAACTATTCTTGGAGAATGTGAGAAATATATTGGAACAGATTATAGGAGAGTTCATCTGCTGCAGCTCACATCTGTTCACCTAACACATCATTTTTTAAATACTAGCAACCTATATTTAGGTTGTAACAAATTAATTTCCATAAGAGTGAATTGTTCTGTTTCGGTGAAGCCCAAAACGATATGACTCAGTACACTGAGTTGTTTGGTTGTGGGCAGGGCCATTTCCCTATTCGGTATTTGGGTATCCCGATTCACTATCGGAGACTTACCCTTGCTGAATGGAAGATTGTGGAAGAAAGATTACAGAAACGCCTTAGTAGTTGGAAAGGCAAATTGCTGTCCATAGGAGGAAGATTGGTACTCATTAACTCGGTACTAACAAATATGGTACTGTATATGTTATCATTCTTCCTCCTGCCGAAAGGAATTCTGCATAAACTCGATTATTATCGATCCAGATTCTTTTGGCAACAGCGAGAAAAAGAAATATCGATTGGTTAAATGGAGTATAGTGTGTAGTCCCAAAGATCAGGGCGGACTTGGAATTCATGACCTGGAGGTTAAGAATTCTGCTCTGCTAGGTAAATGGCTTTTTAAGCTTCTTACCGAGAACGGGACTTGGCAAACTATTCTCCGGAGAAAGTATATTGGCTCGAAGACGCTCTCCCAAGTGGTTTGGAAACCGGGGACTCTCACTTTCTGGTCTCATGGCAACGAAAAATATTTTCTTTCGTCATGGTACTTTTTCTATTAAGAATGGAGCACGATACGTTTCTGGGAAGATGTTTGGTTGGATAATGCTTCCCTGAACAATATCCTGCTTTGTATAGTATTGTTCGTCGCAAAGGTGATACCATTGCTACCGTCATGGCTACCTCACCTCCGAATGGACGTTCAGACGGGTTTTACTTGGACAAAGGCTAACAGCATGGAATGCTCTAGTTCAGCGGTTGGGTGATATTCAATTATCACCTGAACCGGATGAATTTAGATGGAATCTCCATGTAGATGGCTCTTTTTCAGTTAAATCTCTATACAATGCAATCCTCCATTCTGATTTACCAGTTGATAACAATAAGAAAATTTGGAAGATGAAGATACCATTAAAAATCAAGATTTTTGGATGGTACCTTCGTCGAGGAGTTATTCTTACTAAAGATAATCTTGTTAAGCGGAATTGGCACGGAAATTCACGGTGTGTTTTCTGTCATCATGACGAAACCATCAAACACCTTTTCTTCCAGTGCAGTTTTGCGAAATCTATATGGTCAGTCATCCAAGTAGCGTCTACCCGTATCCCCCGACTAGTGTGGCAAATGTCTTTGGCAATTGGCTTCATGGTGTTGATTCAAGGTTTAAGTTGCTTCTTAGGGTGGGGGCGCTGCAGTTATGGGCGCTTATGGCTATGTAGAAATGACAAGATTTTTAACGATAAAAACTGTTCTTTGTTGCAGGTCATCTACAGATGTACAGGTATTCTCCGTTCATGGTTACCTCTTCAGCGGGCGGAGAACCGAGACCTATTTACGGAGGTCTGTACACGGTTGGAGGCTACGGCGAGGGATACTTTTTCCCGACATGGGTGGCAGCATAGTCTACGGATTGAAGCTCCACACTCGGCTTAGGCGTTATATAGTTTATCGTCTCGATATGTATTTCGCCTTTTTCCTTTTATTACTCGCTCTGGACTATTGAAACAGCTGTGTGCATCCTGGTTATGCAGAGGCTGGATGTAATTGCTTATCTAAGTAATAAAACATCCTTTATCGAAAAAACAGATTTGAGATCTGACACAAATTATCGTGAAGACACGGTGTAGCTCTACATGTGTGATGAAGAATTACTGTAAAAAAAATTAACCAAAAAGTGTTACGACTAAAAAATGAGTAAATTCTCAAAGCAAATTAAACAACATATGTAAATGTTAAAAAATAATCTTATAATATTTTAAAAATATCCATGCACAACAGCATGTATTTTGAAATACCTATCCCAATAAAGATGAACACATTGCATAGGAGAAATTGTCTTCTATCTATCATCTCTTTGATACTGTATCTTCCTATGTAAACAGTCCTCACCTCTCTGTTGAGCAGAAACCACCCAGAGAAACACAAATATTGTGGGTTCGGCTACCTTGCATATGGTTCTTTGGGCTTCCGTGCGGGAGAGACGTAGCACTTATCGAGCATAGCTTCATCAGTGTCGTAGGCGCACATGTTGCTTGAGTCCCTCTTGGAGTAGAGCGCGATGAGCGAGACCTTGCAGGTCTTCAGCTCGAGCTTGTACATCAAATGAGAGTAGAGGTGGAAGAGCACGGCCCCGCCGCTACTCTCCGAGAAGCACTCCAGCTTCACCCTGTCCCCGTCACGCTTTGCCAGCGGCGGGCACCCTTGCTTCAGCACCTTCATCTTCCACAGGTCCACGAAGCGGCTCCGCGTCCACCTCGCCGCCGGATCCACCACCAGGCCGGCGTCGTCATCGTCGTCGTCCAGCGTCCACAGAGAGATGGTGAACCCTTTCGCCACGGCCAGGGTCAGCCTCCGCCTCCCGTTCACCGTCGACGATGATGCCAGGAGGAGCTCGTCGGGCTTGAAACGGCGCTTTGCGTGTAATTGCTGGACCTCGTCCGGGAGCCTGATCGGCGCCGGCGGGCGCCACTGACCAGCGATGGGTACCGCGTAGGCGTGGAGACCGATGCTCTTCGAATCCGACTCACAGAGGAAGTAGGCGGCACCGTCCAGGAGGGTAGGCGTAGGGCGGAGGAACCTGCTGGGAGCAAGACCTTGGCTGGGAGTCGTCAGGGGGAAGCCCGCGTAGGTGGGCACGACGCCGCCCCACTTGCCAGCCGCTGACGAGTAGGTCTGGAGCTGGAGCATCCCGTCTGCCGCGAGCTCGAGGTTGATCACGTGCAGGAGGAACTGGCCGTCACCATTGGCAAGCAGCACGAAAGCCTCGTCTGAGATGAACGGGGGCGGCAGAGAGACGTGCTGCCCGGTGATGGGGTTGTACACGCAGAGCTCCGAACGTGGGGGTCGCGGTGGAACGTGGCCGTCGGCGGGAGGAGACGGCGGCAGCGACTGGCGGCGGCGGAAGGCGACGAGGCCTCCGTGGGAGTCGATGGGCTCGTAGCCCTTGAGTTCATTTATACGGTGATCTATGAAGTCAAGCACTGCATCCGCCATGTCGTCCTTAGGCACCTGGACGAATTTCATCTTGCCGCACGAGAGCCCGCAAAAGGCGCCGAGGAGGCGGTCCGGGGAGACGATCGATTTCTTCGTCGCCATGTCTGGATGCGGCGTTCTTCGTCTGGCACGCTGGCACCCGAACAATCTGTGCACACGTACAAGAGTTCCCTGCAATTCGATCGCACCTTCACACCTGCGGCATACGCCCGTCCGAGCTACTATTATAGGCGCCCCCAAGATCGATTTCAGGTGAAGGGTGTCTGGCAATCCGATTCGGCGCCCGAATTCGTTCTCGACTCGGCAGCTGAGTAACCGACAATTCCGATCTGGTGTGGTTCTGTTTTATTTTTGTTTTTTGAGAATCGGTACTGAGAGCTTTGGGAAGGGGAGAAGAAGTAGGCCTTATGCTGTTCGGTTGCAGTTGGGCTTCGTTGACTGTTCCCTGGACCAGGAAGGGGATAGACACGTGCTGGGCTAGATTATTCTTGCTTAAATAATCCGGCAGGTGCTATACACCACCCCGGTCGGTGCGGACCGGGTGCCGCACACCCTAGGGTGGGTGTTGGGCCGGCCCAGCCACATCTTGATTTTCCTTTTTTCTGTTGTACCTTCTCTCTTTTTTTTCTACTCCCTCCGATCCTAAAAAAGTGTCCGGCAGGTAATACAATTTACGTTTTACAATTAGATCCTTCGAAAATCACAAAAATACGTTGGTTGATCTGCTCGTTGCTCAGCGGATAGAATCTTGCTCAGGCAACCGTGCTCTGGAAACCGGGAGGGCAGCACCGGCCCAACCCGCCCTCGCCTTGCGCAGCCGGAACCGGTGGTCCACCCCATGGCCACGGCCCCTCCTGCAGCGGTGCCGGCCTACGACCTTGGCCAGGTCTAGATCGAGGCAGAGGCGGTGGCCCAACGAAGATGCAGCGCAGGCCGCGCCGGCCGCGTCGTCGCCTCCATCGCCCTCGCCGGAGGGCCGGCAACCCTTGCGCCACTTCTCGTCGACGGTGGTGAGTGGTGACGCGCCGCCCCAGATCCGCTCGGGCGCGTGGTCGCCCGCTACTCTCGGCCACGCCCCCGGCGCTGCAGGCTCCGGCAACCCATCCTCCTCCACGGGGGAGCCGTCCTCCGCCTCTGGTCAGCGACGTCGGGCACTAAATTGGAGGCAGCCACCGGGATCCATGGGGAGGCGGCGGAATCGGGGATAGGATTGGGGGTTTCCATCCCTAACCGCACCCCTCTCCTGTTGTCCTCTGTGTGTGGCTGCGGGTTGAAGAAGATAGGTGGGCTGGAGTGCGGGTTGACGAGCAAATAAACGCGATGGCTTTTTTGCAAAATGTACCATCCGACAGTTTTTTAGGATCGGAGGGAGTACGTTTTTACAAATTCAAAAAATTTAATCTGAAGTATTTTCGGATATAATTTTTTAAAATCTAATCCTTTGAAAATTTAAACATTTTTTGATATGAACATATTTAAAATTCATATATTTTCTAAATTTGGAAAACATTATTTTTGAAAATTTATTAATTTTTACATATGGAACAATTTTCGAATTTGAACATTTTTAAAATCTGAACAATTTTTCAAATTTAAACAATTTTCGAATTCAAACAATTATTATATTTGGACAATTTTGAATTTTTAAAGAAACATATTTAAACATCTTCGTATTTGAACAATTTTGAATTTAATTTTTTATAATTTTAATAATTCTCAAATTTGACCCTTTTTAGAATTTGAACAAATGGAAAAGAAAAGGAAACAAAAAACAGAAAAATAAAAAAAATAAAAAATAATGAAAAATGAAAAAAAAGGAAAGCTAAATGGGCCAGGCCCAATACCCGACCAGGGTGCGTGGTGCCTGGTAGGCACCGACCTGGTTGGTGTATAGGGCGAAATAATCCACTCAAGAATTAAGGAAGGAAGGTACTAGGAGTCACGACAGTTTGGTGATTCGTGAGATCCAAGCAATGGTGCCTTCTTTTGATGTTGTTTCTTTTAAACATCAGAGGAGAGACGACAATGTAGATGCTCATAACCTGACCAAATATGCCTCAAATTTGGAACCAAGCCGCTATTTATGATTGGATTTGCCGCCTGATCCATACGTTATAATGATGTCGATTGAAGTTTAATAAAGCGTGTGGTTTTCCCTCAATTTTTTTCTTTGTTGCTTATGTACCGAAACATATTCTTGCTAAATAATTATCGAAAATGAATAATTCAGCACGGTGCGTTAAAAGTATTAGTTTTTAATTTTCAACGTGGGCTCATGCAACGATTCTGAACATCTAATATTAGTCTAGCTTTTGTAGGTTGGTTGTAGTTTGTTTAGCAAAACGCTTAGAAAATGTCCAAGTGCTAATTAGAGACGACCACTTTAAATAGCAATGCATTTCTATTCAAAAAAATAAAACAATACACCAACTCCACCTCTGCTCCATCATCGTCATCGAGAAGTAAATTCGGGTAACGACTTGCTTGAAAAGTCCCTAGTACGATGGGAATTTATTTTTGAGAACGAATCATCCATGATTTCATCTTTTAAATGCAGTTGTAAATTATGTAGTAAATTCACCTGCTACATCACGACACACTAAGAGCACCTCAAGCAGACCCCTATAAACTCATACTACAAAAGTGATTTCTAGTTATGCGAAAAACATTCTCGAGTATCAAATTCGTTGTCTAGAATAGATACCGTAAAACACTACCTCAAAAATTCCTAACACACGAGGCACACTTCTTTTTTGACGTTTTTGACTATTAACTAGGCCCATTTCTTATTGGGCCACATATGCTTCTTCTCATTCCATGCCTATCTTCATCTCCCGCTCGAACATGAACGAGGAAACGAGCACTAGAAATCCCGAGGAGGCAGTGCCTCCCGCGTCGTCCCCTAGGCCCCGGACAAGGTCCTACCATCCGAGGCCGCTTCCGTGTGCTACTGCTTCCTTGGCTCTGCCTCCCACGATCTCATCCCGCCGATCACGAGGCTAGACTTCCTGCCCATGAAGCTCCTCATGCCACTCCACGCCTAGGGACCAAGGCCCGAGAGGCCGAGGGCCACGAGAGCTCCGCCCGGACCTTGGAGGTCCAACCATGGCGGTCGTCGCCGATCTCCGCCTACCCTTGTCAGAATCAGCTAGAAATGGCAGGAATTGGTTAAAATCGAGTCAATCTACTGGAAATTGGATTTTGTTTGGCCGGAGTTAAGCTCGAGAGGTGGCAGCTCCAGCGTTGACTTGATATGTTAGTGCTGAGTGCTGGATATTGACCAAAACTTTGAATTAGCGGTTACTTTTTAGTTTTTGTTAGAATCTTCTAAAGATGCTCTAAGCAGGTGCACAAAGGGTGTTTTTTCTTGTCAAGCTTTAGCAGAATTTTAACTTGAAGGAATGAAAATTCGAAATGTGTTAAATACATGATCATGTGTATGTACCTCTGGGTTGAGGTTTGCACCAGTTTGGGCGCTTTTATTTTTTTTAAGATTTCCTAGTTTTTCGTACTCAGTTAAGTCTTATACCGTTGGATTACTCAAAAAAAAGTCCTATACCGTTGGATTGCAAATTGGGTTATAACTGGGTTTTTTTCAGTTGCAAGTCGAGTTACAACTTAGATTTTTTTAGTTTTGAGTGGGGATATACAACTAAAAAATATTATCCAGATCGTTAGATTTGCTTGGTGATGTTTTGCTAGTTATCAATTGCAATATAAGTTGCAACTGTTATTTAATTGCATAATTTGACTAACAACGAAGTTAATTCTCAGTCGAGTGAGAAATAATCACAACCTATTTTTTTCCGTGGATAGATGATGTACAAGATACAGCGCCTTGCTTCATGTTACCTTCCCGCGTGCGGCCGGCAACACGTACCGCTGACATACGCGCTGTCCCCGACCGGTGGATCCAATCGACCGGTGCCTTTGAAGTTCAAAGTTTGAACTGCCGCGCGCCAATTCATCGTACCTTCCTTTCTTTGTTCCCTCCTCCCACGGTCCCGCTTTCTTCTCGCTCCGTGTCGCCGCCGCGGCTGCTGGATATATGTTGGCTTCTGCTATATATAAACGCCGGCAGAATATAAACATTCCGACTCATTCGTCTCGTCGAGAAAAGTCCAAGTGCTCCCAAATTGTAGCTAGCTATACCTATACGCACAGCGACGTTGGTCAAGTTGGTTGTGCGCGTAACTTGCTCTGGCATGGCTCTCGCGCTCAGGCCGTCCACCTCCACGTCTTCCTCCGCTCCGTCGTTCACCCAGCGGAGGCGACGCGGGGCGGCGACGGTGGCAGTATATTCGCGAACTCCGCGGAGGCCTGTGTTCAGGGCGCTCGCCGCAGCGGCGGCGGTGGCCACGCCCACGCCGGGGAGGCACCCGACGCTCGCCCTGCCGCCCACGCCCACGTCCGTGGCAGATGCCATGTCCAGGGTCAGGGCCAAGGGCAAGGTACGTGCAGGCGAAGAGCTTAATTTGCAGTATGTTTACGTGGCTTCGTGCCGATTGTGGCTAGCTTAATGAATGTTTTACCATCGCGTGCGCAGATGGCGTTCATTCCGTACATCACCGCCGGCGACCCGGACCTGGCGACCACCGCGGACGCGCTCAGGCTCCTCGATGGCCTCGGCGCCGACGTCATCGAGCTCGGAATGCCGTTCTCGGACCCCTCCGCTGACGGGGCCGTCATCCAGGCCTCGGCCAAGCGGGCGCTGGCGGCCGGCGCGACCACGGACGCCGTGATGGCGATGCTCAAGGAGGTGACGCCGGATCTGTCCTGCACCGTGGTCATCTTCTCCTATTTCAACCCCATCGTCATTTGAACGTTTTGACAAATCTCACGATCGATCAATTTGAACGTTTTGGAGTATAATTCATCTCTAGAGCCACATCAGTGGAATTTATCATATAGTTAATTGAATTAATTTGCACTGGCGGAACTCCTTTGGGGCCAAACTGGGCCATGGCCCGTCCAGGTTTTTTGCAGAAAAATATTAACGCTTGTGCATCTATGGCCCAGCCCACCAACACGCATTGGCCTTCACTTAGGGCATCTCCAACGCGGCGACCCATCTCGCGCCCGCGCGTTCGGATGGGTCCAACCGGACAACAACGCGGCCCAACGCGGCCACGCACCGCAAATACGGATGGCCGCGGCGTCCCGAAAGATGGAAACCCGTCTCAAATCTGGGCTAGGTTTGCGTGGCCGCGAATGGCATCGCGCCCGGATGCTGGCCTACTCGTCTCCCTTGGGCCCACCTGTCGGTGACCGCGGCGGCTTATTAAATGTGGATTGGAGGGATCTGTCCCTCCAGTCCACTCCCCACTCCACTGTCCACTCCCTGAGCGCAACCGCCGCCATGGCCCCGAAGCGACGGTTCGCTCCCGGAGCCAACGACGGGAAAGCCAGCAGCAGCCGCCGTCCTCCGCCGGCGTTGCAGGCCGCCGGAGGAAACCGCGGCGGTGCGGCATTGGCGCAACCGGCGCCGCTGCTGCTGCAGCCCGAGACGGAGTCCTCGGAAGAGGACCCCAACCTCCGCGCCGCTCTGATAATATTGACGGCGGAGGAGAAAGCGAAGTGGCCGCAACTCCAAGCGGTCCTTCGCACCTCCGCGATGGAGGAGGAGGCCCGGTAGGCCGTCGAGGACGCCGAGGCCTGGGAGTTGTTCGCCCAGGCCCTCCGGGAGGAGGAAGCGACGCGGCGGTGCGAGGAGGCCAGGCTCCGCCGCGAGGAGCAGCAGCGCCAGGAGGCCAGGCGCCGCGCGGAGGAGGGAAGGCGCCTCGCCTGGAAGGAGAGGGAGCAGCGCCTCAGGGAGGAGGCGCAGCTCCGTGCTGCTACGGCGGAGCAGCGTGCGGCTCCGGACACGCACTCCGCCTGGGAGAAGGCCCTGTGGTCTCCGTGGCCGGAGTTCCCGGCGCGGTCGAGCCACAACAGTGCCTCGCCGCCCGGGGACGTCGTCGACGGCGACGACGCCCACAGGGACTAGGCGGCGCACCGGCGGCCACCGCGTCCTCGACCAAACCCTAGTAGAGGGTTTTTATATTTGTTTTAAATTTTAAACCCCATATAGAGGGCTTCTTTTGTTAGTTTATTTGCCCAAAATAGGGCTATGCACAAATTTTCCCAAAATAGGGCATATGCTTAATGAAATTTTGTTTAAATTTACATTTTTTATTTCTTTTTGTTTTTCTTCAAATATGTGATGCGTTCGCGCGTTGGACGCAACGTACGACCCAAACGGACACGCGGACGCGGGCCGCTATCCGGGTGTCCGCGCGGCCACCCGAACGGTCCAAAACGGGCCGCTATCCGGGTGTCCGCGCGGCCACCCGAACGGTCCAAATCGGACGGCCCAGCACGTCTGTTTGGGTCGCAGGGTTGGAGATGCCTTTATCCTCCTTTCTGTCAGCGGTTCCCTAGTTATTCTTGTCTGCTATATCTACAGAAACCATGGAGTCACGTCAAAAAAAACATGGAGTGGCCTCACTAGATATAGGAATTTGGACAAAATGGAGGACGTATGGGGGGAGGTGGTGGAGCATTGCAGGACAACGGCGTCCCGCCGCCGCCGGCAACCAGGGGTCGACTAGGGGGTCGCCGCACCAGCAGCCCGTAGGCACGGCGCCACGGCCACATCTCACGGACACGGGGCCGGCAGGACTTCTAGCGACCGATTGTTGTCTTTTTCGATAAAGGAAATATATTAATATCAAGAGATACCAATTACATCTAGCCTCTGCAACAACGCACCACCCTAATGGCACTACCGATGCACACAGTCAAAAAAAGAAAAGGAGAACTAAGAAACTAATTAAACTGGTGTACTTATCCCACAATAAACCCACCTCTGCTAATTAGGAAATGGAAAACAATATTTTGTACAAATAACTTCAAAACTCACTCTAGCATTGTTGTTGGCCTTAAAAATATACACCTCTATGCAAAGAATGAACTCATTACCATGATATTTATTGTTTTGGCGCATCACACACCAGTTTAGTTTTATACCTGTGTGTGATGGCCTCCTACATCGCGCATACCCTTTTTAAAATGCAAAACCATATGCGATTGAAATCGGCGTAAGTCATTTATATGGTTGAACATAAATAGAAAGCTTACAAATTGAAAATATGTGGGTGTTATCCATGTAATATAGTCTAGTTTTTTTTTTCCAAAATTGGACTAGTGCCATTTTGCATAATATTATTTTACTTGCTTTACAAAAATCTCCAATTTTGGACTTAGAGAATGAAAAATGATTTTTTTACGAAGCAATCGAACTCACTTTGCAATGTTAGTTTGAACTATTGCAGTTTCAGCATAGAGCAGTTTTCAAAAACGAACAGTTTGGGGAGGCAACCAGCTGATTGAGCTGATTTTTGGTCAAACTCATATGTTTGCTTTTATACCAAATATGGTGCTGATTGAATCTGCACTTTATAAGCAGTTCAATGACTCTCAAAGGGGACAGAAGCTGTGATATATCTGCTTTTATACTAAATGTTGTTGCTATTGTTGTTGCGGTGGGCAACAAGCTAAATTTTGTTGTAATCTCTAGATGATCTAGAGAAGACTTTGTACCTAGGTTTTTTTTTTTGAGAGCAACCACATATTTTATTAATCGAAAACCAAGTTACATAAAGCAACACATGTGGAAACTAAAAGACAAACCGGGATAAAATGATTATCCTGAATTTGCAGATAAAATCCTAAAAGATCGAGAAATACAAAACGATCCCTAGGGTTTCCTGCAACCACCGTAGCTAGCTGCCGTCGTCCAATTCCAACGCCGCCGAGACGAACGCAAGAAGAGACGCCGAGCCTCCACCATTGCAAGATCCAAGAAAGCACCATCGCCAACGAGGCTTTGTGAGTCGATGAACAGGCCTGCTGCAAGCAGCGAGGCACATGTTGTGGCACGTCGACCGGGGGACATCCCCGTGCTGTCTTGGACCAAGATACGCCGCCTCCCATCGAAGTCGGAGAAGAACGACATATCCACCACCTCCGGACCAACATCTTCGCTCCAGCGAACCACCTCGCCCGCCCCAGCGCCGTCGTGGACAACGACAAACGCCTGACACGTCGAGAACAGATCTCGCCAGATCTGAAGAACGGCGAGAAGACCAAGCTGCCGACCTGAATGATCGACAAGCACACGTTGCCAACAACTCCGAGACGCCGCCGTGAAGGTCGCCGCCGGTGTGGGAGTGGAGTTGAGGCAGATTTATTTGCCCGGACGCCGCTCCCACCACCCCAACGACGCACCACACCAGACAAGCCCTAACTACAAAACGGAGGAGGAACGAGGTCCCCTCCCCCTCCTGCCGCCGGAGCGGCAAGCGGAGGGAGAGGGGCCCAGAGCTCGCGCCGGTGGAGATGGGATCTGGCCGCCGCCGCCTAGGAGAGAGGAGCATGGACACTTTGTACCTAGGTTGTGAAACTTGCATGTCCGGTTAGTTCACACCCATTTCTTCCCTCCTCATATTGAGGAGGTTTTCCACTTAAATTCTTGTGTCACTTTTGCGAGTGCTTTTGTTTGTTTTCCACTATATATATCTATTGGTATAAGCTATCCTCGAAGTTTATCCATTTCACACAGGCATAGTGGGGCTACGTGCTTATCGATGATCCTCTTTGTGTGACCCAATACCGATCACGTGTCACAAATATGAGATAGAGGTGAAAAATCTTAACTAAAATTTCAGCCATGTGTTGATACAGCAAGGCGTTTACATAAATCTTTGTAAGGCAAGCATATAAAATTTGGAAAATATATGGACACAAGTCCATTTAAGAAAGAACAAAAAAAAATCACCTTTTTTTAACGGGGAAAGGCACCAAAAGGCCCAGAAACGGCATTAAACAACCGCGATGGACTTACAAGTTACATGAAGGACCTTCACAGTAAAATTTGGATGAACACATTGCATAGGAGAAATTGTCTTCTATCTATCATCTCTTTGATACTGTATCTTCCTATCAGAAACCACCCAGAGGAACACAAATATTGTGGGTTCGGCTACCTTGCATATGATTCTTTGGGCTTCCGTGCGGGAGAGACGTAGCACTTATCGAGCATAGCTTCATCAGTGTCGTAGGCGCACATGTTGGTTGAGTCCCTCTTGTAGTAGAGCGCAACGAGCGAGACCTTGCAGGTCTTCAGCTCGAGCTTGTACATCAAATGAGAGTAGAGGTGGAAGAGCACGGCCCCGCCGCTACTCTCCGAGAAGCACTCCAGCTTCACCCTGTCCCCGTCACGCTGTGCCAGCGGCGGGCACCCTTGCTTCAGCACCTTCATCTTCCACAGGTCCACGAAGCGGCTCCGCGTCCACCTCGCCGCCGGATCCACCACCAGGCCGGCGTCGTCATCGTCGTCGTCCAGCGTCCACAGAGAGATGGTGAACCCTTTCGCCACGGCCAGGGTCAGCCTCCGCCTCCCGTTCACGGTCGACGATGATGCCAGGAGGAGCTCGTCGGGCTTGAAACGGCGCTTTGCGTGTAAGTGCTGGACCTCATCCGGGAGCCTGATCGGCGCCGGCGGGCGCCACTGACCGGCGATGGGTACCGCGTAGGCGTGGAGACCGATGCTCTTCGAATCCGACTCACAGAGAAAGTAGGCGGCACCGTCCAGGAGCGTAGGCGTAGGGCGGAGGAACCTGCTGGGAGCAAGACCTTGGCTGGGAGTCGTCAGGGGGAAGCCCGCGTAGGTGGGCACGACGCCGCCCCACCTGCCAGCCGCCGACGAGTAGGTCTGGAGCTGGAGCATTCCGTCTGCCGCGAGCTCGAGGTTGATCACGTGCAGGAGGAACTGGCCGTCACCATTGGCAAGCAGCACGAAAGCCTCGTCTGAGATGAACGGGGGCGGCAGAGAGACGTGCTGCCCGGTGATGGGGTTGTACACGCAGAGCTCCGAACGTGGGGGTCGCGGTGGAACGTGGCCGTTGGCGGGAGGAGACGGCGGCAGCGACTGGCGGCGGCGTAAGGCGACGAGGCCTCCGTGGGAGTCGATGGGCTCGTAGCCCTTGAGTTCGTTTATACGGCGATCTATGAAGTCAAGCTCTGCATCGCCGACGGTGTGCGCCATGTCGTCCTTACGCACCTGGACGAATTTCATCTTGCCGCACGAGAGCCCGCAAAAGGCGCCGAGGAGGCGGTCCGGGGAGACGATCGACTTCTTCGTCGCCATGTCTGGATGCGGCGTTCTTCGTCTGGCACGCTGGCACACGAACAGAATCTGTTCACACGTTACAACAAAGTACCCTGCAATTCAATCCCAACTTCACACCTGCGGCATACGCCCGCCCAAGCCACTATTATAGGCTCCCCCAAGATCGATTTCAGGTGAAGGGTGTCTGGCAATCCGATTCGGCGCCCGAATTCGTTCTCGACTCGGCAGCTGAGTAACCGACAATTCCGATCTGGGGTCGTTCTCTTTTATGAGAATCGGTATTGGGAACCTTGGGAACGGGAGAAGAAGTAGGTCTTGTTGGGTTTCAGTTGGGCTTTGTTGACTGTTGCCTGGACCAGGAAGGGGATAGACACGTCCTAGGCTATTACAGTATTGCTTAAATAATCCACTCAAGAATCAACGAAGGTACTAGGAGTCACTACAGTTCGGTGATTCGTGAGATCCAAGCAATGGGAGTGTATCGTTTTGGAGACCGAGCTACATGTAGCTCTTTATTTTAAATACTTAAAAATTATATATAATTTTTTTAAAAATATCTAAAACAAAATTCTGGAGGTAGGTAATGATGTACGCTACAATGGTGTAAAATCTCAATGCAAATTGATTTGTATTCTAGGCTACACAAAATTAACAAAATCTGACAAATTTTATAGTATTACAATGTACATTATTCACTATAAAATTTGTTATTTTTGTGTAGCCTATTATATGAAGTAGTTTGTATTAAGATTTTACACCATTATAGTATACATCATTACCTATATGTAGAATTTTGATTCATATTTTTTTAAGCTTTAAAACATGAATTCCGAGTGTTTGTAAATAAAGGGCTACATGTAGCTCGGCTTCCGTTTAAAGTTTCCCCAAACAATGATGCCTTCTTTTGATGTTGTTTCCTTTAAACATGAGCGGAATCATAACCTGACCAAATATGCCTCAAATTTGGAACCAGGCCCCTATTTATGGCTGGATTTGCCCTATGATCCACGTTGTAATGATGTCGATTGCAGTTTAATAAAGCGTGTGGTTTTCCCTCAATTTTTTTCTTTGTTGCTTATGTACAGACACACATTCTTGCTAAATAATTATCCAAAAATGAATAATTCAGCATGTTTTATTAAAAGTATTAGTTTTTAATTTTCAACGTGGACTAATGCAACTATTCTGAAAATCTAATATTAGTCTAGCTTTTGTAAGTTGGTTGTAGTTTGTTCAACAAAACGCTTAGAAATGTCCAAGTCCTAATTAGAGACGACTACTTTAAATATAAATACATTTCTATTAAAAAAAATACAATACACCGACTCCACCTCCATCTGGCGCTCCATCATCGTCATCGAGAAGTAAATTCGGGTAACGACTTGCTTGAAAAGTCTCTACTACGATTGGGAACTTATTTTTTTAGAATGAATCATCCATGATTTTCATCTTTTAAATGCAGTTGTAAATTAAGTATAGTAAATTCGGATATTCAATTCGGAACTCGGGTCCAGATGCTCCCGCAGCTTAGACCAATGGCTGTCACCCGTATCCATGCCAACGGCTGTATTTCTCCATCGTATTTTACTTGTTCTGGTTTTTATGCACAGTGTCAGTAGCCTAAATTCATTGATCAATTAATGAGACGAAAGCCGTTTGTTGCTTGGCAGTAGAGCGGTGGCGCTCTCCCTATTGCTGAGCATGCCATGACTCATCAGTATCGAGTCAGCAGTCTCTGGCCTACTAAAGCAAATCCATGTTTGCGTTGGGGTGCCCAGCGGCACGACGCGTTTTTTTTTTTTTTGGTTTTGCATTTTGTTAAACAAAAACATAATTTACATAGTAAAAAAAGGAAAATATAAAATATAAAAACTAACGCCTGCGCCTACTTGTTGTCGTCGTCGAGCATGACGAAATCCGGTACCGGAGACGGTCAGTTGGCAACCGGTGCCACCAGCCGTCGCACATCGTCCAGTTCTTGTGCATGAGCCGCGCCATCTCGATGAGCAGCGTCACCATGTTCATCGGCTCTGCCTTCTTGGTGGCGCGCAGCGGTGAGGGGTAGGAGTGGACGTGTCGGTGGTGTGGGAAATGGCAGGGACGATGCCGGTCGACTTTTAAGGCAGGGCGCACGCGGGACACGATGCCATTGATGGTGGCGCAGAAGCCCAGCCGCCGCCCGCCAGTGTGCGTGCAGAAGAGACAGCCGCGACATTGATGATGAAGGCTGCGGCCCAGATGCAGACGCGGAAGCGATGCCCGCGGAAGCGATGACTGCGGAAGCGACGTGCTCGATACAGTCCTATGGCTCGTTGTCAGACGGGCCTATTGGAAAAGCGAGCGGTTACTTGGCGTGTTCGCCGCGACACATTCATGCGCAAATATGCACCGCTTTAGCGTCTCCGTGGACGATCCGATCACTATCCGTGGACGATCCGATCACTATGCGTTGCCCGCTAGAATAGGGTGCGGTTACTAAGTATTTTTCGACCGCTGACAATCCGATCACTATGGATCGCCCGTTGAAGATGCCCTCATACCACCGTTCTCAGGCTAGAGGTCACGTTGGAATCGTGGAGATACAACAAGATGGCTCCCATAATCTCAGCGGAGAGAACAAGATGTCATTTATTACTAGTGGGCCTGATGCAAATTCTGGACCGGTACAGACTGATATAGTCCATTAACTCTTACTGACCCACCAAAAGATGTACTATGCCATCTGCGTATCTGATATTTTCAAAAGGCTTGTATTTGCTAGGTGAAATACATCAGCACGACTTTCAATGCTTCTGACGGCCAATCAACGAGCGGGAGTAGATGAGCTCGGGAGCCAAAACGCTGCTCCCTAGTAAATTCACCTGCTACATCACGACACACTAAGAACATCTCTAGCAGACCTGTAAACTCATAATGTAAAAGTGATTTCTAGTTAGGCCAACACGTTTTCCCGTCTGTCTAGAATAGATACGGTAAAACACTACCTCAAAAATTCCTGACACACTAGGCGCACTTCTTTTTTGACTATTAACTAGGCCCATTTCTTATTGAGGCACATATGTTTTTTTTTATCATTCCATGTTTATCTTCATCTCCTGCTCGTACATGAACAAGGAAATGAGCACTACAAATGCCGAGGAGGCAGTGCCTCCCGCATCGTCCCCTAGCTAGGTCCCGGACGAGGTCCTACCATCCAAGGCTGTTTCGCGTGCTACTGCTTCCTCGGCTCTGCCTCCCATGAGCTCATCCTACCGCTCACGAGGCTAGACTTGCTGCCCACGAAACTCCTCGTGCTACTCCACGCCTAGGGACCAAGGCCCGAGAGGCCGAGGGCCACGGGAGCTTCGTCCTGACCTTGGAGGTAAGGCCATGGCGATCACCACTGATCTCTACCTACCCTCATCAGAATCAGCAAGAAACGGTAGGAATTGGTTAAGATCGAGTCGATCTACTGGAAATTGAATTTTGATTGGCCAAAGTCGAGCTCGGGAGGCGACGGCTCCGGCGTTGACTTGATATGTTGGTGCTGAAAGTTCCCTCGAGCCAACTCTTATGCGTTATCGAGAGTTCTGAAAAAATTGGCCTGGCCCAAAAATTAGGTATATTGTGTTCTTGTGGTGGATTTCGACAAAACTTTGAAATAGTGGTTATTTTTTAGTTTTTTAGAATCTTCTAAAGATGCTTTAAGCAGGTGCACAAAGGGCATTTTTTCTTGTCAAGCTTTAGCAGAATTCTAATTTGAAGAAATGAAAATTTGAAACATGTTAAATACATGAAAAAGCACCCGTTTTGGCATTTTTATTTTTTTAAAGATTTGCTAGTTCTTTCGTGCTCAGTTAAATTCTACATTGTTGGATTGCAAATGGGGTTGTAACTATTTTTTTTTTAGTTGCAAGTCGAGTTGCAATTCAGATTTTTTCAGTTGCAAGTGGGGATACAACTAAAAAATATTAACCGGATCGTTAGATTTGCTTGGTTGCATCATTTGGCTGACAACAAAGTTAGTTGGTTCCCAGTCAACTGAGAAATAGTCACACCATATTTTTTTCGGTCTTGCGTGCACCGGACAGATGCTGTACAAAATACATCGCCGTGCTTCATGTTACCTTCCCGCGTGCGGCAACACGTACCGCGACATACGCTGTCCCCGACCGGTGGATCCAATCGACCGGTGCCTTTGAAGTTCAAAGTTTGAACTGCCACGCGCCAATTCCTCGTACCTTCCTTTCTTTGTTCCCTCCTCCCACGGTCCCGCTTTCTTCTCGCTCCGTGTCGCCGCCGGAGCTGTTGGATGTTGGCTTCTGCTATATACTCCGTATAAACGCCGGCAGAATATAAACATTCCCGACTCATTCGTCTCGTCGAGAAAATTCCAATTAAGTGCTCCCAAATTGTAGCTAGCTATACCTATACGCACAGCGACGTTGGTCAAGTTGGTTGTGCGCGTAACTTGCTCTCGCATGGCTCTCGCGCTCAGGGCGTCCACCTCCACGTCTTCCTCGGCTCCGTCGTTGACCCAGCTGAGGCGACGCGGGGCGGCGACGGTGGCCGTATATTCTGGAATGCCGCGGAGGCCTGTGTTCAGGGTTGTCGCCGCAGCGGCGGCGGTGGCCACGCCCACGCCGGGGAGGCACCCGCCGCTCGCCCTGCCGCCTACGCCCACGTCGGTGGCAGATGCCATGTCCAGGGTCAGGGCCAAGGGCAAGGTACGTGCAGGCGAAGAGCTTAATTTGCAGTATGTTTACGTGGCTTCGTGCCGATAGTGGCTAGCTTAATGAATGTTTTACCATCGCGTGCGCAGACGGCGTTCATTCCGTACATCACCGCCGGGGACCCGGACCTGGCGACCACCGCGGACGCGCTCAGGCTCCTTGACGGCCTCGGCGCCGACGTCATCGAGCTCGGCATGCCGTTCTCGGACCCCTCCGCTGACGGGGCCGTCATCCAGGCGTCGGCCAAGCGTGCACTGGCGGCCGGCGCGACCACGGACGCCGTGATGGCGATGCTCAAGGAGGTGACGCCGGAGCTGTCCTGCCCTGTGGTCATCTTCTCCTATTTCAACCCCATCGTCCGGCGAGGGACGGCTAGCTTTGCCACCGCAGCCAAAGCAGCCGGCGTCAAAGGTGAACTATTTGACAAATCTCACGATCGATCAATTTGAACGTTTTCGAGTATAATTTATCTCTAGAGCCACATCAGTGGAATTTATCATAGTAGTTAATTGAATTAATTTGGCTCGGGTCATTGTTGAAGCAACACTTGCTAACTAGTTAGTTCTGAAAATGCTTAACTGAAGCTGTGATTATTTTCTTTCACGCATATGTTGTTTGTACAAATCTGACAACACAGTGTATTTACTGACGAGGCTTGCCTCCAGTACAACCCCCTCTTTAAACTCAACAAAACACAACCGGTATTGTTTAGGCCCATGTCCAAACCCAAATCCAAAACTCGGTATTCCCATGTATAGGCATACAGTCGCCGCTAGGCAGTCCGGTGAGCACCGCAAGACAGTCCAACGCCGCAAGATAGTCCGATGCGAGTATCGCAAGGCAGTTCGGCGCCGCAAGACTGTCTAGCGCTGGCACCGCAAGACTGTCCGGCGCAGGCACCGGAAGACTATCCGGCTAGTCTCGTTCCCAACGCGATGCACCAGACTCTCCGGGGTTGCGCCGCCACGCCGCCGTCTAGCCTGCACGCCACCCCAACCATACTAGTACGGACCTACGAAGCATAGCCGAGGCTCGTGTCACTTCACAGTGCCTTGTTGCCGCCCATCACCACCTTTTCGCCCCTCCCGCCCAGCAGCCATGACTACCACCGCGCGAACGAATCGCCACAAATAATCTACGTACTTACTTTGTATAGGGCTACGTATACCCGTTTAATATTAAATGAAAGGGTATCAAGCGATCTCAACCGTCCTTCTATTTAATATTGACAACTTGTTACATGTGTTCCAGGTCTTATCATACCTGATCTTCCATACGACGAGATACGCGCTTTCAGGAAAGAAGCCATCAAGAACAATCTAGAGCTGGTATGTGCAAGCCGGGCCCTTCAACATCAATGAAATGCCAAGAGAATTCAGGATATCAAGTGTATAATCACTAACAAGTTGTGTTATTATTACTCAATGGCTGTAGATCCTACTGACAACACCAGCTACACCAGCAGACCGGATGAAAGAAATCACAAAGGCTTCTGAAGGGTTTGTTTACCTTGTAAGTGCATGGAGTACACAATTTGTTATAAAAACATTCTAGAGGATTTTTGTTTCAATTTTGGCTTTTGGACCATGATCTCATGTTCAATATATTTGGGTATAATTAATCGCATTGTGAAGGTAAGTGTCGTTGGGGTTACAGGAGCCCGAGCAACCGTGAATCCGCGTGTCGAGGATCTTCTTAAGGAGATTAGGCAGGTTCGTCGATGAGAAATTTAAAATCATCTAGTTTTTACCTTTTTAGTAGGAACCAAATTTCAACTCGTCATGTTCAAAGTATTATTTCACGTCTCATTTTTTTTGTGCAGGTCACTGACAAAGCAGTAGCGGTTGGCTTCGGCATATCGACCCCGGAACATGTTAGCAAGGTAAATAGCATATATTACAAGGGTCATCATGCCTTTTTAATCATTACTGTAAAATCTCTAACAATATAATCGAGTTGCTGACCTTCAGTCCAAACACTAGATTGCAGAATGGGGTGCGGATGGAGTGATCATTGGCAGTGCAATGGTGAAACAGTTGGGTGAAGCAGCATCCTCAAGAGAAGGGTTGAAGAGGCTAGAAGTATATGCTAGGAGTTTGAAGGATGCGCTTCCATGATAAGTAACGATAATAGTTAATTAATTAGTTGATGGCGAGCCATCATGGTGGTCAAATTTTCAATTGGTACAAGCAGAGAAGCTACCTGTAGTTTTTTGTATGGCAACATGATACTGTGTAATTGGCGTTTCATTTGTTCCCTTTATTGTTTAATTTCTTACTATATTTGATAAACTAATCATCAATGGGTTGCCAACCATCTCGGGCGACTTTAATAATGAAGCCTCTTTAAGTTTGCTCCAACTTTCCTCTTTAGCGAGGCAAGTGAAAATTTAAGTATGAACCATCGATTGTTGATTGATAGATATTAGGTTAGAAAATCTTGTTAAGAAAACAACAACTCACTAACAAAGTTCACCCAAAAAAGGAAGATAATCAATCTAAATTGGTTCATTAGGTCCGCATGTAAGTTAAGAAAACTTCGACCGTCAACTTCATCTACCAAATGTAAGTCAAATGAGAGAAAAAAAAATGTAACTCTAGAGGCTTCTTTTAAATTTAACCCAATGATATATGTTTCATACAACGTATATATATGGTTGAGGAAACTTATGGGCTTCTTAAAACACGCGCAGTCCTTATAAACTCATACATGAGTATCAACCTATGTTTTCACTTGTATGCCCTCATGCAAAATATTTAAATCCTTCATGTGAGTGACGCCTCGCAAGTTGTTCTTATCATATTTATGAGTGGATGATATAAAATGGCTACCTTGGCAATCATAAACAAAAAAAGTATGTGGAACATTTGCTTGAAGAAAATGCTAAACAAAACTATAGATATAAAAAATGAATTTACTTTTTTACATGCTAGTATCAACATAAAATATGGTGCATATGAAAAAAAATAATGACAGTTTTTATAAGTTATGATGTCTCAAAAATCAAAATTAAAAAAAAATTGGAAAGAAAATTTATCATAGGAAAAATTAAAAGTGTGTCAAAAGAGCACCATAATTTCCACTATGAGACTAACATGATTTCATTTAAACAAATCAAAAGATATAATTACTAAACATGTTATATACATGTGTATATTCAAGTTTTATTCTTTCGATACATAGATTATATAAGTACAGGGGAGACAAGTATTGTGTTTAATTACATGTAAGTTCTAAGCTACATGGGTTTCACCGAGTCTTGGTTGTAGTACATAGGGCCACCCAGGATGGATAGAAGCATGAGTTTCTGGCCGAGTTCGTTCTTGAAAAGGGGAATCCATCTCTATGTGCTTCGAGGAAATTTCAATATCATACGATGATAACTTTAATACATTATGGATGTTTATGTTTAACGGTATTATTGGAAGTCTATATTTTAGAGAAATATTTGATTTTTTTAGATGAACAAAGACCTCTTTCCATTTTATAGGAATGGATTTAAATTGCGGAAAGCAATTTACTTGGACCAATCATAGAGATGTTTCCACTTAAGAGAAGTTAGATATGCCTCTAGATAATCATAGAGATATTTAAAAAATATATTTAATTTTTAACAAATTTCAAACAATCTTCCTTAGACGGAGGAAGTACATTATAGAACGTAGGCCGGAAGTTGGTGTGCCCGGCTGCTCCTTCTTCGTGGGCTTGGACCCGTAACTAGGCCGTCACTTGGGTCACTAAGAGCATTTCCGTCGCGTCCCCCAAAGCTATTTGGGGCTCGCCGGACAAAAAACGGTTCCAGCCGCGTCCCTCAAAGCCCATTTTTGTCCGGCGCGTCCCGATACGGTGTTCGGCGCCTGAGCCCATCCCCGTCCCACAGGGGACGCTCCGGGCACGCGGACACAACGAAAGCGAGGCGGGCTCCCACATGTCGGCGAATATTTGCATAAACCGTTGATTCACGTTTTTTCTCGTCGCTCCTTCCTTCCCGCGCCTCCCACCTCTCCGCCGCCGCTGGAGTTCCCGGCCGTTTCGGCGTCGATCTCTTCTGAGAGTTGGCACCGTCGTCGCGGCTGGCGCTCCCGCCGGTCGTTTCGCCGCCGCCGCTTCGCCATCGCGTCCCAGAACACGGCGTCAAATCCGCTCCACCTCCGCGCACACAAGGTGCTCGACGACTTGCCAGGTAGGCCCGATTGGCCGCTGTTCGTTGCGTCGTCTGCCTCGGCGCAATTTTAACCATTGATTTTTCTTTAAACATGGATAGAGACGATGAGATGCTTGCCCTGCTGTTGGAGGACGAGCAATCCTTCGACGACGACCTACGGGAGCATTTGCTGATCATCGCGTCCCTCCAGGACATGGTTGACGCCGAGGCGGAGAAGAGGAAGAGGCCGCGCCGCGGAGGATCAAAGCCGTGGAGAAAGAAGTCCAAGCCCCGGCAGAGGATGGAGGGGCATACCATGCTGCACAACGACTACTTCACGGATGATGCAACACATGCCGACAATTTTCGGCGCCGGTACAGGATGAGCAAGGGTCTGTTCATGAATATCCTCCACGGCGTTCGAGAGTTCGACCCCTACTTCAAGCTCAAGCTCGACGTTGTAGGCGTTGTCGGGTTCTCGCCCATTCAGAAGTGCACCGCCGCCGTGAGGATGCTTGCATACAGAGCACCCGCCGATACACAGGACGACTACCTTCGCATGAGTGAGTCTACTGCCATTGAGTGCATGTACAAGTTTTGTCGAGCTGTGGTGGGAAAGTTTGGTAAATACTACGGCCAACTGAGGAAGAGACTGCAAAGATCATGACACAAAATGCTGCCAGAGGATTTTCTGGAATGCTTGGAAGCATCGATTGAATGCACTGGTCATGGAAGAACTGCCCGTTTGATTGGCAAAGTATATACAAAGGGTGTCATGGATATTGCAGTGTGGTACTTGAAGCTGTGGCAGATTATGACCTGTGAATTTGGCATTCTTTCTTTGCCATGGCGGGATCACACAATGACATCAACATGTTGCAGTAGTCTCCGGTGTTTAGCAAAATAGTGGAAGAGCATGCTCCACCATGCAACTATGAGGTCAATGGTCACGTGTGTATACCAAAGGCTATTATCTAGCGATGGTATATATCCAAAATGGGTCACTTTTGTCAAAACAATCACGAATCCATCAGGTCTGAAGAATTCCCACTTTGCTACGCGACAAGAGGCTTGCAGGAAGGATGTCGAGCGGGCATTTGGTGTGCTTCAAGCATAATTTGCCATTGTCCGGTACCTTGCTCTAAGCTGGTCTCACGACCAAATGTGGGAAGTGATGCAGGCTTGTGTGATCATGCACAACATGATCATCGAGGATGACCGCAAGAATCATGCCAGGACACATGTTGGTCCCTATGAGTGTGAGGGCCCTCTTGCGGAGGTTGATCATGAGTTGCCTGCAAATTTTGCTCATTTCCTCGCCATGCACGCAGAGATCCGTGACAACAATGTTCATGATCAACTTCAAGCTGATCTCGTTGAGCATTTGTGGAGGATCAAAGGAAATGACGCGGTACCTTGATCTAGCCCTATTTATTATATTTGTTTAGTTGTTTTATTGTTTCTTGTATTTTAATTTGAAACAATCTCCGCAAATATATTTATTCTTATACTATATTTGATAAATGGTTATGTGTTAAAAAAGCTTTAAAAAATATTTGGGGGCGGCGTTTGGGGGACGCGGCTGGGGAGCGACATCCACCAAACGTGGCACGAACAAAACACGTTCCTCAAACGCTCAATCCGGCGCGGTTTGGGTACGCGGCTGGAGATGCTCTAACACTGCTTGCTTGCTTGTTTGACATTTCAGCCCTGGAGGAAGGGCGCTCCACGGTCCATTCGTTCCTCGAACGTTCGACGACGGAGACAGCTATGGACTTGCTCGTTAACCTGGTACTACTCCAGGGTAGCTAGCAGTCGTGGACCCGTGTCACACGTGTGATCCGCCAAGTGCACGCACGCACGCCGTGCCGTGGCAACACTGGTCGTGCACGTTCCTATTGGGGTGAATGGATCTTTGGCTTCCTCCTGGAGTGCCCTGAATCTGGACTGAACTCTACTCATGTCGCCGTCGTGGCCATGGCTAGCTCAGCCCCGTGCTCTGCTGACTGACTGCTATATAAGCGCACACAGACCACCACCCTACACACACCGAGACTCACTCAAGTGTTTCTTCTATAGTACATTCGCTCCGAGTCCAACTACTTAAGCAGTTAAGCTACACAGATTGAAGCTACTTCTCCAAGCAACTAGCCACATGGCTTTCGCACTCGAGGCGTCCGCGTCCCCGTCGTCCTCGGCCGCGCTGAGCCATCCGGGGCGTCGCGGTGCAGTGGCGGCTGCCATGGTGACCGTGCCGAGGAGGTTTACGGTCAGGGCCGTCGTCGCCGCTACGTCGGGAGCCTCGATCGGCCGGGCGGTGGCCATGTCAACGCCAATGAGACTCGTTGTCACGGCGCCGCGCGTCCCGGCAGCGCCCGTACCAGTCGTTGGCAGGCGCGCTCTATCGGTGGCGCAGACGCTGTCCAAGATCAAAGAGCAGGGCAAGGTATATCCGTCCGTGAGTCCATATCGGTATTTCCCCAAGTATTGCATCATGTGCGTAAGTTGAACTGTTGAAGTATTAACCATTGCGCGTGTGCATGCAGACGGCATTCATCCCGTACATCACCGCCGGCGATCCCGACCTGGAGACGACGGCGGAGGCGCTGATGCTGCTCGACGCCTGCGGTGCCGACGTCATCGAGCTCGGCGTGCCCTTCTCCGACCCCTACGCCGACGGACCCATCATCCAGGCCTCCGCGGCGAGAGCGCTGGCCGGCGGGACGACGATCGACGCCGTGTTGTCCATGCTGAAGGAGGTGACGCCGGAGCTGTCCTGCCCGGTCGTGCTCTTGTCGTATCTCGGGCCCATCGTGCGGCGGGGTGCGGCTAACTTCACCGCTGCAGTCAAAGAAGCCGGTGCCAAGGGTCTTATAGTGCCTGATCTTCCTTACGCTGAGACGTGTGAGTTCAGGAACGAAGCCATCAGGAACGGCCTGGAACTGGTAATTTGCACGATCCTTCCAACAACAGATATATTTGAAGGAACAAAAGTAGGAACTGTAGTAATAAATTGTTAACGGTGTTTTGTTGGTTGCAGGTGTTGCATACAACACCAACTACACCTGCAGAGAGGACCAAGGAGATCGCAGAAGCTTCACAAGGGTTCGTGTATCTTGTAAGTGTCAATGGAGTTACAGGTCCACGAGCAACTGTGGACCCGCGTGTCAAAGATCGTCTCAGGGAGATTAAGCAGGTCTGCATTAATATTTTAAAACTCACCTAAAGTTTTAAAGAATTTTTATTATCCTATCCATGTGCTCATAGGTTTCGATTGTCCACAGGTCACCGACAAAGCTGTGGCTGTAGGCTTTGGCATATCCACACCTGAACATGTTAGACAGGTAAAATCCTTATTGATGTATAAATATATTTACCATAAATTATTGAAATTCTACTCAGAAGTTTAACATAACAACTAAACTTTTACAATTGGACTCAGGTTGCAGATTGGGGTGCAGATGCAGTGATCATCGGCAGTGCAATGGTGAAACAGTTGGGCGGAGCAGCTTCTCCAAGAGAAGGGTTAAAGAGGCTGGAAGAATATGCCAAAAGCTTAAAGGATACATTGCCATAGTATATGAATATAGAAAATGCAAGTTAATTAACTGGTTTTCATATATACATATATTTATAAAGGCAAAACAAGTTAGTTGGATCAGCGAGCGAGCTTGGTGATCAAACATATGAGGGTTCACATAGTTTTTGATGCATCAACAGATTCAGTCTAATTGAGAAGTACGGAACTATTCTTGGAGAATGTGAGAAATATATTGGAACAGATTATAGGAGAGTTCATCTGCTGCAGCTCACATCTGTTCACCTAACACATCATTTTTTAAATACTAGCAACCTATATTTAGGTTGTAACAAATTAATTTCCATAAGAGTGAATTGTTCTGTTTCGGTGAAGCCCAAAACGATATGACTCAGTACACTGAGTTGTTTGGTTGTGGGCAGGGCCATTTCCCTATTCGGTATTTGGGTATCCCGATTCACTATCGGAGACTTACCCTTGCTGAATGGAAGATTGTGGAAGAAAGATTACAGAAACGCCTTAGTAGTTGGAAAGGCAAATTGCTGTCCATAGGAGGAAGATTGGTACTCATTAACTCGGTACTAACAAATATGGTACTGTATATGTTATCATTCTTTCCTCCTGCCGAAAGGAATTCTGCATAAACTCGATTATTATCGATCCAGATTCTTTGGCAAGGGGACAGCGAGAAAAAGAAATATCGATTGGTTAAATGGAGTATAGTGTGTAGTCCCAAAGATCAGGGGGACTTGGAATTCATGACCTGGAGGTTAAGAATTCTGCTCTGCTAGGTAAATGGCTTTTTAAGCTTCTTACCGAGAACGGGACTTGGCAAACTATTCTCCGGAGAAAGTATATTGGCTCGAAGACGCTCTCCCAAGTGGTTTGGAAACCCGGGACTCTCACTTCTGGGCTGGTCTCATGGCAACGAAAAATATTTTCTTTCGTCATGGTACTTTTTCTATTAAGAATGGAGCACAGATACGTTTCTGGGAAGATGTTTGGTTGGATAATGCTTCCCTGAGTGAACAATATCCTGCTTTGTATAGTATTGTTCGTCGCAAAGGTGATACCATTGCTACCGTCATGGCTACCTCACCTCCGAATGTGACGTTCAGACGGGTTTTACTTGGACAAAGGCTAACAGCATGGAATGCTCTAGTTCAGCGGTTGGGTGATATTCAATTATCACCTGAACCGGATGAATTTAGATGGAATCTCCATGTAGATGGCTCTTTTTCAGTTAAATCTCTATACAATGCAATCCTCCATTCTGATTTACCAGTTGATAACAATAAGAAAATTTGGAAGATGAAGATACCATTAAAAATCAAGATTTTTGGATGGTACCTTCGTCGAGGAGTTATTCTTACTAAAGATAATCTTGTTAAGCGGAATTGGCACGGAAATTCACGGTGTGTTTTCTGTCATCATGACGAAACCATCAAACACCTTTTCTTCCAGTGCAGTTTTGCGAAATCTATATGGTCAGTCATCCAAGTAGCGTCTACCCTGTATCCCCCGACTAGTGTGGCAAATGTCTTTGGCAATTGGCTTCATGGTGTTGATTCAAGGTTTAAGTTGCTTCTTAGGGTGGGGGCGCTTGCAGTTATCTGGGCGCTATGGCTATGTAGAAATGACAAGATTTTTAACGATAAAAACTGTTCTTTGTTGCAGGTCATCTACAGATGTACAGGTATTCTCCGTTCATGGTTACCTCTTCACGGGCGGAGAACCGAGACCTATTTACGGAGGTCTGTACACGGTTGGAGGCTACGGCGAGGGATACTTTTTCCCGACATGGGTGGCAGCATAGTCTACGGATTGAAGCTCCACACTCGGCTTAGGCGTTATATAGTTTATCGTCTCGATATGTATTTCGCCTTTTTCCTTTTATTACTCGCTCTGGACTATTGAAACAGCTGTGTGCATCCTGGTTATGCAGAGGCTGGATGTAATTGCTTATCTAAGTAATAAAACATCCTTTATCGAAAAAACAGATTTGAGATCTGACACAAATTATCGTGAAGACACGGTGTAGCTCTACATGTGTGATGAAGAATTACTGTAAAAAAAATTAACCAAAAAGTGTTACGACTAAAAAATGAGTAAATTCTCAAAGCAAATTAAACAACATATGTAAATGTTAAAAAATAATCTTATAATATTTTAAAAATATCCATGCACAACAGCATGTATTTTGAAATACCTATCCCAATAAAGATGAACACATTGCATAGGAGAAATTGTCTTCTATCTATCATCTCTTTGATACTGTATCTTCCTATGTAAACAGTCCTCACCTCTCTGTTGAGCAGAAACCACCCAGAGAAACACAAATATTGTGGGTTCGGCTACCTTGCATATGGTTCTTTGGGCTTCCGTGCGGGAGAGACGTAGCACTTATCGAGCATAGCTTCATCAGTGTCGTAGGCGCACATGTTGCTTGAGTCCCTCTTGGAGTAGAGCGCGATGAGCGAGACCTTGCAGGTCTTCAGCTCGAGCTTGTACATCAAATGAGAGTAGAGGTGGAAGAGCACGGCCCCGCCGCTACTCTCCGAGAAGCACTCCAGCTTCACCCTGTCCCCGTCACGCTTTGCCAGCGGCGGGCACCCTTGCTTCAGCACCTTCATCTTCCACAGGTCCACGAAGCGGCTCCGCGTCCACCTCGCCGCCGGATCCACCACCAGGCCGGCGTCGTCATCGTCGTCGTCCAGCGTCCACAGAGAGATGGTGAACCCTTTCGCCACGGCCAGGGTCAGCCTCCGCCTCCCGTTCACCGTCGACGATGATGCCAGGAGGAGCTCGTCGGGCTTGAAACGGCGCTTTGCGTGTAATTGCTGGACCTCGTCCGGGAGCCTGATCGGCGCCGGCGGGCGCCACTGACCAGCGATGGGTACCGCGTAGGCGTGGAGACCGATGCTCTTCGAATCCGACTCACAGAGGAAGTAGGCGGCACCGTCCAGGAGGGTAGGCGTAGGGCGGAGGAACCTGCTGGGAGCAAGACCTTGGCTGGGAGTCGTCAGGGGGAAGCCCGCGTAGGTGGGCACGACGCCGCCCCACTTGCCAGCCGCTGACGAGTAGGTCTGGAGCTGGAGCATCCCGTCTGCCGCGAGCTCGAGGTTGATCACGTGCAGGAGGAACTGGCCGTCACCATTGGCAAGCAGCACGAAAGCCTCGTCTGAGATGAACGGGGGCGGCAGAGAGACGTGCTGCCCGGTGATGGGGTTGTACACGCAGAGCTCCGAACGTGGGGGTCGCGGTGGAACGTGGCCGTCGGCGGGAGGAGACGGCGGCAGCGACTGGCGGCGGCGGAAGGCGACGAGGCCTCCGTGGGAGTCGATGGGCTCGTAGCCCTTGAGTTCATTTATACGGTGATCTATGAAGTCAAGCACTGCATCCGCCATGTCGTCCTTAGGCACCTGGACGAATTTCATCTTGCCGCACGAGAGCCCGCAAAAGGCGCCGAGGAGGCGGTCCGGGGAGACGATCGATTTCTTCGTCGCCATGTCTGGATGCGGCGTTCTTCGTCTGGCACGCTGGCACCCGAACAATCTGTGCACACGTACAAGAGTTCCCTGCAATTCGATCGCACCTTCACACCTGCGGCATACGCCCGTCCGAGCTACTATTATAGGCGCCCCCAAGATCGATTTCAGGTGAAGGGTGTCTGGCAATCCGATTCGGCGCCCGAATTCGTTCTCGACTCGGCAGCTGAGTAACCGACAATTCCGATCTGGTGTGGTTCTGTTTTATTTTTGTTTTTTGAGAATCGGTACTGAGAGCTTTGGGAAGGGGAGAAGAAGTAGGCCTTATGCTGTTCGGTTGCAGTTGGGCTTCGTTGACTGTTCCCTGGACCAGGAAGGGGATAGACACGTGCTGGGCTAGATTATTCTTGCTTAAATAATCCGGCAGGTGCTATACACCACCCCGGTCGGTGCGGACCGGGTGCCGCACACCCTAGGGTGGGTGTTGGGCCGGCCCAGCCACATCTTGATTTTCCTTTTTTCTGTTGTACCTTCTCTCTTTTTTTTCTACTCCCTCCGATCCTAAAAAAGTGTCCGGCAGGTAATACAATTTACGTTTTACAATTAGATCCTTCGAAAATCACAAAAATACGTTGGTTGATCTGCTCGTTGCTCAGCGGATAGAATCTTGCTCAGGCAACCGTGCTCTGGAAACCGGGAGGGCAGCACCGGCCCAACCCGCCCTCGCCTTGCGCAGCCGGAACCGGTGGTCCACCCCATGGCCACGGCCCCTCCTGCAGCGGTGCCGGCCTACGACCTTGGCCAGGTCTAGATCGAGGCAGAGGCGGTGGCCCAACGAAGATGCAGCGCAGGCCGCGCCGGCCGCGTCGTCGCCTCCATCGCCCTCGCCGGAGGGCCGGCAACCCTTGCGCCACTTCTCGTCGACGGTGGTGAGTGGTGACGCGCCGCCCCAGATCCGCTCGGGCGCGTGGTCGCCCGCTACTCTCGGCCACGCCCCCGGCGCTGCAGGCTCCGGCAACCCATCCTCCTCCACGGGGGAGCCGTCCTCCGCCTCTGGTCAGCGACGTCGGGCACTAAATTGGAGGCAGCCACCGGGATCCATGGGGAGGCGGCGGAATCGGGGATAGGATTGGGGGTTTCCATCCCTAACCGCACCCCTCTCCTGTTGTCCTCTGTGTGTGGCTGCGGGTTGAAGAAGATAGGTGGGCTGGAGTGCGGGTTGACGAGCAAATAAACGCGATGGCTTTTTTGCAAAATGTACCATCCGACAGTTTTTTAGGATCGGAGGGAGTACGTTTTTACAAATTCAAAAAATTTAATCTGAAGTATTTTCGGATATAATTTTTTAAAATCTAATCCTTTGAAAATTTAAACATTTTTTGATATGAACATATTTAAAATTCATATATTTTCTAAATTTGGAAAACATTATTTTTGAAAATTTATTAATTTTTACATATGGAACAATTTTCGAATTTGAACATTTTTAAAATCTGAACAATTTTTCAAATTTAAACAATTTTCGAATTCAAACAATTATTATATTTGGACAATTTTGAATTTTTAAAGAAACATATTTAAACATCTTCGTATTTGAACAATTTTGAATTTAATTTTTTATAATTTTAATAATTCTCAAATTTGACCCTTTTTAGAATTTGAACAAATGGAAAAGAAAAGGAAACAAAAAACAGAAAAATAAAAAAAATAAAAAATAATGAAAAATGAAAAAAAAGGAAAGCTAAATGGGCCAGGCCCAATACCCGACCAGGGTGCGTGGTGCCTGGTAGGCACCGACCTGGTTGGTGTATAGGGCGAAATAATCCACTCAAGAATTAAGGAAGGAAGGTACTAGGAGTCACGACAGTTTGGTGATTCGTGAGATCCAAGCAATGGTGCCTTCTTTTGATGTTGTTTCTTTTAAACATCAGAGGAGAGACGACAATGTAGATGCTCATAACCTGACCAAATATGCCTCAAATTTGGAACCAAGCCGCTATTTATGATTGGATTTGCCGCCTGATCCATACGTTATAATGATGTCGATTGAAGTTTAATAAAGCGTGTGGTTTTCCCTCAATTTTTTTCTTTGTTGCTTATGTACCGAAACATATTCTTGCTAAATAATTATCGAAAATGAATAATTCAGCACGGTGCGTTAAAAGTATTAGTTTTTAATTTTCAACGTGGGCTCATGCAACGATTCTGAACATCTAATATTAGTCTAGCTTTTGTAGGTTGGTTGTAGTTTGTTTAGCAAAACGCTTAGAAAATGTCCAAGTGCTAATTAGAGACGACCACTTTAAATAGCAATGCATTTCTATTCAAAAAAATAAAACAATACACCAACTCCACCTCTGCTCCATCATCGTCATCGAGAAGTAAATTCGGGTAACGACTTGCTTGAAAAGTCCCTAGTACGATGGGAATTTATTTTTGAGAACGAATCATCCATGATTTCATCTTTTAAATGCAGTTGTAAATTATGTAGTAAATTCACCTGCTACATCACGACACACTAAGAGCACCTCAAGCAGACCCCTATAAACTCATACTACAAAAGTGATTTCTAGTTATGCGAAAAACATTCTCGAGTATCAAATTCGTTGTCTAGAATAGATACCGTAAAACACTACCTCAAAAATTCCTAACACACGAGGCACACTTCTTTTTTGACGTTTTTGACTATTAACTAGGCCCATTTCTTATTGGGCCACATATGCTTCTTCTCATTCCATGCCTATCTTCATCTCCCGCTCGAACATGAACGAGGAAACGAGCACTAGAAATCCCGAGGAGGCAGAGCCTCCCGCGTCGTCCCCTAGGCCCCGGACAAGGTCCTACCATCCGAGGCCGCTTCCGTGTGCTACTGCTTCCTTGGCTCTGCCTCCCACGATCTCATCCCGCCGATCACGAGGCTAGACTTCCTGCCCATGAAGCTCCTCATGCCACTCCACGCCTAGGGACCAAGGCCCGAGAGGCCGAGGGCCACGAGAGCTCCGCCCGGACCTTGGAGGTCCAACCATGGCGGTCGTCGCCGATCTCCGCCTACCCTTGTCAGAATCAGCTAGAAATGGCAGGAATTGGTTAAAATCGAGTCAATCTACTGGAAATTGGATTTTGTTTGGCCGGAGTTAAGCTCGAGAGGTGGCAGCTCCAGCGTTGACTTGATATGTTAGTGCTGAGTGCTGGATATTGACCAAAACTTTGAATTAGCGGTTACTTTTTAGTTTTTGTTAGAATCTTCTAAAGATGCTCTAAGCAGGTGCACAAAGGGTGTTTTTTCTTGTCAAGCTTTAGCAGAATTTTAACTTGAAGGAATGAAAATTCGAAATGTGTTAAATACATGATCATGTGTATGTACCTCTGGGTTGAGGTTTGCACCAGTTTGGGCGCTTTTATTTTTTTTAAGATTTCCTAGTTTTTCGTACTCAGTTAAGTCTTATACCGTTGGATTACTCAAAAAAAAGTCCTATACCGTTGGATTGCAAATTGGGTTATAACTGGGTTTTTTTCAGTTGCAAGTCGAGTTACAACTTAGATTTTTTTAGTTTTGAGTGGGGATATACAACTAAAAAATATTATCCAGATCGTTAGATTTGCTTGGTGATGTTTTGCTAGTTATCAATTGCAATATAAGTTGCAACTGTTATTTAATTGCATAATTTGACTAACAACGAAGTTAATTCTCAGTCGAGTGAGAAATAATCACAACCTATTTTTTTCCGTGGATAGATGATGTACAAGATACAGCGCCTTGCTTCATGTTACCTTCCCGCGTGCGGCCGGCAACACGTACCGCTGACATACGCGCTGTCCCCGACCGGTGGATCCAATCGACCGGTGCCTTTGAAGTTCAAAGTTTGAACTGCCGCGCGCCAATTCATCGTACCTTCCTTTCTTTGTTCCCTCCTCCCACGGTCCCGCTTTCTTCTCGCTCCGTGTCGCCGCCGCGGCTGCTGGATATATGTTGGCTTCTGCTATATATAAACGCCGGCAGAATATAAACATTCCGACTCATTCGTCTCGTCGAGAAAAGTCCAAGTGCTCCCAAATTGTAGCTAGCTATACCTATACGCACAGCGACGTTGGTCAAGTTGGTTGTGCGCGTAACTTGCTCTGGCATGGCTCTCGCGCTCAGGCCGTCCACCTCCACGTCTTCCTCGGCTCCGTCGTTGACCCAGCTGAGGCGACGCGGGGCGGCGACGGTGGCAGTATATTCTGGAATGCCGCGGAGGCCTGTGTTCAGGGCGCTCGCCGCAGCGGCGGCGGTGGCCACGCCCACGCCGGGGAGGCACCCGCCGCTCGCCCTGCCGCCCACGCCCACGTCCGTGGCAGATGCCATGTCCAGGGTCAGGGCCAAGGGCAAGGTACGTACGTGCAGGCGAAGAGCTTAATTTGCAGTATGTTTACGTGGCTTCGTGCCGATTGTGGCTAGCTTAATGAATGTTTTACCATCGCGTGCGCAGACGGCCTTCATTCCGTACATCACCGCCGGCGACCCGGACCTGGCGACCACCGCGGACGCGCTCAGGCTCCTTGACGGCCTCGGCGCCGACGTCATCGAGCTCGGCATGCCGTTCTCGGACCCCTCAGCCGACGGGGCCGTCATCCAGGCCTCGGCCAAGCGGGCGCTGGCGGCCGGCGCGACCACGGACGCCGTGATGGCGATGCTCAAGGAGGTGACGCCGGATCTGTCCTGCCCTGTGGTCATCTTCTCCTATTTCAACCCCATCGTCCGGCGAGGGACGGCTAGCTTTGCCACCGCAGCCAAAGAAGCCGGCGTCAAAGGTGAACTATTTGGCAAATCTCACGATCGATCAATTTGAACGTTTTGGAGTATAATTTATCTCTAGAGCCACATCAGTGGAATTTATCATATAGTTAATTGAATTAATTTGGCTCGGGTCATTGTTGAAGCAACACTTGCTAACTAGTTAGTTCTGAAAATGCTTAACTGAAGGTGTGATTATTTTCTTTCACGCATATGTTGTTTGTACAAATCTGACAACACAGTGTATTTACTGACGAGGCTTGCTTCAGTACAACCCTCTCTTCAAACTTAACAAAATCCAACCGGTATTGTTTAGGCCCATGTAATCCAAAACTCGGTATTCTCACGTATATGCATACGGTCGCCGCAAGACAGTCCAACGACGCAAAACAGTCCGACGCGAGCACCGCAAGATTGTCCGGCTAGCTTCGTTCCCAACGCGATGCATCAGACTGTCCGGGTTGCACCATCACGCCGCCGTCTAGCCTGCACGCCACCCCAACCATACCAGTACGGGCCTACGAAGCATTGCCGAGGCTTGTGTCGCTTCACAGTGCCTTGTGGCCGCCCATCACCTTTTCGCCCCTCCCGCCCAGCGGCCATGACCACCACCGCGCGGACGAATCGCCACCAATAATCTACGTACGTACTTAATCTACGTACGTACTTTAGATATAGTGTAAGAACATACTCAAACCGATAAAGTATCATACATACTTTCGTATGGTAGTATATTGGATACGGGTGTAACTACACCCAGGGGTAGGAAGTATTTATCCTATATATGTTGTGAAGTGTATAAGTAGATTGCCTAGCCTTTTCCATCAGTTCAGACTTTTGGTTCAAGTGGCTAGTGCATGAATCTTAACATGGTATCAGAGCCCCAGGTCTCGAGTTTAAATCCTGGCTTTCACAATTAAGCCTAAAAATTGTTGCCCTCTCTCTATAGCCACCATGCCCTGTTTCGTGTGCTCTTCTTCTTTCACGTGTTGACTTTCTCTTCTCCCGTCACACGCGAGTGGGGGTGTTGTGAAGTGTATAAGTAGATTGCCTAGCTCTTTCCATCAGTTCGGACTTTTGGTTCAAGTGGCTAGTGCATTAATCTTAACAATTTAGTATATGCGGCATATTTATATAATTTAGTTGATCATACGGTTTTATACAAGGCTAGGTATACCCGTTTAATATTAAATGAAGGGATATTAAGCGATTTCAGCCGTCCTTCTATTTAATATTAACAACTTGTTACATGTGTTCCAGGTCTTATCATACCTGATCTTCCATACGATGAGATACGCGCTTTCAGGAAAGAAGCCATCAAGAACAGTCTAGAGCTGGTATGTGCAAGCCGGCCCCTTCAACATCAATGAAATGCCAAGAGAACTCAGGATATCAAGTGTATAATCACTAACAAGTTGTGTTATTATTACTCAATGGCTGTAGATCCTACTGACAACACCAGCTACACCAGCAGACCGGATGAAAGAAATCACAAAGGCTTCTGAAGGGTTTGTTTACCTTGTAAGTGCATGGAGTACACAATTTGTTATAAAAACATTTTAAAGGATTTTTGTTTCAATTTTGGATTTTGGACCATGATCTCATGTTCAATATATTTGGTATACTTTATCGCATTATGAAGGTAAGTGTCATTGGGGTTACAGGAGCCCGAGCAACCGTGAATCCGCGTGTCGAGGATCTTCTTAAGGAGATTAGGCAGGTTCGTCGCTGAGAAATTTAAAATCTTCTAGTTTTTACCTTTTTGCTAGGAGCCAAATTTCAACTCGACATGTTCAAAGTATTGTTTCACGTCTCATTTTTTTTATTCGGTGCAGGTCACTGACAAAGCAGTAGCGGTTGGCTTTGGCATATCGACCCCGGAACATGTTAGCAAGGTAAATAGCATATACTAAAAGGTTCACCATCCATTTTTAATCATGACCGTAAAATCTCAAAAAAAAAATTTAGTTGCTGACTTTCCGTCCAAACACTAGATTGCAGAATGGGGTGCCGATGGAGTGATCATGTGCAGTGCAATGGTGAGACAGTTGGGTGAAGCAGCATCCTCAAGAGAAGGGTTGAAGAGGTTAGAAGTATATGCTAGGAGTTTGAAGGATGCGCTTCCATGATAAGTAACGATAGTAGTTAATTAGTTGATGGCGAGCCATCATGGTGGTCAAATTTTCAATTGGTACAGGCAGAGAAGCTACTTGTAGTTTTTGTATGGCAACAAACACTATTGTGTAATTGGTGTTTCATTTTATTCCTTTATTGATTAATTTGGGAGTGCTAATGTCTCCACTCCTTTCTTACTAGTTTGATAAACTAATCATCAATGGTTTGCCAACCATCTCGGGCGACTTTAATAATGAAGCCTCTTTAAGTTTGCTCCAACTTTCCTCTTAAGCGAGGCGAGAGAAAGTTTAAATGTGAACCATCGATTGTTGATTGATCGATATTAGGTTTGAAAATCTTGTTAAGAAAATGAAAACTCACTAACAAAGTTCTACCAAAAAAGGAAGATAATCAATCTATATGGGTACATCAGGTCCGCATGTAATTTCAGAAAACTTTGACAAATCAATTTAATCTACCAAATGTAAGTCAAGTGCGAGAAAAATTATAACTCTAGAGACTTCTTTTAAATATTAACCCAATGATATATGTTTCATGGTACAACGCATATATGGTTGAGGAAACTTATGTGCTTCTTAAAACACGTGCAGTCCTTATAAACCCCTACATGAGTATCAACCTATGTTTTCAGTTGTATGCTCTCATGCAAAATATTTGAATCCTTCATGTGAGCGACGCCTTGCAAGTTGTTCTTATCATATTATGATTGAATAATATAAAATGGCTACCTTGGCGAACATAAACAAAAAAAAGTATGTGAAACAGTTGGTTAAATTAAATGCTAAACAAAACTATAGATATAAAAAATTGGAATTTATTTTCTACATGCTAGTATCAACATAAAATATGGGCATATGAAAAAATAAAAGTTTTTATAAGTTATGATGTCTCAAAATAAAAAAATTCAATTTGGAAAAACAATTTATTTAAAAAAAAAGTGTGTCAAAAGAGCACCATATTTTCCACTATGAGACTTACATGATTTCTTTTGAACAAATAAAAAATAATAACTAAACATGTGTATATTCAAGTTTTATTCTTTCTTTCGATACATAGATTCTATAAATACAGGGGAGACAAGTATGTTTAATTACATGTACAAGCTACATGGGTTTCATCGAGTCTTTTTTTGCTGTACATGGGGCCACCCAGGATGGACAAAAGCACGAGTTTCTCGCTGAGTTAGTTTGTTCTTGAAAGGGGGAATCGATCCCTATGTTACACTATACGTGTTTATGTTTAACAGTATTATTGAAAGTCTAGATTTTAGAAGAATAGATTTAATTTCTTTTACATGAACAAGGGACCTCCCTATAATTCCATTTTATAGGAATGGATTTAAATTTTGGGAAGGCAATTTACTTGGGCCAACCATAGAGATATTCCCACTTACGAGAAGTTAGACATACCTCGAGTTAATCATAGAGATGTTCATTTTGGATATATATAGATACTATTAGTGCCTAGATCCATTTAAATTTTGATAAATTTTGAATAAACTTCATGGAATGGAGGGAGTACATTATAGAAGAGAGGATGTGAGGATGTAAATATGTAATGGAAAGTAGGTTCGGGTGTGATTCTACAAGATGATTCTAGTCATATAATTTTACCACTTGTAGTCTCTGTTGAGGTGTGAAGATGCGCTAGAAGTAGAAATACAAGCATGATTGGAAGGACTAATGCTATCCCTCCAATACAGGGAGTTGCCAATCATCAATGACACGGATTGTTCCCATCAAGTTGCGGCGGTCCAAGATCACTCTCTTGATCCTTCGTCACTCATGCATCTTTTTTGGAGATTAAATGATTGTCTAATCAAAATAGAGTTTGCAAATTTATAAAGAGTGGATATGTCACAGATTAGCGTTAGTCACTGCCTCGCTAATTTAGCGGGAGCAGAAGCCAAACTGTCATATAGCTAGGTTTAGGCCCTAATATCATGCTTCAGGAGCTGGAACTTGAGCATCATGTAACCTTTTCTGAGTAATGAATTCCTCTTTTACCTGAAAAAAAAATGTAATGGAAAGCGTAACAGGAAGAAATTCGATGGTAGGATAGTCCCCGTAGACAGGCCGGGAGTCGATATATGCCCGGCTGCTCCTTCTTCGTGGGCTTGGACTATACCTGAGCATTTCTCGGGCCGGGCCGACCAAAGCCCGACGGGAAAAATCTTGGCCCAGGCCCGGCCCGGCCCGACCGTCGGGCCGGAAATCTTGGCCCAAGCCCAGCCCATCATAAGGAAAGGCCGTCAGGCCTCGGGCCTCGGGCTGGGCCGCTTCCTTAAATCACGTAAAATCATGGCCCAGGCCCAGCCCGGCCCAGCCATCGGGCCAAAAATCAGGCCCAGGCCCAGGCCTGGCCCACGGGCATGGTCGGGTCGGGCTTGGCCCGGGAATTTTGGGCCGGGGCGGGTCGGGCCGACCGGGCTGGGCTGCCCATGGCCAGGTCTAGCTTGGACCCGGAACTAGTCCGTCACTTGGGTCGCTAACACTGCTTGCTTATTTGACATTTCAGCCCTGGAGGAAGGGCGCTCCACAGTCCATTCGTTCCTCGAAGGCTCGAACGTTCGACGACGAAGACAGCTCTGGACTTCCTCGTTAACCTGGTACTACTCCAGCACTGTAGCAGCCGTGGACCCGTGTCACACGTGTGCTCCGTCGAAGTGCACGCACGAGCGCCGTGCCGTGGCAACACTGGTCGTGCACGTTCCTATTGGGGTGAATGGATCTTTGGCTTCCTCCTGGAGTGCCCTGAATCTGGACTGAACTCTACTCATGTCGCCGTCGTGGCCATGGCTAGCTCAGCTGCGATCCAGCTCCGTGCTCCTGCTGACTGCCTGCTATATAAGCGCACACAGACCACCACCCTACACACAACGAGACCCACTCAAGTGTTTCTTCTAGTACATTCGCTCCGACGCGCACGTATATATAGAGTCTAGCTACTTAAGCAGTTAAGCTACGCAGGCTGAAGCTACTTCTCCAAGCAACAACTAGCTACATGGCTTTCGCACTCGAGGCGTCCGCGTCCCAGTCGTCCTCGGCCGCGCTGAGCCAGCCGGGGCGTCACGGTGCAGTGGCGGCTGCGATGGTGACCGTGCCGAGGAGGTTTACGGTCAGGGCCGTCGCCGCCGCCACGTCGGGGGCCTCGATCGACCCGGCAGTGGCCATGTCAACGCCAGTGAGGCTGGTTGTCACGGCGCCGCGCGTTCCGTCGGCAGCGCCCGTGCCAGTCGCTGGCAGGCGCGCTCTATCGGTGGCGCAGACGCTGTCCAAGATCAAAGAGGAGGGCAAGGTACGTCCGTCCGTGAGTCCATGTCGGTATTTCACTAATTATTGCATCATGTGCGTAAGCACACAAGAAAGGATAGACCTGTAGAAGTTTAGATGCTTAAGTTGAAGTATTAACCATTGATCGTGTGCATGCAGACTGCGTTCATCCCGTACATCACCGCCGGAGACCCCGACCTGGAGACGACGGCGGAGGCGCTGAGGCTGCTCGACGCCTGCGGTGCCGACGTCATCGAGCTCGGCATGCCCTTCTCCGACCCCTACGCCGACGGGCCCATCATCCAGGCCTCCGCGGCGAGAGCGCTGGCCGGCGGGACGACTATTGACGCCGTGCTGTTCATGTTGAAGGAGGTGACGCCGGAGCTGACCTGCCCGGTCGTGCTCTTCTCGTATCTCGGGCCCATTGTACGACGGGGCGCGGCAAACTTCACCGCCGCAGTCAAAGAAGCGGGTGTGCGGGGTCTTATAGTGCCTGATCTTCCTTTATGCTGAGACGTGTGAGTTCAGGAACGAAGCCATCAGGAACGGCCTGGAACTGGTAATTTGCACGATCCTTGCAACAACATATCTGAAGGAACAAAAGAAGGAACTGTGTAGTAATAATTGTTAACGGTTTTTTGTTGGTTGCAGGTGCTGCTTACAACACCAACCACACCTGCAGAGAGAACCAAGGCGATCGCAGAAGCTTCACAGGGGTTCGTTTATCTTGTAAGTGTCACCGGAGTAACAGGTCCACGAGCAACTGTGGACCCGCGTGTCAAAGATCGTCTCAGGGAGATTAAGCAGGTCTGCATTAATATTTTAAAACTCACCTAAAGTTTTAAAGAATTTTTATTATCCTATCCATGTGCTCATAGGTTTCGATTGTCCACAGGTTACCGACAAAGCTGTGGCTGTAGGCTTTGGCATATCCACACCTGAACATGTTAGACAGGTAAAATCCTTATTGATGTATAAATATATTTACCAGTTTGTTAAAAAAATTACCAGAAATTATTGAAATTCTACTGAGAAGTTTAACATAACAACTAAACTTTTACAATTGGACTCAGGTTGCAGATTGGGGTGCAGATGCAGTGATCATCGGCAGTGCAATGGTGAAACAGTTGGGCGAAGCAGCTTCTCCAAGAGAAGGGTTAAAGAGGCTGGAAGAATACGCCAAAAGCTTAAAGGATGCATTGCCATAGTATATGTATATAGAAAATGCAAGTTAATTAACTGGTTTTCATATATACATATATTTCTAAAGGCAAAACAAGTTAGTTGGATCAGCGAGCGAGCTTGGTGATCAAACATATGAGGGTTCACATAGTTTTTGATGCATCAACAGATTCAGTCTAATTGAGAAGTACGGAACTATTCTTGGAGAATGTGAGAAATATATTGGAACAGATTATATGATATTCGATACACCTCGATTAGCTTTTAGAGGCACAACCTATATATGTGTTTCCTTCATGTTAATACAATATCACGTGTATTTTGTTGTATGATTTATCAGGTGGCCTCACAACCATGCATAACATGTCATGTAGTTTATGTGTTGGGGTAACTACTATCATCTTCTTTGTTGCCCAAATGTACATAACCTTTTAGGAAATTATTAAGTAGGTCAGTGTTCCCATTTTGGAACAATAAATTAAGACTGGATCGATCACGAGATTTCTGTGTATTCATGACGAGTCGATCTCAAAGCCGAACAATTTATTGCACATGAAACAACACTTGCCATACCAACAATCTGAATCAAAACAAAAATCTTACATCTTATGTTAGCAGCCAAGGCCCACGAAGGGACCAAGACTCAAAATGTTGTAGAGGAGAGGCTCAAGAGGGTGAGAACCGTACCTACGCGAGTAGCTGGCAAGCAATGGCATAACGCGTGAGGTGTAGAAGTAGGTATAAGTATCTGGTTGGTTGTAATGTGTTGTTTGACTTGGAATGGCTAAGACTGATTCTTTCTTATACCGCAATTTGCGGATCCTTGTAAGCTACAAATGTGAAGGAGGTTGGGAGGTTAATGTTGGAATTTTGGCCCATATTGGACCAACACAATAAATATTCCAGAAATTCCTAATAAATCCTAGAGGCTCACATGGCCCATTCATGCATGGCAGGGGTGGGACAAAAGTTTAGTCCCACATTGCTGAAAAAGAGTTGGAGCAGCTTATAAGGGGAGCTCTTCATACCATTTGTAAGAGAGAAATAATAGGAAGAAATAGGAGCTGACCACACGCGCTCCTCCTCCGACGACGCCGCTCGCTCGCCTCGTCACGACACATCGCGCCGTGGTTTGCGAGAATGCCTCGAGCCGAGAGCCTCTCTCTCTTTCTTTTTGCCACTCATGAACGGGTATATGAACAGACGCTAGAAACTGAAACGATTTTCAGTGGGTTTTGAATACGTAGGCTGTTCAGCTTCGACTGCTGCCTGTTCGGTTCACCTCCCTGACCCTTCGTTTCATCTCCTCGCGTGACTTGTTCGGCTCCTCTCTCTGTGCCTATAAAAGAGGTCGCTCCTCTCCAGAGACACATTACGAGACACAACACCATATGCGCCTACCACTCGGTTCCAGAGCTTTGCGCCGCCGCTCAAGACTTCTCCATCCCGTCTACCGGCGTGCACCGCTGGACGGGACAGCAGGCCTCCGGAACCCCGTCTCTTGTGATCCTGTCCGGGAGATAGGCGATAAGGTTTTTGGGGAGCGCTCTAGCACGACTGCTGGCTTCGACATCGACACGGAGGCCGACGACTACTTCCCCAACGACGACTTCTTCCCGACATCAGCAACCTCTTCAGCGACATGGCTCTCAACGGCGACAATGTCAACGCTGGTTCCTCTTCTGCACCGTATGTATTCTTCTCTTCCTTTTGTGAGATCATGATGCTCTTCCTTATCCTAGCAACATGTTCAGGCTCGTTATCAGGAAACATATTGCTCTTATCAATCAGTTTAGATTTGTTGATCCTTTACTCTATGGTGATTTGCATGACTAGTTTAATCTCAAACCTTTTAGTCATGTTTTATCCACTGTTTTCTTTGATTAAATTATGGGGAAAATTGCTAATATATTCAACAATCCAAAAACCTTATAGGCATTATTCCCCGGTTAGCTTTGCTTCATCTCTTAAGCCTCCTCCTTTCGAGGGCGTGAATTACAAGAGGTGGCGTGCGAGAGCTATTCTCTGGCTTACAACCATGAGATGCTTTGACGCCACTAAGGGCAAGCCTGAAGGAGAGCTTACTCCCCTCGAGGAGAAAGCTTTTGAGGATGCCGACACCCTTCTGAGGGGTGCTATCATCAGCGTTCTTGGTGAGAACATTGTTGACTCGTATTTGTCCATCTCTACGGGCAAGGATATGTGGGACGCAATCGAGGCCAAGTTTGGGGTCTCGGATGCGGGCAGTGAACTGTATGTCATGGAACAGTTTTATGACTTCAAGATGACTAATGAGCGCTCCATCGTTGAGCAGGCTCATGAGATACAGTCCATTGCTAAGGAACTTGAGCAGTTCACTTGTGTGTTGTCGGACAAGTTTATTGCCGGAGGTATCATTGCCAAGCTTCCTCCTTCATGGAGGAATTTTGCTACTTCTCTGAAGCACAAGAGACAAGAGTTCTCCACTACGGATCTCATTGGGTCTCTTGACGTGGAAGAAAAGGCAAGGGCAAAAGACACACGTGCTCGAGGTGTTGAGGGAGGTTCTAGTGCCAACTTGGTACAGAAGAAGAACTTCCAATCCTACAAGTCCAAGAACAAGAACAAGTATGATGGCAAAGGAAAATTTGATGGGAAGAACAAGGCCTCACAGTCTACCAATTTCAAAAGGAAGACCGATAAGAAGAAAGGAGTATGCCACGTCTGTGGTGATCCTGATCATTGGGCTCCCAATTGCCCAAACCGCTTTGACAAGCGTCAGCAAGGAAAGGGCGGCAAGACTGCCAATGTTGTCATTGGAGACACTGAGATGAAGGATGTTGGGTATGGTATATTTCCTACTGTCCTTTCAATATGTCATTCTCCTGAATGGTGGATTGACACAGGTGCCAATGTACACGTTTGTGCTGATATCTCCATGTTTTCTTCTTATCAGGTCGCAGGGACTTCCTCCGTGCTGATGGGCAACGGCTCGCATGCTACTGTTCGTGGTGTTGGTACGGTCGATCTGAAGTTCACTTCGGGGAAGATCGTGCGCCTGAAGAATGTGCATCATGTCCCTTCTATCAATAAAAATCTTGTTAGCGGATCGCTTCTATGTCGTGATGGCTACAAGATTGTGTTTGAGTCCAATAAATTTGTTGTGTCAAAATTTGGAACCTTTGTTGGTAAAGGCTATGAGTGCGGAGGCTTGTTCCGCTTATCCCTGTCAGACGTTTGTAATAAAGTTGTTAATCATATTTGCACCAACATTGAGACAAATGTTTGGCATTCACGTCTTTGTCATGTTAATTTTGGTTGTATGACGCGGCTAGCTAAACTGAATTTAATTCCGAGTTTCAATAATGTAAAGGGTTCTAAGTGTCAAGTGTGTGTTCAAGCTAAGCAACCTCGCAAGTCTCATACGACTGCGGAGGTAAGAAATTTGGCACCTCTAGAACTCATACATTCAGATATTTGCGAAATGAATGGTGTGTTGACAAAAGGTGGAAAGAAATACTTCATGACGTTCATTGATGACTCAACTAGATATTGTTATGTGTATCTTCTGAAATCGAAAGATGAGGCGTTAAGTTTCTTCAAAATCTATAAAGCTGAAACAGAAAATCAACTTGAACGAAAGATCAAGCGGCTTAGGTCTGATCGTGGCGGAGAGTATTTCTCAAATGAGTTTGACTCATTTTGTGTGGAACATGGTATAATCCATGAGAGGACGCCTCCCTACTCACCTCAGTCAAATGGGGTGGCCGAAAGAAAGAACCGCACTCTAACTGATTTGGTTAACGCCATGTTAGACACATCGGGCCTCTACAAGGCATGGTGGGGGAGGCGATATTGACTGCGTGTCATGTCCTAAACCGAGTTCCCACAAAGAATAAGGAAATAACTCCATTCGAGGAATGGGAGAAGAAAAGATTGAAACTCTCTTACCTACGGACTTGGGGATGTTTGGCTAAAGTCAATGTGCCAATTCCCAAGAAGCGCAAGCTTGGACCAAAAACTGTTGATTGTGTTTTTCTGGGCTATGCTTTTCATAGCATTGGCTATAGATTCTTGATAGTAAAGTCTGAGGTATCCGACATGAACGTTGGTACAATCATGGAGTCGAATGATGCGACTTTCTTTGAGGATATATTTCCCATGAAGGATATGCCTAGCTCATCGATTCAGGGGTTGCCTAGTACATCTATCCAGGATTTCGCTACAATTCCTGAATCCACCATTCCGATAGAACACCTTGAGAATCCTGAGGAGGATAACAATGAAGTTCCTAAAAGGAGTAAGAGACAGAGGACTGCGAAGTCCTTTGGTAATGATTTCATTGTGTATCTCGTGGATGACACTCCCACTTCTATTTCAGAAGCATATGCATCTCCAGATGCTGACTACTGGAAGGAAGCTGTCCGAAGTGAGATGGATTCCATTTTGGCTAATGGAACTTGGGAGATTACTGATCGTCCTTATGGGTGCAAACCTGTAGGATGTAAATGGGTGTTTAAGAAGAAGCTTAGGCCTGATGGTACAATTGAAAAGTACAAGGCACGGCTTGTGGCCAAGGGTTATACCCAAAAGGAAGGTGAAGACTTCTTTGATACTTACTCACCTGTAGCCAGATTGACTACCATTAGAGTACTACTATCACTGGCTCCCTCCTACGGCCTTCTCATTCATCAAATGGATGTTAAGACAGCTTTCCTAAATGGAGAGTTGGATGAGGAAATTTACATGGACCAGCCAGATGGATTTGTAGTAAATGGTCAAGAAGGAAAGGTGTGCAAATTGTTGAAGTCTTTATATGGTCTGAAGCAAGCACCTAAGCAGTGGCATGAAAAGTTCGAAAGAACTTTAACCGCAAAAGGTTTTATTGTAAATGAAGCTGATAAATGTGTGTACTATCGCCATGGTGGGGGCGAAGGAGTCATTCTTTGCTTGTACGTCGATGACATACTGATTTTCGGAACCAACCTGAATATCATCAAGAAGACCAAGGATTTCTTATCTCGCTGCTTTGAGATGAAGGATCTTGGGGTAGCTGATGTAATCTTAAACATCAAGCTGTTGAAGGATGAAAATGGTGGGATTACACTGCTTCAATCTCACTATGTGGAAAAGATCTTGAGTCGTTTTGGGTATAGCGAGTGCAAGTCTTGTCCAACGCCTTATGATCCTAGTGTGCTGCTTAGAAAGAATAAAGCGACTGCTAGAGATCTACTGAGATATTCTTAGATTATTGGCTCGCTTATGTATTTGGCTAGCGCTACGAGGCCTGACATCGCCTTTGTTGTGAGCAAACTTAGTCGATTTGTCTCAAATCCTGGCGATGATCACTGGCATGCTCTTGAAAGAGTGATGCACTATCTAAAAGGCACTACGAGTTATGGCATTCACTATACTGGGTATCCGAGGGTACTAGAGGGCTATAGTGACTCAAACTGGATTTCTGATGGATGAGATTAAGGCCACTAGTGGATATGTATTTACACTTGGTGGTGGCGCTGTTTCTTGGAAGTCTTGCAAGCAGACCATCTTAACGAGGTCAACAATGGAAGCAGAACTCACAGCATTAGACACAGCCATGTTGAAGCAGAGTGGCTCCGTGAACTCTTGATGAACTTACCCGTGGTTGAGAAACCAATACCCGCTATCCCAATGAACTGTGATAATCAAACTGTGATCATCAAGGTTAACAGTTCTAAGGATAATATGAAGTCATCAAGGCATGTGAAGAGGAGATTAAAATCTGTCAGAAAAATGAGAAACTCCGGAGTTATTGCATTGGATTATATCCATACGTCTAGAAATCTGGCAGACCCCTTCACAAAGGGTCTATCACGTAACGTGATAGATAATGCATCAAAGGAGATGGGTATGAGACCCACCGTTTAAGTTGTCCACAGTGGTAACCCATTCTATGTGATCGGAGATCCCGTGAATTAGAACTGGGAGACAAGTTGTATGTCAACTGAGAGGAAAGTATCCTTACTCCTTGTATGATACCACTCCGTAAAAGATGCAATACTTTCCTAATCTGCACGGTAGGCTGATCTATCTTAATGTGTTCTAAGTTGCTTATTTAAGCACAGATGTTGTCCTGCAGAACATCCGTTGAAGAACACACCTATATGAGTTTGGTTGTTAAAACGTCGCAACCTATGAGAGTTGGGTGCTTTCTAATAAACTCATGAAAGGCCATGGAGTATGACGCATAAGCTCCACCCACGGGGAAGCCCTGCGACGGCCTAGTACCGGTCAAGGCTCTTTGTGAAGCTAGATTAGCAGAAAACTTGCAGTTCAAGGCTTAGTCCACTGTTCAAGTAGCAGTCTAGTGTAACATAGAGTTCTGGTGAAAGTTCAACTTAACAGTCTTCGCTATAGTACCGGTATATAAAACAATGTTTTGGAACCAAAGGCAAATTCTATGTGCCTCTAGGATCTGGTGGGGGATTGTTGGAATTTTGGCCCATATTGGACCAACACAATAAATATTCCAGAAATTCCTAATAAATCCTAGAGGCCCACATGGCCCATTCATGCATGGCGGGGGTGGGACAAAAGTTTAGTCCCACATTGCTAGTTGAAGAAGAGTTGGAGCAGCTTATAAGGGGAGCTCTTCATACCATTTGTAAGAGAGAAATAATAGGAGGAAATAGGAGCTGATCACACGCGCGCTCCTCCTCCGACGACGCCGCTCGCTCGCCTCGTCACGACACATCGCGCCGCGGTTTGCGAGAATGCCTCGAGCCGAGAGCCTCTCTCTCTTTCTTTTTGCCACTCATGAACGGGTATATGAACAGACGCTAGAAACTGAAACGATTTTCAGTGGGTTTTGAATACGTAGGCTGTTCAGCTTCGACTGCTGCCTGTTCGGTTCACCTCCCCGACCCTTCGTTTCATCTCCTCGCGTGACTTGTTCGGCTCCTCTCTCTGTGCCTATAAAAGAGGTCGCTCCTCTCCAGAGACACATTACGAGACACAACACCATATGCGCCTACCACTCGGTTCCTTTTTGCGCCGCTCAAGACTTCTCCATCCCGTCTACCGGCGTGCACCGCTGGACGGGAAAGCAGGCCTCCGGAACCCCGTCTCTTGTGATCCTGCACGGGAGAGAGGCGATAAGGTTTTTGGGAGCGCTCTAGCGCTGCTGGCTTCGACATCGACACGGAGGCCGACGACTACTTCCCCAACGACGACTTCTTCCCGACATCAGCAACCTCTTCAGCGACATGGCTCTCAACGGAGACAACGTCAACGCTGGTTCCTCTTCTGCACCGTATGTCTTCTTCTCTTCCTTTTGTGAGATCATGATGCTCTTCCTTATCCTAGCAACATGTTCAGGCTCGTTATCAGGAAACATATTGCTCTTATCAATCAGTTTAAATTTGTTGATCCTTTACTCTATGGTGATTTGCATGACTAGTTTAATCTCAAACCTTTTAGTCATGTTTTATACACTGTTTTCTTTGATTAAATTATGGGGAAAATTGCTAATATATTCAACAGTTAATCTAAGCTACTAAGACAATTATGTGATCTACTTGTGTTCCAATCGATTTGAGTTCCTATCCTAGCCAATTCTGTCGTTGGGATCTTACAATTGGTGTCACACCCAGGTTTGGGAGCATAAGGAGTGTCTCATCTGCACTTTTGATCTCTACTTGTATAGTTGGAGCAGATGGTTGCATCCAGTAGCCATAAATTCTCGCTGATCCAGACGGAGAAGAAAAAATGCCATAGTTGTATCAGTGGGAGGCCAGATAAACAAGTTGCATATAATTAAACGTGCCCACATTATTAAAGACAATGTTATACCTGCACCTCCATATAGACCAACATAAGGCCGAAACTCCTCTTAATAGATGCTCGATAATCTCATCAATGTGTATCGAAAATACACGTGCATAAGAGCATCTCCACCGACGCGCCCCATAGCGGTCCCGATAGCGTTTTAGGGGCCGGTGGCGAAAATGGGCTCACACCGACGCGCTCCAAAAGGGGCTGACACTTTTTCAAGCCCAATAGAAGCACCGACAACCCCGTGCCGGCCCCTTCATGAAGGGCATGAATCAGGCGCGCCGGCGCCTCGCGAGACGGAATTTTTTGGGAGTGGGAGCCACCTTTCAGCCACACATCCCAAAAGTATACATATTTTCCACCAAAACCCCATCCCCTTCGCCGCTCATTTATCCCATCCAGCCTCCAACCCGAAAAACCCTCGCCGCCTTCATGCCACCAAAGAGAAAGGCTCCGGCAAAGGCAATGAAGGCGCCGACGAAGGCGCCGCCGAAGCCGCGCACCGTCGCGCCGAAGGAGAAGCCGGAGAACATGTCGCAGGAGGCGTGGGAGGACGAGAAACGCCGCTGCTCCTTTGCGATGGCCGACCGCAGGAGGCGCCGCCTCGCAGCTCTTGAAGCCATGAAAGCGGCGTCTGCTGCAGAAGTGTGCCTCAACTTGGACGCCGGCCACAACTTCTCGAGCTCACCGTCGTTGTCGGGGTACTACGCGGAGGGGCCGTCGCTCTCACAGATGCGGCTGTCGCAGATGGACGGTCGCGCCCGCTACTCCCCCGAGTGCGCCGACCCTTCGACCCCAACGCGCCGTTCTCGCCAGATTCGGCGCCAAGGGGCAGCTGCGCCTTTCGCTTGGGCGTGGACCTGAAGTCGTCTCCTAACCTGCACCGCTCCGGAAGCACCGACGGCCACGTGACAGACGGCATCGGCCTTCCCCGCCACCTCTTCACCGACGAGAGCAGGAGCTCCCACCAGGTGTTCGGTAGCACGTCCGACGTGTCCATGGGCGAGCACGAGGTGAGTTTCGTTACTTTTTATGTGTTATGTGCATCGTAGACACCGCCAACGACTCAAAGTAGGTAACTTGTTGCGTAGATTGCCTCCGGGAACGAGATCCTCACCGGTTTCATGCGCGGCCACACCTACGAACCCCCCGTCGACGAGTATGAAGAAGAGGCTGAGGAGGACGAAGGTGAGGAGGAGGTCCGGGAGGAGCTGATCGATGCCGACACAGGCGTGACCATGACGACGACGACGAACAGGCAGACCGGCGGAACTCGTGGTCGAAGGTGGAGGTCTTTGGAGGATGAATGTCTCATCGACGCGTGGAATCAAGTGAACTTTTGCCCCATCACCGGCGCCAACCAATCCTCCGACAAGTACTACAAGCGCATCCTCGATTCATTCAACGAGAAGAACTATGGTGAGTACGCCACCATCAACATGATCCATAAAGAGGGCGCCCTCTACCACCGTTGGAACATCATCAAGGCGGCGTGTAGGAAGTTCCATGGCTACTATGAGACGATTAAGGGCCGGAAGGAGAACGGCAAGACGATGGTGGTTTGGGTATGATCTACGTCCATTTGGTGATGTCTATTTCATAATGCATCATAGTGTATCTATTTGATGATCCATATTGTTCTATATCTTGTTATTGCATCATGTATTGTTAGATTCTAAACGCCCTCGCGATGTACAAGTACAAACACGCGGACAAAAATTTCCCCTTCATGCATTGCTTCAACAAGCTACAAGATTGCAAGAAATGGGACAACATCTGCCACACTCTCAACAAGGACGGGGAAGATGGGCCGGTCGATCCATCCGGCGCCTCCACCGGCGCCCCGTTGGCAACAAGAAGCCCAAGGCCGAGAGGAATGCGGCGCCGGCATTGGCCGCCATGGACGCCTCCCTCGAGAAGATGATATCTTCCTTCTCAGTGGAGAACAAGGAAGCGACGGATAAGGTCGCCGTCGTCTGGAAGGCAATCCTCGACAAGAAGACATGAAGATCGAGTTCGAGAGGGAGAAGGTGGAGGTGGCGAAGATGGAAGCTCACGCCGCTGCCATGAAGGCCACCAACGAAGCGACGCAGCTTTCGTTGGCCAAGATGTCTCAAGAATCCAATATCTTGGTAGCCGACATGGAGAAGATGGACCCGTTGGCGAGGGCGTGGCACGAAATGTACCGCGAGCGCATCGGCCAAGAGGTGCTGGCGGCGGGAGCTGCGTCGGCGTCTCCCCCGGCACCCTCGACGTTCATGTCTCCGCCGGCACCGTCGACGTTCATGCATCCCCCGGCGACCGTGGATCCTGTTGCAGCGACGGAGCTGCCGCCGGGGCTCGCCGACGATGAGGTCGTCGAGATTGAGCCGCCCATGGCCCCGTTCATCTGATCATTTGGCCTGGAAGCTGAAGTTGTTTTTTGTAGCCGGACTAGACGGCGATTCGGCGGCCGTATATTGGCCCAAACTTCATATTCGAAAACTTATTCGAATTTGGTGGTCGTGTGTTGGCCCAAACTTTAAATTTAAAAACTTATTCAAATTTCTATGCTTTTGTTTGAATTTTTAATTCAAATCATCTATCGAGGCTGTCGTATGGGGCGTGCCGGTGTGGGAGCAGCTCCTCCAAATAAAGGATGTTGTGTCGACTTCTCCATACGACAGTGCCGACGGTCATCATGCCGACGACTATTTAGGGAGCCCATGTGAAGATGCTCTAAGCTGAATTGTTGGAGCAGGTTAAAAACACGCAAGAAACGTGTTAAATGATGCAGAGGAAAACACGCAAGTAGGTATATGTGTGCCAGCGCATCGTCGTACAGTCCTTCGTCTGATGCACCAGGTGTACGTCCAAATCTAGCCTGTCTGTTTGACGTTCCAGCCGTGGAGAGAGGGCACACATCGTGTTTGGGTAATTGGAGTAGAGCTCACTCGCATTGTTTCAGTCTTCCACCCAGTCACACACGTGTAAGCCATTTAGGCATGAAGCTAGCAAGAACAACCTGGAGCTTGTGGGTGTTCAGCCTTCTTCAACATTTGAAACAGAGCAGGATGTAGTTTCAGCGATTTGACGCAAAAAAACAGAGCACGTCCTCATGCACTCTCGACCGCCACGGATGATACGCTGCAACTCATGTTAAAGGAGGCTGGACGGAAGCATGATATGCAAGATAATTCGGCTAGCGCTTTTGAGACCCGAAGCCTCGATTTGTCAGGAGAAACCTCGTCGGAGGTTCAAACGACCATGGGTTGAACTTGGCCGAATTTGGCCGCTCCAAGCTCGATTATTTATCTCTTATAGTATCTATGCGAAGTCGCCAAAAAACGGTAGCAGGAACAAAGGTATCAGGAAAAAAGTAGATGCATTGATGTTTGTTGATTGTTTGCTTAATTTCAATCGATCGTCGCCTCTTACATATATAATCAAGATACAACTATGCTTATGTCCTGCTTTTTGTCTTGGCTCTCGAAATTTCTTCATAACTCGGATGGAGACGCGACAAAAGGAAAAATTATACATCTCGAAGAGTCAAAAAACTCTCATGTGGATCACTTTTCGATCTAACATTGTCTTGATGCGTTTCCGGATCCATCTTTAGATTCAGGTCGGATCCGTCACAGCAAGATGTCACCCGGATCTTGCCAAGGCTCTGCGGCTTGCAAGCTATGTCAGATCCTGATGAACTCAAAATCAAAGTTGTACATCATGACGATACAAATAACTTCCGTGTTGAGCTTTATCTCATCCATTACCATTCTGGCTTGCTTTGGTCGACAAGATGAAAAAAATGGGTGCTAACAAAATGAATGGTTGTAGGTCCTACATAAAACACATACCAGGCCAGCATAGAGGACGAAGGACATTGCACAAGCTTCTCAACGGTTCGTTTACCATGTAAGTGACAACAGAGTTACAGGTCCACGAGCCACCAACGTGTCAAAGATCATCTCAAAAGGATCAAGCAGGTAGTCGCTAGTAAGAAAACCCTTATAAATTAACAATATTACGTGGTGACACGTCTTTCTTTAAACTAACACGTCACCTGTATTTTTCCTAAATATGTGTGGCGTGCCAAAATACTGGTACTTCACCAGTATTTACTTTGCAGCGTAAGAAAAATGGTAAGCCACCAAGCTGGTGGGTCCTAGTGGCCCACTACCAAAATTTTGTGGCGTTGCTCGTGTAGGTGGCGTGCCCCAGTGGCCCACTAGTTGTCGTGTGGTCCACACGTCCATTTCCCTACTCGATCGGCCGCATCTCCTCACTCCTCTCCACACACACTCGACCTGCCTCATCGCATGCTGCCCCTTGATACGTCTCAAACGTATCTATAATTTCTTATGTTCCATGCTATTTTTATTATAATACTTGAATGTTTTATACATATTTTACAGCATTATTATACATTTTCCGGCACTAACCTATTAACAAGATGCGAAGTGCCAGTTGCTGTTTTCTGCTGTTTTTGATTTCAGAAATCCTAGTAAGGAAATATTCTCGGAATTGGACGAAATCAACGCCCAGGGTCCTATTTTTGCACGAAGCTTCCAGAAGACCGAAGGAGGTACGAAGTGGGGCCACGAGGGGGCCACACAACAGGGCGGCGCGCCCAAGCCCTGGCCGCGCCGGCCTGGTGTGTGGGGCCCTCGTGCCGCCACTTGACCTACCCTTCCGCCTACAAATAGCCTTCGTCGCGAAACCCCCGTACCGAGAGCCACGATACGGAAAACCTTCCAGACACCGCCGTCGCGAATCCCATCTCGGTGGATTCAGGAGATCGCCTCCGGCACCCTGCCGGAGAGGGAATCATCACCGGAGGGGCTCTACATCATCATGCCCGCCTCCGGATTGATGCGTAAGTAGTTCATCCTTGGACTATGGGTCCATAGCGTAGCTAGATGGTTGTCTTCTCCGCTTGTGCTATCATTGTTTAGATCTTGTGAGCTGCCTAATATGATCAAGATCATCTATTTGTAATGCTACATGTTGTGTTTGGCGGGATCCGATGAATATAGAATATTATGTTAAGTTGATTATCAATCTATCATATATGTGTTGTTTATGTTCTTGCATGCTCTCCGTTGCTAGTAGAGGCTCTGGCCAAGTTGATACTTGTAACTCCAAGAGGGAATATTTATGCTCGATAGTGGGTTCATGCCTCCATTGAATCTGAGACAGTGACAGAAAGTTCTAAGATTGTGGATGTGTTGCTACTAGGGATAAAACATTGATGCTTTGTCTAAGGATATTTGTGTTGATTACATTACGCACCATACTTAATGCAATTATCTGTTGTTTACAACTTAATACCGGAAGGGGTTCGGATGATAACCTGAAGGTGGATTATTTAGGCATAGATGCATGCTGGATAGCGGTCTATGTACTTTGTCGTAATGCCCTGATTAAATCACATAGTAATCATCGTTGATATGTATTGAATCTTTATTTGTCAATTGCCCGCCTGTAATTTGTTCACCCAGCATGTTAGTTATCTTATTGGAGAGACACCTCTAGTGAACTGTGGACCCCGGTCCATTCTTTTACATCTGAATAAATTCTACTGTTTTTACTGTTCTTTGCAAACAAACATCATCTTCCACTCGATACGTTTAATCCTTTGTTTTCAGCTAGCCGGTGAGATTGACAACCTCACTGTTACGTTGGGGCAAAGTACTTTGATTGTGTTGTGCAGGTTCCACGTTGGCGCCGGTTTCACTGGTGTTGCGCCGCACTACATTCCTCCACCAACAACCTTCACGTGCTTCTTGGCTCCTACTGGTTCGATAACCTTGGTTTCATACTGAGGGAAACTTACTGCTGTGCGCATCATACCTTCCTTTTGGGGTTCCCAACGGACGTGTACATCTACGCGCATCACCCCTCGTGCATCCATGCCACCATGACGCACGGATCCGGCCCTCCACACCTCCGCGTAAATGCCACATCCGCTTTGTCACGTTCGCATCGCTGCCACACCACTCCAACCTTCGCATGCGCTGCAACGCCAGTCTGACAGACATCATCATCGCCTCGTCGTCGCCCCTTCCGCATCGCATCACCGTCGCCCCCTCCGCATCGCCTCAGCGAGTGTCAGCCAAAGTTCCGTGGCGTGCACAAATAATACAAAATAACGAACATTGGAGGAAGAGATCACCATCAATAACAAGAAGCTCTACCTTGGCATGTGGTCGAACCCAGAGGAGGGGGCGCATTGCCTACTAATGTATGGTGGTGCAGATTTTATCGGATAGAGCACAACGCAGCTTCCATGATGAAAGACACGTTACACACTTACTCGCATCGACGAGTATGAGGGTTGCCACCAAGGCCAAGGAGGAGCAGCACCGCCAGGCTAAGGCTCATCTCTTCGACCCCGAAGTGGCGCGTATCTTTAGGTTGAAGCCTTGTGTGATGGAGCACAACCGCCAGATGCTCTCCTCTTCCTCCTCTTCCACTTTTCCACCTTCTCTCCCTCCTCCTTCCTCTCTCTCCCTCCGGCGACCACCTCCTCGACCTCCCTCCGGCGAGCTACTCCCAGCGACCACCTCCTCGACCTCCCTATGACGATCTATTCCTGGTGGCCACCTCCTCGGCTGCACTCCCTCCAGCGAACCTCCTGTGAGACGACCACGACGACGAACGACTAGATCTAGATCTAAATCTAGATCTAGATCGGCTTTTTTTAGATTCTGATAAATCATGTTACCTTCGGCATACTAGGATGGTGCGTCGGAGATAAGCCGGCATGTTACCACCTTTTTTGGTCCGCCCGCGGTAGGATTTTTCTACTAGTGCCTCCGCCGGTTCTAGACGCACCACCAGAGTGAGTATAGAGTGGGAAGGACCTTATTCTGCCATCATGATGTAGCCGCCGCCTCATCATCCCAAAAAAAGACATTGAAAAGAACTTAAAAAAGAACAGGAAACTCCCACCAGTGAGAGGCTATGGTCCGCCGCACCTCCAAGTCCCTAAGGCCATCAAAGACAGAGCAGACTAGCGACGTTGTCGACGAAGGGACGGAGCCCTAGATAGGTTTCACCGAGCGCCTCTCTCCTGGAGCCTGTATGCTACATATTACCAAAGAACAATTATTGTAATAAACTAATGAGAGTGGATAATTTGGAGTCTAGTTATTATTCAGTCGACATTTTTATGATAAAGATCATATCCATTTGTGTTTACAAGAATTGTTTGATCAACAGGTTCTTAGTGTCGAATTAGAAATACTTATTATCGGTTGTTTTAGAATAGAAAAATAAGTAATTAATGTACTATCATAGGATTAGTACAATATTGTAGCCGAGTGAGTTTAATTACCGAAAACAATATCACATACGCACTATCGTATTTAACCATACACAACAGACTAAACATATCTAGCAGATCTGGATATGAAACAATTAGTAGTGCAAGATACAAAATGAGAAGCACATACATCACGATCAGGAAGGTCGCTCCAGCAGCAGCATCAACATCGTTGTTATTGATGTTGTCCCTCGTGTTTACAAGAATTGTTTGATCAAAAGGTTCTTAGTGTCGAATTAGAAATACTTATTATCAGTTATTTAAGAATAGAAAAAATAAGTAATTAATGTACTATCGTAGGATTAGTACAATATTGTAGTCTATGTGCTAGATTATTAGTCATTTTTCGAGTGAGTTTAATTACCAAAAACAATATCACATACGCACTACCCTATTTAACCATACCATACTAAACATATCTAGCAGATCTGGAAATGGAACAATTATTAGTGCAAGATACAAAATGAGAAGCACATACATCACGACCAGGAAGAACTCACGACCAGGAAGAACGCTCCAGCAGCAGCATCAACATCATTGTTATTGATGTTGTCCATGGTGTTGTTAAAGTCGTCGGATCTATCGAGGAAGAAAACAAACCGTCGAAGAAAAACTCGAACAACAACGAGCAGTCACACCGAGACACTCCTTAAAAATCTTATCGCCCATCTCCTGATGCAGAATCTCGACACATGGGGTTTCGGAGGCCTACTCTCCAGGACGGCCATGCACGCAGTCTTCGTGATGGGAAGACTAGAGAGCAGCACATCAAAAAAAAACTGGTTGAGAGAAAAGCAGAAGGGAGTGGAGAGCTCTAGATTTGTCATGTCTCTCGGCTCCTGGTATATCTTGTGACGGGAGCCGCCGACCAGCCGACACGTGCCCAACTAAGTTGATGCACGAAGCAAAAGTTTAGTCTTCCATTCACGAGACAAGACACGCCATGTGTCTGATGGATGGTAAGGTGGGCAGCGGAGGAGAAGGAGTGCACGTGATCTTCTTTTCTCGCTCAATTAGTGAAGCTGGAAGAGCTGCTTTCATAAGCTACTCTAACTTTGTGCCAACTAGTAAAGTGAAACTAATTTTTGTCTTCCACGTCTTCCAAGGTGACACTACATAAGATTTCAGAATTTGTAGCTTATTTAGGCTGCCTACTTGGGCCTAGCTAGCCCATATAATCCTTAACGGTACGGTGATTCATCCATAACCATTTGTTTCCTTAGAGCATCTCCATCGGCGTCCCCGATAGCGGTCTCGATAGAGATTTGGGGGCCGGGAAAATAGGCTCGCACCGACGCGCCCAAACGGCGCCGGTGATTTTTCGAGCCCAATAGAAGCGCCGGCAACCCCTTGCCGGCCCCTTGGCCAAGGGCATGAATCGGGCGCGCCGTCGCCTCGCGAGGATGAAAATTTTGGGCATTGGAGCCGCCTGTCAGTGACGCCAGGGCGCCGCGCGGGATATTTTACCGCCCGACACCTGGCCGGAAACTCTCCCGCCACGGTGCTGTGTGGGAAAGTCTCCCGCCACAACACCGCGCGGGATGTTTCCCGCCTCGCCGACGGTCTATATTATCCCTCCTCCCCCGCCATTGCTGCAAAAACCCTAGAAAAAAGCACAATGTAGGATTCGTGGGACGAGGTGGCGCTAGAGGCGGCCGTAGAAGTGGTGGAGGCGGACCCGCAGCTCGCAGAGTACGAGGCGTGGGAGGAAGCGGCGCTAGCGACGACCGTATATGCCTACGACGCGGGCGAGCGGCAGCGCCAGGAGGCGGAGCGGCGGGAGCGCGGGAAGGCGGCGGTGGGAGGCGGAGCGGCAGCGCCAGGAGGCGGAGCGGTGGCAGCGGGAGGAGGAGAACCGGCTGGTGCTCGAGGAGATGGAGCGGCTGGAGTTCCAGGAGGCGCGGTGGCGGCGGGAGGCGCTGAGCCAGCGCCGGTTGGAGGCACGCCGGCGGAAGGGGTGGGAGGAGCTTGCGCTGCGGCGGTTGCAGCGGGAGGAGACGCAGCGTCAGGATGAAGTCTACGAGGCGCGGCGTTTGGCGGAGATGCAGCACCGGCTACAGAGACAGGAGTTGGATCACCGTCGGCGGCAGGAGGAGCTGGAGCAGCAGCTGCGTCAGGAGGCGGTGGCCGCGGATAGAGCCGCATACTTGACGTTCGTGGCGGAGAGAGCAGCGGAGAGAGCATGGGAGAGAGCTCCGATCGATCGTCCACCTCCACAGAGCCGGGTGGCTAGTAGGTAGTAGGATAGAGATAAGTGATGACCCACAAGTATAGGGGATCGCAACAGTCTTCGAGGGAACTATTACCTAATTTATTGATTCGACACAAGGGGAGACAAAGAATACTTGTAAGCCTTAACAGCGGAGTTGTCAATTCAGCTGCACCTGGAAACAGACTTGCTCGCAAGAGTTTATCAGTAGCAACAGTTTTATGGCAGTAGGAATAGTGAAATAACAGCAACAGTGAAATAAAGACAGCATTAGTGATTATAGTAAACAGCAGGATTAAAATACTGTAGGCACAGGGACGGATGAACGGGCGTTGCATGGATGAGAGAATTCATATAACAATCATGGTAGGGCATTTGAGGTAATAATAAAGCGGTATCCAAGTATTAATCAATCAATAGGCATGTGTTCCATATATAGTCGTACGTGCTCGCAATGAGAAACTTGCACAACATCTTTTGTCCTACCAGCCGGTGGCAGCCGGCCTCTAGGGAAACTACTGGAAATTAAGGTACTCCTTTTAATAGAGTACCGGAGCAAAGCATTAACACTCCGTGAACACATGTGATCCTCACATCACCGCCTTCCCCTCCGGTTGTCCCAATTTCTGTCACTTTGGGGCCTCGGGTTCCGGACGCAACGTGTGTATACAACTTGCGTAAGATCAATAAACAATGCATATAATGATGAAACAATAACATGTTCAGATCTGAGATCATGGCACTCGGGCCCTAGTGACAAGCATTAAGCATAACAAGTTGCAACAATATCATAAAAGTAACATCTACGGATACTAGGCACCATGCCCTAACAATCTTGTGACTATTACATGATCAATCTCATCCAATCCCTACCACCCCCTTCAGCCTACAGCGGGGGAATTACTCACACATGGATGGGGGAAACAGGTTGGTCGATGGAGAGGCGTCGGTGGTGATGGCGGTGAAGATCCTCCAATTCCCCGTCCGGAGTGCCGAACGGAGTTTCCGGTCCCGAGGCGGTTTCGCGATGGCGGCGGCGCATCGGATGGTCTCCGGAAATATGGTCGTACCCCCGGCGTTTTTAGGTCGAATGCGTATATAGTCGGAGGAGAGCGTCGGGGGCCGCCGAGGCGCCCACACAACAAGGCGGCGCGCCCTCCCCGGGCCGCGCCGGCCTAGTGTGTGGGGCCCTCGGGCCCCACCCTGGCTTGCCCTTCTGGCTCCGTCGTATTCTGGGAAAATAGGGCCTTTCGCATAAATTCCGAGGATTTTCCCGAAAGTTGGATTTCTGCACAAAAACGAGACACTGTGAGCAATTCTGCTGAAACAGCGTTAGTCCGTGTTAGTTGTATCCAAAATGCACAAATTAGAGGCAAAACAATAGCAAAATTGTTTGGGAAAGTAGATACGTTTTGGACGTATCAACTCCCCCAAGCTTAGCTTATTGCTTGTCCTCAAGCAATTCAGTTAACAACTGAGTGCGATAAAAGAACTTTCACGAACACATTTGTTCATATGATGTAAATATTCTCATGATATGGCAAGTGCTTAAGCGATTCATAATAAGGTACATGCAAATAAGATTATCTAGTAATTGTGTCAATCATAAAATAGATACCAACAAACAAATAACAAGCATCATGAAACACTTCAATAAGCAGGATTGCAATGTTCATAGAAGGATATGATAAAGTGGTATCTCGCTTGCCTGTATTTGTAGCAAAATATAAATGCACAGGCACTGATACGTCTCCAACGTATCTATAATTTCTGATGTTCCATGCTTGTTTTATGACAATACCTACATGTTTTGTTCACACTTTATGATGTTTTGATGCGTTTTCCGGAACTAACCTATTGACGAGATGCCGAAGCCAGTTCCTTTCGCTGTTTTTGGTTTCAAATCCTAGTAAGGAAATATTCTCGGAATCGGACGAAATCAACGCCCAGTACCTATTTTCACCGGAAGCTTCACCCGAGAGGGACTAGAGGGGGCCAGGGCCCCACACACAATGGCGCGCCTGAGGGGGCGCCGGCCTCGTGGGCCCCCCGTAGCCCTTCCGACTCCGCCTCTTTGCCTATAAGAAGCCCCGACCTAAAACCTCGATACGAATAAGCCACGGTACGAGAAAAGTTCCGAGCCGCCGCCATCGCGAAGCCAAGATCCGGGGGAGGTCTCTATTCCCGCACGCCGCCGGACGGGGAAGTGCCCGGAAGGCTTCTCCATCGACACCGCTGCCATCTCCACCGCCATCTTCATCACCGCTGCTGTCTCCCATGATGAGGGAGTAGTTCTCCATCGAGGCTAAGGGCTGTACCGGTAGCTATGTGGTTAATCTCTCTCCTATGTACTTCAATACAATGATCTCATGAGCTGCTTTACATGATTGAGATCCATATGATGAGCTTTGTATCGCTACTAGTTATGTGCTACTCATGTGATGTTATTAAAGTAGTCTATTCCTCCCGCATGGTGTAAAGGTGACTAGTGTGTGCACCGTGTGGTTCTTGTCGTAGGCTATGATCATAATCTCTTGTAGGTTATGGAGTTGATTATCGCTATGATAGTATTGATGTGATCTATTCCCCTTTCATAGTGTAATGGTGACAGTGTGTATGCTATGTTAGTACTCGGTTTATTTTGCAAAGATCTATTATGCTCTAAGGTTACTTAAACATGAATATCGAATGTTGTGGAGCTTGTTAACTCCGGCATTGAGGGAGCTCTTGTAGCCCTACACAATTAGTGGTGTTCATCATCCAACAGAGTATATGTAGCACAAAAGGAAAGAGAACTTATTTATTATGTGATCAATGTTGAGAGTGTCCACTAGTGAAAGTATGATCCCTAGGCCTTGTTTCCACCACAAAGAATTGCTTCCCACGCCAGCAAGCTATTTTTCTGGCGCCGCTTGTTTACTGTTTTACCGCATCTTTACTTTGCAATATTACCACCATCTATACCACCTGTGTTTTACTATCTCGCGAACTAGTGCACCTATACATCCGACAAGTGTATTAGGTGTGTTGGACACAAGAGACTTCTTGCTTTGTGGTTGCAGGGTTGCTTGAGAGGGATATCTTTGACCTCTTCCTCCCCGAGTTCGATAAACCTTGGGTGATCCACTTAAGGGAAAACTTGTTGCTGTTCTACAAACCCGCTCTTGGAGGCCCAACACTAGGGAAAAGAAGCGTGAGTAGACATCAAGCTATTTTCTGCGCCGTTGCGGGAGGAAAGGTAAAAGGTACTCACACTCCGGATCTTGGCTACTAAGCTATTTTCCGGCGCCGTTGTAAGTACTCAAGCTATTTCCTTTAGATCCCGCAATTGCATCTTTTTGTTTCTTGTTTACACTAGTTAGGCATAATGGAAAGTAACAATGAGCTTCTTATTCTATTTCCTGAGTTAAGACATGGATTGTTTGATGCGAAAATTAAAAAACCTATGGAATCTTATTTGCATGCTAGTAGCAATGATATTAGTATGAACGCTTTGAACACCATTGTTGTTAATGATATGGAAAATTCTAAGCTTGGGGAAGCTGGTTTTGATGAGCATGACATTTTTAGTCCCCCAAGCATTGAGGAGAAAATTTTCTTTGATGATACTTTGCCTCCTATTTATGATGATTATAATGATAGTGGTCTTTTGGTGCCGCCTACTATGGAGAGTATATTTTATTATGATTATACTATGCCTCCTACACTTTATGAGAATGATAATGATAGCTACTTTGTTGAATTTGCTCCCACTACAACTAATAAAATTGATTATGCTTATGTGGAGAGTAATAATTTTATGCATATGGCTCATGACAAGAATGTTATATGTGATAATTATATTGTTGAGTTTGTTCATGATGCTACTGAAAGTTATTATGAGAGAGGAAAATATGGTTTTAGAAATTTTCATGTTACTAAAACACCTCTCTATGTGCTGAAATTTTTGAAGCTACACTTGTTTTGTCTTCCTATGCTTTCCACTATACCCTTCATGAACTTGTTTATTTACAAGATTCCTATGCATAGGAAGCATGTTAGACTTAAATGTGTTTTGAATTTGCTTCTTGATGCTCTCTTTTGCTTCAAATACTATTTCTTGCGAGTGCATCATTAAAACTGCTGAGCCCATCTTAATGGCTATAAAGAAAGAACTTCTTGGGAGATAACCCATGTGTTTATTTTACTACAGCACTTTTGTTTTATATTTGAGTCTTGGAAGTTGTTTACTACTGTAGCAACCTCTCCTTATCATGTTTTTGTGCCAAGTAAAGTTTCTATGTTAAAGTTGATACTATATTTAGGATTACTGCGCAGAAACAGATTTGCTGTCTGTCACGAATTTGAGCATAAGTCTCTGTAAAAAAATCAAACAAATCTGCAACTTTACGTGTGTGATCCTCAGATATGTACGCAACTTTCATTAGTTTTGAGTTTTTCCGTTTGAGCAAGTTAAGTGCCCCTTCCAGGTTCTTCTTTACGGACTGTTCTGTTTTTGACAGATTCTGCCTTTTATTTTGCATTGCCGCTTTTGCTATGTTGAATGGGTTTATTTGTTCCATTAACTTTCAGAAGTTTTGTGCAATGTCCAGAAGTGTAAAGAATGATTGTGTCACCTCTGAACATGTGAATTTTGATTATGCACTAACCCTCTAATGAGTTTGCTTGAAGTTTGGTGTGGAGGAAGTTTTCAAGGGTCAAGAGAAGAGGGTGATATACTATGATCAAGAAGAGTGAAAGGTCTAAGCTTGGGGATGCCCTGGTGGTTCATCCCTGCATATTTTAAGAAGACTCAAGCATCTAAGCTTGGGGATGCCCAAGGCATCCTCTTCTTCATCGACAACATTATCAGGTCACTTCTATTGAAACTATATTTTTATTCAGTCACATCTTATGTACTTTACTTGGAGCGTCTGTGTGCTTTTATTTTTGTTTTGTTATCTTAGTTCTCTGAATAAATTCATCCTTGTGTGGAGAGAAACACGCTCCGCTTTTTCATATGAACACTAGTGTTCTTCATTTTTGCTTTTAATGTTCAAGGGCGAAAGTTGATCGCTTCACTTGTTGCTATTTGGTTGGAATCAGAAAATGCTTCATATGGTCTTGTATAATTTGATACTTGGCAATTCTTTTGAGCTCTCATAAATCATGTTTAAGCTCTTGCATCATGTAGTTTAAATCTAGTAGTGGAGAACTATTGTAGAGCTTGTTGAAATTTGGTTTGCATGGTTGGTCTCTCTAAGGTCTAGATATTTTCTGGTAAAAGTGTTTGAGCAACAAGGAAGACAGTGTAGAGTCTTATAATGCTTGCAATATGTTCTTATGTAAGTTTTGTTGTACGGTTCATACTTGTGTTTGCTTCAAACAACTTTGCTAGCCTAAGCCTTGTACTGAGAGGAAATACTTCTCGTGCATCCAAACACCTTGAGCCAAAATCCATGCCATTTGTGTCCACCATATCTACCTACTATGTGGTATTTCCTGCCATTCCAAGTAAATACTTCATGTGCTACCTTTTCAAAAGCTATTATCTCTTATTTGTGTCAATGTTTTATAGCTCATGAGGAAGTATGTGGTGTTTTATCTTTCGATCTTGTCATTTACTTCTGACAGACTTTCACAATGGACTAGTGGCTCATCCGCTTATCCAATAATTTTGCAAAAAGAGCTGGCAACGGGGTTCCCAGCCCCAATTAATTAACTTGCATTAATAATTCTCTTCACATGTTTTGCTCTGATTTATCAGTAAGCAACTTAAATTTTCAAACAGACACTCCTCCATGGTATGTGAATGTTGGAAGGCACCCGAGGATTCGGTTAGCCATGGCTTGTGAAATAAAAGGTTGGGGGGAGTGTCATCTAATAAATAAAACTAAAGTACATGTGTAAACAAAAGAGAAGAGGGATGATCTACCTTGCTGGTAGAAATAACGTCCTTCATGGGAGCCGCTCTTGAAAGTCTGGTTGATAAGGTAGTTAGAGTACCCATTATCATTCGTTGACAACAACAAACACCTCTCAAAACTTTACTTTTATGCTCTCTATATGATTTCAAAACTTGAAAAGCTCTAGCACATGATTTAATCCTGCTTCCCTCTGCGAAGGGCCTATCTTATACTTTATTGTTGAGTCAGTTTACCCATTTCCTTCCATCTTAGAAGCAAACACTTGTGTCAACTGTGCATTGATTCTTACATACTTGCTTATTTGCATTCATCATATTACTCTATGTTGACAATTATCCATGAGATATGTGATACGTCTAAAACGTATCTACTTTCCCGAACACTTTTGCTATTGTTTTGCCTCTAATTTGTGTATTTTGGATACAACTAACACGGACTAACGCTGTTTTCAGCAGTTGCTCGGTGTCTCGTTTTTGTGCAGAAATCCAACTTTCGGGAAAATCCCGGAATTTATGCAGAAGGCCCTATTTTCCCTCGACGGAGCCGAAGGACAAGTGAGGTGGAGGCCCGAGGGCCCCACACCATAAGGCGGCGCGGCCTAGGCCCGCGCGGCCCTATGGTGTGGCCCCTCGCCTCCGACGCCCCCCTTCGGACTACTTATCGGCCTCGACCTAAAAACGCACGGGAGAAGTCGAAGTCGCCGAAACCCTCCGAGAGCCGCCACATCGCGAAACTCCGTCGCGGGGCCGAAGTCTCCGCTCCACCGGGACGGGAATTGGAGGAGATCTTCACCGCCATCACCGCCAACGTCTCCATCGACCAGCCATGTTTCCATCCATGTGTGAGTAATTCCCCGCTGTAGGCTGAAGGGGATGGTAGGGATTGAATGAGATTGGTCATGTAATTGTCATAAGATTGTTAGGGCATAGTGCCTAGTATCCGTAGATGTCACTTTTATGATATTGTTGCAACTTGTTATGCTTAATGCTTGTCACTAGGGCCCGAGTGCCATGATCTCAGATCTGAACATGTTATTGATTCATGAAGATATTCGTTGTTTATGATCTTACCTCAAGTTGTATACACATGTCGTGTCCGAACCAATGGCCCCGAAGTGACAAATCGGGACAACCGAGGGGATGGTAGTGATGTGAGGATCACATGTGTTCACGGAGTGTTAATGCTTTGCTCCGGTACTCTATTAAAAGGAGTACCTTAATTTCCAGAGTTTCTAGAGGCCGTCTGCCACCGGCTGGTAGGACAAAAGATGTTGTGCAAGTTTCTCATTGCGAGCACGTACGACTATATATGGAACACATGCCTATTGATTGATTAGTACTTGGATACCGTTTTATTATTATCTGCAAATGCCCCTGCTTTGATTGTTACATGAGTTTCTCTCATCCATGCAACGCCCGTTAATCCGTCCCCGTGCCGGTATTTTAATCCTGCTGTTTACTATAATCACTATCGTGTCTTTATTTCACCGCTGCTGTTATTTCACTATTCCTACTGCCATAAACTGTTACTACTGATAAACTCTTGCGAGCAAGTCTGTTTCCAGTGCAGCTGATTGACAACTCCGTGTTAAGGCTTACAAGTATTCTTTGTCTCCCCTTGTGTCGAATCAATAAATTGGGTAATACTTCCCTCGAAGACTGTTGCGATCCCCTATACTTGTGGGTCATCAAGACTATTTTCTGGCGCCGTTGCCGGGGAGCATAGCTTTATTTGGAAGTTCACTTGGATTGATATTGTTCGCTGCAATTCTCCATCATGGGTAAACCTCGCGATACTAAGATCGCCATATTACCATCCACTACAAGAAAAGGTACAACTCTTAGTACCTCTGCTGCTCTTGATTCACCATCTGTGATAAGTAAACTTGTTTCACCACCACAAGCTTCAAATGCTGGTACTTCTGCTGAATCTGAAAATTCCTCTCATAATTGTGATGATGCTTCTGCTGTGCTTGATAATGATGGTTCGTTAGGATTTTCTAGATGCTACAATTGCTAAGTCTAGACAAATTGAAAATACTGAAACTCCTAATGAAAATGCTGCTACACCTGTTAATTCACCTGAGTCTGTTGAATATTCTAGTGATGATCTTGATGAAGATTATGTAGAGCTTGATGATGATTTTATTGAAAAATGCAATGCTACTACTGATGCAAGAAAAATTAAAAAGTTGCTTGCAAAACATGCTGTTAGATATAAACTATCTCCCGATCCTAAATTTGCCACATCTCCTATAAACATTAGGGATAAAGATTATGATTTTTCTCTTGATTTATCTCATATAGCTATTGTTGAGAAAACACCCTTTTGTGGTACTGAAAAAGAAAGTGCTGTTGAACACATGACTGAGTTATCTACTCTTAGTGGCTTGTTTTCTGATGATATTAAGATGCATACTTATTTTGTCGCTAAAATTTTTCCTTTCTCATTAAAGGAGGATGCTAAAACTTGGTATAATAATTTGCCTCCTGGTTCTATTAAAAGTCCAAAAGAATTGCTTGATGTTTTCTTCCGGAAATACTTTCCTGCTAGTGCTCAACATGCTGCTTTGCAGAGAATTTATAATTTTGACCAGAAAGATGGAGAGAAATTGCCTGAGGCTTGGGCGAGATTTTGCTCTCTTATTAGAGCTCAGCCTGACCATGATTTGGAAAAGCATGATTTACTTGATATATTTTATAGTGGACTAACTATTGAGTCTAGGGCATACCTGGATAGTTGTGCTGGTTGTGTTTTCAGGAAAAGAACTCCAGACGACGCTGAAGAATTATTGGCTAAAATAGGCCGGAATCATGATGATTGGTCTACACCTGAACCAACCCCGACACCGATAGTGAAGAAGAGGGGTGTGATTAAATTAAATGATGAAGATATGAGGGAAGCCAAGAAGTCTCTTAAAGAGAAGGGTATTAAACCTGAAGATGTGAAGAATTTACCTCCTATAGAAGATTTATGTGAGATAACTCCCCCTTCATCCATGATTGAGGTACACTCTCTTCAACGCTTTACTAGGGAAGATATTCCGTATTCAAAACCTCCTGCTCAATGCTTAGATGAGATTGATAATTATATTGTTAAGCAAGAAAACTTTAATATGAGAGTAGAGAATCATTTAATGGAAAATTCTCGAGCTATTAGTGAATTGCATGGTATTGTGGAGAGAACCTCCAATGATGTTAAGATACTTGTTAAACATTTTCAAATGGTTCAAACTCAAATTGATCAACTTACTAAAGTGCAAAATGACTTGTTGGGAAATAATTCTAAAGAAAAACATGCTTATGAAGTAACAACTAGAGGTGGTGTTTCTACCCAGGATCCTCTATATCCTGAAGGGCATCCCAAAAGAGTTGAACAAGATTCTCAACTAACTAAAACTAGTGCTCCATCTAAGAAAAAGAAAAAGAAACATAAGAATGTTGTAGAATCCTCCGAACATGTTAATGATCCTAATAGTATTTCTATTTCTGATGCTGAAACTGAGTGGTAATGAACATGATAAAGATAATGACAAGGATGATACACCTGATAAAGAAGAAATTGAAAAAGAACCTGAAAAGCCTGCTAAAAATAAAAAAGTACACTAAAGAAGATTTTATTACTGAGAAACATGGTAATGAAAGAGAACCTTGGGTTCAAAAGCAAATGCCTTTTTCTGCTAAGAAACTAAAATCAAAGGAGGAGGAACATTATAATAAATTTTGTGATTGGATGAAACCTTTATTTTTGCAAACCTTTGACCGATGCTATTAAATTGCCTCCTTATTCAAAGTATATGAAAGATATTGTTCTAACAAAAGGAAAATTCCCAATGAGGAAATTTCCACTATGCTCGCTAATTACTCCTTCAATGGTAAGATTCCAAAGAAGCTTGGAGACCCAGGTATACCGACTATTCCTTGTTCCATCAAGAATAATTATGTTAGAACTGCTCTATGTGATTTGGGAGCAGGTGTTAGTGTAATGCCTTTTTCTCTTTATAAGAGACTTGATTTAGATAAATTGATACCAACTGATATATCTTTGCAAATGGCTGATAAATCTACCGCTATTCCTGTTGGTTTATGTGAAAATGTTCATGTTCAAGTTACTCAACATTGCTTGATATTAACTGATTTTGTTGTGTTGGAAATGCCTGAAGATGATAATATATCCATTATTCTTGGAAGACCCTTTCTTAATACTGCAGGGGCTGTTATTGATTGCAATAAAGGCATGGTTACTTTCAATGTTGATGATAAGGAACACACTGTCTATTTTCCCAAGAGGATTGATAAAGTATGTGGAGTCAATACAATTTTTAATGTGAAAACTATCAAAGTGGGATCCATTGATTGTCCTATATATGAGCCTAAAGAAGAATATCAAACTCTTGTGATTGGATCCATATCAATTCAATATAAGGTAACATGATTGATTTGAGGTTTATTTCTTCTTATGTCATATAAAATTTATTTGGTAGCAAGACTTGATCAACCTTGTTAACAAGTATATTTTAATGCATAAGAGAGCTAAACAACATTTCTTTCTTTCTCTCTCTACTTATTTTTGCTGTAGCACCTTTTGTTTTGCAATATGCTTTAGTCGTTTAAGATTTTGGAAATCATTTTCCTGCGCAGTAATAATTAACTTAACACCCAGAAATGTGTATTTTTCGAAGTTCTCTAAAAATTACAAAAATTATACCGTTGGTCCTATTTTTCGACGAGGCACCTGGGAGTGCAGAGGATGACCTGTGGGGCACTGAGGGTGCCACACAGGCCGCGCGGCCAAGGAGGTGGGCGCCACCCTGTGGTGTGGGGCCCACTACTTCATCTCTTTCTCCCAGCATCTTCTCTCTCCCGAAAAAACTCCAAGTTCCTCTCACTCGTGTTTCTGCTCAAGAACTCGCGATTTTTCGATCTCCTTGCTCAGCCCAGATTTCTGTCTGAAATTTGGCACATTTACTCCTTGGTATGTGACTCCTTTGATTGTCCAATTAGAATTTTGTTTGGTTTAGTATATCTTGAATATTTTGCTGCTGTAGATAACATGTTTAGTGAGCTTGCATGCTTGTTCTAAGTGGTAGAAACTAGTTTTGATGCATGTGTAGTACTCTAGCAAGTTCCTATAGTAGTTCCCTTCAATTATATACCTTGAAATCAAATTTTATAATGATTGTTGAAAATTTCAGAAAATGGAGGGAGTATGCACCAACTTAACCAACAAGAGTTGGAGGTACAGCAAGTCATGAGAGTTCATCGTGAAGAGGGAGTATACCCCTCTTATTACCCATGCACGGATTTTATGCGGAATGCAGGAATCCTGCAAGATGTTCAAACACTAATTTCCAATGCAGGGTTGGAAGGTTTTACTGGTGAACCTCACCAATATGCTAAACTAACGGTGTCGGTTGTGCAGGATTTCGAATTTCATCGGTCTCAAACTAACCCCATGGTCCGGTACAAGATTTATAACAAAACTATCAACTTGCCTTTCAGTGATTTTTGTACGCAATTAGAGTGCCGCTGGGGATCCTGCGAGAAGATCGTGGGAACGCCGCGGGAGCTCTCGAATCTTTATACAATGATTTGTTATGGGAGGAGTTTCTCCAATGATGGTGGTAAGATTAGTAGCATTCAACAGCCAGCTATCCGCTACTTTGCTTATTTCGTTACAAAGTGTTCTTGCTAGAAAGATGGAGGTAAATTATCTGTCCAAGATTTGGCTTTCTTAGCTGCCGCTTTGCAACAGGATAGGACTTATAATTTGGGTGCTTTAATAGCTTGTATACTTGCTACTAACCGTGAGAAAGGAGGAATTTGTGGAGGTCTTATCGCCTCTCGCCTATTAGCTATGCATGGTGTGGGACCTCACCATTTAGATATTCCGCTTTCTATAGAGAAGCTTGATGTTGTTTCCATGATTAAACATGAATTTATTTCAGATGCATCTAATTTGAACAACCTGCATTATAGGATAACTTTATATAAGAAAAATTGGAGCATAACTAAGAAAATTGAAAAACTAGTACGATTGCCTGCACCTGCTCTGTTTAACCTTGATGCCAGGAAAGGGTGGTCGATCACGTAAAATGAGCTAAACGCATACATAGAAAGGGAAAGCCGTCGTGCAAGGGAAGGTGAGGAGGAGGCCGAGGAGCACCCCGACTCTTCATCCGATGCAGCGAGCTCCTCATATCAACATCATGGTCATGTGGAGCCTCCACGATATTCTTCTGCGCAGGGGCCTTATTATCACTCCATGTATGACCCACCGGCGTGGAACTCCGACCCTCGTTGGGAATGAACTCCACTTGGGCCAAAAGCCTAAGCTTGGGGGAGGTATACCGGCATCACTCATTCTTTGCATATTATGGTTGCTGGATACTTGTACATACTTGTTTAGTCTCTTAGAGTGGTTTTCTAATGAGAGGGAGATGATATTTGGGGAAGTGCTGTCCAAAAACAGATTCTGTGCTGTTATCAAAAAAATTCGTACGCACAGCCAGAACGTTATTTTGAGTTGCCAATTTTTGAGCATGTGCCCCAGGTTGTTATCTAACTTTCATTAGTTGAACACTTTTTGGTCTGAGCAATGGAAGATTTTTGTTAATTTCGATTTCTGTACTGCTGTCAGGATTTGGCAGATTTCTGTCATCCTGCTTTTCTGTGTTTCTGTTAGTTTGCATTCTTTTGTTTTCGCTTTGTTTCTTTCCTAAAACACAAAAAGACCAAAAATATTTCTGTTGTTTCTCTTCACCATTTGTTTATTTGGTTCTTTGCTCTTAGTTTACTTTATTTGCTATCGTTGGTTTGCTATGAGAAAACCCAAAAAGATTTTGCTTTGTTTGCTTGTTTTCTTTTGTTCTTGTTTCTAATTCGAAAACACCAAAATATTTGCTGTTCTTCTTTGGTTTGTAAAGTTCATCATGAGTTCAATGGTCTTCGGTGGCTGGAGCGTGGTTTTCATTTCATATTATCCAAGCTACACATGTGAAAAGGCAATAATGACGATCTACTACAATCTGATTGTGGTGAGAGGCTGGTATGAACTCTATTTGTTTTCATTTTTGTACATATAATCATCCATGTGAGCATGCTTAGTTGGTTCATGTGAGGTATATGTTATTTGAGAAAGTCTAGTAGTTCATGATCTCTCATGTTTAGCTCCAATTTATTAATATGAGTAGCATGTCATGGATGTTCGCTTGCATTGTTTTATTCATAAGTAAGTATGGCATTGTGGTATCCTCCTCTGAATAATTCATTTATATCGATTTGGCACATGCTCACGCATGCATATGACTGAACAAAAAGTCAATTAAGCCTCGATGATTTATATTGCTTCAGAGTTCTTGTATCATTTTTATGCCTCCGTTAATTTATTTTGCCGCAAGCATGATTATGACAGTTATTGCTCTCTTGATTTGTCGCTCCCTAGTCTTTTGCTAGCCTTCACTTGTACCGAGCGGAACGCCGCTCGTGCTTCCAAACACCTGAAAACCAAGTTGTTCCAAAAGTGTCCACCATAAATACCTATGCATGGCATTTCAAACCATTCCAAGTAAATTCTCATGCGCTACCTTTAAAACCTTCAAAATGCTTCTCAATTTGTGTTAATGTTTCATAGCTCAAGAGGAAGTATGTGGTGTTTAGCTTTCAACCTTGTCATTTACTTTTGACGGACTCTCATATGGACTAGTGGCACATCCGCTTATCCAATAATTTTGCAAAAAGAGCTGGCAATGGGATTCCCATTCCCGAATTAATTAACTTAAATAGACACTCCTCCATGGTTTGTGATTGTTGGACGGCACCCGAAGGATTCGGTTAGCCATGGCTTGTGTAAGCAAAGGTTGGGGGAGTGTCATCATCATAATAAAACTTAAATAAAAAGGCACTCCTTCATGGTATGTGATTGTTGGCAGGCACCCGGATTCGGTTAGCCATGGTTTGTGTAAGAAAGGTTGGAAGGAGTGCCACATAAACATGCAAATAATTCATGGGAGCCGCTCTTGGGAGTCCGTTGATGAGGTAGTTAGTGTACCCATTACCATTCGTTGACAACAACAAACACTTCTCAAAATAATTTTACCTGTCTTAAAAATGAAAAGCTCTAGCGCATGTTAATCCCTCTTCTCTCGCGAAGGGTCAATCTTTTACTTTTATGTTGTGTCTCCATTCTTTCTTTGAGCACTATCTTGAGAGCACAACTGTCATTCTTAGTATAATATGCTTGTCTCAAAATATTATTGATTGTGGTATAACTTTGATGCTTTTATCTTTGACAATCACTACTTCTAGTCTTTCTATGAACTCAGAGGTGCCTCGGCATTTATGTTTTGCCGATCAAATACGGGCAAGCGAGATACCACTTTATCATATTCTCTTATGAACATTGCAATCCTGCTTATATACATGATTCATGATGCTTATTATTAATTGTTGGTACCTCTTCATGATTGACATAGCTGTTGGATGATTTTATTTGCATGTATCTTATTATGAACTGCTTAAGTATTAGCCATAGCATGAGAATATATACATCATATGAGCAAATGTGTTCGTGAAAGTTCTTTTATCGCTTAGTTGTTAACTGAATTGCTTGAGGACAGCAATAAGCTAAGCTTGGGGGAGTTGATACGTCCAAACGTATCTACTTTCCCGAACACTTTTGTTTTGCCTCTAATTTGTGTATTTTGGATACAACTAACACGGACTAACGCTGCTGCAGAATTGCTCTGGTGTCTTTTGTGCAGAAATCCAACTCGGGAAAATCCTGAATATGCGAAGGCCCTATTTTCCAGAATACTGACGGAGCCAGAAGGACAAGTGAGGTGGAGGCCCGAGGCCCCACACCATAAGGCGGCGCTAGGGGGCCCGCGCGGCCCTATGGTGTGGCCCCCTCGGTCGGCCTCCGACGCCCCCGACTACTTATCGGCCTCGACCTAAACGCACGGAGAAGTCCGCCAAACCTCCAGAGCCACACGCGAACTCCGGAGAGAAGTCTCGTTCGGCACTCCACGGACGGGAATTGAGGAGATCTTCACCGCCATCACCGCCAACGCCTCCTCCAGCCACCATGTTTCCCCCATCCATGTGTGAGTAATCCCCCGCTGTAGGAAGGGGATGGTAGGGATTGGATGAGATTGGTCATGTAATAGTCATAAGATTGTTAGGGCATAGTGCCTAGTATCCGTAGATGTCACTTTTATGATATTGTTGCAACTTGTTATGCTTAATGCTTGTCACTAGCCCGAGTGCCATGATCTCTCTGAACATGTTATTGATTCATGAAGATATTCGTTGTTTATGATCTTACCTGCAAGTTGTATACACATGTCGCTGTCCGGAACCAATGGCCCCGAAGTGACAGAAATCGGGACAACCGGAGGGGATGGTAGTGATGTGAGGATCACATGTGTTCACGGAGTGTTAATGCTTTGCTCCGGTACTCTATTAAAAGGAGTACCTTAATTTCCAGTAGTTTCCCTAGAGGCCCGGCTGCCACCGGCTGGTAGGACAAAAGATGTTGTGCAAGTTTCTCATTGCGAGCACGTACGACCATATATGGAACACATGCCTATTGATTGATTAGTACTTGGATACCGTTTATTATTATCTGCAAATGCCCTGCTTTGATTGTTACATGAGTTTCTCTCATCCATGCAACGCCCGTTAATCCGTCCCGTGCCTACAGTATTTTAATTCTATTGTTTAGTATAATCACTACTGCTGTCTTTATATCACTCGCTGTTATTTCACTATTCCTACTGCCATAAAACTGTTACTACCGATAAACTCTTGCGAGCAAGTCTGTTTCCAGGTGCCTGAATTGACAACTCCGCTGTTAAGGCTTACAAGTATTCTTTGTCTCCCCTTGTGTCGAATCAATAAATTGGGTAATACTTCCCTCGAAGACTGTTGCGATCCCCTATACTTGTGGGTCATCAATATGCATGTTGAAAGTTGAAAGCAACTGCTGAAACTTATATCTTCCTTTGTGTTGCTTCAATGCCTTTACTTTGAATTTATTGCTTTATGAGTTAACTCTTATGCAAGACTTTTTGATGCTTGTCTTGAAAGTACTATTCATGAAAAGTTTTGCTATATGTTATCTATTTGTTAGCAAACTATAGATCATTGCTTTAAATCACTCCATTCATGTCATATGCTTTACAATAATGTTGATCAAGATTATGATGGTAGCATGTCACTTCAGAAATTATTTGTTGTTATCGTTTACCTACTCGAGGGCGAGTAGGAACTAAGCTTGGGGATGCTGATACGTCTCCAACGTATCTATAATTTCGATGTTCCATGCTTGTTTTATGACAATACCTACATGTTTTGTTCACACTTTATGATGTTTTGATGCGTTTTCCGGAACTAACCTATTGACGAGATGCCGAAGCCAGTTCTTTTCTGCTGTTTTTGGTTTCAAATCCTAGTAAGGAAATATTCTCGGAATCGGACGAAATCAACGCCCAAGCACCTATTTTCACCGGAAGCTTCCAGAACACCCGAGAGGGACTAGAGGGGGGCCACAGGGGCCCCACACACTATGGAGGCGCGGCCTGAGGGGGGGCGCCGGCCTGTTGCGTGGGCCCCCCGTAGCCCTTCCGACTCCGCCTCTTCGCCTATAAGAAGCCCCCTGACCTAAAACCTCGATACGAATAAGCCACGGTACGAGAAAAGTTCCAGAGCCGCCGCCATCGCGGCCAAGATCTGGGGGACAGAGCTCTGTTCCGGCACGCCGCCGGACGGGGAAGTGCCCCCGGAAGGCTTCTCCATCGACACCGCTGCCATCTCCACCGCCATCTTCATCACCGCTATTGTCTCCCATGAGGAGGGAGTAGTTCTCCATCGAGGCTAAGGGCTGTACCGGTAGTTATGTGGTTAATCTCTCTCCTATGTACTTCAATACAATGATCTCATGAGCTGCTTTACATGATTGAGATCCATATGATGAGCTTTGTATCGCTACTAGTTATGTGCTACTCATGTGATGTTATTAAAGTAGTCTATTCCTCCTGCATGGTGTAAAGGTGACTAGTGTGTGCACCGTGTGGTTCTTGTCGTAGGCTATGATCATAATCTCTTGTAGGTTATGGAGTTGATTATCGCTATGATAGTATTGATGTGATCTATTCCCCCTTTCATAGTGTAATGGTGACAGTGTGTATGCTATGTTAGTACTCGGTTTATTTTGCAAAGATCTATTATGCTCTAAGGTTACTTAAACATGAATATCGAATGTTGTGGAGCTTGTTAACTCCGGCTTGAGGGAGCTCTTGTAGCCCTACACAATTAGTGGTGTTCATCATCCAACAGGAGTATATGTAGCACAAAAGGAAAGAGAACTTATTTATTATGTGATCAATGTTGAGAGTGTCCACTAGTGAAAGTATGATCCCTAGGCCTTGTTTCCACCACAAAGAATTGCTTCCACGCCGAAGCTATTTTCTGGCGCCGCTTGTTTACTGTTTTACCGCATCTTTACTTTCTTAATATTACCACCATCTATACCACCTGTGTTTTACTATCTCTTCGCCGAACTAGTGCACCTATACATCTCGACAAGTGTATTAGGTGTGTTTGGGACACAAGAGACTTCTTGCTTTGTGGTTGCGTGGTTGCTTGAGAGGGATATCTTTGACCTCTTCCTCCCGAGTTCGATAAACCTTGGGTGATCCACTTAAGGGAAAACTTGCTGCTGTTCTACAAACCTCTGCTCTTGGATGCCCAACACTGTCTACAGGAAAAGAAGCGTGAGTAGACATCAGGCACCTCTGAAGTTCATAGAAAGACTAGAAGTAAATTTGTCAAAGATAAAAGCATCAAAGTTATACCACTGATCATATTTTGGGACAAGCATATTATACTAAGAATGACAGTTCATGCTCTCAAGAAAGTGCTCAAAGAAAGGATGGTGACTCAACATAAAAGTAAAAGATTGACCCTTCGCAGAGGGAAGCAGGGATTAACATGTGCTAGAGCTTTTCATTTTTCAAAAACAGAAGTAAAATTATTTTGAGAGGTGTTTGTTGTTGTCAACGAATGATAGTGGGTACTCTAACCACCTCGCCAACCGCTCTCAAGAGCGGCTCCCATGAAGGACGTTATCTCTACCAAAAAGGTAGATCATCCCTCTTCTTTTGTTTACACATGTATTTTAGTTTCATTATGGATGACACTTCCCCCAACCTTTGCTTACACAAGCCATGGCTAACCGAATCCTCGGGTGCCTTCCAACATTCACATACCATGGGGAAGTGTCTATTTGCAGGTTAAGTTGCTTACTGATGAATCAGAGCAAAACACGTGAAGAGAATTATTAATGAAGGTTGATTAATTGGGGTTGGGAACCCCGTGCCTCTTTTTGCAAATTATTGGATAAGCGGATGTGCCACTAGTCCATTGGTGAAAGTCTGTCCGGAGTAAATGACAAGGTTGAAAGATAAAACACCACCTATTTCCTCATGAGCTATAAAACATAGACACAAATTGAGAAGTAGTTTGAAGGTTTTAAAGGTAGCACATGAGAATTTACTTGGAATGGTTTGAAATGCCATGCATAGGTATTTATGGTGGACACTTTGGAATAACTTGGTTTTCGGTGTTTGGAAGCACGAGCAGCGTTCCCGCTCAGTACAAGTGGAGGCTAGCAATAGACTGGGAAGCGACAATCAAGAGAGCAATAACTGTCATAATCATGCTTGCGACAAAATAAAATTAACGGAGGCATAAAAGTGATACAAGAACTCTGAAGCAAAATAAATCATCGAGGCTTAATTGACTTTTGTTTAGTCATATGCATGCGTGAGCATGTGCCAAGTCGATTCAAGTGAATTATTCAGAGGAGGATACCACAATGTCATACCGATCTATGAATAAAACAATGCAAGCAAATATCCATGACATGCTACTCATTATTAATAAATTGGAACTAATTATGAGAGATCATAAACTACTAGACTTTCATTAAATGACATATACCTCACATGAACCAACTAAGCATGCTCACATGGATGAGTATATGTACAAAAATGAAAACAAATGGAGTTCATACCAGCCTCTCACCACAGTCAAATTGCCGTAGATCGTCATTATTGCCTTTCACTTGTGCAGCTTGAATAATAATATGAAATGAAACCAAGCTCCAACCACCGGAGACCTCTGAACTCCCTAATGAACTTTACAAAACCAAAGAAGAACAACAAATATTTTTGGTGTTTTCGGGTTAAAAACAAGAACAAAAGGAAACAAGAAAACAAAGCAAATCTTTTGGGTTTTCTCATAGCAAACCAACGATAGCAAATAAAGTGAAATAGGAGCAAAGAACTAAATAAATAAATGTTGAAGAGAAACAACAGAAATAGTTTTGGTCTTCTTGTGTTTTAGGAAAGAAACAAAGCGAAACAAGAGAATGCAAACTAACAGAAACACAGAAAAGCAGGATGGCAGAAATCTGCCAAAACCTGACAGCAGTACAGAAATCGAAATTAACAAAGTGTTCAACTAATGAAAGTTAGATAACAACCTGGGGCACATGCTCAAAAATTTGCAACTCAAAATAACGTTCTGGCTGTGCGTACGAATGTTTTTGGTAACAGCCCAGAATCTGTTTTTGGACAGCACTTCCCCAAATATCATCTCCCTCTCATTAGAAAACCACTCTAAGAAACTAAACAAGTATGTACAAGTATCCAGCAACCATAATATGCAAAGAATGAGTGATGCCGGTATACCTCCCCCCAAGCTTAGGCTTTTGGCCTAAGTGGAGTTCATTCCCAACGAGGGTCGGGGTTCCACGCCGGTGGATCGTACATGGAGTGATAATAAGGCCCCTGCGCAGAAGAATGTCGTGGAGGCTCCGCATGACCATAATGTTGATATGAGGAGCTCGCTGCATCGGATGAAGAGTCGAGGTGCTCCTCGGCCTCCTCCGCGTCGTCCCTTGCATGATGGCCTTCCCTTTCTATGTATGCATTTAGCTCATTTTCTGTGACCGACCACCCTTTCCTAGAATCAAGGTTAAGCAGAACAGGTGCAGGCAATCGTACTAGTTTTTCAATTTTCTTAGTTATTCTCCAATTTTTCTTATAAAATGTTATCCTATAATACAGGTTGTTCAAGTTAGACGCATCTGAAATAAACTCATGTTTAATCATGGAAACAACATCAAGTTTCTCCATGGAGAGCGGAATATCTAGGTGGTGAGGTTCTACACCATGCATAGCTAATAAGCGAGAGGCGATAAGACCTCCACAAATTCCTCCCTTCTCACGGTTAGTAGCAAGTCTACAAGCTATTAAAGCACCCAAATTATAAGTCATATCCTGTCGCAAGGCGGCAGCAAAAAAGCCATATCTTGGACAGACAACTTACTTGCATTCTTTCTAGCAAGAACGCACTTTGTAAACGAAATAAGCAAAGTAGCGGATAGCTGGGAGTTGAATGCTACTGATCTTACCACCATCATCGGAGAAGCTTCTCCCATGACAAATCATTGTATAAAGATTCGAGAGCTCCCGCGGCGTTCCCCTGACCTTCTCACAGCATCCCCACTGCGGCACTCTAATTGATGCACAAAAATCACTAAAAGGCAAGTTGATATTTTTGTTATAAATCTTGTATTGGACCATGTGGTTAGTTTGAGACCGATGAAATTCAAAATCCTGCACAACCGACACTGTTAGTTTAGCATATTGGTAAGGTTCACCAACAGTAAAACCTTCCAACCCTGCATTGGAAATCAGTGTTTGAACATCTTGCAGGATTCCTGCATTCCGCATAAAATCAGTGCATGGGTAATAAGAGGGGTATACTCCCTCTTCGCGGTGAAATCTCATGACTTGTTGCACCTCCAATTCTTGTTGGTTTAGTTGGTGCCTTCTTCCTTCCATTTTCTGAAATTTTTCAACAATCATTATAAAATTTGATTTCAAGGTATATAATTGAGGGGGACTACTATAGGAACTTGCTAGAGTACTAAACATGCATCAAAACTAGTTTCTACCACTTAGAACAAACATGCAAGCTCACTAAACATGTTACCTACAGCAGCAAAATATTCAAGATATACTCAACCAAACAAAATTCTAATTGGATAATCAAAGGAGTCACATACCGGAGAGCAAATGTGCCAAATTTCAGACATAAATCTGGCTGAGCAAAGAGATCGAGAAATCGCGAGTTCTTGAGCAGAAACGCGAGTGAGAGAAAGTGAGTACGAGTTTTTCGGGAGAGAGAAAAGAATGAGTGAAAGGGATGATGAAGTGGGGCAAGGAGGGGCCCACACACCAGGGTGGCGCGCCCCTTTGCTGGCCGCGCCGGCCTGTGGGCTGCCACCCTGGGGTGCCCCACTGGTCATCCCTAGGTGCTCCCAGGTGCTCTTTCGAAAAATAAGACTACCCGTATAATTTTTGTAAATTTTTGAGAACTTCAAAAATGCACATTTCTGGGTGTTAAATTAATTATTACTGCGCAGGAAAATGATTTCCAAAATCTTAAACAACTAAAGCATATTGCAAAAAAAAAGTGCTAAGCAAAAAAAAGTGGAGGGAGAAAGAAAGAAAGGAATGTTGTTTAGCTCTCTTATGCATTAAAATATACTTGTTAACAAGGTTGATCAAGTCTTGCTACCAAATAAATTTTATATGACATAAGAAGAAATAAACCTCAAATCAATCATGTTACCTTATATTGACTTGATATGGATCCAATCACAAGAGTTTGATATTCTTCTTTAGGCTCATATATAGGACAATCAATGGATCCCACTTTGATAGTTTTCACATTAAAAATTGTATTGACTCCATATACTTTATCAATCCTCTTTGGAAAATAGACAGTATGTTCCTTGTCATCAACATTAAAAGTAAACTTGCCTTTATTGCAATCAATAACAGCCCCTGCAAATAAGAAAGGGTCTTCCAAGAATAATGGACATATTATCATCTTCAGGCATTTCCAACACAACAAAATCAGTTAATATCAAGCAATGTTGAGTAACTTGAACAGGAACATTTTCACATACACCAACAGGATAGCAGTAGATTTATCAGCCATTTGCAAAGATATATCAGTTGGTATCAACTTATCTAAATCAAGTCTCTTGTAAAGAGAAAAAGGCATTACACTAACTCCTGCTCCCAAATCACATAGAGCAGTTCTAACATAATTATTCTTGATGGAACAAGGAATAGTCGGTATACCTGGGTCTCCCAGCTTCTTTGGAACCTTACCATTGAAGGAGTAATTAGCGAGCATAGTGGAAATCTCCTCATTGGGAATTTTCCTTTTGTTAGAGACAATATCTTTCATATACTTTGAATAAGGAGGCAATTTAATAGCATCAGTCAAAGGGATTTGAAAAAATAAAGGTTTCATCCAATCACAAAATTTATTATAATGTTCCTCCTCCTTTGATTTCAGTTTCTTAGCAGGAAAAGGCATTTGCTTTTGAACCCAAGGTTCTCTTTCATTACCATGTTTCTTTGTAATAAAATCTTCTTTAGTGTACTTTTTATTTTTATCATGCTTTTCAGGTTCTTTCTCGATTTCTTCTTTATCAGGTGCATCATTCTTATCATTATCTTCATCATGTTCATTACCACTTTCAGTTTCAACATCAGAAATATAAATACTATTAGGATCATTAACAGGTTCAGAGGATTCTACAACAGTTTTATGTTTCTTCTTCTTTTTCTTAGAAGGACCACTAATTTCTTTAGTTCGTTGAGAATCTTGTTCAATTATTTTGGGGTGCCCTTCAGGATATAGAGGATCCTGGGTAGAAACACCGCCTCTAGTTGTTACTTCATAAACTTGTTTCTCTTCATGATTATTTTTTAACAAGTCATTTTGCACTTTAGTAAGTTGATCAATTTGAGTTTGAATCATATTAAAATGTTTAACAAGCATCTTAACATCATTGGAGGTTCTCTCCACAATATCATGCAATTTACCAATAGCTTGAGAATTTTCCATTAGATGATTCTCTACTCTCATATTAAAATTACTTTGCTTAACAATATAATTATCAAATTCATCTAAACATTGATCAAGAGGTTTTGAATATGGAATATCTCCTCTATCAAAGCGTTGAAGAGAATGTACCTCGATTGTGGATGAAGGGGGAATTATCTTACATAGGTCTTCTATAGGAGGTAAATTCTTCACATCTTCAGATTTAATACCCTTTCTCCATAAGAGATTTCTTGGCTTCCCTCATATCTTCATCATTTAATTCAATCATACCCCTCTTCTTCAGTATTGGTGTCGGAGTTGGTTCAGGTGTAGACCAATCATCATGATTTTTGCTTATCTTTGCCAATAATTCTTCAGCTTCGTCCGGAGTTCTTTTCCTGAAAACACAATCAGCACAACTATCCAGGTATGCCCTAGACTCAATGGTTAGTCCACTATAAAATATATCAAGCAAATCATGCTTTTCCAAATCATGTTCAGGCCGAGCTCTAATAAGAGAGCAAAATCTTGCCCAAGCCTCAGGCAATTTCTCTCCATCTTCTTGATCAAAACTATAAATTCTCTGCAGAGCCATATGTTGAGCACTAGCGGGAAAGTATTTCCGAAATAAAACATCAAGCAAACAACTTGGACTATCAATAGAATCAGGAGGCAAATTATTATACCAAATCTTAGCATCATCCTTTAATGAGAATGGGAAAATCTTAGCAAGAAAATAAGTACGCATCTTAACATCATCAGAAAACAAGCTACTTAAAGTAGAAAGCTCATTCATATGTTCTACAGCACTTTCTTTTTCAGTACCACAAAAAGGTGTTTTCTCAACAATAGATATATGAGATAAATCAAGAGAAAAGTTATAATCTTTATCCTTAATGTTTATAGGAGATGTGGCAAATTTAGGATCAGGAGACGGTTTATATCTAACAGCATGTTGTGCAATAAGTTTTTTAAGGTTACTTGTACTAGTAGTAGCATTGCATTTATCAATAAAATCATCATCAAGTTCCACATAATCTTCATCAAGATCATCAATCTCAGGTGAATTAACAGGTGTAACAGTATTTTCATTAGGAGTTTCAGTATTTTCAATTTGTCTAGACCTAGCAATTGTAGCATCTAGAAAAGGACCTAATGAACCAGTATTATCAAGCACAGTAGAAGCATCATCAAAATTATCAGAGGAATTTTCAGATTCAACAGAAGTACCAACACGTGAAGTTTGTGGTGGTGAAACAAGTTGACTTATCACAGATGGTGAATCAAGAGCAGCGGAGGTACTCAGAGTTGTACCTTTTCTTGTAGTGGATGGTAATATGGCGACTCTAGTATCGCAAGGTTTACCCATGATGGAGAATTTGCAGCGAACAATATCAATCCAAGTGAACTTGCAAATAAAGCTATGCTCCTCGGCAACGGCGCCAGAAAATAGTCTTGATGACCCACAAGTATAGGGGATCGCAACAGTCTTCGAGGGAAGTATTACCCAATTTATTGATTCGACACAAGGGGAGACAAAGAATACTTGTAAGCCTTAACAAGAGTTGTCAATTCAGCTGCACCTGAAACAGACTTGCTCGCAAGAGTTTATCGGTAGCAACAATTTTATGGCAGTAGATATAGTGAAATAACAGCAGCAGTGAAATAAAGACAGCAGTAGTGATTATAGTAAACAGCAGGATTAAAATACTGTAGGCACAGGACGGATGAACGGGCGTTGCATGGATGAGAAAATTCATATAACAATCATGGTAGGGCATTTGCAGGTAATAATAAAGCGGTATCCAAGTACTAATCAATCAATAGGCATGTGTTCCATATATAGTCGTACGTGTTCGCAATGAGAAACTTGCACAACATCTTTTGTCCTACCAGCCGGTGGCAGCCGGGCCTCTAGGCAAACTACTGGAAATTAAGGTACTCCTTTTAATAGAGTATCGGAGCAAAGCATTAACACTCCGTGAACACATGTGATCCTCACATCACCGCCTTCCCCTCCGGTTGTCCCAATTTCTGTCACTTTGGGGCCTCGGGTTCCGGACAGCAACGTGTGTATACAACTTGTAGGTAAGATCAATAAACAATGCATATAATGATGAAACAATAACATGTTCAGATCTGAGATCATGGCACTCGGGCCCTAGTGACAAGCATTAAGCATAACAAGTTGCAACAATATCATAAAAGTAACATCTACGGATACTAGGCACCATGCCCTAACAATCTTGTGACTATTACATGATCAATCTCATCCAATCCCTACCATCCCCTTCAGCCTACAGCGGGGGAATTACTCACACATGGATGGGGGAAACATGGCTGGTCGATGGAGAGGCGTCGGTGGTGATGGCGGTGAAGATCCCTCCAATTCCCCGTCTCGGCGGAGTGCCGAACGGAGTTTCGGTCCCGAGGCGGAGTTTCGCGATGGCGGCGGCGTACGGATGGTCTCTGGAAATATGGTCGTACCCGACGTTTTTAGGTCGAAGGCGTATATAGTCCAGAGGAGAGCGTCGGGGGCCGCCGAGGCGCCCACACAACAAGGCGGCACGCCCTCCCGGGCCGCGCCGGCCTAGTGTGGGGGCTCGGGCCCCCACCTGGCTTGCCCTTCTGGCTCCGTATTCCGGGAAAATAGGGCCTTTCGCATAAATTCCGAGGATTTTCCGAAAGTTGGATTTCTGCACAAAAACGAGACACTGATGCTGAAAACAGCGTTAGTCCGTGTTAGTTGTATCCAAAATGCACAAATTAGAGGCAAAACAATAGCAAAAGTGTTTGGGAAAGTAGATACGCTTCGGACGTATCAATAAGCAGGTTTCAAATGTCATCTGTGGGGTCGAGGAGTGAATGGTGTTTTACTCGAATTTGCCCGAAAACATTATTCATTCTTCGATCCTGAATGACACTAAAATGAAACTCTAAGTATAAATATGTAGTTTGTGTAAAAAAAACGTTCTATCGAGACCGCCTGTTTAGGGGCGCCGGTGTGGAAACTGCCCCCAAATAGAAGATGCAGTGCCGGCATCCCTCAAACGGAGGTGCCGACGCCTCTTTCAGCGACTATTTGGGGTGTCGTGGAGATTCTCTTACACGCCGTGCCAAGACACGTGAAACAGGCGTATGCACAGATGTTTGATTGGTGTGGCGCTTAACGCAAAAAAATCTCCACCATGCATGGTACCGGGGGGGGCGTCCTTTGCCATCAAGGGCAAATACATATGTAAAACTCATTTTCAGTCCTTTCTAGGATCTGAAACCGAGTGAGTTTAATTACCGAAAACAATATAACATACGCACTACCATATTTAACCATACACAACGTACTAAACATATCTAGCAGATCTGGATATGGAACAATTAGTAGTGCAAGATACAAAATTAGAAGCACATACATCACGACCAGGAAGGCCACTCCAACAGCAGCATCAACATCATTGTTATTGATGTTGTCCATGGTGTTGTTGAAGTCGTCGGATCTATCGAGGAAGAAAACGAACCGTCGAGGAAGAACTCGAACAACAATGAGCAGTCGCGCCGAGACACTCCTCAAAAACCTTTCGCCCATCTCCTGATGCAGAATCTCGACACATGGGGTTTCGGAGGCCTACTCTCCAGAACGGCCATGCACGCAGTCTTCATGATGGGAAGACTAGAGAGCAGCACATCAAAAAAAACTGGTTGAGAGAAAAGCAGAAGGGAGTGGAGAGCTCTAAATTTGTCATGTCTCTTGGCTCCGAGTATATCTTGTGAGGGGAGCCGCCGACCAGCCGACACGTGCCCAACTAAGTTGATCCACGAAGCAAAAGTTTAGTCTTCCATTCACGAGACAAGACACGTCATGTGTCTGATGGATGGTAAGGTGGGCGGCAGAGTAGAAGGAGTGCACGTGATCTTCTTTTCTCGCTCAGTTAGTGAAGCTGGAAGAGCTGCTTTCATAAGCTACTCTAACTTTGTCCCAACTAGTAATTAAAGTGAAACTAAATTTTGTCTTCCACGTCTTTCAAGGTGACACTCCTTGAGATTTTAGAATTTCTAGCTTATTTAGAGCAATTCCAATAGTGTAGCCAGCTGCCGGCTATAAGCCAAGTGCAATGTCTTTTATAGCCAATTTAGAGCCAACACATACAATAGTAAGCTATACAATAGTACTTTGTGAGTAGTACTTAATCAATGTGTGTCCACCTTTCACTCTCACAAAGTGCCTAGAGCACGTGCTAGAGCTAGCTCTTGCATAAGAGTCCACTCTCCTTCTGTATCCTCCAACTAGCAATAATATACTATTTTAATTCTTATAGCCAGCTAACTAGAACTTAGAGCAAGAACAATAGTGTAGCCGGCAGCTGGCTATAACAATTTGCCACATCATTTACAGTCAACTTATAGCTAACATGTACAATAGTAAGCTATAAAAGTGTACTACTTTTACAATACATGGTCCACATTTTAGTCTCACATAGTGCCTAGGAGCACGTGCTAGAGTTGGCTATTAGATAAGAGCTCACTTCTATTCTCTCTCCTAATCTCTCTCTTCCAACTAAGCAAACTTATAATATTTTATTTCTTATAGCCAGCTGACTGTATCTTATTGTACTTGCTCTTAGAGTTAATAACTGTTGGCTATAACAAGATGCCATGTCATGTAGCCATATAGCTAACATGTATAATAGTTGGCTATAAGAATGAACTACTTTACTAACACATGGCACCTTTCACTCTCAAAGCCTAGGAGACGTTCAAGAGCTGGCTATTGCATAGTAGCTCACCTCTCTTCTCTCTCCTCCAACTCATCTAAGATATATTATTTAATGTCTTATAGCCAGCTGACTGGACTCTATTGTACTTGCTCTTAGGCTGCCTACTTGGGCCTAGCTAGCTCATATAATCCTTAACGGTACGGTGATTCATCCATAACCAATTGTTTCCTTACAGGCCGTGGCAAAACACGTGAAACAGGCGTATGCACAGATGTTTGATTGGTGTGGCTTAACGCAAAAATATCTTCACCATGCATGGTACCGGGGGCCCGTCCTTTGCCATCAAGGGAAAATACATATGTAAAACTCATTTTCAGTACTTTCTACGATCTGAAACCGACCACTGCATAGTACTATTCCAACTTTTAGCTGTGCCCATCTTAAATCTTGTCACGATCAACTTGACTAGTATGCGAGGCACGATATAGAATTACATTGTTTCAAATGGTTTTCTATATTTGAATCAATATATATTTAAGGTGATAAAATGTGTTGATTGCGCAAACAAACAAGTACGCGGCGCCATGTTATTGGACGGCGGGGACGAATGGACGAGCTGCAAATTTTCTTTCGTGCCTGGTCGACGAAATTTCTTTTGAAAATGAGAGTTTCCGAAGCCATTGCTTTGTAGATAGGAAATTATAGTAAAATAAGCATGCATGGAATAATTTTAAGGTATGAGATTGTACAAACAAAACATAAATTCCCGGCCAATGATGAGGCTATTAGAGGAAGAGAACACTAGGTTTAGCTACATGGCACCGATATTATGATTTACTTATTGGAAATATCTTCCTTTTAATTACACAACAAGAACTAAGGAAGCAACGAAGATGAAGGTGTATATATTAGTTTAAAAACCTATGACTTTTTACGGCAGGCTAAAATGCTTCAATCCTCCATTGTCTCACATCAAAATCCTTACGAAAAAACTTAATACATCTCACAGATTTTCTTATGAAACTTCAAAATTTTAGAGGATAATTTAGTTTCAGGTTATTTTGCATGAGATAAATAACCGCCAAAGAAAATAATATAAAATCTAGCCGCGCAAATGCGCGAGTCATCCTGCTAGTTTGTTTTGAAAATGAGAGTTTCCGAAGCCAATGTTCACAGAGTAAAAAGAGCAAGATGCCCAACAAAAACCATCAGAACCACATGCTTCCCCGAGATCTTATGTTCACAGTCGTGGACTCTTGAGCGTGGCTCGCTCCGAGCTATGAGCTATCTGTCCCTGCATCGGCTGCTATATAAACGCGCACGGAGCCCAGGTGTTTCTTCTACACTCGCTCAGACGCTCACATATAGTCCAGCTAGTTACACAGACTCAGGTGCATGCGTACCATACAACTGTAGCATCCATTACCTATACATGTCTTTCGCGCTCGAGGCATCGTCTGCGCCGCCGCTGAGCCGTCCGGCGCGGGGCGGTGCAGCAGTGGTGACCGTGCCGAAGAGGCTTGTGATGACGACGGTCACCGCGGTGGCGATGTCCATGCCCCCACCGCAGCCGGGGAGGCGGACGGTGCTCAGAACGCCGCGTGCCCCCGTGCCGTTCGTCCCCGTCGCCAACGGGCGGAGCCTATCGGTGGCACAGACCCTGTCTAGGGTCAGGGAGCAGAGGAAGGTACGTGTAAACGACACCGTGCCATCCACAAGCAAGGAGCCAAGGATCAATCAATTACTACCTCACTCACCGTCGAAAAGATGTTTTAGATGACACATCTAAATTCTGATAAATCTAAGATATTTTTTTATGCACGGGTGGATGTTTTATGTCTCCACAATTAGGTTGTGTCTAATTTTACCTTGGATCATGCATAGAACGGTTTCGTTAGTTCTGAGACGAATTCTACACCATATGATTATATCGTGATTTTTGCTAAAAGTGTTGCATCATAAGTTGCGACTAAGATTTTTTCAGTTGCGAATGGGATTAGCAAGTAGGAAAAAATGTGTGGATAGTTAGATTGCCTTGTGATCTATGCTACCTATGTGTTGCAACATGGTTTGCAACTGCCTCGGACCACTGGATTGGTTCGCAGTCGGCAGATCAAGCCCAATTTGCTAAGATGAGACACCCTTACACCCACCCTCCATTACACTTGCTTCTGATTCATGTTACTTGTAAGAGCATCTTTCGAGCAAATTCGGAGGTGGCGCAGAACAACACCCGTATAAAGAACCGAAAAATTTAAATTGAAATCTAGCGGTACAATTGTTCATCGCAAACAAGCTCGGCGATGAAATTGAAAGTTCATAGTTGCATAATTTTCATTGCAGTCGCAAAATAGACATCACATATATGATGTTCCTCCGTCGCGCGACCTAACTACGACTAACATTCGGCCCTACCGGGACGTCTACGCGCGGCGAAGGACGGGGCGGCGGACGACGGCGCCGGCGACCTACTCGACATCGAGGTCAACTACCTCCTTCTTCATGCAATGGACAACGGCCTTCCTTTACGCTGCCTCGTACGCGCGCACCTGCCGAACGACGTCCGCCTCCTCGCGACGGAAGCGTGCGCTCCCTCCGCCTCCGAAATGATAGCAACCTGCTGGATCGCCGTCGCCTCCTCGTCTTCGTTGAGGATGTAGTCTCCAGAGCTGAAAACAGTGTGCTGCGGCGCCTCCTCCTCCTCCTCGTCGCTGATGTCATCGACGGGCGGCGCCAGGGTCCGGCCCGACGCGCCGGAGGAAGAGCCCTTACCGCTATTGACGTAGCGGGCAAGCTTCCCCGGCGGCGTCAGGCCCCAATCCACTTCCGTCGCTCCGCCTCCGAGCGGAAGACGGGGGGAGTTGATGCCGCCAATCCGGCCGCCTCCCCTCCCGTAGCTTCCGGCGCCAGTCATGCGGTCGCGGTGGAGCTCGCGGAAGAGCGGATGCTGCGGCGGCTGCGCTCGGATTGCTCGTCGAAAGTGGAACCAGCTGACGGTAGGGCGGTGGAAAGCGGTGGAGGGGAGTAGGGTTTTGGAACCGAGCTCCCCTCCGCGGCCTGTATAAATAGGGGCCGCGCGCTTAGTTTCTCGGGCCCCCGAGAAAGTTTTTCGTGTCAGGCTGCCGATTCAGGCTCTAGTCTACGCGGATTTCGGCTCGAATCCGTAAATTCGCCAAAAAAAAATCAGTTCCAACGGCATTTACGGCTCAGTTAGAGTTGCTCTAAGTTGTAACTGGGATTGCAACTAAAGTTTAAAGACATCACTTGACCGACAACTAGTACGCACTAAAAGTAATACTTTCTCCTAGAAAAAAAAGATATATGAATCTAGAACTTTGTATGCTCCTTTTTTGGAGTCTTGACGTGCGGGGGTCATGCCGCAATATTTTTTAATTAAATTTTTGGGTATTGAACCTTCAACCCCCGGGTATAAGTGGAATGCACCTAACCACCAATGCACCATCAACTGATGGAAAGGGGCTAGGCAATGTATTTATATTTAACATCCTCCCTTAGGTTTAGGCTATTTTATTCCTTAGTGTGGGTTCAAAATAGGCTGCGGAATCTTTTTTTTATACTATGTGAGGAACATATAGAATTAATACACTAGCCAAGTTTTTCAAAAGTTCGAACTGAGAGAGAGGGGATCGGTCATTACACTACACATAAAACTTGTTTTAGACTCTGTCATTTTATACATAAGATTAGTTTTTCCGGGCATCTGAGGTGCACACTCCCTATCCATACCATCATTTTTTTTGTTTTGAGATATGTGCACAATTTATCTCCTTTCTTTTTTCCGGACAAAAAAATTAGAGCTTGAAAGTACCAGGTTAATATTATAGAGCTCTTTTACGGTGATTGGTACGGAACCTTGGCTCCGTTCCGGTTCCGTCAATTCAGAATTTTTATGACCGTTGATTAAAACGAGTTGTAAGTATTATGATGCTTTCAATTAGAAACCGTACATGCTAGCGGTCGTTTGACTCTAATAGATAAAAAAAAATTCTCCAAGTCAAAATAGAAATTTCCTCTCCCTGCTTAACCAGGACGAGCGAACTCCTGCTCGCCGCCGCCGCCGCATCCTCTTGCCAGCCGCCCCATCATCCCTCCACCGTCCCTCCTTCCCGCCGCCGCCGCATCACCCCTCCTCCGTATCCCCCTCCCGCTGCCTCACTCCTGTGATCCACCCGCCGTAGCCAGGTGGTACGACGCCCTCTCCTCATCACGCCGGATCCTGGCCGCCGCCGCTCTCTTCACCGGCGGGATCGGAGCCGCCAGCCACAACATCAGTATCGTAGTCGGCCCTCGTCGCCCGCGGGATCGGACTCCACTGCATCAATTGGGAGGTCAGTTTACTGTGAAAATCTTAAAACATAATCTGTTTACGGTGAATCCACTGCATAATCTTGAAAAACTGTTTACTGCATAATGCAAATGCAAGCTATAAGCTGAATATATCGTTCAGGCCTTCAGTTGGCAAAAGCGATATGCCATACACTGAAAAAATATCCTCCAGACATGTAGGCTTCAAATGATCTAGGAATTCATGTTGGGTAAAAAGGGTGCTTGTCCAGAGAGGAAAAAATGTAATTGGAGCATGGATGTTCCTATTTGGAATTTTCAGTCTGGGCATTGTTCAGTTTGTGGTCATTTTGATGCATGTGCTTATTTTGATCTGTTTGGTAAAACCGATTAAAGTTTGATAAATTGTGCTACCCAGTAAATGTTTTTGACATTTCATCTAGTATTTTTTTAGTGCAATAATACATTAAATATCAATTTGATTAAGGAAATCCAGCCTGCCAAGCACTAAGATTCGATAATCAGTCCAATCAAGTAAGGTCATCACAAGCCACAACAATACCAAATGGAGCCTTCACCTAGTTACTTGCGAAGTTGCAATGCAACGTCAGGCAGGCCGACTTGCTTATGCACATAGGAGAGGCTAACTTTCAACCAGAATAATAGAACCAGAAGAGACAAACCCATCTTACTAGGGAAAACTTTAAACATGCGCTTCAGTTAGGCAGCACTTAGTTTAGATCCTAAGTACTGTAGCTTTTATTCTGAACACATGGTTCAGTTACATGGATGCCAGCAACGGAGGCATTCACATAGTAGTCAGATTGATACCTTGCTAGACTGAGAGGTTCAGGTTAACATTGATTCAGAATCGTGCCTGTACAGGAAATGATTAACCTTAGTACATAACTCAATTAGAGGTAGAAAATCTGTCCAATTTTCTTTTGTGGGTGCCATTAATTATTGTTTCTGTTGTGTAGGACAACAAGCTGTGAGAGCAAACTCTACGACAGGTGCATTTGAATACATGTGATGGAAAAACTGATCGGAAAAGAGCAAAGGAGAAAACTTGTCCAGCAGAATATGCTCAAGTTGTGGAAAAGGCAGCAAACTTTGTAAATAATAAACTCTAAAGGTTACATCATAGTTATCGGAATGACCAGCGGTTTTTAGATGATTGGGCCTTTTTCCATAATTACAAACACTCCCAGGATGAATTGCTGTTGGACAAAGAAGGAGGGACCTATTTCAATACTCCCGGAGAAGGCCCTTCTGTCCTTTTGCGTGTTAAAGAAGACTATGATGATGTTAAAGAAGACTATGATGGTGCAGAACCCTCTGGAAACTCGATGGCAGCGATTAACATGATCAGATTTCCCAGTATATTTGATGCCGCAAAATCTGAAGGCTACAAACGCAATGTTGAACATCTTCTAGTGTACTTATCTAGTCTACGTTTATATGCACTACACTACAACAGTGATTTGGTTTCAGAACATGAGGTTTACACTTCACAGTAGCATAAAAGATTATGCATTTTGATTTATGTAGCTTGAAGTGTGATTTCAGTAGATAGAAATGGTGCTGGTGGGGACAAAAGGATCTCTGCAGAATTTCGAAACATGATTGCAGCTGCTTTCTCATCATATGATCAAAGAGAACAGTGAGTGATGTGCTAATTAGTTGTATTATGCGTTCAACATAGCACCCTACTTCATATTTACTGATTAGCAACACATTGTTCGTAGATCCAGTTGATGCAGATAGACCCCAGGAACAATGCAAACATCGCGTAGATGGCATGGGGCAGCCCAGCGTAGAAGCCAGCGGTGGCGCATGTGTGTCAAGAGTTCAAGTGTAGCCCTCCCGTGACTTCTCCACGTTCGCTCCGGGAGCTGCTCAACAAGACGGTCGCTGCTCAACAAGACTTTTCTGTTTGCACCCAATAAAGGATAGGCTAGTTTCGTATGTTACAGAAAAGTCTTGTGTTCAAGCACTTCATGTGTTTTTTTTCTATACGTGTAAACTTACAGCATGTGCTACAAACTTGAGATGTTCTGACCTTGTTAGTACATATTAAGCATAAAAGGATAAAATAGATCGAATGGTTGCATGAAAATCTGGATGACTGCCATCAACAATTGTCTCCTCCTTGCCTCTCCTGATCCTGTCTGCCTTTGCCGCCCTCGTTGCTCCAGCCGTAGTCGCCCTTGGTGCTCTAGCCACCGTCACCAAGGGGTCACCAGGGAGAAACACCGCCCCGCCGCCCTGTCACCTCCTCGCCGGGGAGAAAATCTGGATGACTCTTCCAGCTGGCTGTGCGAACACATGGCAAAATAAGACAACGGAAAAGGATTAGTACCCAACGGACACAAGCGTTGTATATATCAGATCGAGTACTAACTGAACTTCAAGCTAATTAGATTTCAAACTGCTTTCCGCGAAAAAAACACGCAAAAAAAAGATTTCAAACTGCTTTTATATTTGTGGAGATGAATAGAGGTCAACAAATACATCTGGAATTTCAGAAGTAAATTGCAGAAGCTAATTCTTCATATACTGCTGAACAGCTGTACTGTACTCTACCACGTAGAGTCATTCACCAAACACACTGAATATGTGATCCAAAAAGGATCGGTTCAAAATACATTGGATCTAATTGTGCTCATATCTAAATCAAGATTCGAGAAACGAAATTGGTTTAGGCCACTGTTAACGACAGCGAATTGGGGATGGCAGACAGCAAGCATGGAAAGAGGAAGTACAACAGCGGCTGGTGCGTCTCCCACCGGCGCGTGGGCGTCAGTGCGGCTTCCCCAGCTAGGTCCGCAATAGTGGCAGGGATATGGCGCTGCTTCAGTCCTGGGCGATAGGAAATGGAGGCGGGAGCTTGTTTGCGTGCAGCCTCGCTCGCGGCGGCGGAGGAATCACGTTGGGTCATGGGCAGGATGGAGGTTCCCTCGCATCGCGGGCAGGGTGTGGTAGGGGAAAAAGGAGAGGGGATACGTGACCGTTTTCAAGCAATTCATACAGAGCAAGAGGACCATACCGGATCTGAAGTTGTGGTGCCGCCCTCTCCTTCCTCACCTAGCTCCGCCATCGCCCTCGGTGCTCCAGCCGCTGCCGTGCAGAGATCGCCGGGGAGAGATGCCGCTCCGTCTCCTTCTGGCCGTTCTCGATCCCGTCGGCCTCCGCCGCCCTCGGAGCTCTAGCCGTCGCCGCCCAGGGATCGTCGGAGGAGGCCATGAGAGATTAAAAGAAGGGAGATAGAGACGAGAGGATGAATCGGTGAAACATGAGATGTGTGCAGATATGTTAATTGGTTGCTTTAAGATGTGTGCAGTCTTATCTGATGATTCATCCGTTTAAAAGGACGCTCGTTTTTTATAAAGTTCGGAAAATTTATCGGAGGTTCCGGTCCCACAGATTTTAGTTCCGGTCCTACATTTTTGGTTCCGTCAATTTAGTTCCGTCTTTTTATTACCGTTGGATCGAGGTGGATGGATGGTTGTTAAAAATGCCATTATAACCACAATGTACGAAAAATATATTCGGCAATTTTGGATATCATAAAACTTAAACTAATAGAATTAATCTGTAAAATTCTCATTTTAGATATTTTTGGTGCACACGAAAATTCAATGTTATTTTTAGACAACTTAATTCTAATATATTTGTTCACCAGCAAAGTTTCAGGTTTTACATTTTGTTATTTAGGACAAACAAAAAAGAGAATGTTCTCGCATGGATGCTCCTGCATGAGAGCTAATAAAAGATCCTTTCTCTTAATCGCGACTCATACGGATGCAGACGGCGTTCATCCCATACATCACCGCCGGTGACCCTGATCTTGCGACCACGGCACATGCGCTCAAGCTCCTCGACGCTTGTGGCGCCGATGTCATTGAGGTCGGCATGCCCTCCTCGGACCCTTACATCGACGGGCCGGTCATCCAGGCTTCCGCAGCGAGGGCGCTGGCTGGTGGGGCGACAGTCGACGCCGTGTTGTCCATGCTGAAGGAGGTGACGCCGGAGCTGTCCTGCCCGGTTGTGCTCTTCTCGTATCTCGGGCCCATCGTGCGGCGGGGTGCGGCAAACTTCACCGCCGCAGTCAAAGAAGCCGGGGTGAAGGGTCTTGTAGTGCCTGATCTTCCTTATGCGGAGACATGTGCATTCAGGCATGCAGCCAGAAAAAACAACCTAGAGCTTGTACGTCCTTACCCCTCTTCAATAATGTATCTGTAACAGAACAGGATTTAGCTGCAGCCAATGACAGTTTTTGTTTTGTTTGAAAAAATGGTTGCAGGTCCTACTTATAACACCGACGACACCATCAGAGAGGACCAAGGAGATCGCACAAGCTTCGCAAGGGTTCATTTACGTTGTAAGCGTCAATGGAGTTACAGGTCCACGAGCAAGTGTGGACCCGCGTGTCAAAGATCGTCTCAAGAAAATTAAGCAGGTCTTCATAATCATTTCAATGTTTTGAAAGAACTGTTGTGCAAGTTATTGTACTACCCATTTGCTTATATGGTTTTGGTACTATCTGCAGGTCACCCACAAAGCAGTGGCAGTAGGCTTTGGCATATCAACACCGGAACATGTTAGACAGGTGAAATCTTTTAATTATTGATAAAATATTTACGAAAAAGTTACTGTTATTTTGTTGAGAAGTTCAACATGCTAATATATTGAACTTTTACGAATGGGAAAAGATTGCAGAGTGGGGTGCAGATGCAGTGATCATTGGTAGTACAATGGTGAAACAGTTGGGTGAAGCAACTTCTCCGATTGAAGGGTTAAAGAGACTAGAAGAATATGCCAGAAGCCTAAAAGATGCGCTGCCATAGTTTATAAATAGAGGAAACATAAGTTAATTAACTGGTTTACCATAATTTCATAGATATAACGCAAAAACTAGTCAGTAGGATTAACGAGCTAGCTTGGTGATCAAATATATCAGTTTTACATACCATGTACATTGTACAAGAAGCGCGGGTCCATCCAGTTCACGTCTTGTACCGTCCGTGTACATTCAAGTTCATGTCTTGTACTTCTAAGTAAGCATGTGTGTACTTTCACGTGCAACGCATGGATACTTCTAAGTGCAGCGTGCGTTGGTATCTCATTAAAAGGAGAAATACTCTTTAGTGGTCGACAGCGAGACGTTTGTAGTGACTTCATCAATCTCAAGACCCGTTGGATTAGTTTCTTGAACTCAGTCTCTAGAAGGTGCTCATATGGGTAGGGTGTCCGTGCGATCATAAAGGTAAGTGTATGTCCGTATGTATGAGCGTCTACGTCTATATTGTATTTCGCAAGCAAAAAAGTGCAACGTACGTGTACTTAGTTACCCTAACACGACCAAGTACAAATATACTAAAAATTGAGGTACTCGACAAAATACAAGTACCGTAGTTTCTAAAGATTTTTAAAAAGTTGTCAAAACCTATTACGGAAATACTTTTGTACACCCACGCATGGGTGTGGGTGTTTCTATCACCGTTCATTTATTCCTCGAGATTCGTGCCCACCATGGTAGATAGAAAGATTCCTTTCTCTCTCCTCTTTTTATCCGAATCTTAAAGCACAATGAACGGTGACGGAAACATCCACACCCATGCGTGGGTGTACAAAATCCACTCTCTACCTATTAATATGAAATTTAATATAAGTAGAGTTGCTACTAAAGTAGACGAAAAGTGCATCGAAACATAATGACATGAAGTATAAACATACACTAACCACAGCGTCAGAATCCCAACAGACAATTTGGTTGGCAAAGCCGCTTACACCAACAGAAAGTTGGACGCGGATCAGTTTTGCTGACTGACCTAGTCTGTCACCGTAAGTCCGGTCAGCAAAGGTTTTTGCTGACCAACATAGATTTGCCTACCGACTGTTCGACACCACGGCTAGAGCTTTCGCGACCAATGTTTTCTTTACCGACAGACACTCGTTTCCCAACCAACATTTCTTTGCCGACCAAACTTCTGACAAAAAAAGCTTTGGTGACCGACATTCCGTTGGCTCGTGCCACAAACCCTTCCTTCTAACATTGACAGTGTGTTTCTTTTGCCTACCAACTATGCATCGGTACAATCGTGAATCTTTTTCGACTAATCATGTGACATGTATTAATTACCGACCAACTTTCAAACAAGCATCAACATTGACGTATTTTAGACATTTGAATGTCAAGATTCAGTATATTATCCTATTCCACAAAAGTACATTTATGGATTCAACAAAATGTATCGGTTACAAAAAAAATCATGGGTTCCAAAAATCACTGATGGGGTTGAGAAACATATTTTTATAGGGTTGAAAATATGTTCCTTTTCATAGTTAAGTTGGTGACTCATTGAGAAAAATGTTGTACGATGTTAAAAGGAGTGTTCATGGATTCTACAAATAGGTTAACGGTTTCAATAAAATGTTCTGAGATTTTCAAAAGTTGTTCATTGATTTAAAAAAAACTTTAACTGATTCACGTAAATGTTAATGGGGATAAAAAAATATGTTCATAGATTCAAAAAAATGTTTATTCCTATTTAAAAAGGTGTTCATGTTTTTTGAAAAAATGTCCACAATTTTTGAAATTATTCATGAGTTCGAAAATTACATTCCGAACTCAAAAAAATCAAGTATTTGGAAAAATACTCATGATTTTTTAAAATACTTTTATCTTTGTGAAACAAAATACTTAGCAGGTTATAAATAACATTCATGTACATCTTTAAAATAAAAGTAAATATTCCCTTTCATAAAAAAAGAAATAAATAAAATATAAATATAAAAGAAATGCAACATAGAAAAAAGAAGTAAAAAATAAACTGAAAACTAAAAAATACACATACAATATTAAGCATTCAACCGGCCACATGTAACCAATATAGATGAAACTATAACACTTTGCAAAAGCTAGCCATGTTCTAACGCTTTTTTTATGGGAATGTAATGTCTAACTTGAAATCCTATATTCCGCTCAATGCGGCACGGATGGCCGGCGCCGAGCACCCCAGGTAGTGTCGTAGGCCTATTTCACGAGTTTTATTTTCCCTTTTTCGGTTTTGTCATTTTTTTCCTTGGGTATTTGTTTGTAGCAAGGTTTTATTTGGTTTTCTGTTTTCTTCTTCCGGTTTTCTACTAGTTCTTTTTCTATGAGTTTTATTATGGTTTTTTCTTGTGGTTTTCTTTTGGATTAATGTTTTTTATCTATTCTATTTCATTTTTCCTTTTATGTTTTCTTTTCACTTCCCTTTTTTTATATAAATGGACATGCTCGTGGGAAAAAATGTTCATGGTCTAAAAAACCTTCATGAGGATAAGGAAAATGCTAATGCTTTTGCAAAAATGTTCATGAGGTTTAAGACAATGTTCTTGGCGTTGAAATAGGTATATTTACAGATTCAAACAAATGTATCGATTCCAAAAAAAAATCATTGGTTCCAAACATCATTGATGGGGTTGAGAAACATATTTTTACAGGGTGGAAAATATGTTTCCTTTCATAGTTAAATTCGTGACTCATTGAGAAAAAAATGTCGTATGAGGTTTAAAAAAAATTCATGGACAAATATGTTAATGGTTTCAAGAAAATGTTCCCAAGTTTTTTAAAAGTTATTCATTGATTTAAAAAAAAAAACGTTAACGGATTCACATAAGTGTTCATGGGGATCAAAAAATATGTTCATAGATTCAAAGAAAAGTCTATTAATATTAAAAAGGTGTTCATGTTGTTTGAAAAAGTGTCTACAATGTCATGAGTTCTAAAATGACATTCAAGAACTCAAAAAAAAGTTCATGCATTTGGAAAATACTCATGGTTTTAAAAAATACTTTTATGTTTGTGAAACAAAATACTTAGCGGGTTATAAAAACATTCATGTTACATTTTTAGAATAAAAATAAATAATCTCCTTTTATATATAAAAAAAAGTGCGGCATAGAGAAAAGGAACAAAACAATAAAGTGAAAACTAAAAAAAAAAACAAGACAGCATTAACGGCTGGCCCACCACGGTTCTCTATGGGCTGCGCTAGTCGCCCGTGGGCTCATCGCGCGGTGGCTCGGCCCGGCTCGCAGAAGCTAACGAGGCCCTCTGCTTTTTCTTCGCACTTGCGTTCCGATACGGCCCACGGAGCAGTGTCACGCAGACGTGGCATTCCAACTGAGCCTTCCCTCCCCACATTTTCCTCTCGGTTGCGGCCGCCGGCGCCGCCGCGATCTCGTCGGCTTCTTCGTTGCACCGACGGAGACCGTGGCGCGCGACGCCAGGGAGGTCTGCCGCCGCCGCGCCCATGGCCGATCGCAAGCGCAGCGTCGCGGAGACTTTCTCCAGGCTCCGGGAGCAGGGCAAGGCACGTGCTCCTTACGCCTTAACCTTAGCTTCGCTAAGCCGTGGTTCCTTATTGTGCGCTATGCGTGCGGCTGCTGACGTGCTGTGTGTGTTGGGTGAGGGTGGACGGCGGAGCAGAGCAATGCTAGTACTGTTTTTACCTTTTTTTTTTGGAGGAACAAGCTTACCTACGTTAACAAGTTAAGAATTGCTGCTTGAGGTGTATTGTATAAGCTTGCGACTGTTCAGAATCCATTCGTCTAACTGTCTAAATTGCCTAGAATATGGTACTGCAAGTCATTCTCCAAGTAATGCCGTTATGGATTGGGGAAAGTCGATATTACATGTACTACTCTCAGTGCGGAAAATTTTAGCACAACAACAGAGTGTCAGGATTGCACATACTTTTGGGGTACGGTTTATTTTAACCCTTTTTGACTAACCTTCAAATTTTCCAGACCGCGTTCATCCCATTCATCACCGCCGGCGACCCTGATTTGGCAACCACAGCGAAAGCGTTGAAGATCCTGGATTCCTGCGGTTCGGATGTGATTGAGCTTGGTGTACCTTACTCCGATCCATTGGCTGATGGTCCGGTTATTCAGGTACACTTTCGACTATATTTGTACTTTTGCCAGGTTTTGTATTTGTCAAGGGTTACAAGTGTTCTTTTTTTGTTTCACAATCATTTCAGGCCGCAACATACCGTGCGCTGAAGGGAGGCACTACACTCAGTTCTGTCTTGGCGATGCTCAAGGAGGTTATACCGGAACTGTCTTGTCCTATTGTTCTCTTCACATACTGCAACCCAATTCTCAAGCTTGGAGTGCGGAACTTCATGAATAATATTAAACAAGCTGGTGTAAATGGTATATTTTCTTACATAGTAGTCAATAATACGAACGTATGATGTTTTTTACTAATTAGTGTATGATATTTCTTGATTTTGCGATTTCTGTTTGTCTTGAGTATAATGTGACCTTAGCTTCTGTTCTCTAATATTCCCTCCGTTCCAAATTAGTTGACTTAACTTTTTTTCAAAATGGATGAACCTATACACTAAAACGCGTCTAGATACATGTGTACCTATACCAAATCTGACCAAAGGTGCGTCAACTAATTTGGAACGGAGGGAGTACTATTGATTAGTAATCAAACATGGAAGCCAGAGCAGAAAGGCAAATATTCAGGCAAGAGAAAGTCAGATAGTGGCATCTTTAAGGAATGAGAACAAATGTTCTTTTACTCTTTAAAAGAGAGGACCATTTGAAGTATTTCAAGACACTTCCCTTCAGTTCGTCATCAAGTGTAACAATTTCTCATTCAATTACAGAACGATTCTTGCATAATAGATTTTCTGCATTCTGGATTGAACTGGAAATCTTTCTTTTCATTTAATCCTTTTTTTAGAACTCCTTTCTGTACAAGAAACAAACATCAAGGAAGCATTCCACTTCATTGATATCTTTCTCTTGTGCATGAATAAGATACAGAGATGGACTAGCTAGTTGGAAATTGACTGTTCTAATTCAGTTCCTTAAAATTTCATGACCATACAGCAACCTTTTCGCATGATCTCTGCAATCCTCGATTACTGGAAATTGGTGAAAATAGCTGATTATTTTCAAAAATAGATTAGCTTTTGAACCTGATCACATGCTCTTCCATGAACTGATGATGTTTTTTCAATTTACAAAAATGTATGTGTAGTTCTTGTAGTAGTTGTGTGGTTGATGATTTGCACTTGTTATATCTGCAGGCCTTGTCGTACCTGATCTTCCTTTGGAGGAGACAACATTACTAAGGAGTGAGGCCACTATGCACAGCATAGAGCTGGTTGGTCCTCACTCTCATCTTGTCATGTAATAATGTTCATTTAAAATCTGTGTTACATCAAATTATCTACAACCTGGACAAGATTGGTCCATTGGATGAGAAATAAGAGCAGTTCAAATGACCCCACTGGGTCAGGCGAGTTTGACCAAGCCAGGCCACGTACAGAAATTCAGGGCAGTTTTTTCTCAACACACATCTAAATGCACGTCATTTGTACTAGAAGGAAGCACCGAGATGGCACGAGGTTTTACAGCCAATTCGGGGAAAAAAGAAGCAAAGCACAAAGCTAAGGCAAAGCAAAAGAAATTCAGGGGAGTCTGGTTTTAGATCCTTATAAGTTATAATTACAATGGTAGACGTGAATATGTTTTAACTGCACTACCTAGTTAGAATGGTGTCACAGCAGAACGTTATGTAGATATAAGGTGAACTTATTGTTAGAGTTGTATAGTTCCTTTTCCGTTATTCCCCAGTGTATGAGGGGCTTACCTGCACATTGCCACACCTGTACATGTACTGGCCTATGGCCCTCTGTGAATACTAGTTGCTCATTCACAACATGGTATCAGAGCTCTAGGTTTAGCTCTTTGCACGCTGCAACTCCGTGCTCGATCCGCGCCGCCGCCCGATGATTCCGGCCGCCACTGCTCCACCTTCCTCCTTCTCTCCACCTTAATCTTCTTCTTTGGTCGTTTTGGAGCTTGATTTGAAGCTCCCGCTGCCTCGATCTGCTGTCTCCGGCTCCTTTCAGGCCTCCCTGCTCTCCCTGTTGGCCCGCCCCGGACGGACGCGCCCCTTCTGGCCCGACTTGGCCACGCCCCGGCCGCGTCCCTGCTGGCCCGCCCCGGACGGACGCGCCCGCGTCTCCTGGCTGCGCCCCCTGGCGCCGTACTGCCTGGCGCCGTCCTGGCTGTGCCCGCCCCGGCTAGGTCCTCCTCTGCTCGGCCAGCTGCGGCCACGAGCGGTTCTCCCGTGTGCTCGCACGCAAAGCTGGATCTGCCCGATCCGATCTGAGTAAAAAATATATATGGCGTCGTCTTCGTCCGGTTATGTCAGTATTCTCGGTGCCCTGATCTTTGATGGTACCAACTATGGAGAGTTTGCTGCCTTTCTCGCGCATTCACATGCGCGGTCTTCTCGTGGGGTGTTTTACCGGCGAGGTCACGTCCACCGCACCCCACCGCTCCTGTCTCCTTCTCCGCCGTCCGTGCCACGTGCCCTCGAGGATGCTACTCAAGCGATCGGGATGCACCAACTGCCGAGGCTACCGTCGATGAGGCATATGAGGAGGTGTACTTGCTTATTCGTAGGCTCTTGGCTCTTACCGTGACGCTTGGCTACCTTTACTCGGTGTGACGAGGATGCCTGGTCGTCTGTTCTTTCTCGTAGTGTTCACCACGCTTGCTTCGAGTTTATGGGCCTCGCCATGTTGCCGAGATGTGGTCTCACCTTCATCGCGCTATCGCCTTCTCGGGGATTCTCTCTTATCTATGTTACGTCGGGAGCATGATCTTCGCAGGTGACTTCACCGTTGATGAGTTTTACACTCGAGTGCGCGATCCGGCGCCGCCTTGACTCACTTCGTGTTGTATGTGGTACTCTGCCGTGTTGCCGGACAAGACGTTCGTATATGGACTTCCGAGGATCCATGAGTTCCCGTCTCGACTTCGCCGAGTTTGAGCATCGTCGTGCTCGCTTGTTTGCTCGAGGCCGTGTTCCTATCTCGAGGTGCCGACCGAGCTTCGCGAAGAGACTCGTCCGCGTGGTGCTGGCCTGCTTGGGACACCTTCTGCTCTTGCCGCCGAGGTCCCCCTGCTCCTGCCCCGCCACTTCTTCCTACACCGCCTCGTTGCTTCTGGAGGAGCCCGCTCTTCTCGCGCGGGGTCGCTCTCGACCTCCTTGCTCGCACTCACCGTCGGAGGCCCGGTCACCTTGAGTCCGATCGCTACCGGCGCTGGTGTGCCTCCTCGTGCTTCACCCTCACCACTACCGGCCCACGAGGTGAGGCGACTTCGCGCCTGCTCTGCCTCCTCCGATCTACTTCGACAATCGCCGCCTCCGCGCCGTTTCCTCTCCACAATGTACATCTTCGTGGTTCTGGATTCTGGAGCTTCTTTTCACATGTCTCCCGATTCTTCCTCTCTTTCTTCTTCGACCTCTTCCTCTTCCCGTTAGTGTTCTTACTGCCGATGGCACTTCTCTCCCTGTTGCTAGTCGTGGCACTCTTTCTACTTCCTCCTTTTCCGTTCCTGATGTTTCTCATGTTCCCCGTCTTACCATGAATTTGTTTTCCGCTGCCCAACTCACTGATTCTGGTTGTCGGGTCATTCTTGATGTTGATTCTTGTTCTGTTCAGGACACTCACACTCGGGCCCTGGTTGGGGTTGGCCCTCGGTGCCGTGACTCCCAGGGACTTTGGGAGTTTGACTGGCTTCATGTTCCTTCTTCCCACACTCCATCGACCGCTACATGCGTGCTTGCTGCTTCCACCACCGCCTCCTTTCAGCAGTGGCACCACCGTCTTGGTCATCTATGTGGTTCACGCTTGTCATCTTTACTTCGTCGAGGTCTTCTGGGCCTGTCTCAGGAGATGTCTCGCTTCAGGGTTGTCGTGGTTGTAGGCTTGGAATCGTTACCTTATCCTACTAGTGAGTCTGTATCTCAACGTCCGTTTGATTTGGTCCATTCTGATGTATGGGGTCCGGCTCCCTTTGCTTCCAAGGGGGGCACCGCTACTATGTTCTTTTTATCGATGACTTCTCTCGCCACACTTGGATTTATTTTATGACTTCTCGCAGCGAGGTTCTCTCGATATATAAGCGCTTTGCTGCCATGGTCCATACTCAGTTTTCCATGCCTGTACGTGTCTTTCGGCTGATTCTGGTGAGTATATCTCCCACTGCGCGTGGTTTTCTTGCCGAGCAGGGTACTCTTGTCCATTTTCCGCCCGGCGCTCATGCCCAAAATGGCGTGGCGAGCGCAAGCATCGCCACCGCTTGAGAGCACGTGCGATGATGATCACGCTCTCTTCCTCCTCACTGGCCGAGGCCGTGTCTATTTCCACCTATCTCATCAACCTTCAGCCCTCCACAGCCTTGCAGGGTGGTATTCCTCTTGAGCTCACTGGTCGCACTCCTGATTACTCGACCCTTCGTCTTTTTGGTTGCGTTTGCTATGTTCTTCTTGCCCCTCGTGAACGCACCAAACTGAGTGCTCAATCGGTTGAGTGTGTCTTCCTTGGCTATAGCCCTGAGCACAAAGGATATAAGTGTTGGGATCCTATTGGTCGTCGGATGCGCATATCTCGGGATGTCACTTTTGATGAGTCCCGCCCCTTCTACCCGCGTCCCTCCTCCTCTTCCTTCTCGGTGGATGATATCTCTTTTCTCATGTTTCCCGACTCACCTCCTCCGGTGCCTCCGGTCCCTACTCTGCCAAGTCTCTCACCACCTTCTCCTCCTTCACCCGCCAGACCCCCCTCTCCTCCCTCACCACCGTCTCCACCCTCCACATCTTCCCCTCCCATGTCACCTTCCTCGCCGACGGTCGTCCCTCCCTACCCTTTCCACTACTCCCGTCGTCCCCGTGAGGTTGATGCTGTTTCCCCTGACATGCCCTCTACCTCTGATGCGATGCCCTCTCCGTCCGAGCCGACTCACCATCTTCGTGCTCGTCCTCGTCCTCCTCCTGATCGCTATTCTCCCACTCACTACGGTCTTTCTGCTGTCCTTGAGCCGACCTCTTATCGGGATGCCCTTGCTCATCCCGAATGGCAGCTAGTGATGGCTGAGGAGATTGCTGCTCTTGAGCGAACTGGCACTTGGGATGTTGTCACTCCTCCTTCCTCTGTTCGTCCCATCACCTGCAAGTGGGTCTACAAGATCAAGACTCGCTCTGATGGTTCTCTTGAGCGCTACAAGGCTCGACTTGTCGCTCGCGGCTTTCAGCAGGAGCATGGCCGTGACTATGACGAGACCTTTGCTCCCGTGGCTCACATGACCACCGTTCGTACTCTTCTTGCCGTTGCTTCTGTTCGCCACCGGTCTGTCTCTCGCTTGATGTGCGAATGTTTTTCTTAATGGTGAGTTAAGTGAGGAGGTATACATGCAGCCACCTCCCGGCTACCCGTTCCCGATGGCATGGTCTATCGTCTCCGGCGCTCTCTCTATGGCCTTAAGCAAGCCCTCGCGCCCGGTTTCAGCGTTTTGCCTCGTCGTCATCGCTGCCGGCTGCCCTAGCGCACATGACCCCGCGCTTTTTGTCCACACATCCTCTCGTGGTCGGACTCTCTTCTTCTATATGTTGATGACATGATCATCACAGGCGATGACCCCGAGTACATTGCCTTTGTCAAGGCTCGTCTTCGCGATCGTTTCTCATGACCGATCTTGGTCCTCTCCGCTACTTTCTTGGACTTGAGGTTTCCTCTACCTCCGATGGCTTCTATATCTCCCAGGAGAAGTATATTCAGGACCTTCTCACTCGTGCCGCTCTTGGTGATGAGCGCATTGTCAAGACTCCTATGGAGCTCAATGTCCACCTCCGTTCCACTGATGGTGATCCTCTTTCGGACCCAACTCGCTATCGTCACTTGGTTGGGAGTCTTGTCTACCTTGCTGTCACACGTCCTGACATCTCCTACCCAGTCCACATTCTGAGTCAGTTCATGGCTGCTCCCACTAGTGTCCACTATAGTCATCTTCTTCGTGTCCTTCACTATCTTCGTGGCACTGTCTCCCGTCGGCTTTTCTTTCCTCGCTCCAGCTCCTTACAGCTCCAGACCTACTCAGATGCTACCTGGGCTAGCGATCCGGAGGATCGCAAGTCTCTTTCTGCCTACTGTGTTTTTCTTGGTGGCTCTCTCATTGCTTGGAAGACCAAGAAGCAGGTTGCAGTCTCTCGTTCGAGTGTTGAGGCTGAGTTGCGAGCGATGGCACTCTTGACGGCTGAGGTGACTTGGTTACGCTGGTTACTTGCGGACTTTGGTGTTTCTGCTGACGCTCCGGCTCCGCTCTTATCGGACAGTACTGGTGCCATCAGCATTGCGCGTGATCCGGTGAAGCACGAGCTCACCAAACACATCGGTGTTGATGCCTTCTATGTGCGTCATGCTGTGCAGCATCAGGTTATGGCTCTTCATTATGTGCCTTCGAGCTTCAGCTTGCTGACTTCTTCACCAAGGCCCAGACTCGAGCACAGCATGGTTTCTTTCTCTCCAAACTCAGTGTTGTTGATCCACCATGAGTTTGAGGGGGTGTTAGAGTTGTATAGTTCCTTTTCCGTTATTCCCCAGTGTATGAGGGGCTTACCTGCACATTGCCACACCTGTACATGTACTGGCCTATGGCCCTCTGTGAATACTAGTTGCTCATTCACAACACTTATAACCAAGAAAGTTATCTTTAGTTCAGTCACTTATCGATTTATATTTCTCACTGTTGACTACAGGTGCTACTTACAACACCGACCACACCAACAGAGAGGATGAAGGAAATCACAAAAGTTTCGGAAGGATTTATTTATCTTGTGAGTAATCAAGAAGACACGTACTATTTGCTCGAAGTTTGCCATCAGATTTGAACATTGTTTGTTACTTTTATTCCCTAGGTACTAGTTCATCTTGAGTAATATGGAATATTTGTTGACTATATGTTGTGTTTGCACTTTATTGAGATACCGTATAATTTTTCATCTCATGCTACGTATAGATACCCAGGAATTCTAGCATGTTTTAGCAGAAAAGTAGAATGGAAGCAACTGAAGTTTGCAATCTGTAAGCAATTAAATCATGGCACATGAAACAAATGAAAGGTCATTTCATCTGTAATATTCACCATCATATGATGTACGTCTACCCTATTTTTTTATAAAAAAAACACTCTAATGTATTTGTATATATGGTAACTTGCTTGTATGTTATGCAGGTGAGCGCCGTGGGAGTCACAGGTGCACGCTCAAATGTAAACTTACGTGTTGAGCATCTTCTTCAGGAGATCAAGCAGGTTTTGCAAACTATAACCCTCTTCTCATAGACAGTAAACTTAAACAAGCATTAGAATTCCATCTGTATAAAATTTTTTTTGAAGAATGCTTAAAGTTAATATAGCTTCTCTTTCTGAGCTTACAGGTTACAGACAAACCCGTGGCTGTCGGCTTTGGCATATCAACTCCAGAGCAAGCAAAGCAGGTGAATTAGCCCAGCAAAACATTTGTGTTAAGTGTTATTAGGTTTGTCTTTTTTTAGTTTTGACAGCGATTGCTATTTGTAACACAGATCGCCGGCTGGGGAGCGGATGGTGTGATCATTGGCAGTGCAATTGTTAGACAGTTGGGTGAAGCCGCTTCTCCTGAAGAAGGCCTAAAAAGAATAGAAGAGTACGCCAAGAGCATCAAGGCTGCTATTCCATGAAACTAGCGGCTCCATTATGAACAAGCCAATTAGATTGTAAGCAGAACATTTATCTTGCGGTAGTCTGGTCGAAGGGCTTGGAGTCTGTAGTTCATCTAGCATATTTGATTCTAGTGCTTGAAACAATATATATCTTTATGTGTTGAAATCACAAAATGAATTAACAGGGATTCAGAAATGGTTCAGAGCTTAACTGCACAAGACTACTTTTTGTTTTCTCTTTTTTAGAGGAAAGAGATTGTAAAATGTTTTGTTATTGGAAGGACTTATCCTTAAGAGGAATAACAGGATAAGACCGTGGTTGCTTTATATGGCTGGCTTGAATTTTCTCATCCTAGTCCATCATTCATCTCGTTTTCTATATGGATGAGGCGGCACAATGGATGCGCTGAAAATGACACTGCCTTCAGATTATTCTTCTTGACCTGTTAAGGAGGGGCAAAAGGGCTGTCAGGCTGGGCTAGAGCATTATCCCGATTCCTTATTGTACCCGATGCCGATAACTTTCTCGTACTCATATTTGTTCCCTACTCTCTTTTGAAGCATGCCAGAGCTGTATAAAACGTGTGTAAAAAATGCTCTTTTTTCGAAACGGGAGATTAAGAGATGCACATGGCAAAGAACCATGGTCCTCCAGTATATTGGGGCTAGAAAAGTCAAGCAAATACGCGTAGTTCCCGCTATGTGAAGCTACCTTCTAGCGTTCAAGAGGCCGGAGGGGGAAGAAAACATTGGCTTTAACACCTGAGTTTGAGTCAATTGTTTAGCTGGATCAGCACAAAAGTGCAACTTTTGTTTGTGAATTTTATCAACGCACGTGATGAAAATTGAAATAGGCATGATCTTTCTCGTTGGATATTCAAACAAGAAGATACCTCGATACTAAAGAGCTCTATATGGTTAGACAGAAATAACAGTTCTTCCGGTGAATCGTCCCGCCAAACATTTTCAAATTGAGCTTAGATTGAGATATTCACATTGGAATGTGAAAACAGTACCTATACCTCCTTTTCAAATTAAGTGACACAATTTTATCTAGATGCGACACATTAAAATACGTCTACATACATCCAAAGCTGCGTCATATTTGCGATGAATGGAATAGTAATCACTAAATTTTCATCCATTTTGTTTTGTTATGATTACTAACTTGAACACTAAAGGGGAAGACTTGGGTAGGATCAGGTTTTAGATGGGATCTATGAGAACATTTTTTTTTTTGTAAAGACCAAACATGTTTAAATATTCTGGAAAAAAATGACAACACACATGTGTGTTACATATGTAAGTTCAAAAATTTGTAGCTTCAAATTTGACATATACTTAGAGAACCAAAAAAGATAAATTTGGGTGTGAATAGTGTGAAATCCTATTCAACCATATTTGTCACTATTCATAGTCGAATTTTTCTTTTTTGTTTCTCCAAGTGTAGATCAAATTTTGAGCTGAATTTTTTTTGGAGTTGTAAACACAACCCATATGAATGTTATATATTATTTTCAGATTTTTTGCATTTTAAAAATATGTTTTCTGTGGGTTGATCCTATGATCCCACCTATTAGGGAGATCCTATACAACTCTCTCCTCGTTTATCCATGTCTAAGACTACCAAGGAGGTAGTATGTAGTCAAACGCATTAAGGTACCTTCATATCTAGGTAAAGTGGAATCAATTAATTTGAGTCGGAGGAAGTACATAATTTTGCACTGAGTTTCTACAATTCAATAAATATATCAAGACCATGAAGCTACTACATAATACCATAAATTGTAGAAATAGTATTAGACACTCATGATACTAGTATATGATACTACTTCCGTTTCAAGAAATAAGACGCCCTCGTTTTACGTGTTTTTTGTTTGACCAATAATTACTTCAAATAGATAAACATTAGTTGTATGAAATTAGTATCATTAAAAAGTTCTTTCAATACGAATCCAACGATACTAATTACATATAATATAATCAAAAAAAAGGTAGTACTACCTAGTGTGACCGTCTCAGTCTCTAAGACATTAATATTTATCGAGTACAGGTGTCCACCATGAGAAATGGTCTCATGGACGATTCTTTTCCAAATCCGGCCTCTTTGGAGAAAAACAGAGAGTCTTTATCGACGAAAAGAACCTAACGGCGTTTACCTTACCTTTCTCTTTTTGGATGAGACCAAGACAAGACAAGGATATGTTATCCTTTAGTACTCGCAGCAAAAGGAGGGAGCATTTTGTCACGTCGATGGATGGTGTAGGAAAAAAGGGGGATAAGCATGGATCACGTTGCGATCGGGCGTGTCATGTCACGAAGCCATGATTTGTAGTCGCGGTTCATCTACAGGAGCAGACGTACGTACGCCGGGACCGAAACTAGAGGCGCAGGTTTCGTCTCCATTTTTCTGGCCCAGATCGGCTGGAAATGCATCCTAATTTAAAATTCCTGTGGCTGTGGCGCATGGTTCACTATACTTATTCAATTATTGATTGTTGAAAATGAAAATGACGGTGCAAGTTGCGACGGGTATCGGTCCTCATTCCTGAATACTCCGACAGTCACTCATAAAAAAAAACTTGAAGAAAAACTCAGGAAGAATATGTGACTCAACTTTTTCTAGATATGAATTTATCTAAACATAAAAATATAGTCTAGATACATATAGATAAAATCGAGCTGCTTATTTTAAACGGAGAAAGTATATACTAAACTATCAAAATTATTTATCAAAATATGGATGTATATAGAAACATATTTTTACATCCAAAGAATGAATTTTGTACACACGCATGGGTGTTGGTGTGTTTCAGAACAATCAATTCATTCTTCAAGATTTCCGCTCATCGTGGTAGATAGTAAAAAGAAGTAGCTCTCTCTCTCTCATATCCTTTTATTCAAATCCCAAAGCAAAATAGACGGTGATGGAAACACTCAGACCCATACGTGTAAGTACAAACTTATTTCCATTTTGATAAATCTACGCCATCTTTTCAGATAGAAGTAGTACGAGTAGTATTAATTACTACCCTCCTAATCTATAATTCTTGTTGCAAATTTAGACGCCTTTAGATATATTTTTAAATATATAGTGACTTGGTTTTATCTAGATGGAGATGTACCTAGACGCAATTCAATGTATAGATGCATTTATATCTAAAAAAAAGGTTAAGCCTCTTATTTTTGATCTTTATTAGATCATCTCTAACAGACCCGTAAATAGGCCAAAACTGTAAAATAACCGCCAGTTTATGGTTCAGTTTGGAATTTGGAAATCGGCGCAGATCAGTTACTGTAAATAGGACGAAACCGGAAAAAACTTACAGGCCGAGCCCGAAAACCAAACTCTGGCCCCTATTTGTAGGAAATGAAAGGTCGAACTGAAGGCTAAACTGTATTCCTATTGGTGTTTTAGCGGGCTGAAACTTCAGCTCCGACCAGTGCAGTTCCGCGGCAAAATCCGGCCGGAAGACAACCAAATTTCGCCGGGGCGGCATGGGGGCGGCGCGGGGTGGTGGTTGCAAGTGGGCAGAGGAAGAAGAAAAAGAAAGCAAGGGAAAAAAGACCGACATGTGGGTCTAGCGGCATATTTAGAAATATGTTTTTTTTTCAGTTTTAATCTGTGCCACAGTTTTAGGAATATATTTAGAGATGCTCTTAAGCCACTTATTTTGAAACTGTGGCAATATTCATTTGGAAAAATCAATCTGAGGAAATCCGCGTTGCCGTAATTCCGCCGCGTGCGCCGGCTCGGAACCGTGGACTCGTGATCGCTGCCGGCTGCCTCAAAGCCTGACTCACCATTTTGTACTACCTTCCACCAATCCCCTCTCCTTCTCTCTCTCTTCTTCCTGCCACTTCCCTTCTCCTCTCCTCCTCCAGCCGAGCGAAACATTCCCGATCACCAACCCCTCGGATCCTCCGACCGCCGCGCCAAATCCCCAACCACCGGCGTCGCGTCGCGTCGCGGCTCGGGATCGGCCGGCGGATTCCTCTCGCTCGCTCGCATGGAGCGCGTCTTCTCCGTCGAGGAGATCCCCGACCCGTACTGGGCCCAGCCGTCGCCGGGCGGCGCCGCCAGCGCGCATCCCGGCGGAGAGGGCGCCATGAACCGCTGCCCGTCCGAGTGGTACTTCCAGAAGTTCCTCGAGGAGGCCGTGCTCGACAGCCCCGTCGGGGACAACCCTAGCCCCATGACCGGCACGAGCGGGGGCGTGGTTGGCGGGGAGCCCGCGGAGGTCAAGCAACATCCTGCGGTGCCGGCGCCGGCGCCGGCGGCCGCGACGAGCGCGGTGGTGGACCCGGTCGAGTACAACGCCATGCTCAAGCAGAAGCTCGAGAAGGACCTCGCCGCCGTCGCCATGTGGAGGGTATGACCATTACCTCTTATAAGGCCCGGCTGCTGTCTGTCCCCCCACTCAGTGGGTTGCATTGCTACCCTACCGCTTGCTTCGAATGCTTGAGCATTTTAGATCGGTCATGCGCGATTAGCTCGGAATGGGCTCTTATGGGGGGTATGGCGTCTGTGATCTGCACTTGCTGCGCAGTTTTAGGGATCTGTACACGGTGCAATGCAACGGCCCCCATTGAACGCCCGTGCGATGAGATGGTACCGCGCAATCGGTGTGGGTGCATACTTACACAATCTGGCATCCATGGGGCACCCGAAAATGTGTACGTATTGGGCAGCGTAGAATGTAGATCACAGATTGGTTTGTGAATTTGTTGAGTCTCTGAGTAGTTGTAAGTATTTGGGGGCTCAATGCTGCTACAGCTTGATGAATCTGTGAGTGAGTGTTTGGGGTGTTCAACGCAAACACGCAGTCGTATAGCATACCTGTGTGTGCTTTAGTTGCGTGATGCCAACTTAAGTTGTCGCCTCTCGTCTGTGTGTTTCCAATTTTACAACCAATGAAATTAGCTTATTACTCCCTCCGTTCCTTCCTATAGTGCCTATAGATTTTTGGCATTTGTTTCAGAATATAAGGTTGTAGCTTAGCTTTTTTTCAATTACCCCCTCCCGGCTCAGCTCCCAAATCGTCCAGCTCCCAAATTTGTTATGGTAAGTTAGGAAGATATGGATTTTCCAAATTTTACGTTGATCTCAAACTGTTCAGCTAGAGGTCTTGTTTAAAAAATACTCTTGCGCTAATTTCCGTGCCAAAAAACAATAGGCACTATAGAATGGAACAGAGGGAGTAGTAATTTGATGATTCTTGTCCCTACTTCTTGTTGCCTTTATCACATTGCAATTCCACTTTTTATTTTAAAATAATAAGTTCACCTGCATTTTTTTCATTTTTTGTCGAATGTCTTAATGTAATTGTATTCACTTGTAATACTAGCTCATGTCGATTTCATCCGCAGGCCTCTGCTGCAATGCCCCCAGAACGTTTTGCAGCTAGCACCTCGTTGCCAAATGCAGATGTTCCACATATAGGAGCTATTAATCCCATAGCAGGTACTTATCTTCTGGCTCACATCTTCGAACTAGTTAGGAAACTTTGTTAAGAATGACAACTGCGAATTCAATATTTGCTTGATGATGCTTAGATCTTTGATATATTATACTTTTCCCCCTGACTCTCATAAGCATCAGAATATTCTCTTGAGATGAACAACATTTTTTCTTGGAATCTTATTAAAAACATCTATTTATTGTGTCTCCTGCTAGCAATTGTATTGTTGAGGGAATCTTATTGAACACATATATCATGTTTTTAGTGCTCAAAGGAAATCATCCTTTTTTTAGCGCACTTCACAATTTAATTACTTGCTATGTGGTGAAAATAGTGGTTCCTTGGAATCGTGCTATGTTGTGTGGTGAAACATACACCAAGAGTATATGCTATGGTTCCTGACATGACATGTCTGTCTTTTGGGCACATATCAGGTAACGTGGTTCCAGTTCAAAACAAGCTAGTTGGTGGTGCAAGTGGGGGGTCGGGTCCACATTTGGTGCAAAATGTTGATGCTCCTGTAAAGCAAGCCGCTAGCTCTTCATCACGGGAGCAGTCGGATGATGATGATATGGAAGAAGATGAGATTACTGGGAATGCTACCCCTACTGATCAAAGACTACGGAGGAGGTAATCCTTTTTACCTGCTTGTGAGATATGTACATCATTAATTTGTCTCATCATTTATGAACACCTTCTCCCCTCAAGTTGGCGATTAGATCCACCTCCTCCCCCCCCCCCCCCGGAATTAGGCCCATCAGTTCCTACTGTATCATCATTTCTTTTTTACCTTATTACTGCAGCACAGTAATCTATGGCCATAGTTCATTGCTTATGTGCTTACCATGTTCATACATACATAACCTATCTGGTACTGACGTTCTCCAGTAGAATTTGGTCTTCCAAAATGGCCTGCTTACGACCCAAATAAAATGATATCACACACAGCACACAAGGTGTATAGGAGCTACATATGAACAGCATGTGCACCATAACCTCACTGTTGAAATGATGTCAGAGTTAGATATATGTATGATTGTGCAAGTTATAATTATATCTATAGTGTGCACACCCGTATGCCTCTTCACTCTTTACCAACGCCAAAATATTGAAGTATATATGTATCATGGCATCCTGGTTTTAGTATAGTATTTGACTTATCCTTAATAGTAGCTCCTGATGTTCTGCTGGTGCTGGTGTCTTTGTTATGATGTTATTGAGTCTCCACTTCTTTCATATCATGCTAGCTTTCTTGACTGGTTCCAGGAAGCAATCCAATCGGGAATCGGCCAGGCGTTCGAGAAGCAGAAAGGCAGCTCACTTGAATGAGCTAGAAGCACAGGTCTGGTAATTTGCATTGTTGTTTATGGGCTGACAGAGGGTTCTGAAATATTTGGGTAATGAGTTCTTGTTGTGGGTGGCTTATTACAGGTATCACAGTTAAGAGTTGAAAACTCCTCACTGATAAGACGACTTGCTGATGTTAATCAGAAGTACAATGGTGCTGCTGTTGACAATAGGGTATTGAAGGCAGATGTGGAAACTTTAAGGGCAAAGGTATGCTCCTATATTATATGCTTTTGAAGTACATCAGTTCAAGGTAGGCCATTTAGGCTTTGTTTCAAATGACATGTCCACCTCAGACCGCAAAATACACCAGTCTCTGCGTTCTGAGCATGGTTATTAATCTTGTCAACCTGACCATGGTGATGCATTAAAAAAATTCGCAGGTGAAGATGGCAGAGGACTCGGTGAAGCGGGTGACAGGCATGAGCGCTTTGTTCCCTGCCGCCTCCGATATGTCATCCCTCAGCATGCCCTTCACCGGCTCCCCGTCTGAGGCCACCTCCGATGCTGCCGTCCCAGATGACCTAAACAATTACTTCTCAACAAACAGTGAAGTTGGAGGTCACACCGGGTACATGCCTGAGATGGCTTCCTCGACACAGGAGGACGACAATTTCATCAATGGCGCCCTGGCTACCGGCAAGATGGGCAGGACTGACTCGCTGCATCGGGTGGCAAGTCTGGAACACCTCCAGAAGAGGATGTGCGGCGGTCCAGCCTCGTCTGGATCGACCTCGTAGGAGCAGACTGCTCCATTGGGTCAAAAAGCCCCAAGAAATGATTATTGGGCAGACATATCTTGGTGGACATTGATAGTCCTGTGTTATATTTGTTTATTGGCTGTTACCTCTAGCGTCCTTGTCTCTTATGTTCTGAAAACACAGCAGATTTAGTAAATTTGGATTGCTGGTTTCATGCACCATATTTCACAGTTCCAGCGGTGCACATTCGGTGTCTTTTCAATAAGCAGTTAAAAGTCTAGCTGACTAAGGTGCAGGGTGGCCTTAGTTGTAATGATCCACTTGTACCACCTCAAACTTAGAGAAATGACACAATTAACGATCCACTTTGGAGAAATGCCCAAAACCAAAGAATTACATTGCTCAAAACGGCTGAAACAGTGAAGGTCCATTACAATCTGTTCAGTGATATGCCAACTGAAGTCTAGTGGACTAAGGTTGGCTGGAGTGCTTATCCTCAAAACAATTCATATATGAACGTTGTTCACAAGTGAACAATATCAATGAATGAGGTGTACCTCGTAAGAACATCCTAGCTACAAAAGTGCATAAATATATTCATGTATCCATGTGTTACAACAAACGCTTGTGGAACACACAAAACGCTTGTGACGGACCTGACGCCAGAATTCCAGTCTCTTCATCAAGCAAAACGAATTTGAGACAGGCTCAGGGGTCATGGCAACCGTCAGCAAAAGAAAGCCCATCCAACATCATGGATGAAAGATTCAAACTATCCTCCTGTTCTATCTTTTTTGGTGATATTCTGTACCTCCCTTACAGAAATAATGCCGCGTGATCAGTCTGATCTTGCACGAGTGGAGTTCTTGTGAGAATTCTTGTACAGTGGGAGCAAAGAGCGACTGCCCCGTTTCCTTCTACCGAAGCAACGCCAGTAGAAAAGCCAAAACAATAGCAACAAGGCAATTGGGATTGCCCATCTGCGCAAACAAAAGGTAGCATGTTAGAAAGAAAGCAGACTGGCAAGGTAGCATACACTATTACATAGTTACATGAAGATGAAAGACTACCTGTCCAAATCGAGAATAGGGCTGTACACAATGGTTTCCCAAGAAGAAACAATGATGTGCCAGGCTGGATTATAGTAAAGCGATTCTGCTGACCAGAACATTCTTGTGTATGTTTCCAAGAAGATGAACATCACCCAAGCAGCAATTTCAAGTAGAAGGAACTTGATGACAAAGCGGCCGAGCACGACCATGACCAGAGAGAAGGTCACCAACCAATTGAAGAGCTTGTTATTGTACTCCTTGATGAAAAGAGCACGAGACTTGAGGAGCATCTGGATCAGTATTAAATTGGAGTTTAGTTAGATAAATATCATAACAAGTTTCAAACGACGGAAGCAGCCTACAGATTGATAAGGAATGGCTGTACAGAATAATTTAAATATACAGGAAGGGCTCACTGCTCCCAGATTTTGAAGCATGGCATGTTAAAACTATAATTCAACATGTATGAGCGTTTATATTACAGATGAAAAAGCTGAAGCATGCGTCATTTTGGGACGTTTCTCGCGTCTTATTGGTTATGCATCTAGTTCATTAGTTCGCATGATTCGTTGGCCATTGAAGGAACCAGTAGGTGCTATAAGGTTGCAAAGATTAGCCTTCCACATGGGGAAATGCTGACAATATCGAAATACCTGAGTCTAGCACCGTAGCAAGTTGAGATGAAATATGATACTAACAATGAATGTGTGGTAGAAAAGAAATCTGTTTTTCTGTGCACATTTGAGCTAGTACAAATAATGAACAAATATGCATAAGTGCTGTTGCCTCCATTATTGAGCATATGAAAAAAATGGATAGCATGTTAACCGAAATTCCCTCTTCTATCATTATATAAGCTAGCTAAGTTTTTGACTTCTCATGAAAGTATGTGCTGAATAAGAGACAGACCTTTGACATTCTAAGTTCATATCTTTCTTTCGAAGGCCCCACACATTCCGTTACAAATGTCCGATTGCAGTGAAAAAAGCCTGCATTGAACTTTGCCATGGAAGGAAGTTTCAAGACTTGAAGGTGATCCATTTTATCTTCACATTCCGAGAAACGTGCTTCACAAAGTTTTGAAGATTGATACTCATTGGCTAGAAGGAAGTTTCTGTACACCTACAAGGTACACCCTGTAAGTATGTAAATATATTATCTTGAGTGTCAGTATAGTACAAGGGATGTAAGAAATGGTACAGCAACTGATGAAAAACCTTCATATAAAATGCCTAATAAAGGTTCAACTACACCACTGGGTTTCACATTACAACATGTTCAAATTCAAATTGAGAATTCATCACGTGAAGACCATATCAAGGTGCATTTTCTAATTTGGTCTAAAATGCATCAAAACAAGTATACTATTCAGAACTAAGTGCATTTAAATATTCGTTACACAAGAACAGCATGAGTACCACTCACGAACCTTTGTAATCTCTTCGTCAAGCTTGACGAATGACTGACCAGCATGATGCTTACCAAAGTGCTGCTTATTAAAGAGCATTCTGGCTTGATCATTCGCCACCTCATGAATTTTCTGCAGTTTGTCTACTGGTACAGGTAGACCTAAGCCGTCCATTTTTTCCTTATATACATTCAGACAGCGTTCTAGAATGGCCTTGTTGAATATTTCAACAAGAGACCCCGTTGATGGAATCTCTCCTTTGTTCAAAGCCTCGAGTATCTGAAGCATAAAAAGAGGAATTACTCTGAAACCTAATTGGTGAGATTTATATCAATATCAGCATCAACTAGTTCTTTACCTGCTCCAGAAAGGACACAAATTCCTTTCCATTCAGAGTTTTCCCCTGTACAAATTTAGGTTTTATGATGGATCCAACAACCTGCTTCAATTCCTCTCGTCTTTTTACATATAACGGGTCAAGCTCTTTGTCATCCATTTCGCATAACTTTGTTCTTTGTAAATGAGGCTACAAATAACAATAGCGGCGAGGTGTAAAAAGTAGGGTATCGAAAGCAACCTTTCAGAAACAGTGCTAAAATCAGTGGAAGGAAGGGTTTGCAACAAGGAATTTAGCATGAATGCACCTGCGGTAAGCTAAAAGCAGTGCTGTTGTTGCCCATAATTGCTAACGAATCTCTGATTTGATTGACCTAGAAACACATCAGAAAAACCCTGTATCATAGTCTGAATCTCTTTTTTTGTAAGAAAGTGCATACTTCATAAATAACCGTACCTCATCAATATATTTGTCCCCTGAAGAAATAGATACGAAAAACACATATGAGTTGAACTGTGCGTATGAACTTTCTTTTGTAAAATATCATTAAGCTAATAAATAGTTGGCAAGGCTGCTTGAACTAACCACTATCATTAGGCACCCGTTGGAGGGCTTCATTGACCATTTGCTGAACTGATTTTCCTTCTGCTCAAAAAATGAAAGTACACTCAGAGGACATTTGCATGTACTAACATGAGTGGACACAGTTTAAAAGTTCGCCATCATAAAAGAGTGATAAGAAAAATATTCAAAACTTGAGACAGATGGTAATAAAAGGTGCATAACTTTCTTTTGGCACGTGCATAACTCAAGTGACCATTTTGACTAACACTAGCTCTACATCATCTAACACACAGTTGAAATGTTAAAACTTAATTTAATAGGTTAAATACAATATAGTGATATTAAAACAATAGTGTCAAATCACCTAAATAAGATCAGAGCATTATATAGTCACAAGCTTCTCGACAGAAAGTAAGAACAAAGACACATTTTTAAGGGGTCAACTATACTTAGATTTTAAAGTCTGACAACAAGTCAAGCAAAACGAGCCATAGGTTCAAATCAAACCTTCATTGTCTCATCAATAGGCAAGCTATTCGGATTCTGGAAGGAAATGAATGATATGTGAGCACTCATGGTGCAATAGTTGATGTTCCACGAACTACAGCCAATGGTTTGTTGGACTGAGAAATTATGTCTATCAAAGTGGTGTAAGCTATCCTTGGTGAACCCAAGCGTTGACACAGAGACAAAATGGTCATATACTTGGTTTATTAAATGCAGTGCAGAACAATAGCCAAACGTCATATACTAGTTAGGTTCAGCTTACGCAACAACTATTTGGGGGTCTATGGAAGCATAAGCCATGTGTTATAAATAATGCTAACAGTAACAACTATTTGAGAAGTAACTTACGCAAGAAATCCCTCTGGATAAGCCAGAGAAGCTTTGCTGGCTCAAAAGCAATATCTCCCCCCTGACGCAATTTAGAAATAAGCAACTCTGTCAATAGTTACACATGTTCCTAGTATGCTGACATCAAATTATGAAAATTGAGTATTACCTTCACTCTGCTCACCACAAGCAGCAAACAACGTTTTGAGGGGAACTGTCAGTGTTAGAAAAGATTAAATTGCAAATAAGAGATAAACAAACCTTCCATAGAATTCCTCGGCGATATCAACAGCAAATGAGAGCCTCGATATATCAGCCTCACGCACCTGCAATGTGCAACGCCACAATAAATAAAATTAACACGAGAGAGAGAGAGAGAGAGAGAGAGAGAGAGAGAGAGAGAGAGAGAGATCACCGTCTCAGGAAGGTTATAGATGAGTACAGAACTTAAGACTGTCGCCAATGCAAATATCCTGCCCAAAGAAAAAAACCAAAATAGTTGACTATCGGTCCTAGAAAAAGGCACACAGCTCACATCTAAGCACAAACCTATCATCATATACATTGGATTTCCCAACACTCTCAAATCCTTCAGTGTCAAGATAAAGGACAGATACTTTGGTGCCATCAACATCCATCTCAACAGGTGTACCCCAAATCCAAATACCTGCAACAGAAGAACATGAATGTCATAACTTATAAGCTTCTGATCAGATTGATAATACCGCTAAAAGAGCACAGATTTGGACAAAAAAACACCACCTTTAGTTTTAGTATCCCGCATATGACCAACTCCAAAACCTGCATGGTTAAGTTCATCATTTTATCATTAGTCCTGGTATGCATTTCATACAATCAATGGCTTCTAATACTAAGAGGAGCGAAGCAGTATCTACCTTTATCACATGATAAGGAGAGAAGTTGGTTGAGGAGAAAAGACTTTCCAGATCTATATGGACCAATGACCTGTGTTGGCCAAATAATAGGAAGATATTAAGATAATGCTTTGGTGTCATTAAAAAAACTGAAAAATGGCAAAGAGTAACAGTTCTTCCAAACTTACACCAACAACAGCTATAGGATTTTCAATCCTTCGAATGGCCTCTAGACCTTCTTGTGACAGGCGGAGTTTAGTGTGGCCGTAATCTGGCTCCACGATTGGATACCTGTATAGGCATACACGGTTAATACTAAACTGGTAGCCAATTCAATGAAATTCTACTCCTTGAAGAGCCTATAATGAGTGCAGCTGTGCCTCTCATCATTTTCAACAGAATGTTCACAGGCATATTCATAAGTGAAGTTGTCTACGTCACTACGTCAGGGTTGTATTTACTAAGAAGCACTCATTTCAGTTATCTCACTGAACCCTACTGTGTGGCTTTTCCCTCAATATCATACACATTGCGGGTGTTCAACGTGTCATCATCCATGAAGAATTGTCGTTCGCGTAAAAGCAAAAAATGGTCTTCTTGCTAATCAAGCAACATTCAACAGCTACTGGATCCCAGGTCGTAACGTGTCAATTTGCCAAAATTAATACAGCAGAAAAGTAAAACAACAGAAGCAGCAACGTTCATCAATCCACTCTAAATCAAGTGTAATTTCAGCAAATGGGCCACTGCCCGATCGGCACTCAAATTTCCACGCCGCTCCAAACTTGCAACGCTCAACGAGTATTCACTACTAAAATGACAAAACATCCATAGAAAAGCTTGTCCACGTAGAAGTCACAATGTACCAACCACCCATTATTCTTCCACTTGTCACCTAACTCTCTGTATCTAAGCCTAACCTCCCTTGAATGAATGGATGGCATGACAAACACATGACGAAAACAGGTATGGTTGAAAATGGAAAGGCAGCAAAATTTAGCATGGTATGAGAATCAACTGAGCACTTCACAGTATTCTTATTATGTCAGGACAGTATCATTGCACCCGGACAATCCACGGCTCCACCAACCAACGCACGCGCACAGAAGAGTGGTCGCAATACACGCAACGCATTGCACAATCTAACGCCAAAAACTCCTTAAACAGAGGAGGCAAGGCAACGCAACCGACAGCAGCATAGCAGAGCAGAGCAAGCACGGGCGGACGGACGGACGGGGAGCAGGATCGGGGACTCACGCGCGGTCCAGCTCGTCGGTGTCGGGATCGGAGTCTCCCGCGGCGGCCGCGGCGAGCCAGATCAGCGCCACCGCGCAGATCCCCGGCGCCCACCGCCGCCCCATCGACGCCCCGCGTCTCTGCCGGCACAGATCTCCACCGCGCGCGCAAGCACCACGCACCAATGCGGGGGAGCGGCAATGGCCGTCGGGTGAGCGGGGGGCACCGCCGGTCACCCGGACACCACACGGCGCCGCGCGGGAACGGGGATCCGGGAAGGTGGGAGCTAGCGAGCGAGCGAGCGCGCGCACGGGATCTGATCCCGGGGCTAGGTTTCCGGCGAGCGGAAGGATTCCCCTTGCGGGTTGCTTCGGCTGGGGGGAAGTGGCAATCGGAGGAGACGACGACGACGAGGTCGCTGAATCGGGGCGGGGTGGGAAGGTGGAAGATTTTCGGGGAGAGGGAAATCGGACAGAGCGGTGACGCACTCACGCTCGCTTCCGTAGTAGTTAAGCGGGCATTTGATTTCCGCCCGTTTATATCCTGCTGATTATTAATGTCGTTAATCCTGTTATTTAACGCGCGTGACCCTACCTGTCAGCGGGACTGGGTGCACGCCTGCTCGGAGGTGGTGGCTGGTGGGGATCGACTCCGACCGACCGACCTCGCGGCGACGGAGACAGGAGAGCGCACGTCCGGCCGGCGGGCCCACGCGGCAGTGGCTGGGACTGGGACCTGGGAGTACCTGCTAAAGATTCAGGCTCGGGATCTTGCAAAAAAAAAAAAAAGATTCAGGCTCGGGTGCGTGGAAAAATATACAGATCCCACGCTTCTAAACACGCACAATATTGTTTTTGAATTTTTTAGACAATCGTAAGTTTGAATTTTGCAGAGTGATGTCATGGTATCCTTTGAAGTGTGGGATCATTTTGCATTTTATGCCTTAGTTACTGAAAAGAGCTATACAGAAAATAAATCAAGTGCATTAGAGGGGCTACAAATTATCTAAAATTAATCAACCATAACTAGGATGAGAAATCATAGGCACAACAAAATGAAAGATTAGTTCAGCCTCATCCAACTGTCACGTCTCTAAATTTCAAATACCAGCTGAAGTTCAATGAGTAAAGGCAACTGACATAGTCATGCGGTAGATCACCGCATGATAGATAAAATAGACTAGACAGAATATTCTAGACTAAACACAAGATCACGAGGGAAAGATCTGACGCATATGGCAGGTGGCTGGACCGGCCGAGTTACGTGGTGTTTGTGATGTGAATTGACAATACAAAACTGTTTGTGATGGGAAAGATCTGCATATGGCAGGTGGCTGGACCGGCCGTGGTGGCCAATGGCGGAGCTGGATGGTGTTTGTGATGTCAGTTGACAACACAAAACTCTGGTGAACACCATGGTACTAGGTATAAATACATTAGTTTTGACCCTAAATGTACTACATAATGACATCAGTAGGCGAGCATAGAGCGAGAGCGACGGGAGCGTAGCTAGGGTTCCACCTCCGCCGCCGCCGGGGCGCCACGCCGGCGTACGTCCGCCTCTCCCCGCCATGGACTCCACGGCCTCCCACCCACCAGGCTTCTCGCGCCGCTGGGCGCCGGAGGGAAGCCCGGAGTCGGGCTCGTCGGTGTCGCCGAGGGGAGCGGACCACGTTTCTGGGCTCGGCATCTCATCGGCGTCCTCTGGTGGGAGCGTCGCGCCGCGGCTGGAGGTAAGAGATGAGGTTCTGCCGGAGGGGCGGGCCAGAGTCCAAGATCGGCTGGTTTGGGAGGTGCCCAAGCCTTCAAGGGGGAAGCTTTGGACGAGGAGGATCGAGTCAAGACGGGAGATCGGCGCAGGGGACTGGGGAGTTTCGCCGCCGGAGATGCGCGGCTTGTGCTTCAGGTGCTACCTGCCGGGGCACCGCAAGCGCGACTGCACGAACGCAGAGGTATGCATGCGCTGCTGGCAGCGTGGCCATCCGGCCATGGAGTGCAAGCGGCCGCGGAGCCCGTCGGAGGAGGAGGAGCTGCGGAGCCGTGCGCTCGCCAAGTTCGCTCGCCGCGGCTCGCCGACGCGGGAGCGCCAGGGGCCACTGCCTGCGAGGGCGCGCGGGCTCCTCGCCGCCCTTACCGCCGCCTCCGCCGCCGCCGCGACGCCAGAAACCGCCACCGCCCCCTCCGCCGCCGCCGCGGGGGGTTTCGCGTCTGCCACCGATGGAGGAGTTCCCGCCGATCGCGGTCGCGCCGATCTGGACGCCAGCCCTTCAGGTTCGTCCGGAGGCGGCGGCGGTAAAGCCGCTGCTTTGTGTGGTCAGGAGGACCGCCGTTATGTGTGACCTTGAGCAGAGGTTGAGCCACGCACTGATTGCCACCGTCGGCGGGAGGAGGCCGGCGGTGAGCTGTGAGCAAGTGCTGGGCGCGTTGAGATGGCGTGGAGTGCCGGAGGGCACGGTTTCGTGTCATTCGCTGGCGCCGGAGAGCTTCCTGGTCGTCTGCGAGTCCAGGGAGCTGCGTGACCATGTCGCGGCCATGCCGGCCGTGCTCGTCGCTGGAGCACCGCTGCTGTTCCGCCCGTGGAACCGTCAGGCTCATGCGTCTCTGGCGCCGTTGAGGAGGAAGGTCACGTTGGTCTTGGAGGGGGTTCCACCTCACGCGTGGGATGCAGCCGTGGTGGAAGATCTGCTGGGGAACAGCTGCGCGGTGGAGGCGGTGGCGCCGACGACGAAATCGAGGAGTGACATGTCGCTCTTCCAGCTGTCTGCCTGGGCGTCAGACCTGGAGGCCATCCCTGTGGCGCGGTTGCTGGCCATCCCGGAGCCCGTTCTGAGCGGCGGCGCGAGTGCTGCTCCAGTCAGTGCGGTGGCCGGAGGTCCAGCGGGCGAGGCGGAGTTCCAGACGCTTCAGTACCTTGTGCTGATTCACCTGGTCAGGGTGGAAGAGGAGGCCCCTGAGGGTCCGGAGCGTGTTCTTGGACGTGGGCAGGATGGCAGGGGAGAGCAGGATGAGAGCGGAGGTGACGGCGGAGACGGCGGCCGTGGCGCCCGTGGTCGCAGGGTGTCCAGGGACCTGCCTTGGCAGCGTGGGGTTCCAGATCAGAGACAAGGGCCGGGAGGTGTGCCTCAGCGCAGCGCCGTGCGTTTTCCCGCGGTGGCGCCGGAGTTGGGGAAGAGATGGGAGCTGCCGGGGATGGCCAGCCCTGCTCCGTTTACCGTTCAAACGCGCTTGGACGGTCAACAACAGCGGCGGCCGCATCCGTCAGCCACAGCTGTGGCGGTAGATGCTGCCAGAAGTGCTACAGGAGATGGTCTGCATAAAGCGAAGTCAAAAGTTCCAGAGGATGAGGGCCTGCATGCAGATCAGTTAAAGCCGGTACAATCCGTGGGCCAGGGTGAGAAGGAGCCTATGGGAGCGGGCGACGTGGCGGACGTGGAGCCGGTTGCACCAGTTTTGGAGCAGGTGGAGTGGGTGGACGCGGCCGACTCGCTGCCAGGCGCGGATCACGAGGAGCTGGGGCCAATCGGGTGCCTGGGTGAGGACAAGGTGGACATGCAGGCCACCAGGAGCACGCCGTCTCCGACAGGCTCTGAGGAGGAGGTGGGGTCCTGGTCTCCGACACTGTCCGAGGCCAGCCCTGAGTCAGTGGTGTCCAGGCCGCGGAATGCGGCCGCGGAATGCGGCAGCGGATCCGATGGATGGAGTGACAGGTGGGGACGGGAGTCTGGCACGGGGATTGGTGAGGATTTTGTCTGTGTCTCTGTGTCTGGCGTGGAGCAACAGGGGAGGGCCATGCCTTCAGGCCCGGATCCTCTGTGGCAGCAGGAGGTGGTGTGCCCAGCTCAGCAGTTGGAGTCTTCATTCAAGGGGGAGGCCAGCAGGGGCAGCACAGAATGGACCGGTCCCAACAGCCTCATGCAAATGTTTCCTAGGAAGCCGGGGCATCAGCTGGAGGGGGCCCTGGGCCACAGGCCTGGCTCTTCGCAGGACCATGCGGAGGCCATTGAGCTGGCAGACGAGGTTGAGCAGGATCCTGGGGATGAGGAGCATCAGCTGGAGCGCTCAGAGCTGGTTAGAGTCAAGAGTTTTTGCTCTTTCATTCTGAAGTCGTTGGCACCGCCGTTGTTGAGCGAGTTTGAGAGGACTACGGGCCTTAGGGCGGATGCTGAGCCCTTCACACCAAAGAGGGTGACTCGTAGGTCAGCTGCGGTCTTAGCGGGCACGCAGGTCAAGATGGCGTCAGCCGCGGAGAGCTCCTTACTCAAGGCCTTGGGTTTCTGCCCGGAGAACCTCCCGGTCAAGGAGGATGATTTGAGACGTTTCAAGGAGTTCTTTGACTCACCGATTCAGGACGCGCACATTCGAGTCCTTGCGGCCATCTTCGGCAAGGAGCTCCCCGAGAGTTTCCACAGGGAGGTACACTGCGCGAGGGCAGTGTCGGCGCACTGAGCCTTTGGGGTTTGGTGGAGTCCGGAGACTACAGTTTTTCCATGGATTGTGCCTTTGAGTTACTGTGCTGGAACGTTCGTGGTCTGAACGACCCAGCAAAACGAGATGCGGTGCGTGAGTTCATAGCTAGCCTTAGAGTGAGTGTGGTGTGCCTCCAGGAGACGAGGCTTGATGTAATCGATGATTTCCTTGTTATGCAATGCCTCGGGCAATCTTTTGATGGTTATGTTTTCTTGCCTGCTGTTGAGACGAGAGGAGGAATCCTCCTTGCCTGGAACAAGTCCATCGTGGACATTGAGCGTATTAGCTATGATGACTATGCGGTTACCGGGGAAGTTATCCCTAGAGACAATAACAGGTGGTGGATCACCACCGTCTACGGGCCACAAACGAACGAGGACAAGTTGTCTTTCCTTCGAGAGCTTTCCGAGAGGCGAAGCCTTTGTCCGGGGCCTTGGCTGCTCCTCGGGGATTTCAACATGATCATGTACGCGGAGGAGAAAAACAATGATCGTCTTGATAGAAACATGATGGCAAGGTTTAGGAGCTTCGTCCAGGAGCATGAGATCAAGGACCTTTACCTCCATGGGAGGAGGTTCACCTGGAGCAGCGAGAGAGAGGTGCCTACGCTCACTCGCATCGACAGAGCGATTGCCTCGGTGGACTGGGACCTCATGCATCCCGACGCCATCTTACAGGCTTTATCCTCTTCGGTGTCTGATCATGCACCTATTCATCTCTCGCTGAGTGCAGCTTTTAGGCCTAAGCGTAGGTTCAAGTTTGAAGCCTTCTGGCTAAACCTGGAGGGCTTTGAGGCCGCCTTGAGAGAGGCCTGGGTATGCGACCCCGGCATTGTGGACCCCTTCAGACGTTTGGACGCCTTGTTTCGTAATGCGGCGGAGTTCTTCCAGGCTTGGGGAGAAAAGAAAGTGGGGAACATCAAGCTAAAGATCGCTATGGCTAATACCCTGATCCTCAGATTTGATGTTGCTCAGGAGTCGAGAACGCTCACGCATGCGGAGGCATGGTTGAGAAGGACGCTAAAGCTAGTGGTGTTGGGGTTGTCGTCCCTGGAACGCACAATCGCGAGACAACGGTCGAGAATTAGATGGTTACGAGAAGGGGACGCAAACACCAAACTGTTCCATGCGGTGGCTAACGGAAGAAGAACCAAGAACTACATCGCCTCGGTGAGAGTAGGTGAGGAGATTGTAACAACCCAGGAGAGGAAAAATGAGGTGTTTACCGAGGCATACGCCAGGCTCATTGGGAACATTCAAAACCGGGAGCACACCCTTAACATGGAGGCCTTAGACATCCCGGTTGCGGACTTGAGTGACTTGGACTCCATGTTCACGGAGGAGGAGGTGTGGAACACTATCCGCGAGATGCCAGGCGACAGGGCGCCAGGACCGGATGGGTTCACTGGGGCCTTCTATCAGCGAGCTTGGCCCATCATTAAGCCTGACATTCTGGCCGGGCTCATGAAGCTAGGAGTGGGTGATGGTAGAGGTTTCGCTCGGCTGAATCGTGCTTTGATCACCTTGATACCTAAGAAGCCGGAAGCGGAGGAGATCAAGGACTTTCGTCCTATAAGCCTGGTGCATAGCTTTGCCAAGCTCTTTTCGAAGATCATTGCCAATAGGCTACGGCCAAGGCTGGGAGAGATCGTTAGCATGAATCAGTCCGCGTTCATCAAGCACCGCAGTTTGCATGACAATTTTGTCCTTGTGAGGCAAGTGGCTAGGAAGATCAACATTAGGAGACAGACCGGAGTGCTGATAAAGCTTGACATAGCTCGTGCTTTTGATTCCATATCTTGGAGCTTTCTTTTTGAGGTCTTAAGGAGGATGGGGTTTGGAGAGAGGTTCCTAAAATGGATAGCTTTATTGCTGTACACAGCAAACACGAAAGTTATGGTGAATGGGGTTCCAGGCGGCCGCATCTATCATGGTCGCGGTTTGAGACAAGGGGACCCCACGTCACCCATGCTCTTTGTGGCGGCCATGGAGACTCTTTCCGCCTTAGTCACCAAGGCGGCGAGAGAGGGCCTATTCGGAGATCTAGCTTCCATCTCACCCCTACAGAGGATTTCGGTCTATGCGGATGATGTTGTTATTTTTATCAAACCGGAGCACAGAGAGCTGTGGGCTGTGAGCCACATGCTCACCCTGTTTGGTGAGGCCTCGGGCCTGAGGGTCAACTTTAGAAAGACTACGGCCACTCTGATAAGAGGAACACAGGTTGAGGAGGAGAGGACTACACGGATCCTAGGTTGTCAGTTGGCGAGATTCCCAATCCGGTACCTGGGGCTTCAGCTTGCACTCAGGCCCCTTTCGAAGGCAGAGTGGCAGCCGCTGTTGGACCAAGTCATCAAATGTGTACCTGCTTGGCAAAGGGGGCTCATCAGGAGAGAGGGGAGGCTTGTGCTGATCAATTCAGTTGTTACAGCTAGAGCGGTGCACCAAATGGTGGTGGCAGAGGCGCCAGCCTGGCTCCTGGAGGACATAAACAGATGGATGAGAGCTTTCTTTTGGGCCGGCAAGGATGAGGTGCAGGGGGGCCAGTGTCTAGTGGCATGGAAGAGTGTATGCAAGCCCAAGGAGTTCGGCGGCTTGGGGGTGAAAGACTTGAGTTTACAAGGCCTCGCCTTGAGATTGAGATGGATGTGGCTCAGGCGCACGGACCCGGCGAGGCCTTGGCAAGGTCTACCCGGTTTGAGGGATCAGCTTGTCGTAGGAGCGTTTCAGAGTCTCGCGCGTTTTGTTGTGGGGGACGGACGGTTGACCTACTTCTGGAGGGACAGATGGATTGATGGATATACTGTGGAGGAGCTGGCGCCGGAGGTCTTTGCCTCTGTTACCACCAGGCGGAAGAACACCCGACTGGTGGCTGAGGCCTTGCAGGGGGACTCTTGGATAGATGATATACCAGTAGAGATGACGGAGGGGTTATGGAGGCAATGCTTAATCATTTGGGAGGCGGTGGAGAATGTCGAGAGAGACGCCTCCGCTCCTGACCGCATACTTTGGAAAGGTGCGGATTCGGGAGGGTACTCGGCAAAGTGCACGTACCAGATGCTTTGCCAAGGCAATGTGAGGTGGAGTATGTGTAGACCGGTTTGGAGCTCCTTTTCACCCATGAAATGCAAGATCTTTGCATGGTTGGCTTTGAGGTACCGCTTGTGGACATCTGATAGGAGGGCGAGACATGGGTTGCAAGAGCATCCGAATGCATGCTACACATGCCTGCAGGAGGAGGACAACGTGGACCACATGTTAGTCCTTTGCCCCTATGCGAGAGAGATATGGTGCAAGGTGCTGCATAGCGCAGGTCTAAGGATGGCTGACCCAGGTTTCACAGGGAGCCTGCAAAGATGGTGGACGGAGGCCCGCAAGCGAGTGAGGAGGTTCGACAGGAAGCGCTTTGACTCTATGGTCATCAGCACGGCGTGGACGATCTGGAAGCAGCGAAACGCTAGGGCTTTCGGCAACGACAGGGAGCAGAGGACGGTGGACCAATCGGTCGCTCAGATTAGGGACGATTTCTACCTATGGGAGAGAGCCAGGAGAGGAGGGAGGCTAGATATAGCGAGAGAGTAGGCCTAGAGGGAGGTGGTGTGTGCGTGGGTTCCCAGTACCTTGGTGCTGATCTTGTAATTTGTTTTGCTCTCCTTCTATAAAGATAAGGCACGCTTTGCGCGTGCTCTCGAAAAAAAAAAAATGACATCAGTAGGCTGATATATCACTTATTTGGGCTTTTGACATAACTTGCTACTGATCATAGCTCCGCCACTGGTGGTGGCAGTGGTATGTTATGTATGTTGGCCTCAATAGATTTGTTGTCGACCTCCGGAAGACTGAGCTGGCAGATTGAATTTTGAAATTGATGAAGTCACCACATGCGTCTCGCTGTCGACGGGAACATCGCTTCGCACTGAATGAATATTCTGCCTTTATGAGAAATACAGATGTCAAACCTAGGGTTTAAACCTTTGGTGGGATGGGTGTACAACCACTCTCCTATGTCCTAAGGGCATCTCCAACCGGGCGACCCATCCCGCGCCCGCGCGTCCGGATGGGTCCAAACGAACAAAAACCCGGCCCAGCGCGCGGACCCATCCCTAAAACGGATGCCCGCGGCGGTCGGATCGACGCAAACCCGGCCCAAATCTTGGCCGGGTTTGCGTGGCCGCGGACGCGAAAGGCTGGTCGCTCGCGTCCGCCCCATGTCCGCCCCTGGCCCGCGTGTCATAGGCATAAATAATATTTTTCATTAAAGAGAACCTCATTACATTTTTTTAGCTCCTATTCTATCCTAAATACGTACGGGGCCGGGCGTAGCGGCGACTCCTCGCCGCTCGCCGTCGGGGCCGTGGATTTCACTCGACGCGGGCGGCCCGTACGCGTGAGGATTCCACCCACCACGGGCTGGGCGGCGTGGCGCGGCGGCGGCACGGCGGAGGCCTTCATCCTCCTCCTTTCCGTCCGCGCACCTGGCGCGTCGCGCTCCGCCTCCTGCGGCGGAATCATCCGCTTCCCGCATAGCTCCGCCTCCTGCAGGCGACGCGTCCACGCGGTGCGCGCCTCCCGGACGCGGCGGGGCCTGGCCTCCTCCTTGTCTCCGCGCCGGCGCATGCGCTTGCCGGCCGCGCTCCGCCGAGTCGGCGTCCTCCGGGCGCGCCGCTCGGGCGAGGGCATCCGGATGAGGTGACGGGCTGCTCGCATAGCGAGCAGCCTCGTTCTTCTCGGCCGAGAGGTCGCCAAACGGCGGCGGCCGGCCCGCCGTGGTCTCGTGCTCCTTCGTCACGCGCGTGAGGTCGGCGAGGCGCTCCTCGATGGCGGCGTTGATGTTCGCCGCGCGAGGTCCTCCTCTTGGACGGGCTCCTCCGCGGCGGCCGCACCCTCCTCCGCGGCCTCGGGCCGCCCGCGGTCTCGTGCCGCCCTCCGCGGCCGCCTCCGCCATCTCCGCGTCGCCGGGCTTCTTTGCCGCCGCCTCGGCAGCGACGCGGAGCGCCTCGTCGTCGGCGACCCACCGCGAGTCCGCGCGCTCCTCCTCCTCCGTCCGCGGGAACCTGGCCCGGCGGCGAGGAGAGCTTGGCCCACGTGGTCTGCAGGGTGCGAGGCAAAGCGCCGGAGAAGGTGGAGGGGGAGGAAGGTGATGCGGTCTGTGTGAGACCGCCGCCGTCTTTTATAGCCGGCGGCCTGGCGGGAAACTTGGGCGCGAGCGCGCGCCAATGGCGTTTTCGCGCGCGCGGGAATCTCTGTACGCGCGGGAACTTTCCCGCGCGTTCCACCGCCCGCCATGGCTGTCCCGTCGAGGCCTGCCATGGCGCGCCGCGCAAGGAAGACGAACCACGTGGCGTCTCTTTGGGTCGCCGCGTTGCGCGCCGCGTGCGACCCAAACGACACGCGGACGCGGGCCGCTGTCCGCGTGTCCGCGCGGCCACCCGAACGACCCAAAACGGACGGCCCAGCGCGTCCGTTTGGGTCGCCCGGTTGGAGATGCCCTAACCACCTAACGGTTCTCAATCTTTTTTATGGTATCGTTAACTAATTTGTTATCCTCCAAAGACAGCAAATGATAACAAATGGTACCAAGTCGTGATAGGTCGGTTGTGAAAAGTTTTTTCTGCTGATTTTTTTTTTTTGCTGATGTTGATGAGATGAGTTGAAGCTATGGAAACAGTAGTCGGCTCTACTCGCTCCGTCCATAAATAAGTGTACACGTGTTTTCAAGACAAATTATGAAGTGAAGTAAAAATACATTGGGAACATGCATCTCTTCTCTTTAATTATTTAACCTCTAATAAGCTAAGTGCATGTAGAAAACAAGAAAAATATATGGTTAATATTATTGGGTTTGATTTCCGTGCAATAAGAGAGATACAATTAAAGTGCATTGGAAAAATAGAAGTACACTATTTTATGAATAAAATTTAGGGCTAGATGTGCACTTATTTGAGAACGGATGGAGTAGCACCACCGACCGCATGGATCGATCCGTTCGATCGAGCGTCGGCCACGCGGTCCAGCAACAGCAGTTCCGTGCGCAAAAAAGAAAAAAAAAACCAAGGAGGCCGAATCGCATGCGCATGCAGCAGGCGAGCGTCTGGGCCGTAGAGTGAAGGGCCAGGCGGGGCTGAGTTGGCTCGGTACGGTGGGACAAGGCCCACCACTAGCAGTCCATGGGCTAGCAGCAGCTAGGAGGCCTACGGTGCCCAGCAACACGCGCATGCAAGCTCGAGTTGCTGCGGGCGAGCTGGAGCGTGCTGTGTGTGAGTCATAGGTAGAACCGTATAAGAGAAAAATCGGAGGTCCAGTATAAATTGTTGCGTGTACGTTCTGATTGGACTGTTGGAACAGGGAACAAGATTTGTAATGAGAAAGAAACACTGCAAGACATATTAGCGTCGGCGGTCTGGGCAGAATATTTTTTCGAGACAATATTTTGATGAAGCTCAAGGACTGTACTAAGAGCATGTCTAGTAGAGCCCCTAAACCCTTAAATCTATAAAAATAACCGCTTTTTTACAGTTTTTGACGAAAAAATCGCAAAGACTAGAGCCCCTAAAACTGTAAAACTGTAAAAAAATTCCCAGGTCGGACCTGGGAATCCCTTCTTGGCCTGTAGAAACGAGGGTTGGGCAATCCAACCCGTCCCCGACCTGTAAACGCTGGGACACGCGGGAGGGACATTTCAGCTCGTTCCTCTTCTCCTTCCTCCCCGATCCCTTGCCTTTCCTTCATTATAGCTTCGCTTCCGGCCCCGCCGCAGCGCTTTCGCGCCTTCGTTTGCTATTTTCGTTCTTCGCATACTTCTATTCTTCTTCTTTTTACCTCTTTCCTTTAGCCGCTTTCTTCACCTTACGTTACCATCTTCGTCCGCTTTTCCTTTTATTCTCGCTCTTTCTCCTTTATCATTCGTTCATCCGATCATTCGCCTTTCATTTCTCAATTTCCGCTCATCGCCTTCTCCACGCCTCTTCTTTCTCCGCTTTCTTCCTTTCTTAGCTCTTCTCATTTCGCTTCGGCCTCCTCCGCCTGTATGTTCTATTTTTCTTCTTTTGTTTCATTTTTTTTGTTTCATTTTGTAGCACTAATTGATGGTTGATTTTTTTGCAGATGGAGATGAACAACAACGTTGTCATGGACTCGATGTCGGATTCGTCGGATTGGTCGACATCCGACGATTCCGACATTGATGAGTTGTTGCAAGACGATGATGTCGAGATGATGAGCCTCCTCGTCGAGGTGCAATCGTTTGAAGACCGCGCGAAGCTGATGGATCAGAGGAGAGGGTCGACGATGGGGCGAACCACCATCTACCGGAACCGCGCTCTCGGACACGAGCATTTGATGGAAGACTACTTCGCCGAGGTACCTACATACCCTCCTCGCCTCTTCCGCAGAAGGTACCGAATGCGCCGTAGTCTATTTGTGAAGATTGTCATCGACTGTGAGGCGGCCTCCACATATTTCAAGCGTCGTAGATCCGTCGCCGGTATCATGGGGTTTAGTGCATACCAGAAGATATCGGCGGCAATGCGGGTACTGGCCTATGGTGTACCTGCGGACTACACGGACGAGTATCTTCGCATTGGGCAAGATACAACCACGGAATCCGTCCGTAGATTTGCTAAGTTAGTTATCCGGTTGTATGGTGAGACATACCTTCGAGCACCAAACGAGGAAGATACAAAAAGATTGATGGAAACCAATGAAAAAAGGGGATGGCCGGGGATGCTAGGTAGCCTTGATTGCATGCATTGGACATGGAAAATTTGCCCAAAGGCATGGCATGGAATGTATTGCGGTAAAAGCCGTGATGCTACCATTGTGCTTGAGGCCGTGGCATCGGAGGACACATGGATTTGGCATGCATTCTTTGGGTTGCCGGGAACACTCAATGATATAAATGTGCTCAATAGATCTCCTTTGTTTAAAAGATTAATTTCTGGAGATGCTCCAACTTGCAACTACACAGTCAATGGCAATGACTACTCAATGGGATACTATCTCACCGATGGCATTTATCCCGAATGGGCAACTCTTGTGAAGTCCATCAAGGAGAAAAATGGGGTGCCCTTGTCCAGAAAAGAGGCTCATTTCACAAGGGCACAAGAGGCAGCCCGCAAGGATATAGAGAGCTTTTGGTGTCTTGCAAGCAAGGTTTGCCATAGTTCGGGGTCCGGCTCGGTTTTGGGACAAGAAAACCTTGGTGGACATCATGAAGTGTTGTGTGATTCTACACAACATGATCCTAGAAGATGAGAGGGGGTTAAACTTGCCTTGTTTCTATGACAATGTTGGCACACGTGTGCAACCGGAAAGAAACCCTTCTCGTGTAGAAGCTTTTCTTCAAGCACATCGTGAGATTGAAGATGCAGCCACTCATGGTCGTCTCCGTGATGATCTAGTCGAGCACCAGTGGCATTTGGATGGGCAGCGCCGTGCCGCATGATTTACCTTTGTTCTATTTGATTCGAACAATTATTGTTGTATGGTCCAACATTGTTGTAACAATTTGAATGATTATTGTTTTATGTGCGCGAATGTACTATTTGGTGTTGTAATAAATAACTACAATGCTTATTGTTTTATGTGAAATATGATGATATTTGTGATATGTGAAATGATGATATGTGATGAAATCTGTGATATGGCATATGACAGTTTTAGGGGTTGGGGTTGAGCCAAAGACTAGAACCCTCAAACTGCATTATTTAGGGGTTTAGGGGTTCTACTCTTTACCCCTGTTTTTCAACCTGTAAAAATACACAAAAATGGCTATTTCCAACCTGTAAAACTGCTATAGAGGTTTGAGGGTTTAGGGGCTCTACTAGACATGCTCTAAGGAGCTAGCCAAGAACATAAGCGAAGACACCATCATAATTCATTTAGGACGGCAACGCGCGCGTGTGCATAAGGTTTGATGAGCATGTAATGCGACATGCATGAATTATGTACTCCGTATTTTAATGCGCCAAGTAATAGACGATAGTGTTGAGCTGATACGACGTAAGGTGAAGTATTGTTGTAGTTAGGCAAGTCCGGCTAGATCAAACACATAAGGCATGTAGCTTGGAGAGTCTGGCGGATCGACAGAAGGTCGGTCAGACAAAAGAGGATGGTGAGATCAACTGAGATCAACGACAACAACCTAAGAACGTGATGGTGTTTGAATTATGTAGCGTAGAAATATGTGGGCATGGATGGGTCCCCCATGTTGGTGCGCCCTCGAGAGCTTGAAGTTGATTGGCGTGAGGAAGCTTACCTACATGGAATCATTTTAAGGTGGAGGTGGTTTCTGATGAAAGACTGCACTTGGCTAATGAAGACGCTACAACTTAAGCTGGTAGAGAGTCAAGGCCTAGTTCCAGCGGAGAAGGAAGGGATATGTTGTCCGTATTGAAGCTCAACGCTTCGGGGGATACTTGAACTCATTGGTTGGAATATGAAAAGTGGAGTTCTGGAGTGGGAAGGGGCGGAGAAAGGATACAGACTCAAGGGGAACCAGCGCAGCTAATTTTCCCATAAGGAGCGGACAAGCTAATCTCCATGCATCAGACCACATAATCTATTTCGAATCTATGCAGCATATCAAAGGGGGGACTTGACCACTACTAGTCCCCTAGCTCCGCCACTAACAATGGGGATGAAGTGGTGTGTGTTCACGACCTAGGAGATTTATCCGGGACTGCATATGACCACAGCTCTGTCCACTTTGAGAGGCGGGGACTCTAGAGGACAAGACCGCCGGAGCAGACCTAACATGCCATTGTGCACCATTTCGATGTATGACTTGGAACGCTACCTCGTAGACGTTAGAGACATGCGTGCGTGGTCGGCGGCATGTGATACATCTCAAATGTATCTACTTTTTCAAGCACTTTTCTCAATGATTTGCTCCGGAATCTCGCCATACTTGGATGAAAACTGCTAAATTCGATGTTGTTTTTAGCAAAGTCTCCTTTTTGTCAAGTTTTCGCAAGAAATAAAATCAGGAAAATATACCACGGAAGTTTTTCATAAAAAGGAAGGACCTGTAGCGTTGGATCACGAGAGGGGAGCCACGAGGCCCAAACGAGGCCAGGTGGCGCGTCCTACTTCTTTGGGCGCGCCACCCAGTTCCGGTTGGCCCTCGGTCGCCGTCTCGCCTTCCCCCTTCGCGTGGTGCCTCATATACCTTAAAACCTACCCCTGGAAGGACATGACATTTCGCGAAACAGAGCGCCGCTAAGACCACAATCTTCATTTTGGGGTCAGATTGATCCTGCTCTCCACCCCGGAGAGAGGGATTTTTAGGGCTTCTTCATCATCACCGCCAACGACATCATCACCAACCATCATGGGCTCACTCTCCATCACCATGAGTGAGTAGTTCTCTGTAGGATTAAGAGGTGGATGTGTTTTGGATGAGATTTATCATGCAATCCTCCATATGTATCGAGATTTGATGTGTTCGTCTTGAAGATATTCATGTATGAGTGTTGGTACACCTTTGTTATGTTTAATGCTTGTTACTAGGGCCTGAGTGACATGATTTCAGTACTAAACCTATATTGCTTTATCATATATACGAGGTTGATATTTATCTGCAAGGTGCATTACTTGTTATTATGTTGACCATGCGAATCACTAAGGTGACAGATAGGAAAAATAAGGGGAATATGTGATAGTTCGAGAATCATGTGTGCTTTGTTCCAGATATTCGAAAGGGTAGACCTTAATTGATTTTAGTTTCAAGTTGGTCCTGGTAAAATGAGCAAGGAGGACAAAAGATGTTATGCAAATTCTCTTAGTTAGTATGCATAATTATATTTGGATCACACACCTACACACAACTCCATTAGAGATTAATGCTATGTTGGTTGTACTATATTATATGATCAATATCATCTATACATTACCCCATTGCTGCCTCATGCCTACGCTTTTAGCCACTGAAAGTTACATACTACTAATTCCGGTGAAAACTAGAAATCTGCTGCTTTTATTTACGGTTTTCTTTTACTACTTTGAATCAACTGCTATAAAATCACCACTTGATTTGTGAGGTTATTGATATACATGTGGTTGAGAGTGACATCTTAATTGCTAAAGTCTTATTGGTATTCTTGTGTTCCCCTTGAGTCGAACTATAAATTTGGGTAATACTTTCCATCAAAGATTTTAGCGATCCTCATACTTGTGGGCATCAGCATGGCGTACAAGCCCGGAGAAGCACACGTACGTCGGGCGGCCGAAAGAGGCCGACGATGACACATGCAGCAGGGTGAGGCATAGTAGGGCACGGGTGCTCGGCGGCACTGCACGAGGAACAACACGTTGTGGTGGCCTTGTCGGTGGCCGGAACAGGCCGACAGGATAGGATTTCGCACCGGTAGCGGTGCTGCTTCGAGGAGAGGGCCGTGGCCAGGGTGGCGAGGGACGCACAATAGTTGAGGAGAGGAAAGTCAGGCGCCTGAGGCGGCGGCCACAACAGAGAGGAGGCACGTGAGGTTGCTCGATGACGAGTGGATAGATGCAGACGTTCATGCGTTGCGTCGCTTGGGAATTGATCGCGTTTGGCAAAGGGAGGTGGCGGTGCAAGAGGAAAAAGTCCTGGGGATGGTGAATCGGTGGTTGGTGGCTTTAGGGTTTCTGCAGCGATGGTAGGTGGCATAAGTAGACAAGTAATTAAGGTGGTGGCGGGCAGAAATTCACTTTTGATCTTAAGAGCATGTACTTCAATCACCGGAGATAAAAATATAAAATGTTAAAAAATAGTTCCGATCTACAATTTCGCGAGTACATATCCATATTCTACGTGCGCACGCCAAATTTCGAGGAAAACCGATATTTTTAGTGTCCTGCGTAAAAAAGATAAGAAAATGTCTCTAGAAGAGCTCCTTTTTAACATTGATTTTTATCTTTTTTACACACGACACAAAAAATATTTTTCGTGAAACAACTTTGCGTGCACATAGAACATAGAGATGCACAAGAGTCATTATTTGTCTGAATTTCTTGACATTTTAAATATGTTTAAAACTCACTTCAAAAATCTGAGTGCAAAAATGCCTCATCCGGTGGCGGGCTGGCCCAAAAGGCCATGGGCTCTATCTCTCTCATTCCAAACGGTTATTTATTTATTTTTCTTTAAAAGCTTTTTCTAACTATATGTTCAAAAAAATAATGCTAGAAAAAAGGTTTTAGTTTGAAATAAAAAAGGAGGACGATTAGCAATAAAGTAGGGTTGTAGGGAAAATAGTTTAGGATAAAAATGCACAAAAACAAGATGACATCAAAACAAAAAAAATAGACAAAATCTACTATTGTATTTTTCTCACACGTTACAACACGTCACCCCTCAGAGAAACCGCACCCCAAGATCGGCACTGGTCTTCAGAGATTTGGTTACACTAAGTGTGAAGGTTGAGCAATATTGGTGAATAACAGGTTCATGTTGGTGACTGTATATCAAGATTAAAAGATGAACAATAGTTGACCATGGAGAATTTGTTATTAGACAACCGTAAATTTGACTTGAGATGATCAAGAGAAATGAAGAAGTTCCTTCATGTCTTTGGACACACAATCACCAATAGCGAGAATGATGAGTTTCAGGTAACTTCTATATGTAATACTTAATGTGGCAGTGGTTCACTTTCACATAGATCAAGTATAAGGCTACCAGGTTGACGGTATAGTGGTGTTGTCTGATTTGTCGGATATGGTGACTTTATGATCAAAATGTGCTGCGATTGAACGCATACCACGGAAAGTTGAGAACACAAAACGAGAGGTTGGAAGAAATTATTTTTGTGTGCAAGCATTGGCTGTGATGAAGTAAGAAAGGAACAATACTTGCATGTCGAGTCATAGGAAGTCAATAAATTAGTATCAGAGCTCATGACTAATCGTTTATTAAGTCCAAAGTATACTCACGTTCATGCATGTCGGCTTTAGAATGGACATATGGTGAAGGACACATTCGCAAGGTGAAGTTTGTTGGGATATGTATTGAATGTGTTTACGAGTTATGCTCCAGTTAGACTTATAATTGCGTAGTACATTAACGTGTTTGAGTACACTTCTCCAATATATAAAGCCATTACTGAATGACTAAAATAGATTAGAAAAAAAGTTATAGACTAGGCATAAGATCAGGAGAGGACAGTGACAGTTCGGCACCTACTGAAGATGTGGTCAGCAGCATCTATTGGCCTAGACGGAAACATGTGTTGTACTATGTTTTTGTGGGAGAGTCACCCGTATGCATGCGCCGAAAGTAGGCGAGATTAGTGAACCTCCTTAACAAATTTCAAATTTTGATGTCGTTTGCTGTGAATACTTGTGATCTATACTCACATTCATATATGAAACGAACGCCATCGAGTCAGGTAGACGTAGAACCGTCACATTCATGTTGGCATGAGCTGGAAGCTGATGCATTCGTACAAAATTAAGACCAGCAAAGGACCTACGGTTAGAATTAATGCTGGCAAGGAAGGTGGAGGGTGGCCCCTTCCACACTAAACACCCACATATATAGGTGCATTGCAGCTCGATATAATGACATGATCTTGAAATGGGAGATGTAGTTCCAGGCAATTTCTCAGCCTAACCATTTAGCCTATACGATCAATTCCTATAATGCTAACTAGCGTGGGCTGCACCATATATATGGTTGTCAGTTCAAATGTCCACTTGCACCTATAATTTAGAAGGGCGGACCTGGTAATTTCCCCACTTATGTTTTAGAGGTTCTAGGTTTGAATCACCCTTTTTTGCATTAAAAAAGAAAGAGAAACACTATCTCGATATTCCTTTTCTAGATCCGACAATGTGTGGGAGTTTTCAGCACTAGGTTTGACACACCTTTTTTTTGAACCATGTAGCTATACGATCAATTCCCCGTCTTCTCGTAACGGGAAAAGGACACCGAGTATACAAATAATTTTAGAAAAGAATAAATTGCTAGCACATAATTTAGCTCTTTGGTAGAAAAGCTCACCAATTTATTAGAAAACTATGCATTGGGAAGTTTTTTTTAGATCAAAGGCCAAAGGCCCGACGTTAAATTAATAACGTCCTCAACGGCGACAAGGTACAAAGAGCTGAACCCAGCTTACAACACACACCCACACACCCACACGAATTGCCAAAATGGCTACAACCGGGAACTCAAACGACGATCACGACCCTTACTGTAAAACAATGATTTGGGAACGCTCAACACCAATAGGGTTGGCGTAGGGTTTATATTTATAGTGTACAACATGTACAATGTTACAGGTATAATACACAGAAGCTCTACGTATATGTACAGTCTAACACCCTCCCTCAATCTCAACTCTGTCATCTAACATCTAACAAGTTGAGATTGCGCCTACAGCCTTGAAACAATGGCAAGGACAGCGGCTTTGTGAAGATGTCAGCAAGTTGATCTTTGGAGGAGATAAACCTGATCTGAAGAAGCTTCCGTGCAACACGTTCCCTCACAAAATGATAGTCAACTTCGATGTGCTTGGTTCGAGCATGGAACACAGGATTGGATGACAGATATGTCGCACCAATGTTGTCACACCAAAGAACAGGAGGCCGAGCTTGCGGAATGTGCAACTCTCGCAACAAAGACTGCACCCAGATAAGTTCAGCAGTGGCTGTAATGTCCCAGGTTTAGTGACGACCGAGGGGTAGATTTTAGAAAGGGATGTGCATTGCATTGTAAATTCTGGGGAAATTTCGCGCTTTAAACAAAAACTGCATCGAAGGGGGACAAGTTTCTCTCTCGACACCTTACAGGGTTAGGGTTTCGAGAGTGCGACAAACTTGCATCTCTTTTCAATAGTTAGGGTTTTGAGAAGAGAGGGGAGAGTTTGCATGATTGAATTCTAAATAATATGACATGGTTGAATTCAAACCAAGGTTGAATTTGAATTTCAAATTCAAACATTAAATAATTATCCTAAACAATTCAATTGAGGAAAATCATTAAGTATATAATCAATAATAAATAATACAAATAATAAATAATAAAGCTCATTAGAGAAACCTTGAGCTTTATTGAACAACACACAAATTACATTGTCTTTACAATATTCACAAATAAATAAATGAATATTACAACACAATACAAGAATTGCTTGAATAATAAAAGATAAAGAAAATTACAAGTAATGAAAATAAATCCTAAACTACAATGTGATCTTTCACTTGTTGATCTTCATGTCCATATTGATCAATGGTTGATCCCTGCACAAAATCACAAAGAAGAACAAATTATGCCAAGTGGCAAAGCCACTTGGCAGGTTAAAAAAAAAATGGAAATAGAGGATAATATCAAGTCTGCCGAGCTGATCCTCTCCAGAGCCAAGTTCACAGGATCTGGTTCACACAGACACACAAGCAGCACACACATCAGGTGTGCATGCTCAACACCAGGCACTGCTTGTGCATGTGGCACAACACACACACAGCATCAGTGAGTCACCAAAGTGACCAGAGCCAAGCTGTCGACCAGGGAGAGCATAGCAGCAACATATAAAACCTTTTCAGTGCTCAAACCCTAGTCATTTGCTCATCCATCGACCGGCTGAAGGGGTAAGTTACCAAGAACACAAAGAACAGCTTGAACAAGGGGAACAGCCAGTGCTGTTCCATTTGCTCAATCTCACCATTGAATCAAAACAAGATCACCAGGAGGAGCAGGGCAAGTAAATCATTCACAAGGGCAACCCAGAAGCAATCCTCTACACAACAAACAATCTAGGAGCTGGAGTGAGGTATACCACACAAAAGCCTGAGCAAGATCATATCTTGCTCATAATTAAGCATACAATGCAACACTGAAGCACAGAAGGGTAGAATACCCTGTGTGTATCATCATCTGGCTACCAGGCCATTTGGTGCAAGCATAGATGGGTAAGACCACTAGGTAAACATCCTATGGGAACAACAGTTATGCCAATCCATGCATAGCTAGAGGAATCCAGCCAAGAATGAAACCATAGCTAGTCTAAACCACTCACTAAGCACCTACAGCTAGCTAAGCCATCAGATTATAGACAATTACCTGTCTATATATTTTGTCAACACCAATAGGTCACTGGAAGTCCAAGACTGGATAAAGCCAGTGAACAGCTATTCAATTCCAGTCAGCCCACACAAGCCATGGCAAATCACAAATAGGGGAGCAACCAGGACAGCAACACAGGTGCTGCCAGGGCCACCTCAACCCTAAGCCAGTACAAGAACCTATACCTCATTATCCAATTGGACTCAGTAAAGGGCTAGGGTACACAACTGAAGGTTGGCATCCATCTAGCCCTAACACAATTAATTAGATGATCACCACTGCAGAGCAGCTCACATCACTTATCCACTTCAGAAAAATTCAGGCAACACAGATAAGTGAACAAAGCAAATAAATCAAAGCACCAGGGCTTTGCAGTGATCCAATGGATCAGTGCAGGCAACAGCAGTTGCTTAAGCCAACAACAATACACACCAGGTTAAGCCTGTGAGATATACACACAGCACAGAGTGGGCAACAGTGAGCCATAGACCACAAAGAGCAGCTTTTACAAGCAACTGGTGATCATATGATCACCAGAAGCTTGCTAGAGCATGCTACTGCATGCTAGAACTCATTCCAAGTAATTAACACATGAACAGGTAATTAAATAACTGAACAATTGCATCCCAGATAAGGGCATCAGGCTTTATAATTGTATCCAGAAGCACATCAAAGGCTTGATGAACCAAAGGATCACAATATACAAGAAAAGCACATGTAAATCCATCACTAAATCACATTGCTAAGCCAACAGTATAGCTCAATGGAGCATAATAATGAATCTGAACTAAAGGAACTAGCTCAGAGGCACTGGCACTTGTTAATATGCAAGGTTTACACTTGGTAATCAAGCCAGGGCAGTCAAATTGAATACATTTGAGCGCCTAACCAGAGCAGTAACAAGAACAGCAGCACAGGGAGAGATTCAAGTAAGAAATGCATAGCAGTAGCAGCACAATAGCACAGCCACACAGCACAGCAGCATGAGCACAAGCTAGCAAGCCGCAGTAGCAGCGCATCGGCACGGCAAGCATCTCCACAAGGAGGATGAGGCCTATGGCCGAGCAAGATGTAGGAGAGAAGAGAGTAGCGCAGAAGAAGAGAAGGAGACGAAGGAGTACTCACTGGTGGTGCGTGATGGAGGGCGCGGCCATGGCGGCCACGGCGGCACACGCCGGGGGCACGGCAGCGCCAGGCCAAGCCAAGCCACAGCAGCGCCGCACTACCAGCAACCACGGCGTGGCACACGGCCGCAACACGGCGCCGGGGACGCCGGCGAACGGCGGATCTTCGCGGATCCGTGCGGTCGAGGCGCAGATGCGTGGGGAAGAGTCGGTGGACGCGAGCGTCAAAACGACGCGGACCACCAGGACCGCCGTCGAGCGGCGGTCGATTGCGCCCCATGGCGTAGGCCATGGCGGCCGGAATCGGCCGGCGCGGGCGGCGACGGTCGGAGGAGAGCGGAGGGGATTAGGGTTAGGACGAGCGGCGCGTGGTGAGGGAGTGAGCGACCGACCGCTCGGGTCGGTTGGACCCGAGCTGGTCTAGCCAAACCACTGGGCTCCACTGACTGGTGGGCCCAGGGGCAAAACAGATTTTTCCAAATTTCTTTAAAAACCAGGAAATTGGAAATTCAATAGAAAATTCATAAAAGCTCTAAAAAATAATTAAAAATATGAAAATTGATCAGCATAAAATTCCCTATCTAAATAAAATATAAAAGAGATTTTTTGAAGATAATCAAAAATAAGTTTTAATATGATGATTTAAATAATCATTTAAATCACATATTATTTTCAATAATCAAAAATTAAATCCATTAATAAGTTTGGACCTCAAAAACACCTTGACAACATTTAAAGGTTGTATTTTTCCCTAAACAAGTATCCCCAAATTATTCTTAGTATAAACCTTCTACCTAAAATATAATTAACACCGGGAAAGGGGGGAACAAACCCTAAAACTGAATCATGCATAATTGCTTCTTTAACCATTGCCCTTATCGGACAATGATGCTATTTTTCAGAACAAGAGGACAAGGGTCAGTCCATACCATCCAACTGCAACACTTTGCAGTATCAGGCAAGTTCATCGCTTGCTCATGTCATTTGAGTATTTTTACCAAATTACTTACAAAGTACTATGTTTATCACTATTGCATAAAAAGACAAAACCACTATTTTCATAACTATGAATATGACTATGTGGTGGGCAATGGAACCATGGATTGTGTTGATATGGTGGAGGTTCCATTGCAAGGGTTTACATCCATCTAGGATTAAACAACAAATGTCGTCCAGTGATTCTTGTGCCGTAATACCCGTGTTAACCATAAGATCCGGAATGGGACGGAGTAGCCAATTGTATTTCCACCTCTCGTACATCAACGGACTCGCTTTACCGGAGAACACTTGAATCCTAGGGTGCATTTGGTAGCTGGGGAAGCTTAAAGTCCCCACGGCTTTGTCCGTAGAACACTTGCAGCCCGAAGATCATTTGGTAGCTGGGGAAGCTTAAAATCCCCACGGTATTGCGGTCTATGAGGGGTTGCATCTACCGGCGAAGGAGTTTGGTTCGATCCCAAACTGTTGTCGTGGTCGGGGTCCACCCTGAAATATGGGAACAATGGGACCGGCGAGGACCCAGGGTCGGGGATGCAACAAAGGGTGGGTGTGCGAGGTAGCGGAGGAATATGAACGGCTAGGACCTTATACCGGGCCTCACACCCAAGGAAGTGTGGACGGGAAAGCTGCCCGGTTGGCACCAAGGTTAAGATCTCTTATGGGTAAAGAAACACACCTCTGCAGAGTGTAACGAATCGTGACCATCACTCCTTGTTCCGGGATTTGGAATCGAACGCTGCCGGAAAGGAACTCCATGAAGTTCTAGTCAACCGGTGAAGGCTGACGGACATAGTTCTTCTGAATAAAAACAACCTTTTGAAGAAATGGTTATCAAAACCTGCATGGTATCAGACTTTCTGGTCTGGTACCGTAGTTAGTGCATTAAACACCTCTTTCCTAATATGAACTTGTTGAGTACGCTCGTACTCATACCACTCTTAAATCCCCCGCTTAGACTGTCTGAATCATCTGGAGGAGGACAACAACAACCCTGAAGGAGCCGACCTCATCGGCTATGAAGAACCAGACCTCTCTGGAGGTATTGAAGGCGTAGACTACCTCATAGTCTACGGAACCGGGGAGGCTTCCGGAGGAGACCAAGCCTAGAAGTATCCGGTAGTAGTAGTAGTAGTCGAGCAGCGCGAACTCTTAATACTTAGCTGCTCGAGAGAATAAATGTTAAGTCTAGTGAAACTCCTATATTGTAAGCTAAGATGGGTTCACCTCGAACCCAGGAGTAAACCTCTTTGGACCCAGGAGGAGCTCCAAGATGATATGTACATATGGTTTGTAATAATGTATGTATGAGTTTGGACCTGCTATGTTCTGTTGTACTACTCTGAGGGATGTAATATTTGCGGATTGGTACTTCGCGAATGTTATATCAACGACTGGCATACTACAACATGCAGTGGTATGCAGGGTCACCACAGTTGGTATCAGAGCAAAAGCTTTGATCTTAGGTTGGAACCTAGTAAATGGGACGAAAACGTTAGGAGTCAAATAGGACTAGTAAAGAATTCTCTAAAAATATGGTGTATATTCACTTGAGAATATAACAATCATATGTTTTAGTGCGATAATTCTTTATTATCTCTATTATGATGCATTATTAATACTAATCTTATATTCTCTCTATTTCTACAGCCAACAATGGCAAGTTCACGCCCGGGACGAAATGTGAAAGTGAAGACTTCAAACTTGAGTGAATACGACGGAGGACTTGCAGACATCCTACGTGCCATGTTACTGGAATTGGGGTGTGATCCCCAAATTCAAGTGACGAAATACTGGTTCTATGATGGACCAGTATTGGCCAAGTGTAGAGTTGGGCTACGACTTCCCGAATCCTTGGGAATGAGCGTAGTTATGCCCGCAGGAGAAGCCCGAACCATCAACACAGCCTATCATATTGCTGTTATGAGAGCCATAACAGACATCCGGGAACATAAGACGCAAGAGCTTATGGGTTCCGAGTTCACCCACATTCCTCACCTTGAGGAAGAGGAAGATCTCATGCTGGACCATTTTAAATACGCCAGACGCAAACCAGCCGAAGCGGCAAAATATATGGACAATAGCCGTAACTTGCTATCATTGTTGTTTCAGTTGAACCGTCATTTGACGGGAGCAATTGATACAATGCTAGAAGAGTTCACTGAACCCAAGGAGGGTAGTAGGGGGAAAGAACCTATGGAGAATGTGGTGCAGACACCAGTTTATTCAGCTGGTGACTACATCAGTATTGATCCACTTGCACGTGAAACTACACTGCTACACCTGGGAACTATCTGGGTAGTTCCTATGGGGGATACGAGGGCGGAGAGGAATCCGGAAACATGCAGCGTTCCGAGACTCCTATTGAGAATTCCAGGGGTTGGCGTTGGGGATGTGATACTGGAACCCATAGTACTACTGAGTATTATGGTGGGGAGATGAATGATGACGCAACAACCCAGAACCAGAGCTATCCTAGTAATGAAGGAGTGGATGAAGGATATCCGACCCAAGTTGAGTCGGGTATGGGCTTTGGTAACCCTTATGGTGTGGCCACAGGAGAGTACACCCGATGGGTGGACTATGACGCACTCAACGATCAGTTTGTGAACACTGATTTCTCCTTAGGATCATCATCGGATTCGGATTACCAGCCAACGGGGAGACCTTATGTTCCAGGGTCTATCAGGAGGACGACACGTTCGACCGGATGGAAGCCTGGAATGTACCGGGAGTGAAGACCGATTAGAAGTCCACCAAGGGAGGCGTGGCTATAATACACAAGTACCACGTGTATTATAGTTTGTAATATTTGTATAAATTTGTACATATACTTTAATAAGTGAGTTTGCATACTCACATTGACTTGAGTATTGTAATAAGACCACTTATGTATGTATATACAGGGTATATGTTTTGTATGATTTGGATTTGCTTCTTGATTTCCATTGCGTGACTAGTTCTGTGCACAATGTTGAGCTCAGAAAACTTGCGCATGGAGTAATTATGAGTATCATCTTGTGTTGCAGAACTAGGGGGACATGTCGGGAACGTCGGGTGAGGAGAGTGAAGAACAGCGCATTGAGCGCGAGGCCAGACAGAAGGCGGAGGCTGATGAAGCAGCCAGAGCTCAGTTTCCACCACCACCACCACCCATGACGCAGCAGAACTTTGTCCAGTACATGCAGATGCTGGAAGAGAGACAGCGTGTGACGCTGGAGCAGCAGAATAGATTCTTCCAAGAGCTGCTGCAACAGAACAGAGTTGAGAGACATGAGAACCAGGGAGTCACTTTGGCAGACTTCCAGAACACAAAGCCAATATCTTTCGCGCCCGAGCCAATGGACGCGGAAGACTGGCTTATGGACACTGAGCGAAAGCTCAATACCGTTGGTTGCAATGACCAGGAGAAGGTCCGTTATGCTACACACTTGTTGTGTGGACCTGCCGCATCATGGTGGGACAATATAGTAGCCGTGTATCCGGCAGAGAAAGTATTTACCTGGGAGGAGTTCAAGAGGAAGTTCAGGGAATCCAATGTCCCTGAAAGTATTGTGGAGTTAAAGCGCCGTGAATTTGAGAGTCTTGAGCAGAAGGACAATGCTATTCTGACTTATGTCAGAGAGTTCTCAAAGTTGTCTCGGTATGCCGTTGAGGAGGTTAATACCGAGGACAAGAAGAAGAAGAGGTTCTTGCGGGGATTAAGTCCCCAGTTTAAGGTACAACTCAGAATGATGAGAGCAACAGAGTTCCAGGAATTGGTGGATGCAGCCATCACTCTGGAAGATGACTTCAAGCAACTGCAGGAGGAGAAGCGGAAGAAGGCCAAATATGAGCCTAAGAAGTATATCAGCAACAAGCCAAACATGAGTTTGAGCTTTAAACCAAGATACAACAACAACAACAATAACAACAACAACTATAATAGGAGGAACCAAGGATTCCAGCCTACAAACCAAAATAAGTGTCGAGTCTGTGGGAAACCCGGACATCTTTCCAAGGATTGTAGAAAGCCAAGGATAATATGCTTTGGATGTCGAGAGGAAGGACACATGCTTAAGGATTGCCCTAAGAGGAGGAATGAAGGAAGTCAGTCAGGAGGAGGAGGAAGCCGTGGAGGAAACACCGGAGGGAACTGGAAGAACAAGAAACCCTTCGGCAAGCTTAACTGCACGAGCTTGGAGGAGGTGATTAACTCCGATCAAGCAGTAATAGGTACGCTCCAGATACTTACCCATCCTGGCAAAGTACTTTTTGATACTGGTGCAACTACATCCTTCATTTCCCAGCAATTCATCATCAAACATGGGATTAGATGCAATAAACTAGATAAACCAATAACCATACTTTCTGCGGGGGGAACGATATTAGTAACCCACACTAAACCTGGACAAGTCATCATGATCAATAAGTGTGCGTTTGACGCAGACCTGTTCATTTTACCGATGAAGGACATTGATGTCATTCTTGGTATGAACTGGTTAGAGGAGAATGGCGCACTTATAGATTGTACCCACAAAACAGTATCCTTGAAAAGCCCAGGTGGAGATAGAATCATTTATCAAGGAGACAAGCATACTCAGATTGAAGTGGAGTTGAAGTTGAACAGCATGAAGGAGGTGAAGTTAGAGGATATACCTGTAGTAAATGAATTCCAGGATGTGTTCCCTGCGGAATTACCTGGAATGCCACCCGATAGGGAGATAGAATTTACTATCGACCTAATTCCAGGAACAGCTCCGATTGCTAAAGCACCATACAAGATGGGGCCTAAAGAGTTGAAGGAACTCAAGGAACAATTGGATGACCTAGAACAGAAAGGATTCATACAGGAGAGTGTCTCACCATGGGGATCACCTGTGATATTTGTGGATAAAAGAGATGGAGGTCGACGGATGTGCGGAGACTACAGAAATCTGAATAATGTTACAATCAAGAACAAGTACCCACTTCCTAGAATCCAAGATCTTTTTGATCAAGTTAGAGGCGCGGGAGTCTTTTCCAAGATTGATCTAAGATCCGGTTATCACCAGATAAAGATCAAGAAAGAAGACGTTCCGAAAACAGCCTTTGTCTCGAGATACGGACATCATGAGTATCTCGTAGTACCTTTTGGACTAACCAATGCCCCAGCAATATTCATGAATCTCATGAATAAGATCTTTATGCCATGTCTCGACAAGTTTGTCATCGTATTCATCGATGATATCTTGATATATTCTAAGGACAAAGCTGAACATGCTGAACACCTTAGGATAGTGTTGCAAACACTAAGGGAACACCAACTGTACGCCAAGTTCAGTAAGTGTGAGTTTTGGCTTGATCAAGTAGAATTTCTTGGTCATGTCATTAGCAAGGACGGGATAGCAGTAAACCCAAGCAAAGTAGCCTCAGTTCTGGACTGGGAAGCACCCAAGAATGTTAAGGAAATCCGAGGATTCTTGGGAATGGCAGGATACTATCGGAGATTCATTGAAGGATTCTCCAAGATAGCAGGACCAATGACCAAGCTGCTTAGGAAGAACACACCTTTTGTGTGGTCTGATGAGTGTGAGAAGAGTTTTCAAACTCTGAAAGAAAAACTCACCACAGCACCGGTGTTAGCAGTTCCGGAAGATGGCAAGGATTACACCGTGTACTGCGATGCATCCAAACATGGATTGGGATGTGTACTCATGCAAGACCGGAAAGTAATATCGTATGGATCGAGGCAACTCAGACCTCATGAAGTGAATTATCCAACACATGATTTAGAGTTAGCAGCAGTTGTTTTTGCCCTTAAGACTTGGAGACATTTTCTTTATGGAGCCAAGTGTGAGCTCTATACTGATCATAAGAGTCTCAAGTACTTCTTCACTCAAAAGGAACTCAATATGAGGCAGAAAAGATGGCTCGAGTTGATCAAGGACTATGATCTAACCATCAACTATACTCCAGGAAAGGCTAATGTTGTAGCAGATGCCTTGAGTAGAAAGAGTACTGGCGGACTAGAACCAGAAATTTCACCGGAGTTGAAGAAGGAAATAAGCCAAGCCCAAATACAACTCTGGGAGAAAGAGGCTCACGAAGGACTATCTGCGTTACAAGTAGCTGATGAGATGAATGTCAACCTCAAGAATGAAATAATCATGGGCCAACTAGATGATCCATTCATCGTGGAGGAGATGAGGAGGATTGACGAAGGAAGACCATCAGAATTTCACCGTGGAGAGATGGGATCATTATGGTTCCAGAAGAGGATATGTGTTCCGGATATTGCCGAGATCAAGGAAGTAATACTCCGGGAAGCCCATCAAACACCTTATTCCATCCATCCGGGAAGTACGAAGATGTACATGGATCTAAAGGAGCTATTCTGGTGGAACAACATGAAGAGAGAAATAGCACAGTATGTGGCTGAATGCCATACATGCCAAAGAGTGAAGGCCGAACATCAGAGTCCGGCAGGAAAACTACAACCTTTACCTATTCCAGAATGGAAATGGGAGGAGATAGGAATGGATTTCATCACCGGACTACCCATGACCAATAAAAAGAAGGACATGATATGGGTAATCGTGGACCGGTTGACGAAAAGTGCACACTTCTTAGCGGTAAATCAGCAAGACAAAGGAGAGAAACTCATCGATCTTTACATCAAAGAGATCGTGAGTAAACATGGAGTGCCCAAGAAGATCGTGTCGGATCGAGGATCCGTGTTCACATCAGCATTCTGGAAACAATTACATGAAGCTTTAGGATCCAAGCTGGACTATAGTACCGCCTATCATCCCCAGACAGGTGGACAAACCGAGAGAACTAACCAGATTCTAGAGGACATGCTTAGGGCTTGCGCCCTAGATTTCGGAGGATCATGGGAAGAACACTTACCATTAGCAGAGTTTTCCTACAACAACAGTTATCAAAGCAGTATCAAGATGGCACCATTCGAAGCTCTGTATGGAAGAAAGTGCAGATCACCGATATGTTGGTATGAAGCTGGATCAAGCAAGGAGTTCAACCCAGATTATGTCAAGGAAAAGCAACACATCATTGACATCATAAGAGATAGACTTAAGATAGCTCAAAGTCGACAGAAGAGCTATGCAGACCAAAAGAGAAGGACTTGGGAGCCACAAGTTGGAGATATGGTATATCTTAAGGTGAGTCCAATGAAAGGTCTACAGAGATTCGGAGTAAAAGGAAAGTTTAGCCCTAGGTACATTGGACCTTTCAAGATACTAAGTCAGAACCGAGGTTTAGCCTTTGAATTGGATCTACCGGGAAGGCTAGCACAAGTTCACAATGTATTCCATGTATCACAACTCAGAAAATGTTTAAAGACCCCAGATGAGCCAGTATCCCATGCTGAGCTCGAGTTACAACCAGATCTGACCTATATCGAGAAGCCAGCCAAGATTCTCGAGGAGAGCTGGAAACAACTCAGAAATAAAGCTATCAAGTACTGCAAGATACAATGGAAGCATCACCCCGAGAGGGAGGCCACCTGGGAGAAGGAAGAAGACTTGAGGGAAACATACCCCGAACTGTTCAGGTATTACAACCACAACTTCGGACGAAGTTTTCTTTAAGGGGGAAAGGCTGTAATGTCCCAGGTTTAGTGACGACCGAGGGGTAGATTTTAGAAAGGGATGTGCATTGCATTGTAAATTTGGGGAAATTTCGCGCTTTTAAACAAAACTGCATCGAAGGGGGACAAGTTTCTCTCTCGACACCTTAGGGTTAGGGTTTCGAGAGTGCGACAAACTTGCATCTCTTTTCACTAGTTAGGGTTTTGAGAAGAGAGGGGAGAGTTTGCATGATTGAATTCTAAATAATATGACATGGTTGAATTCAAACCAAGGTTGAATTTGAATTTCAAATTCAAACATTAAATAATTATCCTAAACAATTCAATTGAGGAAAATCATTAAGTATATAATCAATAATAAATAATACAAATAATAAATAATAAAGCTCATTAGAGAAACCTTGAGCTTTATTGAACAACACACAAATTACATTGTCTTTACAATATTCACAAATAAATAAATGAATATTACAACACAATACAAGAATTGCTTGAATAATAAAAGATAAAGAAAATTACAAGTAATGAAAATAAATCCTAAACTACAATGTGATCTTTCACTTGTTGATCTTCATGTCCATATTGATCAATGGTTGATCCCTGCACAAAATCACAAAGAAGAACAAATTATGCCAAGTGGCAAAGCCACTTGGCAGGTTAAAAAAAGAATGGAAATAGAGGATAATATCAAGTCTGCCGAGCTGATCCTCTCCAGAGCCAAGTTCACAGGATCTGGTTCACACAGACACACAAGCAGCACACACATCAGGTGTGCATGCTCAACACCAGGCACTGCTTGTGCATGTGGCACAACACACACACAGCATCAGTGAGTCACCAAAGTGACCAGAGCCAAGCTGTCGACCAGGGAGAGCATAGCAGCAACATATATAACCTTTTCAGTGCTCAAACCCTAGTCATTTGCTCATCCATCGACCGGCTGAAGGGGTAAGTTACCAAGAACACAAAGAACAGCTTGAACAAGGGGAACAGCCAGTGCTGTTCCATTTGCTCAATCTCACCATTGAATCAAAACAAGATCACCAGGAGGAGCAGGGCAAGTAAATCATTCACAAGGGCAACCCAGAAGCAATCCTCTACACAACAAACAATCTAGGAGCTGGAGTGAGGTATACCACACAAAAGCCTGAGCAAGATCATATCTTGCTCATAATTAAGCATACAATGCAACACTGAAGCACAGAAGGGTAGAATACCCTGTGTGTATCATCATCTGGCTACCAGGCCATTTGGTGCAAGCATAGATGGGTAAGACCACTAGGTAAACATCCTATGGGAACAACAGTTATGCCAATCCATGCATAACTAGAGGAATCCAGCCAAGAATGAAACCATAGCTAGTCTAAACCACTCACTAAGCACCTACAGCTAGCTAAGCCATCAGATTATAGACAATTACCTGTCTATATATTTTGTCAACACCAATAGGTCACTGGAAGTCCAAGACTGGATAAAGCCAGTGAACAGCTATTCAATTCCAGTCAGCCCACACAAGCCATGGCAAATCACAGATAGGGGAGCAACCAGGACAGCAACACAGGTGCTGCCAGGGCCACCTCAACCCTAAGCCAGTACAAGAACCTATACCTCATTATCCAATTGGACTCAGTAAAGGGCTAGGGTACACAACTGAAGGTTGGCATCCATCTAGCCCTAACACAATTAATTAGATGATCACCACTGCAGAGCAGCTCACATCACTTATCCACTTCAGAAAAATTCAGGCAACACAGATAAGTGAACAAAGCAAATAAATCAAAGCACCAGGGCTTTGCAGTGATCCAATGGATCAGTGCAGGCAACAGCAGTTGCTTAAGCCAACAACAATACACACCAGGTTAAGCCTGTGAGATATACACACAGCACAGAGTGGGCAACAGTGAGCCATAGACCACAAAGAGCAGCTTTTACAAGCAACTGGTGATCATATGATCACCAGAAGCTTGCTAGAGCATGCTACTGCATGCTAGAACTCATTCCAAGTAATTAACACATGAACAGGTAATTAAATAACTGAACAATTGCATCCCAGATAAGGGCATCAGGCTTTATAATTGTATCCAGAAGCACATCAAAGGCTTGATGAACCAAAGGATCACAATATACAAGAAAAGCACATGTAAATCCATCACTAAATCACATTGCTAAGCCAACAGTATAGCTCAATGGAGCATAATAATGAATCTGAACTAAAGGAACTAGCTCAGAGGCACTGGCACTTGTTAATATGCAAGGTTTACACTTGGTAATCAAGCCAGGGCAGTCAAATTGAATACATTTGAGCGCCTAACCAGAGCAGTAACAAGAACAGCAGCACAGGGAGAGATTCAAGTAAGAAATGCATAGCAGTAGCAGCACAATAGCACAGTCACACAGCACAGCAGCATGAGCACAAGCTAGCAAGCCGCAGTAGCAGCGCATCGGCACGGCAAGCATCTCCACAAGGAGGATGAGGCCTATGGCCGAGCAAGATGTAGGAGAGAAGAGAGTAGCGCAGAAAGAAGAGAAGGAGACGAAGGAGTACTCACTGGTGGTGCGTGATGGAGGGCGCGGCCATGGCGGCCACGGCGGCACACGCCGGGGGCACGGCAGCGCCAGGCCAAGCCAAGCCACAGCAGCGCCGCAGCTACCAGCAACCACGGCGTGGCACACGGCCGCAACACGGCGCCGGGGACGCCGGCGAACGGCGGATCTTCGCGGATCCGTGCGGTCGAGGCGCAGATGCGTTGGGGAAGAGTCGGGGTGGACGCGAGCGTCAAAACGACGCGGACCACCAGGACCGTCGTCGAGCGGCGCGTCGATTGCGCCCCATGGCGTAGGCCATGGCGGCCGGAGTCCGCCGGAATCGACCGGCGACGGCGCGGGCGACGAAGGTCGCCAGTGAGAGCGGAGGGGATTAGGGTTAGGACGAGCGGCGCGTGGTGAGGGAGTGAGCGACCGACCGCTCGGGTCGGTTGGACCCGAGCTGGTCTAGCCAAACCACTGGGCTCCACTGACTGGTGGGCCCAGGGGCAAAACAGACTTTTCCAAATTTCTTTAAAAACCAGGAAATTGGAAATTCAATAGAAAATTCATAAAAGCTCTAAAAAAATAATTAAAAATATGAAAATTGATCAGCATAAAATTCCCTATCTAAATAAAATATAAAAGAGAATTTTTGAAGATAATCAAAAATAAGTTTTAATATGATGATTTAAATAAGCATTTAAATCACATATTATTTTCAATAATCAAAAATTAAATCCATTAATAAGTTTGGACCTCAAAAACACCTTGACAACATTTAAAGGTTGTATTTTTCCCTAAACAAGTATCCCCAAATTATTCTTAGTATAAACCTTCTACCTAAAAAATAATAAACACCGGGAAAGGGGGGAACAAACCCTAAAACTGGAATCATGCATAATTGCTTCTTTAACCATTGCCCTTATCGGACAATGATGCTATTTTTCAGAACAAGAGGACAAGGGTCAGTCCATACCATCCAACTGCAACACTTTGCAGTATTCAGGCAAGTTCATCGCTTGCTCATGTCATTTGAGTATTTTTACCAAATTACTTACAAAGTACTATGTTTATCACTATTGCATAAAAAGACAAAACCACTATTTTCATAACTATGAATATGACTATGTGGTGGGCAATGGAACCATGGATTGTGTTGATATGGTGGAGGTTCCATTGCAAGGGTTTACATCCATCTAGGATTAAACAACAAATGTCGTCCAGTGATTCTTGTGCCGTAATACCCGTGTTAACCATAAGATCTGGAATGGGACGGAGTAGCCAATTGTATTTCCACCTCTCGTACATCAACGGACTCGCTTTACCGGAGAACACTTGAATCCTAGGGTGCATTTGGTAGCTGGGGAAGCTTAAAGTCCCCACGGCTTTGTCCGTAGAACACTTGCAGCCCGAAGATCATTTGGTAGCTGGGGAAGCTTCCCCACGGTATTGCGGTCTATGAGGGGTTGCATCTACCGGCGAAGGAGTTTGGTTCGATCCCAAACCGTTGTCGTGGTCGGGGTCCACCCTGAAATATGGGAACAATGGGACCGGCGAGGACCCGGGTCGGGGATGCAACAAAGGGTGGGTGTGCGAGGTAGCGGAGGAATATGAACGGCTAGGACCTTATACCGGGCCTCACACCCAAGGAAGTGTGGACGGAAAGCTGCCCGGTTGGCACCAAGGTTAAGATCTCTTATGGGTAAAGAAACACACCTCTGCAGAGTGTAACGAATCGTGACCAGTCACTCCTTGTTCCGGGATTTGAAGCTGCGACGCTGAAAGGAACTCCATGAAGTTCTAGTCAACCGGTGAAGGCTGACGGACATAGTTCTTCTGAATAAAAACAACTTTTTGAAGAAATGGTTATCAAAACCTGCATGGTATCAGACTTTCTGGTCTGGTACCGTAGTTAGTGCATTAAACACATCTTTCCTAATATGAACTTGTTGAGTACGCTCGTACTCATACCACTCTTAAATCCCCTGCTTAGAATCATCTGGAGGAGGACAACAACAACCCTGAAGGAGCCGACCTCATCGGCTATGAAGAACCAGACCTCTCGGGAGGTATTGAAGGCGTAGACTACCTCATAGTCTACGGAACCGGGGAGGCTTCCGGAGGAGACCAAGCCTAGAAGTATCCGGTAGTAGTAGTAGTAGTCGAGCAGCGCGAACTCTTAATACTTAGCTGCTCGAGAGAATAAATGTTAAGTCTAGTGAAACTCCTATATTGTAAGCTAAGATGGGTTCACCTCGAACCCAGGAGTAAACCTCTTTGGACCCAGGAGGAGCTCCAAGATGATATGTACATATGGTTTGTAATAATGTATGTATGAGTTTGGACCTGCTATGTTCTGTTGTACTACTCCGAGGGATGTAATATTTGCGGATTGGTACTTCGCGAATGTTATATCAACGACTGGCATACTACAACATGCAGTGGTATGCAGGGTCACCACAGTGGCATTGGCCACAGCTTTGTACTCAGCTTCAGTACTGCTCCGAGACACTGTAGCTTGCTTGCGAGCACTCCAGGCGATCAAATTAGGACCAAAGAATACTGCATATCCCCCCGTAGATCGCCTATCATCAGGACTACCAGCCCAGTCTGCATCAGAGAACGCAGACAGCAAGGCTGAAGGAGCAGAACGAAGGTGAAGTCCATAGGACGGGTATGACGAATATAACGCAAAATGCGTTTCACAGCAGTCCAATGAGGATCTCTGGGTGAGTGCAAATACTGACAGACGCGGTTAACCGCATAAGATATATCAGGCCTGGTAATGGTGAGATACTGGAGACCACCAACAACACTGCGATATTCCGTTGCATCCTCAGAAGACAAAAGCACACCATCGGCAGCTGTGAGCACATCAGTGGTAGACATAGGGGTAACGGCAGGCTTACTATCAAGCATGCCAGCACGACGAAGCAAGTCCTGAGAATACTTCTTCTGAGTAAGAGACAGTCCAGTATCATCATGAGTCACCTCAAGACCAAGGAAATAGTGTAGTTTCCCAAGATCTTTCACAGCAAAAGTAGCTCCAAGTGAGGCAACAAGGCGATCAGTAGCAGCATCAGAGGAGCTAACCAAGATAATATCATCAACATATACCAGGAGATACATGGTAACCGCTGGACGCTGAAGCAGAAACAGTGATGTGTCTGCTGTGGAGGGAACAAAACCATGAGCACGAAGAGCAGCTCCAAGACGAGCATGCCAGGCACGAGGAGCTTGCTTAAGACCATACAAGGCCTTCACCAAGCGGCACAAATGATCAGGACGAGAAGGATCAGCAAACCCAGGTGGCTGACGCATGTAGACCTCCTCATTAAGAACTCCATGAAGGAAAGCATTCTGAACATCCAGCTGTCGAAGAGACCACCCACGAGTAACAGCCAGAGAAAGCAGAATACGAATGGTGGTTGGCTTGACAACAGGACTGAACGTATCCTCATAATCAATGCCATAGCGCTGTCTGAACCCCTTGGCGACCAAGCGCGCCTTATATCTCTCAATAGTCCCATCTGCATGTTTCTTCACCTTAAATACCCATTTGCAATCAATAATATTGATACCTGGCCGTGGCGGAACTAAGGACCATGTGTTATTCTTGAGAAGAGCCTGATACTCAAGATCCATAGCTTGACGCCGGTGAGGAATCTGCATGTCTGCAGAGTAATGACGAGGCTCAGCAGTGGGGTCAGCAACAGCTTGAGCCAAACACGCAGCGAGCCAGGCAACAGTCCCATCAGTGCGCTCCTTTGGGCGAGAAATACCACTCCGACTACGTGTATGCGGTCGAGAGGGCACAGTGCACAGTCGATGGAGGATCCGTTGTCGAGGTGCCGAAGAAGCGGGCGACACAGGCGCATGGGACTGGCACAGACGGTGGAGGCGACGGCGAGACAGGCGGCCCAGCTGGGGAGGCGGGCGGCGAGGCAGAGGCGTCGCGAGGCGACCCAGGCGGGGGACGCCCAGGCGGGGGCGGCGGCCCAGGCGGGGGCGACGGCCCAGGCGGGGGCGACGCGGGTCGCGACCCAGCTAGCGGTGAGGCCAGGCCAGACGTGGCCGCATGCTCAGGTGGAGGAGCGAGCAGCGGCACGGCGATCGAGGAGGCTGCATGGGGCATGCAGGGCACCACGTGATCGACGTGAACAGCGGGGGCGGTAGAATCCGCCGGAGGATCATCCAGAAGCTCAAGGCGCGCACCTCGTCCAACACCTGCACCATGGTTAGGAAGCAAAACAGGAGCATATGCAACATCATCAAATTGACCAGGCAAGGTAGGAGTAGACACCAAGGGCTGGGTAGTGGGAGGTGGGGAAACAGAAGGAGCAAACGGAAACAGATTTTCATCAAAGACGACATCACGGGAGATGTAGACACGATTGGATGGGATGTGGAGACACTTGTACCCTTTATGCATGGAACTATAGCCGAGGAAGACACACTGTTTGGAACGAAACTCCAGTTTGCGACTGTTGTAAGGACGAAGGTGTGTCCAACATGCACAGCCAAACACTTTGAGAAAGGTATAGTCTGGAGGTTCATGGAATAATAGCTCGACAGGTGTTTTCATATTGAGGAGTCTAGTGGGAAGCCTATTAATGAGAAAACAGGCTGTTATAAACGCGTCACTCCAAAAACGAAAAGGGACAGATGCATGCGCAAGAAGGGTTATGCCAGTTTCAACAATGTGACGGTGTTTACGTTCAGCAACGCCATTCTGCTGGTGGGTATGGGGACAAGCTACACGGTGAGCAATGCCATGTTCTTCAAAGAAAGAACTAAGATTACGATACTCACGCCCCCAGTCGGACTGAACATGAACAATTTTTTCTTTGAGAAGCCGCTCTACATGACGTTGGAATTGCAAGAAGACATTAAACACATCAGACTTGCGTTTAAGAAGATAAATCCATGTAAAGCGACTATAAGCATCAATAAAACTGACATAATAGTTGTGACCACTAACTGAAGTTTGGGCATGGCCCCACACATCTGAATAAATGAGCTCAAGGGGAGCTTTGGCTACATAATTTGACACTGAAAAGGGTAACTGATGACTCTTGCCTTGCTGACAGGCATCACAGACTGCAAGTTCTTTATTACTAGACACAAGTGGGAGATCGTGACGACGAAGCACATGACGAACAATGGGAGTGGCAGGATGACCAAGGCGAGAGTGCCAATGTGATGACGAAGCTCGCACGGCACTGAGGACATGGGGGGCGGCAGGCACATCAAGAGAGTAAAGACCATGGCGACTCCAACCTCTAAGAAGAACGTCCCGCGTGACCCGGTCCTTAACAAAAAAATGAAACGGGTGAAACTCAACAAAGACATCATTATCAAGAGTGAGCTTTTTAACAGACAGCAAATTACGAGTGACCGAGGGAACACGAAGAACATTACGAAGATGAATGGACTTAGATGTGCGGGTAAGAAGGGATGCCTGGCCAACATGGGAGATGTGCATACCTGACCCATCAGCAGTGCGAACCTGATCGTGGCCAGTGTAGGACTCCCGCGCGGTGAGGTGAGAGAGCGTCAGATGATCGGTAGCACCAGTGTCCATGTACCACGTAGGATCAACAGGGTAGGATGAAGTAGACCCCTGTGTCGCAAGAGCCGCCTGTTTCTCATTACCGCGGCCATCATTCCCAATGCCAAGAAAATCTTGCTTGAAGCGTCGATGACACCGAGAAGCAAGATGGCCTTCAATGCCGCAGAGTTGACAGGGCACCTTGGCGCCACAGGCCGGACACTGCCAGGCGCGGCCGCGGCCACCGGTGGTGCTGTTGGCTGGCGGGGCTGCGGCCCCGCCTTGCGGGCGCGGCTGCTGTTGGCCACGGCCGCCACCACGGTAGGCCGCATTGGCCACGGCGTCGGCGGAGGAGCCATCAGGACGCATCTTCAGACGGCGTTGCTCAGTATTGAGAAGGCGAGCATAGAGCTCACGAGGCGGCAGGGGAGTGTCACGACCGTTGATGTTCTCCACAAGAGCTTCATAATCTTCATCGAGGCCATTGAGAACGAAGGAGGTGAACTCCTCATCGCGAAGGGGCTGCCCAATGGAAGAAAGAATGTCCGCCATCTCCTTAACCTTATTGTAGTAGGTGGAGATAGAGGAGTCCAGCTTTTTGATTTCACCGAGTTTGGTACGGATCGCCATAGACCGAGCCATAGACTGCGAGGAGAAGCTAGAGTCGAGGGTGCCCCAAGCGTCTCGCGAGGAAGTAGCAAAGATAACCATGCCCGCCACCGAGGGGGTGAGCGAGGACTGTATAGCACCGAGGATGGCTTGATCCTGAGCGACCCAAAGGCGATGCGCCGGGTTAGGGATAACCATGGGAGCACCATCAGCCGTGGTAACCTGGAGAACAGCCGGAGGGCACGGCAAGGAGCCATCAACAAAACCTTCCAGGTAATGGCTGCGCAGAAGAGGCAACACTTGGGCTCGCCATAGGAGATAGTTGTCGGCGTTGAGCTTGACCGTCAACAGATGGGCAAAGTGAAACGGTGCGGCGGGGGCAGCATGGCCGGCGGCAGCAGCAGAACCGGCGGTGGCGACCACAGGAGGCACGGCGGTGGTGGCCGTATCTAGGACAGGCGTAGAAGGCGGTGGCGAGTGCGGGCCGTAGGAGAGCGGCGGCATGCCGTAGAACAACGGCTGACCGTAGAGACCAGCCCCGTAGGGCACCATAGGCGCCGACCCGACCGGCGGAGACGGCTGAAACGCAGTAGCGCCGGGGCATCAAGGACTCCAGAGAGCGGGGCCGGAGGCGTCGGGGCGGGCGTAGGACACGCCGAGGGAACCACCGCAGACGATCCAGAGATCGGAGTCGGGGGCGGCGGCACCATCGCGGAGGTGGCCCGGGCAAGGGGAGAGACCGGGGTGGAGAAGGGCCACCCGGCTCCATTGGTGAACAGCGAACCCGCCGGTCGCGTGGAGATCGACGGCGGAACGAGCGGCGGAGGAGCGGTCCCGGCAAGGAGAGCCGCGAGGAACGGCGACACCGTCGCGGTGGTCGAAGAAGACGCCATCGCAGGAGTGGTCGACGTGCTCGAGGCGACAGGAAGCGAGGCGGCGGCGGCCGGCAAGGCGGCGGCGGCCGACGAGGGCAGGGTGGCGGCGGAAGTCATGGGTGGGTGGGTAGATCGGTCTGATACCATGTAAAACAATGATTTGGGAACGCTCAACACCAATAGGGTTGGCGTAGGGTTTATATTTATAGTGTACAACATGTACAATGTTACAGGTATAATACACAGAAGCTCTACGTATATGTACAGTCTAACACTTACGAAGCCTACGAAGACTCGGAGAAGACACCGGACAGCAACAGTGTCGGGCCAGAGCTCACCCTAGAGAGAGCCATCGCACACACACGCCGCCAACAGAGCTCCCCGCCGCGGGCAGCGCCACCAGCGGCCGACCACCACTGTGCATCGACCACCGTCGTTCGAACCCCAACAAGCAGCACCATGGAAACTCGACAAGGAAGCAGGGCAGGACGCAAGCCTTGCCGAAGGTCGCCAAGCGAAGAGCCAACGCCATCCGAAGAAACACAATAAGCTCTTATGCGCGTTGATGTACACGTCCGTTGGGAACCCCAAGAGGAAGGTATGATGCGCACAGCGGCAAGTTTTCCCTCAGAAAGAAACCAAGGTTATCGAACCAGTAGGAGCCAAGAAGCACGTGAAGATTGTTGGTGGAGGAATGTAGTGCGGCGCAACACCAGTGAAACCGGCGCCAACGTGGAACCTGCACAACACAATCAAGATACTTTGCCCAAACGTAACAATGAGATTGTCAATCTCACCGGCTTGCTGAAAACAAAGGATTAAGCGTATCGAGTGGAAAATGGTGTTTGTTTGCAAAGAACAGTAAAAACAATGATTGCAGTAGAATGTATTCAGATGTAAAAGAATGGACCGGGTCCACTGTTGGAGATATGCCCAAGAGGCAATAATAAAATGGTTATTATAATATATCTTTGTGTTTATGATAATGTTTGCATACCATGCTATAATTGTATTAACCGAAACATTGATACATGTGTGTTATGTAAACAACAAGGAGTCCCTAGTAAGCCTCTTGTATAACTAGCTTGTTGATTAATGGATGATCATGGTTTCGTGATCATGAACATTGGATGTTATTAATAACAAGGTTATGTCATTAGGTGAATGATATAATGGACACACACCCAAATGAGCGTAGCATAAGATCAAGTCATTAAGTTCATTTGCTATAAGCTTTCAATACATAGTTGTCTTAATCCTTCGACCATGAGATCATGTAAATCACTTACACCGAAAGGGTACTTTGATTACATCAAACGTCATTGCGTAAATGGGTGACAATAAAGGTGGGATTAAGTATTCGGAAAGTGTGAGTTGAGGCATATGGATCAATAGTGGGATTTGTCCATCCCGATGACGGATAGATATCTGGGCCCTCTCGGTGGGATGTCATCTGATTAGCTTGCAAGCATATGAATGGTTCATAAGAGATCACATACCACGGTACGAGTAAAGAGTACTTGTCGGTAACGAGGTTGAACAAGGTATGTAGATACCGATGATCGAACCTCGGACAAGTAAAATATCGCGTGACAAAGGGAATTGGCATCGTATGTAAATGGTTCAATCGATCACTAAGTCATCGTTGAATATGTGGGAGCCATTATGGATCTCCAGATCCCGCTATTGGTTATTGCTCGGAGAGGAGTCTCGACCATGTCCGCATAGTTCGCGAACCGTAGGGTGACGCGCTTAAGGTTCGATGTCGCATAAGTAGATTTGAATATGGTATGGAGACGAAGTTTGTTCGGAGTCTCGGATGTGATCCAGGATATCACGAGGAGGTCCGGAATAGTCCGGAGAATAAGATTCATATATGGGAAGTCATTTTCAGGGTTACCGGAAAAGTTCAGGATTTTTCGGTATTGTACCGGAGGTTCTAGAAGGTTCCGGAGGGTACCATAGTGGGGCCCACCTATCCCGGACGACCAACATGGACCGGAGGGGTCGCATAGGCCCACATGGGCCATGCACACCAGCCCCCAAGGCCCATGTGGCTGTACCAAGTGGATAAGATCAAATCCCTTGAAAATAGGGGCTTAACTTGGGGGGGAAGTTCCCCCCCTTGTTTTGGCCGACCCAAAGGCTTGGAGGGGGGGCCAAGGCAGCCCCCCACGCCTATATAAGAGGGAGGGGAGGGCTGGGGCGCAGCACATCATCCCCCCAAGCCCTAGCCGCCCCTCTCTCCCTCCTCCTTCTTCCTGCGCAGGCTTGGCGAAGCCCTGCAGAATTTTCCTCCACCACCACCACGCCGTCGTGCTGCTGGGATTCCGAGGGGATCTACCACACCTCCGCTGCCCGCTGGAACGGGGAGAGGAAGGGCTTCATCGACACCGTACGCGCGACCGAGTACGGAAGTGCTGCCGGATTGCACTGGGGATGATCGTCTACACCAACAACGAGATCTAATCTCGTAGGCTTTGGAAATCTTCGAGGGTTAGTCTCATATCAATCTCGTTGCTTCGATCTTGTAGATTAGATCTTGGGTGTTCCATAGATTAGATCTTGGATTTATTCGTCTTTGCGGTAGGAAAATTTTTGTTTTCTATGCAACGAACCCCAACAGTGGTATCAGAGCCGTGTCTATGCATAGATCTGTTGCACGAGTAGAACACAATGGTTTTGTGGGCGTTGATGCTTTTGTTGCTTTAGTTTGTGTACTTTGCATCTTGCGGGATGGTGGGATGAAGCGGCCCGGGCTAACTTTACATGACCGCGTCTCATGAGACTTGCTCCACGCTTGACATGCAACTTGTATTGCATAAGTGGCTTTGCGGGTGTCTGTCTCTCCCACCATAGTGAAGATTCCAATTTGCACTTTCTATTGTCAACACTAGTATCACCGTTGTGGTTCATGTTCGTAGGTAGATTGGATCTTACTCGAAAACCATAAACCACGTAAAATATGCAAACCAAATTAGAGGCGTCTAACTTGTTTTTGCAGGGTTTGGTGATGTGATATGGCCATGATGTGATGATGATTATATTTGATGTATGAGATGTTCATTGTTGTATTATGGCAACCGGCAGGAGCCTAATGGTTGTCTTTAATTTTTGTTAAAGACCTGCGTGTCTATTCATCATGTAATAGCTTTATTTCAAGTAGTTGTTATAGTAGCTATAAGTGATGGACAACCATGAAGCGGCGCCACGGACCTTGGTGCAATGCTGGTGATGATGGAGATCATGATCATGTGCTTTGGAGATGGAGATCAAAAGCACAAGAAGAAAGGCCATATCATATCACATATTATGAATTGCATGTGATGTTAATCCTTTATGCATCTTATCTTGCTTAGATCGCGACGGTAGCATTATAAGATGATCCCTCTCACTAAATATCAAGATAATAAAGTGTTCATCCTTAGTATGCACCGTTGCTAAGACTTGTCGTTTCGAAGCATCTCGTGATGATCGGGTGTGATAGACTCTACATGTGCATACAACGGGTGCAAGCCAGATTTGCACACGCGGATACTAAGGTTGCCTTGACGAGCCTAGCATGTACAGACATGGTCTCGGAACACGGGATACCGAAAGGTAGAGCATGAGTCATATGAATGATATGATGAACACTTTGAATGTTCGCCTTTGAAGCTACATCTTTTCTCGTGATGATCGGACTTGGTGTAGTGGATTTGGTTCGTGTAATCACTAAGACAATGCGAGGGATGTTGTTTTGAGTGGGAGTTCACCTAGTTAATTGAAGAATTAAAAATGAACTCAAATTATCATGAACATAGTCTGAATAGTATTTTGAATTAAATTTGTAGAATTGGCATCCGTTTTCTACCATGCGCTAGTCTTGTAATTGAGATAGAAATACTGTTAAGTCTGACAAGTAACTTTACGGACTGGTACCGTATTGTTAAAGAATCAAGATATGATTAAGTCCTAATGCAAACTTTTAGTAAACCTCACATTAATGATTCAAAGAGCAATGGTTTCAATTAGTACCTTAAATCATCTTGTCTCCGTGAAACTTGAAGTTTCAAATCCGTTTGAAAAGTAAGGAGCTGAAAATTTTGTTTTCAGAAATAAGCAAGGTATGAGATATATGTGATATCTAAGACCCTATTGCAAGATGATAGAATATAATTTGGTGAGACTACATAAACTCATAAGTTTTATGGGAATGTACGAAGGTTGAAAACGCCGGGCGTCTCAATCCTCCAACTAGTTGGGCACTAACGATATTCGCATATCCATGAGGTGATCGTCCTTAGTATGCACCGTTGCTAAGACTCGTCGCTTCGAAGCATCTCGTGATGATCGGGTGTTATAGATTCTACGTGTGCATACAACGGGTGCAAGCCAGATTTGCACATGCGAATACTAAGGTTAAAACTTTACGAGCCTAGCATGTACAGACATGGTCTCGGAAAGTCGTCATGATTTGATGGATAAAATTATGAGTGAAATTGTTCATCACATTAAAGGTTACTAATAGTGAAATCTAGAACGCTTGTCATGTGATGATCAACTTCAAGGTAAGAACCTCAAGGTTATTGGTATTTGACCAATGGACCTAGAAGTTATTGAAGGTAAAGTGTTTTCTGAGAATGAGGAAAGCTAAAAGAGAAACTACAAAAGATATTTTGGCAGAAAGAAAGAAAAGACTAGAAAGTCTAGGTCAGGTGTATATAGATGATATACATGTTATGGATGTATTCCTTGTTTGGTCACATAATGAAATTCTTGGGTATTTGTACCAGATTGGTTGGTATGAGATGTCATACAATACAACGCAATACAAGAATACGATGGCCTAAGTGACTGAAAAGGAATGTGATAGGAATGCACGTCTGGAACAAAAATAAAGTGTTATTATGTTCGCCGTTGGCATTCTGTCTAGCCATTCAGATTTATAATAAAGAACTTTATAATTGTTGTCTTGTTCTGGTTAAATGAAAACAATGAGTTGTTCAAATTGTAACAGCATTCCATGTACGATGGATAAGTTATTATAAATCTTTATGGTGAAGCACACATACATAACACTGACGCTAAAATGCCATAAGGCAAATGATATGAATTCCACTCATTAGTGGAACCGCCATTTAGGTCATGTTAGAAAGGAACGCATGAAGGAACTCCATGCAAATGGACTTTTGGAGTCATTTGATTTCTGAATCATTTGGCGCTTGCAAATCTCTTCTAAAGAGAATGACTTAAATCCCGTTCATAGGCCAAGAGTTGAACGGGCAATTAACTTAGTGGAAACATACATGGTGATGTATATGGTTCACTGGGCATAGTTGTGTGCGGGAGATTCTTCTACTTCATGAAAACTTCCAACAATGAATTGAGTATATATGTGGATATATTCGATAAGGAAGAAGTTTGAAACATTTGAAAGGATTCAAATAAATTTCAGCATGAAGTGGAAATCATCGTAATAGAAAAGTCAAATATCTATGATTTGATCATGGTGGAAATATTTGAATTACGAGTTTTAGCGAACATCTAAGAGAGTTATGAAATTGTTCTACTACTCACGTTTTTTGGAGTATCATAATGATGATGGAGTATCCAAGAGACGTATCCAAACCTTGTTGGATTAATGATGAGATAATATAAAATGACGCCATTATATTTTTGTGGATTATGCTTTAGAGACTACCGCTTTTACACTAAATAGAGCATCATCATGATCCATTGAAATGACACCATATGAGTTATGGCATGGGTATAAACCCTAAATAGTCCTTTCTTAAATTTTGGTATGCATAGCATAAGTAAATGAGTTTACAACCAAAATCGGATAAATGTCTTTGTTGATTATCCCATAAAATTGATTGGGAATTCTTTCCACTATAAAGTCAAAGACAAAAGTGTTTGTCGATGTTTCTTACTTATTTCAAAGAAATTGTTTCTAGCGAAGTATTTGAGTGGGAGGACAATGGAACTTGATAAGGTTCATGAACCTGAGCATGATGATCAGAGTAGCACAGCATCGGAAATGGTTCCGGAAGCAGCTACGAAGATCCCATGTCTATAAAGTGTTATAGTCATGGAGATCAAAGTACCTATTGAACCTTGTAGATGTGGTTTACTTTGTGATCAAATAAATGATTTGTGGACAAAGGATTGATTTTGAACAATGATAAACCAACTACATACAAAGAAGTTATGATGGGCCCTGACTCCGTTAAAATGGCTATGCGCCATGAAATCCAAGATAGGTGAATACTTTTTGAAAGTAAATGGATCTATAAAATTGATGGACTTGGATACAATATCCTTAAAGAAGCTTGACTTATCGAAAAGTAGTTTACGACAAAGTTCAAAGAGTTGACTACGATAAGATTAGATCTTCCGTGGCAATGCTTATAGTCTATGTGGATTATTCTAGTAATCGCTACATATTTCTTTTATGAGATATGATAGTAGGATGGCAGAAATACATTCCTTACCAGAAGTATGTATGAAGGATGTATACCAGATACAACCAAGAGTTTTGCTGGTCCGTGGAATACTAGATAGGTATACAAACTTCAATTGGATGAAGTAAGTATCGGAGTTGGAATCTTCACCGGATGAAATAATCAAAGAGTTTTGATTTCATCAGAAATGATGAAGATGCTTGCATTTGCAAGAAATTAAGTGGGAGCGCTGAGACATATTTATAATACTTTATGTAGATGACATATCGTTGATTAAAAATAATGTAATCATGTACTTGATGTGATTAAAAGGTTTCATTGAGAATTAATTTCAATGAAAGGATATGGACTGAAACATATTTAGTGTCAAGATCTATGAAGATAGATTGAAACACATAATAAGTTTAAGTCAAGGTACATAGAATGGATATTGAAGTGGTTCAATATAAAAATGTTAAGAAGGTGTTCTTTTCCATGTGAAGGTTTAACAAGACTTCGGTGTATTTGACACTCGATGAGTAAAAGCACATGAGTGATTTTAGATCACAAATAATATGTACAAAGTCAGATGTCCTGTGCTCTAAATTGTTACGAGCATATACCAGAATGATTCATATAATGATCATTGGACAACAGTAAGAATATCCCTGAGTGCTTTAGAAGAACCAAGGATATATATATATAGTTTTATATGGGATAGTGACAATCAAATCGCTGTAAGGTGTTGCACCGATATTAGTTTGGTCACATATAAAAATAAAATTTCAATCTCAATTAGGCTAAGTGTTATTTAAAAGGTAGCACAATAAGCTAGAAGAAGTCTATGCTAGATTTAGATGAGTTCTAAATATTGTGACGGATTCTACAAACGAAGGCAGAGTATGTCATTGTTTTGACAATGACTGAGGATGTTAAGTCGAGGAGTTCTTTGAGAACTTGGTGTAGTTCCGATAGTGTCAGAACTTTGAAGCTATATTGTGTGTGACAATATTAGTGACTTATTTCAGACCGCGGAATTAAGGTTCCACCAGAGGACTAAGCATATACAATTAATGCCGACTCATTTGGAAAATGAGTGATGCGTTGAGACGCAAATGAATTGCAAAATACATACGTTTCTGAGCGTGTCAGATCCGTTGACTAAAACCTCTCCCGTGAGCAAAACATGATAAGCACCAGAAGGCCAAGGTGTTATATCTTTACATATGTAAACTAGATTATTGACTCTAGTGCAAGTGGGAGACTGTTGGAGATATGCCCAAGAGGCAATAATAAAATGGTTATTATAATATATCTTTGTGTTTATGATAATGTTTGCATACCATGCTATAATTGTATTAACCGAAACATTGATACATGTGTGTTATGTAAACAACAAGGAGTCCCTAGTAAGCCTCTTGTATAACTAGCTTGTTGATTAATGGATGATCATGGTTTCGTGATCATGAACATTGGATGTTATTAATAACAAGGTTATGTCATTAGGTGAATGATATAATGGACACACACCCAAATGAGCGTAGCATAAGATCAAGTCATTAAGTTCATTTGCTATAAGCTTTCAATACATAGTTGTCTTAATCCTTCGACCATGAGATCATGTAAATCACTTACACCGAAAGGGTACTTTGATTACATCAAACGTCATTGCGTAAATGGGTGACAATAAAGGTGGGATTAAGTATTCGGAAAGTGTGAGTTGAGGCATATGGATCAATAGTGGGATTTGTCCATCCTGATGACGGATAGATATACTCTGGGCCCTCTCGGTGGGATGTCATCTGATTAGCTTGCAAGCATATGAATGGTTCATAAGAGATCACATACCACGGTACGAGTAAAGAGTACTTGTCGGTAACGAGGTTGAACAAGGTATGGAGATACCGATGATCGAACCTCGGACAAGTAAAATATCGCGTGACAAAGGGAATTGGCATCGTATGTAAATGGTTCAATCGATCACTAAGTCATCGTTGAATATGTGGGAGCCATTATGGATCTCCAGATCCCGCTATTGGTTATTGCTCGGAGAGGAGTCTCGACCATGTCTGCATAGTTCGCGAACCGTAGGGTGACGCGCTTAAGGTTCGATGTCGCATAAGTAGATTTGAATATGGTATGGAGACGAAGTTTGTTCGGAGTCTCGGATGTGATCCAGGATGTCACGAGGAGGTCCGGAATAGTCCGGAGAATAAGATTCATATATGGGAAGTCATTTTCAGGGTTACCGGAAAAGTTCAGGATTTTTCGGTATTGTACCGGAGGTTCTAGAAGGTTCCGGAGGGTACCATAGTGGGGCCCACCTATCCCGGACGACCAACATGGACCGGAGGGGTCGCATAGGCCCACATGGGCCATGCACACCAGCCCCCCAAGGCCCATGTGGCTGTACCAAGTGGATAAGATCAAATCCCTTGAAAATAGGGGCTTAACTTGGGGGGGAAGTTGCCCCCCTTGTTTTGGCCGACCCAAAGGCTTGGAGGGGGGGCCAAGGCAGCCCCCCACGCCTATATAAGAGGGAGGGGAGGGCTGGGGCGCAGCACATCATCCCCCCAAGCCCTAGCCGCCCCTCTCTCCCTCCTCCTTCTTCCTGCGCAGGCTTGGCGAAGCCCTGCAGAATTTCTCCTCCACCACCACCACCACGCCGTCGTGCTGCTGGGATTCCGAGGGGATCTACCACACCTCCGCTGCCCGCTGGAACGGGGAGAGGAAGGGCTTCATCGACACCGTACGCGCGACCGAGTACGGAAGTGCTGCCGGATTGCAGCACCGGGGATGATCGTCTACACCAACAACGAGATCTAATCTCGTAGGCTTTGGAAATCTTCGAGGGTTAGTCTCATATCAATCTCGTTGCTCCGATCTTGTAGATTAGATCTTGGGTGTTCCATAGATTAGATCTTGGATTTATTCGTCTTTGCGGTAGGAAAATTTTTGTTTTCTATGCAACGAACCCCAACACACAGTTCACTAGTGGTGTCTCTCCAATAAGATAACTAACAGGCTGGGTGAACAAATTACAGGTGAGCAATTGACAAATAAAGATTCAATACATACCAATGATGATTACTATGAGATTTAATCAGGGCATTACGACAAAGTACATAGACCGCTATCCAGCATGCATCTATGCCTAAATAATCCACCTTCGGGTAAGCATCCGCACCTCCATTAAGTTGTAAACAACAGATAATTGCATTAAGTATGGTGCGTAATGTAATCAACACAAATATCCTTAGACAAAGCATTGATGTTTTATCCTAGTAGCAACAAAGCACATCCACAACCTTAGAACTTTCTGTCACTGTCCCAGATTAAATGGAGGCATGAACCCACTATCGAGCATAATTACTCCCTCTTGGAGTTACAAGTATCAACTTGGCCAGAGCCTCTACTAGCAACGGAGAGCATGCAAGAACATAAACAACACATATATGATAGATTGATAATCAACTTGACATAATATTCTAGATTCATCGGATCCCACCAAACACAACATGTAGCATTACAAATAGATGATCTTGATCATGTTAGGCAGCTCACAAGATCTAAACAATGATAGCACAAGCGGAGAAGACAACCATCTAGCTACTGCTATGGACCCATAGTCCAAGGATGAATGATACGTCTCAAACGTATCTATAATTTCTTATGTTCCATGCTACTTTTATGACAATACTTGAATGTTTTATACATACTTTACAGCATTATTATACATTTTCCGGCACTAACCTATTAACAAGATGCCGAAGTGCCAGTTGTTGTTTTCTGCTGTTTTTGGTTTCAGAAATCCTAGTAAGGAAATATTCTCGGAATTGGACGAAATCAACGCCCAGGGTCCTATTTTTCCACGAAGCTTCTAGAAGACCGGAGGGATAACAAAGTGGGGCCACGAGGTGGCCAGACCATAGGGCGGTGCGGCCCAGGCCCTGGCCGCACGGCCCTGTGGTCTGGGCCCCTCGCGTCGCCCCCTGACCTACCCTTCCGCCTACAAATAGCCTTCGCGAAACCCCTGTACCGAGAGCCACGATACGGAAAACATTACCGAGACGCGCCGCCGCCAATCCCATCTCGGGGATTCAGGAGATCGCCTCCGCACCCTGCCGGAGAGGGGAATCATCACCGGAGGGGCTCTACATCATCATGCCCGCCTCCGGATTGATGCGTGAGTAGTTCATCCTTGGATTATGGGTCCATAGCAGTAGCTAGATGGTTGTCTTCTCCGCATGTGCTATCATTGTTTAGATCTTGTGAGCTGCCTAACATGATCAAGATCATCTATTTGTATGCTACATGTTGTGTTTGGCGGGATCCGATGAATATAGAATATTATGTCAAGTTGATTATCAATCTATCATATATGTGTTGTTTATGTTCTTGCATGCTCTCCGTTGCTAGTAGAGGCTCTGGCCAAGTTGATACTTGTAACTCCAAGAGGGAGTAATTATGCTCGATAGTGGGTTCATGCCTCCATTGAATCTGGGATCGTGACAATAGGTTCTAAGGTTGTGGATGTGCTGTTGCTACTAGGGATAAAACATCAATGCTTTGTCTAAGGATATTTGTGTTGATTACATTACGCACCATACTTAATGCAATTATCTGTTGTTTACAACTTAATACTGGAAGAGGTTCGGATGATAACCTGAAGGTGGATTATTTAGGCATAGATGCATGCTGGATAGCGGTCTATGTACTTTGTCGTAATGCCCTGATTAAATCACATAGTAATCATCATTGATATGTATTGAATCTTTATTTGTCAATTGCCCGCCTGTAATTTGTTCACCCAGCATGTTAGTTATCTTATTGGAGAGACACCACTAGTGAACTGTGGACCCCGGTCCATTCTTTTGCATCTGAATACATTCTACTGCAATCATTGTTTTTACTGTTCTTTGCAAACAAACACCATCTTCCACTCGATACGTTTAATCCTTTGTTTTCAGCAAGCCGGTGAGATTGACAACCTCACTGTTACGTTGGGGCAAAGTAGTTTGATTGTGTTGTGCAGGTTCCACGTTGGCGCCGGTTTCACTGGTGTTGCGCCGCACTACACTCCTCCACCAACAACCTTCACGTGCTTCTTGGCTCCTGGTTCGATAACCTTGGTTTCATACTGAGGAAACTTGCTTCTATACGCATCATACCTTCCACTTGGGGTTCCCAACGGACGTGTGCATCTACGCGTATCAAGCTAAATTTTGGCGCCGTTGCCGGGAACTGAAGAAAAGTTACACCACAGAATTGCCTCCCACGGCAAGCTAAATTTCTGGCGCCGTTACCGGGGAGATCAAGACACGCTGCAAGGGGAGTCTCCACTTCCAATCTCTTTACTTTGTTTTTTGTCTTGCTTTACTTTACTTTATTTGCTGTCTTGTTTGCTTCATACTAAAACACACAAAAAAAATTAGTTACTTTACTTACTGTCTTGTTTACTAGCTCTATATCAAAACACAAAAAAATTAGTTACTTGTCTTTACTTTATTTGCCTAGTTTACTTTATTACTGTTATAATGGGTACTCCTGAAAATACTAAGTTGTGTGATTTCACTAGCACAAATAATAATGATTTTATATGTACTCCTATTGCTCCACCTGCTACTACAGCAGAATTCTATGAAATTAAACCTGCTTTACTGAATCTTGTTATGAGAGAGCAATTTTCTGGTGTTAGTACTGATGATGTTGCTGCCCATCTTAATAATTTTGTTGAACTTTGTGAAATGCAAAAGTATAAGGATATACATGGTGATATTATAAAACTGAAATTGTTTCCTTTCTCATTAAGAGGAAGAGCTAAAGATTGGTTGCTTTCTTTGCCTAAAAATAGTATTGATTCATGGACTAAATGTAAAGATGCTTTTATTAGTAAATATTATCCTCCTGCTAAGATTATATCTTTGAGAAGTAGCATAATGAATTTTAAACAATTTGATAATGAACATGTTGCTCAAGCATGGGAGAGAATGAAATCTTTGGTAAAGAATTGCCCTACCCATGGACTGACTACTTGGATGATCATCCAAACCTTTTATGCAGGATTGAATTTTTCCTCGAGGAACCTATTGGATTCAGCTGCTGGAGGTACTTTTATGTCCATCACCCTGGGCGCCGCGACTAAATTACTTGATGATATGATGATCAATTACTCTGAATGGCACACTGAAAGAACTCCTCAAGGTAAGAAGGTAAATTCTGTTGAAGAAACCTCTTCTTTGGGTGATAAGATTGATGCTATTATGTCTATGCTTGCAAATGGTAGATCTCATATTGATCCTAATAATGTTCCTTTAGCTTCATTGGTTGCTCAAGAAGAAAATGTTGATGTGAATTTCATTAAGAGTAATAATTTCAACAACAATGCTTATAGCACTACAAGAAAAGTTGCCATGGCCGACGAAGTTGAAGTCGCGCCGTGGTTGCTGGTGTACCATGGCCGACGATTTTGGTCCCTCCGTGGTGCATGTCAAAACTTTTTTTTTCTCGTTTTTGAGGCCACCTAGCCCGACGAAAGCGGCCAAAACGTGGCGTATGGTGGCCCGGGACGTGGTGCATCTCGAAATCTCGGGTTCGCCGGCCGAGTCAACGCAAATCCGCACCGCCGAGGGATGTAGGGCCCAGATGGCAGCCTCTCTGGCATTGTTTTTTTTCTACATCGCGCCATCTCGTTCAACGTTCTCCGATCGAGCCGTTTACGATGCAGGATCATGGGTCCCGCATGTCATCCTCTATGAACCAAAATTCTTTCTATTCTTGGATTTTTTTTGACCCCCGATTTCGCTACTTCCTTTTCTTTTGATCCCTTGCCGCCTTGGAAACGTTGAGACCGCTGCTGCTAAATGGGACCCGCATGTCATCCTCTATGTGCAATCAACTTTCTTTTCTTTGTTTTTTTTGGCACCTCACATTTGGTCACTTGCCTTTTCTTTCGATCCCCCGCCGCCTCTCAACGGTGATACCGCTGCTGCTAATGGGACCCGCATGTCATCCTCTATGTACTATAAAACTTTCTTTTCCTGGATTATTTTTGGCACCTCATATTTGGTCACTTACCTTTTTCTTTCGATCCCCTGCCGCCTCTCAAACGGTGATACCGCTAACTGGGACCCGCATGTCATCCTCTATGTACTATAAAACTTTCTTTTCTTGGATTTTTTGGCACCTCATATTTGGTCACTTGACTTTTTCTTTCGATCCCCTGCCTCTCAAACGGTGATACCGCTGCTGCTAAATGGGACCCGCATGTCATCCTCTATGTACTATAAAACTTTCTTTTCTTGGATTTTTTGGCACCTCATATTTGGTCACTTGCCTTTTTCTTTTGATCCCCTGCCGCCTCTCAAACGGTGATACCGCTGCTGCTAAATGGGACCCGCATGTCATCCTCTATGTACTATAAAACTTTCTTTTCTTGGATTTTTTTGGCACCTCATATTTGGTCACTTGACTTTTTCTTTCGATCACCTTGCCTCTCAAACGGTGATACCGCTGCTAAATGGGACCCGCATGTCATCCTCTATGTACTATAAAACTTTCTTTCTTGGATTTTTTGGCACCTCATATTTGGTCACTTGACTTTTTCTTTTGATCCCCTCGCCTCTCAAACGTTGATACACTGCTGCTAAATGGGACCCGCATGTCATCCTCTATGTACTATAAAACTTTCTTTTCTTGGATTTTTTGGCACCTCATATTTGGTCACTTGACTTTTTCTTTCGATCCCCTGCTGCCTCTCAAACAGTGATACCGCTGCTGCTAAATGGGACCCGCATGTCATCCTCTATGTACTATAAAACTTTCTTTTCTTGGATTTTTTGGCACCTCATATTTGGTCACTTGACTTTTTCTTTCGATCCCCTGCCGCCTCTCAAACAGTGATACCGCTGCTGCTAAATGGGACCCGCATGTCATCCTCTATGTACTATAAAACTTTCTTTTCTTGAATTATTTTTGGCTCCTCATATTTTTTCACTTGCCTTTTTCTTTCGATCCCCTACCGCCTCTCAAACGGTGATACCGCTGCTGCTAAATGGGACCCGCATGTCATCCTCTATGTACTATAAAACTTTCTTTTCTTGAATTATTTTTGGCTCCTGATATTTTTTCACTTGCCTTTTTCTTTCGATCTCATGCCACGTTTGAAACGTTGAGGAACCTGCAGGCTCATGGGACCCGCATGTCATCCTCTATGTACTATAAAAGTTCATTTTCTTGGTTTTTTTCACCATCTGATTTTTGGCAATTTCTTTTTTTTTGATCCCCTGCCGCCTCTCAAACGGTGATACCGCTGCTGCTAAATGGGACCCGCATGTCATCCTCTATGTACTATAAAACTTTCTTTTCTTGAATTATTTTTGGCTCCTCATATTTGGTCACTTGCCTTTTTCTTTCGATCTCATGCCAAGTTTGAAACGTTGAGGAACCTGCTGGCTCATGGGACCCGCATGTCATCCTCTATGTACTATAAAAGTTTATTTTCTTTATTTTTTTCACCCTCTGATTTTTGGCTATTTCCTTTTTCTTTTGATCCCTGCCGCCTTGGAAACTTATGGTAAGCTGCTGACTCATGGGACCCGCATGTCATCCTCTATGTACAATCAACTTTCTTTTTCTTTTGATCTCAAGCCGCATTTGAAACGCTGAGACCGCTGCTGCTAAATGGGACCCGCATGTCATCCTCTACGTACAATAAAGTTTCTTTTCTTGGATTATCTTTGGCTCCTGATATTTTGTCACTTGCCTTTTTCTTTCGATCTCATGCCGCCTTTGAAACGTTGAGTAAGCTGCTGGCTCATGGGTCCCGCATGTCATCCTCTACGAACAATAAAAGTTTCCTTTCTTGGAGTTATTTTTTACCCCTAATTTCTGGCTATTTGCCTTTTTCTTTTGATCTCCTGCCCCCCTGAAACGATGAGGACGCTATTGGCAGGTCGGTCCCACATGTCATCCTCTATGAACAATAAAAGTTTCCTTTGATGGATTTATTTTGAACCCCTCATTAATTTCTGGATATTTCCCCTGCCGCCTTGGAATCGTTGAGGATGCTGCTGCCTCATGGGTCCCGCATGTCATCCTCTCAGAACGGTAAATGTTTATTTTCTTGGATTTTGTTGACCAAACGATTTTTGGCTTATTTTTTCTTTCGATCACCTGCAGCCTTTAAAACGTTGAGGACGCTGCTGGCTCACGGGTCCCACATGTCAACCTCTATGAACAATAAACGCTGAGGATGCTGCTGCCTCATGGGTCCCGCATGTCATCCTCTCAGAACGAAAATGTTTCTTTTCTTGGATTTTTTACCAACAGATTTTTGGTTTATTTTTTCTTTCCATCCCCTGCCGCCTTTAAAACGTTGACGACGCTGTTTGCTCATGGGTCCCCGATGTCAGCCTCCCCGTACAAGAAACATATGATATCTTGATTATTTTGCAGACAATAAACAATGTATTGCGCTCTGAGCTATTTCAAACGGATAATTAAATCTTTATTTTTACATAAACAAACTTATATGTTGAATCTCCTTGTTTTTTTGTCTTTGCGAAGCATAGGACTTTCCTGTTTTTTTAGAAAATTCGGAACTTTCCTGTTTTGGAGTGGGCTGAAATTGTACGAGTCAAAAGGCCAAGCAGGATAGTTCGAAAGCCCAGATGTCCAGATGCAGCCCAATTGAAATCTTTCTTCTTGGATTTTTTTCACCCCCCGATTTCTGGCTACTTCATTTTTCTTTTGGTCCTGTGCCGCCTTGGAAACGTTGAGACCGCTGCTGCAAAATGGGACCCGCATGTCATCCTCTACGTACAATAAAATTTCTTTTCTTGGATTATTTTTGGCTCCGATATTTGGTCACTTGCCTTTTTCTTTCGATCCCGTGCAGCCTCTCAAACGGTGATACCGCTGCTGCAAAATGGGACCCGCATGTCATCCTCTACGTACAATAAACTTTCTTTTCTTGGATTATTTTTGGCTCCGATATTTGGTCACTTGCCTTTTTTTCTTTCGATCTCATGCCACGTTTGAAACTTTGAGGAACCTGCTGGCTCGTGGGACCCGCATGTCATCCTCTATGTGCTATAAAAGTTTATTTTCTATGGTTTTTTTTCTCTCTGATTTTTTCTATTTCCTTTTTCTTTTGATGCCCTGCCGCCTTGGAAACGTTGAGTAAGCTGCTTACACATGGGACCCGCATGTCATCCTCTATGTACAATCAAGTTTCTTTTCTTGAATTATTTTTGGCTCCTGATATTTCGTCACTTGCCTTTTTCTTTCGATCTCATGCCACGTTTGAAACGTTGAGGAACCTGCTGGCTCATGGGACCCGCATGTCATCCTCTATGTGCTATAAAAGTTTGTTTTCTTGGATTTTTTTTCACCCTCTGATTTTTGGCTCCTGATATTTCGTCACTTGCCTTTTACTTTTGATCCCCTGGCCCCTTTGAAACGTTGAGTAAGCTGCTGGCACATGGGACCCGCATGTCAACCTCTATGTCCATCAACTTTCTTTTCTTGGATTTTTTTGACCCCCTACTTTCTAGCTACTTTCTTTTTCTTTTGATCTCAAGCCGCATTTCAAACATTGAGACCGCTGCTGCAAAATGGGACCCGCATGTCATCCTCTATGTACAATAAATCTTTGATTATTTTTGGCACCTCATATTTGGTCACTTGCGTTTTTTTCTTTCGATCTCATGCCACCTTTGAAACGTTGAGCTGCTGGCTCATGGGTCCCCCATGTCATCCTCTACGAACAATAAAAGTTTCCTTTCTTGGAGTTATTTTTGCCCCCTAATTTCTGGCTACTTCTTTTTCTTTTGATCCCCGCCTTTGAAACGTTGAAAACTTTCTTTTCTTTGATTATTTTTGGCACCTCATATTTGGTCACTTGCCTTTTTCTTTCGATCCCCTGCCGCCTCCCAAACGGTGATACCGCTGATGCTAAATGGGACCCGCATGTCATCCTCTATGTACTATAAAACTTTCTTTTCTTGGATTTTTTGGCTCCTGATATTTGGTCACTTGCCTTTTTCTTTCGGTCCTCCTGCCGCATCTCAAACGGTGATACCGCTGCTGCTAAATGGGACCCGCATGTCATCCTCTATGTACAATAAAGTTTCTTTTCTTGGATTATTTTTGGCTCCTGATATTTGGTCACTTGCCTTTTTCTTTCGATCCCATGCCGCCTTTGAAACGTTGAGGAAGCTGCTGGCTCATGGGTCCCGCATGTCATCCTCTATGAACAATAAAAGTTTCCATTGTTGGAGTTATTTTTTACCCCTAATTTTTGGCTACTTCCTTTTTCTTTTGATCCCCTGCCGCCTTTGAACGTTGAAGAATCTGCTCGCTAATGGGTCCCACATGTCAGACTCTATGGACGATAAACCTTTCTTTTCTTGGAGTTATTTTGACCCCTAATTTCTGGCTATTTTGCCTTTTTTTGGATCCCGTGCTGCCTTGGAAACGTTGAGGATGCTGCTGCCACATGGGTCCCGCATGTCATCCTCTCAGAACGATAAATGTTTCTTTTCTTCGATTTTTTTACCCACTGATTTTTGATTTATTTTTTCTTTCGATCCCCTGCCGCCTTTAAAACTTTGACGACGCTGCTGGCTCATGGGTCCCGATGTCAGCCTCCCCGTACAAGAAACATGTGATATCTTGATTATTTTACAGACAATAAAAAGTGTATTTCGCTCTGAGCTATTGCAAACGGATAAATTAAATCTTTATTTTTACATAAACGAACTAATATGAATCTCCTTGTTTTTGTTTTGTTTTTGCGAAGCATAGGACTTTCTTGTTTTGGAGTGGGCTGAAATTGTACGAGTCAAAAGACGTCCAGCAGGTTAGAAGGCCCAGATGGCCAGGCAGCCCCAATTTATATCTTCCTTATCTTGGATTATTTTTTGATCAAAAGGCCCAGCAGGGGTACATCCTTTTTCTTTTGGTCCTGTGTGCCGCCTTGGAAACGTTGTGGACGCTGCTGCCTCATGGGACCCGCATGTCATCCTCTATGAACTATGAACTCTAAAAGTTTCTTTTTTCTTGGATTTTTTTTCACCCCTCTGATTTTTGGCTATTTCCTTTTTCTTTTGTTCCCCTGCCGCCTTGGGACCCGTATGTCATCCTCTATGTACAAAAAACTTTCTTTTCTTGGAGTTTTATTCCCCCTAATTTCGGGCTACTTTCGTTTTCTTTTGATCTCAAGCCGCATATGAAACATTGAGACCGCTGCTGCAAAATGGGACCCACATGTCATCCTCTATGTAAAATAAAAGTTTCTTTTCTTGGATTATTTTTCACGCTCTGATTTTTGGCTATTTCCTTTTTCTTTCGATCCCCTGCTGCTTGGAAACGTTGAGGATGCTGCTGCCTCATGGGTCCCACATGTCATCCACTATGAACAATAAAAGTTTCTTTTCTTCGATTTTTTTCACCCTCTGCTTTTTGGCTATTTCCTTTTCATTTGATCCCCTGCCGCCTTGGAAACGTTGAGGATGCTGCAGCGTCATGGGACCCGCATGTCATACTCTATGTACAATAAAAGTTTCTTTTCTAGGTTTTTGGCTCCTGATATTTGGTCACTTGCCTTTTTCTTTCAATCTCATGCCGACTCTCAAAGGTACAATAAAAGTTTCTTTTCTTGGATTATTTTTGGCTCCTGATATTTGGTCACTTGCCTTTTTCTTTCGATCTCATGCCGTCCTTGAAACGTTCAGACCGCTGCTACAACATGGGACCCTATGTCATCCTCTATGTACAATGAAAGTTTCTTTTCATGGATTATTTTTTGCTCCTGATATTTGGTCACTTTCCTTTTTCTTTCGATCTCATGCCGCCTCGGCCCTCTGAAACGACGAGTAAGTTGTTGGCTCATGGGACCCGCATGTCATCCTCTATGTACAATAAAGTTTTTTTCTTGGATTTTTTACCCCCTGATTTTTGGTCACTTGCCTTTTTCTTTCGATCCTGTGCCGCCTTTGAAATTGTGGACGCTGCTGGCTCATGGGTCCCACATGCCAGCCTCTATGAACAATAATATTTCTTTTCTTGGATTTTTTTTACCCCTGATTTCTGGCTATTTGCCTTTTTCTTTGGATCCCCGACCGCCTTTGAAACGATGAGGACGCTGCTGGCGCATAGCTCCCACATGTCAGCCTCTAAGAACAATAAACATTTCTTTTCTTGGATTTATAGTTGACCCCTAATTAATGGCTACTTCGCTTTTTTTTTCGATCCCCAGCCGCCTTAGAAACGTTGAGGACGCTGCTGGCTCATGGGTCCCATATGACAGCCTCTATGAAAAGTAAAACATTTACTTTCTTGGATTTATTTTTGACACCTAATTAATGACTACTTGGTTCTTTTCTTTTGATCCCGTGACGCCTTTGAAACGTTGAGGGCCCTGCTGGCTCATGGGTCCAACATGTCAGCCTCTATGAACAATAAGAGTTTCTATTGTTGCATTTATTTTTGACCCCTAATTTCTGGCTATTTGCCTTTTTTCCATTGCCTGCCACCTTAGAAACGTTGAGGACGCTGCTGGCTGGGTCCCACATGTCAGCCTCTTTGTACGATAAAAGTTTCCTTTGCTGGATTTATTTTTGACCCCTAATTTCTGGCTATTTGCCTTTTTCTTTCGAACTCCACCGCCTTTGAAACGTTGATGACGCTGCTGCAAACTGGGTACAATATGTCAGCCTCTTTGTGCGATAAACCTTTCCTTTCTTGGATTTTTTGGACACCTGATTTCGAGCTACTTGCCTTTTTCTTTCGATCTCCTGCCCCCTTTGAGAAACGCCGAGAACGATACTGGTTCGTGGGTCCCACATGTCATCCTCTCTGAATGATAAATGTTGGGGGCGGCTGCAAGATACGTCCCACATGTCAGCCTGACTGTTGAATAAACGTTTCCTTTCTCGAATTTATATTTGACCCCTGATTTCTGGCTACTTTGCCGTTTCTTTCGATCCCCTGCATGTCTGCTACTCCACCGAAAAACAGACCGGCATGTATTCATCACAATACTGGTAGCTAATTTAGGAAAAATGTGTTCATCACGGGATTCAAACAAAGATCTTCATCTCTGCTAAATTTTGATTTCACCAAAAACCGAACAGCGTGTGTTCATGACTTTAACTTCACAAACACTATGGTTTCTCTATAAAATAAGGTCACCATCCGTTCCTTTATTGTAGGCATTTGCGAAAAGTGTCTTTGGCTAATGGGCACCAGTGCTCTGCTGTTTAAAAAAAATCAAATAGCATACATATTTGTTTCAAAAAAATCTGAAAATGAATGTAGACATAATAAATAAAGTAACCTACAAGCGTGTAAAATTTTAATATGATATTCTTTATATTGTAGACTACACAAAAAAGACAAAATCTGTTGAAATTTGGAGATTTGAAATATGCATACCCAGATCCACACGTTTGTTACTTTTGTGTAGCCCAGAATTTTTTTATTTGAAACTGAAATTTTGCACGTTTATGGGACAATTCATTAGCTACTCCATGATTTGTTTTCTAATTTTTTGAACAAATAAATATATTTTTTATTTTTTTCTAAAATAGCAGGAGCAATGGTGCCCAAGAGCACCAAATCTCTTAATAGGCATTTGCGCCTAATAGCGTGAGCTTAGCTAATTTTTGAAGAAAAAAAAGATGTCCATTGTGGTATTCAGGACAAAGATCTTCATGTCTGCTACTGCACCAAACAACAAACCAGCATGTATTCATCACAATACGGGTAGCTAATTTGTGAAAAATATGTTCAGCACGGGATTCAAACAAAGATCTTCATCTCTGCAAAATTTTGATTTCAGCAAAAACCGAACAGCGAATGTTCATGAGGTTAAGTTCACGAACACTATGTTTTCTCTATAAAATAAGGTCACCATCTGTCTCTTATTTCTCAAGGAAAAACAGGTGGAAGTGTTGGGACGAACCACATGGGTGCTTCGGCTCTATGTTCAGTCTTCTCTTTTTTGTACTGCAATCTTGAGCCTATGGCAGGACCTCCATTGACGTGCATTCTGCACCAATTTGGCCTTGGACGTATCCATGTATCACGGGCGCGATTGTGGGTAGCAAAGACACAGTCAGGTTTGAACAATTGGAAATCTGGTTCTGCAGCCTCTGCGTCGACTGGCGGGGGTAGCATGAAAATTGGGTGATTGAGTCCAAGAAATAAAGAACGCCCCTTCAAATTGTTCAATCTTTCCCACCTTGCCTCTTCTACAGGGTCCAAGGTATGGGCAGATCTCAAGAAAACGTAGCACCGTACCAAAGGATAAGACCTCAGCTTGTTACCCATATGTAATATTGGAGGACCGAGGATGGGCCGATAACCTTTAACCTGAATCCACGCGAGATCAGATTCACCAGTAATGGACTCTGCTCTCATTGGTGCCAGGAACCAAGTGCGCTGGTCAGAAAATCCAAGAAATACATCTTCATCTTCATAATTATGATTATCACCATCATCATCTAATTCTTCATCATCTAATTCTTCATCATCAAATTCGTCTTCTTCTAATTCTTCTTCTTCTAATTCTTCTTCATCAGCATCATTATCTTCATCGGCACCTCCATCGCCTTGAGCCACATTTGCTTCATCATCTTCCATGACAGCATCTCCCTCGATTTGAGCGAAAATTGCAGCCACTTCTGCTTCTTCATCTTCAATGACAGGGGCGTCAATGAGACGCGGGGCTGCATGTGTCCCTGCAATGCACAAAGATCAACCACAATGCAGCAAGTAGGAACTACACTGAAAATTATCTCTTCTCTTCTATCTTCTATTTTCTACTACTATAAGGCACCAGTTTTTAACAAGACATGTCGCAGCAATTCCAACTGTTGGTGTCCAAAATCTAACGGTTGGGATTAGAGGTATTCGCGTGAAAAAAATACCACACCAGTGTCCACGTGTTTCTAGAACCGTCATGTTTCCATTATGAAGAAAAATCAGAGCAGTCTCACACCGATATCACACGTCCCACTTGATAGTGATTAAGAAAGGTTCCAAATTTTTGTTCATATTTATAAACTGTATGCTCACACTTATTTTGATGGTATAACCAAATTATTAGTTGTATTGAAAGTTTGAACAACATTTAGAACGCAACTTTTATACATCAGTATTGCGAATCGTAATTGGTCCAACATGTGCAGCATGCCATTTACTAGTTAAGACATAAAACAAAGACTCACCACAGGTATATGGTTCCCAAACCAGAACATCTCCATACGGATATGTAACTGCGTATACACGATGTAGGTGTGAACTTGTACCATATCCAGGAATGCCCATGGCATCGACATAGCTGTTTCTATCAAAGAATTCAGGGTTTCTCAGGATATTCCACTCCTTTTCTAGGGGCGCTTGTAGGATAGCAATCAATTCGTCAAATACAACGATTACCTCGTAATGCCATGGCCCTGCTAGATCATCTTTGTACGGCCTCTTGACGATCCGTACTTTGAGCAGTTCCAAACTTTTATCTATTTTGTATTTGAACAGGAATGGTGGGCTGCCATGCCACCATTCACTAGTAGGGCCCAAAGAAATTCCTGCATCTTGCAGAGATGGAAGAGGTATAATAGTATCTGATATGTATATGTTGCGGATCGTCAAGTGCCCGTCCTGCTGGACAAATGCCACCCAGTCGCCGTTACAACCCACCCAGTGCATGGGTCCATGTCCATCCAGTTCCTCCTTGGTATGGATAAATGCTGGAACTGTCGGCTTGTCTAATGGCATCAGCAACGCGTGAATGCCCTGCAAATAGGATTTGTTTCAAAATTGTCTATGCATGCAAGGTATTCGACAGAATGAAGAGCGGATTGTGCAGAACTGAAGCACAGATGTAATGGATAAATAAAGCAATTCCGAAGAGTACATGTGCATAGTGAAGGCAGCAAACCTTACAGTACTCCCAAATCAGGTGATTATGTTGAGTCTAAATTCATGCATGATGTTTGGCAATAAGAAAAGTTGATTGAAAAAACACAAGCTGAAACGAGATGAGTAAATAAATAAATACTCTTACAGTATTGTCGCGGTCGTCTGGCCATGTCTCGGGGTCGCAGTGGAGCAGGCTCGGTAAACCGAACGGAACCTTATGCGCTCCGCGGATGGCATGCCGCATGCCGATCATGCCTCGAGCGAGGCGACCAGTGCTGAGGATATCCGCCCGCTCGGCTATGTTCTCCACCAGTGGGTAGTGGAGGTTGCCCCACCCCATGGACTGGTGGTAGCAATCAGGAATCTCCTCAATCTTACGCTTCTGCTTCATTGGAGTCGGTAATCCAATGCAAGGGAGAGAGGGGTGAACGGGAGAAAGAGACAGAAGAGGGTTTTTTTTGGAGAAGATGCAGTAGTAGTACTACGATACTAGGAGGTGGAGATGCGGGGCATGTTTCCGGGGGAGAGGAACCACTATTTCCCTTAAAAAAAATAACAGCACTTGCGCATTAGAACTTGGGGCGGGGATATAGCGGTAAGAGGTATTGACCAACTTTCCCTCACCTTGACCCCACGTGGTTGTGAACCCGAGATAATTCTTTTTGATGAACCCGATATACTTATTATAGTACTAAAATAGTACAAGTATATACCTTGTACTCCTATATACTAACATTACTATTTTAAGGACTTATGTTCCATGAGCAACAACTTCCCCCACTCCGCTCATCCGAAATCCTAGCCCCTCCAACTTCAAGGACCAATCAACATAGCTATGGCCTTCTAATTTGGCTCAAGTCGCCGCACACATAGTCCTCCCGCCGACAAGGAATAGGAGCATCAGCCCTTTCGTCGCTTGTTGTTACACATAATCATATACAGTACCATATATATTTCAAATTTCCATATCAAAAAATAGTTCAAATCTGAATTTTAACATCTCAAGCTAAACCCTCGCTTGCTCTTAAACATAAGCATACCATAGTTCTACTTTTGTCTTCACCGAACAACAGAACACAATTTCATCACAACATAGCCAACCGGAGTACCTAGTAATGTAACTAGAGAAGTGAACCTATAGTTGATCAAGCCTTCAACTTTAACACAATAATACCCCCACATTATGTGTTGAGGAGCCACACCCATATATTTAAGAGTACCATCAAGTAGACCACAAATGCATCAATGAAGAGAGGGGTATACTTATAGACCACCTCTTTACAAAACAGTTGTAACTAGTAGACCACAATTGCCTCGTTCATTAGCTATGAAATTACATACTATCAGTAGCTACAATGGCTGCAGGCCCTGTTTCAGAATTAAACATCACACTTGTTCCAATCCGGGGCGTTGGCGAAGTTTGGGATGAACCAAAGCGGTGTCTTTACCAGGTACCTATCTTTTTTTGTTTTGCATGTTTTCTCCAAGGCGTTGGTTTGGAAACCAACGGCGCAATCTTCACGATTCAGACTGAATCGGCATATTTCAGGCAGCTGCGAATTGCGAAGCCATGCTTCATTCGGCAAGGTGTACACACAATTTCTTCTCGTCAGACATCCTGGGACAACATCTGCACCGCCTAATGGCAGCATAATCGGATAGTTCACTCCAAGGAAAAGAGAATATTCTCCAAGGTCATCAATCTTTTCCCATGGAATACCTTCATTTAACTTACTAGTGTCCTTCGTGAACACCAGGCAACCAAACCCAGAAGCATAGTTGCCAACAGTGCGACCATGATGAACACGACGATCAGAAGCAGTATGGCAAACTTTACAGGAATATTCCCTTTCATCAGCAATGCCCAGTGTATGGATCAGAAGAAGTCTAGAACCATCTATAGATCTTGCTAACCACCACATGCCATAATCGACCTCGTGATCATGGCCAAGAGCATCATCAAGTGCACACCGCCATTCAAACACAATGGGCGGTGGCTCTACGATCAGCGGAGGACCTGCTTGAAAACGAAATTACTGTTAAGAAGGGTATGTTTGGTTTGCACAAATCTGAAAACGTAAGAATTGGGAAAACGCATTAGGATTCAGATGGGATGATATAATGGCATTTCCATTCAATAATACAGCATATTGGTGTATTTCAGTACATCACATGGGAAACCAAAGGATTCATTTCAAGAAGTTCAAGTAGAGGTCAAAATCCAACATAATTCAATCTGAGAATAAAACTCCTAATTATACAATCCTCAAATTTTTCTATGGTAATCATCTCGAATAAAAAGTCTAAATACCAATGAAATTTCATCCGAAGCAAATATGCCCCAAGCCTCCAAGTCAGATCAGTCAGGTTCGAAAATTAATAAGTTTGTGCATTAAAATTATCTTTACAGCCATGAATAATGAAGCTCATCATACACTACTTACGTCCGGAGGAAAATTACCAGCTTGCTGAGGATTCCATGCGTGAACAGTGCCAGTATGAGTTGTGGCAAACACAAGCCCATTGTGGAGAATTGCATCGCTGTAATTGTAAAAGATGTGGGACTTGGGCTCTGTAAGAACTGTCCATCCAGAATCTTCGCCGCAAAGGAGGGCAACTCTGATGTCAAAAACAGCAACAAGAGAGAAATTTTTGTACCCCCCAGCAGCTGTGGGAACTTGGCAAATATATATCTTGTGAAATATAATAGCACGAAGGTTGTGGTGGTATATATTTGGAATGTGGGTGGTTTCAAACGGCACAGGGAGAGGAATTTCACGGCGAGTGTAGACGTTGACAAGTTTCCATTTGCAAGCAGGAAAGCCAGTGTCAACCATGGCAACCCAATCTCCATTGGCACCTACCCACTGCTTACCCGTACCGTCTGGCATCACAGCGTCGGAGGAGAACCTGTCCAGCGGCGTCAGCTTGCAATCCCGTGCTACCTTCGTCGGGTGAGAATGAAGAACACATGGGAGGCCAAACGGGAGAGAAAAAGATAGAGTTGCACTATCATTTGCAGAGTCGAAAAATAGTTTGGACGAACCGACGAGGCTCGCGGCGGTGATGACGTCGCATCTTGTTACGAGTTCTTCAAGGGGACCTTCGGAAAAGACCTTCTGAAACAGTTCAGAGTCATCATTTTCCTTGTTCGATGCCGCCATCGCAGGGCAGGGGGTGGGTCTATGAGGTTTGGGTTCAACTGATTGGAGTTTAATTTGGGTTCGATGGCGGCAGGTGGCGGGGAAGATGAAGAACGGAGGCTCTCAAACTGGGCGGTGGAATTGATTCTAAAGCTGCATGGCGGCGGCACTGGCGTGTGCTATGGAAGGTGGTCGATTGGTGCGGGCGGGGGCGGAGGTAGACGATGGAGGTGAACAGAAATAGGGCAGGTGGGGGCGGGGCGCTTGACTTCGCTCCTCTACACTCTACAGCATCTCCTCCTGTTTCTTGGAAAGTGTATAGACCCATAATAAAAAGTCACTGTTCCCTCTGAAAAGGTGAAGAACAAGTCACTGGTCTAACGTGCAAATTTGGACATCCCAAGCTATGTGTTGTCATGTCAATTCAATGTCCATGGCAGTATTTTGAATTTTGCGTGACCAAAAGAAGTACGCCTTGGCCTTTCACAATCGGGGTTTCTTTAGAGCAAGAACAATAGAAGAGCCAACAGCTGGCAAAAGTACCACGTAGGCGGGCTATAAGCGCCCACTATTGTCCTACTTCCTCTTGGCGTGATACTCCCTCCGTCCACAAATAAGTGGACGTGCAGGATTTTCAAGGTAAATTAGTAAAAGGAAAGAAAAAATGCATTGGAGCACTCGTATCTTAAGAAACACATGTACTCAACCACGGTTGTAGATTTTCTCGGCGCAAGACTTTTCCCCAGCAGTTGTGGCTTTCAGTTATTCGTGGGTGTGGGGAGGAGCTCCGCCGCATCGGTAAAAAGCAAAGAGGGACGGCGGCTCTCGATCGTGCGGTGTACTCGTAAATCACGTGTGACCCATGCCCTAATAATTCACAATGCATTGATGAGGGCTATCACTTCATCATCCAATAAAATGTACTTAGTAACTATGGTAATAATATTGTCTTCTCGCAAAAAAAATGGTAAAAATATTGTCTCTTAAGCCATGTACTAGTACAGTGCAAGATGCTTTAGAGAAATAAACCTATATTTTATTGCTACTCCGTAATACACATGGTTATTTATTCTAGGCAAATGCCTACCGAAAGATGTAGGAATAGGGAAATGTAGGATTGCAATGTCATGTCCACTCCAATCCTATAGGAATTCATAGAATCCAAACTTTGTTTGATTCCACCATAGGAAAAGTAAAGCATTCTTAAAAAGAGGTATGAGTAGATGTTTAATTTTCTATGGAATCTGTGCAAAGAAATCCTTAGGAAAAATTCCTATCGGAAACAATCCTACAAATCAAACAGCCAAGGATTCAATTGTACCAATTCCCTATGCAAATCCTTGGTGTTCACCCAATCCTCTCGAATACTCATCCAAAAAATGCACTAATACTTTGATGGGGAGTTTTTGTATTCTAGGCAAGAATAGAGGGTTTGCGGGGATCACTTGAGAAGTGTATTAACCAAAGAAGGCATAAGTAATACACCAACACACACTAACATGCCCTTAATGGATGTATCTCCATAAACTCCCTCTGTTCTTTATTACTACTACTAGTTTATGTACTTCTTAACTAATATGGGATAATCATGAAATATATTTTCTAACATTCAGCCAAAATATAGTGTTTCGACTTTTTAAAATACTGAAAAACTAGTAATTAAAAATATTTGAGCTATCAAATCTAGGAAGTTTGAAAATATTTTGTATTCCGTCTGAAAGTTGTGTTACTTGGTGTAAGATTCACACAAAAATGATGAAAATATCAAACCTTCAAAAAAATTGTAGTAATTCAAACGTTATGTGCGTTTCATAATTTTGCAAAATCTATTCTATTTGCAATTAAAACTATAGTAGTTGGTGGTCCCCGATCATCTGATTTGCTCTTAAACAGCTCAATCCTAAATTTGAAATTCCCTGCAACAGAACACGATAGTTGGTGGTTTGTGCGGAAAAAAATTACAGTTTTAAAAAGTGTTTTAAGCAACGAAGGCAGCAATAAGCGGTAGTTTGTGCAATTTCCTCGTGTAAACAACATGTAGCGTCGAAGTAATAGTACTAGCAGTACAGAAATCTTGTGTAATTTCTAGTTCTACATATTACTAGTGTCCACTGTTTGAGAGTTGATGGTGAATGGGTCTGATTTTCAATCGAATGAGAATTAGCAAATTGATTTTTATGACAAAAGCATACAAAGGGAGTAAAACAACATACCCGCATTCGCCGCTGCTACCAGCATGCGATGCCTCCACGAGTGCATTGACGGCTGCTGCAAATCCTCGGAAGGCATCTAGGTTTTGCAGATCGTCGATTGCCGCTGTCCGGCTAAGCTTAACCAGCATAGCTGCCGCCAAGATATCTCGGATTTGGACCACAGGCAGAAGCTGATTGGGGTCGAAGGATTGCCTGATTCGGAATTTGAAGTACCAAGCCCTCGGCTCCGATGATGGAAGTTTGGAACTCGGCCCGGCCAGAACCTCCCAAATCTGTGTGTGGCAGTGGATGCCCATCGGCATCCCCAATGCTGCCGACGCCGTGATGTGGTCGGTCGCACTTTGGTCCCCACTAAAGGCTGGGGCTGCAGCACGTCGCCGCCGCCCCCGACGTCCCCACGACGGCAACGCCATGGACCGAGGCGCTGAGTTTGTTGGCGAACCCGAAGCCCTGGATGGCAAGTGCTTCTTCACAATGGAAGCATCCTCACCCGGCGAGGTTCGCCCCCGGCGCATGCCTATGCTCCGACCAGCCCACTTTGCCGCTGCTGCCTGGGCTGCCGCCGATACCTGGGCCACCGCCGCTTCATGGGACCCCCTCCCTCCTCTCCCTCTCCTAGATCAAAGGGCGCCAGGAGTCTAGCCACAGCAAGACACAGAGCCGCCTGCTTCATCGCACACCAATGGCACACAGACATTTGCGAGCTTTTAGCGCACACCCCTCCGAGGCTGAGTCGTGGAGCCTGGGTGCACGGGGCTATGGCTGGAGGAGTCGCCATGGGACGAGGGGTGTCGAGTGCTCGGGCAAATACGGGAAAGGCGAAGTTTTGGATAACCTTATATGATCACATCAATGCTTCTCAAGGAGCCAAATACTGTATGAGAAACCGGAAAAGTTTGAACGTTTGAAAACTTTGCCGGCATAATGCATCCTTCCAATGCACGCCTACTAAGGTAGAAAGCCAACTCAATTGCTACTTTGTTGGCAAAATGTACCATGGCTCAATCTTGGGTCACACACATCTATCAATTGGTATATTTTGGTCATATTCAAAATTTTACTTGAAACTTGTTGGTCATGCCATTCTACTACTCGCCTAACACTTTTTCTACGCGGGAAGGAGGGGGGTATGATGCTACCCTGAATTTTTATGCCCATTTGTATCTTGGACAAATCCTAGGTTTGACCAAAATTTAAAACATGAAGATGAAAAATTAAGCCTGGATCCACTACAAGAAAAGTTGCCAAACTTTTCTTGTAGTGATCCTTCTTAATTAGTAACTTCAAAATGAAGCTTTTGGAAGGTTTTTGAAATTTCCATGTCTGAAACCCAAAACACCTCTTCATGATTGACTTCATAAGACAAATCGAGTTTAGGGTTAGGGGTAGATACATGATTTTTCTAGTTTGAATATGTCTAGACCTGGCTTATCAACTTGAATGCTTAGTATATGACATAAGAAGATGTACTATGTGCATTGGTTTTTTATTTATTTGATTTGTTTTGAATTTTCATGCCGAATCAAATTTTGGTCAAATCATAGGTTTAACCAAGATTTAAACAAGTTTAAAACATTAAAATGAAAAATTAAGCATGGATCCTTCTCAATCACTCCAAAATGAAGCTTTTGGGAGGCTTTTGAAATGTCTATGTTTGAAACCCAAAACCACTTCTCTTCATGCTTGACTTCATAAGACAGATGAGTTTAGGGTTAGGGGTAGATACATGATTTTTCTGGTTTGAATAGGTCTAGACCTTGTTATCAAGTTGAATGGCTTACTATGTGACATAAGAAGACTATGTGCTTTGGTTTTTCATTTTTGATTTTTTCGATTGTTTTTATGCCCATTTGAATCTTGGCCAAATCCTAGGTTTGAACAAGAATTTAAACAAGTTTAAAACATGAAAATGAAAAGGTAAGCATGGATCCTTCTTAGTCAGTCCGAAATGAAGCTTTTGGGCGGTTTTCGAAATTTCCATGTTTGAAAACCCAAACCACTTCTCTTCATGCTTGACTTCATAAGACAAATTTAGGGTTAGGGGTATAGATACATGATTTTTCTTGTTTGATATGTCTAGATATTGTTTATCAACACTTGAATGCTTACAATATATGTGACGCAAGAAGACTATGTGTTATGGTTTTTCATTTTTGGGGGTTTTTTCGAATTTTTTATGCGCACTTGAATCTTGGTCAAATCCAAGCTAGCTAGGTTTGACCAAGCTTTAAACAAGTTTAAAACATGAAAATGAAAAAGTAAGCATGTATCCTTCTTAGTCACTCCAAAATTAAGCTTTTCGGAGGTTTTTGAAATTTCCATTTTGTAAACCCAAAACCACGTATCTTCATGTTTGACTTCAAAAGACAGAGTTTAGGGTTAGGGGGTAGATACATGATTCTTCTTTTAATATGTTTAGATCTTGTTTTATCAAGTTGAATGTTGACTGTATGACATAAGAAGACTATGTTTTTGAATTTTTTATGAATCTTGGTCAAATCCAAGGGTTGACCAAGATTTAAACAAGTTTAAAACATGAAAATTAAAACGTTTCAAGTTCACCTTTGGTTCGATCTTTCAGTAACCAGGCGCATATATATATGGATGCAAATTGAGATAATTAATTCGTGAAACATTGGAAATGTCCATCGTGTGTCGTGTTTCCCCCTCACATGAAAATTGGATTGGTGGCAGACAAGTAAAAGCACATTTATGTGCGACAACCCAAAATGCACATATTTTGCTGAGTTTTCATGCATGCATTAAAAGTTGTGAATATATACATAAAATGCATGTGGGTCATGATTGAAAAGTTTGACATGTATATGGTTCTTGTGTAGTAGTAGTACTATAGTAGATTAGTAGGTACGCAAACTCCCATCCATCTTCTTTGTCAAGAGAAGACGCGCACCAGGATGCGTAGTGGAAGTCGTCTCTGGATCCTTCTGTTGTCCCTCTCACGGAAAAGAAAAAGAAAAAAACATCTCTCTCATTCTCGGCCTCGCTCGACTCGCTCGCTCGCAGCCTCGCACCTCCTGCGCACTGACAAACGCTGCACAACAGTCAACATCACCAGAAAAAAGATATACACCATAAATAATAAGAGGGGCCCCGTGACTGCTATCCCTTCTTCTCCTTCCGTGTGATCCCTCTTCCTCCGAGTTTCACTGGACGGGCAAACACACATGTGCTGCATAGTAAAAATAAAAAAGTAAAAAATCGACCTATGAATCTATGATTAAATAGGTAAAATCCTGGGTTTTATCAAGGTTTAAACAAGTTTAAAACATGAAAATGAATAGGTAAGCATGGATCCTTCTTAGTCACTCTAAAATGAAGCTTTCGGGAGGTTTTTGAAATTTCCATGTTTGAAACCCAAAACCACTTCTCTTCATGCTTGACTTCGTAAGACAGAGTTTAGGGTTAGGGGTAGATACATGCCTGGTTTGAATATGTCTAGACCTTGTTTATCAACTTGAATGCTTACTATATGACATAAGAAGGCTATGTTATTTGGTTTTTCATTTTTTCTGTTTTTTCTGATTTTTTATGCCCATTTAAATCTTGGTCAAATCCTAGGTTTGACCAAGAGTTAAACAAGTTTAAAACATGAAAATGAAAAGGTAAGCCTGGATCCTTCTTAGTCACTGTAAAATGAAGCTTTTGGGAGGTTTGTGAAATTTCCATGTTTGAAACCCAAAAGCACTTCTCTTCATGCTTGACTTCATAAGACAGAGTTTAGGGTTAGGGGGTGTAGATACATGATTTGTCTGGTTTGAATATGTCCAAATCTTATTTATCAACTTCTGAATGCATGCTACTCTCTCAAAGAAAACCTTTTGAATGCTTACTATATGACATAAGAAGACTATATGCTTTTAAAATTCAAACATATGGTAAGCATTCTTATGTCATATAGTAAGCATTCAAGTTGATAAACAAGCAAGGTTTGGACATATTCAAACCAGACAAATCATGTATCTACCCCTAACCCCTAATTAAATTGTCTTATGAAGTCTAGCATGAAGAGAAGTGGTTTTGGGTTTCAAACATGGAAATTTCAAAAACCTCCCAAAAACTTCATTTTAGAGTGACTAAGAAGGATATACAAGCTTCCCTTTTCATTTTCATGTTTTAAACTTGTTTAAATCTTGGTCAAACCTCTAGGATTTGACCAAAAGATTCAAATGGGCATGGAAATTCATAAAAAAACAAAAGAATGAAAAACCAAAGGACATAACATTATTATGTCATATATATATAGTAAGCATTCAAGTTGATAAACAAGGTCTAGACATATTCAAACCAGAAAATCATGTATATATCTACCCCTAACCCTAAACTCTGTCTTATGAAGTCAAGCATGCATGAAGAGAAGTGGTTTTGGTTTCAAACATGGAAATTTCGAAAAACCTCCCAAGAGCTACATTTTGGAGTGAGTAAGAAGGATATATAGATGCTTAATTTTACCAAGATTCAAATGGGCATAAAATTTTAAAAAAATCAAAAAATAAAAAACAAGGCACATAGTATTCTTATGTCATATAGTAAGCATTCAATTAAGTTGATAAACAAGGTCTAGACATATTCAAACCAGGAAAATCATGCATATATCCCCTAACCCTAGCTAAACTCTGTCTTATGAAGTCAAGCATGCATGAAGAGAAGTGGTTTTTGGTTTCAAACGTTTAAGCCAAAAGCCCCTTTTCAAATATTTCAAACTTATTCAAATTTGGTTCAAATATGAAAGACATACAAGTTATAGCACACATAGTGCATACATTTTCACACATACTGCACTAGATGCTAACCCTATAGTTTGAGGCCATTTGGGTGACCTAGGTCGAAAAAATTCTTGGATTAGAATCGTGTTGTTCGAACCCCGTAGTTGGATATTTTTTAACCCTTGATCTGTAGAACTGGGCAAAACCCTAGTTTAACCTATTTAATTACAGATTCGTATATCGATTTTTCTACGAGTACTACCTTTTTATTATTACTATGCAGCACATGGGTGTTTGCCCGTCGAGTGAAACTCGGAGGAAGAGGGATCACTCGGAAGGAGAGAAGAAGGGAGAGAATTATGGTGTCTCCCCTTTTTCGGGTGATGATGTTGACTTTTGTGCAGGGTTTGTCAGTGAGCAGGAGGTGCGAGCGAGCGAGCGAGCGAGCGAGGGCCGAGAATGAGAGATTTGTTTTTTGTGAGAGGGACGACCGAAGGAACCAGAAGGACCCACAGACTTCCAATACGCATCCTGATGCGTCTTCTCTTGACAAAGAAAATGGCTGGGAGTTTGCGTACCTATTGCACGTGACTTGTGCTCACTGAAGTGTGGGACCTCAAGCGTGGGCACCACACGTAAGTGACAGACCTGTTGGTGTAAAAACTCGGTTGATTATAATAGTGCATTAGAACAAAGTTTCTATGGATTCAAGGGTAGGAAATCCAAGTTAACTCATTTACGTGTTAAACTTGTCTATATCTTGGTCAAACCTAGGATTTGACCAAGATTCAAATGGGCAGAAAAATAAAAACAGAAAAATGAAAAACCAAATCACATAGTCTTCTTATGTCATATAGTAAGCATTAAAGTTGATAAACAAGGTCTAGACATATTAAACCAGACAAATCATGTATCTATACCCCTAACCCCTAAACTCTGTCTTATGAAGTCAAGCATGTGAAGAGAAGTGGTTTTGGGTTTCAAACATGGAAATTTCAAAAACCTCCCAAAAGCTTCATTTTAGAGTGACTAAGAAGGATCCATGCTTCCCTTTTCATTTTCATGTTTTAAACTTGTTTAAATTATCTTGGTCAAACCTAGGATTTGACAAGATTCAAATGGGCATCAAAATTGAAAAAAAAATTGAAAAAAGAAAAACCAAAGCAAATAGTTTTCTTATGTCATATAGTAAGCATTAAAGTTGTTGATAAATAAGGTCCATACATATTCAAACCACACAAATCATGTATCTATACCCCCTAATTAACCCCTAAATTAATTAACTCTGTCTTATGAAGTCAAGCATGTGAAGAGAAGTGGTTTTGGGTTTCAAACATTGAAATTTTAAAAACCTCCCAAAAGCTTCATTTTAGAGTGACTAAGAAGGATACAGACTTCCCTTTTCATTTTTATGTTTTAAACTTGTTTAAATCTTGGTCAAACCAAGGATTTGACCAAGATTCAAATGGCCCTAAAAATTCAGAAAAAAAATCAAAAGAATGAAAAACCAAAGCACATAGCATTCTTATGTCATATGTATATTAAGCATTCAAGTTGATAAACAAAGGTCTAGAGACATATATATTCAAACCAGAAAAATCATGTATATATCTACCCCTAAAACTCTAATTAAACTATGTTTTATGAAGTAAATCATGAAGAGAAGTGGTTTTGGGTTTCAAACATGGAAATTTCAAGAACCTCCCAAAAGCTTCATTTTAGAGTGACTAAGAAGGATCCAGAAGGACCCACAGACTTCCAATACGCATCCTGATGCGTCTTCTCTTGACAAAGAAGATGGCTGGGAGTTTGCGTACCTATTGCACGTGACTTGTGCTCACTGAAGTGTGGGACCTCACGCGTGGGCACCACACGTAAGTGACAGACATGTTGGTGTAAAAACTCGATTGATTATTATACTGCATTAGAACAAAGTTTCCTATGGATTCAAGGGTAGGAAATCCAAGTTAACTCATTTACGTGACATTATTATTTCCATGAAGCAAAGTTAACACATCTATCGATTGGTACATTTTTGAGTGACTAAGAAGGATCCATGCTTACTTATTCGTTTTCACGTGTTAAACTTGTCTAAATCTTGGTCAAACCTAGGATTTGACCAAGATTCAAATGGGCAGAAAAATAAAATAAAAAACAGAAAAATGAAAAACCAAATCACATAGTCATCTTATGTCATATAGTAAGCATTAAAGTTGATAATAAACAAGGTCTAGAAATATCAAACCATACAAATCATGTATCTACCCCTTAACCCCTAAACTATGTCTTATAAATTAAGTCAAGCATGAAGAGATGTGGTTTTGGGTTTCAAACATGGAAATATCAAAAACCTCCCAAAAACTTCATTTTAGTGTGACTAAGAAGGATACACGCTTCCCTTTTCATATTCATGTTCTAAGCTTGTTTAAATTATCTTGGTCAAACCTAGGATTTGACAAGATTCAAATGGGCATCAATATTGAAAAAAATCAAAAAAAAAGAAAAAACAAAGGAAATAGTTTTCTTATGTCTTATAGTAAGCATTAAAGTTGATAAACAAGGTCTAGACATATTCAAACTAGACAAATCATGTATCTATATATACCCCCTAACCCCTAAACTCTGTCTTATGAAGTCAAGCATGTGAAGAGGAAGTTGTTTTGGGTTGCAAACATGGAAATTTCAAAAACCTCCGAAAAACTTCATTTTAGAGTTTCTAAGAAGGATCCATGCTTAACTTTGCATATTCATATTTTAAACTTGTTTAAATCATTATCAAGCCTAGCATTTGACCAATATACAAATGGGTGGGCACAAAATTCAAAAAAAATCAGAAAAATGAAAACAAATTAAAGCACATAGTCTTCATATGTCATATCGTATGAATTCAAGTTGATAAACGAGGTCTAGGTATATCCAAACCAGACAAATCATGTATCTATACCCCCTGTCGATCTTATGAAGTCTAGCATGAAGAGAGAAGTCGTTTTTGGTTTCAAAAATGGAAATTTCAAGAACATCCCAAAAGCTTCATTTTAGAGTGACTAAGAAGGATACATGCTTCCCTTTTCATTTTTATGTTTAAACTTGTTTAAATCTTGGTCAAACCTAGGATTTGACCAAGATTCAAATATATGGGCATAAAATTCAAAAAAAAACAGAAAAATTTAAAACCAAGGCACATAGTCTTCTTATGTCATATAGTAAACAATCAATTAATTAAGTTGATAAACCAGTTCTAGACATATTCAAACCAGGAAAATCATGTATCTACCCCCTAACGCCCTAGCTAAACTCTGTCTTATGAAGTCAAGCATGCATGAAGAGAAGTGGTTTTTGGTTTCAAACGTTTAAGCCAAAAGGTAAGCATGGATCCTCCTTAATTAGTCACTGTAAAATGAAGCTTTTGGGAGGTTTGTGAAATTTCCATGTTTGAAACCTAAAAGCACTTCTCTTCATGCTTGACTTCATAAGAAGAGTTTAGGGTTAGGGGGTGTAGATCGATACATGATTTGTCTGGTTTGAATATGTCCAAATCTTATTTATCAACTTTTGAATGCATGCTACTCTCTCAAAGAAAAACTTTTGAATGCTTACTATATATATGACATAAGAAGACTATATGCTTTTAAAATTCAAACATATGGTAAGCATTCTTATGTCATATAGTAAGCATTCAAGTTGATACACAAGCAAGGTTTGGACATATTCAAACCAGACAAATCATGTATCTACCCCCTAACCCCTAATTAAATTGTCTTATGAAGTCTAGCATGAAGAGAAGTGGTTTTGGGTTTCAAACATGGAAATTTCAAAAACCTCCCAAAAACTTCATTTTAGAGTGACTAAGAAGGATATACAAGCTTCCCTTTTCATTTTCATGTTTTAAACTTGTTTAAATCTTGGTCAAACCTCTAGGATTTGACCAAAAGATTCAAATGGGCATAGAAATTCATAAAAAATCAAAAGAATGAAAAACCAAAGGACATAACATTCTTATGTCATATATATATAGTAATTAAGCATTCAAGTTGATAAACAAGGTCTAGACATATTCAAACCAGAAAATAATGTATATATCTACCCCTAACCCTAAACTCCGTCTTATGAAGTCAAGCATGCATGAAGAGAAGTGGTTTTTGGTTTCAAACATGGAAATTTCGAAAACCCTCCCAAGACCGAGCTACATTTTGGAGTGACTAAGAAGGATATATAGATGCTTAATTTTTCATATTCATGATTTAAACTTGTTTAAACCATGTTCAAACCTAGGATTTGACCAAGATTCAAATGGGCATAAAATTTTAAAAAAATAAAAAAATAAAAAACAAGGCACATAGTATTCTTATGTCATATAGTAAGCATTCAATTAAGTTGATAAACAAGGTCTAGACATAATCAAACCAGGAAAATCATGCATCTACCCCCTAACCCTAGCTAAACTCTGTCTTATGAAGTCAAGCATGCACGAAGAGAAGTGGTTTTGGTTTCCAACGTTTAAGCCAAAAGCCCATTTTCAAATATTTCAAACTTATTCAAATTTGGTTCAAATTTGAAAGACATACAAGTTATAGCACACATAGTGCATACATTTTCACACATACTGCACTAGATGCTAACCCTATAGTTTGAGGCCATTTGGGTGACCTAGGTCGAAAAAATTCTTGGATTAGAATCGTGTTGTTCGAACCCCGTAGTTGGATTTTTTTGAACCCTTGATCTGTAGAACTGGGCAAAACCCTAGTTTAACCTATTTAATTACAGATTCGTATATCGATTTTTCTACGAGTACTACCTTTTTATTATTACTATGCAGCACATGGGTGTTTGCCCGTCGAGTGAAACTCGGAGGAAGAGGGATCACTCGGAAGGAGAGAAGAAGGGAGAGAATTATGGTGTCTCCCCTTTTCGGGTGATGATGTTGACTTTTGTGCAGGGTTTGTCAGTGAGCAGGAGGTGCGAGCGAGCGAGCGAGCGAGTCGGGCGAGGCCGATGAGAGAGATTTGTTTTTTTGTGAGAGGGACAACCGAAGGATCTAGAAGGACCCACAGACTTCCAATACGCATCCTGATGCGTCTTCTCTTGACAAAGAAGATGGCTGGGAGTTTGCGTACCTATTGCACGTGACTTGTGCTCACTGAAGTGTGGGACCTCAAGCGTGGGCACCACACGTAAGTGACGGACCTGTTGGTGTAAAAACTCGGTTGATTATAATAGTGCATTAGAACAAAGTTTCCTATGGATTCAAGGGTAGGAAATCCAAGTTAACTCATTTACATGACATTATTATTTCCATGAAGCAAAGTTAACACATCTATCGATTGGTACATTTTTGAGTGACTAAGAAGGATCCAGGCTTACTTATTCGTTTTCACGTGTTAAACTTGTCTAAATCTTGGTCAAACCTAGGATTTGACCAAGATTCAAATGGGCAGAAAAATAAAATAAAAAACAGAAAAATGAAAAACCAAATCACATAGTCATCTTATGTCATATAGTAAGCATTAAAGTTGATAAACAAGGACTAGAAATATCAAACCATACAAATCATGTATCTACCCCTAACCCCTAAACTATGTCTTATAAATTAAGTCAAGCATGAAGAGATGTGGTTTTGGGTTTCAAACATGGAAATTTCAAAAACCTCCCAAAAACTACATTTTAGAGTGACTAAGAAGGATGCATGCTTCCCTTTTCATATTCATGTTTTAAGCTTGTTTAAATTATCTCAGTCAAACCTAGGATTTGACAAAGATTCAAATGGGCATCGAAAAAATCAGGAAAAAGAAAAACCAAAGCAAATAGTTTTCTTATGTCATATAGTAAGCCAATTAATTAAGTTGATAAACAAGGTCTAGACATATTCAAACTAGACAAATCATGTATCTATACCCCCTAACCCCTGAACTCTGTCTTATGAAGTCAAGCATATGAAGAGAAGTGGTTTTGGGTCGTTTCAAACATGGAAATTTGAAAAACCTCCCAAAAACTTCATTTTAGAGTGACAAAGAAGGATACATGCTTCCCTTTTCATATTCAGGTTTTAAGCTTGTTTAAATTATCTCAGTCAAACCTAGGATTTGACAAGATTCAAATGGGCATCAAAATTGAAAAAAATCAGGAAAAAGAAAAACCAAAGCAAATAGTTTTCTTATGTCATATAGTAAGCCAATTAAGTTGATAAACAAGGTCTAGACATATTCAAACTAGACAAATCATGCATGCATCTATACCCCCTAACCCCTAAACTCCGTCTTATGAAGTCAAGCATATGAAGAGAAGTGGTTTTGCTCCCAAAAGCTTCATTTTAGAGTGACTAATAAGAAGGATCCATGCTTACCTTTGCATTTTCATATTTTAATCTTGTTAAATCATTATCAAGCCTAGGATTTGACCAAGATACAGATGGGTGGGCACAAAATTCAAAAAAATCAGAATAATGAAAAACAAAAGCATGTAGTCTTTTTATGTCATATCGTATGCATTCAAGTTAAACGAGGTCTAGGTATATCCAAACCAGACAAATCATGTATCTACCCCATGTTGATCTTATGAAGTCTAGCATGAAGAGAAGTCGTTTTGGGTTTCAAACATGGAAATTTCAAGAACATCCCAAAAGCTTCATTTTAGAGTGACTAAGAAGGATACATGCTTCCCTTTTCATTTTCATGTTTTAAACTTGTTTAAATCTTGGTCAAACCTAGGATTTGACCAAGATTCAAATATATGAGCATAAAATTCAAAAAAAAACCAAAAATGAAAACCAAGGCACGTAGTCGTCTTATGTCATATAGTAAGCAATCAATTAAGTTGATAAACAAGGTCTAGACATATTCAAACCAGGAAATCATGTATCTACACCCCCTAACGTACCCTAGCTAAACTCTGTCTTATGAAGTCAAGCATGCATGAAGAGAAGTGGTTTTTGGTTTCAAACATTTAAGCCAAAAGGTAAGCATGGATCCTCCTTATATAGTCACTGTAAAATGAAGCTTTTGGGAGGTTTGTGAAATTTCCATGTTTGAAACCCAAAACCACTTAAGACAGAGTTTATGGTTAGGTGTGTAGATACATGATTTTTCTTGTTTGAATATGTCTAGACCTTGTTTATCAACTTGAATTTTTTACTATATGATATAAGAAGGCTATATATATGTGCTTTGGTTTTTCAATTTTTGATTTCTTTCGATTTTTTATGCCTATTTAAATCTTGGTCAAATCCTAGGTTTAAACAAGTTTAAAACATGAAAATGAAACGGTAAGCATGAATCCTTCCTTACTCACTCTAAAATGAAGGTACTTGAAAATTTTATGTTTGAAACCCAAAACCCCAGTTCTCTTCATATGTTTGACTTCATAAGACAGAGTTTAGCTAGGGTTAGGGGTAGATATGATACATGATATTTCTGCTTTGAATATGTCTAGAGATCGACCTTGTTTATCAACTTGAATGCTTACTATGACATAAGATAATATATATATATATATATATGTGCTTTGGTTTTTCATTTTTTTTGAATTTTTCTGAATTTTTACTCCCATTTGAATCTTGGTCAAATCCTAGGTTTGACCAAGGTTAAAACAAGTTTAAAACATGGCAATGAAAAGGTAAGCATATGGATCATTCTTAGTCTCTCTAAAATGAAGCTTTTGGGAGGTTTTTGAAGTTTCCATGTTTGAAACCCAAAATCACTTCTCTTCATATGCTTGGCTTCATAAGACAAAGATTAGGGTTTAGGGGTAGATATATACATGTTTTGGGAGGTTTTTGAAATTTCCATGTTTGAAACCCAAATCCACTTCTCTTCATCCTTGACGTCTTCATAAGACAAAAGTATAGGGTTATATATATATGCATATGGGTAGATACATGATTTGTCTGGTTTGAATATGTACAAATCTTATTTATCAACTTTTGAATGCATGCTACTCTCTCAAAGAAAAACTTTTGAATGCTTACTATATGACATAAGAAGACTATATGCTTTTAAAATTCAAACATATGGTAAGCATTCTTATGTCATATAGTAAGCATTCAAGTTGATAAACAAGCAAGGTTTGGACATATCCAAACCAGACAAATCATGTATCTGCCCCCTGTCGATCTTATGAAGTCTAGCATGAAGAGAGAAGTCGTTTTTGGTTTCAAAAATGGAAATTTCAAGAACATCCAAAAAGCTTCATTTTAGAGTGACTAAGAAGGATACATGCTTCCCTTTTTATTTTTATGTTTAAACTTGTTTAAATCTTGGTCAAACCTAGGATTTGTCCAAGATTCAAATATATGGGCGTAAAATTCAAAAAAAACAGAAAAATTTAAAACCAAGGCACATAGTCTTCTTATGTCATATAGTAAACAATCAATTAATTAAGTTGATAAACCAGGTCTAGACATATTCAAACCAGGAAAATCATGTATCTACCCCCTAACGCCCTAGCTAAACTCTGTCTTATGAAGTCAAGCATGCATGAAGAGAAGTGGTTTTGGTTTCAAACATGGAAATTTCGAAAAAACCTCCCAAGAGCTACATTTTGGAGTGACTAAGAAGGATATATAGATGCTTAATTTTTCATATTCATGATTTAAACTTGTTTAAACCATGTTCAAACCTAGGATTTGACCAAGATTCAAATGGGCATACAATTTTAAAAAAATCAAAAAAATAAAAAACAATGCACATAGTATTATTATGTCATATAGTAAGCATTCAATTAAGTTGATAAAGTAGGTCTAGACATATTCAAACCAGGAAAATCATGCATCTATCCCCTAACCCTAGCTAAACTCTGTCTTATGAAGTCAAGCATGCATGAAGAGAAGTGGTTTTTGGTTTCAAACGTTTAAGCCAAAAGCCCCTTTTCAAATATTTCAAACTTATTCAAATTTGGTTCAAATATGAAAGACATACAAGTTATAGCACACATAGTGCATACATTTTCACACATACTGCACTAGATGCTAACCCTATAGTTTGAGGCCATTTGGGTGACCTAGGTCGAAAAAATTCTTGGATTAGAATCGTGTTGTTCGAACCCCGTAGTTGGATTTTTTTGAACCCTTGATCTGTAGAACTGGGCAAAACCCTAGTTTAACCTATTTAATTACAGATTCGTATATCGATTTTTCTACGAGTACTACCTTTTTATTATTACTATGCAGCACATGGGTGTTTGCCCGTCGAGTGAAACTCGGAGGAAGAGGGATCACTCGGAAGGAGAGAAGAAGGGCGAGAATTATGGTGTCTCCCCTTTTTCGGGTGATGATGTTGACTTTTGTGCAGGGTTTGTCAGTGAGCAGGAGGTGCGAGCGAGCGAGCGAGCGAGTCGAGCGAGGCCGAGAATGAGAGAGATTTGTTTTTTTTGTGAGAGGGACGACCGAAGGATCCAGAAGGACCCACAGACTTCCAATACGCATCCTGATGCGTCTTCTCTTGACAAAGAAAATGGCTGGGAGTTTGCGTACCTATTGCACGTGACTTGTGCTCACTGAAGTGTGGGACCTCACGCATGGGCACCACACGTAAGTGACAGACCTGTTGGTGTAAAAACTCGGTTGATTATTATAGTGCATTAGAACAAAGTTTCCTATGGATTCAAGGGTAGGAAATCCAAGTTAACTCATTTACGTGTTAAACTTGTCTATATCTTGGTCAAACCTAGGATTTGACCAAGATTCAAATGGGCAGAAAAATAAAAACAGAAAAATGAAAAACCAAATCACATAGTCTTCTTATGTCATATAGTAAGCATTAAAGTTGATAAACAAGGTCTAGACATATTAAACCAGACAAATCATGTATCTATACCCCTAACCCCTAAACTCTGTCTTATGAAGTCAAGCATGTGAAGAGAAGTGGTTTTGGATTTCAAACATGGAAATTTCAAAAACCTCCCAAAAGCTTCATTTTAGAGTGACTAAGAAGGATCCATGCTTCCCTTTTCATATTCATGTTTTAAACTTGTTTAAATTATCTTGGTCAAACCTAGGATTTGACAAGATTCAAATGGGCATCAAAATTGAAAAAAAATTGAAAAAAGAAAAACCAAAGCAAATAGTTTTCTTATGTCATATAGTAAGCATTAAAGTTGTTGATAAATAAGGTCCATACATATTCAAACCACACAAATCATGTATCTATACCCCCTAATTAACCCCTAAATTAATTAACTCTGTCTTATGAAGTCAAGCATGTGAAGAGAAGTGGTTTTGGGTTTCAAACATGGAAATTTCAAAAAACTCCCAAAAACTACATTTTAGAGTGACTAAGAAGGATACATGCTCCTCTTTTCATATTCATGTTTTAAGCTTGTTTAAATTATCTTGGTCAAACCTAGGATTTGACAAGATTCAAATGGGCATCAAAATTGAAAAAAATTCAGAAAAAAGAAAACCAAAGCAAATAGTTTTCTTATGTCATATGTATATTAAGCATTCAAGTTGATAAACAAAGGTCTAGAGACATATATATTCAAACCAGAAAAATCATGTATATATCTACCCCTAAAACTCTAATTAAACTATGTTTTATGAAGTAAATCATGAAGAGAAGTGGTTTTGGGTTTCAAACATGGAAATTTCAAGAACCTCCCAAAAGCTTCATTTTAGAGTGACTAAGAAGGATCCAGAAGGACCCACAGACTTCCAATACGCATCCTGATGCGTCTTCTCTTGACAAAGAAGATGGCTGGGAGTTTGCGTACCTATTGCACGTGACTTGTGCTCACTGAAGTGTGGGACCTCACGCGTGGGCACCACACGTAAGTGACAGACATGTTGGTGTAAAAACTCGATTGATTATTATACTGCATTAGAACAAAGTTTCCTATGGATTCAAGGGTAGGAAATCCAAGTTAACTCATTTACGTGACATTATTATTTCCATGAAGCAAAGTTAACACATCTATCGATTGGTACATTTTTGAGTGACTAAGAAGGATCCATGCTTACTTATTCGTTTTCACGTGTTAAACTTGTCTAAATCTTGGTCAAACCTAGGATTTGACCAAGATTCAAATGGGCAATAAAATAAAAAACAGAAAAATGAAAAACCAAATCACATAGTCATCTTATGTCATATAGTAAGCATTAAAGTTGATAATAAACAAGGTCTAGAAATATCAAACCATACAAATCATGTATCTACCCCTTAACCCCTAAACTATGTCTTATAAATTAAGTCAAGCATGAAGAGATGTGGTTTTGGGTTTCAAACATGGAAATATCAAAAACCTCCCAAAAACTTCATTTTAGTGTGACTAAGAAGGATACACGCTTCCCTTTTCATATTCATGTTCTAAGCTTGTTTAAATTATCTTGGTCAAACCTAGGATTTGACAAGATTCAAATGGGCATCAATATTGAAAAAAATCAAAAAAAAAAAGAAAAACAAAGGAAATAGTTTTCTTATGTCTTATAGTAAGCATTAAAGTTGATAAACAAGGTCTAGACATATTCAAACTAGACAAATCATGTATCTATATATACCCCCTAACCCCTAAACTCTGTCTTATGAAGTCAAGCATGTGAAGAGGAAGTTGTTTTGGGTTGCAAACATGGAAATTTCAAAAACCTCCGAAAAACTTCATTTTAGAGTTTCTAAGAAGGATCCATGCTTAACTTTGCATATTCATATTTTAAACTTGTTTAAATCATTATCAAGCCTAGCATTTGACCAATATACAAATGGGTGGGCACAAAATTCAAAAAAATCAGAAAAATGAAAACAAATTAAAGCACATAGTCTTCATATGTCATATCGTATGAATTCAAGTTGATAAACGAGGTCTAGGTATATCCAAACCAGACAAATCATGTATCTATACCCCCTGTCGATCTTATGAAGTCTAGCATGAAGAGAGAAGTCGTTTTTGGTTTCAAAAATGGAAATTTCAAGAACATCCCAAAAGCTTCATTTTAGAGTGACTAAGAAGGATACATGCTTCCCTTTTCATTTTTATGTTTAAACTTGTTTAAATCTTGGTCAAACCTAGGATTTGACCAAGATTCAAATATATGGGCATAAAATTCAAAAAAAAACAGAAAAATTTAAAACCAAGGCACATAGTCTTCTTATGTCATATAGTAAACAATCAATTAATTAAGTTGATAAACCAGGTCTAGACATATTCAAACCAGGAAAATCATGTATCTACCCCCTAACGCCCTAGCTAAACTCTGTCTTATGAAGTCAAGCATGCATGAAGAGAAGTGGTTTTGGTTTCAAACGTTTAAGCCAAAAGTAAGCATGGATCCTTAATTAGTCACTGTAAAATGAAGCTTTTGGGAGGTTTGTGAAATTTCCATGTTTGAAACCTAAAAGCACTTCTCTTCATGCTTGACTTCATAAGACAGAGTTTAGGGTTAGGGGTGTAGATCGATACATGATTTGTCTGGTTTGAATATGTCCAAATCTTATTTATCAACTTTTGAATGCATGCTACTCTCTCAAAGAAAAACTTTTGAATGCTTACTATATATATGACATAAGAAGACTATATGCTTTTAAAATTCAAACATATGGTAAGCATTCTTATGTCATATAGTAAGCATTCAAGTTGATACACAAGCAAGGTGTTTGGACTTATTCAAACCAGACAAATCATGTATATCTACCCCCTAACCCCTAATTAAATTGTCTTATGAAGCAGTCTAGCATGAAGAGAAGTGGTTTTGGGTTTCAAACATGGAAATTTCAAAAACCTCCAAAAAACTTCATTTTAGAGTGACTAAGAAGGATATACAAGCTTCCCTTTTCATTTTCATGTTTTAAACTTGTTTAAATCTTGGTCAAACCTCTAGGATTTGACCAAAAGATTCAAATGGGCATAGAAATTCATAAAAAATCAAAAGAATGAAAAACCAAAGGACATAACATTCTTATGTCATATATATATAGTAATTAAGCATTCAAGTTGATAAACAAGGTCTAGACATATTCAAACCAGAAAATAATGTATATATCTACCCCTAACCCTAAACTCCGTCTTATGAAGTCAAGCATGCATGAAGAGAAGTGGTTTTTGGTTTCAAACATGGAAATTTCGAAAACCCTCCCAAGACCGAGCTACATTTTGGAGTGACTAAGAAGGATATATAGATGCTTAATTTTTCATATTCATGATTTAAACTTGTTTAAACCATGTTCAAACCTAGGATTTGACCAAGATTCAAATGGGCATAAAATTTTAAAAAAATAAAAAAATAAAAAAACAAGGCACATAGTATTCTTATGTCATATAGTAAGCATTCAATTAAGTTGATAAACAAGGTCTAGACATAATCAAACCAGGAAAATCATGCATCTACCCCCTAACCCTAGCTAAACTCTGTCTTATGAAGTCAAGCATGCACGAAGAGAAGTGGTTTTTGGTTTCCAACGTTTAAGCCAAAAGCCCATTTTCAAATATTTCAAACTTATTCAAATTTGGTTCAAATTTGAAAGACATACAAGTTATAGCACACATAGTGCATACATTTTCACACATACTGCACTAGATGCTAACCCTATAGTTTGAGGCCATTTGGGTGACCTAGGTCGAAAAAATTCTTGGATTAGAATCGTGTTGTTCGAACCCCGTAGTTGGATTTTTTTGAACCCTTGATCTGTAGAACTGGGCAAAACCCTAGTTTAACCTATTTAATTACAGATTCGTATATCGATTTTTCTACGAGTACTACCTTTTTATTATTACTATGCAGCACATGGGTGTTTGCCCGTCGAGTGAAACTCGGAGGAAGAGGGATCACTCGGAAGGAGAGAAGAAGGGAGAGAATTATGGTGTCTCCCCTTTTTCGGGTGATGATGTTGACTTTTGTGCAGGGTTTGTCAGTGAGCAGGAGGTGCGAGCGAGCGAGCGAGCGAGTCGAGCGAGGCCGAGAATGAGAGAGATTTGTTTTTTTTGTGAGAGGGACAACCGAAGGATCTAGAAGGACCCACAGACTTCCAAAACGCATCCTGATGCGTCTTCTCTTGACAAAGAAGATGGCTGGGAGTTTGCGTACCTATTGCACGTGACTTGTGCTCACTGAAGTGTGGGACCTCAAGCGTGGGCACCACACGTAAGTGACGGACCTGTTGGTGTAAAAACTCGGTTGATTATAATAGTGCATTAGAACAAAGTTTCCTATGGATTCAAGGGTAGGAAATCCAAGTTAACTCATTTACATGACATTATTATTTCCATGAAGCAAAGTTAACACATCTATCGATTGGTACATTTTTGAGTGACTAAGAAGGATCCAGGCTTACTTATTCGTTTTCACGTGTTAAACTTGTCTAAATCTTGGTCAAACCTAGGATTTGACCAAGATTCAAATGGGCAGAAAAATAAAATAAAAAACAGAAAAATGAAAAACCAAATCACATAGTCATCTTATGTCATATAGTAAGCATTAAAGTTGATAAACAAGGACTAGAAATATCAAACCATACAAATCATGTATCTACCCCTAACCCCTAAACTATGTCTTATAAATTAAGTCAAGCATGAAGAGATGTGGTTTTGGGTTTCAAACATGGAAATTTCAAAAACCTCCCAAAAACTACATTTTAGAGTGACTAAGAAGGATGCATGCTTCCCTTTTCATATTCATGTTTTAAGCTTGTTTAAATTATCTCAGTCAAACCTAGGATTTGACAAAGATTCAAATGGGCATCGAAAAAATCAGGAAAAAGAAAAACCAAAGCAAATAGTTTTCTTATGTCATATAGTAAGCCAATTAATTAAGTTGATAAACAAGGTCTAGACATATTCAAACTAGACAAATCATGTATCTATACCCCCTAACCCCTGAACTCTGTCTTATGAAGTCAAGCATATGAAGAGAAGTGGTTTTGGGTCGTTTCAAACATGGAAATTTGAAAAACCTCCCAAAAACTTCATTTTAGAGTGACAAAGAAGGATACATGCTTCCCTTTTCATATTCAGGTTTTAAGCTTGTTTAAATTATCTCAGTCAAACCTAGGATTTGACAAGATTCAAATGGGCATCAAAATTGAAAAAAATCAGGAAAAAGAAAAACCAAAGCAAATAGTTTTCTTATGTCATATAGTAAGCCAATTAAGTTGATAAACAAGGTCTAGACATATTCAAACTAGACAAATCATGCATGCATCTATACCCCCTAACCCCTAAACTCCGTCTTATGAAGTCAAGCATATGAAGAGAAGTGGTTTTGCTCCCAAAAGCTTCATTTTAGAGTGACTAAGAAGGATCCATGCTTACCTTTTGCATTTTCATATTTTAATCTTGTTAAATCATTATCAAGCCTAGGATTTGACCAAGATACAGATGGGTGGGCACAAAATTCAAAAAAATCAGAATAATGAAAAACAAAAGCATGTAGTCTTTTTATGTCATATCGTATGCATTCAAGTTAAACGAGGTCTAGGTATATCCAAACCAGACAAATCATGTATCTACCCCATGTTGATCTTATGAAGTCTAGCATGAAGAGAAGTCGTTTTGGGTTTCAAACATGGAAATTTCAAGAACATCCCAAAAGCTTCATTTTAGAGTGACTAAGAAGGATACATGCTTCCCTTTTCATTTTCATGTTTTAAACTTGTTTAAATCTTGGTCAAACCTAGGATTTGACCAAGATTCAAATATATGAGCATAAAATTCAAAAAAAAATCAAAAATGAAAACCAAGGCACGTAGTCGTCTTATGTCATATAGTAAGCAATCAATTAAGTTGATAAACAAGGTCTAGACATATTCAAACCAGGAAATCATGTATCTACACCCCCTAATTAACGTACCCTAGCTAAACTCTGTCTTATGAAGTCAAGCATGCATGAAGAGAAGTGGTTTTTGGTTTCAAACATTTAAGCCAAAAGGTAAGCATGGATCCTCCTTATATAGTCACTGTAAAATGAAGCTTTTGGGAGGTTTGTGAAATTTCCATGTTTGAAACCCAAAACCACTTAAGACAGAGTTTATGGTTAGGTGTGTAGATACATGATTTTTCTTGTTTGAATATGTCTAGACCTTGTTTATCAACTTGAATTTTTTACTATATGATATAAGAAGGCTATATATATGTGCTTTGGTTTTTCAATTTTTGATTTCTTTCGATTTTTTTATGCCTATTTAAATCTTGGTCAAATCCTAGGTTTAAACAAGTTTAAAACATGAAAATGAAACGGTAAGCATGAATCCTTCCTTACTCACTCTAAAATGAAGGTACTTGAAAATTTTATGTTTGAAACCCAAAACCCCAGTTCTCTTCATATGTTTGACTTCATAAGACAGAGTTTAGCTAGGGTTAGGGGTAGATATGATATATACATGATATTTCTGCTTTGAATATGTCTAGAGATCGACCTTGTTTATCAACTTGAATGCTTACTATATGACATAAGATCAAGGCTATATATATATGTGCTTTGGTTTTTCATTTTTTTTGAATTTTTCTGAATTTTTACTCCCATTTGAATCTTGGTCAAATCCTAGGTTTGACCAAGGTTAAAACAAGTTTAAAACATGGCAATGAAAAGGTAAGCATATGGATCATTCTTAGTCTCTCTAAAATGAAGCTTTTGGGAGGTTTTTGAAGTTTCCATGTTTGAAACCCAAAATCACTTCTCTTCATATGCTTGGCTTCATAAGACAAAGATTAGGGTTTAGGGGTAGATATATACATGTTTTGGGAGGTTTTTGAAATTTCCATGTTTGAAACCCAAATCCACTTCTCTTCATCCTTGACGTCTTCATAAGACAAAAGTATAGGGTTATATATATATGCATATGGGTAGATACATGATTTGTCTGGTTTGAATATGTACAAATCTTATTTATCAACTTTTGAATGCATGCTACTCTCTCAAAGAAAAACTTTTGAATGCTTACTATATGACATAAGAAGACTATATGCTTTTAAAATTCAAACATATGGTAAGCATTCTTATGTCATATAGTAAGCATTCAAGTTGATAAACAAGCAAGGTTTGGACATATCCAAACCAGACAAATCATGTATCTGCCCCCTGTCGATCTTATGAAGTCTAGCATGAAGAGAGAAGTCGTTTTTGGTTTCAAAAATGGAAATTTCAAGAACATCCAAAAAGCTTCATTTTAGAGTGACTAAGAAGGATACATGCTTCCCTTTTTATTTTTATGTTTAAACTTGTTTAAATCTTGGTCAAACCTAGGATTTGTCCAAGATTCAAATATATGGGCGTAAAATTCAAAAAAAACAGAAAAATTTAAAACCAAGGCACATAGTCTTCTTATGTCATATAGTAAACAATCAATTAATTAAGTTGATAAACCAGGTCTAGACATATTCAAACCAGGAAAATCATGTATCTACCCCCTAACGCCCTAGCTAAACTCTGTCTTATGAAGTCAAGCATGCATGAAGAGAAGTGGTTTTGGTTTCAAACATGGAAATTTCGAAAAAACCTCCCAAGAGCTACATTTTGGAGTGACTAAGAAGGATATATAGATGCTTAATTTTTCATATTCATGATTTAAACTTGTTTAAACCATGTTCAAACCTAGGATTTGACCAAGATTCAAATGGGCATACAATTTTAAAAAAATCAAAAAAATAAAAAACAATGCACATAGTATTATTATGTCATATAGTAAGCATTCAATTAAGTTGATAAAGTAGGTCTAGACATATTCAAACCAGGAAAATCATGCATCTATCCCCTAACCCTAGCTAAACTCTGTCTTATGAAGTCAAGCATGCATGAAGAGAAGTGGTTTTGGTTTCAAACGTTTAAGCCAAAAGCCCCTTTTCAAATATTTCAAACTTATTCAAATTTGGTTCAAATATGAAAGACATACAAGTTATAGCACACATAGTGCATACATTTTCACACATACTGCACTAGATGCTAACCCTATAGTTTGAGGCCATTTGGGTGACCTAGGTCGAAAAAATTCTTGGATTAGAATCGTGTTGTTCGAACCCCGTAGTTGGATTTTTTGAACCCTTGATCTGTAGAACTGGGCAAAACCCTAGTTTAACCTATTTAATTACAGATTCGTATATCGATTTTTCTACGAGTACTACCTTTTTATTATTACTATGCAGCACATGGGTGTTTGCCCGTCGAGTGAAACTCGGAGGAAGAGGGATCACTCGGAAGGAGAAGAAGGGCGAGAATTATGGTGTCTCCCCTTTTTCGGGTGATGATGTTGACTTTTGTGCAGGGTTTGTCAGTGAGCAGGAGGTGCGAGCGAGCGAGCGAGCGAGTCGAGCGAGGCCGAGAATGAGAGAGATTTGTTTTTTTTTTTGTGAGAGGGACGACCGAAGGATCCAGAAGGACCCACAGACTTCCAATACGCATCCTGATGCGTCTTCTCTTGACAAAGAAAATGGCTGGGAGTTTGCGTACCTATTGCACGTGACTTGTGCTCACTGAAGTGTGGGACCTCACGCATGGGCACCACACGTAAGTGACAGACCTGTTGGTGTAAAAACTCGGTTGATTATTATAGTGCATTAGAACAAAGTTTCCTATGGATTCAAGGGTAGGAAATCCAAGTTAACTCATTTACGTGTTAAACTTGTCTATATCTTGGTCAAACCTAGGATTTGACCAAGATTCAAATGGGCAGAAAAATAAAAACAGAAAAATGAAAAACCAAATCACATAGTCTTCTTATGTCATATAGTAAGCATTAAAGTTGATAAACAAGGTCTAGACATATTAAACCAGACAAATCATGTATCTATACCCCTAACCCCTAAACTCGTCTTATGAAGTCAAGCATGTGAAGAGAAGTGGTTTTGGATTTCAAACATGGAAATTTCAAAAACCTCCCAAAAGCTTCATTTTAGAGTGACTAAGAAGGATCCATGCTTCCCTTTTCATATTCATGTTTTAAACTTGTTTAAATTATCTTGGTCAAACCTAGGATTTGACAAGATTCAAATGGGCATCAAAATTGAAAAAAAAATTGAAAAAAGAAAAACCAAAGCAAATAGTTTTCTTATGTCATATAGTAAGCATTAAAGTTGTTGATAAATAAGGTCCATACATATTCAAACCACACAAATCATGTATCTATACCCCCTAATTAACCCCTAAATTAATTAACTCTGTCTTATGAAGTCAAGCATGTGAAGAGAAGTGGTTTTGGGTTTCAAACATGGAAATTTCAAAAAACTCCCAAAAACTACATTTTAGAGTGACTAAGAAGGATACATGCTCCTCTTTTCATATTCATGTTTTAAGCTTGTTTAAATTATCTTGGTCAAACCTAGGATTTGACAAGATTCAAATGGGCATCAAAATTGAAAAAAAGTCAGAAAAAAGAAAACCAAAGCAAATAGTTTTCTTATGTCATATAGTAAGCATTAAAGTTGATAAACAAGGTCTAGACATATTCAAACTAGACAAATCATGTATCTATACCCCCTAACCCCTGCCCTCTGTCTTATGAAGTCAAGCATATGAAGAGAAGTGGTTTTGGGTTTCAAACGTGGAAATTTGAAAAACCTCCCAAAAACTTCATTTTAGAGTGACAAAGAAGGATACATGCTTCCCTTTTCATATTCATGTTTTAAGCTTGTTTAAATTATCTCGGTCAAACCTAGGATTTGACAAGATTCAAATGGGCATCAAAATTGAAAAAAATCAGGAAAAAGAAAAACCAAAGCAAATAGTTTTCTTATGTCATATAGTAAGCCAATTAAGTTGATAAACAAGGTCTAGACATATTCAAACTAGACAAATCATGTATCTATACCCCCTAACCCCTAAACTCCGTCTTATGAAGTCAAGCATATGAAGAGAAGTGGTTTTGCTCCCAAAAGCTTCATTTTAGAGTGACTAAGAAGGATCCATGCTTACCTTTGCATTTTCATATTTTAATCTTGTTTAAATCATTATCAGACCTAGGATTTGACCAAGATACAAATGGGTGGGCACAAAATTCAAAAAAAACAGAATAATGAAAAACAAAAGCACGTAGTCTTCTTATGTCATATCGTATGCATTCAAGTTAAACGAGGTCTAGGTATATCCAAACCAGAAAAATCATGTATCTACCCCCTGTTGATCTTATGAAGTCAAGCATGAAGAGAAGTGGTTTTGGGTTTCAAACATGGAAATTTCAAGAACATCCCAAAAGCTTCATTTTAGAGTGACTAAGAAGGATACATGCTTCCCTTTTCATTTTCATGTTTTAAACTTGTTTCAATCTTGGTCAAACCTAAGATTTGACCAAGATTCAAATATATGAGCATAAAATTCAAAAAAAAACAAAAAATGAAAACCAAGGCACGTAGTCTTCTTATGTCATATAGTAAGCAATCAATTAAGTTGATAAACAAGGTCTAGACATATTCAAACCAGGAAAATCATGTATCTACCCCCTAACCCTAGCTAAACTCTGTGTTATGAAGTCAAGCATGCATGAGAAAGTGGTTTTTGGTTTCAAACGTTTAAGCCAAAAGGTAAGCATGGATCCTCCTCAGTCACTGTAAAATGAAGCTTTTGGGAGGTTTGTGAAATTTCCATGTTTGAAACTCAAAACCACTTAAGACAGAGTTTATGGTTAGGTGTAGATACATGATTTTTCTTGTTTGAATATGTCTAGACCTTGTTTATCAACTTGAATTTTTTACTATATGATATAAGAAGGCTATATATGTGCTTTGGTTTTTCATTTTTTGATTTCTTTCGAATTTTTTATGCCTATTTAAATCTTGGTCAAATCCTAGGTTTAAACAAGTTTAATACATGAAAATGAAACGGTAAGCATGAATCCTTCCTTACTCACTCTAAAATGAAGGTACTTGAAAATTTTATGTTTGAAACCCAAAACCCCAGTTCTCTTCATATGTTTGACTTCATAAGACAGAGTTTAGGGTTAGGGGTAGATATGATACATGATATTTCTGCTTTGAATATGTCTAGACCTTGTTTATCAACTTGAATGCTTACTATATGACATAAGAAGGCTATATATGTGTTTTGGTTTTCCATTTTTTTTGAATTTTTCTGAATTTTTACTCCCATTTGAATCTTGGTCAATTCCTAGGTTTGACCAAGGTTAAAACAAGTTTAAAACATGGCAATGAAAAGGTAAGCATGGATCCTTCTTAGTCACTCTAAAATGAAGCTTTTGGGAGGTTTTTGAAATTTCCATGTTTGAAACCCAAAATCACTTCTCTTCATGCTTGACTTCATAAGGCAGAGTTTAGGGTTAGGGGGTAGATACATGATTTGTTTGGTTTGAATATGTCTAGACCTTGTTTATCAACTTGAATGCTTACTATATGACATCAGAAGACTATGTTCTTTGGTTTTTTTCCGTTTTTTTTGAATTGTTATACCCATTTGAATCTTGGTCAAATCCTAGGTTTGACCAAGATTTAAACAAGTTAAGAAATTGAAAATGAAAAAGGTAATCCTGGATCCTTCTTAGTCACTGTAGAATGAAGCTTTTGGGAGGTTTGTGAAATTTCCATGTTTGAAACCCAAAACCAGTTCTCTTCATATGTTTGACTTCATAAGACAGAGTTTTTATCAACTCGAGTGCTTACTATATGACATAAGAAGGCTATATATGTGCTTTGGTTTTTCATTTTTTGATTTTTTCCGAATTTTTATGCCCATTTAAATCTTGGTCAAATCCTAGGTTTGACCAAGGTTTAAACAAGTTTAAAACATGAAAAGAAAAGGTAAGAATGGATCCTTCTTAGTCATTCTAAAATGAATGAAGCTTTTGGGATGTTCTCACAAATCGATCTAGTCTACATGACTTTGATAAATTTTAATTAAGAAGCAGCAACTTAACAATAATTACCCAAAATCTAACAGCTGGTTCGACAACAACCTGGACGTTACGCTAAAATGAACTGCGAAAACAACGAACAGCACTTTTGTAGTACTGTACTCGGTACTCCGTACTTGCTCCAGATAATCCCCATTGCTTCACTACTACAGTAGTACTACCCTGGCTCGCATTCATTGTTTCCCCTGACTATTCAGAGCTTTGGACGTCCATCAGAGTTGTAGTCAGTAGTACAGTACTGCTAGCTCGATTAATGGCGTGCTATAAAATTCTATACTAGCCGACAGATGTCCATTCCTCGGGTTGCGCGCCAGAGCCTTCGAAGAGAAGGTAGCCGCTCTGTCCCGTTGATTTACGGTGGACGGACAGGATACTCCGGACCGCTCTCGATTCATTTGCTTCTGCTCCCGCGTCCTGACCCTTGAGCCCCCTCTCGGCCGTTGATTTAGGATGGGCGGACCAGGTTGCTCGAAGCGAGGGCAGGAGACGGTTGTCTGGTTTTAATAGGGGGGAGTACTTCTTCCATCCCCTTCTTGCTTCACTTCCAGTCTCCTTCCACTTCCAGCGATGCCTCCGAAGTCAAGGCCACCATCTCGCTTGAAGAAGCACCATCTAGTGTTGACCAAGGACGCGGAGAGTTCCCGCCGGCGGTCTATCCAGATGCTGGCCGCGAGAAAGGGCCCGCCAGAAAACGAAGGCCCTGCTTCGCGCTCGTCTCGGAACGGCGTCAGTCGTGCGGTCGAAGATTCCTGGTTGGTTTCCATCGCCATGTTTCTTGATTCTTCCTGGCCCGGAGGTCCCAACTCTTTATTCCGTATTAATCCTTTTTATACATATCTCAGTGCCCCACGACGCACCCTGACATCTTCTCATGACGACTTCAACCCCTGTCTCCTGCGCTTAGAGGTTACCACTGATTGGACATTTTCGTCTTCCTCTCGTCACTTTGTTTCGGTACTGATGATATTGCCATGCAGGAAGCATCGGCGTGTTTCAGAGATGAGCTTAAAACTCTCGTGGAACTCGCCTCCAACTTTCGCGATGATGTCGATACTTTGAAGGACGAGGTCACCGGCCGGGGCAAGCTGCATGATGTGAGGGTTCCATCAAGTGAGGAAACGAACTCTGTCATCAAGAAGCTCAAGGGCGAGAATTTGATGCTTAAGATCGAGTGCGGCTTTCTTCGCGAAGAAAACGTCGAGCTATCAAACAGGTGCGTTCAAGCTCTCAACGGGAGCCTCAACACCCAACATGATGCGGTGAAGAAGATGATGGATAACAGCATCTTGAAGAAAAACAATATGGTGGAGGACACGCGCGGGATGGTCGATCCAATCCAGGCACCGCAGAAGGAAGTCGATGCGCTCCGAGTCCAGCCACCTTTGCGTAGGTCGCCGAGGCGCCCTCGCGCAGGTCACTGAGGAGCGCACGTCGCCGAGTAGGCTGGGGGATAAGGAATTCCAACGAGAGAAGCGGAATCACCACCTGTCCTGATGGAGGGCCACTCCGCCAAGTAGGCTGGGGGAGAGAAACACTGCCTCTCATTGTTCTTTAGCTAGTCCTCCGATCCATATTACTTGATGTTAAAATGGATGTATCTACAACTGAAATATGTCTAGATACATATATTTTAGTATCACAAAGTAAGTAGTATCAACGTTTATATTGCCCAAGTCTTATTATCCATCCCTAAGGTGGGTCGCTTTTGTAACTACTGATTGCAGATTCGACTCTTCTGCAGACCGAAAGATTTTTAGAGTGACTAAGAATGATTCATGCTTAGCTTTCCATTTTCATGTTTTAAACTTGTTTAAATCTTGCTCAAACCTAGGATTTGACCAAGATTCAAATGGGTTTAACAATTAAAAAAATCAGAAAAATGAAAAACCAAAGCACATAGTATTCTTATGTCATATAGTAAGCATTCAAGTTGATAAACAAGGTCTAGACATATTCAAAACACACAAAACATGTATCTACCCCCTAACCCTAAACTCTGTCTTATGAAGTTAAGTATGAGGAGAAGTGATTTTGGGTTTCAAACATGGAAATTTCACAAACCTCCCAAAAGCTTCATTTTAGAGTGACTAAGAAGGATCCATGCTTACCTTTTCATTGCCATTTTTTAAACTTGTTTTAACCTTGGTCAAACCTAGGATTTGACCAAGATTCAAACGGGCGTAAAATTCAAAAAAAATAAAAAAAGAAAAACCAAAGCACATATATAGCCTTCTTATGTCATATAGTAAGCATTCAAGTTGATAAACAAGGTCTAGACATATTCAAACCAGAAATATCATGTATCATATCTACCCCTAACCCTAAACTTTGTCTTATGAAGTCAAACATATGAAGAGAACTGGGGTTTTGTGTTTCAAACATAAAAATTTCAAGTACCTTCATTTTAGAGTGACTGAGAAAGGATTCATGCTTACCTTTTCATTGTCATGTTTTAAACTTGATTAAACCTTGGTCAAACCTAGGATTTGACCAATATTTAAATGGGCATAAAAAATTCGAAAAAATGAAAAAAATGGAAAACCAAAGCACATATATAGCCTTCTTATGTCATAAACATTCAAGTTGATAAACAAGGTCTAGACATATTCAAACAAGAAAAATCATGTATCTACGCCTAACCAAAAACTCTGTCTTAAGTGGTTTTGGGTTTCAAACATGGAAATTTCAAGAACATCCCAAAAGCTTCATTTTAGACTGACTAAGAAGGATACACACTTCCCATTTCATTTTCATGTTTTAAACTTGTTTAAATCTTGGTCAAACCTAGGATTTGACCAAGATTCAAATAAGTAAAAACATGAAAATGAAAAGGTAAGCATCGATCCTTATTAGTCGCTCTAAAATGAAGCTTTTGGGAGGTTTTTGAAATTTTCATGTTTGAAACCCAAAACCACTTCTCTTCATGCATGCTTGACTTCATAAGACATAGTTTAGGGTTAGGGGTAGATACATGATTTTTCTGGTTTGAACATGTCTAGACCTTGTTTATCAATTTGAATGCTTACTATATGACATAAGAAGGCTATGTGCTTTGGTTTTTCATTCTTACGATTTTTTTCTTAATTTTTATGCCCATTCGAATCTTGGTCAAATCCCAGGTTTGACCAAGATTTAAACAAGTTTAAAACATGACAATGAAAAGGTAATCAATCCTGGATCCTTCATAATTAATAAGTTAGTCTAATTAAAATGAAGCTTTTGGGAGGTTTTTGAAATTTTTGTGTTTGAAACCAAAAACCACTTCTCTTCATGCTTGACTTCATAAGATAGAGTTTAGGGTTAGGGGTAGATACATGATTTGTATTATTTGAATTGTCTTGACCTTATTTATCATCTTTTAAATGCTTACTATATATATGACATAAGAAGACTATGTGCTTTAGTTTTTCAATTTTCTGATTTTTTAATTTTATGCCCATTTGAATCTTGGTCAAATCCTAGGTTTGACAATGATTTAAACAAGTTTAAAATATGAAAATGAAAAGATAAGCATGGATCCTTCTTAGTCACTCTAAAATAAAGCTTTTGGGTGGTTTTTGAAATTTCCATGTTTGAAACCCAAAAGCACTTCTCTTCATGCTTGACTACATAAGACAGAGTTTAGGGTTAGGGGGTAGACACATGATTTTTCTTGTTTGAATATGTCTAGACCTTGTTTATCAACTTTAATGCTTACTATATGACATAAGAAAACTATGTGCTTTGTTTTTTCATTTTTTTATTTTTTTGGAATTTTGATGCACATTTGAATCTTGGTAAAATCCTAGGTTTGACCAAGATTTGAACAAGTATATAACATGAAAATGAAAAGGGAAGCATGTATCCTTCTTAGTCACTCTAAAATGAATTTTTTGGGAGTTTTTTGAAATTTCCATGTTTGAAACCCAAAACCATGCACTTCTCTTCATGCTTGACTTCATAAGATAGAGTTTAGGGGTTTGCGGATAGATACATGATTTGTCTAGTTTGAATAAGTCTAGACCTTGTTTATCAACTTTAATGCTTACTATATGACATAAGAAGACTATGTGCTTTCGTTTTTCATTTTTCTATTTTTTTTATTTTATGCCCATTTGAATCTTGGTCAAATCCTAGATTTAACCAGGATTTAAACAAGTTTAAAACATGAAAATGAAAAGGTAAGCCTTGATCCTTCTTAGTCACACTAAAATGAAGCTTTTGGGATGTTCTTGAAATTTCCATGTTTGAACCCAAAACGACTTCTCTTCATGCTAGACTTCATAAGACAGAGTTTAGGGGTTAGCGGGTAGATACATGACTTGTCTAGTTTGAATAAGACTAGACCTTGTTTATCAACTTTAATGCTTACTATATGACATAAGAAGACTATGTGCTTTGGTTTTTCATTTTTCTATATTTTTATTTTATGCCCATTTGAATCTTGGTCAAACCTATATTTGACCAGGATTTAAACAAGTTTAAAACATGAAAATGAAAAGGTAAGCCTTGATCCTTCTTAGTCACACTAAAATGAAGCTTTTGGGATGTTCTTGAAATTTCCATGTTTGAAACCCAAAACGACTTCTCTTCATGCTAGACTTCATAAGACAGAGTTTAAGGTTTAGGGTTATAGATACATGATTTGTATGGTTTAAATATGTATAGACCTTGTTTATCAACTTGAATGCTTACTATATGGCATAAGAAAACTATGTGCTTTGGTTTTTCATTTTTCTGATTTTTTTAAATTTTGATGCCCATCGAATCTTGGTCAAATCCTAGGTTTGACCAAGATTTAAACAAGTTTAAAACATGAAAATGACCAGGGAAGCATGTATCCTTCCTAGTCACTCTAAAATGAATTTTTTGGGAGGTTTTGAAATTTCCATGTTTGAAACCCAAAACCAGTTCTCTTCATGCTTGACTTCATAAGACAGAGTTTAGGGGTTAGGGGTAGATACATAATTTGTATGGTTTGAATATGTCTAGACCTTGTTTATCAACTTTAATGCTTACTATATGACATAAGAACACTATGTGCTTTGGTTTTTCATTTTTCTGATTTTTAAATTTTAATGCCCATTTGAATCTTGGTCAAATCCTAGGTTTGACCAAGATTTAAACAAGTTTAAAACATGAAAATGAAAAGGGAAGCATGTATCCTTCTTAGTCACTCTAAAATGAAGTTTTTGGGAGGTTTTTGAAATTTCCATGTTTGAAACCCAAAACCACTTCTCTTCATGCTTGACTTCATAAGACAGAGTTTAGGGGTTAGGGAGTAGATACATGATTTGTATGGTTTGAATATGTGTAGACCTTGTTTATCACCTTTAATGCTTACTATATGACATAAGAAGACTATGTGCTTTGGTTTTTCATTTTTCTGATTTTTTTAATTTTCTGCCCATTTGAATCTTGGTCAAATCCTTGGTTTGACCAATATTTAGACAAGTTTCTAGACCTTGTTTATCAACTTTAATGCTTACTATATGACATAAGAAGACTATGTGCTTTGGTTTTTCATTTTTCTATATTTTTATTTTATGCCCATTTGAATCTTGGTCAAACCTATATTTGACCAGGATTTAAACAAGTTTAAAACATGAAAATGAAAAGGTAAGCCTTGATCCTTCTTAGTCACACTAAAATGAAGCTTTTGGGTGGTTTTTGAAATTTCCATGTTTGAAACCCAAAAGTACTTCTCTTCATGCTTGACTACATAAGACAGAGTTTAGGGTTAGGGGGTAGACACATGATTTTTCTTGTTTGAATATGTCTAGACCTTGTTTATCAACTTTAATGCTTACTATATGACATAAGAAAACTATGTGCTTTGTTTTTTCATTTTTTTATTTTTTTGGAATTTTGATGCACATTTGAATCTTGGTAAAATCCTAGGTTTGACCAAGATTTAAACAAGTATATAACATGAAAATGAAAAGGGAAGCATGTATCCTTCTTAGTCACTCTAAAATGAATTTTTTGGGAGTTTTTTGAAATTTCCATGTTTGAAACCCAAAACCATGCACTTCTCTTCATGCTTGACTTCATAAGATAGAGTTTAGGGGTTTGCGGATAGATACATGATTTGTCTAGTTTGAATAAGTCTAGACCTTGTTTATCAACTTTAATGCTTACTATATGACATAAGAAGACTATGTGCTTTCGTTTTTCATTTTTCTATTTTTTTTATTTTATGCCCATTTGAATCTTGGTCAAATCCTAGATTTAACCAGGATTTAAACAAGTTTAAAACATGAAAATGAAAAGGTAAGCCTTGATCCTTCTTAGTCACACTAAAATGAAGCTTTTGGGATGTTCTTGAAATTTCCATGTTTGAACCCAAAACGACTTCTCTTCATGCTAGACTTCATAAGACAGAGTTTAGGGGTTAGCGGGTAGATACATGACTTGTCTAGTTTGAATAAGACTAGACCTTGTTTATCAACTTTAATGCTTACTATATGACATAAGAAGACTATGTGCTTTGGTTTTTCATTTTTCTATATTTTTATTTTATGCCCATTTGAATCTTGGTCAAACCTATATTTGACCAGGATTTAAACAAGTTTAAAACATGAAAATGAAAAGGTAAGCCTTGATCCTTCTTAGTCACACTAAAATGAAGCTTTTGGGATGTTCTTGAAATTTCCATGTTTGAAACCCAAAACGACTTCTCTTCATGCTAGACTTCATAAGACAGAGTTTAAGGTTTAGGGTTATAGATACATGATTTGTCTGGTTTAAATATGTATAGACCTTGTTTATCAACTTGAATGCTTACTATATGGCATAAGAAAACTATGTGCTTTGGTTTTTCATTTTTCTGATTTTTTTAAATTTTGATGCCCATCGAATCTTGGTCAAATCCTAGGTTTGACCAAGATTTAAACAAGTTTAAAACATGAAAATGACCAGGGAAGCATGTATCCTTCTTAGTCACTCTAAAATGAATTTTTGGGAGGTTTTTGAAATTTCCATGTTTGAAACCCAAAACCAGTTCTCTTCATGCTTGACTTCATAAGACAGAGTTTAGGGGTTAGGGGGTAGATACATAATTTGTATGGTTTGAATATGTCTAGACCTTGTTTATCAACTTTAATGCTTACTATATGACATAAGAACACTATGTGCTTTGGTTTTTCATTTTTCTGATTTTTAAATTTTAATGCCCATTTGAATCTTGGTCAAATCCTAGGTTTGACCAAGATTTAAACAAGTTTAAAACATGAAAATGAAAAGGGAAGCATGTATCCTTCTTAGTCACTCTAAAATGAAGTTTTTGGGAGGTTTTTGAAATTTCCATGTTTGAAACCCAAAACCACTTCTCTTCATGCTTGACTTCATAAGACAGAGTTTAGGGGTTAGGGAGTAGATACATGATTTGTATGGTTTGAATATGTGTAGACCTTGTTTATCACCTTTAATGCTTACTATATGACATAAGAAGACTATGTGCTTTGGTTTTTCATTTTTCTGATTTTTTTAATTTTCTGCCCATTTGAATCTTGGTCAAATCCTTGGTTTGACCAATATTTAGACAAGTTTAACACGTGAAAACGAACTGATAATCCCATTTGTTGACTCATTTAACTAGTTAATCCCATTTGTTGACTCTCTGTTGACCAGGCACTTGAGGTAAAACTGAGTATATTGCACTAGCCAGTATTAGTACTCAAGGGGAAAACCGAGCACACAAAAAATGCTACAGTATAAGACTCGAGAGTATATCTAAATTTCCAGGGTTAGACTCGAGTACGCGTGTTGCGGTGCAGAAGTGGAAGACGTGCAATTGTTGACGGGTACTGACGCGAGTCGCGGTGCAGAAGTCGAAGACGTGCAATTGTGGACGCGTGTCGCGTTGCAGAAGCCCAAGACGTGCAGACGTTAAATGGTGGACGCGTAGGACGCGGGTCGCATTAACCACCCCTCGCCTTTATAGACGCCTCCTCGCACTATCTCTGTCACTCTCACTCGCTCATGCAACGCCGCCTCTCACGTCCCATCATCTTCTCCAAAGCAAAAACCCTCTCCCTCTCTGCAGGCGAGATGGACATGGAGAATGCGAATCCCATCGTCCATGACGCCGTCGGCTCCAAGCGCGACGCCTCCCTCTTCGACGTCGTCCCCTCAAAGGCCGTCGCCGCCGCCGGTGGCGGTCGTATCCCGCCGGGATGGGACCCCTATGAGCCGGTGCCGTACATCTCGCCTCCGAACCCCTACGACACCTTCATGGACGACCCATGGAACGAGGTAACTATGGTTTGCTCCCTTTTTTGTTCCCCCATTCCTTTTTGAACCCTATTTTTGCTGGTTCCCTAGTAACTATTAGTGCCGATCTGTAGATGGTTGAGTATTGGGTTAATATTTGCGCCGATTTTATTCCATTTTGCTTTGATCCCTTCTTGATTTCGTTTAAGATTTGGAGTTCGGCCGTTCGGTTAATTTATGCAAGTAATAATGGGATCTCAATCAGTTAATTTATGGGATCTCAGTCAGTTATTTTATGCAGGAATCAAAAGATATCAACCGTTTAATTTTGCAAATATTCTGGAATCTGTTCAAAATCAGATCTGGAATCTGTTTCTTTGCCTATGATGAATCGTTGGGCACAAATTTTTACAGAGTGGGTTCAGCGAACCATTGCTGTGTACAAATCTGTTGTGCATGAGCTATGGTTCGCTAACACCATCCCTGTAGACATATAATCGTGTCCACTCTAACTGAGGCTGGCTCTGTTTTTCCTTACTTTGTTATCATGCACGTTAGTCATCGTTGCATCTCATTCACTAATAGTTCCCGTTTGATATGGATCAGCTGTCTGGCAGCGACGTCGGCAGCGACGACGAGCACCATGACGTCAAGACTCGCCAGGTGCTGCGGAGGCTGCAGGTCGGCCAGTACGTCTCCTACTTCGCCAAGGGTGTCTACAGGTGCCCCTTCTGCACTAGGAGGCTCGGCCGCACTGACTTCAACTGCCTCCTCACGCATGCCGAGAACATCGGCAACACCAACCCCAAGGTCGGCGCGTCGGTGAACCCCCACTCCTTCCGCGCCAAGCACATGGCGCTCGGCATGCACCTCCGCAGCATCCAGCGGGTGGAGATCTCCGCCGGGCGCATGCCTCCGCTCAAGCCCAAGGCTCCCAAGGGGAGCAACAAGTGGAGGCAGATGGGGTAGGCGGAGTCCCGGACGTGTGCTGCTGCTGCTGCAAAGCAGCTTCTATTTTGTTGTTAGCTAGGGATCCCTTGTTGTTATGTTGTTAGTATGATGGTGTTGTGAAGAACCTCGAACCTGTTGGCTGCTGTGTATGCAGCTTATTATCTAGGGAGGGATCCCTATTATCTATCCCTATTCTACTGGAGTATATTTTGTTGGCCCTACTTTGTTTTCTCGATTTACTATTACTGCGAATTTGTCGTACGGAGTACATTACCCTGGAGATTTGCTTCTAGATTTAACTACATACATATGGACCAGAGGGAGTACTAGATTTGCTGCCATATTGGGCAAACAACGAGGGCCAAAAGGCACAAATAATTGAAGAAAGACAGAAATGCAAGCTTCTCTAGATTTGATACTAATTTGGTTAATAAAGACAAAGAGACAGAGGGGGAAAAGGTGCTCTTAAAAATGCCAATTCGCGCCGAGAGAGACAGAACCCAGCTCCTGCTCACGTACAACCAAACGCGGTCTCGTCCTGTCCCACGCGGTCCCTTTCTACTAGCCCCACACGTCAGCACGGAACGGTCAACTAAACTGGAATCCTCCCGTCTGAGCTCCTTCTGCGGGTTACAAATAAGGGCTTGGCGAAAACTGAGGAAAAACATAAGGCAATCTTATTGACTAATATAGCTGTTTAATTAATAAAAGGATTAGCTACAACGTGCTCAGTTTGCCCATTTATTAAGGTATAAGACTGGCAGGAGAGAAAGTAATCGCTAGTTTCCTCATTTTGCCCCTGCATGCTCGCACGATTAAAGCTCCTTCCGCACGCGCTGGACTCCTCGTTTCCTTAAACCTCCTCGTTTCTCGGGATAGACCAACAGTTTTTCAGGATCTTGGGGTTTTTTTTTTGACAATCAATACCACATATATTCATAGCAAAAATAGTACATGGTAGAGGGCTACATGACGACTAGATATATCACCAAAAAAGGTGATGCATGTCTCCTTCACCAAAACAGCTGAAACAAGTACACGAACGCAAGTACACCACCATAATAATACTACTACATTAACACAAGTACGAGTAATAAAGTAAGAGTACTACTCCCTCTAATCTAATTTAAACCAAAATAAAACTTAAACTTCATCCTAAATTTGAACTAGTGCCTCGTCCTCGTTCTTCGCTCATTTTCTGATCCAAGACGGCGCAGAGTGCCAGAGTGCATGGCACGGAACTCTTCATCGGTGGCATGCCATGGGCATGTCACCGGATGCATGATTTTTTTCGCAATGTTTTAAATTTGAATTTAGGCCGCATGTCACACGGTGACATGCAAAAGGTGCATGTCACCTGGTGGTGGTAGGCAACTACCCTTATTTACGGCGGCGTAGGCGACTGGACGCCGCGTGGCCAGCCGCTGCCTCGTGGCCGCCTCGGTTTCCACGCGGGAGACCATTAAACGCCGACGACCAACCTTCCCGCGTCACGGTTAGCGACTATGACTATAAGGGCAAAACGCTAAACTCTCTCGTTCCATTCACTTTCTTCCTCTCTCCACCTAACAAACATTTGTTCGTCGCTCTCTCCTCCAGCAATGTCTTCAAAATTCAGGTCGTCGGCGGTCAAGTACGCGGAGAAAAAACGCCGGCTCGAAATTTCGAGAGACGCTTCCAGAAACCAAGTGGGCTCGCCGTCGCCGCCGCCGCCGCCGAAACGCGTCCGTGCTGTGCTCACCGGGTTAGTTTCCTTCGCCATGTACTTTCGTTTCTTTCGTCGCTCTCTCCTCCAGCAATTAATGTGTTCAAACTTCAGGTCGCCGGCGGTCAAGTACGCGGATAAAAAACGCCGGCTCGAAATTTCGAGAGACGGTTCCAGAAACCAAGTGGGCTCGCCGTCGCCGCCGCTCCGCCGCCGCCGAAACGCGTCCGTGCTGTGCTCACCGGGTTAGTTTCCTTCGCCATGTACTTTCGTTTCTTCTTGCCCGGGCTCAAGCTCTTTAAGAGTCTCTATGGTTATACATCTTAAAGGGTTGGAAGTTCCAACGACGCCCCTACTGCACCAACTTCCACGACCAAGGAATCATCGTCGTCCGATGATTTCAACCCGGCCCTACCCCGGCGAAATGAGGTAGCACCAAGCACTGTGTAGTTATCTTCTTCTTCTTCTTCTTCTTCTTCTTCCTTTGCGCTTACTTGCTACCGATGATTTCGCCCTGAAGGAAGCGGCGCCGACTATCGACACCACTGTCGCCATCTTGATGGAAAAAAACGAGGAGCTCAGCTTAGAGTGTGATCGCCTCCGAGACGATTTGGCTGCCAAGAAGAAGAATTCGAAAACTCTTGTGGAGCTCATTTGCAGCCTTCGAAATGAGCGCGATATGTTGAAGAACGAGCTGATTAAGCAGAAAGCATCAGCGGAGAAAGCCAGCAGCATACTCAAGACTGTGTGCCTCGACAGAGACAAGTCTGATATAGAGTACAAAATCCTTCTTCAGGATAAAGTACAGCTCCAAAAGTTGAACCTTGAATATGCTGACATCGCCATCCTTGCCCTTCTCGAGAGGCAGAAGGCACAAGATAAGTTGATGCACCTGATGTTGGAGAGCTGCAGTGAAAGAGAAGAGACATTGAAAGAAGTGAGCAGTTTGGTGGGATACATGAGTGACGTCGGGCGTACTTCGCAGAATCCGCCCCGGCTGAGCTCAAATTCCAGCGGAACCAGCTTTCAGCAATGCATGTTAGGCGCACCTACAACTTCTACTCATTGATTAGAGGTCGCACGACATGGCATTTTCCCTCGAAATAGTAGTACTGTACTAATAGTTGTACTACTTAATATGTACCTTTTTGTAAAATAATTTCTTACATGTATTAGAAACTACCCCTCTCGTTTCTGGATGCACCCGGGACATTGTCATCCGGCCCTCTTCTGGACAAACCCCCTCGGGAAGGGCGGTATATTTTGCACATTTCGCTACTAGTACTTCTAATTCCACCGCTTATTTTTCTAATCCGTTAAATCGTTAATTGGATGACCAACTGATGGAAGCTGCGATAGATTAGACCAACAAGTGGTGAATTGTGCAAAAGATATGTCCGTGTTTTATGCAAAAGAGTGATATGGGGATCTGGTGGAATCTTGAATTTCCTCTTCAGTGGTAGGCATGCTTCACTTATAGCTGGAGTACATTGCGGACCTGGTGCATTTCGTCAGTACCGATCAGCTATTTTTGCTTATCCGGGAAGAAAAGGTAGTACTAGCCTTTTCTGTGAGATGTCTTTTCAGTGCTACGGAGTTGTCTGTTCACTGCTTGCTTTGTCTGTCGGTGACTTTGCCAAGCTGACTTTGCCATGACTTTGGGTGACTGATATGTGGACCACAGTTGTAAGTGACTCAAAGTCACTGACTTTGGGGACTCGTGAATGCTTCGTATATTTCTGACGGTTTCTGAATTATGTACTCCGTACAACTTTTGTAATATTGGTCAAACTAGTTTTGACCAGGGTTTGTGTAGGGTGTTTTTTTTTGGTTGGTCCAAATGGTGTTGTGTGGTCCAAATGTGATGTATCATCACACCACCATGTGCCCCCCTCCCCCCACCCCACCCCTAGGTTTTGGTAATGCCATTCTGATACATGCTTCTTAGAAGGAGTACATTTTTTCCGTTAGGGCATGACAATTTTGAAAAATTCAAAAAAAAATGGGAAGACAGAATGGTAACATCATTTTCCATGTGATGATGCACCCCTGTGCCAAATTTTGGTTCATTTTAAGAATGTAAGGTGACAAATTACTCGAGGAAGCTAGTTGGAGTAGACGGGCATGATCGGATTGGCATAGGCGATTTATTTTTTGAAGGATGTTATTTTTCATAGACAATATCTGACACAAAAAATAAAATGTTAAGGTCTCATATTATTCTGAATGATTTTGAATTACTTATGACGTTTGGAAGTATTGGTATACATGAGTCCCACATGAAGTTAAATGGTCCAAAAAAAAGTTTCGTACACGTCTCCCAGAAAGTGGAAAGTCGAGTACATGCATGACTTCACGCGTCCACTACTGGATACAGGGAGTCGGAGGCTATAACATAATCGGCCTCATCATCTCTCGCGAGCTCGTCCTCTCCACTCCCCCAACTTGCCTCCCCCACACTGTGAAAACCCCCATCCACTCACCGCACCTCTGAGGCATCGACTTTCCCGTTTCCAACCACAACAGCATGAAGATAGGTATTGCATACGAGGCGGAGCAATAGGCGACCGCCCACGCAGAGGATGCCTCTACGGTAGTGGCCGTCGTGGTGGGTGAGGCTTCACCGGGCACCCAAGCCGCTCGTCTCCTCTGCTTGTCGGATTCTTCAACCTCGGTCGAAATGGGCATCCTGGCCGTCACGACGGGTGAGGCTTCACCGGGCACCCATGCCGCTCGTCTCCTCTGCTTGTCTGGTTCTTCGACCTCGGTCGAAACGGGCGTCCTGGCCGTCGAGCAGAAGGTGGATACCAACGTTGTTTATCCCGCCGAAGATGTGCACGGCGTTGCAGGCCACCACGGCGAGGTCTTCCTAGGCCCGATGCTGGACGCGAACCTCGACCCCTTCGATGATTTCGGCCCAAACGTTCAGTTCCAGGAGGATGTTGAGGGTGATGACGAGGAGGTACTTCTCTTTTACCGAAACTGTCCCAACCCTCTTTGTGTCATATTGCTGTTCACATGGTTTGCACGAGCCTGGTTCTTGATTGATTTGATATCCTACCTTGTTCTTGTAGATGTAATTGATTCTACGATTCGTAAGATCAGATTCTAGTTTAATTTCGACTAATCTGCCATGTAGTCATATAATCAATTTATGTGTTCATACTTAGTGGACTTGCAATTGTTGTGGCTAATGTTCATGGTTGTTCATAGGGTTTCTCATGATTTATTACGATTTCTTCTGCCATTTACTTGTTCTACACATTTAATTTTAGGGTTTCTAAGGTTTGATTATGTTAGTGGAGTATTTATTCGATCTGTCATAAAAACCTGATTATGTAGTACTTAATAATTCATAGGAGTATTCTGATGACATGGACAACAACAAGGTGCGCAGGGACCGGAAAAGCCGCTATGTTCTCAAGCGGCTGAAGGGTGGTGAAATTCGTTTCTGCATGCGCGGGGAGCTATTTTGCCCATTATGTGGCAAATTTCTCTAGAAGGACATCCACAGCCTGATCCAACATGCGATGGGTGTAGGCCTAAGTACATAGGGGGAAACACCGCCCTGCAACCAAGGCCAAGTACGCATCATATGGCCTCTTCCTCCAGAATTACGTCTTGCCTAGCTTGCTCCACGTCAACGCCCCTGCTGCTGGCCCTCATGCTCCTGGTCATGTTTAAAGTTCATATGTGTAATCTTAATCCCTTTGGAAGTTCAGCATTAAACTCTACTAGTACAACCGTGGTGGTCTTGTGATGTAGTACTCTTTTGATGCATTTGTGATGTAGTAGTACTTTTTTTTGAAATGATATAGTACTATCTAAGAAAAGTACTCCCTCCGATTCACATTCATTTCACATCAAGAAATATGGATCAGAGCGAGGGAGTAAATTAAACATGGCATCTCGTGCATGAAGCTTGACATATCGATCAGGTTGGCTAGAATAGCAATACAATGTTGCTCATTAGGCAAATGCATGCCATGTACGATAGTATACATCCAGTAAAGAAGTCTATACTGACATAAAAAAACTACTTTGGGGATGAGAGTCAATTGGGGCATCTACAATATAGAAAATCTTGCTCGTAGATGATTTTGGCTAAGAGGGTTTTACTCACATTACACGTGCCACTTTCCTTGTCTGCAAAACAAGTTCCAATAAAGGGAGAGGAAAGAAGAGGGTATTGTGGGCGAGATTGAACACCTTTTTTATGTGTTAATCTGAGGCCTCGTTTAGATGAGGATTTCGACTTATGCCTAACAGCTCAACACATCCACAAATAACTCTGCTTGCGCACACCACCGTTCATTAAAAATAACAATATTAGCTCGCAAGATTAAGAACAAAGTGAATTTAAGTAACTTGGTAAGCTTTTCAAGCAATATATTCAGAGAAAGAGCACACATGTTCGGCTCAAAATAATCATAAGAGAAGAACAATAAATCTAAGACACCACATGGATTCATACCTTGAGTCGACGCTGGCTCGTAGAAGGGCGGCCGCGCCTCGAGGATGCCGGGGACGTCTCCACCTCGGTCTCACATGTGACTGCTTATCGGCGGGTGGTGCGCCGCGCCATGTAGAAGATCTATCAAGAGATGAGAGCCCGATGACGCTACCGACGCCTCAACCTTGATAGCACCGACTTGTTGCTCCGCACCGAGATGCGCCACGTGCAAGATTTAGCGGATGCACTAATTTTAGAGATATGTCATGATCATTGTAACAAATTTCAACGTGATGATGATTTGATCTTGTACTCGGCCTTGAACATAAGAACTAGTACAATCTCACCTTTTTTTATCATTATCCTTTGCGAGATTTAGCGGTTGCGCCAAATTCAGAGAAATATCATGATCATGGTAACACAATTTTCAATATAATGATGATTTGATGTTGCACTCGACCTTGAACATAAGTACTAGTACGGTCTCACAAATTTGTATCATTATACTTTGCAAGTTTTAGTGGATGCGCCCATTTTCAGAGGTAGATCATGATCATGGTAAGTTGGTAACAAATTTTCAACGTGATGATGATTTGATTTTGCACTCGGCCTTGAACAGAGGTACTAGTACGGTCTCACAATTTTTTATCATTATACTTGGACGGTGGCCAAATTCAAAATCTCATAGCGGCAAAACTTCCCGCCCACAAAATACAAAAATTTCACACGCTTCCAAATTCCCATTCTACCCCTGTGGAGATGGCAGCAAAGTCGGTTGGTGGGGGGGTCTGCCCGTCATTTTTTGGATCACCACCTCCCTAGCCCGGAAACCCTCCCAAAAAAAATTCATTTCCCTCAGACCACCCACCGGAACTTCCCAAGTCCCTCTCTCCCACCTCCACGACCACCGCACCGGAACATCCCCGCCGGACTTCCCTGGCCTACCCGAGGCCTCGCGATCCTCGTCATCCGGCTGCCTGCCGGAGCCGCTTCATCGACGCCGTCATCAACCGGACCGGATCATCCCCGCCGAACCTCGAAACCATATGCTCATCCAGCAGTCTACCGCAGTCGCTTCAGCTGCGGTATCGTCCACCCCGCCGGAGCCGCTTCGCCGGATCCGTCGTCCACCGCATCGGATCTTGCTCACCGACACCGCTGTGCATGAACCGGATCTGCTTCACCGGCGCCGTGCATGATCTAAACTCTTCTACTGTCGCTTTTCTATTGCTTGCCTGCAAGTTCTTGTTTAATCTTGGGGGAACCTGTTTGTGCTAACGACGCGCCGTTACGTTTTTGCAGATGAGATGAGTAACCATGAAGTGTAATGGCCGTCTCTCCAACCCCAAGTAGCACATGTAGCGTACTTCATCACCGGATCTATCAACCCCAGGAAGATCTGCTGTGACTCCCACAGAGTGCTTCTCCTAATGTAAGTCCCTTGTTTTAGCGCCATGTTCTGGGTTCAGTTTCTTGTTTGTCTGAAGCTCTTTTAGTTCATTCCTAGCTATGACCGTAACACGTTGCTATTTTCTACTTCATTGCTAACTTTAAGCGATTGAACATTTTGGTTTGCATTCCCTGCTCTGTAGATGTAGCCATCATAACTTCTATCTTGCTCAGTCGTTGTTACAAAAATTATAGGTATTATAGTAACATCCTGCTATTATTTAGTTCATGGCCAATTTTAAGTAATTGCACATGTTGGTTCGCATTCCCTGCTCTATAGCTTTTGGCATCGTAACTTCTATATTTGGTTTACATTCCCTGCTCTGTAGATCTAGCCATCATAACTTTATCTTGCTCAGTCGTTGTTACAAAAATTATGGCCTGCTACTATGTTGTTTGTGCCAATTTTTTACTCCATGAACATGTTGGCTTGCATTCCCTGTACTACAGGTGATGCCATTGTTTTGTATCTAGTTCATTGTAAGCTAACAAAGTAAGGACTTAGTTTGGCATGCTATCACTCTGCTATCTAGCCTGTAGTACAAATAAACTTGTCATATACTACTAGATAATAATTTTGCGTGCCATCTTGTTCTTCAAAAGCTGCATTATTGACTTGTTTCTCTGACTTGGCATGACGCTCACATATGGAAAGCTGAACATATTGGTTTGCATTCCCTCTTATACAAGTTCACAGGTGATCCCACTATATTCTGTATCTGGTCCATCCTAAGCTCCAGCATTAACTATCCTCTATGTGTTGCTCATTACAAGTTTATATCCCGAAACATCTTGATTTGCATCCCCTTCACTATAAGTTCAGGAGTATTATTTAGTTCACGGCCAAAATGAAGTAATTGCACTTGGCACATGTTGGTTCACATTCCCTCCTCTTTAGCTTTTGCCATCGTAACTTCTATTTTTGGTTTACATTCCCTGCTCTGTAGATGTAGCCATCATAACTTCATCTTGCTCAGTCGTTGTTACAAAATTTATAGCCTGCTACTATGTTGTTCATGCCAATTTTGTACTCCCTGAACATGTTGGTTTGCATGGGACTCGACAGTAGTAAGTCTGCTGTTTCATTCTAACATGCTCTGTTATATTGGCTGTTGGTATGCGGCATGCACTCTTTGTTTGCTTATTGTGCGCATTACAATGATCTTGTTATAACGACGAAATGATGAGTTCCAAATTCTTTGGCAAACAATATTGTAGTGTCTTTGCCTTTCCATTGTTGCTGTCTTAACTTGTAATGTCTTTGTTTCAGATATAGGTGCTGCATGGACAACTTAAAAGATTGCCGGATCGCTTCATTGTATTGCTAGGTTTAATTACCATTCAATTTCTCTGGGTTCTGTAATATTTTTTCAATGCCTTGCAGCTGATGTAATATTTAGTTAGTTTTTATAGTTCTTTCGCGCATTTTTTCTTTGGTGCTTGTGGTAAGTGAGGCTATCCGACAGAAATCAATGCTGCGTAAATATTCTCAGTATCTAAATCACGAATTCCCATCCCTTAAACGGCCCAATTAATCGAAATCACATATGTGCCTGCCCGCAAAATCCTAAAGCGCATATTATGCCGGCATATAAACAGCAACTAAACGGGCTGGCCCACTTACTTCTTGGGCCAGCCCATGAGTTACGGTGGACCCCACACTCTAATTGGGCTGGCCCACTTGCTTTAAGGTGGACCCACTACTGGGCCGGCCCACTAATTAGTTGGGCCAGCCCATTTGCTTTTGTGGTGGACCCCACATACTAAACGGCCGGCCCTTCAAGAGGAAAGTGGGACCCACTGTGTTTTTGGCCGGCCTTGTCTTGGGCCCACTTTGATATGGTGGACCCCACATACTAATTGGGCCGGCCTTTTAACGGAAAGTGGGGCCCACTGCTTTTGGCCCGCCCACTATCTTGTTGGGCCACCACTTGCTATATGGTGGTCCCACATGGTAAATGGCCGGCCCTTTAATAGTAAGGTGGGACCCCCTGTGTTTTTGGCTCGGCCCACTATCTTGTTGGGCCGGCCCACTTTCTACATGGTGGACCCCACATAACAAATGGCCCGGCCCATTAACAGGAATGTGGGACCCACATGTGTTTTTGGCCCGGCCCACTATCTTGGTGGGCCAACTTGCTATATTGTGGACCCCACATACTAAATGGGTCGGCCCTTTAACAGGAAGGTGGGTCCCACCTGTGTTTTTGGCCCTATCTTGTTGGGCCGGCCCACTTGCTATATGGTGGACCCCACATACTAAATGGGGCCCTTTAACATGATAGTGGGACCCACCATGTGTTTTTGGCCCACACTAGCTTGTTGGGTACCCTTGCTATATGGTGGACCCCACACACTAAATGGGTGGCCTTTTAACGGAAAGTGGGACCCACTGTGTTTTTGGCCGCCCACTTGCTTCTTGGCCGGCCCGATTGGTAAGAGGGACCCACATGTTAAATGGGCGGCCCATTTAACTTTTGACCAGATCAACATTAGAGGTTAGGCCCGGCCCACGTAACTAATGGACCAGCCCAGCTATATAGTTGACCGGTCAAACTATGTCATCTGGCCCGGCCCGCTTAAGACGTGGCAGGCCTCGTGTGGGCCTACCATCTACCACGGGGTTTCAGCCGGTTAACGCCGTTAACTGCCAGTTAACGGCGTCTGCCACGTGTCAGTTTGCATGACGTCAGCAGTCAACGGGCTCCCGGAAACACTTCCGCAACGGTCCGATTTTCCGTGGCGGAAGGGCGCCCAAGCGCGACGGACCGAAAAAATCGTCGTTGGACTTTGCCTGACGCAGTTTCGACAACAGAACCCATATCGTCGGGTTAGGCCCATAGGCGACGAAAAATGCCCCTTAGTTGACGATTTTGGGACGTTGTCTATCAGAACTTTTCTTGTAGTGTAGGAATAATTATGGTAACAACAACTATAGGCCATATCCTTCTAATAATGGTAATGGTTATGGTAATTCTTACAACAATAATAAGAGTGTACCCTCTGGTCTTGAAGTGATGCTTAAAGAATTTATTAGTACACAAACTGCTTTCAATAAAACTGTTGAAGAAAAGCTTGGTAAAATTGATGTTCTTGCTTCTAAGGTTGATAGTCTTGCTCTTGATGTTGATCTTTTAAAATTGAAAGTTATGCCTGAGGAAGTTAAAGATGCTAGGTTTGCTAAAACAAATGCCATCCAAGTTCAAATTAATGATAATATTAGAATGTTGGCTGAATTGCATGCTAGGTGGGATAGAGAAGAAAAAGAAAAACTTGCTAAAGAGAATAATGTAGCTAAAGTATGGACTATTACCACCACTAGTAATGTTGATTCTTCACATGTTGCTACACCTCCTACTATCAATGGTAAAATAATTGGTGTTGGCAATGTTTCTACTCCTAGTGCAAAGCGTACAAAATTGCCTGAAACTGCTGAAACTGCTGTTTGTGATAAAACTGCTGAAATTTTTCAAAATATTGGTGACAATGATTCCATTGTTGTAGAACATAATGGTTTAGATTTTGATGATTGTCATATTACTGAAGTTATAAAGTTCTTACAAAAACTTGCTAGAAGTCCCAATGCTAGTGCTATAAATTTAGCCTTTACAAAACATATTACAAATGCTCTCATTAAAGCTAGGGAAGAGAAATTAAAACTTGAAGCTTCTATTCCTAGGAAGTTAGAAGATGGTTGGGAGCCCATCATTAAGATGAAATTCAATGATTTTGAATGTAATGCTTTATGTGATCTTGGTGCAAGTATTTCTGTTATGCCTAAGAAAATTTATGATATGCTTGACTTGCCACCATTGAAGAATTGTTATTTGGATGTTAATCTTGCTGATAATGTTAAAAAGAAACCTTTGGGGAGGATTGATAATGTGCGCATTACGGTTAACAATAACCTTGTCCCCGTTGATTTTGTTGTCTTGGATATTGAATGCAATGCATCTTGTCCTATTGTGTTGGGAAGACCTTTTCTTCGAACCGTTGGTGCTGTTATTGATATGAGGGAAGGTAATATTAAATATCAATTTCCTCTCAAGAAAGGTATGGAACACTTCCCTAGAAAGAGAATGAATTTGCCTTTTGATTCTATTATTAGAACAAGTTATGATGTTGATGCTTCTTCTCTTGATGTTACTTGATTTGCACTTTCTGCGCCTAGCTGAAAGGCGTTAAAGAAAAGCACTTCTTGGGAGATAACCCATGTTTTATTTTATTTACTGTATTGTTGAGTCTTGGAAGTTGTTTACTACTGTAGCAACCTCTCCTTATCATGTTTTTGTGCCAAGTAAAGTTTCTATGCTAAAGTTGATGCTATATTTGGATTGCTGCGCAGAAACAATTCTTTGTCACGAATTCTCGGAGAGCTCTGTAACAAAATCGAAAAACTCTGAAAATTTACGAGCGTGATCCTCAGATATGTACGCAACTTTCATTAGTTTTGAGTTTTTCCGTTTGAGCAAGTTAAGTGCCCCTGCCAGATTCGTCTTTACGGACTGTTTTGTTTTTGACAGATTCTGCCTTTTATTTCGCATTGCCGCTTTTGCTATGTTGAATGAGTTTCTTTGTTCCATTAACTTTCAGAAGCTTTGTGCAATGTCCAGAAGTGATAAGAATGATTGTGTCATCTCTGAATATGTGAATTTTTGATTATGCACTAACCCTCTAATGAGTTTGCTTGAAGTTTGGTGTGGAGGAAGTTTTCAAGGATCAAGAGAAGAGGATGATATACTATGATCAAGAAGAGTGAAAGGTCTAAGCTTGGGGATGCCCCGGTGGTTCATCCCTGCATATTTTAAGAAGACTCAAGCATCTAAGCTTGGGGATGCCCAAGGCATCCCCTTCTTCATCGACAACATTATCAGGTCACTTCTAGTGAAACTATATTTTTATTCCATCACATCTTATGTTCTTTACTTGGAGCGTCGGTTTGCTTTTATTTTCGTTTTGTTTTGAATAAAGTTGGATCCCATCATTCTTATATTGGAGATATTACGCTCCGCTTTTTCATATGGAACACTTGTGTTCTTAATTGTGCTTTAATGTTCATGGCGAAGGCTGAAATTGCTTCGTTAAATTGCTATTTGGTTGGAATCAGAAAATGTTGCATATGGTTTGGCAACTTGGCAATTGTTTGAGCTCTCATAGATCATGTTTAAGCTCTTGCATCATGTAGTTTAATCTATTAATGAAGAACTACCGTAGAGCTTGTTTAATTTGGTTTGCATGATTGGTCTCTCTAAGTCTAGATATTTTCTGGTAAAGTGTTTGAACAACAAGGAAGACAGTGTAGAGTCTTATAATGCTTGCAATATGTTCTTGTGTGAGTTTTGTTGTACCTGTTCATACTTGTGTTTGCTTCAAACAACCTTGCTAGCCCAAACCTTGTACTGAGAGGAAATGCTTCTCGTGCATCCAAACACCTTGAGCCAAAACCCATGCCATTTGTGTCCACCATATCTACCTACTATGTGGTATTTTTCTGCCATTCCAAAGTAAATTACTTGAGTGCTACCTTTAAAATTTCATTCCTTTACCTTTACAATATATAGCTCATGGGACAAATAGCTTAAAAACTATTGTGATGATGAATATGTAGTTATGTGTCTTAGTTCTTATAAGTTGCTTGTTGAGCGGTAACCATGTTTCTGGGGACGCCATCAACTTTTTACCTTTGTTGGATATCATGTGAGATGCTATGCATGTTCGTCTTGTCTGAAGTAAGTGTGATTTCATGATCAAATGGTTTGAGTATGCATATGTTAGAGAAGAACATTGGGCCGCTAACTAAAGCCATGTATCATGGTGGAAGTTTCAGTTTGGACATACAACCTCAATCTCTTATGAGAATATTAACTGTTGTTGAATGCTTAAGCATTAAAAGAGGAGTCCATTATCTGTTGTCTATGTTGTCCCGGTATGGATGTCTAAGTTGAGAATAATCAAAAGCGAGAAATCCAATGCGTGCTTTCTCCTTAGACCTTTGTACAGGCGGCATAGAGGTACCCCTTTGTGACACTTGGTTGAAACATATGTTATGCAATGATAATCCGTGTTTTCCGAGCTGATTAGGACAAGGTGCGAGCACTATTAGTACTCTATGCATGAGACATGCAACTTGTAGGAAGTATTATGCATAGCACATATGAATTATTACTACCGTTGACAAAATTGTTTCTATGTTTTCAAAACAAAAGCTCTAGCACAAAAATAGTAATCCATGCTTCCCTCTGCGAAGGGCCATTCTTTTACTTTATGTTGAGTCAGTTTACCCACTTCTTTCTATCTTAGAAGCAAACACTTGTGTTAACTGTGTGCATTGATTCTTACATGTTTACTTATTGCACCTGTTATATTACTCTATGTTGACAAATATCCATGAGATATACATGTTACAAGTTGAAAGCAATTGCTGAAACTTAATCATCCTTTGTGTTGCTTCAATGCATTCTACTTAGAATTTATTGCTTATGAGTTAGCTCTTATGCAACTCTTATTGATGCTTGTCTTGAAAGTACTATTCATGAAAAGTTTTGCTATATGATTCATTTGTTTAGTCATTATCTTTGTTAGCAATCTTTTGTTCAGATCACTCCATTCATCTCATATGCTTTACAATAATGTTGATCAAGATTATGTTGGTAGCATGTCACTTCAGAAATTATTTGTGTTATCGTTTACCTACTCGAGGGCGAGTAGGAACTAAGCTTGGGGATGCTTGATACGTCTCAAACGTATCTATAATTTCTTATGTTCCATGCTACTTTTATGACAATAATTGAATGTTTTATACATACTTTATTATACATTTTCCGGCACTAACCTATTAACAAGATGCCGAAGTGCCAGTTGCTGTTTTCTGCTGTTTTTGGTTTCAGAAATCCTAGTAAGGAAATATTCTCGGAATTGGACGAAATCAACGCCCAGGGTCCTATTTTTCCACAAAGCTTCCAGAAGACCGGAGGGATAACGAAGTGGGGCCACGAGGTGGCCAGACCATAGGGCGGCGCGGCCCAGTGGTGGGCCCCTCGCGTCGCCCCGACCTACCCTTCCGCCTACAAATAGCCTTCGTCGCGAAACCCCCAGTACCGAGAGCCACGATACGGAAAACATTAGAGACGCCGCCGCCAATCCCATCTCGGGGGATTCAGGAGATCGCCTCCGGCACCCTCCGGAGAGGGGAATCATCACCGGAGGGGCTCTACATCATCATGCCCGCCTCCGGATTGATGCGTGAGTAGTTCATCCTTGGACTATGGGTCCATAGCAATAGCTAGATGGTTGTCTTCTCCGCATGTGCTATCATTGTTTAGATCTTGTGAGCTGCCTAACATGATCAAGATCATCTATTTGTAATGCTACATGTTGTGTTTGGCGGGATCCGATGAATATAGAATATTATGTCAAGTTGATTATCAATCTATCATATATGTGTTGTTTATGTTCTTGCATGCTCTCCGTTGCTAGTAGAGGCTCTGGCCAAGTTGATACTTGTAACTCCAAGAGGGAGTAATTATGCTCGATAGTGGGTTCATGCCTCCATTGAATCTGGGATCGTGACAATAGGTTCTAAGGTTGTGGATGTGCTGTTGCTACTAGGGATAAAACATCAATGCTTTGTCTAAGGATATTTGTGTTGATTACATTACGCACATACTTAATGCAATTATCTGTTGTTTACAACTTAGGGATTTCTATTTTCGTGCCCTCGGGTCCTTAGTTGTGCTCAGTTTTCCCCAGCTCCTTAGTTTTTCCTCAGTTTTACCCAAACGTTTGTCTGAAACCATCACACGTGATGTAACGGCCGGTTGCCCGACGGTTGACCGTTATCTTCTGACTAGTGGGGCCATGTAGAGCCTGCAAAGACACGTCAGACCATCCATCTTTGTTTGACCGTAAGCATCGCTGTATCCCTGACCAAAACGCGAACGAGTGGGGCTTCGGTATATCAAATGACAAGTGGGGCCATGACGCTGATACAAGGGGCAATACACGGGTAGGATTAGATTTTTAAACGGAGCTCTACAGCGATGGCACGGAGGAGGTGGCATGCGGGGTGCCGAGATGAGATCGACGTCCACAAAGAACTGCATGAGGCGAGACCAGACGCATTAGATAGATATGAACTAGACGCGTTTAACCATGCAAAGAAGAGAAGAAATGGTCGACGACATCGACGACCACCTCAAAACTTTGACTGACCGTGTCGGACACGAACGCGAGCAATGTAGAGAAAACTAGTGTCTCTCCTTTCTGGCGTGTATAGGTGGGTGCTAGGAGAGTGTGGTGGCGAAGGGAAAGACCTCGCGGCGGTCTGTGGCGTCCAGCATAGCGGGTCGGCGTGGCCGTGCCCACAGCGGCGTGCATGCATGTTCGGCATTGGCATCAGCATGTACGTTCGGCATTGGCCTCGGCGGTATCTCTGGTGTGTCAGTGATCGAATGAGGGGACGGGATTGAGGGTGCATCCCGACGTTGACCTAGCAGTGGCGGCGAGCATAGCCGTTCTGACCATGCCGATATCGGCATCGGCATCGTTTGGAGGCTGTGGTGCTCGAATCAAGTTGGGATTTGTTTCTTGTAGGCCAAAATGAATTTGAAACAAGTTTCATGTTGAAGGTTAGGTAACGAAAGTTTGTAACTATCCCAAAATTATACTAGCGCCATGGTGAGGTTCTTTTTGATAGAGCTATACGGTTGGGCAAACTTTTTTGACACTTTTTAGATAGGGTTCCTTGTTGTTACACGTATGGCATCATGTATGGAAAATTTGGGGTCATTTGGAGATGTTCGAAAAAATCACTTTGCTTAAGCGCATGCCGTTTCGTCTCGCTGAAACCAGCTTTTCTAACAAGGTGATTTTTTCTACCTTCTCTAAATAACCTCAAATTTCATACAGCTGATCTTCTATACATAGATAGATAGATTGTTTCGTTTTTACATTTTTCGAACTTTTTATTTCCCTTTATAATACCCAATTGATTTTCAGGTCAAAACCTCGAAAAACAGCATCATGTATGGCATCATTTTCACCCTAAATTTCAAATTTTCTGAAACTTTCCCTTTTAGATATTCCTTGTTGTTATAGGTATGCCATCATGTATGCCAAACTTGGTTAGGTCTCACTGAAACCAGCTTTTGTAACAAATTAGGTTTTTTCTGCCTTCTCGGTGATGCATGGTTTATCATATTTTTTGCGTGAAAAGTAATGGCAACAACAAATTGTTGATGGTTTATCATTTTTTGCGTGAAAAGTAATGGCTACAACAAATTGTTGATGGTTTATCATTTTTTTGCGTGAAAAGTAATGGCAACAACAAATCGGTGATGGTTTATCTTTTTTTGCGTGAAAAGTAATGGCTACAACAAATTGTTGATGGTTTATCATTTTTTTGCGTGAAAAGTAATGGCAACAACAAATCGGTGATGGTTTATCATTTTTTTGCGTGAAAAGTAATGGCTACAACAAATTGTTGATGGTTTATCATTTTTTGCGTGAAAAGTAATGGCTACAACAAATTGTTGATGGTTTATCATTTTTTTGCGTGAAAAGTAATGGCAACAACAAATCGGTGATGGTTTATCATTTTTTTTGCGTGAAAAGTAATGGTAACAACAAATCGGTGATGGTTTATCATTTTTTGCGTGAAAAATAACGCCAACAGAGAGACAGAGAGGGGTTATCCTGCCCGTTCCCTATATCATACGATCAACGGTCGGCGGGCACGATCCGCGTGACATGGGCTAGACCAATCAGGGCGATGATGCACGTCTGCGAGAATTTGTGAAGAGAGAGGGCAAAACTGAGTACTATCAAGAAACCAAGGGCACCTGAGTAGTAAATAGACTAAGGGATTCAAATATGAGATTTAAAAAATGGAAAATGCGTGTTTTGTACAATGAAACCCATCTTGGCCTACCTCAAACTATTTGCAATACCAATATACATCAGTGTGAGAATTGTGGCCTCATTTAGACAAAGTATGATTTGGGGGAAGCTGTTTTGGGAAGGGCTTATTGTGGAAAACCATGCACCTTCATAGCTACTAGGTGATTTGAGAAGTGGCAATTTGTGGTAAAACTTGATTTATCTATGATTTATCTATGATTTGAGAAGTGGCAATTTGTGGTAAAGACTCCATGAGTAAGTGCCACTCTTTTTAGGATTTTTTTGCACATTAAATGACTCATTTAACTAGTTAATCCCATTTGTTGACTCTCTGTTGACCAGCCACTTGAGGGTAAAACTGAGTATATTGCACTAGCCAGTATTAGCACTCGAGGGGAAAATTGAGCACACAAAAAATGCTAGTATAAGACTCGAGGGTATACCTGAGTATATCTAAATTTCCAGGGTTAGACTCGAGGACACGTGCAATTGTTGACGCGTAGACGCGGGTCGCGGTGGAGAAGTCGAGACGTGCAATCGTGGACGCGTGTCGCGTTGCAGAAGTCCAAGACGTGCAGACGTGCACCTGTGCACGCGTAGGACGCGGGTCGCATTAACCACCCCTCGCCTTTATAGACGCCTCCTCGCACTCTCTCTGTCACTCTCACTCGCTCACGCATCGCCAACTCTCTCACGTCCCATCATCTTCTCCAAAGCAAAAAACCCTCTCCCTCTCCCTCTTCCTCTTCCTCCGCCGGAGAGATGGACAAGGAGAATGCCAATCCCATCGTCGAGGTTGGCTCAAAGCGCGACGCCTCCATCTTCGGCGCCGTCCCCTCTACGGACGACGACGCCGCCGCCGCCGCCGTCGCCGGTGCATCGGAGGCTGCTGCCGCCGGTGGCAGTCAGATCCCGGCGGGATGGGACCCCTACGACCCCGTGCCGTACGTCCCGCCCCCGAACCCCTACGACACCTCCCTGGAGGACCCATGGAACGAGGTAACTACGGTTTGCTTCCTTTTTTGTTCCCCATTCCTTTTTGAACCCTATTTTTGCTGGTGTAGATGGATCTGTAGATGGATGAGTATTGGGCTAATATTTGCGCCGATTTTATTCCATTTTGTTTTGATCACTTCTTGATTTCGTTTAAGATTTGGGGTTCGGCTGTTCGGTTAATTTATGCAAGTAATATTGGATCTCAATCAGTTAATTTATGCAAGTAATCATGGGATCTCAATCAGTTATTTTATGCACTAATCAAAAGATATCAACCGTTTAATTTTGCAAATAATCTCGAATGTGTTCAAGTTTAGATCTAGTTCAGATCTAGAATCTGTTTCTTTGCCTATGATGAATGGTTGGGCACAAATTTTTACAGGGAGGGTTCAGCGAACCATTGCTGTGTACAAATCTGTTGTGCATGAGCTTTAGTTCGCTAACACCTTCCCTGTAGATATATAATCATGTCCACTCTAACTGAGGCTGACTCTGTTTTTCTTAACTTTGTTATCATGTACGTTAGTCATCGTTGCAACTCATTCACTAGTTTCTGTTTGATATGGATCAGATGTCTGGCAGCGACGTCGGCAGCGACGAAGAGGAGGAGGACGTCAAGACTCGCCAAGTGCTGCGGAGGCTGCAGGTCGGCCAGTACATCTCCTACTTCGCCAAGGAGGTGTACAGGTGCCCCTTCTGCACCAGGAGACTCGGCGCCACGGACTTCAACTGCCTCGTCACGCATGCTGAGAACATCAGCAACACCTTCCCCAACGTCGGCACGACGGTGAACGTCCACTCCTTCCGCGCCAAGCACAGGGCGCTCGGCATGCACCTCCGCAGCTTGCAGCGGGTGGAGATCTCCGCCGGGCGCATGCCTCCGCTCAAGCCCAAGGCTCCCAAGGGGAGCAAGAGCAACAAGTGGAGGCAGAGCCAGATGGGGTAGGCGGAGTCCTGGACGTGTGCTGCTGCTGCTGCCTCCTAGTTTGTTGTTGGGATCCCTTTGTTGTTAGCTAGGGATCCCTTGTTGTTATGTTAGTATGATGGTGCTGTGAAGAACCTGTTACTATGTTGGCTGCTGTGTATGCAGCCTATTATCTATCCATATTATCTAGGGATTATCTATCCCTAGTCTACTATATTTTGTTGGCCGTACTTAGTTTTCTTGATTTACTATGACTGTGAATTTATCGTACATTATCCTGGAGATTTGCTTCTAGATTTAACTACATACATATGGACCAGAGGGAGTACTAGATTTGCTGCCATATTGGGCAAACAACGAGGGCCAAAAGGCACAAATAATTGAAGAAAGTCAGAAATGCAAGCTTCTCTAGATTTTATACTAATTTGGTGAAAAGGACAGAGAGAAAGAGGGGAAAAAGGTGCACTTAATAATGCCAATTTTGGGCCGAGAGAGACAGAACCCAGCTCCTGCTCACGTGCAACCAAACGCTTCTCGTCCTGTCCCACGCGGTCCCTTTCTACCAGCCCCACGCGACGCGGGCCCACACGACGCGGCCCCACACGACGCGGCCCCACACGTGACAGAACGGTCAACTAAACGGGAATCCTGCCGTCTGAGCTGCTTCTGCGGGTTTCAGACAAACGTTTGGGTAAAACTGAGGAAAAACTAAGGAGCTGGGGAAAACTGAGTACAACTAAGGAACTGAGGGACGAAAATAGAACTTAATCTGGAAGGGATTCGGATGATAACCTGAAGGTGGATTATTTAGGCATAGATGCATGCTGGATAGCGGTCTATGTACTTTGTCGTAATGCCCTGATTAAATCACATAGTAATCATCATTGATATGTATTGAATCTTTATTTGTCAATTGCCCGCCTGTAATTTGTTCACCCAGCATGTTAGTTATCTTATTGGAGAGACACCACTAGTGAACTGTGGACCCCGGTCCATTCTTTTACATCTGAATACATTCTACTGCAATCATTGTTTTTTTTGTTCTTTGCAAACAAACACCATCTTCCACTCGATACGTTTAATCCTTTATTTTCAGCAAGCCGGTGAGATTGACAACCTCACTGTTACGTTGGGGCAAAGTACTTTGATTGTGTTGTGCAGGTTCCACGTTGGCGCCGGTTTCACTGGTGTTGCGCCGCACTACACACCTCCACCAACAACCTTCACGTGCTTCTTGGCTCCTACTGGTTCGATAACCTTGGTTTCATACTGAGGGAAACTTGCTTCTATACGCATCATACCTTCCACTTGGGGTTCCCAACGGACGTGTGCATCTACGCGTATCAATGAACTACTCACGCATCAATCCGGAGGCGGGCATGAGGATGTAGAGCCCCTCCGGTGATGATTCCCCTCTCCGGCAGGGTGCCGGAGGCGATCTCCTGAATCCCCCGAGATGGGATTGGCGGCGGCGGCGTCTCAGTAAGGTTTTCCGTATCGTGGCTCTCGGTACAGGGGTTTCGCGACGAAGGCTTTATGTAGGCGGAAGGGTAGGTCATGGGGCGACCCGAGGGGCCCAGACCATAGGGCCGCGCGGGGGGCCGCGCCGCCACGTGGTCTGCCACCTCGTGGCCCCACTTTGTTATCTCTTCGGTCTGGAAGCTTCGTGGAAAAATAGGACCTGGGCGTTGATTTTGTCCAATTCCGAGAATATTTCCTTTGTAGGATTTCTGAAACCAAAAACAGCAGAAAACAGCAACTAGCACTTTGGCATCTTGTTAATATGTTAGTGCCGGAAAATGAATAATAATGCTGTAAAGTATGTATAAAACATTCAAGTATTGTCATAAAAGTAGCATGGAACATAAGAAATTATAGATACGTTTGAGACGTATCAAGCATCCCCAAGCTTAGTTCCTCGCCCTCGAGTAGGTAAACGATAACACAAATAATTTCTAAAGTGACATGCTACCAACATAATCTTGATCAACATTATTGTAAAGCATATGAGATGAATGGAGTGATCTGAAGCAAAAGATTGCTAACAAAGATAATGACTAAACAAATGAATCATATAGCAAAACTTTTCATGAATAGTACTTTCAAACAAGTATCAATAAGACTTGCATAAGAGCTAACTCATAAGCAATAAATTCTTAGTAGAATAAATTGAAGCAACACAAAGGATGATTAAGTTTCAACAATTGCTTTCAACTTGTAACATGTATATCTCATGGATATTTGTCAACATAGAGTAATATAACAGGTGCAATAAGTAAACATGTAAGAATCAATGCACACAGTTAACACAAGTGTTTGCTTCTAAGATAGAAAGAAGTGGGTAAACTGACTCAACATAAAGTAAAAGAATGGCCCTTCGCAGAGGGAAGCATGGATTACTATTTTTGTGCTAGAGCTTTTGTTTTGAAAACATAGAAACAATTTTGTCAACGGTAGTAATAATTCATATGTGCTATGCATAATACTTCCTACAAGTTGCAAGTCTCATGCATAGAGTACTAATAGTGCTCGCACCTTGTCCTAATCAGCTCGGAAAACACGGATTATCATTGCATAACATATGTTTCAACCAAGTGTCACAAAGGGGTACCTCTATGCCGCCTGTACAAAGGTCTAAGGAGAAAGCACGCATTGGATTTCTCGCTTTTGATTATTCTCAACTTAGACATCCATACCGGGACAACATAGACAACATATAATGGACTCCTCTTTTAATGCTTAAGCATTCAACAACAAATAATATTCTCATAAGAGATTGAGGTTGTATGTCCAAACTGAAACTTCCACCATGATACATGGCTTTAGTTGGCTGCCCAATGTTCTTCTCTAACATATGCATACTCAAACCATTTGATCATGAAATCGCACTTACTTCAGACAAGACGAACATGCATAGCATCTCACATGATATCCAACAAAGGTAAAGTTGATGGCGTCCCCAGAAACATGGTTACCGCTCAACAAGCAACTTATAAGAACTAAGACACATAACTACATATTCATCACCACAATAGTTTTTAAGCTATTTGTCCCATGAGCTATATATTGCAAAGATAAAGGAATGAAATTTTAAAGGTAGCACTCAAGTAATTTACTTTGGAATGGCAGAAAAATACCACATAGTAGGTAGATATGGTGGACACAAATGGCATGGGTTTTGGCTCAAGGTGTTTGGATGCACGAGAAGCATTTCCTCTCAGTACAAAGTTTGGGCTAGCAAGGTTGTTTGAAGCAAACACAAGTATGAACAGGTACAACAAAACTTACACAAGAACATATTGCAAGCATTATAAGAATCTACACTGTCTTCCTTGTTGTTCAAACACTTTACCAGAAAATATCTAGACTTAGAGAGACCAATCATGCAAACCAAATTAAACAAGCTCTACAGTAGTTCTTCATTAATAGATTAAACTACATGATGCAAGAGCTTAAACATGATCTATGAGAGCTCAAACAATTGCCAAGTTACCAAACCATATGCAGCATTTTCCGATTCCAACCAAATAGCAATTTAACGAAGCAATTTTCAGCCTTCGCCATGAACATTAAAGCACAATTAAGAACACAAGTGTTCCATATGAAAAAGCGGAGCGTAATATCTCCAATATAAGGATGATGGGATCCAACTTTATTCAAACCAAAACGAAAATAAAAGCAAACCGACGCTCCAAGTAAAGAACATAAGATGTGATGGAATAAAAATATAGTTTCACTAGAAGTGACCTGATAAGTTGTCGATGAAGAAGGGGATGCCTTGGGCATCCCCAAGCTTAGATGCTTGAGTCTTCTTAAAATATTCAGGGATGAACCACCGGGGCATCCCAAGCTTAGACCTTTCACTCTTCTTGATCATAGTATATCATCCTCTTCTCTTGACCCTTGAAAACTTCCTCCACACCAAACTTCAAGCAAACTCATTAGAGGGTTAGTGCATAATCAAAAATTCACACATTAAGAGGTGACACAATCATTCTTAACACTTTTGGACATTGCACAAAGCTTCTGAAAGTTAATGGAACAAAGAAACTGATACGTCTCCAACGTATCGATAATTTCTTATGTTCCATGCTACTTTATTGAGGATACCTACATGTTTTATGCACATTATATGTCGTATTTATGCATTTTCTGGAACTAACCTATTAACAAGATGCCGAAGTGCCAGTTCCTGTTTTCTGCTGTTTTTGGTTTCAGAAATCCTAGTAACGAAATATTCTCGGAATTGGACGAAATCAACGCCCGGGTTCCTATTTTGCCCGGAAGCATCCGAACACCCGAGAGCCGCCGGAGGGGGCCTGTGGGCCCAGATGATAGGGTGGCGCGGCCAGGGCTGGGCCGCGCCCCTATGGTGTGGGCGCCCCTTCGACCCTCTGCGCCGCCTCTTCGCCTATATAAAGCCCCGCGAAAACCCTTACGGAGGAAGCCGGGATACGAAAAGTTCCGAGCCGCCGCCATCGCGAAGCCAAGATGGGGGACAGGAGTCTGTTCCGGCACCCTGGGAGCGGGGAAGTGCCCCGGAAGGCTTCTCCATCGACACCGCTGCCATCTCCACCGCCATCTTCATCACCGCTGCTGCTCCCATGAGGAGGGAGTAGTTCTCCATCGAGGCTCGGGGCTGTACCGGTAGCTATGTGGTTCATCTCTCTCCTATGTACTTCAATACAATAATCTCATGAGCTGCCTTACATGATTGAGATTCATATGATGATGCTTGTAATCTAGATGTCATTATGCTAGTCAAGTGGGTTTTACCTATGTGATCTCCGGAGACTCCTTGTCCCACGTGTGTAAAGGTGACAGTGTGTGCACCGTGTGGGTCTCTTAGGCTATATTTCACAGAATACTTATTCACTGTTGAATGGCATAGTGAGGTGCTTATTTATATCTCTTTATGATTGCAATGTGTTTGTATCACAATTTATCTATGTGCTACTCTAGCAAAGTTATTAAAGTAGTTCTATTCCTCCTGCACGTGTGTAAAGGTGACAGTGTGTGCACCGTGTTAGTACTTGGCGTAGGCTATGATTGTGATCTCTTGTAGATTATGAAGTTAACTATTGCTATGATGGTATTGATGTGATTTATTCCTCCTACATAAGCGTGAAGGTGACAGTGTGCATGCTATGTTAGTTCTTGGTGTAATTGTGTTGATCTATCTTGCACTCTAAGGTTACTTAAACATGAATATCGAATACTGTGGAGCTTGTTAACTCCGGCATTGAGGGTTCGTGTAATCCTACACAGTTAGTGGTGTCCATCATCCAACAAAAGAGTGTAGAGTATGCATTTATCTATTCTGTTATGTGATCAATGTTGAGAGTGTCCACTAGTGAAAGTCTAATCCCTAGGCCTTGTTCCTAAATACTGCTATCGCTGCTTGTTTACTGTTTTCTGCGTTACTACTGCTGCGTTACTACTGCTTGTTTACTTCCTACAATATTACTACCATCAACTGCACGCCAGCAGCTATTTTCTGGCGCCATACTACTGCTCATATTCATTCATACCACTTGTATTTCACTATCTCTTCGCCGAACTAGTGCACCTATTAGGTGTGTTGGGGACACAAGAGACTTCTTGCTTTGTGGTTGCAGGGTTGCTTGAGAGGGATATCTTTGACCTCTTCCTCCCTGAGTTCGATAAACCTTGGGTAATCCACTTAAGGGAAACTTGCTGCTGTTCTACAAACCTCTGCTCTTGGAGGCCCAACACTGTCTACAAGAATAGAAGCACCCGTAGACATCAAGCTATTTTCTGGCGCGTTGCCGGGGAGGAAAGGTAAAAGGTACTCACACTCCGGACCTCGGCTACTAAGCTATTTTCGGCGCCGTTGTAAGTACTCGAAGCTATTTCCTTTAGACTCTGCAATTGCGACATTTGGTTTCTTGTTTACACTAGTTAGGCATAATGGAAAACAACAAAAATATGAGAGATCTTTATGAACTTTATCTTGAATTAGGACATGATGTGTTTGAAGAAAGAATTAAGAAACCCATGGAACTTTATATGCATGCTAATGGGAATGTTATTACTATGAATGCTTTGAACACCATTGTTGCTAATGCTATGGAAAATTCTAAGCTTGGGGAAGCTGGTTTTGATGAGCATGATATTTTTAGTCCCCCAAGCATTGAGGAGAAAATTTACTTTGATGATACTTTGCCTCCCATTTATGATGATTATAATGATAGTAGTCTTTTGTTACCACCTGTTATGGAGGATGAATTTGATTATGATTACAATATACCTCCTATATTTGATAGCTACTTTGTTGAATTTGCTCCCACTACAACTAATAAAATTGATTATGCTTATGTTGGGAGTAGTAATTATTTTATGCATGAGACTCATGATAAGAATGCTTTATGTGATAGTTATATTGTTGAGTTTGCTCATGTTGCTACTGAAAGTTATTATGAGAGAGGAAAATATGGTTGTAAAAATTTTCATGTTACTAAAATGCCTCTCTATGTGCTGAAATTTTTGAAGCTACACTTGTTTTATCTTCCTATGCTTGTTACTTTGCTCTTCATGAACTTGTTTATTTACAAGATTCTTATGCATAGGAAGCATGTTAGACTTAAATGTGTTTTGAATTTGCTTCTTGATGTTCTCTTTTGCTTCATTGTCTATTTTCATGAGAGCATCATTAAAACTGCTGAGCCCATCTTAATGGCTATAAAGAAAGAACTTCTTGGGAGATAACCCATGTGTTATTTTGCTACAGTACTTTGTTTTATATTTGTGTCTTGGAAGTTGTTTACTACTGTAGCAACCTCTCCTTATCATGTTTTTGTGCCAAGTAAAGTTTCTATGTCAAAGTTGATGTTATATTTGGGATCGCTGCAGAAACAGCATTGCTGTCTGTCACGAATCTGGGCACATCTGTAGGAAATTCGAAAAAATCTGCCAATTTACGAGCGTGATACTCAGATATGTACGCAACTTTCATTAGTTTTGAGTTTTTCCATTTGAGCAAGTCTGGTGCCACTTTAAATTCGTCTTTACGGACTGTTCTGTTTTTGACAGATTCTGCCTTTTATTTCGCATTGCCTCTTTTGCTATGTTGGATTCATTTCTTTGATCCATTAATGTCTAGTAGCTTTATGCAATGTCCAGAAGTGTTGAGAATGATTGTGTCACCTCTGAACATGTGAATTTTTGATTATGCACTAACCCTCTAATGAGTTTGCTTGAAGTTTGGTGTGAAGGAAGTTTTCAAGGGTCAATAGAAGAGGGTGATATAATGTGATCGAGAAGAGTGAAAGGTCTAAGCTTGGGGATGCCCCGGTGGTTCATCCCTGCATATTTTAAGAAGACTCAAGCATCTAAGCTTGGGGATGCCCAAGGCATCCCCTTCTTCATCGACAACTTATCAGGTTTCTTCTAGTGAAACTATATTTTTATTCGGTCACATCTTATGTACTTTACTTGGAGCGTCTGTGTGCTTTTATTTTTGTTTTTGTTTTGTTATCTTAGTTCTCTGAATAAGTTCATCCTTGTGTGGGAGAGAGACACGCTCCGCTGGTTCGTATGAACACATGTGTTCTTAGCTCATAATATTCATGGCGAAGTTTCCTCTTCGTTAAATTGTTATATGGTTGGAATTGGAAAATGCTACATGTAGTAATTGGTAAAATGTCTTGGATAATGTGATACTTGGCAATTGTTGTGCTCATGTTTAAGCTCTTTCATCATATACTTTGCACCCATTAATGAAGAAATACATAGAGCTTGCTAAAATTTGGTTTGCATAATTGGTCTCTCTAAGGTCTAGATAATTTCTAGTATTGAGTTTTGAACAACAAGGAAGACGGTGTAAAGTCTTATAATGTTTACAATATGTCTTTTATGTGAGTTTTGCTGCACCGGTTCATCCTTGTGTTTGTTTCAAATAAACCTTGCTAGCCTAAACCTTGTATCGAGAGGGAATACTTCTCATGCATCCAAATCCTTGAGCCAACCACTATGCCATTTGTGTCCACCATACCTACCTACTACATGGTATTTTTCCGCCATTCCAAAGTAAATTGCTTGAGTGCTACCTTTAAACAATTCAAAAGTTATTACCTCTTATTTGTGTCAATGTTTTATAGCTCATGAGGAAGTATGTGGTGTTTATCTTTCAATCTTGTTGGGCAACTTTCACCAATGGACTAGTGGCTTCATCCGCTTATCCAATAATTTTGCAAAAAGAGCTGGCAATGGGATTCCCAGTCCCAAATTAATTAACAAAAATAGACACTCCTCCATGGTATGTGATTGTTGGACGGCACCCGAAGGATTCGGTTAGCCATGGCTTGAGAAAGCAAAGGTGGGGAGGAGTGTCATCATAATAAAACTAAAATAAAAAGGCACTCCTTCATGGTATGAGATTGTTGGCAGGCACCCGAGGATTCGGTTAGCCATGGTTTGTGAAAGAAAGGTTGGAAGGAGTGCCACCCAAAAATAAAATAAAATGGGAGCCGCTCTTTGAAGGTTTGTCTGGCAAGGGGGTTAGAGTACCGCTACCATTCGTTGACAACAACAAACACCTCTCAAAACTTTATTTTTATGCTCTCTTTATGTTTTCAAAATAAAAGCTCTAGCACAAATATAGCAATCGATGCTTCCCTCGTCGAAGGGCCATTCTTCTACTTTTATGTTGAGTCAGTTCACCTATCTCTCTCCACCTCAAGAAGCAAACACTTGTGTGAACTGTGCATTGATTCCTACATACTTGCATATTGCACTTATTATATTACTTTGCATTGACAACTATCCATGAGATATACATGTTACAAGTTGAAAGCAACCGCTGAAACTTAATCTTCCATTGTGTTGCTTCAATACCTCTACTTTGAATTATTGCTTTATGAGTTAACTCTTATGCAAGACTTATTGATGCTTGTCTTGAAGTACTATTCATGAAAAGTCTTTGCTTTATGATTCATTTGTTTACTCATGTCATTACCATTGTTTTGATCGCTGCATTCATCTCATATGCTTACAATAGTATGATCAAGGTTATGATGGCATGTCACTTAAGAAATTATCTTTGTTATCGTTTTACCTGCTCGGGACGAGCAGAACTAAGCTTGGGGATGCTGATACGTCTCCAACGTATCGATAATTTCTTATGTTCCATGCTACTTTATTGAGGATACCTACATGTTTTTTGCACATTATATGTCGTATTTATGCATTTTCTGGAACTAACCTATTAACAAGATGCCGCCAGTTCCTGTTTTCTGCTGTTTTTGGTTTCAGAAATCCTAGTAACGAAATATTCTCGGAATTGGACGAAATCAACGCCCTGGTTCCTATTTTGCCCGGAAGCATCCGAACACCAGAGGCGCGGAGGGGCCGTGGGCCCAGATGATAGGGTGGCGCGGCCGGGCCTGGCCGCGCCCCTATGGTGTGGGCGCCCTTCGACCCTCCTGCGCCGCCTCTTCGCCTATATAAAGCCCTGCATCGAAACCCTTACGGAGGAAGCCAGGATACGAGAAAAGTTCCAGAGCCGCCGCCATCGTGAAGCCAAGATCTGGGGACAGTCTCTGTTCCGGCACCCTGCCGGACGGGGAAGTGCCCCCGGAAGGCTTCTCCATCGACACCGCTGCCATCTCCACCGCCATCTTCATCACCGCTGCTGCTCCCATGAGGAGGGAGTAGTTCTCCATCGAGGCTCGGGGCTGTACCGGTAGCTATGTGGTTCATCTCTCTCCTATGTACTTCAATACAATAATCTCATGAGCTGCCTTACATGATTGAGATTCATATGATGATGCTTGTAATCTAGATGTCATTATGCTAGTCAAGTGGGTTTTACCTATGTGATCTCCGGAGACTCCTTGTCCCACGTGTGTAAAGGTGACAGTGTGTGCACCGTGTGGGTCTCTTAGGCTATATTTCACAGAATACTTATTCACTGTTGAATGGCATAGTGAGGTGCTTATTTATATCTCTTTATGATTGCAATGTGTTTGTATCACAATTTATCTATGTGCTACTCTAGCAAAGTTATTAAAGTAGTTCTATTCCTCCTGCACGTGTGTAAAGGTGACAGTGTGTGCACCGTGTTAGTACTTGGCGTAGGCTATGATTGTGATCTCTTGTAGATTATGAAGTTAACTATTGCTATGATGGTATTGATGTGATTTATTCCTCCTACATAAGCGTGAAGGTGACAGTGTGCATGCTATGTTAGTTCTTGGTGTAATTGTGTTGATCTATCTTGCACTCTAAGGTTACTTAAACATGAATATCGAATACTGTGGAGCTTGTTAACTCCGGCATTGAGGGTTCGTGTAATCCTACACAGTTAGTGGTGTCCATCATCCAACAAAAGAGTGTAGAGTATGCATTTATCTATTCTGTTATGTGATCAATGTTGAGAGTGTCCACTAGTGAAAGTCTAATCCCTAGGCCTTGTTCCTAAATACTGCTATCGCTGCTTGTTTACTGTTTTTGCGTTACTACTGCTGCGTTACTACTGCTTGTTTACTTCCTACAATATTACTACCATCAACTGCACGCCAGTAAGCTATTTTCTGGCGCCATACTACTGCTCATATTCATTCATACCACTTGTATTTCACTATCTCTTCGCCGAACTAGTGCACCTATTAGGTGTGTTGGGGACACAAGAGACTTCTTGCTTTGTGGTTGCAGGGTTGCTTGAGAGGGATATCTTTGACCTCTTCCTCCCTGAGTTCGATAAACCTTGGGTAATCCACTTAAGGGAAACTTGCTGCTGTTCTACAAACCTCTGCTCTTGGAGGCCCAACACTGTCTACAAGAATAGAAGCACCCGTAGACATCAGAAACTCATTCAACATAGCAAAAGCGGCAATGCGAAATAAAAGACAGAATCTGTCAAAAACAGAACAGTCCGTAAAGACGAATTTTGCAGGGGCACTTAACTTGCTCAAACGGAAAAACTCAAAACTAATGAAAGTTGCGTACATATCAGAGGATCACGCTCGTAAATTTTTAGTTTTTTTTTGATTTTTTTACAGAGAGCTCTTAATTGTGAGACAGCAATGTGTTTCTCGCAGCAATCCAAATCTAGCATCAACTTTAACATAGAAACTTTACTTGGCACAAAAACATGATAAGGAGAGGTTGCTACAGTAGTAAACAACTTCCAAGACTCAACAATACAGTAAATAAAATAAAACATGGGTTATCTCCCAAGAAGTGCTTTTCTTTAACGCCTTTCAGCTAGGCGCAGAAAGTGCAAATCAAGTAACATCAAGAGAAGAAGCATCAACATCATAACTTGTTCTAATAATAGAATCAAAAGGCAACTTCATTCTCTTTCTAGGGAAGTGTTCCATACCTTTCTTGAGAGGAAATTGATACTTAATATTACCTTCCTTCATATCAATAACAACACCAACAGTTCGAAGAAAAGGTCTTCCCAACACAATAGGACAAGATGCATTGCATTCAATATCCAAGACAACAAAATCAACGGGGACAAGGTTATTGTTAACCGTAATACGCACATTATCAATCCTCCCCAAAGGTTTCTTTTTAACATTATCGGCAAGATTAACATCCAAATAACAATTCTTCAATGGTGGCAAGTCAAGCATATCATAAATCTTCTTAGGCATAACAGAAATACTTGCACCAAGATCACATAAAGCATTACATTCAAAATCATTGAATTTCATCTTAATGATGGGCTCCCAACCATCTTCTAACTTCCTAGGAATAGAAGCTTCAACACTACAAGAAAAGTTCTGATAGACAACGTCCCAAAATCGTCAACTAAGGGGCATTTTTCGTCGCCTATGGGCCTAACCCGACGATATGGGTTCCGTTGTCGAAACTGCGTCAGGCAAAGTCCAACGACGATTTTTTCGGTCCGTCGCGCTTGGGTGCCCTTCCGCCACGGAAAATCGGACCGTTGCGGAAGTGTTTTCGGGAGCCCGTTGACTGCGACGTCATGCAACCGACACGTGGCAGACGCCGTTAACTGCCCGTTAACGGCGTTACCACTGAAACCCCGTGGTAGATGGTAGGCCCACACGAGGCCTGCCACGTCTTAAGCGGGCCAGATGACATAGTTTGACCGGTCAACTATATAGCTGGGCTGGTCCATTAGTTACGTGGGCCGGGCCTAACCTCAAGGTTGACTGGTCAAAACTTAAATGGGCCGACCCATTTAACATGTGGGGTCCACCTTACAGCAGGCGGCCCAAGAAGCAAGTGGGCCAAAAACACAGTGGGTCCCACTTTCTGTTAAAAGGCCCATTTAGTGTGTGGGGTCCACCGTATAGCAAGTGGGCCGCCCAACAAGCTAGTGGGCGGGCCAAAAACACAGTGGGTCCCACTTTCCGTTAAAGGATCGGCCCGTTTAGTTTGTGGGGTCCACCATATAGCAAGTGGCCGGCCCAACAAAATAGTGGGCGGGCCAAAAACACGTGGGTCCCACTTTCTTAAGGGCCGGCCCATTTAGTATGTGGGGCCCACCATATAGCAGTGGGTGGCCCACCAAGATAGTGGCGGGCCAAAAACACAGGTGGGTCCCACATTCTGTTAATGGGCGCCCATTTGGTATGTGGGGTCCACCATATAGAAAGTGGGCCGGCCCAACAAGATAGTGGGCGGGCCAAAACACAGTGGGTCCCACCTTCCTATTAAAGGGCGGCCCTTTTGGTGTGGGGTCCACCATATAGAAAGTGGGCCGGCCCAACAAGATAGTGGGCGGGCCAAAAACACAGGTGGGTCCCACCTTCCTATTAAAGGGGCCCATTTACCATGTGGGACCACCATAGAGCAAGTGGGTGGCCCAATAAGCATGTGGAGCCCATTATCGTGTAACCGGGCCGGCCTACTAAGAAGTGGGCCGGCCCAAAATGAAAGTGGGTCCCACACTACTGTAAGTGGGCCGGCCCAATCTGTTGTAGGGCCCTACTTGTTTGACTAGTCAACTTGCATTAAATTTCATGAGCCTAAAATCTGATTTCAATGATACACACAAGTACATACACAAATAAAACAAATAGGAAAATTACAAGGCAATTAATGTGCCCAAATAAAAAAATTACATAGAATCATTGAGGACTTCTATTAGCATCATCAATAACACGTTGACATTTGGCAATCGCCTTGATTGAATCTTGTGTACTCTTTGTCAACATATCAGCTACAGATCTTAAAGCAGCAATACCATGTCTTTTATAAAGTACAGCCTTGAGATATTTACTGTCTGATGAAAGAAATGGTCTAGGTTGACGGCTATGAGAAGATGCATCAGAAGAAAGATCAGAACTTTTTGTGGGCCTCACTGGTAATGAAGATTGCTTCATCACAACTGCATTCTGATAATAATGCAAAAAGAGTTAAACGATGAACTATGCAAACATTTATTATGCAATGTAGATATAAGATAATAACAAGTTGCATAAATAAGACATGTATGGAACTTGTACTAAGCACAAACTTACATCATAATGTTGCACAGGGTCGCTACAGATCCTTTTTTGGCGACTATCTTCTAATGATGACTGCTTCATTAAAACTGCATTCTGGTAACATTGTAAACATAGTTACAACAATTAACTATTCAAACATGTATTACGCAATGTAGAGATCAGATAACAGCATGTAGCAGAAATAAGCACAAGATAAGATAAGATGCATGTACTAAGCACATACTGGCTCACTGCAGGTCCTTCTCTTGCGTGCACTAGTCGTGGTCAACATGCCTATCATTTTAGGTTCAGCCATCAAGTGAAATGCTAATCCTCCTGCTCCATTGTCCTTAATCTGTGTTTAGATATCACATTTAAGACCAAGTCAGCTGGTTTCAAATAACAAAAAACTTGAGCTGCCAAATGAATAAGCCAATATTTACCAGATATCAGATTAAAACCAACTAGATGTTGCTTTGCATGAGATACGAATTTCAGACATTCAGATTTAGAGTAGGGTAATGCCAAGGTTTTACACATAAAGTAAACTGGCATTAAGAATGACCAAATGTCAGGTTCAAATCACCCTCGAAGTTTCTCCAAGACAAGCATATCAAATAGGCAGAAACATAGTAAAGCATGAATGGCATTGCTATGGCAGGGTTCCAAGTGTTAATCTCTTGCATAAGGAACAATGCATATAGGTTATAGATAATAACGGAAGTAAACTGCCAAAATTACCAACCACGAACTCAGATTCCAACCTTACCTAGCGTCCCCGCTGTTAATGTTGGATGTTCTAATAAGTGGTTCGCATGATCAATCCCTAGGAAAAATAACATTGACAAGTCAGTCTACGATAATACAAAGACCAGACATGCACGCAGCAATAACTATATAAGCTAAAGACGAGGTATAAGAGCAAGCAGATTGGAAATGCACATAGCATGATTATAAAAGCAGTGTGAGAATAGCAGACACGAGAAAACAGCTAGCGGTGAGCTAATGACGTGGTATAAGAACAAGCAGATTGGAAATGCCCATAGCACGACTATAAAAGCAGTGCGACAATAGCATGCAGTACAAAAACAGTTGGCAGCAAATGAATGGGTACAAGGCTATAAATATGTGGATGCACACAGGTGTCAGTAGAATGAACAGGATGGTAGCGACCGGATAATGCTTTTGTACTGTACAATATTTAAACAAACTTCATGCGAAGCAACACATCAAGAAAGTTAACGGCATATGAGATCTGCAAATAACTACACAAAACATGGCTAAAGAAACACCGCGATCTAACGGGCCAGCGTACTAACCAAGCTGCGGCGGGGTGGACGGGGGCGGCAACTTGCATTCCAGCGGCGGCGAACGCGGGAGACGATGAATCGACCCTGTTTCAGTAGAAGCGGGCGTTAGTGAAGCAGATCTGGTTGGCTGGCAAGGTATTCGGTGAAGTTGATACAGCCGCTGCGGCGAGGTAGTCGGTGGCGAGGTCGGCGGTGAAGCAGATCCGTCGGTGGCGAGGTCGGCGGTGAAGCAGATCCGTCGGTGGCGAGGTCGGCGGTGAAGCAGATCCGTCGGTGACGAGGGCGGCGGGGGAGCGGATCAGGTGGGTGGACAGCCAACACGATCAAGGCTACGCTGTGGAGGAGTATGCCGGCGGCGAAGCAGATCTAGTACTGTAGAGAGTCAGAGCTTTGGCGTGTGAGAGTATTTTTGAGCTAATGGGGCGAATGGTTGGTGGGTGGGTGTGGGCCTGTGGGGAGGGTTCGGGATCTAGGCAAGATATTTCATTGTTACCGAATGAGCCCTCCATGGTCGGTGGGTTGTAGCTTCCGGACCAGGGTTAAAAGGGTAAAACTGGTCACGGGATTTTCGAATGGATGCGGCGGGATGATTTGGCGCGCGGCCGAAATTTTCAGTTTCAAGCTACGAGCAGAACGACAAAAATAATGTTCTTCCCCAGGGAGCTCTCATTTCTTCCTCTTCTCTTTCTCTCTCGAGTCTCTCCCACTCCCCCGGCTCCTCTCCCCCTTCTCTCCGGCGGCCTCGCCGGCCGGAGACGAGGCCGACTTCTCTCTGTATATTGTACACCCTCCGAACTAAATTAATTGATTCAACTTTCCTTAGACGTGTATGTATCTAGAGTAAAAACATGTGTGGATACATCCATATTTAGATAAGCAAAGTTGAGTCAGCTAATTTGGATCCGAGGGAGTTAGTGTTGTTGTAAGCTTAGATCCAGTGTTTCCCATGAGCAGAATGGCGCAATGGAGTCGGGGATCTCGTCATCGGCTTCAGATCTGGCCTATGGTGAATCTGGCGGATCTTGCCGGCCAAACCCCGATCTGGTGCCATCAATGTGATGGCGCTAACGGTGAGGCTTGCTTTGGTCAGTGCTTCAGATCTGGCCAATGGGGAAGTCAAGCTGCTAAAGTTCACAAGCTCGGGGCATACGACGGCGTCATCCGTCTTGCCCGTGCACATCTTGGACTTTCAGCGGCCCTTCTCAGAGCCAATATGCCGTTGCTGAGGCCCTTCTTCTCCTTCGTCCTGGCGACTACCGGCGACACCGTCCCAAGTGGTGCGTCCCCGGCGACGGAGTTGCTGGAAAGGATGCGGAGCAGAGATCTGATGTGCGGTCGAGAAGGACTCGATTGATTTTCTTCTATATGTTTTGGGGTCCTTTTTGTAAAGTTGCAGGTTCTATTAGTTATTGTCTAGTACTTTTGGTCCTCTATGTAATTTTTTGGACTAGTTTCCATTGGCACTGATAAACTTGAATTTTGACAAGTTCACGGGGAAAAAAATTCCTTTGCACATATGGCCTATCATGTATAAACATTCTTGAGATTTAAACTATATGTAATGTGCCATGCATTAACCCTAAACCATATATATGTAACTAACCCTAGCTGATCAAACCCTACTTAATTAAAACAAATAACCCTAAACTATACGCATGCACTTTATGCGCAAAGGCGCGGGTGCCTCTAATAATGTGTGTGCGCACTCGATCGATGATCCCTAAACCTTATACAACCCTGAAACCCTAATCCCTAATCCCTAAACCCTAAACACCCTAAACACTAAACCCTAGACCCTAAACCCTAACCCTAACCCTAAACCCTAATTAAACCCTATATATAGGCCAACGACACTTAATTGTGCATCAAGCAGGCCAGGGGTGCCTCGCGGTCCTCTAATTAAATTAAATGTGCCATGCATTAACCCTAAACCATATATATGTAACTAACCATAGCTAATCAACCCTACTTAATGAAAACACATAACCCTAAACTATACTAGCTATAACCCGATCTAATAAAAACATGCTCTATATATAGCAGCTAGCTAGCAAACCGTAGATTAACACCAATTAATATATACATGGCCTATATCGATCATGTTGTATAACATATCCCTGAGATTCATTAATTAATTATATAATTATCGTGATAAATTAATTAACTTTAATTTTGACAAGTTCTCTCGAATGAAAACACATTTGATTAAGTTGCCTCATAATATATATATAATTAGTGTGCATGCATGGCCTACCATGCATTCGTGCATATATTTTAATGTATATTTGAACATATTCTTGGGGATTTCAATCTCTCTCTCTCGATCATCTATATATCGTTGGTGGCCAAAAACACACATATATATATGCATGCAATTTATGCGTAAAGGCGCGGGTGCCTCTAATAATGTGTGTGCGCACTCGATCGATGATCCCTAAACCTTAAACAACCCTAAAACCTTAAATCCCTAATCCCTAAACCCTAAACACCCTAAACACTAAACCCTAAACCCTAGACCCTAAACCTAACCCTAACCCTAAACCCTAGCTAATCCTAAACCCCAATTAAACCCTATGTATAGGCCAACGACACTTAATTGTGCATCGATCGAGCGGGTCATGGGTGCCTCGCGATCCTCTAATAAAATTAAATGTGCCATGCATTAACCCTAAACCATATATATGTAACTAACCCTAGCTAATCAACCCTACTTAATTAAAACACATAACCCTAAACTATACTAGCTAGCTATAACCCGATCTAATAAAAACATGCTCTATATATAGCAGCTAGCTAGCAAACCGTAGATTAACACCAATTAAAATATACATGGCCTATATCGATCATGTTGTATAACATATCCCTGAGATTCATTAATTAATTATATAATTATCGTGATAAATTAATTAACTTGAACTTTGACAAGTTCTCTCGAATGAAAACACATTTGATTAAGTTGCCTCATAATATATATATAATTAGTGTGCATGCATGGCCTACAATGCATTCGTGCATATATTTTAATGTATATTTGAACATATTCTTGGGGATTTCAATCTCTCTCTCTCTCTCTCTCTCTCTCTCTCTCGATCATCTATATATCGTTGGTGGCCCAAAAAACACACATATATATGCATGCAATTTATGCGTAAAGGCGCGGGTGCCTCTAATAATGTGTGTGCGCACTCGATCGATGATCCCTAAACCTTAAACAACCCTAAAACCTTAAATCCCTAATCCCTAAACCCTAAACACCCTAAACACTAAACCCTAAACCCTAGACCCTAAACGTACCCTAACCCTAACCCTAACCCTAACCCTAAACCCTAGCTAATCCTAAACCCCAATTAAACCCTATGTATAGGCCAACGACACTTAATTGTGCATCGATCGAGCGGGTCATGGGTGCCTCGTGATCCTCTAATAAAATTAAATGTGCCATGCATTAACCCTAAACCATATATATGTAACTAACCCTAGCTAATCAACCCTACTTAATTAAAACACATAACCCTAAACTATACTAGCTAGCTATAACCCGATCTAATAAAAACATGCTCTATATATAGCAGCTAGCTAGCAAACCGTAGATTAACACCAATTAAAATATACATGGCCTATATCGATCATGTTGTATAACATATCCCTGAGATTCATTAATTAATTATATAATTATCGTGATAAATTAATTAACTTGAACTTTGACAAGTTCTCTCGAATGAAAACACATTTGATTAAGTTGCCTCATAATATATATATAATTAGTGTGCATGCATGGCCTAGAATGCATTCGTGCATATATTTTAATGTATATTTGAACATATTCTTGGGGATTTCAATCTCTCTCTCTCTCGATCATCTATATATCGTTGGTGGCCCAAAAAAACACACATATATACGCATGATGCGTAAAGGCGCGGGTGCCTCTAATAATGTGTGTGCGCACTCGATCGATGATCCCTAAACCTTAAACAACCCTAAAACCCCTAAATCCCTAATCCCTAAACCCTAAACACCCTAAACACTAAACCCTAAACCCTAAACCCTAACCCTAACCCTCTACCCTAGCTAACCCTAAACCCTAATTAAACCCTATGTATAGGCCAACGTCACTTAATTGTGCATCGAGCAGCCCAGGGGTGCCTCGCGGTCCTCTAATTAAATTAATTGTGCCATGCATTAACCCTAAACCATATATATGTAACTAACCCTAGCTAATTAACCCTACTTAATTAAAACACATAACCCTAAACTATACTAGATATAACCCGATCTAATAAAAACATGCTCTATATATAGCAGCTAGCTAGCAAACCGTAGATTAACACCAATTAAAATATACATGGCCTATATATATCGATCATGTTGTATAACATATCCCTCAGATTCATTAATTAATTATATAATTATCGTGATAAATTAATTAACTTGAATTTTGACAAGTTCTCTCGAATGAAAACACATTTGATTAAGTTGCCTCATAATATATATATAATTAATTAGTGTACATGCATGGCCTACCATGCATTCGTGCATATATTTTAATGTATATTTGAACATATTCTTAGGGATTTCAATCTCTCTCTCGATCATCAATATATCGTTGGTGGCCAAAAAACACACACATATATATATACGCATGCAATTTATGCGTAAAGGCGCGGGTGCCTCTAATAATGTGTGTGCGCACTCGATCGATGATCCCTAAACCTTAAACAACCCTAAAACCTTAAATCCCTAATCCCTAATCCCTAAACCCTAAACACCCTAAACACTAAACCCTAAACCCTAGACCCTAACCCTAACCCTAACCTAACCCTAAACCCTAATTAAACCCTATGTATAGGCCAACGACACTTAATTGTGTGCATCGAGCAGGCCAGGGGTGCCTCGCGGTCCTCTAATTAAATTAAATGTGACATGCATTAACCCTAAACCATATATATGTAACTAACCCTAGCTAATCAACCCTACTTAATTAAAACACATAACCCTAAACTATACTAGATATAACCCGATATAATAAAAGCATGCTCTATATATAACAGCTAGCTAGCAAACCGTAGATTAACACCAATTAAAATATACATGGCCTATTATATCGATCATGTTGTATAACATATCCCTCAGATTCATTAATTAATTATATAATTATCTTGATAAATTAATTAACTTTAATTTTGACAAGTTCTCTCGAATGAAAACGCGGGTGCCTCTAATAATGTGTGTGCGCACTCGATCGATGATCCCTAAACCTTAAACGTACAACCCTAAAACCCTAAATTAATTATCGATCTCCCTGTGATTCATTAATTAATTATATATATAATTATCGATGATAAATTAATTAACTTGAATTTTGACAAGTTCTCTCGTATGAAAACACATTTGATCAAGTTGCCTAGCTCATAATATATATATATAATTAGTGTGCATGCATGGCCTACCATGCATTCGTGCATATATTTTGATATATATATATTTGAACATGCATATTCTTGGGGATTTCAATCTCTCTCTCTCGATCATCTATATATCGTTGTTGGTGGCAAAAAAATACACATATATATACGCATGCACTTTATGCGCAAGGCGCGCGGGTGCCTCTAATAATGTGTGTGCGCACTCGATCGATGATCCCTAAACCTTAAACAACCCTAAAACCCTAATCCCTAATCCCCTAAACCCTAAACACCCTAAACACACTAAACCCTAGACCCTAAACACCCTAAACACTAAACCCTAAACCCTAGACCCTAAACACCGTAAACATTAAACCCTAAACCCTAAACACCCTAAACACTAATTAAACCCTAAACCCTAGACCCTAAACACTAAACCCTAAACCCTAGACCCTAAACACCGTAAACACTAAACCCTAAACCCTAAACACCCTAAACACTAATTAAACCCTAAACCATAGACCCTAAACACTAGACCCTAAACCATAGACCCTAAACACTAAACCCTAAACCCTAAACACCCTAAACACTAATTAAACCCTAAACCATAGACCCTAAACACTAGACCCTAAACCCTAGACCCTAAACACCCTAAACACTAAACCCTAGACCCTCTAAACCGTAAACACTAAACCCTAAACCCTAGACCCTAGCTAAACACCCAAAACACTAAACCCTAAACCCAGCTAGCTAACCCTAAACCCTAATTAAACCCTATATATATAGGCCAACGACACTTAATTGTGCATCAAGCAGGCCAGGGGTGCCTCGCGGTCCTCTAGTTAAATTAAATGTGCCATGCATTAACCCTAAACCATATATATATAACTAACCCTAGCTAATCAAACCCTAGTTAATTAAAACACATAACCCTAAACTATACTAGCTATAACCCGATCTAATAAAAACATGCTCTATATATAGCATGCAGCTAGCTAGCAAATTAAACGGTAGATTAAAACCAATTAATATATACATGGCCTATATCGATCATATGTTGTATAACATCTCCCTGAGATTCATTAATTAATTATATAATTATCGATGATAAATTAATTAACTTGAATTTTGACAAGTTCTCTCGAATGAAAACACATTTGATTAAGTTTCCTCATAATATATATATAATTAGTGTGCATGCATGGCCTACCATGCATGCATTCGTGCATATATTTTAATATATATTTGAACATATTCTTGGGGGATTTCAATCTCTCTCTCTCGATCATCTATATGTCGTTGGTGGCCAAAAAACACACACATATACGCATGCACTTTATGCGCAAAGGCGCGTGTGCCTCTAATAATGTGTGTGTGCGCACTCGATCGATGATCCCTAAACCTTAAACCCTAAATAAACCCTAATCCCTAATCCCTAAACCCTAAACACCATAAACATTAAACCCTAAACCCTAGACCCTAAACCCTAACCTCCTAACCCTAAACCCTAAACCCTAATTAAACCCTATATATAGGCCAATGACACTTAATTGTGCATCAAGCAGGCCAGGGGTGCCTCGCGGTCCTCTAATTAAATTAAATGTGCCATGCATATATATGTGTTTAATTTGGGGATTTCAATCGCTCTCTCGTATGTAGCTCTCTCTACCTCTCTCTCTTTCTCTGTCTCTCTCTCTCTCTCTCTCGTTGGTGGCCAACAACACACACATGCACTTTGTGCGCAAAGGCATGCGCCTCTAATAATGTGTGCGCAGTCGATCGATCTAGTTTTGATTAATCATAGCACACAAATAAAGAAGTTGTATTTGAATCCACACAACCTAATCTAAAACACATAACCCCTAACATGGCCTAATTAATTAACCCTTCTCGATCTCTACCTAATTAGTGGAAATTGCACAAAATCAAAAGGGGTCCCTCACTAATTATGCATATCTGCTAGATTGTGATAAACTTTTGCCACATATATATTTGGTGGATGGGTGCATCTTGGCATGTAAACAATTAGTGTTTGCAAATGGCGTTGTCAAAATTTATGTACAAATGATTTCTTTCCATCCAAAGTGCATAAAATGGGAGTTTTAATGAAGAAAGTACAAATAAAACAGCTCAACATGCTTCCACACCCCGATTTTCACACGAAGTAGAGCATATTTAAAGGATAATTCCAGAGTTTTACTATTTTTCAAGCAACTTTGCTAATTTTCCCCCACTCACATGACTTTATGTCGATTTAACGAAAATATGGCGAATTTAAACTACATGGGCGGGATAGTTTGAATTGTGCGCGCGGCAAAGGGAACCGCCTATTCCTCAACCTTGTGCACGGCAAATTACACACGCAACTCCATTAAACGCCACCTACCGACCTTAATTATCACCCCGGCGGCCCGGCCGCATGACCCCCCACCCACCCGTACACAACTTATCCCCGTCCGTGCGAAGAGCTTCCCCTCCCCGTCCCGTCCGTGCGAAGAAGAAGCTTCCCCTCCCCGTCGTTCTTCTCGAGACGCACCGGCGGTCAAGTTGATCCACGGTAGGGCTGCTATCTCTAGCTCAATCATGTATCGGGCAAGACAGCCTAACGATTTATATTTTCTTGATGCTGCTAAAAAAATTCGTCAGTATGCTCGAACTAATTGGCACTTTATAGTTTTCCGCTCGATTTGTCATCGATCAATTTGTTCATTTGCGTGGGCATATAGAGTCAGTTCTGCACTCGATCCGTTAATTTGCTGAAATGCCATGGCAGAGTTTTGTACACGATCTGTTTGCTAAAATGTCGATGGGCATTTTTTGTTTTGTACTCGACATGATTGCTGAAATGCATAATCATGTAGTATAGTTTTGTACTCGATGGATATACATTTCCTACTTCGCCTTAAATTAATCACCAACCACTGTATCTCATAATTAAACAGATGGACAGAACTTGGATACTGCATGGACACTTATGTTCCCCTTCATATATAAATGGTGTTCAACCCTTTATGGGGTTTATTAGAGCTCATGATGGTCACAACCTGGACGTGTATTGCCCGCGCTGCACATGTATGAATGGTGAGAAGAGGCCTCACCCTGTAGTGGCAGATCATTTACACATTTTTGGGATGGACCGCACATATGTTAGGCGGGTTTAGCATGGTGAACCATATAATGATCCTTTAGCAGGAGAAGCAGATCTTGCTCACACTGTATGTGTGCTGGCATATGTAGTTAATTATTTATATTGATGCTGCCGCTGTTTCAATCAATAGTTTGCATTGCTGTGCAAGGTTCTGTACTCAAATTTAACTTGTTGCAGATGGATGGACGGGAAGGAGAGAAAAAGCGCTTGCTTCAGGAAACGGGTTTCAGCTCTGGGACATGTGCTGTGCCAGATGAGAAGGTAAATATGTAAAACGACATTTGTTCAGGTTGCATCCCTTAGATGTTTGTCTAATCGGTTGATGTACTAATTGCAGAAGCATAGAGTTAAAGAGGTCTCTCAGTTTGATGGGAGATTTGAAGATGAATCTCAGTTTGATGCACCTGTGGATGGTACTGATGACGAGCCTTTCATAGACGAAGGTCCTGCACCTGAGATTATCCAGCCTACAGAAGGAGGCCGTGGACCGAGTACACAGCTTTGCGTTGAAGTGGATGCACGCCCGGAGATCATCACGGGCGTCCGGGTAGTCTCAAGACCACCCAGCCCTGATGCACCTGTGGATGGTACTGATGACGAGCCTCTCATAGACGAAGGTCCTGCACCTGAGATTATCCAGCCTACAGAAGGAGGCCGTGGACCGAGTACACAGCTTTGCGTTGAAGAGGATGCACACCCGGAGATCATCAGGGGCGTCCCGGTAGTCTCAGGACCACCCAGCCCTGATGCAAAATGTTGAGCTACTTTATGATTCGTACTCTTATGTTCTGGTGCTGTAGTATGTTATGATTTGTACGCCTTTGGCGCTAGATTAAGCATTCAGTGGATGATCGCGTTGCAAAATTCGACACCCACACAATCAGTTCATCGTACGAGTAGTAGCACAATTACTTCTACAGCGATTCCTGCCAGCGCATTAGTTGGTAGCATGAAACACTTTCAGGTACTCCCCTCTGATTCATATTAATTGACTCAATTCTGTCTAGATATGGATGTATCTAGATGCATTTGTTAACTAGACTAACAAACTTGAGTCAGTTAATATGAATCCGTGTAAACCGCCCAAGTCCTCGAGCAGCTAGTTTATTGACTCTGGACTCCAAGCCTCTCGCGGCAAGCCATCGACGAAGCTTTGACCAGATCTTGGCCCGCAATTTTTTGTGTGTGGCGAATAGCAAAGCTTTGACCAGTTCCTCTCGGGATACAGCACGCCGGTGAGCTTGCACGGTTGCCATGAGCACTTTCCGGCGGAACTTCCTCTTCAGCGCCCTCAAGCCGCTGCTGCGAGACAGCACGCAGTGCCTCGAGGTGGACGGAATTCTGGATCTCAGGGCGGGTGGTCCGCATCGTCCGGGAACGATCTCCAGCGGGTTAACGAGGACATGCATGGCGGCCAGGGGATTTGTTTTTTGTTTTTTTTTTGGTTTGAGCTTGGGATTTGGGGTTTTTTCGGATAGGGGAGGAGGAACCGAGGAAGAGGAAGGAACAGCCGCGTGCTTGGCGCGTGGCGGTGTGCTTGAATTTCGAATTTTTGTGAAATGTTTCATTTCCCCGCTACAATTCGGGGGTTTCTTGACGCGCCAATGCGTCCCGCCGGGCAGCTTCAAGTAAATTTGGGGTGCCACACTATGGGCCCTAGTTTCAGTGAGACATGTAATGACTAGTCACATCAGTAAGTTCACTGTGTAATAAAATATGTTACCCCTCCCCTTTATGTAGCACCCCTTCTCTCCCGATCGAGTGCCGATTGCCGACGGATGCAAGCCGCTAGCTCGATCCCCTCCTTTCGCCTCCACCGTCCAGGCATCCAGCTTGGAGGGGCAAGCTGCATCTAGCCCAAGCGGATTAGGTAGGACTAGTAATGTTCTCTCCTTTCTCGAGATCGGTTCTTTTTTCCTCTCCTCGATATCTTGCGCATCTCTTTCCTATTCTGGGCGAAGGGGTGTCTTTCTGGTCACCCTCGAGCTGGGAGTGATTGATGGGGGTGGGGGCGGGGGCTACCTTTGCTTGGATTGGGGTGTTCTTCCTTTATTTGTCGACATTTGCAACCTTTGTAGTTTCTGCTGATCCTCACTGTATCTTTTGTCAGCTTGTACAGGAAAGGTAAGACCTCGGCGGTGGGGGCAATGGAGCGTAAGGCCACCACGCATGTGGGCAGTTGGCTGAGCCTGAGCTGCGTCCCCAGCCCCGCGAAGCAGGTACTCCGTTTGCTTATCCACTCTTTACCTTTTAAGTGTCTCTCTGCATCCTCAATCTGTTCCTGTTCTGGAATATGCTTAAAGTAGCACATGTCTTCAGCTGTTTGTGCGTAAAGCCTCTGTGACACCATGCTCTATATTCTCTGTATCAGGTTGGTACCTCCAGGTTCCGTGCTGAGGCTATGGGGAACGAGAATAGCGCCCCACCTGCTGCAGGAGCATGGCCCGATCTGCAGCACAAGAAGCGAAATGCCACTGCCGAGCTGGGCAGGGACCGCCCAGGGGTAATTTTTTTAACCAACTTACCATGATGTAGTCTGAATCTGATACTCCCTCAGATCCAAATTAATTGACTCAACTATCTGTAGATACGGATGTATCTAGATGTGTTTTAGCTCTAGATACTACTGCCTCCATCCCAAAGCTTTGGGCTTATATTATTTTTAGAAAGTCAAACTATACCATGTTTGACTAAGCTTTTACCAAAAATCAGTAACATGCAAAATACAAAATTAATATCATTAAATAGATAATAAAATATATTTTCCTACGGTATCTACACAGTATTATATTTGTTGATAGAATGTTCTAAAATTTTGGTCAAACTTTGCTTGTTTTGATTTCTCAAAAATAAATAAGGCTTAAGCTTTTGGATGGTGGTAGTACATTCATATCTAGACAAAGCTGAGTTAACTAGTTTTTTGTCTGTCCATAGCTAGTGTTCACGCTGCAAAAGGCTAAGAGCATCCACTATATGCATCAGTCTATCTCATACAGTAATTCAATATCACTGCTGAGGTCTGCCTTTTGTTTTGCTATTCATATGCAGACTGAAACTTTAGGGCCTTTACTCAAAAGGAAGATCAAAACTGCGGCTGATCAGGCTGCCAGTATGTTGATGCCGCCCCCATCTTCTAAATGCCTCTACAAGCACAAGGCCACGCGCCAGCTGGGTGGTGATCTTTTAATGAATATGGTATATTTTCTTAATCCACAAAACATGCCTTGATTTTTCTCTGTTTATTGTCGGTTTTTTCTATGCTTGCCAAAAGTTTACAACAACAACAACAACAACCAAGCCTTTCAGTCCCAAACAAGTTGGGGTAGGCTAGAGTTGAAACCCATAAGATCTCGAAGCCAAAAGTTTAGAAACACCAAATTCGTTTGCTTACAATCATCATACAGTAATGTTCATCTACTCCAGTTCCCCTAACCCAACAAAAAATGATGTTAATTACGATTTTTAGATTAAAAGAGCACCATTAGGCGCTGTTAATTACGACTTTGAGATTAAAATGTCATTTGCAATTGTTAATTACAATTTTGAGACAAATGGTTAGTTTAACCTCGATCTCTTCTGCTCTCCATTTATCCCAACCGAACAAAAATTTAACCATTCCATTCCTCTGAAATGGAACCATTCCATTCCATTCCACGCTGTTTCAGAACCGAACACACCCTTGCATTGTTGTGAACTGTTGTCCATACACGGCCATACCCTTCCACTTACATCCAGCACTATATGCATCAGTCTGTCTCAGAGTCATTCAATATCACTGCTGAGATCTGTTCCCATTCTTATGCAGGCTGAAACTGCTGCGCCTTTACTCAAGTGGATGCAAAATGAGGCTAATGAGGCTGCTGTGAGGACGATGGTGCCGGCACCATCTTCCGAAAACCTCTACAAGCACGAGGCCATGGGCCAGCTGGGTGGTGACCTTTTAATGAATCTGGTATATTTTCTTAATCCACATACATGATTTCATTATTATCTGTTTAATTACTGTTGGCTTTGTCTAATGCTTACCAAAAGTTCAGAAACACTGCGTTTGCTTACAATCATCATACACTAATTTTTCACTTTTCAGTCTGTCTCATCCAGTATATAAACTGTTGATTTCCATTGGCTTCTTTTGTAATCATTTGCATTGTTGTCAACTGTTCTCTATGCACAACCCTATTCTTCCACTTACACTCGCACTATTTGCATCAGTCTATCTCATAGATTTATTAAATATCAATGATGAGTTCTGTTGCTATTCATATGCAGGATGAAACTTCTGTGCCTCTACTCAAATGGATAAAAAATGATCCTGATGAGGCTGCTGTGAAGACGATGGTGCCGCCACCATCTTCTGAAAACCTCCTCAAGCACAAGGCCACGGGCCAGCTGGGTGGTACCCTTTTCAGTAAGCAGGTATATTTTCTTAATCCTCATACATGATTTGATTTTTGTCTGTTTATTGCCGGCTTTGTCTAATGCTTACCAATAGTTCAGAAACACACACACCTATTCTTACACTTACATCCAGCACTATATGCATCAGTGTCTCATAGATTCATTTTATATATCACTGCTGATGTCTGTTGCTCTTCAATTTTCATATGCAGACTGAAACTGCTAACCCTTCATTGGTCAAAAGGATTGCAACTGCTGCTGATGAGGCATCTGCAGAGGCTGCCACCAAGTTACTGTCAGCCCCACCTTCTGGATGCTTATATAAGCTCAAGTCCAAGGACCAGCCGGGCCGTAACCATCCAAGGGTTCGGGTATATTTTCTTAAGCCACATATACATGCCATGATTTATGTCTGATATTATCACCGGCTCTGTCTAATGCTTTTTGGAATTCGGAAACACCAAATTAGCATGCTTATATTCATCATACACTAATTTTTCACTGTTCAGTTTGTAACATAGTGTTATGCACTCGCTTGTCAACATTTGCATTGCTCTGAACTATGCACTTTACACAACCTAATTCTTCCACTTACATTCAGCGCTACGCACCAGTAGTACCTCCCATGTTTCCTTCACCATCCCGATGCCGAGCTTGCGGGAATATGGCGGGCCCATGTACATACCCCGCATATAACACCTCCTATGGCTCTATCTACCTTTCTAGTAGCTCCTTCACAGAGTTACAGGTATGTATTCTCAGTGGTTTAGCATGAATTGGCATATAGTAAAGTCTTGTTTTTAGTCTTCCTGCTTCTTACATTTGTATCAATTTTCACATGCAGACTGTACCTTGTGAACTTCGTCCAATGATTAACCAGATGTGTCCGCATGAAGGGTCTTTCACTATGCATGGCAATGGCAAATTGATGAACACCTACACGGTCTATGAGGTGTATGTCTACAAGACGCAGGCCATCACATATTTGTATGGACATGATTGGAGAAAGTTTGCTTTTGACTACGGTCTGAAGAAGGGCGACGAGCTGAGGATCAGAAACTCAAACGGGCAGATATACGTAACTGCTTACAGAGTTGGAGACACTTCCAAATATATAATATGTAACTTTTTTCTACTCATATCTTTTGATAACTGTTCTGAGCAGTTGTTCTAAACCATTCCCTCTGTTCTAGCTTGCTGGGTTTAACATGATCAAAGCTGCAGATCCCCTGATGGAACATGAGCGGATGTCACAAAGGGCAACCACACCAGCACCGGCACCGGCTTCCCACTCTCCTGCATCAGCACCGGTTCCTGTAGAGGCCCCATATACTACACCTGCCCAGCAGGCTCCTGCATCAGCACTGGTTCCTCTAGCTGCACCGTTTACTGCACCTGCCCAACAGTCTCCTGCATCAGCACCGGTTCCTCTAGAGGCACCGTTTACTGCACCTGCCCAGCAGTCTCCTGCATCAGCACCAGCTCGTGTACCAGCCCAGGCTCCTGCACCTGCCCCAGCCAGATCACCGAGGTCTCAGCTCATTGCTGTGGCCACCCGTGTGGTGACCAGGACGCATCTGAAGGCTATGTTCGTGAGTATATGACAGCATAACTGCTCTTATCTTGATGTCTTCTCTGCTCAAAGTCTCACATGGTTCAGTGCATTGGTGCCATTGACTAATTTTTGGTGGTATCTCTTGCTTTGAATCAGAAATTGCCTAAAAGTATCTCCAAGGATCTCAATGCTGGCCGAAGGGGCAAGATATCCCTCGTCATGGAGAGTGAAGGTCTCACCGTGGAGGGACGGTACTCCGTCAGTCCCACAGATGGCCGCTTGGCTGTTACTTCCAGGTGGAAAAAGTTCATTGACGGTGCCAAACTTCGCATTGGATCAAAGTTGAAGGTCAAGATCTTTCGATGCCGCTGTGACATGCTGGTCATAAAGTTCGCGGTTGTCTAGTTCTGTTGCCCCATGAGCCCTTAGCAAATGCATTTGTAGTTATACTTATATAAGGTTATCTTATCTGAACTGCTAATTAATTGTATGGGTGGTAAAACTCTGGCAAGCTTTTGCTCTTAGCAAGTATGTATGTATGATCAGCTATTATGATAACTAATGTTTGTGTTCATCTTAATTTGCATTTCCGTTTTAGAAAAAAACTTAATTTCTATTTTGGCTGACCTGTTAGAGAACTATCAGATTGAACCCACAACATGATTCAAATAGATTCATTACACCGAGCCACATGTCTTGACCTTGCTATATATACACTACTTCCATTAATCAGTGCAAGAAGGCTTACCTGAGCTGCCTGAACCATGGCAGATTCGAATCCACCTTATCTATCTAGAAATACAACCTTTGCAGAAAGAGGATTTGCAGTATGGGGAGGCTGACATTGGGGACCCATGAGCCAGCAGCGTCGTCAACGTTTTAAAGGTGGCAGGAGATCGAAAGAAAAAATAAGCCAAAAATCAGTTGGTAAACAAATTCAAGAAAAGAAACATTTACCTTTCTGAGAGGATGACATGCGGGACCCATGAGGCAGCAGCATCCTCAACTATTTCAAGGCGGCAGGGGATCAAAAGAAAAAAGGAAATAGCCAGAAATTAATTAGGGTCAAAATAAATCCATCAAAGGAAACTTTTATTGTTCATAGAGGATGACATGTGGGACCGACTTGCCAGCTGCGTCGTCATCGTTTCAAAGGGGGCAGGGGATCAAAAGAAAAAGGCAAATAGCCAGAAATTAGGGGAAAAAATAAATCCAACAAAGGAAACTTTTATTGTTCATAGAGGATGACATGCGGGACCCATGAGCCAGCAGCTTCCTCAACGTTTCAAAGTCGGCATGAGATTGAAAGAAAAGGCAAGTGACATAATATCAGGAGCCAAAAATAATCCAAGAAAAGAAACTTTATTGTACATAGAGGATGACATGCGGGTCCCATTTTGTAGCAGCGGTCTCAACGCTTCCAAGGCGGCACGGGAAAGAAAAAGGAAGTAGCCAGAAATCAGGGTGTGAAAAAAATCCAAGAAAAGAAAGATTTCAATTGGGCATCTGGACATCTGGGCCTTCGAACTATCCTGCTGGGCCTTTTGACTCGTACAATTTCAGCCCACTCCAAAACAGGAAAGGTCGGATTTTTCTCAAAAAAAACAGGAAAGTCCTATGCTTCGCAAAAACAAAAAACAAGGAGATTCAACATATAAGTTTGTTTATGCAGATATAAAGATTTAATTTATCCGTTTGCAATAGCTCAGAGCGAAATACAACGTTTATTGTCTGCAAAATAAAATATCACATGTTTCTTGTACGGGGAGGCTGACATCGGGGACCCATGAGCCAGCATCGTCGTCAACGTTTCAAAGGCGGCAGGGGATCGAAAATAAAAAAAGCCAAAAATCAGTTGGTAAAAAAATACAAGAAAAGAAAACATTTATCGTTCGAGAGGATGACATGGGACCCATGAGCATCCTCAACGTTTCAAAGTCGGCATGAGATCGAAAGAAAAAGCCAAGTGACATAATATCAGGAGCCAAAAATAATCCAAGAAAAGAAACTTTATTGTACATAGAGGATGACATGCGGGTCCCATTTTGTAGCAGCGGTCTCAACGTTTCCAAGGCGGCACAGGACCAAAAGAAAAATGAGGCAGCAGCATTCTCAACAATTCCAAGGTGGCAGGGGATCAATAGAAAAAAAAGGAAATAGCCAGAAATTAATTAGGGGTCAAAAATAAATCCACCAAAGGAAACTTTTATTGTTCATAGAGGATGACATGTGGGACCGACCTGCCAACAGCGTCCTCAACGTTTCAAAGGGGCAGGGGATCAAAAGAAAAAGGCAAATAGCCAGAAATTAGGGGTCAAAAATAACTCCAAGAAAGGAAACTTTTATTGTTCGTAGAGGATGACATGCGGGACCCATGAGCCAGCAGCTTACTCAACGTTTCAAAGGTGGCATGAGATCGAAAGAAAAAGGCAAGTGACCAAATATCAGGAGCCAAAAATAATCCAAGATTTATTGTACATAGAGGATGACATGTGGGTCCCATTTTGCAGCAGCGGTCTCAATGTTTGTAATGCGGCTTGAGATCAAAGAAAAAGAAAGTAGCTAGTAATTAGGGTGAAAAAAAATCCAAGAAAAGAAAGTTGATGGACATAGAGGATGACATGCGGGTCCCTTGAGCCAACAGCTTACTCAACGTTTCAAAGGGGGCGGGGATCAAAAGAAAAAGGCAAAAAAATCAGAGGGTGAAAAAAAACAAAGGAAACTTTTATAGCACATAGAGGATGACATGCGGGTCCCATGAGCCAGCAGGTTCCTCAACGTTTCAAACGTGGCATGAGATCGAAAGAAAAGGCAAGTGACCAAATATGAGGTGCCAAAAAAACTCCAAGAAAAGAAAGTTGATTGCTCATAGAGGATGACATGCGGGTCCCATTTAGCTGCAGCGGTCTCACCGTTTGAGAGGCGGGGGATCGAAAGAAAAGGCAAGTGACCAAATATCGGGGCCAAAAATAATTCAAGAAAAGAAAGTTTTATAGTACATAGAGGATGACATGTGGGTCCCATTTAGCAGCAGCGGTATCACCGTTTGAGAGGCGGGGATCGAAAGAAAAAGGCAAGTGAAAAAAATATGAGGAGCCAAAAATAATTCAAGAAAAGAAAGTTTTATAGTACATAGAGGATGACATGCGGGTCCCATTTAGCAGCAGTATCCCATTTGAGAGGCAGCAGGGGATCGAAAGAAAAAGTCAAGTTACCAAATATGAGGTGCCAAAAAATCCAAGAAAAGAAAGTTTTATAGTACATAGAGGATGACATGCGGGTCCCATTTAGCAGCAGCGGTATCACCGTTTGAGAGGCGTAGGGGATCGAAAGAAAAAGTCAAGTGACCAAATATGAGGTGCAAAAAAATCCAAGAAAAGAAAGTTTTATAGTACATAGAGGATGACATGCGGGTCCCATTTAGCAGCAGCGGTATCACCGTTTGAGAGGCGGGGATCGAAAGAAAAAGGCAAGTGACCAAATATGAGGTGCCAAAAATAATCCAGGAAAAGAAAGTTTTATAGTACATAGAGGATGACATGCGGGTCCCATTAGCACAGCGGTATCACCGTTTGAGAGGCGGCAGGGGATCGAAAGAAAAAGGCAAGTGACCAAATTTGAGGTGCCAAAAAAACTCCAAGAAAAGAAAGTTGATTGCACATAGAGGATGACATGCGGGTCCCATTTAGCGAGCGGTCTCAACGTTTCCAAGGCGGCAAGGGATCAAAAGAAAAAGGAAGTAGCCAGAAATCAGGGGGTCAAAAAAATCCAAGAATAGAAAGAATTTTGGTTCATAGAGGATGACATGCGGGACCCATGATCCTGCATCGTAAACGGCTCGATCGGAGAACGTTGAACGAGATGGCGCGATGTAGAAAAAACAATGCCAGAGAGGCTGCCATCTGGGCCCTACATCCCTCGGCGGTGCGGATTTGCGTTGACTCGGCCGGCGAACCCGAGATTTCGAGATGCACCACGTCCCGGGCCACCATACGCCACGTTTTGGCCGCTTTCGTCGGGCTAGGTGGCCTCAAAAACGAGAAAAAAAAAGTTTTGACATGCACCACGGAGGGACCAAAATCGTCGGCCATGGTACACCAGCAACCACGGCGCGACTTCAACTTCGTCGGCCATGGCAACTTTTCTTGTAGTGCAAGTTTTAATTTCTCTTCCCTAGCTTTAATGAGAGCATTTGTAATATGTTTTGTAAAAGCTAAATTTATAGCACTAGCATTGGGACTTCTAGTAAGTTTTTGTAAGAACTTTATAACTTCAGTAATATGACAATCATCAAAATCTAAACCATTATGTTTTACAGCAATGGAATCATTGTCACCAATATTTTAAAAAAATTCAGCAGTTTTATCACAAGTAGTTTCAGCAGTTTCAGGCAATTTTGTACGCTTTGCACTAGGAGTAGAAACATTGCCAACACCAATTATTTTACCATTGATAGTAGGAGGTGTAGCAACATGTGAAGAATCAACATTACTAGTGGTGGTAATAGTCCATACTTTAGCTACATTATTTTCTTTAGCAAGTTTTTCTTTTTCTTCTCTATCCCACCTAGCATGCAATTCAGCCAACATTCTAATATTATCATTAATTCGAACTTGGATGGCATTTGTTTTAGCAAACCTAGCATCTTTAACTTCCTCAGGCATAACTTTCAATTTTAAAAGATCAACATCAAGAGCAAGACTATCAACCTTAGAAGCAAGAACATCAATTTTACCAAGCTTTTCTTCAACAGTTTTATTAAAAGCAGTTTGTGTACTAATAAATTCTTTAAGCATCACTTCAAGACCAGAGGGTACACTCTTATTATTGTTGTAAGAATTACCATAAGAATTACCATAACCATTACCATTATTAGAAGGATATGGCCTATAGTTGTTGTTACCATAATTATTCCTATAAGCATTGTTGTTGAAATTATTACTCCTAATGAAATTCACATCAACATTTTCTTCTTGAGCAACCAATGAAGCTAAAGGAACATTATTAGGATCAATATGAGATCTACCATTTGCAAGCATAGACATAATAGCATCAATCTTATCACCAAAGAAGAGGTTTTCAACAGAATTTACCTTCTTACCTTGAGGAGTTCTTTCAGTGTGCCATTCAGAGTAATTGATCATCATATCATCAAGTAATTTAGTCGCGGCGCCCAGGGTGATGGACATAAAAGTACCTCCAGCAGCTGAATCCAATAGGTTCCTCGAGGAAAAATTCAATCCTGCATAAAAGGTTTGGATGATCATCCAAGTAGTCAGTCCATGGGTTGGACAATTCTTTACCAAAGATTTCATTCTCTCCCATGCTTGAGCAACATGTTCATTATCAAATTGTTTAAAATTCATAATGCTAATTCTCAAAGATATAATCTTAGCAGGAGGATAATATTTACTAATAAAAGCATCTTTACATTTAGTCCATGAATCAATACTATTCTTAGGCAAAGAAAGCAACCAATCTTTAGCTCTTCCTCTTAATGAGAAAGGAAACAATTTCAGTTTTATAATATCACCATCTATATCCTTATACTTTTGCATTTCACAAAGTTCAACAAAATTATTAAGATGGGCAGCAGCATCATCAATACTAACACCAAAAAATTGCTCTCTCATAACAAGATTCAAAGAGGTTTAATTTCATAGAATTCTGCTGTAGTAGCAGGTGGAGCAATAGGAGTACATGTAAAATCATTTTATTTGTGCTAGTGAAATCACACAACTTAGTATTTTCAGGAGTACCCATTATAGCAGTAATAAAGTAAACTAAGCAAATAAAGTAAACACAAGTAAATAATTTTTTTTTTGTGTTTTAATATAGAGCTAGTAAACAAGACAGTAAATAAAGTAACTAATTTTTGTGTGTTTTTGATAATAAGCAAACAAGACATTAAATAAAATAAAGTAAAGCAAGACAAAAACAAAGTAAAGAGATTGGAAGTGGAGACTCCCCTTGCAGCGTGTCTTGATCTCCCCGGCAACGGCGCCAGAAAAAGTGCTTGATGCGCGTAGATGTACACGTCCGTTGGGAACCCCAAGAGGAAGGTATGATGCGCACAGCGGCAAGTTTTCCAGGTGGGTGAACAAATTACAGGTGGGCAATTGACAAATAAAGATTCAATACATACCAATGATGATTACTATGAGATTTAATCAGGGCATTACGACAAAGTACATACACCGCTATCCAGCATGCATCTATGCCTAAATAATCCACCTTCGGGTTAGCATCCGCACCCCCTCCGGTATTAAGTTGCAAACAACAGATAATTGCATTAAGTATGGTGCGTAATGTAATCAACACAAATATCCTTAGACAAAGCATTGATGTTTTATCCCTAGTAGCAACAGCACATCCACAACCTTAGAACTTTCTGTCACTGTCCCAGATTAAATGGAGGCATGAACCCACTATCGAGCATAATTACTCCCTCTTGGAGTTACAAGTATCAACTTGGCCAGAGCCTCTACTAGCAACGAAGAGCATGCAAGAACATAAACAACACATATATGATAGATTGATAATTAACTTGACATAATATTCTAGATTCATCGGATCCCACCAAACACAACATGTAGCATTACAAATAGATGATCTTGATTATGTTAGGCAGCTCACAAGATCTAAACAATGATAGCACAAGCGGAGAAGACAACCATCTAGCTCTGCTATGAACCCATAGTCCAAGGATGAACTACTCACGCATCAATCCGGAGGCGGGCATGATGATGTAGAGCCCCTCCGGTGATGATTCCCTCTCCGGCAGGGTGCCGGAGCGATCTCTGAATCCCCGAGATGGGATTGGTGGCGGCGGCGTCTCGGAAGGTTTTCCGTATCGTGGCTCTCGGTACGGGGGTTTCGAAGGCTTTATGTAGGCGGAAGGGTAGGAGGGGGCGACGCGAGGGCCCAGACCATAGGGCCGCGCGGCGGGCCAGGCCGCCGCCTGTGGTCAGCCTCGTGGCCCCACTTCGTTATCTCTTCGGTCTTCTGGAAGCTTCGTGGAAAAATAGGACCCTGGGCGTTGATTTTGTCCAATTCGAGAATATTTCCTTTGTAGGATTTCGAAACCAAAAATAGCAGAAAACAGGAGGCACTTCGGCATCTTGTTAGTAGGTTAGTGCCGGAAAATGTATAATAATACTGTAAAGTATGTATAAAACATTCAAGTATTGTCATAAAAGTAGCATGGAACATAAGAAATTATAGATACGTTTGAGACGTATCAAGCTCCAAGACGATGTCTTCAAGAAGAACACGACGCGAGAGCGCCGTCCCCGCCCGATCCGTAGATCTTAGGTTTTCACCCAAAGCACCTTGCCCGTCGAATACCGCGCCTCAGCCACACCACCAACGGAGAGCCGCACACTCTAAACTCCAAGGCGGTGTCTTCAAGAAGATCACAACACTAGAGCGCTGCCACCGCCCGATCCAAGGATCTTGGGCTTTCACCCGGAGCACGTTGAAGGACAAGGAGAAGCCTCAACAACGCCTTCAAGAAGGGAGCGGCATCCGCGGACGTCGCTGTCGTGGCCCGAGCGGGCAAGAGGGTTTCCCCACTGCGAACACTCTCCGCCTTCTACACAGGAAATCGACCGATGAACGATCGACCCGCTTCCACCGCATGCTGCTCGCCGGCCACCACGTCGCCCCCGCGACCATGGTTTCCGGCCAGCTCCTGAGCCACTGGCACGCCCTCCAACCAAAATGGCTCCCACCGACCAGGGCCGCCGCCCCGGCGCCCAAACTCTGCTTGCCGCTGGACTGATGCAGACGGGAAACCACCATGAAGAATACGGACCTGCGGACACGCGACGGCAAGAATCCGCACCACCACGAGAGAGGGCGCAACGGGATCGACGCCCCACAGCCCCCACGGCTGTAGAAACTGCCAGATCTAGGTCTTACGGGCGACCACGGCATGGCCCAGGGCCCCTGCCCCGGCCCGAGCGGCAACCAGCCGGCCGTGCTGCCCCTGCCCGTCCCGTTCCCCGCCGCCCTCCTCAAGAACGGCACCGCTGCCATCTCGCTCAGCCGCCGAATCACCGCCCCGAGCGCCGCCTCCCGTCACCTGCTGCCAGGAGAAGGCAGAGCTCGCGCCGCTCGCCGCTGCGGATGCTCCGGAGGGAGCCGCCACCGCGAGGAGCATGCCAAAGACCTCAGAGTCTCCGGGCCGCCGACGAGCAGCCGCGCCCCGACGCCCTCCGCCCAGCGTCGCGCCCCGCCACCACCGCGTGGGGGAGAGGAGGTGCCCCGCCACCGCCGACGCCGCCCGAGCTTCGCTCAGGTTGCGCCCCTTGGCAGCAGTGAAGCGGGAGACGAACACGGGGAGATGGTGGCGGCGCGGTGGGTTAGGGTTTCGCCCACGGGAGCGCGAGGATGAAACGGTTTCGCAACATGGGAAGTTAAGACGGAGATGTTACAAAGGCACGACGACGGGTCAGTGTGGTGATGCTAGCCCTAAGTCATGTTAGCAGCGAGGGTAGATGACGGTCTATGAAAGTTGACGCTTGAGATTTATCAATATTGATACGGATTTGTTATGCCACTTTCTAAGTCCTAGTCACTCACAAAAGGTGCTTCATTTGCAAAAGTGCAACCCGAGCGATTTACACTTTTCTCAGTTTCTCACACGACTTAGATTTTAAAAAAATCCGTCAACTAAGACATAGACAAACCCATAATAATAATCAATGAGAAATTCCAGTAAACCTAACTATTTTAGAGTTGATCTAGAACTATCAAAAGGGATTATAGATACTAGATAAAGTTGATTGTAGACATGACTTGAAAACCTTGAGGTTCTCTTTGATTCATAGGATAGGAAACTTAAAGGAGTAGGAAAGGTATAAGAATAAGAAAGGAAGGCAGGTGCACAACTTTCCTTGTTCCTTGTGCATCGCAATCAAAACATGAGGCGCGAGTGAATATTACATTTCCTCTAAGTTTTGCATCAAAAGTGAGATCCAAAGGAAAAATCCCTCTAGTTTTGATTTGCACCTATACGTTTCCTTCAAATCAAAGGAGCGGGGAGGGGGGGGGGGGTGAGTCTCCCACGCTGCTCCCCAGGGCGGCACCGGAGCCAACCCTAGCCGCCACCAAAAGCTTCTCTTCGTGTAAATTCTCGGCGGCGCTACCGTCGGCCTCGTCCACGTCGGGCCTATTGGGGATATGCCAACTAGGTGTACCGCAACAAGGTCCTAATTCCAGTAAGCCCGGATGGCCAAAAGATGGTGGTGAGGCAAACAACCCACCAAGCGGCCCAGTTACCGGAGATTTCGGAGGTAGGATCCAGCCTGTAGACGAAGCCGTCGGATCCGGCCCATAGTCAAAGGAGGTCGGATTCGTGATGTGCAAGACAAGGAATCATGTATGTAGTCTAGTCTTAGTCATATTCGGCTAGATCTCTATCTCATGTAAGCCTAGATCCGGAGCCTTTATAAGTCGGATCCTGGGAGCCTTGGCAGCAAGACACACCTCATTGTAATCGTGCACCTGTTGCCTTATAGTGAATTATAGCAGCACGTAGGGTCTCTCCACCGTTGCGAGGTTTGAAGCTGCGTAACTTGTGTGACCCCATCCCGGTGACTCCTCGCCCTATGGCTCCTTCTCTCTCTCCCCCTCACGAGTCTCCCCTCACCGGAGACTCGTCGAACACACAACGACAGTTGGCGCGCGCCCACCGTGGGGAAGGTGTTATGGGGCTGCAGCCCATATGTGTTCAAAATCTCCAGGAAGAAATCGAAGGGAGGAAGCGAGAGCCCTCGCTCCATCCAGGCCTTGGTGAAGACCCGCTCGTTAACTTCCGGAGTGGGGTGGAACTGCCCTTGACGAACCTACAGGACTTCGGAGCTATGAAGCTCTCGTCCTGAAGAATCTTCAAATCGAAATCTGTCAAGTTGCATGCCACCACTGCCCTTTCTCCCCCTTCCTTGTCTCTCGCCTTGGAGGCCTTCTTCGATTCCGCCTCTTTTACTTTTTCGGCCATATGAGCTTGCCCTTCTATTTCTTCGCAACCTCCGACTATGTTGGAACTTTTCCTAGAGGGTTGTTGGAGGATTCGGAATAACGTGAGGCTAAATTTAGGCCGGAAAGGTGTGGAGGACGGAATGATAAATACGGAATGTTTAAAGGCTCTGTTTGACTAGGCAAGGTGGATCCAGAGTGTTTTCAGTGGCAAAGCACGTGGAGTTTTCAGACATATTTGTGGCTGCAAGTACAACGCTAGAAGACTTAACTAAGAAAGTAAGTGGATCCTACTACTCTATCTTTTACAAGTCCGGTGAGACTTACTAGAAATGGCATGGTGGTTCCTCGTCGTCGCCGGTGAAGATGGAGAGCGTGGAAAGCGGAAGAATCCCGGACGCAACCACAGATCAGCGGCCGAGGAGATTTCCTGGTCAACCATGCCCAACTCAGGTGGAGATGAGCCTTGGAGCGGCGGCAGATGAAGCTTGTCCGGAAGGGTCACGGGTGGCTTAGATCTAGTGGACGGCGCGGGCGAGAGGAAGAAGAAGCGAAGGAGTGCGGCGAAAAGTGAGGAAATGATCGCGCCTTCCAGATATTTATAGACCAAGCCTTGAGATTCGTGCGCCGGATCCTACGATGGGAGCTAAGCGGTCGCACTTTCCGCCGCATGTCCTAGGTCAAAGTCGGTGAAATTGCAGTGGTGGTGTTCCAACTGCAACATTCTGATTTACCCGGGAAACTTCCGTCAGCCAAAAAATTCGCGTGGGATTTCAGGAATTCGTGCAGTACAAGGAGCGCAAATTCCACGTAGTTACCGTTGTTGAGGAATGTAATTAACGGAAATTGCAACTGAAGAATTTCCAGCCACTCCGAGGTAGGAAATGAAGATTGATTTGGAAGCCCTTCGAGATTCTCTCCGGATCAAATTGGAGCGAAAGTTAGGCATCAGAATGGTGAATCTTGAGAAACTTCGGGGGCTACTGTTGGAGATATGCCAACTAGGTGTACCATAATAGGATCCTAATTCTGGTAAGCTCGGGTGGCCCAAAGATGGTGGTGAGGCAAACAGCTCACCGGGCGGCCCAGTTAATGGAGATTCCGGAGGTAGGATCCGGCTTGGAGATGAAGCTGTCCGATCCGCCCCATAGTCAAAGGTGGTTGGATCTGTGACGCGCAAGACAAGGAATCAGGTATGTAATCTAGGCTTAGTCGTATCCGGCTAGATCTCTATCCCCTATAACCCTAGATCTGGAGCCTTTATAAGCCAGATCCTAGGAACCCTTGCGGCAAGACACAACTCATTGTAATCGCGCACCTATTGCCTTATAATGAATTATAGCAGCACATCAGATCTCGCTACCGTTGCGAGGTCTGAAGCTGGGTAACTCGTGTGATCCCGTCCTGGTGACTCCTCGCCCTATGGCTCCTCCTCTCTCTCCCCTCAGTGAGGCTCCGCTCACCGGAGACTCGTCGAACACACAACGGCAGTGCCCCAACATCAAAGGACCCAGGGGCAGACTGTGACGATGATTCGAGCGCAGCTGGGGCGGCACCAGCACCTTCCATTGAGTGCGGACGCCGAGGCGGAGTCCTCTGGTCGAGGCAGCGGCGTTGATCCACTTCCTCAACGACGCACTTCGGTGCAATCCTACGGAATATGAGATGCTATGGATCTTGGGTCCCATCCAGATCCTCCGCCCTCAATCTGTCGACCTAGTTCCGGTGGATCTTGTGGCCGGTGACGGACAATGGTGTGGGGACTATCGACCTGGCTTAGAATAAAGGGGGTTTGGTCCTAGGATCTCTCTCAAGCCATGACAAAGATTTGTTTGATGCATGCCTTCATTCATTTGGCCGAGTGTCTAGTTCCGGAAGGCTCCTCCAGCGAACTTCAATGGGCAACATGGTTGGAGATTGTCGGGTCGGATGGGATTCAATCCGCGCGACCATGTTTTTTTCTGGCCGTTTAGTTTCAGAGGAAGCGAGGCGAACCTTTGCAATCTGTTGCCATTGTCAGTGGCAGAGCCAGAATTTAAAGGTTGTGTTGTCATTACAAATTTTTGTTGTCAAATACATGTATTTTTGCTTATTTTAAATATTTATTTTCATGATTTACACCAGCATAGAAAAGAGTTTGTCAAAAACCCGTGTGGTCAATTGAACACAATAGTTTCTATGTGGCTCCACCAGGACATGTCTTTAGTCCTATAGTGAAGTCAGTCACGGAGAATGGCATATAAGCCGAGAACTAGTAATGATAGTTTGAGTCCCGGTGGCGATGAAGTTTTGGTTTGGTGATCCATGACTTGGAGCAGCGGTATTGGGACAACCGCACATGAAAAATTCATAGTCTAAACTTGCAGGATGAAACCCAAGCTATGGCCTTAATTGGCTGTGCCTAGCAATATTTTTATTGAAGACATTGCTTTTGTGAGCACCAACATTATTGTGAGTGAAAACTCATGATCTATGATCATGGTGATGACAATGCTTGTGCACTATTTTCCTTCTTGAAGATATCCGCATTTAGAAGAAAAAAAAAGATTTCTGGTGTTCTGTTGGTGAAACCCTGAAATCTTAATTAGCAAACAATGATGTCAGAAACCGGAGTAGTGGTACCAGCAGTACAATTTTTCTACACGTTACTAGCTGTGCAATTGACAATAATTGTGAGATCTACAGTAAACTGCCTGTCCATGTGAGGACTTTCAAGAACAAGGAAACAAAACTTGCACTAGGTGCCGCTTTGCTGGCGGTCATGCCGAAGCGCTTGGATCATACAAAACAAGGCCGCGCGCGCGTGTGCGATGCATTCCAAGAAGCGTAGCTAATAGGAACTGGAAACGTTCCAACACCTAACGACATGCTAAGCGAGAAGCCTGCTTGTACTCCATCTTTGTAAGCTTCTCCTCGATTTCTTCTATAATCGTCAACCTCGATTTCTTTTTTTCGTCTTCTTATGCGTTCCTAATATTAATGGCCATCGATCGGTTTCCTGTATATAAACGGCCATTGCAGAACTCTCATGCAGAGCAGAGAAGCGAGGCACACACACTACTACTGGTTGATAATTAGCTCCGGGATACTGAGTTGGAGTCGATCAATGGGGGCAACGAAGATGACGGCCTCGCCATTCCCGACGGTGCACAAGTGCTCGTCGGTGGACCGGAGCGACGACACGGTGGTGGCCGACCTGGACGGGACGCTGCTGTGCGGCCGGAGCTCGTTCCCGTACTTCGCGCACATGGCGTTCGAGACCGGCGGCCTGCTCCGGCTGCTGCTGCTCATCGTGCTGGCGCCGCTCGCTGGCCTGCTCTACTACCTCGTGTCCGAGTCCGCCGGCATCCAGGTGCTCATCTTCGCCTCCATGGCCGGCGCCGAGGTGGCTGAGATCGAGGCCGTGGCGCGCGCGGTGCTGCCCAAGTTCTACTGCTCGGACCTCCACCCGGAGTCGTGGCGCGTGTTCTCGTCGTGCGGGCGCCGGTACGTCCTCACCGCGAACCCGAGGATCATGGTGGAGGCCTTCCTCAAGGAGTACGCCGGCGCCGACGCGGTGCTCGGCACGGAGCTCGTGGTGTGGCGCGGCAGGGCGACGGGGCTCGTCGCCTCCCCCGGCGTGCTCGTCGGCGAGAAGAAGGCGGACGCGCTCCGGCAGGCGTTCGGCGAGGCCAGGCCGGAGATCGGTCTCGGCGACAGGAAGACGGACTACCCGTTCATGCGGCTGTGCAAGGAGGGGTACGTGGTGCCGGCCCCGGCGCCGGGGCTCAGGCCCGTGCCGCGGGAGGACCTGCCGAAGCCGGTGATCTTCCACGACGGCCGCATCGTCCAGAAGCCGTCGCCGGCGCTCGCGCTGCTCACCGTGCTCTGGATGCCCGTCGGCTTCCTGCTCGCCTGCCTCCGCATCGCCGCGGGCGCGCTCCTGCCGATGCGCGTGGTGTACCACGCCTTCACCGCCCTCGGCGTGCGCGTGACCATCAAGGGCACCCCGCCCCCGCCGGCCAGCCTCGAGACGGGCCAGACCGGCGTGCTCTTCATCTGCTCCCACCGCAGCCTCCTCGACCCAATCTTCCTCTCCACCGCCCTCGGCCGCCCCATCACCGCCGTCACCTACTCCGTATCACGACTGTCCGAGATCCTATCGCCGATCCGCACGGTGCGGCTGACCCGCGACCGTGCGGCGGACGCGGCCATGATCCGGCGCCTGCTCAAGGAGGGCGACCTGGTGATATGCCCCGAGGGCACGACGTGCCGGGAGCCCTTCCTGCTGCGGTTCTCGGCGTTGTTCGCGGAGCTCACCGACGAGATCGTGCCGGTGGCGATGGAGAACCAGATGAGCATGTTCCACGGCACGACGGCGCGCGGGTGGAAGGGCCTGGACCCATTCTACTTCTTCATGAACCCGAGCCCGGGATACGTGGTCACCTTCCTCAACAAGCTTCCCCATGAGCTCACCTGCAAGGGCGGCAAGACCAGCCACGAGGTGGCCAACTACATCCAGAGGCTCATCGCCTCCACGCTCTCCTACGAGTGCACCAGCTTCACCAGGAAGGACAAGTACAAGGCGCTCGCCGGCAACGATGGCTCTGTCGTCTCCAAGCCCAACATCGACAAGAAGAAGGTCATGGGTTCATGACAAAACCAATACGTGATTATTCAAGGCTAAAAATTAATCTCCAACCAAAAAAGCCAATATGTGACAACATTCATGCTTCCTACTCGCTTTTGATTATGCATGATTTCGTTATATATTTACTTTTGTGTATTTGATTGATGAGTTGATCATGTAGCCACCAACCACGCATCTAGATCTGAAAGTAGCATATAACTTTTATGCGACCACATACACACCAGCATGCCTTTTTATTGAGGTTAAATCCATGAATCTCACTAAAATTTCCAAGCTGCGCGTGGACATGGAAGCGGGCTCTCTGCAACAACTTTGTACGACAAGCATCGAACCAACAAAACCAAGAAATCAATATAGTACTATAACATGACTTCGTGTTCTAAATTTTGACGCGGGTGTTGCCACTGGAAGAACAAAGTATGGATAATTGCACAATCTACCTCGACTACTCATGTTCCCCAAAATGAAATAAAATAACACTATAGTGTGATCTAGTTTGGATTTATATTCTCATGCATGCTACAAATGTTCGGAGATCAAGTTTTGAAGTGTGCATGTTTCACTGTAAAATGGTGAATCCCAAGAACAACTAATGTTATTTGATCACGAAAGAGACGACAAACAATGCCAAGGAGACAACAAGAAAGGTTAGGACGAGGAAATTCAAGAGTAACTAATCTATGAAATTATATGTTCTACAGTTCTCTCTTCAAGATACATTGTAGTCTAGAGACCTCTAAAGAGATATAGCCATACTAAAATCAAACGAACCCATATAATAAATATAAGTAGTACATACATGAATTTTTATGTGAATGTACTTTAGATTTATGCAAAGGCGAAGGGTTATCCTCCATTTTGAACAAAACTACTCACGTATTCTTTTCCCCGTATTTGGAGGGTAATTCACTGAACATTAGCCTTTACCTCTCAAGCTAAGTGTCAATAAAAACATAATATCATTTGTCAAACCATTCTAATCACAACAAGTGTGTACTTATGATGAAAGCCATTTTTTTATCAAGGAACATTGCATTGGCACGACATTTTTTCTTAATTTTAATATGTATAATGGAAAATACAATAGTTACAATTGTGTTTGAAAAGTTGTATCAATAAAATGGTATACAATCAACTCACACAGTTAGCAAAAACATAAAAGAGATAAGAAGGTTCAGTATAAAATAGGTGAAAGGCATGGCTACTGTATGTCCATGTATAAAACATTGTAGGTGGCCATGGAGTAGATGTTAGGAAGGGAATCTGCACCGTCCACCGCTGTCGTCATCATCACCCGATTCGCTGGACATGGCTGCGACTTTGCAACATTGTCCTCGTTATTAGAGTATATTATAGCTAGAAATATTTGGTAGTTTAATATTGTAATCTAGATCTATATCTACTAGCTTTCTTAGCTTCCAAGTCTTCTCTATTATATAAACAGTCCAATATAATCACCAATTACCGCATATCAATAAACCAATATTTTCGCAATCTATCACTCGTCGGAGTTGTTCTCCTATCCCGACACCCCTCCATCACGAACATGTGAACCAAAATGTGGCACGGAGAACAAATTAATAGCGTGGTCAAAAGAGGCACTAGAAACTTGAAAAGGAGAGAGTACAAGTTGGCCATAGTCACTTCTGCCCATATAGAGGGAAGCACACGCTCGAAGCGGGTATGCGCGTTTGCTCAATATCAGAATCACTCGAGGTTCACAACACAATATCACACTTTCCGCTAGACAGCGATACAAAGGTCTGAGATATCAGGAGCCCAACGGTGCGGCTTGTGTTCGGAAGGAGCCAAAACGTATTACAGTTATCAGACTCACTTTGATAGCTTTTCTTCTACACTTAATATTTCATTTGTGAAGTTGCGCAAGCTAATTTTGTATGGCTACGCCTACTAATCCGTTTTGTCCATTCTCTGCTAGTCTGTCTAGTTTTGTATTTTTTTCATTCTCCTTATTCTTCTACTACTATTTTAATAGTTTTTATTTCATAATTTCAAGTCGGTCTGAAATTGGGTTGATCTTTCAATCATGATTTATTTCACGAACGGTAAAGTTTTGTTTCACTTGAAAAGTCCAGCCATGTATTTTGGTTACAATACATTGGTAATTCCGCTAGGAGACATGTCCTGTAATGTTAGCATCCGCTACTGACACACGAGAGCGGCATTTGTTCCGTGCACGAATCACTAGGTCTCGTTGCATGCCACATCGTTTTAGATTTCCGAAACTTGATGAAACTGAATGATAGTACGAGTACCTAACAACACGAATGTCATATCATGAAACTTGGTGAATTTGACGGCACAAACATACACAGGAGGTTCCGGTGCACGGGGTAAACTATTTCTCCTACTAGCACCACATGACGTCATATCGATCGCCCCATAGTGAGGTTGATCCGACCGCCTGTTCTACGAGTTGCTTTAGAGCATCTCCAGTCGCGTCCCTAAAGCGTTTCCCAAAAGGATTTGGGGCGTGCCGGATAAAAAATGCGTTCCAGCCGCGTCCTCCAAAGCCCATTTTGTTCGTGCGGCCCGATCGGTGTCGGCGCCCCGAGCCCGTCCACAGGGACGCTCGACACGCCGGACAAGCAACGAGCGAAGCGGGGCGACCGTCGGCTCGGAAGCCTAAAACCCGTCGCCTACCTTTGGTCAGCGACGTTAATGGCGTCCCTGTTTTCCCAGGCGACGCAGGGACGCGTCTCGTCGTGCATGGCCGTGTGGCCGTCCGCCGGCGTTATTGCGTGCAACACCCGCCGCCGCTGTTTAAGACGCCTGCAGTTCTCACCGCTCACAAACCTTCGTCGCGCCGCCTCCCCGAGATCTTCTCCTCGCCGCTCCAAAATGTCGAGCTCGTCGTCCCGCAAGATCGCCCGACGAGCGGCCGGCGCGGCAGCCTCACCGTGGCGGGCGTGGGCGCTGTACAACGCCCGGTATCGGTCCCGCGGATATATGCCAGCGGCGGCTGGAAGATGGCCGTGAACGGCATTGCCGTTCCGCCGCCGCCGGCCGCGCACGGACCAATGGAGGGACGCCATCAAGGCCGTCGAGCTCAACTCACCGCCGAGAGCGGTTGGATCCGACGTGGGCGACCAACAACGACGCCTGGTGGTCGACGTACTTCAAGCGAAGTACGACGTCGAGATGCACAACACCGCGGCCTCGTCGGCCCCAACAGCTGGAACAAGGACGGCCGCCCTGTTCGGGCGTTCGGGGCGCCCTCGAACGTCATCCGCGACATCCGCAACGGCGCTCAAGGTTGGAGATGCCGTCGTCCGCCGCCGTCTCCTCAATGGCAGCGAGGAGGAGGACGTGCTCGTCCTCCTCGCACTCGTCTTCCTCGGGACCGGCGCGATCGACGCCGTCCTCCTCGTACCGGTCGGCGCCCTACACCGTCCCCAAACGGGAGGTGAAGGAGGAGCCGGCGACTCCCGTCAACACGAGGCGAGGCGGAAGCGGCAGCAAGGGAGGCGCGGTGGCGCCCTCCTCATCCCGAAGGAGGTGAAGGAGGAGCCGGAGGAGGCGTCGCGGCGGCTGGCGGCGGGTACGGCGGCAGCGGCTCATCGCCCGACGACCCCAAGGACGCCCAGTCTGCGGGCGGCGTTCTTGGCGTCCATGAATGACAAGGATGCCTGGAGGGGACGACCTCGACGCGGCGATCGCCATGTCCATCCGCGACTCCGGCAAGCGTGGTGGACCTCAGACGACGGCCGGGACCAAGCGGCGCGGTGAAGGACGAGCCCGTCGACGAGCGTCAAGCAGGAGGTCGTCACCGACAACATGTACAACTTCCAGCAGTACTACGACGCCTCCGGCCGCCGCAAGTGGTTCTAGATTAGGTTTAGTTTAAATTTAGTCAAATTTCGTTCGAATCTATGTAAGTTTGCACGAATCTTAATCGAATCTCGTTAAGTTTAAAATTTCCGAAATTTTGTTTGGGGGACGCGACTGGGAGCGACGTCCCCCAAACGCGGCACGAACAAAACACGTCCCCCAAACGCTCAATCCGGCGCGTTTTAGGATGCTTTGGGGGACGCGACTGGAGATGCTCTTAGCTAGCATGGATGACCTTTGAACTGTAATAGCGGTAGGGATGCAAAGCGGCGACCGATCTGTCCCGTAGCCAAAACTGATTAGGTGATTTGTAACATTTTCTAATAAATTATTTTAGTTTAAACTAGATGATGATTTCGCGGACTTGTGCAGGATTGGCTGTTGCAACCCTAGGTAGCGGCCAGTACGTACGTCGTTACATACATACATGCTATCATGAGTGAAGGGGTTCACTAATTTGTGGATGACAAAGGTGGGAATTACCAGTTGGCATTCGAGGAGAGGCTTATCAATTAACCTGCCAGACTCTCCAACGCTTGCTTGCAGGTACGACTGGACTGGTGGTTAGGACGGACGCGCCTGACTTTCAGATGAGACTTGCAATGGCGTTTTGACTTCATGGACGGGCGCGCGCGACTTGCTGCTCGCGAGTCGTGAGTCAAATCGTCGTGAAGGGGTTCACTAATTTGTGGATGACAAAGGCTACTACTCTGCCAAGCTAGCATGCATATGGATCGAGTAGCTGGAAGACACTCTTCAGTTAAGTTACTCCCATTTTCCTACTACGTATAGCATGGTCACGACTCAGAAGAAGATTGTTCAGTTAAAAATCGGTTGCTCCAGCACCAGTAGTACTTTCCTTGGTGTCATGATTAAATGGCCATTAACACCGCATTCAATTATCGAGCAGTACACAATAGTATTCTTTCCGACAGTATTGATGAAGCTGTTGGTGGCTTGGTGCTAAATGCCCTCGTACCACTATGTACTACGATCTTCAGACAAACCTACCAGACCATGTGTCTCCCCAAACAGAATCCAATCCAAAAATGCAACTAATCTTACAATCTCCTAATGATGCTACTCTCATGCGGTCTCATCTAATACAGGGATGCGCGGCAGACCGGTGACGAAACAAAATGGCCTTGCTGACATTCTGAATTCTGAAAGACTGCCAGGGGAGGAGACCTTCAGAGGGGAGACTTCCATTCCAGCGCCGTGTCGGCTCTCAAGCAGGAGTCTGAGCAGCTCTGTTGTAGCTGTAGTCCCCGGGCAGTAATGGGCAGCGTCCCCGTCGTGCGCAGCGCAGCGCCAATAATGGCGATTTGAGCTCTACTGTATGTGGATTCCATGGACGGACGCGCGCGAGTTGCTGCGCCGAGCAGCTGTCTAGCGGTACACCGTCTTCAGTTAATTTCACTCCTACTAGGTTACTACGAATAGTGTGGTCGCGATTCAGAAGAAGATTGTTCAATTAAGTTCGCTTGCTCCAGAATTGGTACTACTGGATCCGTTCCGGTGTATAGGTTATGCACTTATGCACCTATGTTAGGTCGTTAACTTTATAAGTATAATTATAAACTGTATGTACTCACTCTTTTCCAAACTATAGTGCATATAAGTTTTCTCTAAAGTCAAATGGCGTAAAGTTTAACCAAGTAATGAACTTCTTAAAAGAACGGCAGTTGGTATTTCATTTGCTGTGAAAACATCCGTTGTTGGCAATGCAATCAAAGTCGAAGCTCTTGAAACTAGCTTAATTGATTCACCTTTGCGGCTCAATGTTGAGCACTTTGAAACATTAGGAACAAACTAGCTATGGAAGGGAAACTTATCAACAACCCCGCTGACAGTATTTTTTCATATGTACACCTAGAGATGGAGGGTTCTGATCAGACCGAAGGACCGAGGGCTGTTGTGGCCATGGGTGAGATTATGAGTCTACAGGCGAGGATGAGGTCCAGAGCGTGAGGCCTTGGGACGGTTCATGGTGTATCTGACTGGCTTGTGTGTGTGGGTTGGGCTTTCGATGTCTTGTGGGGCTTGTAGAAGCCGAAAACTATTCGTGTATGGTGTAATGCTACTATGGTTGTCGTATGGTTTATATATAAAGTCGGGCCTTTGGCCTTATGTTTGTAATGCAATATAGACGAGCTTGCGTAGACCTTGAGAGATATTCTTTCTCGCTTTGTTTACTTTATAGGAGAACTGAAAAAACAAGACATATATGTAGTCAGCTTAACCTAACCAGAAGTGTAAGAAGCCGAAGGCCAATGACACTAGCTAACCAATAAGCATAGCCTGCAAGGGAAAATAATCAACATCTAGATTGCCAAATTAATACCATTAGATAAATCATGATATGTATTTTTATATGGTGTACATTTGGTGTAGATAATTTTCTCAATAAACTCGGTCAAAATTTAGATCATCTCACTTTTACAATCTTGTATGCACTACAAAGTGGCAAGAAGGGAGTACCGAGTATAACCTGAAATTTCTATTATTGAAAAGTATAACATCTTATGTTGGTTAAATTGATGATCTTGGGATAGAAGCAAGACCTCTATCTTTCAACTATTTTTTTTCTTATCTTTGTAGGTTATGGTTCTTATCCTATCATTGATGAAGAAATGATATGATAAGAACCACATTCTTCTTTGTGCAATTCTATGTCAATGGGTTTGAGGGGTGACATCAAACATTTACTAGAGACCCAACAGCCACAACACACTATAAAGCTTATTGAATGTCCAAGGTCATGGAAAAGGGAGTAGATGATAAACTTAAACAACAAGCAAACAAATCTCTAAGTATTCAGGGTACATCAAAAACACTTCAGCATCTCACTGTACCGGTCCTCCAAAATACAGACCTCCTGCTTTTACTACTGAAATGCCCATTAAGAAGTTCAAATGTAAATGGTTTCAGAAAGTTGAAAGAAATTTCAGAGAACCAGGTCTTTACAAAGATTGCGCTGTTGGTCTTTTTGGTCATAAGAGCAAGTAATATAAAATTTCGAATTTCATGTTAGCTACTGCAAGGCTCAATAACCACTCAAAATTTGAATATCTCAAGTGTTCCCATTCACCTGAGCTAGACCAGCCTGAAGAAGAACAAGTGATGCAAATATCACTACCAAGTAGTGCACGGCTCAGTAACCACTCAAACTTTTACACTGCCTATGTGTATTAGTGGTAATATGTGGATTAGCATTTGTGGGTGCTGGAACCACTCATACATTTACGGATTTGTCATTCTCTACTATAACTTCATGAACTGTTCTCAACACACCATTACAAAAAATATCGGATGCTGGAGGTGGTACGCTCCACCCTAGAGCAATTATTCCTGACAGTGTATTTGATATCCAGGGCACATTTTTCAAAATCTTGCCATTATATGAATATGATATCATACTAGGTTGTGATTGACTTCAACATTAGAGAAATGACTCAAATGAGCATCATGCTGAACGGCACTCACCCTATTATCTTCTCTGTGAATGTGAATGCATCGCTCCAATACACCAAAATTGATTAGCCCGCTAGAATCAACCAAATCCTTTCACAAGGAGCAGCTGGCTATCTCATTTAATTTTGATTACTCCACCTGGACAAGAAGTCTGCTCCTACTGATCCAGAAATTCAGTTTGTTCTAGAATTGTTTCCTGAGGTTTGCTCTACTTGATTACTAAAAAACTCTTGCTCACTCTGTCTATTTTGCATTCTCTATGTGAAGTCATCTAAGGGCAGACTTGGGATAGTCCATGCCTTTTTCAGTTTATGTCTGGATGAACTGGATGTCTTGAAAGCACAAGTATATGAGCCTAAGAGCATCTCCACTGGCGCCCTCCAAAAATGCGCCAGCAGGGACGCCGGCACTGCCATATGGGGGGCGCCAGCACTACATCCTTCATTTGGGGGCGCCCCCATACGACATCTCCCAATAGAATTCAAATGTAAAAAACATTTTAAAAAACGAAATTCATCGAATTTAGACTAGTTTTATACAAAAGTGACACGGATTTGAACTAAAAACTAAAGCTAGCGGCACCCCCGGAAGGCGCTGTAGTCGAGATTGTCCGTGTCGTCGCCGCCGTCGTTGCCGGACAAGTCGAAGGACCAATCTCCTCCTCCTCCTTTGGCGCCGGCTCAGAAGGACCGGTGAGGTCGGCGAAGTTCTCGCCGTGGTCCATAGTGGACCACACCGCCGTCTGCCGCGGGTCGAGCGTCATCTGCCGGTAGTCCTCCTCGATGGAGCAGCCGACGATGAAGTGATGCCCGGGGAAGTCCTCCTGGTCGTCGCTGCCATGGAGGGCACCCTGTGCCTCCGCCTCCATCTCCCACCATCGCATCTTCACTGGCGGAGGCGGCGTTGAGGGAGCAGCGTCCTCCTCCTTGACGCGTCGGCGTGGAAGCGTCCCTGGCGTCCTCCGAGCCGGGGTGGAAGCTATGCGCTGTGGGTTGTCATGGACGACGACGCCGACAGAAGGAGGTGCGGGCGCGGCCGAGCGCGTGCGACCACTAGCGCTTGATGAGCCGGAGCGCGAGTGGGCCGATGTGCTCCTTGCCAGCGGCCTCTTTAGAGCGGGACGCGCGGCCTCCGCTGCTGCCACTGGCCTCGGCATTGTGCGCCACCGCGAGGTGTTTGCGCTGGTGGGTGTGTCGCGCGACGTCTGCGAGATTGGTGGTGGCGGCGGCTAGGGTTGGAATACGGGGGAGAAGAGAAGTGCGCCAGTGTGGTTTTAAGGGCGGCGACGAACACGCATTGACGGCGCGTGGGGGAGCTGTGTGGACGCCCCGTGGCCGGTCGTTCTCGTCGCCGCCTCGGTTTCCGCGCGGGAGACCATTGACGTCGACGACCAACCTTCCCGCGTCGTTTTTAATGCGACCCGTCACCTCCTCTCGCTGCTAGGCGGAGCCCACACACGATATTTGACGTGCCGCGAGGCGCCGGCGCCCGATTCACGCCCTAGACGAAGGGGCCGGAATGGGATTGCCAGCACTTCTATTGGGCTCGAAAACGCGCCGACGCTTTTTGGGGCGCGCCGGTGTGAGCCCATTGCTGTCGGCCCCCAAAAAGCTATCGGGGCAGCTATGGTGCGCCCCGATGGAGATGCTCTAAGTGAAACTTTTCCAATTTAACAATGTCTATAGAAAATATTGACAACACCAAATTAGTTTCACCACAAAATATTTGTGTGCTATATTTTTTTATACTGTATATATTAGTATATTTTCTATAGACATGGTCACATAGAGTAGTTTGAGTTAAGAGAAAGTTAAATGTTGTTCGTCTAAAATTTGAAACAATTGAGTACTTGTTATAAGAAAAAGTGCATTGCCCACCGGATCAATCAACTCACTGTGTCTCTCCAATCCCGATTGCATCTTGATCCCCTTTCAGTCGTCTGGCTGCAAAATTCACCGCCGCATGGCCGCCAGATTCCACTTCATACAGCTCCCCTCCAGCAGCTGTCCTTCTTCTTCCTTGTGCCAAAACCTGGCCGCCGGTGTCCTGAGGATGTTAATTGCAACAACACTATTGTACTGTACTACGTCTGATGTGATCTGCTGTTCGGGTTTGGACTAGTATCTAACAACACAACGACTTGCAAGATGAAATATAGTTGTGATGCCGGTTGTTGTAAGCAACGGAGAAAGCATCAGAATATGAGCTCTTGTTTTCGTAACAAGTTATGGCTGAATTCTTAGACCTGGAACAGAGGTTAGGTCGAGTCAATCAAAACCAAAATGTATACTAGCTTTATTATCATGCCAACCTGATGCAATTTATTTAACCTAGCATATCGTAGAAAAGAAAGGTAAAAGAATTAAAACATTCAGCATGTTCTTCCTCCAATTAAAGTAAGATTATTACACGAGGCGGCCAAGCCGAGACATGAGGAAGCTGGGCCAATCAATCTCCATGGGCACGGCAATGAGGTTGGGGTCATAAAACTCGTCTTCCATCTCCTCCATTGCTCCACCTTCGAGGTGCAAAACCTGGACACGCTGGTGGCAGTCCATCATGAGCAACCTGCGGCTCCCCGCGCCCAAACACATCAGCCGCGCTCCTTCAAGCGGCAGCCTTAGCTTCAACACCTTAGCGCGGATCCAACTTACAGTACCATCCTCGTCTCTCTGTTGCTGCTCCCAGATCTCAAACCGACGGTCTCCGTCGTAGATGCATAGTGACAACAGCGTCCCATCGGCCGTAGTTGTAAGCCGGATTTGTTTGTCGCGCTTCCCCGGGATCCGGATCAGCACTGCGGCAACGTGACCAGTTTCAGAATTGATGCCGAGGATGTAGATCAATTCCGACGACTTCTTGAATAACCAGTGCGCTACGCCGCCATGGCACACGGCGGCGTCCGCGTGGGCAATAGTGGCATCGTCGAGGCTGTACTCCACATGTCCAGGGAACTTCGTAGGAGCGCTCCAGCTTGGCTGGCCGGACGAGAAGGCGTGAAGGATGTATTCTCCGGCAACCTCGTGTACTGTCCTGATAACTAGCACTCTGAAGTTGCTCGGCGACGACGATGAGGAACGATCCGCACCGCCGGTTGCTGCAGTAATTGCGTAGCCTAGGAAGTAGCGAGCTGCTGTCACCCTTAGCGCGGGCAGCACGTCCCACGTGGCGGCGAGCGGATCGCACACGGCGAGCTGCATGGTGCCGGGCTCGCGCGGGAGGAGGCGCACGAGGAGGAGGCCGTGGTGCGAGGCGAGCGGCTGCACCGAATCTAATACGCCGGGGACGTCGGGGATGAATGAGCTGAGGAGGCGGCGGCCGGCGCCGAGGGCCGATCCCGGGCCCGGGACGAAGGAGACCCCTTCTCCCCGGCGCCATTCGTCGGTGAACACGCCGACGAAGGAGCGGTCCGGGTCCGGCCAGAGGCGGCGGAGGACGGCGGGCTCGGCCGCTAGGGCGCGCCACCGCCTGCACGTGGCGGCGCAGCGGACGAGGGTGGATGGCTCCTCCAGGCGCGCGAGGATCTCCCGTATCGCGTCTTCCGAGGGCGCGGCGCCGGCCACCGTCGTGTCCGCCATCTTCTGCAGGGCCGGCGCTGACGGTATGTGATCGATCTACCGAGCAATGCGCGGTTAGAGGTTAAGCTGCTGAGAATGATTTATCGATGCACGCATGCTATCACCATTACTGTTGGAGATACGCACGCGGCACGCATGCACGCATGCTATCAGCATTATTGTTGGAGATACCCAGCAGCTATCCACGGCGAAGACGGCTCGCGTTTGGCGTGCCAGCTTCACTGGGACTTGTCCACGCGCACGGCGAAGACGGTCACACATGCACGGTCACGTCCGTCCTACTGCGCCACATTCTGAATTCTGAAAGACTGCCAGGGAAAGAGACCTTGCGCGCCTTTGGTTGCGTTGGCCAAACTGCGCTAGCGAGATGGGAGACATTGCGCGTCGCGAACGGATCATGGGTCATTTTTGGCGGGTCGTTTGGCAGCCTGTGCAGCCTTTTACGCGCCAGAGAAGGAATCCAGGCCCCATTGTTTGGTTGCACGTTTCCAGCCTATTCTTCCCAGGTCGTGCAGCCCACAGGCTGTTTGGTTGCAGATAGCTCAGTGCTGTGGTAACCCTTTCACTTTTTGTGGTGAGGTTACCCAGTACTGAATAACAACACACATGAGATTCAGTTCATCAGAAAAGATGCTGGTAATACAGAGCAACTAGTACTTAGTGGGAGATGCATCACAGACGAAGCAACTACTTCGTGATGCATCACATGTTCGTCAATAGGGGTTAGTATATACCACCTCGAATAAGTTCATCATTGCAAATCGGGGATCAGGTTGTACTAAGTCCTAGCTAATGGAGGGATACAAGATCACCTCCCAAAATCAGCGGATCATGAGAAGGAAGCAGAAGCACTAGGCATGAAACTGGTTGCGGAGCTAGGTCCTAAGCCAGCTCCTCCTCTCCGGTGGCTGCAGCTTACGGTAGACGGCATACTCGGCTTCATTGTCTGCAATGAAGTCGATAGCCCTGACCAGCAAGTTAGGCTGGAACAGTTGCGCCTTGCAGACAAACCGGGGAGTGAAGATCGTCTTCATCTGAGCGTAGTTGGTGATCGGGGTGCCGACGTACTGCCGGTGCTTCGGGTACCGCTGCAATCGACAAGGAACACCTGTTAGTGCGACGACATTGACATGTATATACTTTCAGATCAATGCCGGAGCTCAATGAGGGTTTGTACCATGATGTACTCGTCCGCCGCCCCTTCATTACCGCCGTAGAAGCAACAACCATCTTCGCTCCAGTCCAGAATGCGATCGGATTTCATCTTCATGATGACGCTCCACTTCGTCCTCTAGTTTCTGATGTGGTTGTACAGCTGAAGAGTGGTGATATGTACGCCGGCGAATGCAAGAACATCCGCGGCTACCTTCTTCATCTGCTGCTCCTTGAATCCCATGTGAAGCAGACGCCGCTACGAACAAGCTGACCCAACCGGTTCAGCACAAACTCTGATAGCTCAGGTTTCCAAACCATGGCTGGTTTGGTTGCTAACAGAGATGGCTGAGCATTCACAGTTGGCGCAGACAGATCATGGAAGCCCAAAGCACTAGTGGAAAAAGGGCTAACTGTGGCGCACCGAATCTTGATTCTGTGGCGCATATGGCCGTCGCCACAGTTGCCACGCGACTAGTATTAGAATTCTGTGGCGCACGAGCGGGTGCGCCACAGAGTTTGGAATTCTGTGGCGCACGCTGTTCGGTGCGCCACGAATCTTAGACTTCTGTGGCGCACCATTGATAGTGCGCCACAGAATCTTTTGTGGCGCACTACCTTTCCATGCGCCACAGAATATTTATAAGTTTTTGTGGCGCACTGCCAGTTCATGCGCCACAGAATGTTAATTTTTGGATTTTCGAATTTTTTCCATTTCTGCAGTATATAGTGGTATTGCACAGGAAATATACAGATATATATAAGAAATACATAGCACATTCCAGAAATAACAGAATTACTCACAAATGACACACAAATGACATGATACACACAAGTCTTCATCATTACATCATTTAGATCCAAATTACACAAGTAGAAATGTGTTTGATCGTCGCATACACATACATGTGTGTTCATCTCGTCTCATATGCACATGCATCGTCACCGGCCACCTAGACTAAAGTAAAGTAGAGTACAACCGCGGTGGCGGTGAGTAAGAGGGGGACCAAGAACTTCAGCCGGTTCTTCTTCTTGCCCACGTGTGCCCTCCACTGTGCTACCGCCTCCTCTCTAGTCGCGTATCCCTTGTAGCTGTTCCCGCTGAACTTGTGCACCTGTTCGAGACAGTCCTGCCACTCCTCGTAGACACCTGGAACCCGACCCTTGTACACAACGTACGTCGGCATCTCTATTGACAAGGGCATATTAGTATATCATATTAGTACATCATGCATATATATATATGTTGATAAATATTAGACCAAAGTATATAGTAAAGTTGAGCACGGCAACAATAAGTTTGCGACACGCACACACAAGACGACGTCCACCGATACACATAAACCGATGAACATAGTACTTAGAGTTTAATTACGACCCACACAAAAGACCACGTCCATCGATATATATACAAACTAACCGATGAAGATAGCTAGTTTATCACACACTAAGTCAAGGCTCGCAGGGCTCCGGGAACGGCTTGTACAGATCTTTTGTAATCCACGTCCTCGTGTCACCCTGCGCTTTGAGGCGTTGCTCGATGTCCCTCTTGCATAACGCTCTACCCTGGTGCAAGGGCCCTCCCCCTGTGGTGACGTCTTGAGTGATGATATGTGATATCTTGACCCTGGTATCCTGGAAGTCTTCTCTGAGGTCATCATCGTTGATCCGCGCCAACTTTTCGGCCCATCCTCGGAGAGCAGATGGTAAACGCAAGTTCTGGCTATCCCGGACAAACCCTTTTAGGTGATGCATGACATAGAAGGCGTCCAGTGCTGTTTTCCGGCTGCTTGACACAGGGGAACTCGAACAAGTGCTTGAACTTGTGTTTACCATCATCCCTGAAACATTCCGCCTTTTCTTTGAAGGCGCCTCCCTTTTTGAAGTAGCCCTCGAGAGCATCATCTAGCACACCCCTTATTCTGGCGTAGTTCTTCTTTTTCGTACTCCCCGAGTCGAAATAGGTGGCAAGAGAAAACTTCGGGGCAATGGAGATGAGTACGCAGTGCGTGTCTCTGCGCAACACAAATTTGGATCGAGGTTGGAAATGAGCAATGGAAAAGAAATTTATTACAGGGCTAGCGGATGTGTACTTACTCGGGAAAGTAAGCCAAGAGGATGTTGTCCTTCCTCTTGTTGTCCAAGAAGCACTTCTGTAGGTACAACGAAGCCCGTACCCGCACCGCTGATAAGTTCAACTGGCTTTCACGCATGTAGTAAGGATCCGCTATCGCGACGTCCGGGATACTCTCTCTCTTGATCTTCATCGCCAGATTGAGCGCGAATAGGCGGACCAAGTTATAGTCCAGCCTTCTCGCGTGGAATAGCTTGAAGATGTCCTCGTACGCTATAAAGAATATATCCGCGGGGACATCAGTGACGAAGCCCACATCTCTTGGCACCCTGACCGTGAAGACCGGGTAATTTGGATCTTTGTCCTTAAGAAGGATACTCTCTAGGACCAGGATACTGTCCTGCAGAGGCAGCATAGCTCCGGAAGCAAGGTGTAGCAGCTCCGGACCCAGTATTGGTTTGCCGCTTCATGCATTCTGGTCAAGCCATCCTTGCTGGGAGGTACCATGGAGTCCCGATGACGGATCGTCGGAGGTGGCTGGCTCGCAGACTTCTCCTTGTTCTTACTAGGTCTTTTACGGGGCTTCTTCGGAGCAACGGGCCCCGACGCTTCAAACTGCTCGTTGACCTTGTTGATCAGCGTATTGGGGCTGAAGATGTTTGCGGCGGTTGGCTCTTGTGTATCGGCTGCCGGAGGCGTCTCTTGAGAGAAGCCGCGGAACACCAGGCGCTGTTTGGTTGCCTTGGGTGGGCCAGCTGGTTCGTCGCGAACGCGGTATGCTTCTTCATCCGCGCCCGCCATGTACAAATCATCTATGTCGGCGCCGGTGTTGAGGTAGGCATCGACGTCTACCGGCCCATCATCATCGATGTCATCTTCATTGGGTGATGGGATGGGCGATAGCGGTGCAGCGGCCTTGCCTTTAGGCTCCGCCGGTGGCGGTTGAGGCAGAGACTCTCCCAGCAGTTTCTTGTGGCGGCTTGTTGTGGCGGTGACGACGGGAGGAGCTGCCCTCCGAGGAGGCGGCCGGACGATCGGCTGCCGGATGATCGAGGAGGCGCCGGTGGAGCGACCCCCAAGACGGATCTGGGTCTTTGGCCATACCATGGTATAGCCATGGCAGTTCTCAAGCGTCAGGTGCTCGTCGGCTCCCTCGGGCTGTATTGGGGGGTCCATGTCTTCGCACCCCGGCAACACCCGACCCAAAGTGACCTTCAGGACGTTGGCGTCCATAGCCACGGTGTGCAACGTGGTGCTCTTCGGTTGTATGATCATTCCCGTGGCAACATCCTTCAACTCGCCGCCGGGCGCGCAGTGAAGGAGCACGCAAGGAGTGTCCTGAGTAATGTTGGGCATCATTAATTAGATAGCCGGGTATCAAAACGCATGAAGGAGATGGCATGGAATAACTAATTAGTTAAGTACCTTGGTGATGGCGTTGAGCTGTGCTAATGTGGAGACAGTGGCGGCCGGCCTATCAATCTTCGGGGGCTCGGGTGCATTATGAAGCACCGCCGCCGGCTGCGCCTTGGTAGCCTCGGCAGGATCAGCGGGGGGCACCGGTTCATCCAACTCCATCGGCTGCCCCGCGGCGATGGTGGGCGGCGGGGTAACCAGATCCGGAGATGGCGACGCGTTGAAGATCGAGTTGCTGGCCCCGGCGCTAGGCACTTTTATCGACCCCACCTGACCGGCCGCATTCCACGCAGCTATCCCCTCGATGACCTGAGGGGGCAGGAAATCGCGGAGCTTCTTCTCGAAAAGCTTGTCCACCTCATCTTTGTCCATCGAGTTTGCCTGTTTTTCCTCGAGCATGGAGACCTTCTTCCTCAGCTCTTCCACCTCGGCTTTATCCTCTTCGACATCGCGCTCCTCCTTCTCTTCTTGCTGTTTTCCTCTTTGTAGTACTCGCGAAACTTCATGCTTGTACCAAAGCCGCAGACACGTCCAGCCGACGTCGGCGGCTTGGATACTGGCCTCTCCTTGAGGATATTCAACGCCCTGTTGAAAGGCGTGTCCCACGGCTCCGTCGAGCCCTGGGACGACGATTCGGCCTCGGGGAGATCGGCCTTCGCCAACTGCTCGTTCTGCAGACAAGGATAGGGTGAACACATTTAGGGCATTGCATTCACGTCATATATGTAATATGTGCAGCAATGGTAAATTCCCTTACCAGCTTTTCCTCGAACTTCCTCACGTCGTCATGCTCGGTAACGAATTCCATTGTCTTCCTGTCCAGAGTGTAGCGGGGGACAAAGTACCTCACCTGCAGGTCCGTAATTTTCAACCATGGGTTCGGTTTCCCAGCACGTGCAAGTTCTTCGTCCTCCTTTTCCCAAATGGGAATCTTTCCTCTATAACCGCCGCTTCCAAGGTGATGTGCTCCTAAGTTGAGCTCATGCATTTGTCTACCCCACTCCGTCCATGCTTTCGCATCGTCGCTATCCAGCCGCTCCTTGAATATCTGGAACTCTGCTTCATCGAGCATCGGCTCACCCTTCTTAATACTCTCAAAGCTTTCACCTTTGTCGATCTTGGCCTTCACCCGGCTTTTCCAGCTGCTCAGGGCGTTGCTCATCTTCGTGATGGCCAATTTATTCACCGGGTTGGATCTTTCCAAGTTATTGTATGGCGCCGGGAACTTGTACCGTCGGTGAAGCTTCAGAGCTCGACCAAATGCTCATTGCCTTCACCTCGGATTTTCACCGTGTTGATCGACATGCTTTCCCGGACAATGCACCCGAGTTGCATGCCGTACCCAGCGGCAACAGCCTCCGGCTCCTGTGGTTGCCCACTTTCGGAGACCAATGTGATCTCGCTGGTGGTGTTGGCGAGCACCGTCGGCTTCCGATCCTTCCGCGGCTTCTTCTTCTTCTTAGCAGCCGGGTTGCCGCTGCCGTCAGCCTCCCCGACGCCGTCACCCCCCGTGTGGCGGCGCCGTCGGTGGTGGGTTCATACTCCTCCTCCCCGCTTCAGTCATCTGACGGTCAGCTCCGACTTCCTCCGCCGCCAAGTCCACCTCCTCCTCCTCTTGTCGCTGGGAGGGGCCGAATTCCCAGAACTCGACGTTCGCCGCTCTGGCTTCCTCTTCGAGGGTCATTGCGGCCTTAGAAGTGCCGGCCACGTTGTCGTCGGCCGACATATTTGCAATTTCTATAAAGAAGAGGATGAAATCTATTAGTACAATTGTCGGCCGGAAAATTCGGCATGACCTTTGCTAATTTTTGGACATAGGAGCCCCATTTCTCAACCGAAACGGAAGTGAATCAACGTTTCGGGAGAAATGGGCAGCTCATTTGAAGTCCCTGCAACATTTCACATATATAGAGAGGCCAGCAACAACAACAACAACATGCAGCCAGCAACAGCCAGCAGCAACAACAACCTGCAACAGCCAGCAACAGCCAACAGCCACACCATATACACCAGCAACAACAACCAGCAACAGCCAGCAGCCACACCATATACACCAGCACCACAGCATAAGCAGTACCAGTACACTCTATGCATTAATACACAATATATATGTCCCAGTACTACTGCCCTGGATCAATTGTCTTCTTGCTTGAAGAACTACTGCCCTGGATCAATTGTCTTTAGTTATTTTTATATAAGTTGAGTATCTCTGTAAATAAATGAGCTAAATCTTGAATGAAGAACCCAGAGCCTATTCAACAGAGATACATACAAAGATAAATGAGATAATTAATATAGATAAATGTACACATTTACTGCTATACATATTACTGCTTGCAATTTATTATCCAAAATAAGCAAAGGCACTTCTCTGGTTAGTGTGTGTATTGTAGCATACCAGAATTTTTTTAAAATAATTGTCCCTGTACTTGATCATTATCTATTTCTTAGCATCATATCTATTTCTTAGCATCATATCTACTCAGTGATGAAGATTACACCAGATACATTTATACCATATCAGAAATATACTGTAGCATATCAGAAATATACTGTAGCATATCAGATACATTTATACCAGACACATATTTATCATATATTATATTTTTTATTGTAGCAAAACATCTAAGAGCATCTCCAGCTAAGCTATAACACCAAGAGATTACATCAACCAGGGTATCACTAATTGCTTATATAGGAGATTCACTCAAAACTATATAAGCAATTTAAGCATACTTCTGACTTCATTTTGTAATATATGCATAAGAGGTGAAGTAATTTACCATGGTCCAGACAACAAAATCAAACTGAGAAATTAAACAACTCAAGTACTCAACAATGAGAGGTCATATTGAGCTTAAAAGAACATACTCAACAATGTTGACAGAATACTTGACTGAATGTTGACAGAAATATTCAGTTTACTAAGTTAATCCTAGTCACAAGCAAGCACTGCAAGCAAGCAGATATGAGCATCCTATCTGGCAGTATAAAAAATTAACACCAAATAGAACATCTTTTGCTAGCACTTGTTATCATTTAGTTTAGCAGTAGCTATAGTAGTAGGGGATTTTTATGCTATGGTTCTCTAGTTCATGTAGTGAGAATAATACCATGGAAAAGACATTTTGCTCAACACTGTAAATCATGTACAAACAACAAAACTAGGTTAAGAAGCACATTAATCTATGTACTTTCTACTTGCTACTTGCTACTGCTACACTTGCTCATTTTATAATTCAGTTTGCAACAGCCAAGCAACAGCTGCAGTCCTGGTTATAGTTCACTGTAAAATGCATGGTTTGTCAACACCAATGCACTATAGATTCAGTGCCAATAATTCAACACCAATGCATGGTTATACATTTCCAAAAAAAATGCTTGTTCATTACTGTTCAGGGCACATAATTTCCACTGTATGTCCAAAACTGCCAATCACCCCTGTTGTGTTATCAATCTTGCAATTTACTGCTTGCAATTTAAATAAATCTTGCAATTTACTGCTTGCAATTTACTCAAAACTATACATGTACAAACATACCAAACAAGACAGGTTAATTTTACAGTGTTACAGTGTTATTAATTTATGAACTTAGCACCAAACAAGACAGGTTATTAATTTGTCTGAATCAGCACTTAGTTTGTCTGAATCATTTGTCTGAATCAGCACTGAGTTTTTACAGTGTTAATCATTTGTCTGAATCAGCACTGAGTTTTGGAAGAATTGGAAGCATGGTGAGAGGGGAGAATTGGAAGAGATGGAAGCATGGCGGTGAGTAAGAGGGGGAGCTTACTGGGAGATGGTCGTCGACGAGGATGGTGCGGGCGGCGGGCCTCCTCCTACGGCGGGCAGCGGGCCTCCTTCTCCTCCTGTGGCGGGCAGCGCGGGCGGCGGGTTCCCAACCTCCTCCTCCTCCTGTGGCGGGCAGCGCGGGCGGCGGGCGGCGAGGCGAGGCGAGCGTGGTGAGGCGGCGCGGCTAGGCGAGCGTGGGGTGGTTGAGCGGGCGCGGCGAGCACGGCGGTGGTTGGGCGGCGCGGAGGGCTAGGGCGCGGCGAGCACGGCGGTGGTTGGGCGGCGCGGAGGGCTAGGGCACGACAGGGGGATCGAAGAAGAAGGTTGGGGAAGAAGAAAGGGGGCGAACCGCTCGGGATATGCTAAGTGTGGAAATTCTGTGGCGCACCAAACCTAGCATGCGCCACAGAATTTCAAGATTCTGTGGCGCATGTTGGGTTTGGTGCGCCACAGAATTTCCATACTTAGGCATATAGTAACCGGCCGGCCGTGTGTGGGTTGTGGAATATGCCTAAGTGTGGCAATTACGTGGCGCACCAAACCCAACATGCGCCACGCATGTTGGGTTTGGTGCGCCACAGAATTGCCACACTTAGGCATACTTTTAAATTCCTGCATCATATATTAGCTAGTGTTTTATGAATTTTTAAAAGTATTTCCTTTAATACATTCCTAGTGTATTATTCCAAGAAATAAATGAAGGTTCAATTATGCAAGTTAATTTATATAGATAATTCAAAAAAGTACATATATGGATGCTTGTGTCATACACACACATATACACACTTTGTGTTTTTGCCAAAGTACATAGTACACAAAAAAAGCCACAATTGAACTTCTCGGTTCCGATCGGTGGCTAGCTAGCGTTTCTTGACAATGTTCTTGCCCTTCTTCATCGCGGTTGTTGAATACTTTAGCCCGGCCACCTTGAGATTTCTTCTTGTGTACGGGCAACCTTTAGCCGGTAGGGTGGTCTTCCTTCTTACTTTTGAATAAGTAGTAGGCTTGTCGAAGTACTTGTCAAATTCCTCTTCGATCTTCGGATCGCCGTTCTTGTCGATGTCTTGCTTGTCGGCTTCTCCTTCCATTCCGATGATGCTCCTCTTGCCCCTCCTCACGACCACACGGCTGGGCTTTGACGGGTCGGTAATGAAGAAGCATTGGTCAACTTGGGTAGCGAGCACCCACGGCTCATTTTTCGCGGAGGGGGTCTTCGATTTGGCATCGGGTATAACCATGGTGGTGAAATATAGTCCATCTTTTTCGACGCTCTTGGCCCATCTCACACGGAACATCGGTATCGTCACTCCAACGTAGTCGAGTTCCCAAATCTCCTCGATCCTTCCGTAGAATCTTTCCTTGACATCAGTCTTGTCATCGGTGTAGGATAGCATAGTTACTCCTGAGTTTTGATATTCGCTATTCTTGTCCTTTTCCTCGGTGTAGAATCTATAGCCGTTGATGTCGTACGACTGATAGGTCCTTACGTTGTGCCGGGTCCCTGACAGGGAGAATATGAGTTTCTGCTCTTCAGTAGAAGGCATCGGTGCGGGACTTTCCAGTAGCCTTTTCTTGAACCACCCCGTGAAGTTGGAGTTGTGCTCTTTCGTAACGTCCCCTGTTTTCCTCGGCCGTCCTAGGTCGATGAACTTCTGCTCGATTAAGCTTTTGTGCTTATCCACCCAAGGGCTGACCAATTCTATGTGTTGTAGCGCGACTCGGTGTGCCCTGTCAAAGTCGGCGTGTCGACCAGCGATGCCGACATGCATTGCGCGGTAGCCCTCGCGGTGACCAAACCCTGCTAGCCTGCCGACGTGCTTCCTGGTGGGCAGACCGACATCCTCGTTCTCGGTGCTTAGGTAGTTCTGGCAGAAGGAGATGCACTCGTAGGTGAGAAAGCCCTTGGCTATGCTTCCATCTGGACGGGCCCTGTTGCGAACGAATCCTTTGATGACACCGTTCAACCTTTCGAATGGCATCATGTTGTGCAGGAATGTCGGCCCGAGGTGGATGATGTCATCCACTACATGGACAAGCAGATGCACCATGATGTCGAAGAACGCTGGCGGGAAGTAAATCTCGAGCTCGCATAGTATCTCGACGATCTCTTCTTGTAGCCTGTTGAGCTGCTTAACGCCGATGGACTTCCTAGAGATGACGTCGAAGAAGTTGCAGAGGCCAAACAGCGTCTCGCGGACGTGGTCGTCCATTATCCCTCGCATCGCAACGGGAAGTATCTGTGTCATCAGCACGTGACGGTCGTGAGACTTCATCCCGCTAAACCTCTTCTTCGCTACGTCCAGATATCTGCTTATCTTCCCCGAGTAACCGTGAGGAACTTTTACTCCTAGGAGGCACTCGAAAAACCTCTCGAGCTCCTCCTCGCTCAGAGTGAAGCAGGCAGGTTTAAGCACCACCACCTCATTCTTCTTAGCCCTTTTGTGGTGACCCTGAGTCGTTTCCGTCTGTTCATCATCATCATCACTATCGGTGGGGTACTGAAGTTCTTTCTTGAGGCCAAGCAATTTCAGGTCGGTTCTTGCTTTCGGGCCATCCTTGGTCCTCTCCGGCATGTTCATCAGAGTGCCAAGTAGGCTCTCGGTAACGTTTTCGTGATGTGCATGACATCGAGGCTATGGGGCGTGTGGAGGACCTTCCAGTACGGCAGGTCCCAGAAAACAGACCTCGCTTTCCATACTCCCAGCAGCGGCGATTCCCGCGGTCGCTTCTTTCCCGGCGCGGGGCACTCTTCCCAATTTTCCAAAAGCTCGGATATTTCTTCGCCGCTCCTCGGTCGTGGGGCTCTTCCGAGCTCCTCTTCGCCGTTGAACAGATCCTTGCGTTTTCTCCACGGGTGATCGAAGCGAAGCCACATTCGAGTCCCTTGGAACACAGTTTTACAAGACCCGGGAGGCTTCGGCAGCTGCAGATGCGGGGTCTTATCCATGCACTTGACACATCCCTTGAATCCGTGGTTCACCTGGCACGATACATATGCGTAACCAGGATAGTCCTGCACTGTCGTTAGCAATGCGGCTCTGAGAGGGAAATATTCTCTTTTGTACGCGTCCCAAGTAGGGGCCGGCGTCTGCCACGCGTGGCTAACTCCTCTTTCAACAGACCGAGATACAGATGCATGTCCACGCCCGGTTGTTTTGGCCCCTGAATAAGAATACTCATGTGTACGTACCGCTGCTTTGTGCACAGCCAGGGGGGAGGTTGTATGGCCATACAAACACGGGCCAGGTGCTATGCGTGCTACTCTGGTTTCCAAAGGGATTGAGTCCGTCGGTGCTCATGCCCAGACGAATGTTCCTCGGTTCGCTCCCGAACTCATCTGCGAACTCAATGTCCAACGCATTCCACTGGCTAGCGTCTGCAGGGTGTGTCGGGATCTTGCCCTTCTCCGGATCATCTGCGGGCTTCTCCCTTTCCGCGTGCCATTGCATGAGCTTTGCTTCCTTAGGATCTACGAAATACCGCTGCAGACGGGGAGTGATAGGAAAGTACCAGACAACTTTCAGAGGAACTTTCTTGTTCCCTCTCTTGTACCGTCCTTGGCCGCACACCGGACATGTGGTTCTATCCTTGTACTCATTCCGAAAAAGTGCACAATCATTGATGCATGCGTGGTACTTTACGTGCGGTAGGTCGAGTGGGCAAACTACTTTCTTGGCCTCGTCGATACTTGTCGGCAATGTGTTGTCCTTGGGAAGACGAGCATGCCAGGATTTCATGTTATCGTTGAAGCTGCTGTCGGTCCATTTGTGTTCCGCCTTCATCTCCAGACACTCGAGCGTTACACTCAAGCGTGTATCCTCGGGCCGGCACCCTGGATACAATGGAGTCATCCCGTCTACCTCCATTTGCGCCAGCTTCAGGTTTGGCGTTGCCCGTGTCCTTCAGGAGAAGCTCTTGAACATGAGGGTCAGGGCCGACGTTAGCGGCGTCTGCTTCCTCTCGGCATCTCCACCACCATCTCCTCCGGCATCATCATCTCCTTCATCGGCCTCTCCTTCCTCATGATGAACACCATGTTCGGGAGACTCTTCGTCTTCTCGCCCGATGTCGGCCTCTTCTTCATGACCAACATTTGCCGCCGGCTCCTCGTTGAAGCCGAGCATGAAACCGCGCCTGAGCAGGTGTTCCTCCAGTTGTCCAGAATCAGGGTCGATCCACTGCCGGAGTCCGCATTTTCGACACGGACATCTTATCGGGGTCATGTTGTTCCTAACCATGTCGGCCTTCGCGTTCACCTTGTATCTAACCACTTGTCCTTCCCTCATATGGACGACCATGGTTGACTGCATCATACATATATAGAGCAAAAGAGAGTTAATTAGAACCACACACACCATGCATAAACACACATGCATGCATGATCGCCGGAAAATTTCGACATGACCTATCCTAAAAGTGGGACATATGGCTAGTGCAAGAATTTGCCGAAATGGAAATGAATCAACATTTCGGCAAACATCCATGCACCACACGCCGGCACAAACCAACAACACAAATAAGCTTCTTCGCAAGCAAACATTCAACCACAACACAAAGCTCAACACATATAAACATCATCTTCTCGCCACCGCAAACCGTCCGGGAGCGCGATAATAATCTTCACCTACAAAACATCCATACACACAAAACATGCATCCAATAGTACTCAACCTCTCACAAATCTACCAACATCATGGTGGAGCAAGAGGATGGGGTGGTGGAGACAAAACAATGGACCATGCAAGAGGGAAAGTGGAGGAGGAGGGAAAGAGAATTGTGGTTTTTAGTACCCCTCTACAAGTTGGTGTGGCTTCCCCTCACAAATATGCCCACAAAATAGGCTTAGAGCTATCAACAATGGAGAAAAGTATGACCAAAATGGAGTGGGAGAGAGGAGGAACACGAGCTGGTTGGAGAAGACAAGAAAGGAAAGGGTGGTGGGTGGAAGAAAAGAGGGGAAAGCTGCCTCCAAAAGTGAGATCTACTATTCACTTTACGTGGCGCATTAGCTGATATGCGCCACAAACATCAACACGTGGCGCATGCAGCTAATGCGCCACGAATCATGGTGGCGTGAGCCGGGGGTGGTCCCCGGAAATCGTGGCGCACGGACCAACGTGCGCCGAAACTTAACTTTCGTAGCGCACGTGGACCATGCGCCACAGAATTTCCTTCGGCCATGTGCGGTGGTGGACCCGGGGTGGGTCCACGAACTTCTGTGGCGCCCTCACCGTGCGCCCGGTCTCCATCTTCGTGGCGCACGTGTAAGCATATGCGCCACGAAACATAAATATTTTATGACGCGGTTGGTGGTGCGCCACAGAAATATTTTTGTGGCGCATGACCTGTTTGGTGCGCCACAGAGGTGATTTCCACCTATAATGGTTTTCCTACTAGTGAAGGTATGATGGCCTACATGACATACACTAGCAGATCAATGAACTACGACATGGACATCCTTAAGCACTAGCAGATCTATGAACTACCAGTACCACATCAAAGAACAGCGAGTAAGCGGCCTTACAAGAAACCTTACACGAAAAGGGAGGGGCGAAGGCGAAGACCGGCCAGTGGAAGGTGCGGCAGCACCACCGTCCCCGTCGTTTTGGCATCTCTCCGGTCCCCACAACCTATCCGCGATGGAATATCCTTCATGGACTTGTGTAGATCTAGATCTAAGACTAGGGTTTGCAGAAGCTTACCACAACCGAAGTCATCGGCGCAGACGAAGAAGATGACCAGGGACGGAGGGAAGGGGGGACGAGCGGGGGCGAGACCCCCCCTATCGATTCGCTCGCCCCTTGAAGCGATTAAGCAGATCGCTAATTTTCTTGCGTTTCAGGATTCTTCGCCCCCCCTATCGTTGTGTAACGCACGTGAAGCAGCTCAAATATACCCTATTTCAAGCGACGCGCACGTTTGGGACCTGGCAACGGGCGAGGTCGACATCTCACGCGTTGAATGCTGCCGCGAGATTAGGACGTAATATAGCCATTACTGAATACGAATCTTTTTTGTCGTTTCAATTAGCAGATACGCGTGTTTATACGCCTCAGCCTCGTACGAGCAAGTAGCATGAGATTAAATGCCAGGAAGATCCGTACTCCACATGCATGTATGCCTGCCAGTGATTTTAATGAGCATGCATGCAGGCTGGCCAGCTTTCTCCCCTCCTTCATTAATACCAGTTATTCTAAACAAATATATAATTAGCAAACACAGTTGCCACATGTAACCTGCAGGAGATTATCTTAACTAACATCATTTTAGATCGAACCATTCAACAAAAGTAAAGAAAATGCGTATTAAACTATTTGGGAATCTAAATTATCAAAATGGTAACAACTGAAAAAAAGTTCCAAAAGAAAATGAATTTTATAGTATGCAGAAAATGGACGTTGCAACTATGATAGTTAACAAATGGTTGACATAGTCAAAATGATTAATTTTAAACACAAATTCTTAAATAATTTTTTGTATAGCGCAGATAGAAAAAAAATCCTAGGTCAATTTTTTTGTACTAGTGGTGCAAAAAGTCAAAAAGGTTAGTTTGGACTAATCCAAAATAAACATTTTTGTACTAATGACGCAGCGGGTGAAAATAGTGATTTTGTACTAGTTCAAATCAAATATTTTGTATTAATGGTGTCCTGTTATAACAATAATTAACCATTGTCGGAGATAATTATTTATGTGCATGCGCTCAAGAGACTAATTATAATTTTGAATACTAGTCAAACTGAGATCAATTAGTGCTATCAAATGTAGCACCAGGGAATTAATCCTTGACTACATAATAATTAGCTTGACAAGAACTTGATTTTGAAGTTCCTCCGAAGTAAAATACAAATGACTCAGATTTGTGCATTACTATTTGAGACCTTTGTTTACAAAATCTATTTGTGCATTTTTCTCAGATTGTTACAGAATCTCATCAATAATTTAAAACTAATTTTACAATTATTTAATTGCATCACAAGCGCTTCATAATTTTATTGCTCCAGGGAGCTCGCATCCATGCAGCATTGGAAGAGCACACGTCCGGCTTCGGAGGAACACATGGCCGGAGAGCTCGCTGCCATGCAGCTTGCGCCGAGGACCATTGCGGCCAGAGGGACTCGCTGCATGGAGCTCGCACGAATGAGCACGGCGGCCGGAGGGGCTCGCTGCATGAAGCTCGCACGAACGAGCAAGGCGGCCGGAAGAGCTCAATGCCACGGAGCTCACCCAGAGGATCACTTCGGCCAAGAGTTTGCTGCCAGGCAGCTTGAGCGGAGGAGCATGACCCAGAGGAGCTTGCTGCCATAAAGAGCTCAAGAGGAAATGCCAAATGATTAGTGGTGGGTGGCTTTGAAGAGGACAGAGGATTTAAGGCGTGGGGAAGGAAGGAAAAAGAGGACAGAGGATTTAATGCGAATACGAAGCAGTGACCAAGACATACATATCATATACTTCTAAAAATACAAATGTTGTCAGACGACATGCCGCTCTGTGATTGGCTCGGCTTTCATCCTCGCGCGTTGCCAGGTTCCGATCGGTATTTTCGCTATTTCAAGCCCATTTAGTACTATGATTCCACGTAATAAGCCTAGGCCAAGCAACTAAAAGCCCATTCACTGAATCGGGGACAATGGATAGCACGCACATACATCAGAATCAGATGGTTTCCTTCCTCTGCTTTCTGTTGCGCCTCTGTTCGGCGCGGCCGCCACCAAGGGCTCCAATCCAGCACACCGAAATTGGAGATCGACTGAGAATTGTGAAGGGCAAAATTACCAACCTAGGCAAGGATTTGCTATCGCTGTTTTGATAGGATTGGTTCGGCTGCTGGCCCTCCGGCTGGGCGGCGGCCGTTGGGGAGCGATGAAACACTCCGGTTTGCCTTTCCACCATCTTGCATTAACCTTCTTTGATTTCTTGATTAGTTTCTAGATTAGGTGATTTCTTCCAGGGTTTCAGCTATGTAGATTGTGTATTTAAGGAATCAACAATGAAAACTGAACCAATTTGTATATTATTCGTTCCTACTGCGCTACTAAGATTATCAATTGTTGTTCACAATTTTTTCTATCAAATGTATAGATAAGAATAAAAAATATTAATTACTATATACTAAGAGAGGCTAAGACTTTGCCCCCCCCCCCCCCTATACTGCAATCCTGGCTCCGTCCCTGAAGATGACCATCCTCCGCGGCCCGTAGCCGCCGCAAGCCTCGCCGACCGTGTGGGTGAAGTAGAGCCGGCCATATCGCTAGATCGGAGATGGTAGACGAGCTCGAAATGAGGGGAAATGTGTGATTTGGATTTGCCGGTGAGAGAGCCGCCCCTATATACGGTGGTGAAAATTCAAGCGCGGTGACCAAATTCATGGCGCCGAGATTTTGCCGTCCCGCGCGAGCTCCCGCCATCTCCCGCGGTGGCTCTGCGAGGACGTGGCGTTCTCCACTTCTGCGGAAACGGGGGTGGCTCGCTAGAAACGGCCGAACCGGACGTTCCTCCAGGACCTGGCCCTAGGGTGTTTTGAAAACCGATTTCTGCAAGAACACGGCGTCGACCAAGTGACCAAACGACCCAAAAAAACTAGAAGATACGAGTTAAGGAGCATGCAGACTACCAAACGCGGCCCTTGAGGCCGGGGGAGACTTCCATTCCGGCGCCGTGCCGGCTCTCAAGCAGGAGTCTGAGCAGCTCTGTAGCTGTAGTCCCCTGGCAGTAATTGCAGCGCGGCGGCAATAATGGCGATTTGAGCTCCACTGTATGTGGATTCCATGGACGGACGGACGCGCGCGAGTTGCTGCGCCGAGCAGCTGTCGAGCACATTCTTCAGTTAATTTCGCTCCTACTACTAGGAATAGAGTGTGGTCACGATCCAGAAGAAGATTGTTCAATTAAGTTCGCTTGCTCCATAATTGGTACTATTTCGTCCGTTCCGGTGTATAGGTTATGCACCTATATGTTAGGTCGTTAACTCAATAAATATAATTATAAATTGTACTCACTCCTTTCCAAACTATAGTGCCTATAAGCTTTTTTCTAAAGTCAAATGCCGTAAAGTTTAACCAAGTACACAGAAAATGATACCAACATCTAGATTCCCAAATTAACACCATTAGATAAATCATGATGTATATTTTTATATGGTATACAATTGGTGTAGATAATTTTCTCAATTAACTTGATTAAACTTCATATCGTCTCATTTTTAAAATCTTATATACACTACACAGTTGCAAGTAGGGACTGTAACATAAAAATTCTACTCTTAGAAAGTATAATATCTTATGTTGGTTAAATTGATGATCTTGAGATACAAGCAAGACCTCTATCTTTCAAATTTTTTTTTTGTTTTCTTTGTAGGTTGTGGTTCTTATCCTATCATTGATGAAGAAATGATAGGCCAGGCTCAGAGCAAATCTTCCATATTAAGTACTAAAAATGTCTCATGATTATGCAATTATTCTACTGTATTTTGAGCTTTTCCTGTTATTGTTTAGTTAAATATTGAGCTTGTGTTCCTTATCAAAACATCATCTATGCATTTTCAGCGTGCTTTAGTTGACATTTGTGTTATTTGGAGGGGATGTAAAAGTAATATTTTGGTCGTAGTTTTAGCATGAGGAATTATCCTTGATCATACCAAAATTCTAGGACCGCCACTAGCTAACTGGTGATGGGATTATGGGATGATCCACTTGAACCATGCAGACAACATCTTGGAAAGTGGTTTGCCCGGTCGAGTGATTCGACATTTTTTATTATGGTTTTAGCGGTTTTTCTTTTCGCTTTCTTTCTTATTCGTTCTTCTTCTTCTCATTTTCTCTTGTAAAAGAATCGTGAGAATTTTTACTTATGCGAACATTATGAAATTTATGAACTTTTTTTTTGAAAACCATGAACATTTTGAAAATTTGCGAAAATATTTTTAAAATTTTGAATAATTTTTATATTCACAAACATTTTTTTGATTCACTAGCATTTTTCAAATCAATGAACATATTTTAAATGCGCATTTTTAAAATACATGAATATTTTATGAAGATTTTTCAAATTCATGAACATTTTTCACATTCACGAATTTAAATTCATAGATTTGTGAACATAAATTCGGCATGCTCTTCATATGCTTCCACCGCACCCTCGTCGACCCAATCTTTCTCTACACTCCCCTTGATGACCCCATCACCGCCGTCACCTACTCCGTATCGTGATTGTCTGTGATCCTAACTTTGATCCGCACAGTGTGGCTGGCCCGCGACCGCGTGACGGACCCGTACATGATTCGTTCATGCTCAAAGAGGGCAACCTAGTGATATGCCCTGAGAGAGTGACGTGCAGCGGGTGCAGGTAGCCGCTCCTGCTGCGATTTTTGGCGTTGTTCACGGAGCTCACCGACGAGATCGTATCGGCGGCGATGGAGAATCAGACTGATATGATGGCATGCCGGTGGAAATGGTGTACCCATTCCACTTCTTTATGAACCCGTGCCCCTGGTACGTGGTCATGTAATCTCCTCGACAAGATCCACCACGAGATCCCTTGCAAATGTGGCAAGACCTAGCCAACCACATCCATAGGTTCATATGTTTGGGTTAGTCCAACAACAGCTCCCTAACCCAAACATTTGACTTGTAGATTAGATAAAATATATCACCTAACTACCAGTCATGACGTCATAGCTTAACGTGTGCATTTTGTCTTCATGATGACTTGGATCTTCTCGTCAAGATACATAAACGACCCAGACACTAGAAACAGGAAGACATGACTCTTAGCCTTGTTATCACCACTTCATCATGAGAACAACCTTGAACTGCGAATGCACACGAATACATTGAAACAATCTCCGCCAAAGGGAGGTATTGTGCTTCTTTATTTTTCTTATTTCTCTTCACGTTCTTCTTGAACTACAACTCAATGATCTGGTGCTGGTTATATGAGCACAGCTATGGTCCATAGACCTGATAATTTGTTTCAGCGCTATCTAGGCTGTGATTAATCTTAGAATTAATGTTTTCATACTCCGAACAAATTGACATTCCATTCCACTAGATGTTGAAACCTAGAATAGTATGCTGGATTGCACAAGTGCAATTGTTCAACAAATTATTTTTAGATAACACCTCCGGGCCTGTGCATCACCCAACCAGTTATTAGAAAATTTTGCAAGTTTACTACAGTACAAGAAATACAAGTTCATGAACAAACAAAAAAGAGCAACACACATCCAATATTCTGAGTGATCAGGTACTACAAAGTGTATTGCGAAACCGGAAATCATGCCGCCCATGACAGCATGCTCCAGCAGGATATTAATTCCGTGAAGTATCGGAAATGCAATTTAATCTAGACTCTCTTCTTCTTCTTCTAAGCAGAAGATGCAAGCGATGGCGCTGAGCATGAGCAGAGACCACGCAAAATTGCAATTACAGCCAACACAATGTATGGAACATACAACTGAAGCAGCCTCGGTGTTGCCCTTCCTGAGCCCAATATTTCACCAAGTATTGCAGACTGAAATAGTTGCAATCACTATTAGAAACGTATCGAAATGTTAACTGTCACAAGAGTAATATATATGCTGGTGACTGAAGTTCATGACTCTGAAAACCTTAAGATGCTAATCTATTCATTGCAAAGTAGGAAAGGCAACCAGAGCACCAGGCCAATGTAGGTCTTGTGGAAATTGATAATTTCCTAGTTCGAACTGTCTGCTTATTTATTTCCGATGGAAACCAACCGTTGCACTGGATCAGAGAATTCATACGTACATCTAGAAATGGATCTATTGAGAGGCAAAACAATTCGTGCACCAGCCTGAAGTAGTATATATAGCGAAGATCTATTATCATTTATTTTTCCTAAAATTCTCGAAGCAGAGGCCGCACATGTTATCAAATCATTGAGGAAAAAAGAGCGGGCGGGGCGCGAAGATTGAGTTACCGTGGAGGTGAGGGTGGAGACTCCGGCCATGAGGGAGGTGGTGGCAGCCCAGCGGCGGCGGGCGAGGACGCCGTAGAGTGTGACGACGGCGAGCGGCCAGAGAAAGGCGAGCTCGAGCCAGAAGAGGCCGCGGAGGAAGGCCGGCGGCTGGGCCAGGAGGTAGTCGCCGAACTCGTCGGCGTACCACCGCTTGAAGTCCTGCAACGGCGCCGGGTAGAGGCTGCGCGGGAGCACGGACTGCGCGCCGAACAGCGGGAATGATAGCGTGATGGTGATTGCGCGCAGAACAGGACGACCACCGCGTCCGCCACCGCCGAGACGACGCCCATTGCTGCGTGCTTGCTGGAGGAGTACTGCTGGTTGCGGATCTCGAGTCGATTTGTTGACTTGTGACTTATGAGGAGATCTGAAGCCTCTGATTTTCGACTGGCTCCCCATACTTAATTTTCATTTTTATAGATTCCAATGATCCAAAAAATTCATATCAGTAGAGTAACACGGAAAAATGAGTTCAGTGATACGATACTAAAAAATCAGCTGACGATAAAAGTTGGTACTGTAATAGAGAATACAAGAAAACATGTAGAAACTCGCTCAAAATACATTTACATGTCATTAGGAAAATAAGATTGCACATTTAAAGTGCAATCAATCAACACTATCAAAAAGCACATCATCAACTAAATAAATTAGTAGTAAATAAAATAAATTGTCAAAACATATATTAATAGTGTAAAATTATTACTTTTCACATTCGAATTTCATGTTGCAAATTAGAAAAACATAAGTTGCATATTTTAAAATATGCCACCTGTGTATATTTAGAGTGCAACCAGCCAAATATTATTATTCAAACAAAAAAAACAGGTAAAGAACAAGAAAAGTACTGTTGGGTAATAGATACACTGGTTGCACTTTTTAAATAGACAATTGGTCTAGATTTATAATGCAATTGCGCATAAAAAAGAAGCAACTGATTTCTGGAAAAAAGGCAAATCAACTACAAAGGGGTCAAAGAAAGTTGTCTGGAATCATGAAGACGAGTAGTCAAATAATGTGAAAGAGAACTCAAATCGTCTAATTTTCAGCAAATATGAAAATACTTACCGAGTACTTTCTTTAATGAAAGTAGACGAAAGATCATAAGAAGATACTCAACATTCAAACTTGCATATATATATATATGAAACTTTTTTTCCATGCAAAAGATAACACGTTGAAATGATGAACTACTTGTCACAAAAACTTCCGAAATTAAGACACAACGACCTTTTAGTGGATAAAAAACCGTTTCTTATAACAATAATTAGTTAAAATAAAAAAATTGAAACACCTATCGCTTTTTGTAAGAAAAGAAAAGAAGTGACGTCTAAGGCACTAGCTTCTTCACATTATATTAAGAGAGTGGTGCAACAACTCTAAAATTGCAAGTAGGATGACTCGAATAGTCGAACTCAGATGCGTGTGAAGACATCAACCTCTTTTCAGCACTAGGCTAAACTAGACTCGTGGGGAGGAACCTCATAGCATTTTATTATTTTAAGATAGAAGAGGGGTTAGAACCATGGTTGCAATAAAACCCAGGGCCTTTCTCCCTATGGCTTTGCTTATGAAAAGAAACTAAGATGGGCTGGACAGAGATTTGGTACACATGGACACCAATGATTCATTTTTTAAAAGTAACTGAAAATCATATTTGTAAGTTTCAAAAAATCCAAAAATAAATTATGATGTAGACAGTATTGTCTCCCACAAAGGTGTACAATTTCAACTGGAAATAATGTATATTTTGGACTACACAAAAATAACAAATATTTAGATCTAAGTATAGTGATTCAAATCTTCAAAAAGAAATCAGACTTTGTCATTTTTGTGTAGCTCAGAAAACAAAATATTTGTAATTGAGATTTTGTATGTTAGTGGATACATCATTAGCTTCTTTTAGAATTTTGTTACATACTTTTTTTTAACACAAAAATATAATTTCAATGTTTTAATACGATGAGAGCACTGGTGCCCAGGATCCAAAATGACATTTCGTTCAACTTTGCAATGCCAAAGTGAAGCACCCAAGTACACCCCGTGGAAATAAATCTTTTTTCATACTTCTAACATTACTCACTTCAGCGAAGCGGGAATAAAATTGTATATGCAAAAAAATATCAAATGATCTATTAAGTAAAACTAAACACTATACCCCCTCTGCTAAACAAAATAAGTAAAGTTTTAGGTTCGTCCGAAATCAAACTATCTTAGGAGGTGTGACTGAATTTGTCAAAAAAATACATCAATATCTACCACACTAAGTTAGTTCTATTGGATTCATCATTTATATTCTGGAAATGAGTGGGTTTATGTTTGTAGTGTATTTCGCCAAAAAATGGTTTTCACTCCACCACAAGTATGACCACAGATTGTCAGCAACAATAATCAAGTTTCTTTTTTCGTGACAGAATGTTTATCGAGAGAGAAAAAAACAAACTATCCTGCCGGTGTTCCCTCACCCGTGGCAATATTCCGCACGCGTGGCAATATTCCGGCATTTGGACGCTGGAGACGACTCTATATTTCCGAAAACCCTAAAATACCCCCAGCCAACTAAACCTAAACCCTGAATCGCTCTCCCACCCTGGCGGCGCTACCATCCCCTCCCTCCTTAACTCCGGCGGCGCCACCCGACGCTGGTCCGCCTCCTCACAGCGACCCACCTGCACCTCACCTTCTCTTCCTCGCGCCCTGACCTACCAAGGCTCCACTCCGCCGCCGCCGCCGCTGCCGCACCAGCTTAGCGTCACGCGCGCCGCCGCCGTCGCCACGTCGTCGCGGCCCTGCCCGTCCGCAACATCTTCCAGGTATGAGCACCCATGAACTTCCACAAATTTTGGTCCTCCTCTGTATCTTCTACGGCCGACTTCACTCGGCTACTTCATATAGGCCTCACTCAGGATCCTAACTCAACCAGTTACAAGTTTTGAGCATTTGTCGGATCAGTACCAGCAGTATAGTCTAATTTACTGCTATTTCCTTCCGCGGGCTGCTCCACAGGTCAGGACTCAGGATGAGCTTGATATCCCAGAACGCGGTCCAGAAGCGCCGCCTGGAGAAAGCCGGAGCCGAGGATGGCAGCGACGAGGGCGCCGGTTCCCCCGTTGCTCTGGATGCAGAAGTTGGGAAGAAAGCCAGGTCACACCATGCCGGGAAGAGAAAGAAAGAACAAGAGCTGAAGGCAAGACAGAGCGAGGAGGCAGAGGAGATGAAGCAGCTGGAGAATTCGCTGTTCGGTGCCATCTACGCCCCGCCGCAGTTCGGCACCGAGGTTGGCGCTCCCTTGCCGGCTCGGGGCCAGGACGGGCCTCTGTTCTTCATGGACCGCTCTGCTGGCGACGACCTGCCTGTTTACGAGGAGGACCTGGGGAGTGACGATGAGATGGTCGATAAGGGGAGGAAGCCCGCGTGGGTGGATGACGAGGAGGACAGGACCGAGGTGGACATCGTGAAGGTTGCGAGGCTGAGGAAGCTGAGGAAGGAGGCTGACGAGCGTGTGATCTCGGGCAGGGAGTACGAGGCTAGGTTGCGGGGTCAGCACGCCAAGCTGAACCCCTTCACCGGCTGGGCAGATATGGACCGCAAGGCTCCTCTCCCCGATGCTGAATCCGATGAGGAGGAGGATGGCGGAGTCGACAATGCTCTTCGGAACAACGACGAGCTTGTTGTCAAGGGTACTGCTAAGCTCCTGCCTGGCATGCTGGACTTCTCAAGGCTTGTTAATGCTAACGCGCAGGATCCATCCAGTGGCCCTATCAATTCAGTTCAGTTCCATAGAAATGGACAGCTCATGCTCGTTGCTGGTCTGGACAAGCATCTGAGGTTTTTCCAGATTGATGGCAGGAGGAACCCCAAGATCCAGAGCATTTTTATCGATGATTGCCCAGTCCACAAGGCGTCCTTTCTACCTGATGGCTCTGAGGTGATCCTTTCTGGCAGGAGGAAGTTCTTCTACTCGTTTGATCTGGTGAAAGCTGCTGTCAGTAAGATTGGACCCTTGACTGGGCGTGAGGAGAAAAGCCTGGAAAGCTTTGAGATATCGCCTGATTCGAAAACCATCGCGTTTGTTGGTAACGAGGGGTACATTCTCTTGGTTTCTACCAAAACAAAGCAGCTCATTGGAACCCTCAAGATGAATGGGAATGTGCGTTCATTGGCTTTCGGGGATGGTGGGAACCAGCTACTGAGCAGTGGTGGGGATGGCCATGTTTACCACTGGGATCTTAGAACAAGGAAGTGCATGCACAAGGCTACTGATGAGGGTTCCCTGACAGGCCTTTCTCTCTGCACCTCTCCGGACAGCTCCTATTTCGCTACAGGTTCCAGCAGCGGCATCGTGAATGTGTACAAGAGGGACGAGTTCCTTGGAGGGAAGCGCAAGCCACTGAAGACGATTGAAAACCTCACGACCGACATCGGTCAAATGAAGTTCAACCACGACGCCCAGATTCTGGCAATATGCTCGGGGAAGGAGAGGAACGGCATGAGGCTCGTGCACGTCCCGTCCTTCACTGTGTACCAGAACTGGCCAGGGCCTCGGTTCAGCCTTCAGTATCCTAGGTGCCTGGACTTCAGCCCCGGGAGTGGGTTCCTCTCCGTTGGACATGCCGGCGGAAAAGTTTTGCTGTACAAGCTGCACCACTATCAGAACGCCTAGGACTCGGCTCCAGTTTTGACACTGTACTTTCTGCTTCCAGTAAACTCTTGTGTTATCTGTAGCGTGATTCTTCTTAATCCTGTTGCCTTATGAGTGGTGTTGTCACAGATATTTTAATGCTCAATGCAGTACCCTGCTTGTTCTTTCTTATATGCAAATTGTATTATATACTACTGCCTGCGCCACTTGCACTGCTTACGCAACGTGTATTTGTGTTGTAGTGTAGTGTAAGTATGTATCCATGATTGAAGGATGCCTTCTGTTAATGTAATATATTTGGGCTTAGGACTGCGTGTAGAATTTTGTTAGGACTGCTGGTAGTATTTTGTTCCAATATACAAAGTGTGGGAACTCATAATTACAGGGCTGAAACGTTAAGTTGGCGTTATCAGTTTGCTTCTCTTCTTCCAGATTCCAGAACACTGATGTTTAGCGTGGTCCTTCTTAATCTCTTGGCCTTATGAGTGGTGTTGTCACACAGATATTTGAATGCTCAATGCAATACCATGTTGGTTCTTTCTTATATATACAAGTTTTATACTACTGCTTGTGCTCGTTGTTTAAGTGAAGAATGTGTGGGTATGGCTGATGAGTTATGCTATTTACGCAGACTGTATTCATGTGGTAGTGTACGGTTTTCTTCTTTTATGCTTACTTGCATATCAGGAGTTCTTGTAGAATTTTATTTCAGTAGCTGAATCATAAGTCAGTGCTATCAGTTTATCACTTATTTGCAGGAAAAAATCTTGTTATCTACTCTGTCCCTAAATATAAAAGTAGGAGTACATAGCAGTGTGTCATGTTCCTGGTATGGAGGACCCAGATGGCCCATTCTTGCACAAAATAGATGCAGATTGGGTAAAACTATTGCTTGATGTGATCACATCTTCTGAAACTAACTGCAGAACAGACATTAGGGTATATAGTTGATATCCAATTGCTTGCTTCTTCCAGTGTCAATGTCATCCAGACTAGTGTTTTGGAAATAGTTATCTTTTGTAATTCAGTCTTCAGAAGAAATACAGAGGGTTTACTTCCTAACGGAAACATTTATTGGCAACCATAATTTGCTGGCATTCTTCTTTCACTGTTTTTTTTTTATTGTGGATTCACCTGTTCATAGTGTGTAATGCTGATGAAATCTGAACTCATCTAGTGTTTCTGAAGCTGACAGGCCAAGATACAGTTTTTTCATTCAACAACGGATAGGGTCATACTTTTTCAAGGTAACTTTTGTCTACTAGTTTTAAACCGGAAGTGCTAAAAACGTATCGCCTGTTCTAATATCTGGCATACCCTATGTTGAGAACAGGGGGTTTTATATGGCGCAGTTGGATTTTCTTATGGTCTTGTGGGCCAAGGCATTGCAAACCTGATAATGACTGCATAACGGTATTGTACTTCTCTTTATATTAAAGTCAATGTTGTCACCAATATGTAGATAGTTTTTTTTGGCATACTTGACTATTTTTCTATCTTCGATATAGTTCTATTCTGGTAGGCCCTCTAGCAATCACTAATATTAGCATGAGAAGTTCAATCTTATTATGCAATTTGTTAGAGCTCAGAAACATTTGAAACCCATTTTGGTTCTTCCTGAATCATCAAGAAATGTTGAAGGGAAACCTACCACACAATGTATGATGGTAAAAATAGAGCATGTTTGCTTGAATGCCACATTTGCACTACTTTGCCAGTTTTTTAAGGTTAGGTCAACAAATTGTTAGCCACACTTTGGCCCGACATAGCTAGATGTAAGGTTAAGTCAACAAGTGTTTGACACACAGGGCCTAGCTGTTAGATAAGGAATGTGTCCAAAGCCGTGAGTTGATCGAAACATGTACATAACTGGGTGAAATTTGTCTAACCTGAAGTTATTGTGTGGCACTATGGCTAGCAACCAAACAGGCTATAGTAAACATAGGCATGTATGGATCACCTTTGACAGTTTGACTTGGGTTGTCATAAGCGTGTCTGATGCTACAAATATTACAGAAAATTGTAATAGTTGGATTCATCTTCAAGAACACTTTCTCAGATTATTGTGATTGTGTAATTATTAACATACGGTCAAAACTCGAATTTGGGCAGTCAAAATACACCCTACATTTAGGAACCGTGGGAATATCTCATAGCATGTGCGAATGCTAAGGCTCTTTGTTTTGCATGATTTAAACAAACAACACATGTGTAGGAAACGTCGGATCGTGGTGTCATGTCTTTTTAAATCTTAATACTCTCTCTGTCTGCAAATAAATGACTCGTATTTGTCTATATTCGTACGTAGCTAGACATGTTTTAGTGTGTAGATACATGCGAATCTAGACAAATCCGAGTAACTTATTTCGGGATGGAGGAAGTAGGTACACAATATTTGATTACACCATGTAGGAAAAACATAGTAATATTTCCCAAGAGGTTCAAGTGATCTGAAGTTTTTCTATGAGATGTAATTCGCAGTAATCCAAAAAAAAAGATGACTGGGTTACTAATATATGAATTAACTTGTATGTTTGCATCTGTTGTTGAGATAAGTTATTAGACGATCAAACATGAGGCCAACAAACTGTTTTTTTTAATATATGAATAACTTGTATGTTTGCATCTGCTGTTGAGATAATTTATTAGACGATCAAACATGAATGTACTTATGTGCACGATATAATTTTATTTTATCTACAACAACACACAGTGCCTTTTTTACTATTATTTTCTGATGAGTACTTTATTGAGAAATTTAATGCAATATGTCCACATTTTGTTTCTGTACTATCTATGCACCTCAGAACTGAATATTACCTTTAAAGGAGTCTGAGCATGATGTACCTGTTCCACCCCTTCTAACAATGTCTGCTTTGTGCGGTAAGTGACAAGATGTTTTGCCTTAGCGAGGTTATATATAAAATATTTTTAAAAATCTAGAGGTTTTATCACTTGACTACTTATAACCCCCTCAAGTTCAAAATGTGGCATCGTACTTGCCAATCTAGCCAAAACCGTTCGAATAAGCCGCTGAGGTTATTTTGTAACTGATGAAGTGCTCGATGACTCTGCACTGGCCATGGCCATGTGACAGCTCTGACCACGTTGTCCTCATCTCTTACCGGCTATATCGTCCAACCCTCTCCTGCAGTCCTGCCCTGCCGCTCATCCATAGAGCCGTACCAAACTGCCGACCCTATCTCCTCTCGTCACCCCACTCAGCAGGGTTGTTGCTGTCCGCATGTCTTCTCGTTACTCCCCTTTATATTTCCGTTATTTTCCTGCTGCTGAGCTTGTTGGCCTTGTGTTTGATCGTCTAAGAACTTATCTCGACAACAGATGTAAATGTATGAGTTATTTATATATTAGTAACCCAGTCATCAATGAAATAATAGCATGAATGTAAAAAAATCAACAGTTGCCTCCATTGCATTTGTATGGAAGGGTGGCATCGGAGGCCATGGAAAGGGCTGGGGTGCATGAGTTTATAGAGGGGATGCCACCTCTGAAGTTGGAGGAAGGTGTTACCGCAGTAGAAGGAGTCAACGGAGGTAGTGAGGGAGAAGAGACTTACTAATTTATTTTATCTATTTGTTGAGTCACCTGATTCTCCACGTTATATACTATGTCAGTTGCCACTTGCCACATGACAAAACTGCTCTAGAAACGGACCTCAGGGAGTAATTTGAAGGTTTTCTACAGTTTGGTGGTAGGAGATCCTGTTTAATACTTGAGTGGTTTAAGTAGTCGAGTGACCATCGCTCACGGGTTATGTGGTTTTTTTGCCTTAAAATTTGTGAAGTGTATACGAAAGATTTATGTTTCTCTACTCTGTGATATATGCTCAAAATAAAGAAGTTCTATACATGATGTATTTGTATAAATAGATGATCAGCGGTATAATAATGTCGTTGTGCGCTTTGCAAAATATGTTACTTCCCCTTCTCTACTACTTTGGCATTCACTGTCGTTGTGCGCTTTGCAAATAATGTCTGGAGGAATGCAGTTTGTGGACTGGGCCAAAATGAGTGGCTGTCAATGAGGTGCATAGCGTCTGTATTTTTCATGTTGAGTTCTTTTTCAGAGGTCCCTTCACTTCATTCCATGACAAGAAGATGTATGCTTATGCGAACCATTGATCTGTTATTTCCGCAGTTACCATCCACATTGATGCTGCTGCATGCGATCTGCTGTTTGATATAACAATGAAATTCGTCAAAATTACTCCTCCCCCAAGTTAAAGATGTACCAGTATTAATGACAGCCTGACGGAAGAATTCCAAAAATAAGCGTGAGGGCGCCCGGAGATCGACTGGAGTCTTGATATATTCTGGTTATGACAGGCTGCTAGAAAGTAGTGCCTTCGGAAATGCACCCAGATGTATTAGGCATAGTTTAACTGTTGAACTTGAGCTGCCGTGCTTAGTGATGCATGCAGTGACTTGTGGCTCCAGCTAGCGATCAGAAGACATTGAATTGTCTGTTGTTCCTGTACAAGATTTCACCATTTTGAATTTCTTTTGGGTAGTTGAATCTGATGGTTATGCTGGTTTGCGTACAGCTTCTAACTGACACCTGATAGGGCTTTTCAAATACTCTCACCGTTCGAAGATATTTTTTACAACTGAAGCTTGATGCCTACTCTCTGTCCTATACTATACTAGCAAGTAGCAATACATGAATTAGCAGGTCGTAACATCTTGGACTGAGTACAAACTACTCAGTTTTGACTAGTGCAACTAGGGTTGCATGCTGCCAAAATTTCTTTTCCATTAACGTAACCAGTTTTGACTACGAACCAGTTTTTTTTAACATTATCCTGTCTTCTGAAAACAACATTCATCAGCACCTGACTGCCATGGATGAGTACGTGCATGAATTTTCTTTTCTATTTCTTTCTATGCTGATAATATTGCAGAATTTACGGTACAATTGCCCTCGCAGAGTAGACGAAAGTTCCATGGAGACAGTTGCCAAGATTGACATATGTAGGTGGAACTTCCAGATAAACATTGATTTGACAGACAAACAAACAAAGGCACCCAAGATAATTAGGCAGTGCTAAGTACTAGTGACACAGTTAAAAAAAAAGTACTAGTAAGACAACAATAAGACACCCGTAGACATGGTGATACACACTCAGAGGCGTAGAAGACGATGCCAATGTAGATGAGCATGGCGGTGGGCACGAGCGTGACAAGCAGGATCACGGCGCCCCATGCCACGGAGCCGCCGGTGCCGCACCCAAGGCGGCCGAGCTTGACCTGCACCACGTTGACGAGGGCCATCATCAGGAACCCACAGCCGCACACGGAGCCCACCGCCGACGAGAGAATCCCCACCCGGAGCGCTTCCCGGTTGATCTTCGCGGTCACGGCGGACCCGGCAGCGGCGTGGGGGGCGCGGTGGTAGTGCGGGAAGGTGCGGACGATCTGCTTGAGGCAGAGGACGTGGAAGGTGATGAGGTCGGACTCGATGCGGTCCCCCGCGGCGCAGGCGTTCAGGCGGTCGGCGCCGTCAGCGAGGGGCGCCAGGCCAGGCCGAGGAAGGCGGCGAGGGTGAAGAGGGAGTTCACGTTCACGATGCCGTCTAGGGCCGTGACCTGGATGCTTGTTCCCCGACCGTCGCCGCTGCCGGCGGCAGTGTCGCCGTGTTCCATGGCTTGGTTGGGAGGATCTGGGCGTTTGGGGATCGGGCAGGGGGCTGTCGGCTGGTCAGTGAGCGCATGAGAGCATATGACTTGAGCCTTTCATGTGTATTCAACATCACGTAATCGCCCTTACAGATCTTCACTACAATTTCCTTGAACTCATCATTTTCCTCCTTTACTTCCTAGTAATGAGGGATATTCCTGCAGGTAAAGTTTTTTAAAAATTGTAAGAAATATAGAAATGTCGATGCAGCAACAAATAAAAGAAATCCGGGAAATTCTACAGTTCAGGACATTGTAAATCAGTTCCTAGAAGAGCTCAAGAAAATGCGGAATATGGTCAAATGCAAAATGTAGGGAGGCAACAGCCAAGTTATTAATTCAAATTGATATTTTTCAAGTTGAACAAATTGAGTATATAATTAGTGACATACCACAGAGCCTCATCCTCCAGATCTTTGGCTTCACTGTTGTTTGCAAAGTGGTCATATACAGGCTTGAAACAACAGAAATCGGTTGTCAGAAAATTTATTTCCAATACGAAATCGGCCAAAGCGGTCTCAATTGAAATTAGCACAATGTTCAAAGCAAAAAAAAAAAAGGTTGCAAAACTTAAACAATGCACAAAACATGAAAACCATATCTAGCCACTGGATCTACAACCATTTGATAAAACTATTTATCCAATTCAAATTCTATACTCATAGTAATCATAACACAGATGGTGCTATCTTTTGCCTATCTGTACAATATGCATGAGATCACATTTTAACACACAAATTTTATCTGCGCACATAAGATACGTAACATTTTCTTCAGCATGTTGTGAAATGTACATATGTGCAGTGGACATCATGGTTGTACAACCCATTGGTAGGAGCGTAACATAACAAGATCCAGTTGAACATTGACAACGTGACAGATTAGTTCACCAAATGTCTTGCTGCAGTGACAACAAAAAAGGGCTAGAATTCAGGTTATGTAGCCCCAGAATTCACACTTTTTACGAGTAATTTCTACTAAAAGGATAGGTCTAGTTTTTTCCTTCGGGGGATATTAGGGGATGGATGTAGCAATAAAAGATTACCTTCAGAATCTTATTTAGTGATTCTGCAAGGGCCAGCCTCACCTCAGCGGCATCCAGAGCACCACTTTCATAATCAATGATAAGCTCTTCCATGTTCTGAAACTTCCTACACATAGATAAACAAGTTGCATCAAGATGAATTCTAGCAATCATTTTGTACTGCCCAGCCGCTGACCAGAAACTTGTTGGCATATAATTATCCCATGGATGATTATTTGTTAGTTCCGCTTGCTTGGCTACCAAATGCAGAATGACTCAGACGTATAATTGTATATAGTACAGATGAACTGGTTTAGGAGCAAACATGTAAAAGTGCTACCGCCTCCATCTCAAATTATAACATGTTTGAGCTTTGTCCTAAGTCAAACTTCCTTAAGTTTGACAAAGCTTATACTCCTAAACCATGAAAGTATAGCTTCAAAATATACTTATGTACTACTGTAGATATTGGTATATATTTTGATAGATTTTGTCAAACTGAAAGAAATTTTAGTTATGGCAAAGAACATCTTATAATTTGAGAAAGGGAGTATTTCGTAACCACATCAAAGGAAGAAGAAAGCTCTCATTCTAACAAATATGTACTAACTAGTTACTGACAAATGATCCAAGTCCTTCGTACTTGCACATACTTCATCACATCTATAACCTATACATGTACCCTTTCAAAAAGATGTAAACATGCAGTACCGGTTAACATTGTTCAGAGAGAAATTTTACCTGCTACCACCGTCCTCTTCCTTCCTGGGTACCTCAAAGTATCCACACCATGGAAACACAATATATTTGATGTACTCCAGACATGGGTTGCCTTCTGCAACTTTCGCAGGACAGAAAGCTCTGCTTAGTTTGTAACTCAAATAATCCTGAAACAGAGATGTTAAATGGCAAACTCACAACTGCCCTAAAAATGCATCCAAATATCAAAGATCCATAGAGTGCAGCATATGTCATATCTCTAGTAATGTTACACTGAATGGCAATAACAAAATCCACTTTCAGGACACCAGAGTTGCTAAACAAAGCAAACCAACTTCAAGACTCATGAAGGCTAACTACTGAACCACATGTTGGGCCAAAAACGTAATGGTCATAATCTTGAAGAAAAGCAAGACACCAATTTTGGATGCTTTCTTTCAATCAAGCCCCTTTTTTCAATGAAATGGGTCAACAGTAGTAGAAGCACAATTTTTTCAGTTTTAGTATAGGAAAAAAGATCGGAAGGATGCGCAATGCTTTGCGATTTAATTAAATGAGAAGGCTGATTACTTGATCCAATATGAAGTGCTTAAGTGACATCCAACGTTGTTTATGAATTTGAGTATCCATTATTTTGTATGGCGTGTGGTTGACGTTGTTGAGGACAGCTTTACTTTTCAGTTAATTCAGAACTGAACTTCAAGTAAAATTACTAGGCAAAAATGTGAATTCTGGGACTACATAACCGATTCAAACTGGAAAGTTAAGACTGATAGTAAAAAAACCGTCTATTAAAATAGCTTCAGATTCTACTTTACTTTACCTACAGTTTTCTTCATTTTTTAGATTTTGATATCTTGATTAAATTTTGATGTTTCTCCACTTTTGTTCTTTTTAGTATTAAATAAGGTTACAACATAAAACGAATGTTATTGAGTAGCACTCTCCAGTCTTGAAAGAATAAATAGTGACATTGTTAATTCGAAACATTTACAGGTATAGAAGATAATGTTAAACTTCAGAAAAAACTGTAGTAACTCCTCCGGGAAACAAAGGTACTAGCTCAACAGGAAACTTGATAGGACCTTTGACTGTTTGTGATAATCATTTTCCTTTCATTGAAAGGCATGGGGATAACTAGCTTGAGAATGCAAAACTGTACTCAGGACAAATAAAACTAGAATTAGCACAACAGGAACCATCTGGCATGCGGAAAAGTACCTCCCGATCTTCAATGAAGATAGCCCAAGATGGATCTCCATTCTTAGCAAATTCAGGGTGTTCTATTAAATTGGGAAGCTTATCTGTACACCAAGTCAAGGATACATGTGTGACATGAAAAAGAAGTACTCCCTCTGATCCATAATAAGTGTCGTGGTTTTAGTTCATTTCCAAGGGAGTAGTACATGCACATGCAAAAGAAAACTAAAGGCTGAATAAGGATACTATGTGACAGAATAATAGGTCTAGTTTCATGCTTCATGCCTTTGCAGTACTGTCTAATTAGCTTGTCGTGAAGATCCTCTTCATGATCCATCGACAAAAGCCATATGTCTGCCTGAAATATTAATAGAAAAGTTTTTATTACAGGCATAATAGAAATATTCTTCATTACACTACCAAAGGCATCCTCTGTATTTGGATAGTTATCCCAATATAATATGTTCCTTGGTTTTAAAGCAAAACATGGTTCATCCATGACAACTTTGTTAAAACAACGCTGATCACGGAACATGGGAATATAAGAAAAACGATACTTACACAAGAAGGTGATTTTTTAATCCCTTTGGACAAATGAGAGTAAAATGAATAAATGTTAACATAAAACAAGTTTAGGTCTGCATAACCCATTTTTTGGCCTATAAAATGGTTATAAAATGAGTAAAGTGATGCAGTAAGCATCTACGAACTTGGCAGTGTTGGCAGTAGATGAATGGCCACGTGTAGGTACATTGCGCTGCTTAAGTCAGACAATCTAGGTGCAAACCCTACCACCTAAGCAGCTCGCTGCAACCTTGGCATGCATGGCTGCCTAAACAATATAAGAAAATTGAGCTGTACAACTTCACAAGTCTGCCAGGTTCCAAGACCAGTAGCATAACCTGCTAAACGCCCTTAGGTTAGGCAGGATTAAATTAACACGGTCAGAGTTTAAAATAATAAATAGTCCCTCATCCCAAAATATAAGGCACGGTTTTTTGTGCACGGCCTTTGATGCACAACTTTGACCACTAATATATAGAAAATTTTATGGTTTTAGAATGTATAAATTGTATCGTTGCATTTGTCTTGCAAATCTCTTTCGTTTCATACATATGTATATCAAATTTGCGGGCATATTATAAGTACAAATTATAGTCAAAGTTATAAGTTGTCACCTGCGAAATTTAAGGGCGCCTTATATTTTGGGACGGAGGGACTAAGGGCAAGGCAGCACATTTATTTCTACTATTTTTTTTTGTTCTTAATCCCCCTAATCTAACCAAGTAGTAATTTTGGCTAATCGGCTCTGTAGCTAAACACATTATCAGGGTTAAGCTAACCACGCCAGGTTAAGGTTAGCTAACCTAGGCTACGCTGAATCTAGCAAGCAGTACTTTTGAAATTTATGGCCCTCATGCTGCAATTGTATTGGAAGCATATTTTGTTGCTATAACATTGCCTCATTTCTTAAACTCTTTTCATAATAATTGTGAAAATTAAAATTCAATGAAGCTGATATAGTGCAAATGTTACTAAAATTAACAACATACGATCAGCATGTTAGTATACTATAACCAACCTTTTGCAATAATATACAAGCACAGTGCACGCAAGGGGTAAAGAGCGTTGAAGCCGTCACATTTTTGGGGTCATATGAACCAATAATACTTCTGTTAAGCATGAATCGATCCACAATTCCACAGCACCTGTTTCTTAAACAACTTAACTTGCTTGTTCCAACAAATGATCTGATAACATAATACTCATAGGGTTTGTAAATGAAATGAAACTTGGAAAAGTGTAAATTTAGGAATACCTTACTATCTTCCTCAAAGTATTATTTTTGAAAATATCCATGGCAAGTGCCCAGTATTCATCTGAATGGCTATTTATTTCATCGGACAACCATATGAACTCGACCCCGTTAAGGTCCAAGCCAGCTGCTTTCCATATCTCAATCATGTAAAGTCCAAAAGTTCGAATTTTGGTTAGATCACCATCGAATTTGTGCTGCATACGAGCAAACCAATCTGCTATCAAGATTTTAACTCTGCAACCAGCTTTAACCATCTTCCTAACATTGATCACCATCATGATCCCCTGCAAGACGATAACAGATAAATGTAAATCGTTGCACAAATATAATTTGTATGTGAACAGTAAAGACCCCCACTCAGAACTGCTATTACAAGTGAAGTAAAATATCAAATATAAATTGTTAGACAAGCAGCAACTTGGATTACCAGGGTGCCAAAAGCCACAATATATAGTACAAAAGACTTGAGGCACAAGAATAGGAAACCTAGACAGATACGGACTCATAGGGAGATCCATCGCGAGCAACAGTCGACAGACGAGCAGCACACGCAGATGCAGGTAGACAGACGCAGCGGCGTCGGAGCGGTCGATGAACGACGAGACGGGAAAAGAAAAAAATTGCAGCACGGAAGTTGTGACGTGCGGAAACCCTAACCGGGCTCTGATACCATGTTAGACAAACAGTAACTTGTATTACCGGGGGCAAAAGGCCACAATATATACTACAAGACTTGAGGCACAAGAGTAGTAAACCTAGACAAATACGGACTCATAGAGACCTATACCAATACTAATACTCCTTAACATAATTAAAGTCCGGACTGTGCATAAATGACAGGCAGACAATTACTGTATATAGCACATCATTAACATTTACCTCATAGCAAGAATCTACAATTACAAATAATACAACGCCTCCTCTCCCCATGCAAATGACAATACCCTAAACTTGGCACTGACAAACATGTTGCTAGTGCCTCAGTCACTTGCCCAAAATTAAGTTTCTACAAAGTACTTATCTTATAGCACATCACATGTTCCCATCGAACATCTTCAGCTCCATTCATTTAAATCCATGTGATTACACAAGTAAGACTCCTATCTTATGCTTATCTGAATTATTTTCCCACACATTTGTTTACACATCTGAGAGTTACAATTTGGCAGACAAGGAAATTGAGGACAAGATGTGATGCCATGTAGGCAAAACTTCGGAAAATTATCCAAATTGTGCAACATAATAATTCTGACATCCTCTTCTCCCCCTCAAACAGGCAACCAAATGTGTCATTTTGTACTGAGAAGAAAGCAGTGAGATAGCACGATGTGGCCATTGTTTACAAACATCTACGATACAAATATTCTGATATAATTTCTTAGAAAAAGTGCACCAATATTTTGAGAAGTTTATAGTAGCAGCATGGAAGATAAAGTAAAACTTCTGTTACCATACCTGTGCGATATGTACCGAAGGGGAGGGATCGCACCAAACATAGCAAACTGGAGCAACCTTCTTGCCGAGTAGCCTCCTAACATCATCCTCGTCAATGCTCTCCAAGCCTATGCTCCTAATTATTGCAAACCTCTCATCCAAACTCATCCCGACAGTATTCCTACACACAAATTCAAATCCATAGATCATTCACCCGAATTCTTAGTCCAACATTAGTTCTTCGAAGGTGCTCTTACCATGGTAATAGTAAAATATATATCAGTATGTTTTCTTCTTCTACTAAGAAGTGCGGCCAATGGCCCTTCGAAAATATATATCAGTATGACTAGAAAATACCAGGGCTTTATCCACCCCCCTACCCCCCAAAAAAAAATACCTTTCGTTTGTGTTTATATTATGACGTTTTAAAATACTTGATCTAGTTTATTGTAATAATGTTTAACTTGATAAACACAAAAACATGTCTTTTTGGACTGGTTTTCTTGTATAGTTATATGTTTTCCAGTGATGTGGATGTGGTTATTGTCAAACAAGTTGGAAAGATTGACCTTGCCATGGTCAAATTAGTTGAAATAAATTGCCTTGCAACAAGTAGTATATAGAAATTGTCATTTTTCTTATTTGGCTCGTGATCATGACAAGCTGGGTATGAGACAATCACTGGGAAAACCAGACAATCCCAGTGACAGCAGAAACAACAATTGGCTTGCAAAAGGAAACTAAATCGTCCGCAGCCTGAAGAAGAGAGAAACGGCATGGAAGATTTCGAGACCCCGGATCGATTTACTTACCTGCTGTTGCTATTCTGCAGGTAAAATCTGGTTGTCACCGGCAGAATCGATAAAGGCGGGTTAGGGGTGCAGGCTTATATGGTGCTTCTGCAGGGCAAGGAAAGTGAATTTGATTCGGGTAAGAAGCCGAGGAGGAGTCGTGATTGGACACGGGTAAGGCTGCAGCACTCAAGGCGGATCCTGCAACACTGAATTTGTTTAGGGTTGGCTGCAGCACTGAAGGGAGTTGGGGGAAGAAGAGTCAGAGAAGCTTCTCCGAATCGGAGAGTTTTGGGGCGAGAGGAAGGATGGGTACGAGGTGGGGTGGCCAAGGGGAAAGATCCATGGGACCGGAGAGAGAAGAGTTAGGGAGGAAGATGGGCGGAGAGCACTTGCCTGCGCGCCGCCGTCAAGTCCCTGCGTGGCGCCTCCTTCCCGTCTCCCTCCTCCAGCGGTCGCCTTCCTATTCCTAGTTTTTCTTCTTTCACTTATTTACATAACTTATCTTAACTATTTCACAAAATGCGTATTTGTTTGTTAAATAGCATCAGAAAGAAATGCTAGCAATTGTCTGAATTGAATAATATCAGAAAATGCCAGGATATGATTTTCAATTTCAAATTGAAGCAGACACCAGGCATGCAGGGGCTAGAAGATGGCTGATACAGCAGCATGTACGCAGGGGAGTTGACTTCTGTCCCTCCTGCATGAATTTTCTTTTCTATTTCTTCAATGCTGATAATATTGCAGAATCTTGAGGAATTTACGGTGCAGTTGCCCTCGTACGAGACGACAATGTGCAGAGTAGACGAAATCTCCATGTAGGCAGTTGCCAAGATTGACATATGTAGGTTGGAACTTCCAGATAAACATAACTACTATATTAAAGATGAACACATCTTTTTTGTGAGAGTTTTGGATTTCATTTGGGGTTAACGTGGAGCAGACAACGTGTGTTACTTGGTGGTTTGATTTTTGCTGCCTCTTTTTCTGGGTACATTTCGGAGCTCTCTAACAATTTCATGGAAGCTTTTAATACATTGTGCATTACTTTGGTAGCGCGTCATTTGGTCTTTATTCTCGTGTGGCTATAGCTGTGACGAGCAAGCCAGTCAAAGCGGTGGACGTCCATGTTCCCACCACGTACACTATCGTTTTGTGCAGGATTGTCTCTCGAATTTTCCCTTCCTCTCCAGATTTCTCTACCATGATCTCCTTTGGTTCGTCGCCGCCCCCGGCCACCATCCCGCCTCTTCGGCTCTTCCCCCGCGCGAGCAACGCCACCTGCTCCTCCCCATTAGCGCGTGGCCACAGCGCCGCCCTGCAGCTCCCCGCCGACATGAGACAACTACGAGGAGGGTCCCCGCGCCCCCATCTTCTCCTCACCTGACCCGCTCGCCGCGTCGAGCTTCTTCCCGAGAACGGCATCCATGGGCTTCCACGTGGGCATGTGCTACGGCGCCGCCGCCCCCTGTTCTTCCGCTAGCCGCTGTCGGCATCCGCGGGCGCTGCACCGGCGGGGAGCTTCACGACCGCGCTGCCCCTGACTTCACCAGCACGCCGCTTCGCTCACGGCCCATTCCATGCCCCCAGCGAGCGACGGTAGACCTCCTCCACCTCTCGCGCTGCTGGAGCAACTGCTGGGAGGAGCGGTGCCGGCAGGGAGATGCAGCTGGGTTGCCCCCGATGTGCCCTTGCTGCGGTCTCCCCCCTTCCCGATCTTCTTGGCCGGAGCCTGCCCAATCCCTCATATGTATCCGCTCTCCAAGATCTCCGTGGCCGCCGGCCTCTCCCTAGCCCCGATCCGCTTCCTACCAGATCTCTTCCCTGCATAACGACCTCTCCCTAGCCCCGAGCCACCATTATTCGCCACTGCTTTTCACCACAAAGAATTCCCGGCTGTAGCTGCAACTTACCATTTCTTGGCCAGAAGGAGAGAAGAACAACTAGTGGAGGATCCACCTCCGCCGCGTGCGTGAATTCCCCATCTTCACATTCTCTTTCACAGGCCCTCTATGATGGAACAAAGGGCTCACATCTGTGTGTTCCTTCTGTTTTTTAATTGCATCTCATATCCTCTAGATACGTTTCTAGGTGATCATTATCTATAGGACCATGTAAACTGGAATCCTGAGATTTCCACCACGTACTTGTGATTACTTTCTACAAATTGGTCTACAGGTCACTGGAGAAAAGTTGAAGTGATTTGAGAATATTTTCCCTCTCCCTACAGATGTACCAACAGGTATGCTTATTTGCAAATCTTTTGAACGATATGCTTATTTCCATTTGGTTATTTGGCAGCATGTAATATGCAGATCATTTCTTTTGATGAATATATTGTTGAGGCCTTCTTGAGTTTATTGCATATCTGCTAAAAAATAATTTATCACATCATCAATCTCATGCAAACAAAAAAGAATCTGCAAGCTCTTAGTGGGCAGCGTAGTTGGATCTGCATGATTGCCACTAAAGATCCCAAAATATTAGGTGCTCTGGTTTGTGATTTTGGTGTGTATTTGTTGTTATGCCTATAAAAAACAAATCAGTATATTTTAAGATTTATCAATTGGTTAGTGTAGGCTAAGGTAATGTATTCAACCCGATTAACTCACCTGCGTAGGATACAGTGCATTTGGTCTTTCTTCTTCTTGCTAGCTTTCATATCTTAGCCTCTGTCGGGTGCGATCTGACGATCTTCAGTTTTTCCTCTACAGTCAGATGTTTGAGCGCATTATATAATCAAGCATGCATGCAATGGAGGTCAAGGAATATCTTTTTGTGAGTTGTCTGTTAGAAAATTTGATTTCACAATGGAAGTTTTTGTGCAATTTAGCATAATTAAATGGTGGGTGAGGCCATCTTAGTTTTTTCTTGTGCAACTATGGCAGGAGCAAACTCGCAGAACTTTGATTCGTATCACAGTATGTGAACTTGCACATCTAAATCCACAAGAAAAATATTTCCCAAACTTAAACCTGCACGCAATATAGCTTACATAAATGAGCAAAGAAGATCTTTTCAAGTTATGTTTGCAACATACTCACTGTTAACTGCGATACTTCGAGCTCTTAGTGGGCAGCGTAGTTGGATCTGCATGATTGCCACTAAAGATCCAAAAATATTAGGTGCTCTGGTTTGTGATTTTGGTGCGTATTTGTTGTTATGCCTATGAAAAACAAATCATTATATTTTAAGATTTATCAATTGGTCAGTGTAGGCTAAGGTAATGTATTCAACCTGATTAACTCACCTGCGTAGGATACAGTGCATTTAGTCTTTCTTCTTCTTGCTAGCTTTCATATCTTAGCCTCTGTCGGTGCGATCTGACGATCTTCAGTTTTTTGTCTACAGTCAGATGTTTGAGCGCATTATATAGTCAAGCATGCATGCAATGGAGGTCATGGAATATCTTTCTGTGAGTTGTCTGTTAGAAAATTTGATTTTACAATGGAAGTTTCTGTGCAATTTAGCATAATTAAATGGTGGGTGAGGCCATCTTAGTTTTTCCTTGTGCAACTATGGCAGGAGCAAACTCGCAGAACTTCGATTCGTATCACAGTATGTGAACTTGCACATCTAAATCCAAAAGAAAAATATTTCCCGAACTTAAACCTGCACGCAATCTAGCTTACATAAATGAGCAAAGAAGATCTTTTCAAGTTATGTTTGCAACATACTCACTGCTGCGATACTTCGAACGCAAAGAAGAACAAACGCATGTGGCAGCATATATTTGCTGGAAGGTGATGCATGTACCTATCATGTTCTGATGAACACTAATAAGGTTTCACACTACAATACTAAGAGTGAAGTATGGTGTGTCTTCATTCCTTAATCGGAGAGCGGTTTCTAGACAGCAGTACCTGGAAGATGATATATGCAACACTTACTGAGTTGGGACACCATTCATAAGAGATATATTGCTTTCTTTTTTCTTTCTTCAATCAACAAATTCTATGCGACCTTTCTAGATAAGTATACCCCACGTTACTTCTTAATTCTTTTACCAACGCTATTTAATATATTCCATTTAGATCCAACTAGCTTTGGCCTATAAAACTCCCCCTGACTAAATGATGGATGTTTTTTTTCTAGGTATCATACAAAAGCCGGTCTCCGATATTCATTTCTCAGGTACTGGTGCTGGCAATTTAACAACACATGTTATCAGTGTAGTTGAAATAAATAATTGTCTCTTCTAGAGTTTAGATCTATTCAATTTCAGTAAATTTTTGAGGAGAAAGCATGGTTTTTATGCTAACATATTGATCAAGCTGAACTCATTGATATTGTTATGTCGGTTAGGTTGAATAGTTTTGCTTTGGTTTTAACGTTTTCCTGAGTGTAACTACATTTGCATCATTGTTTCATCTACAAGAGTGATTGAACTGGATGAGGAGAGGCACAGCCCGGTCTGCACCTATGTGTGACCAAATTCAGCTGGGAAATGACAAGTTCTGTAGAGGATTGTCAAAATGCAATACCCCCACTGCCACTATATTTTTCTTTGCCTTGAAGCATGTTTGTATTTAGATATTACAGTCTCACCCTTATTCATAGGTTGGGGAGAACATATTATTACTGGGTGTTTTCAAATTTTTTGCAACACATATGCTTGTGTACAATAACTCACAGTCGCTCTTTCAATTTACGCATACCATGTATTAAGTTAGTTAATGTTCTTTCATATTCTTTTCTTTTTTAGGGTCTAATTTATGTAGACAAAATAAAGACTCATATTTTATCCTTCGATTGTGTGCTGGTGCCATACATCAGTGTGTCGCCTCATAGTGAGGCCAAGGTAGCTACCTCTGAAATGCTTGTATGGTTTGTTACTTAAAACTATTTGTTAGTACACCAGGTGTCCTTTTGTTATAGGTACACATGATATGCTCTACATCAGTTAAATATGTATTGTATATATATGGCTATGAACAATTTTTGTTAGTTTGCATAACTAACCGTTAGTTACATCCTTTTTTTTTGGACATGAACAATTCTTGTTAGTTTTCGTAACTAATTGTTAGCTACATTTTTTATACTTCGATTATTATCTAGATATGCAGATACATGTGATTATAGGTCTACAAGGAGAAGCAACAAGACTGTTATATGTGCAACCCAATATTATGGATCTTCTGATACATTCTGTGTTATACATTGGAAAAGATTTTGCATGACAAGGTTTAGATCCTGGCCTCACCAGCCTTGCCTTTTGTTCTACATCTTTCATTCCAAAGTTGACTTGAGGTAGAGCAACTTGGTTACCAAGTAATGGAAGTGGTGTTGTGTGGGTCTGCTTGCAAAGATGGAGAAGCAAGGTAATGTGATGCAGCCCACTGTTTTCTTCCTAGGTTTCGTAAGAAATTGTGATATTCTTCTCTATAGTCACGATGTCATCTGGTGCCTTTGGTGTACTGCTGATATGCGACAGCCTTTGTTCGGCCACAAGCGACACTGAAATAATCGATGTACCATGTGACGAAGAAGACAGGATTAGCTAAAGTAGAATTATGTATTTATGTAAAACTTGGTATATCATCCATTGTCCAAGTTAGCAAGTTTATTATCCTCCTGTACGCCACCCTGCCGTTGACACTGTATCAAATTTCATTATGAATAGATTTTTACCTAATTGTTTGGCCACCAAATTATTCATCCTTTTTGCCAAGCAAAATGAAAAAAACCAAAATAAAATTAAGTGCCAGCCAAGGGACTCATTATTTGTCCCACATTACCTTTACATTTTCTTTCCACTACATTGCCAAAAAATACCACCAGTGTGTTCACTATATGGCGCGGCGTGCCGCCGCGCCCTTCATTGCTAGTTGATTTGACAAACAAACAAAACAAAGCCACGGAAGACAATTAGGCAGTGCTAGTAACACAACAATAAGACACGCATATATACATGCTGATACACATTCAGAGGAAGCTCAGTTGCTGCACTCTCATCGCACAGACACATAATCTCAGCATAACAAAACTCGGCAGAAGCATCAAGTGTAGGTAGGTGGAGCTACAGCTACAGCTACAGCTACAGAGCTACTCGATCCGATTCTATGTTAGCGGGTGAAGGCGTAGAAGACGATGCCAATGTAGATGAGCATGGCGGTGGGCACGAGCGTGACGAGCGGGATGACGGCGCCCCACGCCGCGGAGCCGCCGGCGCCGCACCCAAGGCGGCCGAGCTTGACCTGCACCACGTTGACGAGGGCCATCATGAGGAACCCACAGCCGCACACGGAGCCCACCGCCGACGAGAGGATCCCCACCCGGAGCGCCGCCCGGTTGATCTTCGCGGTCCAGCTGACGGCGGATCCGGCGGCGGCGTGGCGGTAGTGCGGGAAGGTGCGCACGATCTGCTTGAGGCAGAGCGCGACGAGGCTGGAGAAGAGGAAGCAGGAGAAGGCGAGGACGTGGAAGGTGACGAGGTCGGACTCGATGCGGTCCCCCGCGGCGCAGGCGCCCAGGCGGTCGGCGCCGTCGGCGAGGCCGGGCCCGTCGGAGGAGGGGCGCCAGGCCAGGCCGAGGAAGGCGGCGAGGGTGAAGAGGGAGTTCACGTTCACGATGCCGTCTAGGGCCGTGACCTGGATGCTTGTTCCCCGGCCGCCGCCGCTGCCGGCGGCAGTGTCGCCGTGTTCCATGGCTTGGTTGGGAGGATCTGGGCGTTTGGGGATCGGGCAGGGGTCTGTCGGCTGGTCAGTGAGCTGCGTGAGAGCATATGACCTGAGCTGGTACAAAGTACGGAGTACAAAGTACAAACTAGCAAGGGATAAAGCGTGTCAACACGCGAAAACGCACTTTTGATCCCAGGTGTAGATGCTCCCTTTATTCAAAATAATAAATTTCAAAATGTTAGAAAATTCGGGAACAAAATTTGGCTCATATATCTCCACATTCTATGTGCTCACTTCAAAATAATAAATTTACATTTTTCATGGCATGTGCAAAAAAGACAAATAAATGCCTCTCAAAATGCCTTATTTCAGCATCGTATTTTGTCTTTTTTCCACAAGTCACGTAACAATTCGGTTTTTCATGAAAAAACTTTGTGAACACGTACGATGTAGAGATGTATGCTCAACATTTTCTTTTAAAATATTTTAAAATTATTTAATATGTTTAAAATATATTTTAAATATAGAGAACATATGCACCCTGGAGCAAAAACACCATGTCCGTCAACACGGACTTTTTTTTCTCTCGTGAGCATGTGTTCTTCGACCTCCTCGACTCAAACCCCAAACGGAGCATCGCGTTGAAAAATATTTTTAGCGGGTAGATCTAAACGGATCATCGCTTCGTTTTTTCACAATTGTAGATTAATTTTGGGTCCACTTTGTGTCATGTTCATAGTCCGCTGATGTCCTCCTCCCGCTCGGCCTGACCCATTTGTCGGCCAAACGCCTTCATTTCTTCTCTTTCATCTTTCGCTTTCAGAAAATCCCCATGCCACCGTTCGCCCTTTGCCGTTGGCCGTGCGCACCGCTCCTCTCAACTCGTCCGTCGTATTCCTCTCCATGGTCGGCCTAGATCTTGGCATGATGGTGGCGAGCGCGTAGATGTGGTCGAGCTCGTTCTTGAGCAAGCATGGTCGTGTCCTCGTTCTTGAGCGCACAATGGTGGTAAGTCTCTGTCAGGCGCCGGTCTACGTCTTGGAGTATTCAAAATCATCCGGAATTCCACCGGGAATTCTGAACCGATTACGGGTTTCGGGAAAATGACCCAAATGGCTAGTCTTATTCATGGACATATGCCCTCCTTCCCCAATCATTCACCTTCCTCCTCACATGGAAAAGAAATACACTCTTCTTCTCCCCTCCATTGGTGAGCATCATCAAATCTTAGAGATATCTCCATTCGTTCACCCAACATCAAATCCCTTTGAGAAAACAAAAGAGGAGATCCAAATCTAAGTTTCCACCAAGCCAAATCATGATTTTCCCTCGAGTTCATCAAGTTGCTTATTGCTCTTGGGTTTGTTGGGAAACCTAGGCATGCTAGGTCGCATGGAAGATTTCGGGTTGTGAATTTGCTTCAGGAAAGTTTGTGAGCGTTTGGATTTGCTTCGGGAAAGTTCATTGGGTGAAACCATTGTCAAACCATGTATTAATGCTACTGATGCAGGGTCTTAGCTTCATATTTATGTAGAGAGGCTCTCCAATGTTAACATGCATGTTTACACAGCTTTTTTTTGCGAATAGGACTTTGGCATTAAAAGAAACAATGAACAGTACAAAGCACCTCAAGAAAAACAAAAATTACAACAAGATCCTTGAGAAGCCGTTCATCTTCAACCTCTAGACCGTGTCGACGGCGCGCCGCCGCTGTCGCTCCTCCCCGAGTCGGCATAACGTTGTTGGTTGCGGACGGAAAGTCGCCGAACGGATCAAAAAGACCACATCCGTCCCAAAGATGAAGAAGAAGGAAGAACTGCCGATGAAGCTCCTTGACGATCCGAAGATCCCCACAGCCAGACAAAATCCTCAAAGACCACACCACTCCCACAAGCCTCTCGACTTTGCCGCCGAGATGGGGTTGAAGCCGGGGAGACCTTATTGCACGAGACGCCGCCACCACCACCTGAGCGCCGCCCCTACAAACATTGACCCTAAAAACGAAGAACGAATCCCTCAAAATAGGGAGCGGAGCCCTCCCACCGACGAGGGCCGAGATCCACCGCGCCTCCATAGCCTAAAGGCCACAGAGACGAGGCGATCAGCGGCGGCGCCGGCAGGAGACACGAGTCCGAGATTCAATCTCCTTGGGTCTCGTAAGAGCATCTCCACCGGCGTCCCCGATAGCGGCACCGATAGCTTTTTAGGTGCCGGGAGCGAAAATGGGCTCGCACCGGCGTGCTCCAAACGGCGCCGGCCAATTTTGGAGCCCAATAGAATCGCCGGCAACCCCGTGACGGCCCCTTCGCCAAGGGCGCGAATCGGGCGCGCCGGCGCCTCGCGAGGATGCAAATTTCGGGCGTGGGAGCCGCCTGTCAGCCACACAACCCAAAAGTCGACGCCAGCGGGGAGTGGCGGGGTCGACGCAGCGGCTCATTCAATTTTAACCTAACCGTCACCTACCTCGCGATGGGAGTTATTGGGGGTGTTTCCGCAGACGCGCGACGAACCGTCTTCTACTTTGGCGACAGGGACATGAGCGTCAAGGTGTTCGACGAGACGTGTTGCCATCGGAACTACTACGGCGATAGCGCCGAGGAGGACGATGACTGAGTGTTGTTTCTTTCGCGAATATCGGCACGCATGTTTTTGGATGTTCTTCCTCGAAAGAACCAACAGAGGCACCCTCACTAGCTGGATTTTCCAGTTTGGGTGACTGGGTGTGCCATCGAGTGTTCTTTCTTGACAGCGAAGACACGAAACCTGCGATGACCGGCCTAGTTAGGTTTAGTTTTTTTGCAATATTTTATATTTGTGTCAATCATGGTTCAAACTATGTATTAGTTTGTGGAAAACCATGTTCCAAACTATATCTTCATGTAAACCACGTTTCCAATTATGTATTAGTTTGTGGAATAAAATGTTTCTTATTGAATTTTCTATGCATTTACTTATGATTTTAATTCAAAACATCTATCGGGGCTGCCGTTTTGGGGGCGCCGGTGTGGAAACGGCTTCCCGAATAGAGGATATAGTGCCGGCGCCTATTTGGAGGCTACCGGTGGAGATGCTCTAACGTTTGAGTTGACCTATGAGTCCATGTTCCTTGCCCAAATAGGCACTGGATTATTAGTGCCAAGGACGGCGCATGTTTACACAGCTTGACAGAGGAGACATGACTCGGAACCTGTCTATTGTTGTATTTTTTTGGCATAATATATTTCATAATTTTAGAAGATGTGAAAAATAAAATGTTTACGTTAGTAGGTCAGTTGTAACTCCGAATAATACCCTATCACCTCGATCTATCAAGTCCTGGTAATTTAAGGCGTTCAAATTTCATCAAATATTTATGCTGTCCATCTTTTTTTTACATATATTTACTTTCTGAAATGGACACGACCTTTCAGCCAACTATAAGTGTTCTTGCTATATATGTTATCTGGGCTTTCATAGTGGCGTTTATTTAGCATACTGGTCTTAATCAGTAGTACTACTCGATGATGTACCTGCATTCTGTATCCTAAATTCCTGGTTTAGAAAAGTTGTCTGATGTGCTTCTTTTGCTGGCTGCGATTGATTGTGTATGCGGTTCAGACAACTTCGCTTACTTTAAGCTTGTTTGATAATATTCCTTGTCTATATCTGCTACTATGGAACGTTGTAACTTGTATTTGTTAGTGTCCAAATTACTGGTAGTAGAATGCAGCCCTGAGTATCCAAGTTACTTGAACAGCAGCTACAATTAGGATCAGTACCATCATCTTGACGAATTAAAGATATAGCAACCATAGTCATGCATAACTCATTTTGATCCCCAACTATGATACTGTCCTAATGAGAGTTATTGGAATTGGCTCACAGATCTTCAGCCTTGATTATTTTTATTATGATCCTGATGATAGTGCCTTCTTTACTACACAGTACACATCCGATGCCAGTAGTATATCGCAGAAGGCAGGGCTTGCAGCCTTGAACCTAGGTTATGCTAGTGGTTTGATCCATTGAACCATGGTATAAGGGGACTGCCAGGAGTCAAAATATCAGAACCTCAGGTAGTAAGTCAGTGGCACTCGTTGAGACTGACAAATCTATATCAGGAAGGTAACTAAGTTGGAAGGTAACTAAGTTTTCTTTTTCTATTTTTTGGCTGTGTGTATCCGTAGTACCATTAGGGTGGTGCGTTGTTGCAGAGGCTGGGTGTAATTGATATCTTTTAATTATTAATATATTCTTTTTATCGAAAAAAAAGTTTTCCAATTTACAGGTCGACTCATATTTGTTCATCGACTTCAGCTCCTACTATGGATCCAAGGTAGAAGGTTTTGGCGCTATCAAGGACTCTGACCCTCTGCATGTTCCTGCTAGAGAAGGCACAGGTTTACTGATTTTGTATACGTAGATCTACATATGTTCCTTGAAAAAGATCAGGAGGTATCTCTTCTGTAATTGCATTACAGGTTTCCGGCCCTGCATTTGGAGATGATAAGACCAGTGTTTGATTTGGTGAAAGCTGATGTTAGCAGGATTGGACCCTTGACAGGTCGCGAGGAGAAAAGCCTGGAGAACTTCACCTTATTCAAAAACCATTGCATTTGTTGGTAATGAGGGTACATTCTTTTGATATCTATCAAAACAAAGCAGCTCATTGCGGACGGTGGGAACCAGCTACTAAGAAGTGCCTTTTTCTGCACCACTATCAGAACGCCTAGGACTCGGCTCGAGTTTTGACACTGTATTTTCTGCTTACAGTAGCGTGATTCTTCTTAATCCTGATACCTTATGAGTGGTGTTGTCAGACATATATTTTAATGCTCAATGCAATATCCTGCTCGTTCTCTCTTAGAAGTTTTATTATACTACTGCCTGTACCCGTTGTTTGAGTGCTGAATTTCGGCGCACTGTTAACAGGTGGGTATGACTGGAGTATAAAAGGTTTGACTGTGATTAGTTGTTTTCACCATGTGCAACGGGCGAACATGATTCTACTGGTGATCTGATGACTTACCCTGCTTACGCAATGTGTATTTGTGTCGTGCTGTAATGTAAGAATGTACAGAAACCACAAATGGGGCTTGAGCTCCATGGTGGCCATATAAAAATAAATCGAAAATGGCACTTGTAAGTTCGAAATATCAGAAAAAATTTCTAGGTGTGGAAAATGTTGAGCTGTGTACCTCTGTGATGCAGGAGCCAGTCAGCCAGATGACCCTTTCTTATCCAGCAGAATACATGCAGATCGGGTCAACCAAACTATTGCTTAATGTGATTCATATCTTCTGAAACTAACAACAGAATAGGGACATTAGGCTGTAGTTGATATCTAGTTGCTTGCTTCTTCTAGTGCCAATGCCAGCAAGACTAGTGTCTTAAGCTTCCTAACGTAAACAACTATTCACAACCATGTTCAGGCTAAACTTGTGGAATTCAGCTAGCTGCCTACGCAGCCTGCATTTTCGATTTCGTGCAAAGCAAAGCTTCGGAGCTGCCCCATCATCTCAAAGCTTCTTCAAGATGTGATTACAGAAAAACGTGGCTGTTCCCTTCCAAAAAAAAAAAGTGCCAATGCCAATGCTGAAGATATATAGCACGGCAGGCCTCCGTGGTTTGTGTGGTTTCCGTGTTTGAGGCATAGATATACACGACGTTGATTGTCACCCAAAACCATACCGATCGATTTAAGTCATCGCCAGCGCCGAACTTGTAACTCACGCCGACCGATCGAGCGCGCAGGCGCGGGCGCAGCCCATCGATGACGATGCTGGAGAACGTCGCGGACTCGTGCATCATCTTCCTGGTCGGCTGCATCGTCGGCTCCGTTTTCTTCTTCATCAAGGGCACTCTGCGCAGCTCCTCCAACTACAATGGCTGCCGCCTCGCCGGTGGCGTCCGGGCGGTCATAAACAACAGCCCCCGCGTCCGCCGCGGTGCCGCCTTTTTCGTTCTTCTCGCAGCCATGGAGGCCAATTTGCACGCGCTCCACGTCCAGGGTCCCTTCAACAAGGCGCTCGCATGGGGCGCCGTCAGCGCCCTCTTCTCCGTGAGTCGGGGGAGCCCCCACGCCGTCCGATTGGGGCTCAAGGCCGGGGCCTACGGCGGGGCCGTGGGGTTCGCCATCTTCAACCTCAGTGCCTTCGTCGAGGACTTGTTAATTAATTAGACACATTCTTCCTTCCGTTGCACCATTGTGAAGCGATTTTCCTGTCGTTTTAATCTCTTCGTAAAGTCAGGCTACAAATACAATCACTCTCTACTTCTTTTTTTTTGGGGTAAAAAGGGATTTCATTAATTAGATAGGGTTTTCAAGACCCTCCAATTCCAATTCTTGAAACATAATATCAGGACCGGATCCAGAACCGAGCCATACATCAGTTTGACGTTCTACTCTTGCAAGTTTGCAAGGCAGTGCCTAACCCTAACGTGTGAACGATCCACTCTTACAAATTTGTACATACGTCTAAACTAGAAAGCCTTTTAATTTCTGAAACTAAGTGTAGTAGGGGAGACCGTCTGGATGTCGATTTTGGACCGCCGACATTATCTGGGCACAATCTGTGTCGATGACTATGGGAAACTGGCAATATTGGAGTGACAGTTTGATTCCTTCTAGGCAAGCACGCACTTCAGCTTCCAATGAATTACCGCATAGCACCAGACTGCGACAAGATGAGAAAATAACACGTCCATATCGTCTCGGAGAACCATTCCCGCTCCTGCTGTGCCGTCCTCCTCCTTGTAAGAACCATCAACTGTTAACTTGACCCAACCATGAGGAGGTGGGCACCAAGGTTTATTCACATGTTTCTTCAGTTTGCTAGAAGATCTCACCTCAGCAATTTCAAGTGTAACACACTTTCCTTTAACAATAGCTTCATGCGAAAGTTCTCTAGCATTTCTTACAGACTTTAGATAGCTACATAAGAACCTTTTCGAGCCTTCAATGGATGGCAGAGGCTTCTCATGCGTGACTTCATTGCGAGCATGCCATGCACGCGAAGCCACCAAAAGAATGTTGTCTACCATTTATACAGGTCCTGGATAATAACCGTGTGGAGAACCATGCAAAGGGATTGACTTGCATGTCTGACTCAGAGGGGAGAAGCCAAACACCTCTCATTGATTCCCATAGCTGTCGAGCATGCAAACAAGAAAATAGTGCATGCGCTGTATCTTCTTTCTCCTTACCACAAATATTACAAATGCCCGTAACTCTCAGACCTCGACATAGCTTGTTAGCTCCAGTAGCAAGGGTATTTGAAGCCGTCTTCCATGCAAAAAAATTCACTTTCGGAGGAATGGATGATTTCCAAATTTTAGGTCAACATGGGCTCGCACCGTCGAACAGATTGCTCGAAGCAGGAAAAGAACACTGTTGCGGCGTATTTTGCAAGGCTAGCGGAGCCAATTAGAACCAGAAAAGAGTGTAGTGTTTATGCTAGCTGACGTGCATTGACGTCTCGAGACGCTTAATCCGGATGTGGTTTGGAAGATGCAGCTGAAAATGCTCTTACACGGCCTATAACCCTCCGAGCATGAATCTCCTCGATGATCTGATCGAGCACTCCGTCAACCACGCTGAAATTCTGCTGGAAGATCCGAGAGTTTTTGCTCCTTCCATACCCTCAGTGGACCACTCAGGATTCAGAAATCTGACTTATTGCGAGTATAAGAAACATAATATAGCGAGGGGAAAGGATTCTCGGAAGCTAGTTTCTTCTCCATCACCAACTCAACGTTGACAAGAAATACAAAACAAATCTTACAGTGAGGCCAAAGTAACTCTACAAGGATGACCGTTCTAATTCACGCGGAGAGCTCATTTTCGAGAACATGTAAGAGCATCTCCAACCCAGCCCAATAATTCAGAGGAGAAGATGGATCCCAAAAGTGGATTTCTATATTTTTTCTCCTCTAAACTTCGGCCGCCGGATTCGATCCTCAAAAATTTAGAGGACTAAATTTTTTTCATCATCATTTTCAAATCTCCACACCACATAGCACATATACATAATACAAACATGCATAAATATAATCTAAAATACATTAAATCGAACAAGTTAGCTCCAAAAGTGAGGCCTTCACCATCTCGGCCACCTCTTCCACCATCTCGGCCACCTCAAAGACCATCACCACCACCACCCTCTCGGCCAAGATCCTCGCACGAGCATTCTCCCAATATGCCCTAGCTTTGTCATTCAATGTGCTTCGGTTCATGAACATGATGTTGCGGTCGGCGTCCTCCCTCTCCTTGGCCAACTTCTCCCTCTCAAGTGCTAGTCGTTCATCTTCTATCGTCTTCTCCTTCGTCATCCTTTCTTCAAGGACAATCGTCCTTTGCCCATCCACCGCCAACTTGGAACGCCACTTCTCCTCCTCCAACATTTTGAGCTCATTCCACCTACCCTCCTTGTCCTCTTTGTGTTCGACCGCCAATGCTTTCTTTGTCTCAATGATGGCATGGAACTCTTCCTTGTAGGCACAGACACCTCCCCTCTTCTTCTTCTCTTTTGCTATCTTGACACCCTCCGGCCTCTTGTTGAGGCCTTCCTCTTCATCATCGGCCTCCTCCCTTTGGATAATCCTAGCCCTCTTTGGTGTGGTCTCATAGTTCCTTCGAATCCACTTCTCATGTGTGGTAAGCTCCATGTAGCAATGGTGAAAAGCAAAGTCTTTGTGGCCACCTCTCTTGTTCTGGTTCTTGTACACATCTTGTTGTAGAGGTCCCCATTCGGTGATTGGCACCCCACTTGGTGGTGCATTGGTCACATACTCAATGGCCCTGGCCCATCGGTTGCAACACTCAAGCATTGTGTCCCAACGATGACCAAGTGAGCCCATGGTTCGGTATGATGGCATGGTGACCACCTTGTTGTAGTACTCCTCAATTCTCCCCCGAAACCTATTCTTCGATTGATCAGCGTCAATCGATGCATCAAGTAACACATTCATCCAAGCATGGCACAATGCCACATCTTCTTCCTCACTATAGTTAGCGGAACTCTTGCCCGTGACCTTGTCCTTGTTCTTCACCTTTTCCTTGGTTGGCGCCTCCACCACGGTCTCCTCTTCTTCGGCATCCTCGGTGGCCTCCTCTTCCCCGACCAAGTAGTCATCATCGGCCACCACCTCTTCGTCGCTGCTGAAGTTGAGGTCATCGATGCCTTGATGGTGAGATTGATCGAGTTGTGACATGAACTGGGCGACTGACACCTCGGTGGCACTCGGAGTAGGCCCAGGAATATAGTCGATCACCTCGCGGGCGTCATCTTGAGGTGCGTCGGTAGCGGTCGAGGAGGACGATGGCTTGGCCTTGAAGGTCCCATTGGGCTTGCCCTTCGTAGCCGGCTTGTATGCAGCCTTTCTTTCCTTCTTCTCATCCGCCGCCTGTGAAAGGGCAATCATGATCTTCGTCAGCTTCTGCGCCCGCGGCCCGCTCAGCACCGGCACAAGGGTAGCAGGCCCTGTTGGAGATATGCCCAAGAGGCAATAATAAAAGTGGTTATTATATATCTTTATGTTTATGATAAATGTTTATATACCATGCTATAATTGTATTAACTGAAACATTGATACATGTGTGATATATAAACAACAAAGAGTCCCTAGTAAGCCTCTTAACTAGCTTGTTGATTAATAGATGATTAGTTTCATAATCATGAACATTGGATGTTATTAATAACAAGGTTATATCATTGTATGAATGATGTAATGGACACACCCAATTAAGCGTAGCATAAGATCACGTCATTAAGTTATTTGCTATAAGCTTTCAATACATAGTTACCTAGTCCTTATGACCATGAGATCATGTAAATCACTTATACCGGAAAGGTACTTTGATTACATCAAACGCCACTGCGTAAATGGGTGGTTATAAAGGTGGGATTAAGTATCCGGAAAGTATGAGTTGAGGCATATGGATCAACAGTGGGATTTGTCCATCCCGATGACGGATAGATATACTGGGCCCTCTCGGTGGAATGTCGTCTAATGTCTTGCAAGCATATGAATAAGTTCATAAGAGACCACATACCACGGTACGAGTAAAGAGTACTTGTCGGAGACGAGGTTGAACAAGGTATAGTGTGATACCGATGATCAAACCTCGGACAAGTAAAATATCGCGTGACAAAGGGAATTGGTATCGTATGTGAATGGTTCATTCGATCACTAAAGTCATCGTTGAATATGTGGGAGCCATTATGGATCTCCAGATCCCGCTATTGGTTATTGGTCGGAGTGAGTACTCAACCATGTCCGCATAGTTCGCGAACCGTAGGGTGACACACTTAAAGTTGGATGTTGAAATGGTAGAACTTGAATATGGAATGGAGTTCGAATATTTGTTCGAGTCCCGGATGTGATCCCGGACATCACGAGGAGTTCGGAATGGTCCGGAGAATAAGATTCATATATAGGATGTCATTTTATGTGAATAAAATGATGCGGAAGGTCTATGGAAGTTTCTAGAAGGTTCTAGAAAAGTCCGGAAGAAACCACCAAGGAAGGTGGAGTCCACAAGGGACTCCACCTCCATGGCCGGCCAGCCCTAGTGGGGGTGGAGTCCCAAGTGGACTCCACCATAGGGGGCCGGCCACCCCCACGGGACGGGAATCCCACCTTTGGGTGGAGTCCTAGTTGGGCTAGGTTTCCCCTCCTATGGAAGGTTTTGGTTTCGGGTCTTATTCAAGACTTGGACACCAACACTTGGGATCCACCTATATATAGAGGGCCAGGGGAGGGGGCCGGCCACACCAAAGCCACAAGCTTGGCCGCCCCATAGTGGCCGCCACCCCTCTCCCCAAACCCTAGCGCCCCGCTCCTCCACCATATCCCGCACGCTTAGCGAAGCTCGCCGGATTTCTCCACCGCCACACCACGCCGTCGTCTGCCGGATTCAAGAGGAGCTACTACTTCCGCTGCCCGCTGGAACGGGAGGTGGACGTCGTCTTCATCAACAACCGAACGTGTGACCGAGTACGGAGGTGCTGCCCGTTCGGGGCCGGAACCGATCGTGATCAAGATCTTCTACGCGCTTTTGCAAGCGGCAAGTGAACGTCTACCGCAGCAACAAGAGCCTCCTCTTGTAGGCTTTGGAATCTCTTCAAGGGTGAGTCTCGACAATCCCCTCGTTGCTACCGTCTTCTAGATTGCATCTTGGCTTGGATTGCGTGTTCGCCGTAGGAAAATTTTTGTTTTCTATGCTACGTTATCCTACAGTGGTATCAGAGCCAGGTCTATGCATAGATGGTTGCACGAGTAGAACACAATGGTTTGTGGGCGTTGATGCTCTTGTTATCTTTAGTTGAGTACTTTGCATCTTTGTGGCATAGTGGGATGAAGCGGCTCGGGCTAACTTTACATGACCGCGTTCATGAGATTTGCTCCACGCTTGACATGCAACTTGTATTGCATAAGTGGCTTTGCGGGTGTCTGTCTCTCCTACTATAGTGAAGATTCAATTTACTCTTCTATTGACAACACTAGTATCACCGTTGTGGTTCATGTTCGTAGGTAGATTGGATCTTGCTCAAAACCCTAAACCACGTAAAATATGCAAACCAAATTAGAGAACGTCTAACTTGTTTTTGCAGGGTTTGGTGATGTGATATGGCCATAATGTGATGATGAATATGTATGAGATGATCATTATTGTATTGTGGCAACCGGCAGGAGCCTTATGGTTGTCTTTAAATTTCATGTTGAGTAGTATTTCAAAGTAGTTGTAATAGTTGCTACATGGAGGACGATCATGAAGACGGCGCCATTGACCTTGGTGCTTCGCCGACGATGATGGAGATCATGCCCGTTGATGATGGAGATCATGTCCGTGCTTTGGAGATGAAGATCAAAGGCGCAAAGACAAAAGGGCCATATCATATCACATATGAACTGCATGTGATGTTAATCCTTTTATGCATCTTATTTTGCTTAGATCGCGACGGTAGCATTATAAGATGATCCCTCTCACTAAAATCTCAAGATAATAAAGTGTTCATCCTTAGTAGCACCGTTATCAAGTCTTATCGTTTGAAGCATCTCGTGATGATCGGGTGTGATAGATTCGATAAGTACATATGACGGGTGCAACACGGCACATGCGGATACTAAGGTGGCCTTGACGAGCCTAGCATGTAAAGACATGGTCTCGGAACACGTGATACCGAAAGGTAGAGCATGAATCATATGATTGATATGATGAACACTTTGAGTGTTCGCCATTGAAATTACATCTTGTCTCGTGATGATCGGGCATAGGTGTGATGGATTTGGTTCGTGTGATCACTAAGACAATGCGAGGGATATTGTTTTGAGTGGGAGTTCACCTAGATTTTAATTATGTAGAATTAAAATTTGAACTCAATTTGTCATAAACTTAGTCTAAACTATTGCAAATATGTTGTAGATATGGCGTCCCCAATCAATTTTAACCAGTTCCTAGAGAAAGAAAAACTTAAGAGCAACGGTAGCAACTTCACCGACTGGTTCCGTCATGTGAGGATCTTCCTCAATGGCGGAAATCTGCAATATGTGCTTGATGCACCGCTAGGTGACCCTCCAGCAGAAACCGAAACCGATGAAGTAAAGAATGTTTACGCAACTCGGAAAACTCGGTACTCTCAAGTTCAGTGTGCCATCTTATGCAGTCTGGAATCCGATCTTCAAAAACGTTTTGAGCACCACGATCCTCATGAGTTGATGAAAGAGTTGAAGACTATTTTGAAACTCATGCGGCCGTGGAATGCTATGAAGCATCGAAACACTTTTTCAGCTGTATGATGGAAGAAGGCAGCTCCATTAGTGAGCACATGCGGGCATGCGAAGAAACTCAGTGACTTGGGAATAGTGATTCCTAACAGACTGGGATTAATCGTGTCCTTCAATCACCGCCACCAAGTTACAAGAACTTTGTGATGAATTACATGGAACATGAACAAGGAGTTTCCGAACTCTTTGGCATGTTAAAAGCTGAGATTGAGATTAAGAAAGAGCACCAAGTGTTGATGGTCAACAAGACCACCAGTTTCAAGAAACAGGCAAGTCTAAGGGAAAATTCAAAAAGGGTGGCAAGAAAGCTGCCACACCTCCTATGAAACCTAAGAACGGCCCTAAGCCCGATGCTGATTGCTATTACCGCAAAGAGAAGGGACACCGGAAGCGTAATTGCTCCAAGTATTTGGCGGATCTGAAGAGCGGCCTTATCAAGAAAAAGAAAGAAGGTATATCGATATACATGTTATAGATGTTTATCTCACTAGTTCTCGTTCTAGTACCTGGGTATTTGATACTGGTTCGGTTGCTCATATTTGTAACTCGAAACAGGGAACTAAAGAATAAACGACAACTGCTGAAAGATGAAGTGACGATGCGCGTTGGAAACGGATCCAAGGTCAATGTGATCGCAGTCGGAACACTTCCTCTACATCTACCTTCGGGATTAGTTTTAAGCCTAAATAATTGTTATTATGTACCCGCGTTGAGCATGAACATTATATCAGGATCTTGTTTAATGCAAGACGGTTATTCATTCAAGTCTGAGAATAATGGTTGTTCTATTTTTATGAATAATATCTTTTATGGTCGAGCACCACAAAAGAATGGCTTATTTCTGTTAGATCTCGATAGTAGTAATACGCATATACATAACATTGATGCTAAGCGAATTAAATTGAATGATAATTCTACTTATATGTGGCACTGTCGTCTTGGTCATATTGGAGTGAAACGCATGAAGAAACTCCATACCGATGGATTACTTGAATCACTTGACTTTGAGTCACTTGATAGATGCGAAGCATGTCCGATGGGAAAAATGACTAAGACTCCATTCTCGGGATGAGCGAGCTACTGACTTATTGGGAAATCATACAGATGTGTGCGGACCAATGAGTGTAGCATCGCGCGGTGGTTATCGTTATGTTCTAACCTTCACAGATGATTTGAGTAGATATGGGTATATCTATTTAATGAAACATAAATCCGAAACTTTCGAGAAGTTTAAGGAATTCCAAAGTGAAGTAGAAAATCAACGTAACAAGAAGATTAAATTTCTACGATCTGATCGCGGAGGTGAATATCTGAGTTATGAGTTTGGCATGCATTTAAAGAAATGCGGAATACCACAACGAAACGGTGTGTCCGAACGTCGTAATCGAACTCTCTTAGATATGGTCGTTCTATGATGTCTCTTACTGACCGTTATCATTTTGGAGTTATGCATTAGAGACAGCCGCATTCACTTTAAATAGAGCACCATCAAAATCCGTTGAAACGACGCCGTATGAATTATGGTTTAATAAGAAACCTAAGCTGTCGTTCCTAAAAGTTTGGGGTTGCGAAGCCTATGTAAAAAAGTTACAACCGGACAAGCTAGAACCCAAAGCGGAGAAATGCGTCTTCATAGGATACCCTAAGGAAACTATAGGGTACACTTTCTATCACAGATCCGAAGGCAAGATCTTTGTTGCTAAGAACGGAACCTTTCTTGAGAAAGAATTTCTCACTAAAGAAGTGACTGGAAGAAAAGTAGAACTCGATGAGATTGAAGAATCTCTACTGTTGATCGAGTAGCGCAGACGGAAAATGTTCTGTACCACCTACACAACAAGAGGAAGCTAATGATAATGATCATGAAACTTCATATGAGACAGAACTGAACCTCGAGATCGACAAGGGATCGTGCCACTCCAGATTGGTATGATCCTTGTCTAAATGTCATGATTGTGGATAACAATGATGAAGACCTGCGACGTATGAAGAAGCGATGATGAGCCCAGATTCCAACAAATGGCAAGAAGCCATGAAATCCGAAATGGGATCCATGTATGATAACAAAGTATGGACTTTGGTAGACTTACCTGATAGCCGCAAGGCTGTCGAGAATAAATGGATCTTCAAAAGAAAACAGATGCTGATGGTAATATTACTGTCTAAAGCTCGACTTGTCGCAAAGGGTTTCCGACAAATTCAAGGTGTTGACTACGATGAGACTTTCTCACTGTAGCGAAGCTAAAATCTGAGGATTTTGTTAGCAATAGCTGCATTTTTCGATTATGAGATTTGGCAGATGGATGTCAAAACGGCGTTCCTTAATGGAGACATTGAGGAAGAGTTGTATATGGTACAACCCAAAGGTTTTGTCGATCCTAAAAATGCTGACAAAGTATGCAAACTTCAGCGTTCAATCTATGGACTGAAGCAAGCATCGAGAAGTTGGAACCGACGCTTTGATAAGGTGATCAAAGACTTCGGGTTTATACAGTGTCATGGAGAGGCCTGTATTTACAAGAAAGTGAGTGGGAGTAGCATTCCTGATATTATATGTAGATGACATATTATTGATTGGGAATGATATAGAACTATTAAGCAGTGTAAAGGGTTATTTGAATAATAGTTTTTCAATGAAAGACCTTGGTGAAGCATCATACATATTAGGCATCAAGATTTATAGAGATAGATCAAGACGTCTAATAGGGCTATCACAGAGTACATACCTGGACAAGATTCTCAAGAAGTTTAGAATGGACGAAAGTAAGAAAGGATTCTTACCTATGTTACAGGCAAGGTCTTGAGTAAGACTCAAGGACCGCTACGGCAAGAAAGAGAAAGGATGAGTCGATCCCCTATGCCTCGGCATAGGCTCTATCATGTATGCCATGCTATGTACAAGACCGGATATAGCACATGCTGTTAGTTTGACTAGCAGATATCAAAGTGATCCAGGAATGGAACACTGGACAGCGGTCAAGAATATCCTGAAGTACTTGAAAAGAACTAAGGATATGTTTCTTTGTTATGGAGGTGACCAAGAGCTCGTTGTAACAAGTTACACCGATGCAAGTTGGAACACCGATCCCGATGACTCTAAGTCACAATCTGGGTACGTGTTTATATTGAATGGTGCTGCAGTAAGCTGGGCAAGCTCGAAGCAGTGCACGGTGGCGAAATCCTCACAGAATCGGAGTACATAGCGGCTTTGAGGCTTCATCAAGCGGTATGGATGAAGAGGTTCATTGTAGAGCTCGGTGTGGTTCCTAGTGCATTGGACCCATTTGTCATCTACTGTGATAATATGGGTGCCATCGCCAATGCACAAGAGCCAAGGTCACACAAGAGGCTGAAGCATATCAAGCTGCGTTACCACTCGATTCGCGAATACATCGAAGATGGAGAAGTAAAGATTTGCAAAGTACACACTGATCTGAATGTGCAGATCCGTTGACTAAAGCTCTCCCTAGGGCAAAGCATGACCAACACCAGAATGCCATGGGTGTTAGGTATATTACAATGTAATCTAGATTATTGACTCTAGTGCAAGTGGGAGACTGTTGGAGATATGCCCAAGAGGCAATAATAAAAGTGGTTATTATATATCTTTATGTTTATGATAAATGTTTATATACCATGCTATAATTGTATTAACTGAAACATTGATACATGTGTGATATATAAACAACAAAGAGTCCCTAGTAAGCCTCTTAACTAGCTTGTTGATTAATAGATGATTAGTTTCATAATCATGAACATTGGATGTTATTAATAACAAGGTTATATCATTGTATGAATGATGTAATGGACACACCCAATTAAGCGTAGCATAAGATCACGTCATTAAGTTATTTGCTATAAGCTTTCAATACATAGTTACCTAGTCCTTATGACCATGAGATCATGTAAATCACTTATACCGGAAAGGTACTTTGATTACATCAAACGCCATGCGTAAATGGGTGGTTATAAAGGTGGGATTAAGTATCCGGAAAGTATGAGTTGAGGCATATGGATCAAGTGGGATTTGTCCATCCCGATGACGGATAGATATACTGGGCCTCTCGGTGGAATGTCGTCTAATGTCTTGCAAGCATATGAATAAGTTCATAAGAGACCACATACCACGGTACGAGTAAAGAGTACTTGTCGAGACGAGGTTGAACAAGGTATAGTGTGATACCGATGATCAAACCTCGGACAAGTAAAATATCGCGTGACAAAGGGAATTGGTATCGTATGTGAATGGTTCATTCGATCACTAAAGTCATCGTTGAATATGTGGGAGCCATTATGGATCTCCGATCCCGCTATTGGTTATTGGTCGGAGTGAGTACTCAACCATGTCCGCATAGTTCGCGAACCGTAGGGTGACACACTTAAAGTTGGATGTTGAAATGGTAGAACTTGAATATGGAATGGAGTTCGAATATTTGTTCGAGTCCCGGATGTGATCCCGGACATCACGAGGAGTTCCGGAATGGTCCGGAGAATAAGATTCATATATAGGATGTCATTTTATGTGAATAAAATGATGCGGAAGGTTCTATGGAAGTTTCTAGAAGGTTCTAGAAAAGTCCGGAAGAAACCACCAAGGAAGGTGGAGTCCACAAGGGACTCCACCTCCATGGCCGGCCAGCCTAGTGGGGGTGGAGTCCCAAGTGGACTCCACCATAGGGGGCCCCCCCACATGGAGGTGGGAATCCCACCTTTGGGTGGGAGTCCTAGTTGGGCTAGGTTTCCTCCTATGGAAGGTTTTGGTTTCGGGTCTTATTCGAAGACTTGGACACCAACACTTGGGATCCACTATATATAAGGGAGGGGGCCGGCCACACCAAAGCCACAAGCTTGGCCGCCCCATAGTGGCCGGCCACCCCTCTCCCAAACCCTAGCGCCCCGCTCCTCCACCATATCCCGCACGCTTAGCGAAGCTCCGCCGGATTTCTCCACCGCCACCGACACCACGCCGTCGTGTTGTCGGATTCAAGAGGAGCTACTACTTCCGCTGCCCGCTGGAACGGGGAGGTGGACGTCGTCTTCATCAACAACCGAACGTGTGACCGAGTACGGAGGTGCTGCCCGTTCGTGGCGCCCGAACCGATCGTGATCAAGATCTTCTACGCGCTTTTGCGGCAAGTGAACGTCTACCGCAGCAACAAGAGCCTCCTCTTGTAGGCTTTGGAATCTCTTCAAGGGTGAGTCTCGACAATCCCCTCGTTGCTACCGTCTTCTAGATTGCATCTTGGCTTGGATTGCGTGTTCGCCGTAGGAAAATTTTTGTTTTCTATGCTACGTTATCCTACAGGCCCACCTTCCACGCCTTCGTCGTGGCCTCGAACGACTTGGAGGTGGTCTTGGCAGCCACTACCGTCGACTGCGCCACGCCGATGATGCCCAACCGTTTCCGCGGCATCAGAGGCGTCGCGGGGGTGGATTCTGGCGGTGTCGCATCGGCGGGAAACTCCAGCGGGCTGCGGAAGCTTGCTCCGGTGACATTCCGGTCGGGGGAGGGTAGAAATTACTATACTAGAACGCTCTAAATAAGGGTCACCCCAAAGCGGCGAAGAACAAATCGAATTTCAAACACTTCTTGATGTCGAATTCCAAAAACCAGCGAGAGGTTCCCCACTCTTCTTTGATCCCTCTAAGGGCCGAGTGGCAGCCTCGACCCAAGCAGAAGCTACTCTACACATGTGTGGGCTTACAGGGCTAGGGCTCCTAAACCCTTTCTTTCATTCAGAAAGGGGTCAGTCACTTTTCCGGGCCGGGATCGATAAGTGGAAGTCATAAAAAAATTGTTTCTCTTCGTCCCGGTGCCGATGATGACTGGCGGCGGTTTTTGGCGAGAGGGGAAATTTTAGGAGTCAAGTTCGCGGCTGAGCATATTTGAGTGAGTGGGAAAAGATTATAGGAGTCACTATCCTATATCTTCTCTTCTAACCGATTTTGCGCCTTCAGTTAGAGCAGCTTTGGGCCCAATTAGAGGAGCAAATTTGCTCATCTAAGAGCATCTCTAGCAGAGCCCGGAAAAATGCGAACGGAGTTCAGTTCACCCAACTCGTGTTTACGGGTCGTAAAATGGCTGGCGCAGAATAGAGCCTGTAAACCAAAACTGTAAAAAAGTCACAGTTTTGGTTTACGGGCTCTGTTATGCGCCAGCGGCTTCCGAACCCGTAAAGACAGGGTATGTCAAAGACTTTGCATATGATCAAAGAAATTACACAATCAAATGCAAACAATTCATGCATAGTTCATAGTGCAGACATCAAATAACACAATCATAGCAAATAGTTCACAATTCACCATCTCCTCTCACCGCCGGCATCAAACCGAGGTTGGCCCGCCGTGACCATCATCACCACCACCTCCATGAGTCACCGAGCCACCACCACTTGGCTCTTCACGAGCTACTCTCCGTCTCTCCATGATCTCCGCCGAGGCCTCTTTCCACCACTCCAGTTTTTGCTCATTCATGTCCTTTGTGTTCATCATCATTATCTCCCTCTCTTCAGCTAATAGTTGCTTCATTGCTTTGGCCTTCTTCACATTGATTCTCATCTCCTCCAACTTAGCATTGTTCCTTGCTTCCTCTCCGTTGGCTTCAACCTTGGCAAGACTCACCTCCTTCTTCTTCTCGATAATGATAAGCTTGGTCTCCAAAAGTCTTGGCCGCTATCACCTCCTTGGACTTCATCATTTGATCAAACTTGTCCCTCAATAATGCAGCCTCCCCCTCGAGCATGAGCCTCTCCTCGGCCTTCTTGTTTCCCTCCGGCTTGTCAATGTTCCGACCCTCCTTCTCGTCCTCGGTGTCATCGAGCGCAACCATTGCAGCTTTCTTGGGTGCTATTGCTTCGCCCCTCAATTGCCACTTGGGGAGGTGTTGAAGCACATCAAAGCAATGACGCATGGTGAAACTCTTGCCCTTGCTGCCGGCCATGTCTCTGTACCTCGCATCGGCAATACGATCCTACATTTGCAAAACCAAACAACAAATCGTCAATATATGGTCACCAAAGCAAAACTACAATTGTACAAACATATTCACTCACATATTCGTCCACAGTTGCGCCGCTAGGAGGATTTGACACCACTTCGTCCATTGCTGCACGCCGGTTTGATCGCGTCCCAACGTCCTTGGAGGGATCGATACGTGCGATCGACAGGATGGCAAACGCGCGACATCAGTTTATGGAATTTGTCCTCGATGCGTTGCCAGTAGCGCTTCCCTGTTTGATCGGTGCCGGAGACTGCATCCATCCCCACGGTGGCCAAGATGGGCACAAGGTTGCATCTTCTATTTCCGTGTAGTTGTTCGCCCGTCTCTTCTTCCTCTTTCCATCGGCCTCCACCTTGACCACACCCTCATCCCCTTCATCTTCTTCCCCTTCATCAGCATCGTCCTCATCTCCGCCGATCCCAACGTCGAACGGAGGGAGTGGGGTAATGTTTACCTCGTCCAGCATCTCCATGTACGAGGTGTTCTCGTTCCTAACAGTACGCGGTCTCAATATGTACTCGCAATGAAAAACCGAAGAAGAGTTGTAATGTGTACCTTGTTGACCCGTCGTCGAGCACGTCCTCGGCGATGTTCACGGTGGCTTCCGGTGGCGGCGGCGGCGGTGTTGGCGGGGAGGGGAACGGAGGCGGGGTGCCATGGCTCATCGTCGCCTTCACTTTTTTCCTTTTGGGCGCCGAATTCTTCGGCCTGGCGCGGGATACCTTCGGCTTCGTTGCGACCGCCGGGACATCAGCGGTGGCCTCCGCGACACCGGCTTGCAGGACCACATGCGTTCCCGCGCGCCGCCGCTTCACCACGCTTGTCGATGAGACCGTGGTAGCTACGTCCGCGGGGGTCGCGGGGGTCGCAGGGGTCGCTGGGGTGGTTGGTGTAGCGGCAGAAGCTCCGGCGACCGCGGGAGAGGGTGGCGGCGCCTGCGAGCTAGCAACGGCGGCCGGCTGGGTCGATTCGAGACTCATGGTGCAGATCGGATGATGGCGGCGCAGAGGAAGGTGAGGGCGCGCAGATTGGCGGCGGCGGTTGGGAGGAGCTGAAACTTTCCTCGCGCGCAAACTAGGGATTGTGTTCGGCCTGCGTTCGGTTCGCTCCGTCGGCCCCTACAAATACAGGCCGAGTATGGGTTTCGGTCTCGGCCCGAATTTATTTTTAGTTTCAGCTCGTTTACGGTTACTGGTCGGAGCTATTTTTCAGCCTGAACCCGTAAACTGACGGTTATTTTTCGGTTTTGGTTCTTTTACGGGCTCGGGGCTCAGCTAGAGATGCTCTAACACTGCATAGGATTTACCGTACCGTATCCAGCTCCACCTCCGTTGGATCGCTGTTCGTGCGACACATCACTGGGTCGCATTCTGGCCAAACTGTGAAATTTCGATTTATTACGTACGATCGAGTGAAAATCAGAAGTACTACGTGAAACAAGAAGTAGAACAACTTTGGAGTGCATAGTATTCTGCCGTAGAGCGGCACATGGCACATCGTTTTCCATGACAGAGGGTTTTGCTTTGTCCTCCTTCACGGAAAACGAGGCCCTGCTTTTTGGTGAAAACAACTCGAGAGACGAAAGCCATCGATCAAACAAAATATCGATGGAAAACGAATTTCCAGGAGATGTCTTCGGTTTTCTATGCTACGGAACGAAAACAGAAGTCCTGAGATGCGTCGGGTTGGGTCAGAACAAGCACGATATATAAGGTGCAGCGCAAGAGAGATCGCTGTATTTTTGCAAGCCGTCCTAACCTGCCTGTGTAATTTTCCCTGTCAATGTGACTATGTGAGTATGTGACGATCTCTATGGCGAGCGGAAAGGGACGGCGACGGAAGAAACCAAAGCGAGCACCTCTCATGAATTGAAAAGGAAAGCGAACTGCCACCCCTCGCCCTCTTTTCCCTCCCCTTGTCGATTTATTTTGACATCTTGGATTCTTTTCCCTTGGCTTGTTGCCCTTTGATTCCTTTCTTGAAAAAGTTTTGCATCGCCATGTTTTTGTTTGCTTGCTGCCTTCTTTTCCTTTTACTCCCATGGGTATGGCCAAGGCCCCCGTGAGAAGGAAGATGAGCAATGCTTGTCCTTTTGCTTTGCCTGAATTTTCTGTTCTCGAGAGGTAATGTTGCCACAGCCTTCTTTTTGCAAGAATGCCGAGAACGACATGCCGGAAGAATCGTTTTGTTTTTCAGGCTGCTGATGTAAACTGTGGATGGATCAATTTGTATACGAATGGATATCACTCTGCCTCGTTGCTCGTATGGCACCCATATGAAAAAGAAAGAGAAAATAACGGGTGAGTCACGCTCATGGGAAAACAAGAAGAACGGGCGTTTTCATCTTCCCTCATTTCAGGTTTATCTACTTCAAATGGACATCTCCACGTCTCATTTATCAACAAATCCATGTCATATGAACCAGTAAATTCTAGTAAATATTTACAACTCCAACTCGTTCATCACAAAATTAAATAGAACAATCACCGAGAAAAAACAAGATCCTAACCATGGGCGATGCCATACCTCCGGCTGCTCGGCTGCTCCTCCTTCTCACCCTCCGCTCGGGTTGTCGACGCTTGGAGGGGTGGCATGCCACGGGCGCTGCTTGTTGCGACCTTGGCAGGGTCCATGGAAACCAGGGCGGCGGCCCTGGATAGTGGACACGGCGCCGACCTGGCGGCGGGTGGCGGGTATTGGTGTTGCAAACTATGGTCTTCGGTCGCATGGTGGTGGGCATGCGCTTGGTGTGGAGGTCGTCCCATCTGAAGATGGCTCATACTCCTCCATGCGGTGCTCGGCTCACCTTCCCGGCCTCGGACCTCTCTCCGGTGGATAGTGGGTGTTGTCGGAAGCGGGCTCTGGACTAGGGGAAACCCATGGCCAACGGTGGCAGCCATGACGTCGAGGACGCTATCAGCGCCATTCTCCTGGATGATCGACGGCTCCTCCCTCTCACCCTCTGCTCGGCTTGCCAACGCTTGGGCGGCATGGAGGGGCCGTTGCTTGTCGCGACCTTGGCCGGGTCAATGGAAACCAGGGCGGCGGGCCTGGAGGACGGAGACGACGTTGACCTAGCGGCAGGTGGCGGGCGTCGGTGCTGCAAACTGTGGTCTTCGGCTGCGCGGGCGGTGAGGGGGCGGTGACAAAGGATTAACTTGTCAATGCCTACAGATTGTAGACTAGGGTTTTGCTAGAAGTAGAGGGCAAGTAGATCTCGAAGGTTTAGGCGAAAAGTACTCGGCGATTATGAAAACTAGGGTTATGTTGACAGATTCGATCCTTTCTTTGTCCCTCGACTCCCCCTTATATAGGAGGTGGAGCCGAGGGTTTCGTATTGTACAAGTTGAGTTCGGGACGGTTTCTAACTCATCCCGCCAGATTACAAATAATACTTCCTATTACAACTCTAGCTTTCCTTAATACATCTTGGGCTCCCGAATCTTCTTATTCTTCGGATAGTGGGCCTTTGGTAAATCCCGGGTACTATCTATGGCAGGCCCATTTGGGATGCCTATGTCAGTAGCCCCCGAGATTTTGCTTGAATCGTAGAGTCAAGGAAAATCTCTCCGTTTATTTTTGTTCGAGAGCTTTTATCTATACTCCTTCACATAAAATTCTATATTGTAGGGATAATGGTAGTTGGGGCTAGTTCATCGACGGATCAGGTACTAGTTAACCTCTAGTGGCAATCCGCAAAACCTACTTCAAGATCACGTCCCTGGACATGATCTCGGGATATGGTGTAAACTTCGACGAGTGCCGCTTAAGATCTTACCATTCGTCGAGTCCGTCAAATTTATCGGGTACCTAACGCGTCCGTTAGGATTTTCTTCGTATCCGTTGATACGGATAAAAGTAGCAGAGCGCAGTCTTTGGCGATGCCACGCCCAGAACGGATCCGGGTCTTACCTTCGCAAATTTGCGGCATTCAGAAATTGATCGCAACTTTGGCGTTCTGAGAATATATTGTCGAGTGCTTTTCGCCTTTGGAATAGCACATTTTATTGAGTCATATTTGATGACTTTATTTTGTCTTCCCGATGGGAGTATATGTAGAGTTATTTGTGTAACTCGAAATATACTCACTTCTTTTCTATTTCGATCAAATTCATCACGAACAGCGTTCCCGATGGGAGTAGCCCCCGAGGCTAGCCAAGAACTTGTGATTGGGTGTAGGCTCCACAGATTAGCATCCTTTGCCGCTATATTTATGTTCCTTTTCGATATTTTTATACTTATCGGGTGCGCGACCAGCGCTCCCGATGGGAGTAGCCCCCGAGGCTATGAACAAATTCTTGGATTTGGTCATAGGCTCTCGCCATTTCTATATTGTCATACTCGAAATTTTCTATTTTTCCAAAGTAGCCCCCGAGCATTTGGGCAAAAACTTGTGTTTGATCAAAGGCTCCGAAGTATTCAAATGATTTGTCCTGTCGCCATTCTCTTTTTTTTTTTTTCTTGTCGACAAACTTTCCCTTGTCAAAATCTCTTCACCTCTATGAATAGTCGAAATTTTTCTGCTTTGTGGGTCCATTTTTCTCACCACGTTGACACGTCGTGCAAGTGGGGGACACACGTCCTCCGCTTTCCTGGCGCACGTTCTGTAACCTCGTCAATGTTGAAATACTAATTTGCCCTCGTTGCCACGTGGTAATCATCTCCTGCATTCTTTCTTCATCCAACGGTCCGTCGCTTCACCGCACCTCTATATAAGATCTCCTTCTTCTTCTCGAGCACTTCCGCTCGCGCCGTTCTCTCGCTCTCGCAAAATCTCCCTTGCGCTCCACTGCTGCCAAAGCTCTTCTCTTCGCAGTTGCTCGCCATTGCCATTGTTGATGCCACCGCGTCGCTTAACCAGGCACAGCACTCCTGATTCTTCCATTGCCATTATTGTTGATGCAAAATCCTGGCTTATATCGGGATCAAGCCATCTTCGACTCCTAGCTCATCAAAGGAGGTCTAGTTGAATGCCTCTGCTTTTTCTTTTTAGCATTCCTCTTTCTTTTGGCTTTGTCGCCGTAGTGTTATTGGCGAGAACTACTTCAGTATCCTTCTAGAAGGTCCTTCTTTTGTAATAGACATGTATATATTATGAAGATGAATGGAAATCTATCTTTGCTCAGTGATTGATATCGAAATATTTCTTTTTCCAGTTAATTTTTGACAATTATACGCCAGCTCCTGGTTCTTCCAATATTTTGCCTTCTCCCCCAAGGAGAACTCCTGCTGATGCTTTGTCTGCCGAGGATTCCTTGCCGCAAGAATTAGACGAACTTCGACACCAACTTCAGTTCGTGAAGAAGCAATCACTTGTGCTGATGGAGAAGGCTCGTAAGTCATCTGAAGCCGAGGAAATTGCACTCCAACAAGCACAAACTGCCATTGCTGAAAAGGATTCTGCTGTTGCTGAAGCCACTGCAGCTACGTCTCGAGAAAATTCCATGCTCCAGCTGCTAGTAGATGCTAGCTTGGATATGGCGGGTATGTTTGATTATCTTTTGTCGCGCTTCATTTTTCTTTGCTGCTTGCCTCCTCATTGCCCACTGAATTGTTTTATGAAACCATAGGTGCTTTTTTGGATCCTATAACTGAAGATGAACGTGTCGAGGCTCGTTCCAATGTTCTCCTTCGGCTTGCACATGAACACGGATCGACTTTTGGGGTACACCTGAGCGGACCCGCCAAATCGTGAGATTTCAAGATCGTGCACTTCAGTTCGAATATCTTGACTTCTGTACAAGGACTTTGTCTCTGGTGTATGGTACCATGTTTCCTCGCAATAAGATGAAACCCTTGCATTGATGGACAAATTTCGAGATGCTCCTCGCATCCACGCTTTGTTGTACGAGCTCTGCTGGTGCAAGGTTTGCGATGATCATGATAAAGATTTGCTACCCGAAGTTAGATGTAGGGCAAATTGTCCCAAAGTGCCTGGAGAAGATGTCGAAGAGGAAGAGCTTCGGCAAGTATGATGACATAGTTACTCCTGTTGCTGAAGATATGATGGATGAACTTCTTCGGATGGATTCCGAATTCTTCGTGAAGGGTAGCTATGCTGAGCATAGTACTCGCGCTGTCAATAACGAGCGCTTAACCATAGATAATATATTGGGAAATCCTTGACATTTATTTCGAACTTTGTATCCTGTATAGACGAGCTATATTGTAAAGTCATTGTATTTTATTTTTATCGTCAAGCCCCGGGCGTTTTGATTGCAGTGCCTTTTGTTTATTATAATGCGAGGTTGTCCCAAGGCAAGATAATATACACTGTATACTATTTTTGTGGATGTAAGCCCCCGAGTCTTTTGTTGATCACTATTTTGTCTGTATCTCTTTTTATTTTGGCGAGGTATTTTTACCAAGGCCGGATGCTTCTTTTATATTTGTCGATACTGTGTTTATATATATATTGTATCATGTAGGGGAAAACCCGATCTTGTCGAGAAGAAGATATATAATTCCACTATCTTTATTATATTGCAGCACCACGAGCCCGCCTCATTAAAAACCTTTCCGGCCCCACTCGGTGCCCCGAAAAAGGAAAAGAGTGCGTCTGAAAACTCGTGGGCGTTTCAGTACATTGAAGCTTTACAAAGGAGGACTATATTTCGACACCTAGGCGTAGAAACGCCTGAGCTGTGCCACATTCCAGGGATTTGGCTCGTCGATCCCTGTCTTCTTGTCTTTGATTCGTATGCTCCTCCTTCGATTACTCTGTCACGATGTAGGGTCCAAGCCATGGTGATTCGAGTTTTTCGTGACTTTTGGTTGAGCCGCAGAACTAAGTCACCAACTTGAAAAGACCTTGGCCGCAATCGTCGACTGTGATAGTTTTTCAGTCCTGCTGATATTTGGCGACTCTTGACAGACTTCGTCTCGAGCTTCATCGAGTGCATCGACATCATCCTCCAAAGCTTTTCTCGATGTTTCTTCGTCATATTCTGTGACTCTTGGAGAATTGTGCTCTATTTCTATCGGCAGGACTGCTTCGGCGCCATGAACCAGAAAGAACGGTGTTTCTGTGTCGCCGTATTTGGTGTTGTTCGGATACTCCACAACACACTTTGTAACTCCTCCGGCCAAGTATGCCTTTTTCCAATGGGCCTAGGGCGTTTCTTGATGCCATTGCAGATGATGCCATTGGCCTTCTCGACTTGTCCATTGGTCTGAGGATGCGCGACAGACGCAAAACTCAATTTAATGCCCACTTGCGCAGTATGCTTTGAACTCCTTGGACGTGAAATTGCTGCCGTTGTCTGTCACAATACTGTGAGGGACTCCAAATCTGAAGACGACGCTTTTCACGAACTTAATCGCTGACGCGCCGTCCGGTGAATTTATCGGCTTTGCCTCGATCCATTTTGTAAACTTGTCGACAGCAACAAGCATATACTCATAACCTCCTGGCGAAGCTTTGTGTAGTTTTCCCACCATGTCGAGACCCCATTGAGCAAAGGGCCAAGATAGTGGGATTGGCATAAGTTCTGCGCAGGAGAGTGAGGTCTTGCCGCAAATCTTTGACACGCGTCGCAGTGCGCACTATTTCCTTTGCGTCTTCGATTGCTGTGAGCCAATAGAATCCTGCTCGAAAACCTTTGCCGCGATGGCTCTGCTTCTCGCATGGTGTCCGCATATCCCTTCATGCACGTCCTTTAGGATGATCCTTCCTTCTTCGGGTGTAACACACCGTTGTAGCACACCCAAATACTGCGTTTGTACGTCCCTTTTACCACAGTGAAAGCTTTTGATCGCCTAATTATTCGCCTTGCTTCGATGGATCGTCGGGTATGACTTTCCTTAGGATGTATGATATGTAGGCCTGCATCCATGGAACTTGTACCATCATGACTAGTTCTTGCTCTTCTTCTTCTTCTTCTCGGTGTCCTTGGTGACAGTCGAGGTTTTCTCTTTCTTCTCCTTTTTGTTTTTGCTGGCTTTGTTGATCTTTCGCTTATCTCTTCCCAAAACACACCTGGAGGGATTGCGAGGCATTGTGACCCGATGTTTGCGAGAACGTCGGCTTCATCGTTGCTCATCCTGCTGATGTGGTTTACCTCACAACCATCGAATAGCTTCTCCACTCATTGTACACCTCCTTGTATGCTATCATACTCTCGTTGACTGCGTCGCATTGGTTCATTACTTGCTGTGCTACCAATTGTGAGTCGAAAATTTTCAATCGGGTTGCACCGCAAGCTTTCGCCATCTTCATCCCGTGTATGAGAGCTTCATATTCTGCTTCATTGTTAGATGCGTTTGGGAACGTCATCCGCAGAACATACTTCAACTTGTCGCCTTCAGTGAAACTAATATCACGCCTGCTCCACCTTCCAATCTCTTGGACCCGTCGAAGTTCATGGTCCAAGTCCTCGATAAATCTGGGGGTCCCGTGTTTTGTAGCTCCATCCACTCGCAATGAAATCTGGTAAGACCTGTGATTTTATTGCTTTTCTTTTTCATACGTGATGTCCCGAGGGAAAGTTCTATTCCCAAAGGGAGACACGACCCGTAGCTTCTGGATTGTTCAAGTATATTTGATAAGGGAGCTTCATTGACCACTATTATCGGGTGAGCCGAAAAATAGTGCCGCAATTTTCTTGCTGTCGTGAATACTCCATATGCTAGCTTTTGATATTGCGGGTACCGCTGTTTTGACGGCGACAGTACTGATGAAATATACTGGCCGTTGAACTCCATGAAGCTTGCCTTCTTCTTCTCTTTCGACTACTAGGGCCGTGCTGACCACCCGAGGTGTGGCTGCAATGTACAATAGGAGAGGTTCTCTCTTTTGGCGCCACCATATCGGTGGTGTCGAAATTGCTCGCTTGAGATTCTCGAAAGCTTCTGCTTCCTCGTTCCATTGGAATTTTTCCCTTGCTTGATCAACGCATAGAACGGCAGCGCTTTTCTCCTAGCTCGGCGAAAGCTGCGACTCGCCCCGTTAGCTGTTGTATTTCTTTCAGCTTTGTTGGCTTTCTCATAGTAACGATGGCCTGTATTTTTTCGGGATTAGCTTCGATCCCCCTTGCTGATACTAAGAACCCGAGAAGTTCTCCGGGAACTCCAAAAGAGCACTTTGTCGGGTTCAGCTTGAGGCAGAACTTGTCGAGGTCGAAGGTTTCCTTCAGATCTTCGATCAACGTTGACCCTTTCTTTGATGTTATTACGACATCGTCGATGTAGACTTGTACATTTTTCCCAATCTGTGTTGCTAGGCATTTCGCATCATCCGCTGATATGTTGCTCCGCGTTTTTCAGACCAAAGGGCATTGTTTTGTAGCAAAACACGCCATAAGGTGTGATGAACGCTGTCTTGGCTTCATCTTCTTCTTTTAATCTGATCTGGTTATAACCAGAATATGCGTCCAGGAAGGAAAGACGTTCGCATCCTGCCGTGGAGTCGATGATTTGATCGATCCTTGGGAGGGAAAGTGATCCTTGGGACAATGTTTATTGAGACACGTAAAGTCGACGCACATGCGAAGGACTATTGTGTGTTTCTTCGGCACCATCACTGGGTTAGCTACCCATGTGGCTTCTGTAGATATTTCTCTGATGAACCCGGCATCTTTGAGTCGATCTATTTCGATAACATGGCTTTGCGGGTAGGTTCCGAAAAACGCCGCAAAGGTTGCTTTACTGGTCGTGCGAGAGGATCCAAATTGAGGTGGTGCTCGGCAAGTTCCCTGGTACTCCTGGCATGTCGGCTGGACACCATGCGAAGATTTTCCTGCTCACGGAGGAACTCGACGAGCGCTTTCCTATGCGACATCCATGTTTGCAGCAATGGACGTCGTTTCTTTGGATCTGTCGGGTGGATCTGTACCTCTTTTGAATCTTTATTTATATTGAAAGTTGGCTCCTTAGAAGGTCTTCCTACCTCAGGCAGCACATCATAATCATGAACCTAGGTGCCGCATATTGCATCCGAAAGTTTCGACAGTCGATGAAAATCCTTGTCGCATTTATCGGACCGTGCAAAGCTTCCTTTGATTGTGATAGGTCCCTTAGGCCCAGGCAACCTCCACAACAGATATGTATAATGCGGCACTGCCATGAACCTGGCGTACGCTGGTCGTCCCAACAAAGCGTGATATTGCGACGGGAAATCCACCACTTTAAACTCTAAATTTTCTATCCTGTAGTTTTCTCGGGTTCCAAACGAACGTCGAGGTTGATCTTGCCCATGGGTAACTTGGCTTATCGGTGTAATCCCGTGGAAGCGTGTGTCAGTTGGCTTCAGCTAGGGATATGTTCATCTTCCTCAATGTATCTGTACATGAGGTTTAAGCTGCTGCCGCCGTCTATGAAAACTCTCGACACATCAAAACCAGCGATTACCGCGGGTAAGATGAGTGCCGATTGCCCTGGTCGAGGAACTTGCTGCGATGATCTCGATTGTGAAGCCGATATCTTGCCCCGACCAATTTAGATACTCGATTGGTGGAGGCATCTTCTCTGCCATAAACACTTGTCGAGATATGACCTTCTGTTGGACGGCCTAGCTTTCTGAATCATCAAAACTGCGCCATTGGAATTGGGATCGACATATGGGGGTGGTTGTGGTGCCGCTATTCGAGCTGGTGTCGATTTTCTTCGGTTATTGCGGGAGGAGGTGGAAGGTGAATCTCGCTCCTTGGCTCCCGAGGATTTCGTTATTTGCTTGGGCATTTGCTATTCCTGCGGCTCTACATTGCCGGAAATTGCGCTCTTTCTGGAGATGTCCTGACTGTCTCTTTCCATTGTTGTCGAGGTAAAAGTGCATTTGACACGGACCGTTCATCATCTTTTCGGGAGACACGTAAGGTCTCTGAATTCTTGGTCCACTATTTTGTCTGTTGCCGCGAAAATCACCTCTATTGTCGCCTTGTTGCTCATTGCTCCTTTGATAATCATCTCGACTATTTCCACCAGGGTTTCCTCGAAAACCAGCCGATATGTGGCCGGGAGCATCGTTGTTGTAGAGGCGAGAAAATCGCCTTCTATTTTGATAGTTTCGACTACGATCCTCTTCCGACCTGTGTCGTTTGTTGTATATTGCGTCTTCTCCATCTGCCCACTTGTTAGCGATTTCCATCAACGCTGAGATTGTCTTGGGATTAGTTCTTCCCAAGTCCTCGACGAAGTCTCGGATTCTGCCACGAACGCATCTATTGCCCTCTCGTCAGATATGTCTTCTGCCGAGTTTTTGATAATGTTCCACCGCTGTATATATTTTCTCATCGACTCGTCATGTTTTTGTCGACACGCTCGTAATTCTTCCAACGACGCGGGTTTTTTGCAGTGGATCGGAAGTTCTTCACGAAGATGTCCTCAAAGGTTTCCCACTGTCGATGGAGTTCAAGGGGAGTTTCTTTATCCAAGATCTTGCGGCACCACTCGGTGAACTTGGATACTTTGCATAGCTGTTGCTCTGGTTCCTCCTACCAGCTTCACCATCTCGAGATAATCCACGAGCCAATCCTCGGGATCTTGCAGGCCGTCGAACTTCTTGAAATTCTCGGGTAACTTGAACCCTTTTGGGACTCGAGTTTTTCGCACTCTTCTCGTAAAGCACGGAGCCCACACATATCTTCGTCGGCAAGCTCTGGCGAGTACTGACGTCCCTCCTTTCTTGTCGCGCTCTGTCCACCCTTACTTGGACTGTTGTGTCTCTTGCTCCACTTGCTCTTGGTGGGTCTTGAAGCTGCTGGGTCGTGGACTATTTTGCCTAGGATTTTCTTCGGGAGGCGTTGTTGCAAACGCTGTTCCCATAACTCCTACTCCAGCCATCGCCATATTGAACAATGGTTCTCTCGGGTCTCCGGTGGTCTGGATGCCAAGATATAAGCTTGTGTTGCCATGTAACCTGCCTCCGGCGTTTTTGGGATGATATTTCCTCTTTCATCGATCGACATAAAGGACATGTCGAGATTTTGGATTATGCTCTCTCTCGGGTATGTTTTGCAGCCGAGACATTGCTCTCCTCCGAGCTTCCGTGACTATCTCCCGAAGTTCTAGATTGTCGACTTAAATCCGCTCGGCGTCGCTTGACGCTTCTTTTCTCCTATTCGGGATGCCGTCTGTTTTTCCAACTCTCTTACTCGAGCAAGTCTATATTGATATGCTTGAAGTTCTTGTGCAGTAGCTGTGATGGTCATAGGTTCTGAACCATCCATGGCTTTCGCGGCCCTATCCCACGCGCTTTGCGGGAGCTGTACTCTTGCACGAGTTGTGGATCCAGGATATTTGGTGCCTAGACCATGTCTGAGATCAGGATCGACGTATGGATTTCCCAATTCGTCGAAAGCCTCTGATGTTTGCGGGTCTGATGTGCCTGCCCCTTCTACCACATAAATCTGATGATATTTTGTGCATTGATTTTTGTCGGGATTGGTGACACCATCATATAGAGTGGTGAAGACCTTTCCGATGGCAGACTTGTCGATGAAGTTGAAGTTGTCGACGCTGTCGAGTCGCTGCTTATAAAGGAGTCCGCAGATGACTCGAAGGATGTGTTGTGAAGATCTTGGCGAGCTTTCCGCTTGCCTTGTTGTCGACGAAGTATGTCGACGAAAACTCCTCGTCGATGAAAAGTTGAGTCGATCGCTGAAAATTCCGACGAGATCGGAACTCGAGACGGTAGGATCCTTCCTTGTTGACGCCAAATCGGAATTCTCCGAACGTCATGACGATGGGCTCCTCCAGATAGGCACATGCATCCATACGGGAGGCGGGTGAGGAATAAAATTGAATAGATCAGTTTTCCCTTGTTACCTCGATCCATCACGTTGCTTGCCGTCGATGAAGTCGAAGATCTTGAACGTGCCATCGAGATCAGATCCTTGCAGCCTCTAATTCCACCAGACGGCGCCAATTGACAAAGGATTAACTTGTCAATGCCTACGATTGTAGACTAGGGTTTTGCTAGAAGTAGAGGGCAAGTAGATCTCGAAGGTTTAGGCGAAAAGTACTCGGCGATTATGAAAACTAGGGTTATGTTGAGATTCGATCCTTTCTTTGTCCCTCGACTCCCTTATATAGGAGGTGGAGCCGAGGGTTTCGTATTGTACAAGTTACAGAGTTCGGGACGGTTTCTAACTCATCCCGCCAGATTACAAATAATACTTCCTATTACAACTCTAGCTTTCCTTAATACATCTTGGGCTCCCGAATCTTCTTATTCTTCGGATAGTGGGCCTTTGGTAAATCCCGGGTACTATCTATGGCAGGCCCATTTGGGGTGCCTATGTCAGGCGGTGTGCATGGGCTCTGTGTGGAGGTTGGCCTATTGGACCTTTGGCCAGATCTGAAGATGACTGATGCTTCTCCCTACGGTGCTCGTCTCACCTTCCATGCCCTCGATCTCTCTCCGGTGGCTGGTGGGTCTGGCCGGAAGCAGGCTCTGGACTGGGAGAAATCCTTGGCTAGCGGTGGCGTTCACGATGTCGACGACACTGTCGGCGTTGTTCTCCTTCTTGAAGGAGACATCGAGGTTTTATCCCCTCTCTCCCTAACCTACCTATCTCGGGTGAAAACCTAAATCTTTAGTTTGGGCGGCGTCGCTCCGGCGTCGTTCCCTCACTGGAGGCGTCGCCTTGAGATAGCGGGTTTGGTGGATGAGCTCGGCGGTGGATGGTTGGCATCGTCTTTGCCTCCTCCTGGCAGCTTGGTCCGGTGTGTTCTTGTTGGGATTGCATGCGACAGTGATGTTTGTTGGTGCTAGCGCGGCAAGGCGAGTGCTCTGAGTCCTTCTTGCCAGCAGCAGATTTCCAATACACATGTGTGCTCCGGAGGAGTTGTCTACCTCTAACAGGTGTGGCGCCTTTCGACCCGGGCGAGAAAGCAGGGAGCTTTCTGCGGAGGTGGAAACGGATGGCGTTGGGGCTTTGCTTTGCCCTGGAGGTTGACGATGGTGCGAGTCTCTCAAGGGCGTTCTTCTTCACCAACTTCACTTCCCCTTCAACTAGATTGCAAGGCTAGTGAATGGATACGGAGCTCAAGTTGTGTTTCATTTCTTTCTTTTATGCTTGTTTTTTTCTTTTTTGTTTCCTATAGCTGGTTTCCAGCACTTTGTATCAATCAATTAAGCGTATGATAGATGGAACTGCCAACCCCCCGCCCCTTCTTTTATTCTTTTACTTGTCGATTTATTTTGTCATCTTCGGTTCTTTTCCCTCGGCATGTGTCCCTTCGATTCCTTTCTTAAAAAGTTTTGCATCGCTATGTTTTTGTTAGCTTGCTGCCTCCTCTTTCCTTCTTTTCCTTTTCCTACCATGGCCAAGGTCCCCGTGGGAAGAAAGACGAGCAGTTCTTGTCCTTCAGCTTTGCTTGAATTTTTCTTCTGGGGAGCTAATGTCGTCAGAGGCTTCTTCTTCAAGAATGCCGAAAACGACAGGCCGGAAGATTCGTATTATTTTTCAATCTGCTGACCCAAACTGTGGTTGGATCAATTTGTATATGAATGGATATTACTCTGCCTCGTTGTTCGTATGGCACCCAAATGAAAAAGAAAGAGAAAATAACGCGATTCACGCTCTTGGGAAAATAAGAAGAACGGGCGTTTTCATCTTCCATCATCTGAGGTTTATCTATACTTCAAATGGACATGTCGATGTCTCACTTTTTCAACAAAACCATGTTCTGTGAACTAGTAAATTATACTCCTCGATAAAGTAGTCAGAAGGATACAACGGTTAATATATGAGCGCAAAAGCTTGCCACTCCAGCTTGTTTATCGCATAATTAAATTGATCAATCCCTGAACAAAAATAAGATTGTAACCAAAGTCGGTCCACAAAATAGAAGGAACCGTAGAGCGAAATTTGAAATCCCGATCATGAAGTGGTGATTCTTCTAACGATTTGTGATGTCAACTCGCATGAGAAAATGCTGCACAAACTTGCGCAAATATGTGGCAATTTAGTGCACTGACATCGCAAGTCCTAGCATCGGTCACTCCCTTTTACATCGAGGAGGGGACTCCTGTAACATATGTTATACTCACATCAAACTGACGTGACATTGGAATCTCCTTCTGGTTTCCCTCCTTTTTCACTTTAGATTTACATTACAACAGTAGTCCCAATGTCTCTGTTTTCAACTAAATCCTTTGCTCACTAATATAAGATGGTTTAGCACGTTAAATTAGCTCGTTAAAACGCCTTATATTTTTTTTTTTGAAAGAAAGGCAAAAGATTTGCCTTAATTCATTAAATAAGAAGAAGTCATGGAACACAGTTTTAGAGTTACAACCACACCGAGGGAAAAAAGTCTATTCTCCCGCAATCAAAAGACCCAAATGTTTCGCACCGGCTAGAACCCAAGTTCTAGCTTCCGTCTTAATTCTATCAAAGATGATGGTTGGCATAGTACTCTTGTTTTTGAAGGTTCTCGCATTCCTCTCATTCCAAATCTCCCAAGCGACAAGCATGAGGAGTGAGGCCATAGCCTTCCTTCTACCGCCATGAGCAAGAGCGATGGAAGTCCACCAATGTTCCACGCTATCAAATTCATCCCATGATGCGGGGTCAAAGTCATGGATGTGAAGCCAATCCCTAATCATGGTCCACAGGCGAACGGAGAGGCGGCATTTGAACATAAGATGGGCCGCCGACTCGTCATGGCAACGACAAAGGGGGCAAATCCTCCCATTGGGCCACCCGCGTCTCGCAAGGCGGTCCGCCGTCCAAACCCGATTTTGAATAATAAGCCAAGAGAAGAGCTTGCATTTTGGGGGCGCCCAAGCCTTCCAAACGACCGCCTCCATGGATGAGCGGATGGTGCCGGCGAATTGCGCCTTGTAGGCCGACGAGCAAGAGTATGCTCCATTCGCGGTGAGCTTCCAAACGATAGAGTCCGGCACGTCGTCTTGTAGAGTGATTTGCGAAGTATGTTGCCAAAGCAAGGTAAATTCATGTAGGTTTTGGACCGAAAGGCCCGCGGAAATGTCAAGGTGTAGGATCCACGCTTCATTGTTGATTGACTTCCGGACGTTCCAAGTTTTCCTCTTGGAGATAGCATAAATGGAAGGTGCAATGTGCTTGGGGCAAAGGCCATCGGCCCACGGGTCATTCCAGAAGCTAGCCTTGTTGCCATCGCCAATGGTGACTTTGGTCAAGGAGGCGAAGAGCTCCAAGTCCTCCTTGTTGCACGGGTCCTCCATACCAACCCAAGGCTTTTCCGGCGAAGTCCAAGCAAGCCAAGGCCAACGTAGGCGAAGAGCTCTTGCAAATTTATCCATGTTAAGGATACCCAAACCGCCGAGGTAGGTAGGGCGACAAACGGCGGTCCAATTGACTTTACACTTCCCGCCGGTGGCACTCTCATTGCCCGCCCAAAAGAAGCTTCGGATTACCTTAATGATGGCTTGAAGGGGCTCGGCGGGGACCTCAAGGGCTGTGAGGGGGTAGATGGCTTGAGAGGAGAGGACCGATTTGACAAGTGCCATCCTCCCGGCGTTGTTGAAATATCTTCCATGGAGAGGCGCGAGACGCGCCGCCGCTTTGTCTTCGATGTATTGGAAATGTGATCTTTTGAGGCGCTTGACCGCAAGAGGGAGCCCAAGATATTTCATTGGGAAGGTCGTGGTAGTAGCCGGAAGGTGTTGTAGGACATGTGTAAGGTCGACCTCGTTGCACCGGATAGGTGCCACAAGGCTCTTCTCGAAGTTAGTAAAGAGGCCGGTGACATTGCCAAAGTTGTTCAAGATATGCGCAAGGTTGGAAACCTCCGCATGGTTGGGGGCCATAAAGATGGCCGCGTCATCGGCGTATAAGGATGTGCGGAATCTTGCTCCTCTTCCGGGTAGGCGACTAAGAAGTCCATGGTCAGTAGCTACATGAAGGATGCGTTGTAGAGGGTCAATCGCAATATCAAAGAGCAACGGAGATAACGGGTCCCCTTGCCGAAGTCCGCGCCCATGCTTAATAGGATCCCCCGGAATGCCATTGAGGAGAACTCTTGATGTAGCGGTGCCAAGAAGGGCCGTGAGCCAATCACGGAAGCGGGGAGGGAACCCAAGGCGTTGAAGAAGATCAAGAATGTAGTCCCAACGAACATGATCGAAAGCCTTTTTGATGTCAAGCTTGAAGAGAAGAGTGGCCTTCTTTCTTCGGTGAAGCCATCTCGCATAGTTGCGGACAAACATGAAGTTGTCGTGTATGCTCCTCGACTTAATGAATGCACTTTGGGAGTGGGAAACAATGTCGTTCATGTGAGGGGCCAAGCGACGGGAGAGTACTTTGGCGACAATCTTAGCAAACCCATGGATGAGGCTAATGGGTCGAAAGTCGGTGATGTCCTCCGCCCCATCTTTCTTTGGAAGAAGGACGATGTTGGCGGTGTTAAGCCAATGAAGATTCTTGGTATGGAGGTTGGAGAAACATTGCATAACCGCCATGATGTCGTGTTTAGTAATTTCCCAACAAGCCTTGAAGAATTTGCCATTGAACCCATCCGGTCCGGGAGCCTTATCGGAAGGCATGTCCCAAATTGCATCCTTCACCTCCTCCTCCGTAAAAGGAACATCCAAACCGTCCAAAGTAGGCGTTGGGAGGTCAATGGCCTCCCAATTGAAGGAGAAGTTACGAGGGGTTGGCCGACCATACGCCGTGGAGAAGTGAGTTTGGGCAATTGATTGTTTTTCATCATGGGATGTGGCCCAACCATTGTTACGTCTTAGCTTGACAATGAAGTTCTTCCTTCTTCGAGCATTCACCTTCCTATGAAAGAATTTCGTGTTTGCATCGCCTTCCTTAAGGTTCTTGATGCGGGCCATTTGTCTCTTTCTAGTCCTCTCAAGGGCCGCCAAGCCAATCACTCTTCTTTTAAGCCTTGCATGGATGTCACGCTCCTCCGGGGATAGTTGTCTTCCCTCCATCGCCAAGTCAAGATGAAAGATGACGCGAAGGGCCATGTGAAGTTGAAGCTTTGTGTTGGAAAAGAGGTTCCTACTCCATTGTTTGAGACGCTTTCCGGTGGTGGTAAGTTTGTGATGGAGGATATGGTAAGGATCCGAGTGAGTGGAAGGTTCGTGCCAAGCCTTTTGGACCACCTCGGAGAACCCCGGCATACGGGCCCAAAATTCTTCATCGAAACGTGTGTGGTTTCTTAGGACCTCGGCAACTAGCAAGGAGGAGAGGGCAATGATCGGATAGCGAGGAAGAAAGAGCATGGAGAATGTGATCATCGTGCGAGGTGTCCCAATCTTCGTTGCAAAAGAAGGCATCAATCCTTGACATGGTGGGAATATCTTGGCCATTAGTCCAAGTGAATTTGCGGTTTTGTAGATGAATCTCTTTGAGTTCACATGAGTTGAGGGCATCACGGAAACTATTGATTCTAGCTCTATTGATGTTGTTGTTGTTCTTGTCGTGGGCACGGCGGATTTGGTTGAAGTCACCAAGTGCAACCCACTTGGATCCAAGCGGCGGCTTAAGCCCAACAAGTTCATGAAAGAAGTCGTTCTTGAGAGCATTATCCGTAGGTCCATAAACCACCGTGATTTTGAAAACATCGTCATCTCTTCTAGATGTCACCAGAGGGAATACTAAACTTTATGAGTTTCAAAACACTACAAAAGACAGATTAAGAACAAACCAGCTTTAAATATATGTCTTTGTCAGAGCACAAGTCGAACACAAGTGTAGAAAAACTAAAGGCACCTCTAGCCGTCCCGCCCGCCCCCCACGGTGTCCAGTGGTTGCCAATTTTACGCCGTATGAAGGATGCCAGCAGTTTGTGTTAGGCGCGTATGGTTGGGCGCGTCGCCGTGCCACGCCCCCATACAACACCCCAATAGGCATTTTGATAGAAAAACAAAAATCCATAAATAATAAATAATACTAGCTATGATCAAGCATTCAACGTAAATAAATTAACAAGTTTAACACAGCAAACTTATAATTCTACAAAGTTAGCAATACACACCAAATACCCACTCAACATCCTTTCTGCAATCTCCGAATGGAGATGCTCTAATCAGCTAAACTTGCCATTCCAACCTGTTTACTCCATGGCCAATCCTAACAAGATCTGATCCAAATACTAGAATTGCACATGCGTTTTACCTCTTTCACTGAGAAAAACAAAACAAAAGAGAACGTAGCGGGAAATTCCACTCCCAGTTCGCACGCACACTCACGAGAGATGATGGTGAGAAAGACCCATCCTCTTTTCTTTTTCTCCTAGCTTTCGTTTTTTCTGCTCTTAAAACCTTTCCCTTTTCCGGGACCTCCCTCGCGCTCGGGTCGTTCTCGTCTCTCTGTCACGCCCTGCATAGCACTTGGCTCTCTCTCTCTTTTATTTTCACAGGAGAGTCAGAGCCCATGCCTTGCCTGAGAAGTTTTGCACCCTGCTACTCTCATATCTCTCCCCCTTTCCCTTTCTCCCTCTAGACCATGACCCCCTCCCGTTTCGAGCTCAATGATGCTTCAGACTTGGTGGAAAGAGAGCGATAAGATTTTTTCTTCAGAAACAGTAGCTGCTGCAGCAGTAGCAGACTACCAGGAGAAGGAAGTGCATTGGGGTGGGGCGTCGCTTTCCTTTGGTGAAAGCAAGACGTGTAAACTATTTCCGCACTGGCCGTCTGTAACCGCAGCTGATGCCGCACTTGTCACCCTCACCTCATTTCTCTCTCTCTCTCTCTTTCTTCAAGTGCAGCACCGCAATATCTTCCTCTGTGTGGTGGTCGGTCGCGTCCCAACGGCAAGAAATGAGTGACGATGACGACGACGACTACTACATGCCAGGGCGCGTCCGAGACCCACCTCCTCCTCCTCGCCTCCGGGGAGGACGACGAGTAGACGCAGACGGTGGTCGTGGTCTCCTCCGTCCCCGCAGTAATGGCCATTTGCGCGTACCAGATTGGCATGAAGACTAGCGTAGGCCAGCATATGCATGCGGAAAAGTTTGAGCACCAAACAGGAAATTAGTCCCCGTGCGCCACATGCTTGGCTGAATTCCAAGCATTCAAAAAAGAGGACGCCCATAGAATTGACCAATATAGATCGATCTGTTTGTTGATTAATGTTGTTTCTAGATGGGAAAAGTTCCGTTCAAAAAAAAAAAAGATGGGAAAAGCGTTGCGCGACTAACTCAACGGCTTCCATGCCTGAAAGAAGCATTCTCGAAGGTGTTGTGCTCCTGCATGAAACAGCCCGTGAGTTGCACACGAAGAAATTAGCCAGCGTCCTTTTCCAAGCAGGCATATGCATGGGCTATGGCAAGGTAAACCGGTCTTTTCTGCAGGAAGGCCTTGCGCATGAAAGGTTTTCGCAAGAGCAGCGTAAATGGGTAGCGAGGTTTGTCAAAGGTCAAAGCCTAGGCATTAGAGTTTAATAGATCACGACATGCAGGTCCTTTTTTCGAATAGGGGAGCAAAGCCCCGGTCCCTGCATCAAAACGATGCACACAACCTTATTTGTTGCAAAATATAGATTTAGAGTTTACATCTCAAGGATCACACAAAGTTTCAGCAAAGATCAACCAACGAAAAATGCTAAAAACATCTCTCTACGCATCATTTTGGTCCTATTAGATTGCCGTCGTCCACCCTGGTTGAATATAGCCCGAACGACCGCCATCAACCGAGTGCATCCATAATTCATATGTTCTCGCTGCTCCACACGAAGGACGAAAGACCACATAAGAATCCAGTAGGTGCCTTTGTAGATGACCTGCAAAAAGTTTGGCACACTTGTTTTGTTAAACACAACATTATTTCGACAATTCCAAATTGCTCAAACTGAGGCACAAACTCCCACTCGAATTCTAGCCTTAACAATTGGTTCAATCCCATTAAGCAATTTTTCAAACATATTGAGGTTGCTGAACATCAAAAGTAAAATGAACAACTCTCCAAACAAGTTTAGCAAATGGACAGGAAATAAAGAGATGATCAATAATCTCCTCAGCGTGACAATAAACACACTTCGTACATCCAGTCTACCGCCGTTTTACTAGGTTATCTTTAGTGAGAAGAACCTTTCTATGTAGGAACCACATGAAAATCTTTATCTTCAAAGGAATCTTTAACTTCCAAAGATAACCTAACAGTTTTAACCGCCGAGGCACACATGTAATCATTGCGGTCGTGCTAGAAGAGCAAAAAAGGGTTGTTACGGATAACCGTGTCACGGAAACTGCAGATTCATTTTTTTTTGCGGCACATCTCGATATTATGCGCGCGGCACGCTCTCGTGTGCGGCACCTAGGTACATGAATACACAACACAAAATTTACTACCGAGATACCGATACAAGTGGCACAAAAATATGCCTTCTTTGGTACACATTTTACAGCACCTAAATTAATCATGATCAATATTTTATAATCAAGTGATCGACTTGGTTATTCAGATAGTAATTTCTACTTCATTTAAAGTGAAATTTCCATTTTACTCTAATATAGAAAACCAATTTTATTACAATACAGAAGATTGCTACCTAACTAAGACAATGGTAGAAATTAATGTCGTTTAAGGATGAAGTTGTCTCTCTTCGGCTTCAACTTTTTTTTTTTTTGAGAATTTGGAGTCCTTGCAAGTAGGATTTGCAACCTCATGCATCACCCTCTCCATATGTTCTCCGATGCGAGCGCACTCGCCACGCATCCTGTCCATGCGCCTTGAGCTTGCGACTGCGGTCTGGATTTGAAGAGACAACGCATTTGATAGAAGAGAAAAAGGATAAACACGCTATGTTGATGAGATGAAGAGCATGCCTCTGGTCGAGAACTGCTTTGAGAAAAACTTGGGGTCCTGGTTAGAAAAGATGTTCTCATATAAAGATCGTCTTGTCCTAATAATAAATTATGTTTTTACAAGCCTACTGGTGTTGCCGGTATCCTTCTTTGAAAAAACAAAATGGATAAGGAAAAGATTGGATTTTTTTAGCTCAAGCTACTTTCAACAAGGTGATCAACATAGAAAAAAAAGTATCACCTATCAAAGTGGAGCATTATCTGTCACACTTGGAATTAGTGTGGATTAGTTTCTGAACTTAAGATCGAAAATAAGTGTTTACTATGCAACAACTTTTTAAACAACTTATTGAAGATCTCGGGATTGAAACGGCAGGTATTTAGATTTCAGGATTCAAAACGTTATCTACGAGTTCAAAATTTAAAATAGACTTGTTCCGCAAGGAAACGTACACCCGCATAATTCACCGGGCCACTAGCGACTGGCGCGTGGCCCAAGGCAGGCAGGCAGGCGGTCAAAAGCCGCGGCAGTACGAGCACCACCACACCTGCAACAAAATTTTACCACCACTATGGCTGCCTTTTTCTTCACCGTCCACGACGTCCTCCCCTGTTTCACCGCTCTGTTTACCTTCTTTCTTCCCCTGACGCAAGATCAGTCTAGAAGCAGTAGGATGAAAATAGGCAGGCTTGTGGAGGTTACGGACAAAAAGCATGACCGATCGTGTAATCATAGCCTCCAAGATCTCGCGTCCCCGGAGCGGAGGCATTCGCCGCCAAGCACGATGCTAGCGTCCTCCGTCTCCCCATGCCGAGGCCGCACGCCCCCAAGCCATCCTCTATCTCCAAGGAGGACTCATTTGTTTTCAGTCTAGATTACTTGCTCAACATTCATGTGACCTTTATAAATTCCCGTGCTGATCCATGAATGCAGCCAGTCGGGTCTTCAGCTACGAATTCATCGTTGAACGCCTGGTTGTCACGAGAATCCTGCACGCATGACGGTGACCCAGCTCATGTTTGACGGTGCTCCAAGAAGAATACTACACCGGCACAAAAGAAGAATACTTAATAAGTAAGTTTTGAAGAACTAATTTTGGACAAAACAAATATAACCCTTTTTAGCCGCGCGTGTCGCCACGTTGCCGCACCCCGCCTTGTCATGTCGTGCTGCAGGGCGCCGCGCATGCTGCCAGCGTGGACGAGTGTGCCCCACATGCACAAGTGTCACGCCGTGCTTGACGGCGCCGCACTGTGATGTGCCACGCCATTCATGTGCGGCCAGGCCGACCAGTTCTTCTTCTCTCACCCGTGCTGACGCTGCTGGAGACTTGCAATGTTGTCTTGGACCCTTCCATCTTAGGTGTCCCGAGGCCTCCTCAGCGAAGATGCCATACGACGAGCGATACACGAAGAACATCTAGAAGCTAGCACTCCTCCCATTCTCCATATGGTCAGCCGGTCGACACCGAACATGAACCCTTCTGCGATAACCACACTTGTCGATCGTTGGAGGCCGGAGACGTACAGTTTTCACCTCTAGACCGTGACTCTTTAGAAACATGTCGATAATCCTTGCACTCCCAATTAAGGGGAAGCCTCTATGTATTGACACATCTTGTGACGACTGACGCGGGAAGATGTTTGAACTTATTGGTAAGGTTTGGGGATACTATAAACAAGAAGGGGGGAAATTAAGGGTCTCCGCCGGGGCTACTTTCACTTGGATCTCACGGAATTTCAATACCTACCAGGAGGATGCCAACAAGGATCTGATTAAGTTGTACGCTCGTGTGTACGTGTGGTATGTTATCACCAGGACTCTCTTTCTTAACAATAGTTGGAAGAGCGCTCAGTGGCACTAACTCAAGGTGCAAACCAATATGGAACTATATGGAGTTGAGGTTCGGCGGTATTGGCCTTCTTGTACATCCAGGTAATCAATTGTTTCCATTTTATCCATCTCTACATGACATATCCAACTTCTACCATGACTAAACTTTGTTTGCCTTCAAGTCTAGTTAGACGACGCTTGTTTTGTAAGACTGGAAGTGAAGCTGGCATTGGCGGTCTGTTGCTTCCTCTCTCGGTCTGGAGCTGGGAACGCTTCCTTGTTGGACGGCCGAAAATTTTGCCTTTCAATTACTACGAAGATCATGGCAACGAGTTGCTGCTCTCCACTTCGGCTTACAAAAGGGATGTGGTCTCGGAGTTCACTAGCAACCCTGAAGCAGCATATTGGACCTACACCAACGAGTTTGATAACCTAACCCCGGAGTAGGTAAAAATTACCATCCCTGCATGTTATGCATTTTTTCCGAAATGGGAGCTATGCCCTGGCCTCTGCATCGCAACGATGCACACACCCCTTTTTGCATAGTTTAGAAGTCATAAAGCTTACATATCAAGGGCTGCACAAAGTGGTGATATGAATCAACCATCTAAAAGATTACACAAAAGAAAAGCTATTCTGCATTCCATGTGTACTCCCATATAGACATCATTGTGGTATGATTTAGGTGGAATTAGAGCCATATGGTCTAAGGAATTGGTTTGGTGCCCCTTTCGAGTTCAAGCTTAACCTGGTGTGCATGGAGGAACACATTCTTTGGTATATGCATTGCACGTTGGTATGTATATGGGCTATTGAGCATCTTATGCCACAGCGGGTTATGAGACAGTCTGGGTTATTTCAGACTAGCCCGCCGGAATGGAAGGACACGAATGAGACGCTCCATAGGTAAGATCACATTTTATAGCTACTTTTAACTATGATGTATTTTACGCGGGTTTTAACATTATGCTTTCTCCATACGCAGCTTTGATAGGAGGAGGAGCAAGAAGTCAAATTGGGACAAGATTAAAAAGAAGTATGTGACCAAGTATGAGTTGCGAGTGGCTGAGGCTAAGAAAGCATAAGGAATCCGAGCTCTTGAGCATAGTGAGGATGCTTTCAACCAATACCCCGCTGTTTTCTTAAGAACACTCGTGTGCAGATCCTTCCAAAAGCTTGCTCGGAAGACATTTTGGAAGAGTCGTTGGTATTCGACGAGGTTGGCACCCTCGTGTGCAACAAGCTTGTGAGGGAAGGACGCCAAACCTCATTTTCTCCCATGCTCAACTTTGTTGTAAGATTTGGTAGTTTACATATTTTTATTCGCATGACTACCCGACTCTCGTGCTTGACTTGTTCATTTACTTGCATGACTGCGCACTAAGATCCAGAAGCAGGCAGATGAGCATGAGGGCACACTAATATCCAACGTTGCACGGAGTAGATACACATTGTCTTCCAACGTACGTGCATTCTGAACCCTGCATTATTCCTTCCATCCAACTCAAGGACATAGTGTGGGTCCATCCAATTTAAATCGATCCTAATTTGTCCCAAGAGCTCGACATAGTTAGGACTACGCTCGAACACCAAGCCAAGATCATCCGGGCCTAGCTCCTTTCAAAAAACATCCTTGTCTACATGATGAACATGAAAAATTCTCGCCATCCCTAAACTAAGTATAGCAACACAACCGGAAAAACAATCAATAAGTACCCAAGCCAAGATTAACACAAACATATCACAAAACCAAACCCTAACCTACAAATTAAAAAACCATAACCCTAACATAACAACAACCCTAAACATACCTAACAAAAACCCTAACCCTAACCTACGAGCCTTGAGCAAAATGCTCCATAAGTATCATAGAAGCCACAATTGGCCAAAGTAATAAGAATCAAACAAGGTCAATTCATATTTCTAGGGTTTCCAAGATTTAGAGATGTGCCACAAAAATACAACATTTTAGTGGATACAAAACAAGGAAAATGAGGGACAGTACCTCTAGGAACTTGGGGTGGTCGAACTCCACAGAGGAAAGTTTCGGATTTGAGGAATTTGTGAGAGGGAATTGAGAAGGCGAGAGAGTGAAAGGAGTCGCCAATCTCAAACCTCTTCTTTTCTTGGGGAAATGGATGGCTGAATAGGGCTGAGCCGGATGCGCGGCCAAATTAGTATAAATGTGCCGCGTCCTCCACAAGGGTGCACCACATCACAGTGTTGTGCTCTACTGAAAGACGCCACACTTGCACAGCTCGAACAGACTCATCCACGCTAGCAGCGTGTGCGGTGCCCCGCACCACGGCGTGACAAGGTTGGGTGCGGCGCACTAGCGGAAGTAGACTTGTGAATTTGTTTGGCTGAAAGTTTATTTTTCGAAATCATTTTGCTTTTGGTTAAGTTTTGTCTATGGACGCCGGCTAATTCGTGATCAACGTAAAATTGTATTACAAAAAAAAACGTAAAATTAGCTTGATTTTTGGCCATCCGAATTCAAATGTAAATCACGTGCAACTAGAACAAAGGATATGCAATTGCACATGCATGTACAATTACACATCCATGTGTAACTGTCATATGCACAAATCACAATGAAAATCTAACAGTTGTCGAGTTGATCTGGAGCTAACTTAATTCCTTGTTAACCTGTAACTAGCAAAAGGGGTTGTCTATTTCTCCATACTACACAACCAGAAAAGAATAACAAAATACTGTACTTGTTTTGGTGGAAAAGAATAAAAATAGTTACTTTGCCGCGGTGAAAGTAGTGGAGGTGAAGTGCGAGGCAGGCAAAGCGGCAGGGCGTGGTCACGGCGTTCCCATGGGCATTTTCACCTCGCGATGCTGGCGCTGGCATCGGCATCGCATCGATGCTGCCCTGCGGCAGAGGGTGGTGGTGGGGTGCGTCGCAGTGGGCGCGGCGCCCGAGACTGCACGAGCGGAGTCACCGATCGCTCGCAGTTCTCCGCGTTTACGCAGATTATTTTAATCCCACCAGATCTTATTCTACACACAACCGGATAGACGGGCCCCCCTCCTCTCCCTTCGTCTCCGATCCGTCCTTGTGTTTGATCAGGTGAACGATCAACGTCTCGGCTGTTCTGTTCATCATGCCATGCCCCCCACCATCCCAACTTCTTTCATTTTCATCTGATTAGAAATTCAGCCAGAATCTTGCACAACTGAATCATGGTGTATCACGATCAGAGCAACAACATATACAGTACAGTTCAGCTGATGAATGGATTCAAGGGTATCAATCATCATCATACAGCACAGGACAGAACACACTCTGAGAGAGTTTTATGGCAAAATGTCATATACTCCGTTGTATTACTCCTTGTTCATCTCTTCCATAGCAATAACAAGTACAGTACTAGTAGAACTCAGCTGGGGATGAAGGTAAGTGACTGGATGATTAATTCCTAAGAGCAGAGGGATCCATGGTCGAGGTTTGAACAAGAAACCTCGCCTGTTGATCTCTAATCTCTTCTCTTACAGGTACTACTACTGATACTAATCGGCAGGAGGAGCGAAGGATCAAACCTTCGCCAAGCTCCTCATGCCGAAGCAAAATTACAATGGGGCGGGTCAAAAATCAAGGGAAGACGAAGAACTACTAGTAATAGGAGGGCGAGTGTTTTTTTTCTCTTTTTTTTCCGAAACAAAAACCCCGGAAAAACACCAAAACACCGAAAACTGGATCCGCCAACGGATCGAAGAGCGCGGGGGGAAAGAAACGGAAAAAGGGGGATGGAAAATTGCAGCGGCGAGCTATTGCTGGTAGTAGTTGTACTAGTACTAGTTATTGTCCACCTCGCCACGATTCAGAGGACGGCGGAGAGGCCCGTGACGACCTTCGCCCGGGGCACCCTGCTCGCCTCCTCCGTCGGGCGCCACGGCGACACCACCACCGTGATCTTCTCGCCGGGGGCCATCACGGAGTCCCCCCCGCTCTGGTTCATGCCGAACAGCAGCTCGAACTCCCCAGAGAAGCTCGCCGCCGACACAGCAGTGGCGGTGGGCGACGGGCCGGCGGGGGCGGCCTTGTCGTCGCCGGCGCGGACGTGCGGGGACAGCCACTTGGCGCGCATGTACTCGGGCTTGCGCCACGGAGGGTAGTGCAGCCCCTTCTTCTTCAGGCTCTGCCGCGCGGCCTCCGCCACCACGGCCACGATCTGCCCGAGCCGGTCCGCCGTGCCCACGAACAGCGGCGGCAGCGCCTGCAGCGCCGCGCGGTACGCCTTGGTGGAGCGAGCCAGATCGAACTCGGAACGGAAATCCAGCTCCAGGATCAGCCTCGCGCCGTCCGCGAACACCGCGTCGATGTACTCGTGCTCCCCTGCGCGGATAGATGGATAAATCGCGGTGAGCCACTGCTGCCATGGAACTGCCGAGCTGAGGTGAACACCGAAGAAGAGGGATGAGTGTACCTGCTGGGTAGGAGGCGGTCTTCTCCCAGCGCGACTTGCAGACGGCGGCGTCGTAGCCGAGGGCCCTGAGCCCCTCCGCCACCGCGCGGCGGCACTCCGCCTTGCGCTTGCAGGTCCTGCCGCAGCGCTCCGCGATCCGGGACGCGTCGGCGAGAAGGTTCCGCTCCGCCACGCTCGCGCTCTGCACCAGGCCCTGCACGCAAAGGGCTTCGTCAGTTTCGTTAGTTGCGGGCTACTTTTTTTACAATTTGGGTGGGTGTTCGCGTGCGCAGGCGGGAATTGCAGTACCTTGAGCGCCTCGAGGGTCTCGCCGGCGGCGGCGGGGGCGGGCTTGGAGGGGATGCCGGAGGGGAGGAAGAAGTCCTCCTCGTCGTCGCTCTCCTCGTAGTTGCTGCCGTTGAAGCAGTTGCAGCGCCCGCGCGGGGGGCGCTCGGCGACGGCCGCGGACTCCTCCATGAAGCTGAGCACCATGCGGTCGAGCCCCACGGACCCGACCTCCGCCTCCCCGGCGGCGGGCACCGCCGCCGGCTTCTCGTCCTTCGCATCCCCCGCAGCCGCGACCCGCTCCGAGGCGGAGACCCTCACCAGCAGCCTCCGGAGCCGCGAGACCCTGGGCGGCGCGGCGGGCAGAGGCGGCGCAGGCGAAGGCGCGGGCGGCGGCGGCGGCGGCGGCTTCCCGTCCATGGCGCCGTGTCCCGTCTTGAGCTGGAACGGCATCGATCGCGTGAGTGAATCCCCCTAACCACTACCACAACCACACCATCTCTCTTCCCAAAATCCCCAACTCCAACCACCCACAGCAGCACACACACACTCCACCACCACCAGTCCGACACCAACCACCACTCCAACCACAGAAAAACCACCACTCTACCCGGTCCGTTCGCCGGAGACGGCGGCCATTCCCGTCCGGCGAGCTCGCTCTCCCCTGAGTTTTCCTTCCACTTTTGCCAGTTGACGACAGAAGGCAAGCAACCACCGAGCGAGAGGGGGTTCAAACGGGGGGAGCCTGGCCGGGTCTTAAAGGCCCAGGTGGGGTCACCGTGACGCACCCCACGGTGGGGCCGGGCTGGCAGCGGGTACGTGGCGGGGTGGGGCGGGCCGTTGGTCGCCGGACGGTGACACGCGCCCCGCACGCCGTTGCCGTTCGCGCGAGGGTACGGCAATTGACGATTCTGGCCCCGGATATGGCGCCATGATTTCCCGGGAGGCGAGGGGTAGTGTGGGTAACTCGGGCCGTGTGTGACGTGCGGGGCGTAGTAGGGTCTGGACTGGACTGGATAGTGAAGGACCGACCCGCGTAAAGCTTTTTTTTATTATTTTTTCTGGGTCGGATTGGATAGGGCTATTTCATCGTAGTCATGACGGTGGGCCCCGCTGCCTTACGTCACGGTCAGGTGGAGCGACTTTTCTGCAACATGTTTCGATCCTTCTTCCATTCCCAAAATATATTTTTCTATCACCATTATATACGTGGATTATTATTATACACAGAGCCAATGCTGAGTCCTAGTGCTTAAAATATTTTTCATCGCCATATTTTCTGACGACCGAATAACAATTCGATTTTGATAAATCTTCCTAGGACAGAAAAGTGCAACTACCATCCAGTTGCATTTTCGAAATGAGCATCACAAATGCACTAGCAGAATTAATCATATACATCAGAGTAATCGCATTTGGCATATATGAATAGAAAAAGTACTATGCCAAGATATGAGATAACAAGCACATACATGGCGACCCCAAATTTAGACACTACATATTTAGTACTTCATCAGTAAAGACACTTTTGATGAAATGAAGGGAGTATATGGATAGATCTAAGTTTAGACAAGTCTAAGACATCCTTTTATGGATAGAGGTAGTACATCAAGTGTAATTGATCAGGTACTCAAACACGCCACACTAGAGTTCACCAAGCATAAGATCGACGTTACTTCTCGACTTGCCCCTATGGCAACTGAGCCCTCCGTGGTTGCCCTCCCTTGACACTGTTCTCAGATCCTATCGCCAGCCTCCCTCTTCCCTCGCCGCAACCGGCCACGGTGGCCGACAATGGGGGCAGGTCTGGATTTGTATAAGTAGTGTTTCTAGGTCTTCTCCTCCCCCAAATAAAGTAGTTTTGGGGTTCCTTTTGTCCTCCTTCTCTCCATGGCCATCCACAATCCCGAGTGTGATCTCCTTGGCGAGAGAGATCCTTTCATCCAGATTCACCACCATGGAGATGGTTGCCTACAGTGATGGCAAGCCCCCGCATTCCGGGCCTAGTCAGGCACGAGCTCAAAGGTTTGGGTTTTGTTTTGGGCCGCGATGGGGAGGCGGGCTTTTAGGGAACGCCAACAAGATTTTAATCCATCCCGAACTCCGACGAGAGCTCAAGTTGGAGAGGTTGAACTGGTTTATGGGGACGGTCGTGATGGAGTTGCGAAGGTCACTCTAAGTACCTCCACGACGCTTCTGTTGGCCAACATGTTGTTGACCACTGCTCCTACCAGTGGGTTCATATTGCGATCATGACGATATTTACTAGAGGTGGTACAATTTGCGGCGTCCCGAAGATGGTAATCTCGCCAACCCCTTCTTTTCATTTGAAGTGTAAGTACCTAAGATTGAGTATGGTGCTCTCAATTTTCATGCACATGAGCAAGGAGGTTTCTGCCCCTCCCTACTCTTTCTGATGGTGTTGCATGTTATGTGTTTTGGGCTGGTGCTGATTGCCATGGCTTGGCCGAGAAGCTAGATGCTGCTGAGTGTCTTCTGCTAATTTTCTTTGATCGGAACCTCGAAGCCGTCTCCAATATGCAGGAATGCTCTATTTGTTGCGTTAATTGGTGTACCAATATCAATATTCACTTTCGCATATTAAGAATCCGTGGCATCCCGCCTACATTTCAGCTTCATGCTTCCAACCTATGGTTTTTGCCGCTCAAGGTCTGAAATGCGAGAGATGGAACAGTATTCTCTTTGTGAGCTTATGGAGCCAAGTCAATATAACAACCACTGAAACATCAATTGTGGGCACACACAACAAATGAAATTCATGGGTAGCAAAGATCTTGGAGTTGCCTCTATGCTTGCATGACTATCAAAATTGGTCACATATGAGTTGCATCTATGCTTGCATATCAAAAGTGGTGACATAGTATGATCGATCATTGTTTGGTTTCATACGCAATTTCTTTTGTATCAACTGCAAGTGTTTATTAATCACCGTTCTTTCATGTTGTGTTTAGGCACCTTTGATCCTCGCTTGACGATTGGTCGGGAGTATATATTTATTTGATCGAAAATAAATAAAAAAACACGTCACACTCTCGCGGGGTTGGCGCAGCAGCAGGGACGGCCACAGAGTAATTCCTTGCTCCGTGCAGTGTTGCCGCTTGCTCCCGAAACGAAAGCTGGGTGATGATCTGCGCGTGGTCACGAGAAAGATTCTGGAGTAATTAGTCTAGCCGCTTGTGCTTGCTATAGCTACTAGTAGGTCCTTGCTCGGTCCTTGGTAATTAAGGGCTACTAATTGGTACGAGCGCTACTGTAGTTCGGTCATCAACCGCCTAGTGTGCCACTGCCTACCGTACGCTAGCTAGGTAGCTCGATCTGGGCGAGTGATGCCTTGCTCGGTGGCACTCGGAACAGTTGCCGGATAGTTATCAACAAAAATGTCGACGTCGACTCCGTGTACTAGGCGTCATCGGAGACCCGGTCATGCCATTCCCAATTCCCATATATCAATGGTTTATGCTACACTTGCGGTTTAATATAAGGGTGTGATTACGAGATATTTCTCAGTTAACCGAGAACTAATTTCGTTCTTGGTTAGATGAGTCATCAAATTTTAGTTGCAACTCATGAATAGCATAGATTAAGATGCAAATTAAATGGTGTAAGATGTGACTGGGCACGAAGTTAGTTTTCAGTTAGATGAGAACTAGCAAATCCCTTAATATAATTACGGAATGGGTGTACGTCGGCGTTTTTTACTTTGTTATTTTAGTTGCACCTCCCCTTCTCCCTCCCCCATGCGGTTTAGGACTAGCCGTCGCCACCCCCTCCCATCGCGTGTGCATGAGATTTTAACTAAGAGTCTACTAGACCGGATGAGTGGTCCTATTACGCTTAAGGGTTGTATCGTGTTATGCAATATGTCCCCGACTCTTAGCTGATGGAACAATTAATTTTTCATTGTTCCATGCATAAGGCCATGTTGACATGATCTTCACCAATTGCTTGGTCTATATGTGTTGCGTGGTGGCTTTAAATTTTTCGATGTATGCTCTTTATCCATTCTTTATTAAATAAATTAATAAAGAAAGTTGTGTATGCGTCTTTCCGATACAGAGGTCGGGAATCTTATCATTTCGAAAAAGAAAAATAAAACTATGTTATGCCATCGCTTGATTGAGCAAGCCATCCTTCAAATTTTAGGCTTGGCTAACTCGAAGTCGATTGAGAATTAACTACATTTCAATCGTTGGGTTGTGATTCGCTTATGAGATTTTTTCATGTTACACATAGGTTTACAAGTATGTTGCAACTGAAGTGTTAGCTGATCGTTGCCGAGCTAAGATTCAGTTAACATTTACATCCCCGTACCGTTGTGACGGATGGTCGCTACAAGAAGGGAAAGTTTGCTTGCGAGGAGCCCTGTGTCGGCGGCGAGTTCATGATGATTGCAACGGGTCAGGAACAAAGCGTACGTGCTCGGCCTTTTGCACCGAGAAGAAAAGGGCATGAAGCCACGCCGCGACACGCGTGTGTGCGTACCGGCGGCGACCGTGGCCATAAATGTCCTTCTGAATTTACCTCGCCGCCGACAGCAAAACCGTGCATTCAAGCCGGGCTTTCCCTTTTCCCCGTCGTGTCTTCGCCGGAGTACGTACTGCTGGGAGTACTAGTACGTATTTGGGAGGGACCTCGCGGGCGGTGGTTGTCCGTCCTAACTAGCTTGATGCGTACGTGCATGCTACGACCGTGCAATGGTGGTGCCACAGTGTCATCTCATGTCGTGTCGTCCTCCCAAACATGTTTGGACCCATGTTACTGTTACATCGTCTAGTCTCTGGATTTGACAAAGTACACGGGCCAACTGTAGATTACATACAATGTCTCTGTCTGCTCACAGCTCATGGACACTATTTTAACAAAACAAAAAAGAACATCACTAACGATACGAAGTTGTAGCACCCGAGCTGCCATTTTTTTCTGAAACATCTGAAGTTTTGCTGTTAAGTTTTAAAAAGTTATAAACTCCTTTTGGGATTACTTATAAATAGCCCAGTATATTCGTGCGGAGTTATGTTTTGGTAGAAAACTCGTTATCTTTTGGGCTATAGATAAGACAAATTTCTGACAGTGTATAGGAATTGCATACGAGTATATTTGTGAGAAGTTTGATTTTTTTTTGCAATTCCCAAAATACAATGTAATTTCTAAGATATAGAAGTCCGAGCTTCAGAATTTTCTGAAAAAGGGACTCACTAGTGCTCAAGAGCACATGAGTTTTGGCATGATAAGCAACAGTTTACCTGAATATCCTTTGAAAACCAGCTTACCTATATCTATATTTGCTTACCTAAAATCAGTTTTAGGTATGGTATAGGACAAAGAACATCACCAGCAACTTACTTCATTTTCTCATTTCTGGTTATGCATGTACGCTCTGAATGAACTCCAAGTTTCTTCACATGACATTTCAAGCAAGTTGGCTTATGGTGCACATAGTTCTAGCAATCATACTATTCAGAGAAAACAGTTCAACAATGTTTCAAAACCTTAATTTCTGGAGATCAAATTTGAACCTAAAACCGAACATCATCAAACACAAAACATACTTCATCGTCACAACTCCTTCCTAACTGAAACTGCTCACTAAGTTGCATTGAACAAATCAACATGAAAAAACGAGAAAAAATCCACCTTGCAGTAATTCCACCAACACATCATGTGAGCCGAGCTCTACTTCGGCCGGTGATACGTCTCCGATGTATCGATAATTTCTTATGTTCCATGCCACATTATTGATGTTATCTACATGTTTTATGCACACTTTATGTCATATTCGTGCATTTTCTGAACTAACCTATTAACAAGATGCCGAAGTGCGTTGCTATTTTCTGCTTTTTGGTTTCGAAATCCTAGTAAGGAAATATTCTTAATTGGACGAAATCAAAGCCCAGGGGCCTATTTTCTCACGAAGCTTCCGAAGTCCGAAGGAGACGAAGGGGCCACAGAGGGGCCACACCATAGGCGGCGCGGCCCCTTGGCCGCGCCGGCCTGTAGTGTGGGGCCCCGTGCCGCCTTGACCTGCCCTTCCGCCTATAAAAGTCTCGTGACGAAACCCCAGTCCGAGAGCCACGATACGGAAAACCTTCCAGACGCCGCCGCCGCCGATCCCATCTCGGGGATCCAGGAGATCGTCGCACCTGCCGGAGGGGAATCATCTCCCGGAGGACTCTACGCCGCCATGGTCGCCTCCGGTGTGTGTAGTCCCCCTGGACTATGGGTCCATAGCGTAGATGGTTGTCTTCTCCCCATTGTGCTATCATTGTCGGATCTTGTGAGCTGCCTAACATGATCAAGATCATCTATCTGTAATTCTATATGTTGCGTTTGTTGGGATCCGATGAATAGAGAATACTTGTTATGTTGATTATCAAAGTTATGTCTATGTGTTGTTTATGATCTTGCATGCTCTCCGTTATTAGTAGATGCTCTGGCCAAGTTGATGCTAGTAACTTCAAGAGGGAGTATTTATGCTCGATAGTGGGTTCATGTCTCTGTGAATTTGGAGGAGTGACAAGAACCACTAAGGTTCGGATGTCTTTGCCACTAGGGATAAAACATTAGTGCTATGTTCAAGGATGTAGTCACTAGTTACATTACGCACCATACTTAATGCAATTGTCGTTGTTAGCAACTTAATCTGGAGGGTTCGGATGATAACTGAAGGTGGACTTTTTAGGCATAGATGCGGTTGGATGACGGTCTATGTACTTTGTCGTAATGCCCAATTAAATCTCACAATACTCATCATAATATGTATGTGCATGGTCATGCCCTCTTTATTTGTCAATTGCCCAACGTAATTTGTTCACCCAACATGCGTTCGTCTTATGGGAGAGACACCTCTAGTGAACACCCCGGTCCAATTCTCTTTCGAAATACAATCTCCAATCTGTTCTCTGTTTTCGCAAACAATCATCTTCCACACAATACGGTTAACTCTTTGTTACAGAAGCCGGTGAGATTGACAACCTCACTGTTTCGTTGGGGCAAAGTACTTTGGTTGTGTTGTGAGTTCCACGCGGGAATCCCTGGTGTTGCGCCGCACTACATCCCGCCGCCATCAACCTTCAACGTGCTTCTTGGCTCCTCCTGGTTCGATAAACCTTGGTTTCTTTCTGAGGGAAAACTTGCTGTCGCATCATACCTTCCTCTTGGGGTTGCCCAACGAACGTGTGAAATACACGCCATCAAGCTAAATTTGCGCCGTTGCGCCGAAGAAAGAAGATTTCTAACCCCACGTCAACTACGCACGCAAGTAAATTTAGCGCCGTTGGGAGATCAAGACACGCAGGGGAGTCTCCACTTCTCAATCTCTTTACTTTGTTTTTGTCTTGCTTAGTTTTATTTACTACTTTGTTTGCTGCACTAAATCAAAATACAAAAAAATTAGTTGCTAGTTTTACTTTATTTGCCATCTTGTTTGCTATATCTAAAACACAAAAAAATTAGTTTACTTGCATTTACTTTATCTAGTTTGCTTTATTTATTGTTGCTAAAATGGCCAACGCTGAAAACACTAAGTTGTGTGACTTCACAACCACAAATAATAATGATTTCTTATGCACACCTATTGCTCCACCTGCTACTACAGCAGAATTCTTTGAAATTAAACCGCTTTATGAATCTTGTTATGCGAGAGCAATTTTCTGGTGTTAGTTCTGATGATGCTGCTGCTCATCTTAATAATTTTGTTGAACTATGTGAAATGCAAAAATATAAAGATGTAGATGGTGATATTATTAAACTAAAATTGTTCCCTTTCTCATTAAGAGGAAGAGCTAAAGATTGGTTGCTATCTCTGCCTAAGAATAGTATTGATTCATGGACTAAATGCAAGGATGCTTTTATTGGTAGATATTATCCCCCTGCTAAAATTATATCTTTGAGGAGTAGCATAATGAATTTTAAACAATTAGATACTGAACATGTTGCTCAAGCTTGGGAAAGAATGAAATCTCTGGTTAAAAATTGCCCAACCCATGGACTGACTACTTGGATGATCATCCAAACCTTCTATGCAGGACTAAATTTTTCTTCGCGGAATTTATTGGATTCAGCTGCTGGAGGTACCTTTATGTCCATCACTCTTGGTGAAGCAACAAAGCTTCTTGATAATATGATGATCAACTACTCTGAATGGCACACGGAAAGGGCTCCACAAGGTAAGAAGGTAAATTCTGTCGAAGAAACCTCTTCCTTGAGTGATAAGATTGATGCTATTATGTCTATGCTTGTGAATGATAGGACTAATATTGATCCTAATAATGTTCCGTTAGCTTCATTGGTTGCACAAGAAGAACATGTTGATGTAAACTTCATTAAAAATAATAATTTCAACAACAATGCTTACCGGAACAATTCTAGTAACAACTATAGGCCATATCCTTATAATAATGGCAACGGCTATGGTAATTCTTATGGTAATTCTTACAACAATAATAGGAATTCACCCCTGGACTTGAAGCCATGCTTAAAGAATTTATTAGTACACAAACTGCTTTTAACAAATCTGTTGAAGAAAAGCTTGGGAAAATTGATATACTTGCTTCTAAAGTCGATAGTCTTGCTGCTGATGTTGATCTTTTGAAATCAAAAGTTTTGCCTAATGAGAATCATCATAATAAAATTACTACTACAGCAAATGCCATTCAAGTTAGAATTAATGAGAATATAAGATTAATGGCTGAACTGCGTGCTAGGTGGGATAGAGAAGAAAATGAAAAACTAGCTAAAGAAAAGAATATAGCTAAAGTTTGGACTATTACCACCACTAGTAATGCTAATGCTACACATGTTGCTGCACCTCCTACTCATACTAATAAAAGAATTGGTGTTAGCAATGTTTCCACTTCTAATGCAAAGCGCGAAAAACTGCCTGAAAGCTGCTAAATTCTGTGATAAAGTGCTGAAATTTTTTCCAACATTGGGGATGATGATCCCATTGCTTTAGATTATAATAGTTTGAATTTTGATGATTGGCACATCTCTGAAGTTATAAAGTTCTTGCAAAAACTTGCTAAAAGTCCTAATGCTAGTGCTATAAATTTGGCTTTTACACATCATATTACAAATGCTCTTATAAAAGCTAGAGAAGAGAAACTAGAGCGTGAAGCCTCTATTCCTAAAAAGTTAGAGGATGGTTGGGAGCCCATCATTAAGATGAAGATTAAAGATTTTGATTGTAATGCTTTATGTGATCTTGGTGCAAGTATTTGTTATGCCTAAGAAAATTTATAATATGCTTGACTTGCCACCGTGAAAAATTGTTATTTGGATGTTAATCTTGTTGATCATTCTACAAAGAAACCTTTGGGGAAAGTTGATAATGTTCGCATTACCGTTAACAATAACCTTGTTCCCGTTGATTTTGTTGTCTTGGATATTGAATGCAATGCATCTTGTCCCATTATATTGGGAAGACCTTTTCTTCGAACCGTTGGTGCTGTTATTGATATGAAGGAAGGTAATATAAAATATCAATTTCCTCTCAAGAAAGGTATGGAACACTTCCCTAGAAAGAGAATGAAGGTACCTTTTGACTCTATTATGAGAACAAATTATGATGTTGACACTTGTCTCTTGATAATACTTGATACACACTTTTAAGCTGAAGGCGTTAAAGAAAAGCGCTTATGGGAGACAACCCATGTTTTTACCTACAGTACTTTCTTTTTATTTTGTGTCTTGGAAGTTGTTTACTACTGTAGCAACCTCTCCTTATCTTAGTTTTGTGTTTTGTTGGGCCAAGTTAAGCCGTTGATAGAAAAGTAAGTACTAGATTTGGATTACTGCACAGTTCCAGATTTCTTTGCTGTCACGAATCTGGGTCCACCTCCCTGTAGGTAGCTCAGAAAATTAAGCCAATTTACGTGCATGATCCTCAGATATGTACGCAACTTTCATTCAATTTGAGCATTTTCATTTGAGCAAGTCTGGTGCCATTTTAAAATTCGTCAATACGAATTGTTCTGTTTTGACAGATTCTGCCTTTTATTTCGCATTGCCTCTTTCGCTATGTTGGATGAATTTCTTTGATCCATTAATGTCCAGTAGCATTATGCAATGTCCAGAAGTGTTAAGAATGATTGTGTCACCTCTGAATATGTCAATTTATATTGTGCACTAACCCTCTAATGAGTTGTTTCGAGTTTGGTGTGGAGGAAGTTTTCAAGGATCAAGAGAGGAGTATGATGCAACATGATCAAGGAGAGTGAAAGCTCTAAGCTTGGGGATGCACCCGGTGGTTCACCCCTGCATATATCAAGAAGACTCAAGCGTCTAAGCTTGGGGATGCCCAAGGCATCCCTTCTTCATCGACAACATTATCAGGTTCCTCCCCGAAACTATATTTTTATTCCATCACATCTTATGTGCTTTTTCTTGGAGCGTCGGTTTGTTTTTGTTTTTTGTTTTGTTTGAATAAAATGGATCCTAGCATTCACTTTATGGGAGAGAGACACGCTCCGCTGTAGCATATGGACAAGTATGTCCTTGGTTTCTACTCATAGTATTCATGGCGAAGTTTCTCCTTCGTTAAATTGTTATATGGTTGGAATTGGAAAATGATACATGTAGTAATTGCTATAAATGTCTTGGGTAATGTGATACTTGGCAATTGTTGTGCTCATGATTAAGCTCTTGCATCATATGCTTTGCACCCATTAATGAAGAAATACATAGAGCATGCTAAAATTTGGTTTGCATATTTGGTTTCTCTAAGGTCTAGATAATTTCTAGTATTGAGTTTGAACAACAAGGAAGACGGTGTAGAGTCTTATAATGTTTTCAATATGTCTTTTATGTGAGTTTTGCTACACCGGTTCATCCTTGTGTTTGTTTCAAATAAGCCTTGCTAGCCTAAACCTTGTATCGAGAGGGAATACTTCTCATGCATCCAAAATACTTGAGCCAACCACTATGCCATTTGTGTCCACCATACCTACCTATATTACATGGTATTTTTCCGCCATTCCAAAGTAAATTGCTTGAGTGCTACCTTTAAAATTCCATCATTCACCTTTGCAATATATAGCTCATGGGACAAATAGCTTAAAAACTATTGTGGTATTGAATATGTAATTATGCACTTTATCTCTTATTAAGTTGCTTGTTGTGCGATAACCATGTTCACTGGGGACGCCATCAACTTTTCGTTGTTGAATTTCATGTGAGTTGCTATGCATGTTCGTCTTGTCAAGTAAGAGAGATCTACCACCATATGGTTAAGCATGCATATGTTAGAGAAGAACATCGGGCCGCTAACTAAAGCCATGCTCCATGGTGGAAGTTTCAGTTTTGGACAACAATCCTCAAATCTCAAATGAGAAAATTATTAATTGTTGGTATATGCCTATGCATAAAAGAGGAGTCCATTATCTGTTGTCTATGTTGTCCCGGTATGGATGTCTAAGTTGAAGAATAATCAATAGCGAGAAATCCAATGCGAGCTTTCTCCTTAGACCTTTGTACAGGCGGCATAGGTACCCCTTTGTGACACTTGGTAAAAACAATGCATTGTGATGACCCGGTAGTCCAAGCTAATTAGGACAAGGTGCGGGCACTATTAGTACGCTATGCATGAGGCTTGCAACTTATAAGATATAATTTACATGATGCATATGCTTTATTACTACCGTTGACAAAATTGTTTCATGTTTTCAAAATCAAAGCTCTAGCACAAATATAGCAATCGATGCTTTTCCTCTATGGAGGACTATTCTTTTACTTTCAATGTTGAGTCAGTTCACCTATCTCTCTCCACCTCAAGAAGCAAACACTTGTGTGAACTGTGCATTGATTCCTACATATTTGCTTATTGCACTTATTATATTACTCTATGTTGACAATATCCATGAGATATACATGTTACAAGTTGAAAGCAACCGCTGAAACTTAGTCTTCTTTTGTGTTGCTTCAATATCTCTACTTTGAATTATTGCTTTATGAGTTAACTCTTATGCAAGACTTATTGATGCTTGTCTTGAAGTACTATTCATGAAAAGTCTTTGCTTTATGATTCACTTGTTTACTCATGTCATATACAATGTTTTGATCGCTGCATTCACTACATATGCTTTACAAATAGTATGATCAAGGTTATGATGGAAAATATCCATTTTCTTTTCTCGGGACGAGAAACTTGGGGATGCTGATACGTCTCCGACGTATCGATAATTTCTTATGTTCCATGCCACATTATTGATGTTATCTACATGTTTTATGCACACTTTATGTCATATTCGTGCATTTTGAACTAACCTATTAACAAGATGAGTGCCGATTGCTTTTTTCTGTTTTTGGTTTCAAATCCTAGTAAGGAAATATTCGGAATTGGACGAAATCAAAGCCCAGGGGCCTATTTTCTCACGAAGCTTCCAAGTCCGAAGGAGAGACGAAGAGGGCCACGGAGGGGCACACCATAGGCGGCGCGGCCCCCCTTGGCGCGCCGGCAGAGTGTGGGGCCCCGTGCCGCCTCTTGACCCCTTCCGCCTATAAAAAGTCTCCGTGACGAAACCCCCGGTACCGAGAGCCACGATACGGAAAACCTTCCAGACGCCGCCGCCGCGATCCCATCTCGGGGATCCAGGAGATCGCCTCCGGCACCTGAGGAGGGGAATCATCTCCCGGAGGACTCTACGCCGCCATGGTCGCCTCCGGTGTGATGTGTGAGCACCCCTGGACTATGGATCCATAGCAGTAGCTAGATGGTTGTCTTCTCCCATTGTGCTATCATTGTCGGATCTTGTGAGCTGCCTAACATGATCAAGATCATCTATCTGTAATTCTATATGTTGCGTTTGTTGGGATCCGATGAATAGAGAATACTTGTTATGTTGATTATCAAAGTTATGTCTATGTGTTGTTTATGATCTTGCATGCTCTCCGTTATTAGTAGATGCTCTGGCCAAGTTGATGCTAGTAACTCCAAGAGGGAGTATTTATGCTCGATAGTGGGTTCATGTCTCTGTGAATCTGGAGTGACAAGAACCACTAAGGTTATGGATGTTGTTGCCACTAGGGATAAAACATTAGTGCTATGTTCAAGGATGTAGTCACTAGTTACATTACGCACCATACTTAATGCAATTGTCTGTTGTTAGCAACTTAATACTGGAGGTTCGGATGATAACGAAGGTGGACTTTTAGGCATAGATGCGTTGGATGACGGTCTATGTACTTTGTCGTAATGCCCAATTAAATCTCACAATACTCATCATAATATGTATATGCATGGTCATGCCCTCTTTATTTGTCAATTGCCCAACGTAATTTGTTCATGTCTTTGTTCGTCTTATGGGAGAGACACCTCTAGTGACGTGGACCCCGGTCCAATTCTCTTTTGAAATACAATCTCTGCAATCTGTTCTCTGTTTCGCAAACAATCATCTTCCACACAATACGGTTAACTCTTTGTTACAGCAAGCCGGTGAGATTGACAACCTCCTGTTTCGTTGGGGCAAAGTACTTTGTTGTGTTGTGCAGGTTCCACGTTGCGCCGGAATCCCTGGTGTTGCGCCACACTACATCCCGCCGCCATCAACTTTCAACGTGCTTCTTGGCTCCTCCTGGTTCGATAAACCTTGGTTTCTTTCTGAGGGAAAACTTGCTGCTGTGCGCATCATACCTTCCTCTTGGGGTTGCCCAACGAACGTGTGAAATACACGCCATCAGCCGGCTTTGAAGCAAGAGTTGAGGGACACAACAGGTGACAAAAGGATGGCGCCATCATACTAGTTATCATGGCTATGTAGTTGGAGTCCATGACAACCCTCATGGCAGTAGGCACACAATGTTGGCAACATGAACGAGGGAGAAGTTTGACGACGACATTGTGGTGGCGCAGAAGGGTCTCGTTGCAGTCCGGAGGAAGGGGCTTGATAGCGGCTGGCGGTGGTCGAGGGAAGGGAGGATGTGACATGGCATGGATAGACAATTGAAGGGGGGACGGAGGGCGCGATGGAAGTGATTTGGGCCAACTGCTTTGCGGCTGCCCAGAGGAAGGCCCAATGGTTGGAGAAGCGTGAAAGATCCCCCTCCCGGTCATTGGCATCTCCCACATTCTGTTTTGTGTTCTATCAAATAGGTTTTGGGTTTGCTATAATTACATATATGACTATATAAGAGAGAAATATATGTCATTATAAAAAATAGTCCATTCCACTTTTTATCTGCTGGTTATGCATATGACACTAGTTGCATCATCTAGTGAAAAATCGTATAGATTACCTCTTTAGAAACTTTGGGCCCTCTTTTTCTGATGCATTTCCGTTGAACAAGGTGTGAGACGATGACCAATGCTAGAAAATATCAAGACAATGAAAAGAAATGGAGGAGATGGCGAAGAGAATGTTGGATGATCCTTGATGGCACTCTATATGTTCTTTACATATTTTCCGGCACCACATCGAGCTAACACGATGTTCTGTTTTAACAAATCATGCAGAATGCTAAAATAAAATAAAGCCGTGTTCAAAATTTCTAAAATGGTGTATGTTTGATATTTTTCACTAAATAAGGTAATATGTATCGTAAAAGCATAATTGAAGTGGAATTCGCCCAAAATAATATTTTGTATTGAACATAGGAAAGTAAACTTTGGGGTTTTTCTATTCATAGTGCCAAATGTATTAATTTAATGAGTTTAGTAAGCTGTTGGAGAGATGGTCTAACTATGCAGTAGTATATATAATTGAGCTACCGTGTACCTTACTAAAGATCAGTCGTGACAAAAAAGTCACAATTCCATGAGGTCAGAAAGGGATTCAACATGATATATCTCGGCACTATTTTAATTTACCTAGAGGCATACACATGACGCGACCTTGATCAGCACACGTCCTTGTCCTCGGTAGGAACGGGTAAGCCGGGATTAATCGATAATCTAACACTGGCAACTTGCTCTCCTGACGTGTGTTTGCTGGATTGACACATGAACTCCCCGTTAATTAATCTATCTCGGTAGATAACATCGATGCCGTAAGATCAATCAAGTGACGGCGACCTAAGCAGGGCCGGGCTGTCGTTTGCTTAATTGTACTGCCGTGGAGTGCTCTTGGCGTGTCGTTTCATTTCAGGTTCGTGACCAAAGCTTAGGTGGGGACTGGGGATTAACTTTAAAATGGTCCTTTTTTCCTTCGGCAGATAAACTTAACATGCCACCAATCAAATGGTCTTATCCACCAGTAAGATCAACAGCTCCGTGATTCAATAATTGGATGGTCGACTCGATCTTTCCGATTAATGGTTCTAGAAGGTTCAGACGAAGTTAGAACGAGCTAGTAATCAGCACAAAAAATGGATGCAGCGCGTGGAAGTGTACGAAACGTCGCCACAAAAATAAGGTTTGGCTGCCCATGTAAACCATTCTGGCGACTTGGTGCGCCAGAAAGCGTCGCCGAATTGGTTTTTAGTGCGTCGAGAATTTGCTTGTATTATACACGATTTTTGTCGTTTGCATACTTTATGCAGCTGTATTTACAGGTTATATACAGAACATTCAGATATAATATAAATATCATGTACATTGCACAGATATAACATAGACATCATCATCACATTACTTAGAGCCCGATCGAGATACATATATAGTGGCAAGTGTCAAATGTTTTGCATACAACTCTTAATTCATACAAAATTCACAATTTCGAGATACAAAGTAGTCTTCATCCGGTTCCTCCTTTGCTCCCTCATCTCTACCCGCTTGCATCGGGGTCCTTCATCCAGTTCCTACTATGATTAAAATGGAAGAAAGTGAGACCAACAAGTCCGATGAACAAGAGAAATGGAATAAATGCCTCATACATTGTTGGTCAACACAAATATTAACATTCGGGGATGGTGTAAGTGAGACCAAGTCCGATGCACAAGAGATTGATATTTGTGCTATCTTACCAGGCTCACTTACGTCGCCCCCGAGTGTACGGTGACCAAACATTTTAATCATCGGCATTTTGAAAATCTCAAAGCAAATGGAATGACAAAATAGAATAAGTGCCTCATACATTGTTGGTCAACACAAATATTAACATTTAGGGATGGTGTAAGCGAGGAGGGTAGGATGCACAAGAGATTGATATTTGTGCTATCTTACCAGGCTCACTTACGCCACCCCGAGTGTACGGTGACCAAACATTTTAATCATCGGCATTTTGAAAATCTCAAAGCAAATGGAATGACAAAATAGAATATGTGCCTCATACATTGTTGGTCAACACAAATACTATGGTGAAACCATAGTTGCAGTATACACCGTATACTTTGCGAAGGGCCCCTTTCCCGGTCGGCGTTCGTCAACGGGTGCTTCACGACACAACAACGCCGATCTGCATCTCCGGCGAACCACGCCATCGTCGCGTCCGGTGAACGAGTCCTTGATGCAAAGACCGTGGCCTGCCCATTATTGTGTTGCGCTTCAACCGTGTGTCCGCGCCTTCGCCTTCTTGCCGGTGAACCAATAGGCTGATCATTGGAATAGGAAACCGATGACGCCGGTCGCAAGATTAAATTGCGATCGGCCGTCATCGGCTTCCTTATTCCAACGATTAGTCTATTCGTTCACCGGCAAAAGGCGAAGAGTGCGCAGACGCGATCGACGGCCTGACAACGGGTCGGCATGATGCTGAGGCTGGCACCGTGGCATTAAGGACTCGTTCACGTACGGCGGCGAGAGAAGAAAGTGGTCTTGCGCGGAGAGGCATGTCGGCGTTGTTGTCTCGTCAGGACTCGTTCACGGAGCGGCGGCCGAAAGGGGGCTCGTCTACAAAGTATATTGCGGCGTATAGGTGACCAAACATTCTAATCATCGGCACTAAAATGGAAGAAAGAGCCAAGTGGTATCTCAACTAGATATCATATGCCTCATACTTTGTTGGTCGAAAGAAATATTAACATTCAGGGATGGGGTCAGCGAGGCCGGGTAGGATGCACAAGAGATTGATATTTGTGCCATCGCAGGCTCGTGGCCACCCCAGAGTGTACAAGTGACAAACAATTTAATCATCGGCACTAGAATGGAAGAAAGGCCAATGCAATTAAGAAGTAGCTAGTATGAACTAAATGGAATGCCTCATACTTTGTTGGTCGAAACAAATATGAACATCCCGGGATGGCGTTAGTGAGGCCAGGTAGGATGCACAAGAGATTGATATTTGTGCCATCACACCAGGCTCACTCCCGAGTGTAGTTGACCGAACATTCTAATCATCGGCACTAAAATGGAAGAAAGAGCCAAGTGGTATCAACTAAATGGAATGCCTCATACTTTGTTGGTCGAAACAAATATTAACATCCAGGGATGGAGTAAGTGAGGCCAGGTAGGATGCACAAGATATTGATATTTGTGCCATCACACCAGGCTCACTTGCTCCAAGTACAGTGATCGACCAACCATCTAATCATCGGCAAGTACAAAAACACCAAAAACCAGCAACCATGGTGACATAAGTCAAGATGCTCAAACACACATAGCATGCATGGAGCAGATGCTCCAAAGGGATTATTCATCACTTGGTATATAGACCAAGTGATGCTGGCAAAAGAGAGGTCAATCAAGAACCAGTAAATCCAGTAAGTGATAGATATGCCTAAACAAGCAACAACACATAGCATATCCCAGCTAACCAGATGAGACAAGTCTTGGTAGCCAACTGAATCACCTAGCACCGCCTAGCCTTTTAAAACCATCGAAACAGTCCTTTTCTTCAAAGGATACCACGGTGGCATTCATTTACATGACTGTGGATATCTCTATTTTCATCAAAGCCAACAAGAAATAGAAATTTATCATTACTCGGTTGAGTTCAAAACAAGCTGGGGTACCATAAGGGATTATTCATCACTTGGTAGTAACCAAGTGATCCTGGCAAGAGAGAGGCCAAGCCTGAGCTAGTCAATCCAGTAGAGATGGATATGCATAAGTAAGCAAGAACACATAGCCTATCCAAGTTAACCAGATAAAACCAATCTTGACAACTTAATAACCTAGCATCACCTAGTCTTTTAAACCATCAGAAACTTCCCATTTTCTTCAAAGGATACCACAGTGGCATTCATTTACATGATCCCCTAGTGGATATCTCTATTTTAGTATACCATCATAAGCATTCCATTTAAATCACACATTTTAGTATCTGTTCTTATCCAAGTTTTTGCCTCTTTGCATCATTGGCTGAGCCAAGACATCAAGCATCTGGCCAGGGAGCATTCTTAGGCCAACCAAGAGCAACTACAAATATGTATGTATACAAGCCCACCAGTAGCATAGTAGCATACCATAAGCTCACAAGAATCCATCAAGTAAATATGTACATAGACATAGCAATGACAATGAGCCAACAAGATGAGCAATGAGCCAACGAATGAGCATAGCCAACGCAATGAGCCAACGAATGAGCACGCCAACAACAATGAGCCAAATGAGCATAGCATAGACAATGAGCACCCCAACAAGACAACGCACGACAGCAAGACACAACAACCGACAAAGAAGAATGAATAAGAACCCCAAGAACTTCCAGACGGACAAGGCACAAGACAGAGCCAAGGCAAGCAGCCAAAGACGAGACATTGCAGCGCAAGCACAACACAGATTTCGTCGAGCACCTTGTGCGCGCGCGGGAGAGGAAAGAGGGAGGAGGAGGGGAGAGAGATCACCGATGACAGGGGTGGAGGACGAGGTTGAAGATGACGGTGGAGGAGGAGGAGGGCGGCTCCTCCACCGGCCGGCCCCCTCTCGCGGCGGCCTCCTCGCCGTAGGGCAGCTTGTCTGCGGTGGCGGGATGGGAGACCGTGGCGGCATGCGCGGAGGAAGGCGGCGGCGACGGCGATGGCGACGACCATGGCGGCGCGTGGCGGATCCAGCGGGAATCGCGGCGACGGAGGAGAGGGAGGGGAGGGGAGGGGCTCGGGAGAGGAGAGGTGGTGGGCGGGGAGGGCACGGCGATCGAGATGATATAAGTTACCTTATTCCGTGGCAAGCGGCGCCAAATAACTCTTCGTGCGCGCACGCCATGTGCGCCACGAAATACCTACAACAATAATTGGTGGTGGCAAGATGTGGGCCCCACATAGTTTCGTGGAGTGTCGCCAAAATTATTTACGCGTGAATGGTGCGAAAATAATATTCAGCATTTTTAGTGGTGTAACCTCGCCTATAAGGGTTTTCCTACTAGTGGAGGCTGAAATTTTTTTTTTGGCGTTAACGAGGCTGAATGCTGAATTAAGAAGATCAAGATCAAATGCCTTTTTTTTCTGGGATCAAAATGTGTATTGTACAGACGTCGCTCTCCAAATCTCTTATGAAAGGAGCATTTTGATAAATAAAATCCGTGATATAACCTAGGCCAACCATATGCTTAATCAATTAATAGTGTAGTCGACGGTCTAAGTCTAAGTATGGACATGGCTCCATTTCTGTTTTTGTCCACCAGAATTGGCAAGCAATTAAAAGATGTCCACGTAGCACTTAACTTAAATACTACTCTCTCTTTGTACTAAAATAAGTGTCTCGATTTTTTTATACATATGTATATATCTATAACTAAAATGCGTATAGATATATATACATCTATATCTAGACAAATATAAGACATTTATTTTACAAAAGAGGTAGCACCTATGTTCATAAATATAGATGTCTTAAATTTGTGCCGTACATGGCAGTGTGCATGTCTTTTTTTTTACAAGTCATACATGTCATTTTAATTCTGCAAAACATATTTTTTTGCTCCTAGTAGTAATTACTACTCCCTCTGTTCACTAATATAAGATGTTTTAGCTTTTAGTAGATTCATCTATTTTGGTATATATTTAATCCACTTTTCGTGTATAGATCGATTCACACATCATGATGTGTATCTAGTTTACTTTAAAATATCTAAAACATCTTATATCTGTAAACAGAAAAAGTAGATGAGTATGTTGTTCATTTTCCTCATCTACTATCTCAGGCTTGAGTAGTGAAGTAGGAGCAGGTTCGTACGTACTCCGGCTAGTTAATTTGGCCCCCGGTGGTTGCAAACTCGCAATCCGCAATGTCAAGCCCCCACGTCTCCATCGGTTCATTACGCGAGATCATCCGACGGATTAAAATAACTGACACGGCCCACAACACCCGTACGTGTATCATCGATGGTGTGTGCACGAGTACTCTGGTAGCGATTTGCTGAATAATGCGAAGCCCTGTGGCCCTGTGGGACCTGCGCTCTTTGAAGAAAGAACAAACTTTGGAGTATACATATGTAACTCTAACTAGCCGGCTCTCTCTCGGTCATCACATTGACACCGAAATTATTCTCGGTTGAATCGGTTTCCGTTCATTTTTTCTGTATCCTGAACGCAGGGGCACAGGGTAAAGAGATGTTGCAGTGAATTATACAAACAACAGTTGCATTTCGCGTCGGTCCAAACGGGGGGCAGTGCACGCTGGAGATGCTTCTGCCGCTGGTACTGTGTTTGCGTGGGCATCAGGGCAGGGCATGCATGGCACGGCCTCTGCTGGATCTGCGAACCGCACTAGTCTGTTGCTCTCCAGGCAACAACAGTTCAGTAACCATCTGATCTACTCACCACTCCTCTTGTTTTGTTTCGGGAAAAGATTCCGGCACCAGCACGGTCACGGTACGCACGGGGGACCGCGCACCATGTCGTCTGCTTCCTTCGTGTCTACTGTATCACTTCACTTAGCACGCACGACCTATGCTCCCTTCAGATCAGGTCACGCTCATACATGTCGGTTAACTCGCATCTCGTTAGAGCACTCCATCATCATGCGTGCATCTCACTGACTTTTCTTTTTGTGAGATCAATACTATGTCTAGTTCCAACTTCCCAGCAAAGAAACAGTAATATTGTGTAAACAACACACACATTATGCCGATGCTCGTTTAAGTGTTTGTAGTCATCCCTAGATGATTTAAAGATTTGTCTGTAATTTTCAATACTTTTATGATTTCTTGTACTAATGTTGTTGTGGATTTTTACCCATATTATGGTTCGGCATCATATCCCTCCACCATTTTCAAGTCGATTACCTTCTCTTTGCGCCAAAGTTTCATTTCGCGATGGACTATGCACGGAAAGGATGGACAGCGATGATCAAGTGATTCACTGAGTGTGTTTAATTTGGGAACCAAGTAGAATGTAATGGTATGGTTTCAGTCCAAAGAAATGGGTTGGTTACATCCTCGTGTTTGGTTTAAGCTGAAAAATATAATGGATTGGTTCCATTCATATGTTTGGTTAGAGAGTGAAATGGCACAGATTCTAGGAATAGAATATGTGAGCATGCATGGGGTGAGTTTAGCGGGAAAAGTTGTAAGATAAGAGCAATGATAGGTGAGCATGGGTGGCTTTAGCATACAGGAACGGAGAGATTCCGTCAACTTTGAGGTTTGGGTGCATTCTAGATCTAGAGGGTGTATTCTCTTTTGAGAAACCACCTGGTTTCAGTCCATTTCTCAACTAAACACCGAAATGAAATGTGGTGCGGAACCATTCCATTACATTCTACTTCGTGGCCTCAACCATACACAAGTGATTCCAAGTTCTTCGACATCACCTCTCAAGCTTCATGCTTTTCTTTCAAGGTCTGTCAAGATCAATTATATAAAATTCTTCATGTAGAGTCAATCTTCTACTCTCTTTGAGCCAATCTGTTGTATCGTTGCTCTGCACAACATCATGTTGTAAGTTTTATGTTTCGACCACCAAAGATATCCGTGCCTATAAAAATATACAAGATGATAGCTCACATATGTGTTTCTCTCTCCTTACTCTCTTCAACCGCTTCTCTTCAATGCAATGTTGTAAATTGTGATTGTCTCTACACGAAAATGTGTCCACACTGATGGAGCTATTCTGTTTTTGCTACCGATTCCCAATTTTATTAGTCGTAGCTCGTAAATTTCACCTTCCCATACATAGTTTATCAAGATCAAACTCGTCAGATTTATAAACACGATCAATTCTTTCCTAAATTACTCAGCAAAAAAGGAATTTGTTTGGATAGAAAAAAGAGAGGAGGTAAATGCACCATCTCAAAAAGAGATATCCCTTGTTTGTGCTCAGCTCTACCCAGGGACATGCAAATACTTTGAGGGACCCACCAGCAGACACGTATAGGCCACCATGTAGGTCCGTCACCATGCAAGTATGGACAATGTAAAATACTCCCCTCACATATTACTTGTCGCTGTTTAGTACCCTTGGGAGGGAATACTAGAAAGTAGGCAAAATTTGTGAAATTGAAATGTCACATGAATCAAGGACACGACCAAACAAAACATGGTCCGAGCGGACCTGTTTGTGCTCAGCTGTTTCTACACAAGAACTTCGGCGTTTTTTGTTTTGTTTTGACACGGCCATGTAGATGAAGATACAGCTTGCTTCTATGCAACTTCTCGTGTTTTTTCATACGAAAAGAACACAGTCGATTTTCATTTCGAAAACATGATGTGCAGTGCTGGCTATTCACTCATTCAGTTACATGATGAAGATCATTGCTCTTCAGTTCAGGGTGTGGCGACGCGAAGGCCGGGGACACGGGGATTCAGCAGACACGCACCAGCAGGGCATAAACTCTCCGTGCAGTAGAGCTTTGGCGTTAAGCGACGTGCGTGTACAGCGCGTACGTGTACGATTGCTATGGTCAATTAAGGTGGGGAAACAACGACGACGACGGCGACTAGTGTCTAGTGGTAATGAAGAGCGAGGAGGCCCCTCCCCTGCCGTAAACATCTCGAGAGCTCACATTCCTCCTATAAATATTGCAAGACTACCCTCTCAACCAGGGGGTCTGAAGGGGGCAAATGAATCGTGGTCGCTCGTTCACCTCGCCACAGTAAAATTCTCCTCCCACTTTTCCCTCCAGCCGTTGGATCCAGTGGTTCTTTTTCCACTCGTTCAGCTTCCAAGAGAGTCCATGACTTGTAGGACCAAATACGTGCGGGGTCCAGCGGTCAGTGCCAGGCAAAGGCGCCGGTCTGCGTCACCTTCCTTCTCCACGCGTGGTGAAAACCTAGACACCCAATCCGTCACCTCGCGCTCCTCGTCCCCAATCCCCACCTCCTTTCCTCCCCCGAATCAGCCGCCTCCTCTCCTCCCCCAATCAGCCGCCTCCTCTCTTGATCCCAATCGGCGACGTCTGTCGGAATGGAACGGAGCGGCAGCAAGCTGGGCAGGCGGCGGCGAACAGATGCGTCGAGCGAGGCCGGAGACGGGTCGGCGTGGCCGGAGAAGCGGTGCGACGGCCGGAGGCGACTGGCGCGGCCGAAGATGGGCCAGCGCGGGGCGGATCCGCGGTGGCGACGACCGGAGGCGACGGGCGCGGCCGGAGACGGGCCGGCGCGGGGCGGATCCGTGGCAGCGACGACCGGAGGCGAGGCCATCTCCCCTCCCTGATCTCGTCATCTTCAGTGGGCAGGCGGCAAGGGATGGTCTTGGCACAGCCTGATTCAACTCCAGGTTGAAGTTTCTTTCCTCAGATCTTACTCTGATTTAATTTCTGTTTTTCTGCTAATATTTGGAGTGTGGCCTGCAGATTATTCTAACACCGAGGGATGGACAGATGGTCATGGCTCAGCAACCGCACCTGCATCTACTTCCGCAACCTCTCCAAAGAGACACGGTGAGGATCTCTTTTTCCCCAATGACCTTACACGTTTGTATGATTCAGTTATCACCTTTTCCAGATGAATCAAGTCTCAATGAATGAGGTCGAGATGATGCTGGAGCTCTACAAAAAATTCGGCAGCTCCATCATCCATGGCCCTCCAAAAAATCTTTATGTATTCTTATGATTAGCCAATGTGAGATAAGATTATTTTGTTTTAATTTTTCTTCAAGTAAAAGGAGTCAGTCCATTGGCTGGCGTGCAAGTCACATGGCAAATACGTGGAATATAGTGTTTTTTAAGGAAGAAGTCTGCGCTGCTGGATAACTACGGCTGCCAGACGGCCGCAGTTGGTGGAGGACTACGATGGCTGCACAGTGACCATTCGAACGTCGTCTCTTGCTATATATTTCCGCCTAATTCACATTTTATCATGCCTGGCGCGCTATAAGATTTTCTAGCATATGTCGGTGATGTTTTTGTTAGTAATTGTGAATTTTTAGTTTGATGCCATGCCATTCTTCTGGATTATTTCAAAGCTGCAAATTATGGTGTTTTAGGTACGACGGTGCTCGGATGTGGTTGAGACGAGAGGCGAGGCTGTGAGCGGCGGCGGCTGGACGCACGGTCGCGCGGCCGGACGATGGTGTTCTCGGCGACGCTCGGTCACAGCGCTGCCTTTTGCCTCTCCGCGGTAGATCCGCTTCTAGAGTTTGATGTATCCTACACAAATGGTGACAGCGGACAGTATTGGTGATCTGCTGCGGGTATGCTCTGCTTTTTGATGTTTAGGTCTCAACTCCATATGCACTCTGTTAACCTCCATACTGACAGGATTATCTCATAAATACTTCGGTTTGGTAGAGGCTGAACATGTACTACATATGCTTTAAGCACTAAGCGGTTGTTGATTGTAACCTTACTCAGTTTTCCAGAAGAATGACGGCTTGTGAAATTTGCGAAGTTAAATGGAATGTTGGCACATGGCGCTTGCACTCAGGTTGTTTCCAAGGGAAGATGTTTGCCCTTCCACACTGCTTCACCTAAAAGAAAGATGCATGCCCCCATTCTTTTTGTGATATAATCACGTCTTCTGGATAGATTGTTTCTCTGACAGGTAACTTACTGTCACTTGGTGTCATTCTCTGTAGTTTTTTTTGCTATTACACATCATGTCCTCAACATTAAATTATGCAACATCTGTATCTACCTAACATTTTCTAAACAATGTCAGGATTCAGAGGGCTTCAGTCTGCCCAGTGCAGAGCATTGGTGACACCAACAGCTCTTGGGTCGCTTGGTGATGGTTACATTTAGAAGAGGCCAATGAAATCTATATAACTGATGAAATGTTCCCGCTCTACAAATAATCAAAGCATGAGAGCCTTCTCTATTTTTCCCAATCAATTTTGTATGTTTGTTGACTTTTGTCATGTGTTTCCCACTTGCAGAGGGTTTGCTGCAGCACTGCTGGGTGTCGAGGTAGTCTGGGTGAGGCGGGTTCAGCTCTGATCCATGACCTCCTTCATGCTACAGATCAAGCCCTCCATCAAGGTGTGGAATATATCACTCTCGATAAAATTATCGCGATTTCGGGATTGGTATCTCAGTATTAAGCTTAATGAACCACAACCAAGTTGTTTTCGTAAAAAAGTACTATTAAGAATTTGCGTAACTATCTAGATTTCTAAGTGAGATTGGAATTAGAATATATTATTTTTACTAATTGGCTTTGTTTTCTTAAGATAATTCGGTGATGGCTGATTTTTGGCAGTAGATGTTGCCCCTCTGAACAAGATTGGATTTTGATGAACCCATGCGGTACTCCTCTCTGCGTTTCTCTCATTTGTCAGGTAGTTTTGTCCTCCCATCGTGTTTCCTTTTCATTCTAGATCTGTGCTCCTATTGTCTCATAAAGCACTCAGAGCTATAAAAATATTTTACCTGGTAGTTGGATAATTTATAAAGATGAAACTAGCTTTTACCAATGTTAGCAGCTTTTTTCTGTACATTTGCTTCTGCTTTCTGATTGTCTGGAAGGACCTATACAACTGAAAAATTAATAATAGTGTCCCACATTCAGGAGACCCAAAATGGTTGTACCTTGCATCTTGGTATCGTGCATCTTCCGTCAGGATTCTACGATTCTACCTATGTTCTGCCGATGCAATATTTGCACGACTACTGGTTTATGATGCAATAAGGGATATATACGTCAGTTGTAATATCTCCTTGCACTATCTAGATTTCCTTTCTCGGTGACATTTGTTTGGCGATCTATTAGTTCTCAGAACTATATAATCTGAAGGTGAGAACCTTTCCAGTGTGTCCTCCATCCTCCCAGTTTTTACATGGCCATGTTTATGTTGGAGTTGGACTGTTGATTCGCAAGTGGTTTGGCAGTGTGGCTGTGCCACCTGCAGGGAGAATTTTGATAAGCACGTTTTCTGCTATGTATTTCAGATCAGCTTTTCATGTAGTTCATTGGTCAGTTGGTTGTTTGTGAGATATAAAGATTATTACACTATTATTAAATAGGAAAAACAATTATGAACCTTTGCAGGGTTAACTTGCATTTCTCTACATTGGTTAACTTGCATTTCTCTACCTTTGATCTACTATTTTTCCTGATACACCTTTTTTGGGAATGAAAAATTCAAGTGCATTTGCAATTATCTCCATTACACATTTTGACCTGTAATGATGTTTTCCGCAGTGCGAGGAATGGATATCGACCCCAAATGGAAATTGCTATGGGGATACCAAAAGTGGGTCAGCGGCTCTGTACACTGTAGGTTTCCTACTGAATTTCGCATCACCGTCTTATGGACCCAGTAGCTCTGAACCAGTGTATGGATCACTACATGTTCTGTTGATGCAAGGTAAGGTCCTATTTTTCAGTTACTGTTTGAACACTTGCTCTCCCTGTCTTTTAAGTTGTAAATCTGCACCCGCTCCTCTATTTTAGTGACATAGTAGATGTTTACTTCTCTATTAGAGAAACATAAGGGATTTGCTGAGTACTCCTAAAGATAATGTTGAATATGTAGTATAAGTAGTGATTAACTACCATGGGAAAATCCAAAGGAAAGGTGTTCTTGTTTTTTGTTGTTCGTTATATTGCCAGAGGCAAGTGTGCCGAAAATTATGGTTCTCTGGGTACTGTTAATCTCGCTAATTCAGGTTGTTCTGCTCTTGGCCGTCGGCGCTCCTGGCCTCCCAACCAGGATTCCCTTCCCTCGCCAACAAAGACTACGGGAGGCCAGTGAAGCTAGAGCGAAGTGGTGAATATGTGGCGTAGCTTTTCATCAACGGCATGCTCTTGTTCAGCTCGAAGGTTGAGACCTTCCTCCTCTCACCGGTTTGCTTTGGTTAGTAGAACAAACTACACGGCACATGCTTGTTCAAATGCTTCTCTCACAGATTAACATCTCTGTTTATACTTGTTCAAATGTTTTTTATGTATAGATTTGAATATGATAACAGAGGTCAGGTACAACCTCATAATTTCAGTTTTCATCAATCCTGCTGTGTTGGCATGGTAGGTTGGTAGCGGCTTAATAAGTTCAAGCAATTGCCCTGTATTTGTACGAGTAGGCCAGAGTACATATCAGTAAAAGCAATATAATATTTATGAGCCAGTTTCCGGTGTGGTAGCCAAATATCAGTAAAAGTAGTTGATATTTTGCATGACCATTTTAACTATTACCTCAAATGGAACCACTTTATAGTTTATTAATTACAAAGATGATAATCTACTTCTATACAATGATAATCTATTTTTATGTAAAGATGATTATAGAGGTTTCCAAAGCTGGGCACAACCTGCCCTGCCAGGCACTATGCTTGTCGGCGCCCTGGCCGCTCTGCCTAGCACCTTGGTCATCTACTCTTGAGTTTTCCCATGTGGTTCTGTTTGAAAACCATACAAATAGCAGACCTGTTAACACTACAGTCACTACCTGTTTCATTGCCAAGAAATAATGGCATATTTTGATGGAACTTTCATGTGCAAGTATCGGCCATGGGGTATGAAGTATGAGGGTGACTATGAAGCGGTGACTATGTTGATTGACACTTCTCGCGGACAAATGGGTTAGGAATGATGTTTAGGGTACTAGCATTCAGAGTCAGAGTTAATCTTGCGCTGTCGGTATGGGTTACAGGAGTATTCTGTATTAACACATTTGTAAATGGGAAAATTTGTTGCTTTAAAGCATTTATAATATTTTTGCATTACTTCGCACCATTGATTCATTGATCATGTCCTTATTAACATAGTTTTTTAGCATATGAAAATTCACACTCCAATGTAATATTAGTACGTAGGCGATCTGGTTGCCATTATGGACATAAATACTACTATTGCTTCTGCAGTTCATTTTTTTAGCAAAATGTGTATGTTAACTTTTTTTTGTCAAGCTCTTAAAACAATTTTAGTGGTCAAACTATTTAGTGGGTTTTTTGTGAGTACAAGCATGGGTGGATCTAGCTCCCGGTGACACCGAGCGGCTGCCCAGGGTGCTCTGGCAAGTTTTTCTTAAATAGTAGTGTAATTTTTTCAGGACGATTATATGCCCTTCACTTCTCTGGATGTAGTTTGAAGTGGCAAGGAACTTGTGATTCATGGCAGATAGGAAAATCCGGTATATTAAATAGCCGTCGTATGAAATACGGGGTAGACATAATTCAGGAAAATCCCTCTTGAGTTGTTTCTCCTTATATAGCATGATACAACAATTGTCGCCTTTTATTCGCTTGCAATATGAGGTATAATCATGTAGCTGTTTTGAGTACAAGAAAATAAAGATCCCAGGCACTGAAAACATCTTTATTTGTAGCTGAACTGGATGAACACTTCTGATGTTGTTTTGCAATCATGATATATTCTGAATTTCTATTGGCAGGGTGGTGATAATGACAGACTGGCAGAAGATGAAGCGGCTGCCGATTACTTGAAATTGTTTTAGTGTGTACCTTATTACTAAATCTAAGACATCTATATTGCATGGTTCATTGTAATCTGGCACTGTTGCCATAGAGTTTTATGATGACATTATTGTCACTTTACTTGCAATATAGTATTGTTGCTTTACTTGCACCATAGTTTTGTTGCTGCTTAAAATTTGTATTATTTCTGAATATTTCATTGCCATTCATGTAATGAACTATACTTTTTTATTCATGACATCAATGTACCTTCAAAATATTTACTACTTCTATTGCCAGGGTGGTGATGATGTCGCGCACTGGCAGACGATGAAGCTGATTACCTAAAATTAAATTGTTCTATTCTGTAGCTTACTACTACATCTAAGACATCTCTATTGCTTGGTTCATTGCAATCTGATATTGCTGCCGTAAAATTTTATGATGATATTACGTGGTAATTCTTAATATAAAAGTAAGCTAAAATTTATGGTTTAAATTCTGATTTGATTATGTCATTTGCGCGATAGCGCAACAGGTCATCTAGTCAGCTGTTACTTCCACGGAAAAGCAAAGACGCTGGCGATAGACTGTTCCCTCTTCCCGTCGACAACAACAATGGCGAATTGGTGATTGATCGATGGAGACAATGTCTCAATGATAGTATTTTTGGACGAGAGATATTGAATTTAAACCGTAATTGCACTGGAAGGTGGGTCCACCACGTATATCAATCTGACCTGATTGAGAATTTTTATTTTCTATTCTACAACCTTCGTTCGAAAATAAGCGAACAAGCGACGCAACTTTGTATAGATACAGATGTATGTATAGACTAAAATGTGGGGAGTGATGTTTTGGAACATGGGAGCATATGCTCCCTATATTTTAAAATGCATCTTACACATATTTTAAATTTTAAAAAAATTGAAACAAAAAATTCGCACGTACATCTTCATGTACACGCTCACAAAGTCGTTTCATATAAAATGAACTTATCATCGACGTGTGTAAAAAGACAAAATTCACGAAATAATGCGTTTCAGGATAAGTTTTCTCTTTTTTAGGAAAAAAATTATTTTTTCGAAACTTGATACACATATATTATGGAGATGTACATGTAGAATTTTTTGTCAAATTTTTTCCACACTTCGAAATATGTTTTGTTGGTAGAGGGAGCATATGCACCCGGGAGCCGAATTGAATTTCCGCTAAAATGTGTCTATATATTCATATATATCAGAGGTGGGTCCAGAATAATATCTGATTGAGGACACATCATTTGATTGGGAGCCTTCTTTGTATGAAGTTGCAGAATTTGAATGTTTTTCTTTCAAAATATCCTCAAATACTAAGGGACTTCAGAAATTTGAGTAGGGCCTAGACACCCACAAGGTTGTACCTAGGTCTGCCGCTGCTATCTACGCAAAACCGAGTCAACTTATTTTCGTACAAAAAAGTAATAGGTAAAAAATTATGGCATGAACGAACACACATGAAATGGAAGTCGTCATTGCAAAACAATAATGCACTGATCTTAACTGAAAGAGCTCTCACGGCCAAGTTTATCTAATCAAGTGCAAGACACTTGTTTTCTTGTAGTAGGCTTTGCCACCGGCCTTTTTTTTCACCTTTGATGAAAGAGAACCATTTTTTATGATTTAAAGCGTGCTGAGAAGATAGGCATATACTTTTTTATGGACAAACTTTAAGACTAAACATTTCCTAATTTGCGCACGAAAGAAATAGTTAAGAAATTATGGCACAGAGGAGGAGGCAAGCATGGAATGGAAGAAATGGTCAACGAAAAACAATAATGCAATCTTATCGTTTTAACCGAGCTCTCACGGCCAAGTTTATCCACTCGAGTGCAAGCACCTGCTTTCTTGTAGCTATGCTTTGCCACACCAGCCTTCTTTTCCCTGGTTAACAAAAGCTGAGACATCTCACGAGTGAGGATTTCCGCCGTGTGTCTCGTTCATAATCAAACGATGCATCATATCACATTTCAGTGTCACGATAAAACACGTACTCTTTATGTATGGTAGAGATGAATGACCCCACCAGCCTCGCTACTCGGTACCCACAGTCTCCATTTTAGCTAACTAGATTAGATGCAAATATTTCTGCCCCTGCAAGAAAGCAATGCTACTACTAGTAGCTTTTGGTGACATTGCTTTGGACATTTTAGCAAAGCGAGTGATGCACTTGATTAGTGGTTGATACTAGACGGGGATTTAGGTGGTAAAATAGGGTTTGCTTGTGTCAAACTTCATGGTCTTTGTCGCCCCTTTTGTAGTCGTGTCGTTGCGACTTGTGAGTGCCTACCTTTTATTTCAATCTCATCTCTATGTTATTATTTACTTGAGAGACAGCTACCTAATTAAGCCAACGATTCCGTACAATAATTATCATCTAGATAGAGGTTCAAATCTAGGTTGGGGAGATGGTCTCCATGTGGGCCGTTTCATCATTCTGTTCTATAACAAGCAATCTTTTTTTTAAATAATACACTTTTTTAGTTCTATAAAAGCATTTTAGCCTATCCTGAAAAAATAATACTAACACAAATCGTTTTGCTGTAAGCCAAAACCCGATTTTTAGGGTACAGTGCGAGCCACACCACTATCAAAAAAGCGGAGGCGGACCGGCGGTGTTCACCCCCCTCCCCCCTCGACCGCTCTCATCTTGCTAGGCCAGGCCAATCCCATGTCCTCTTCGCCGGAGTAGTTGGCCGAAGACGGCACTAGGACAGGTGTCGGAGTAGATAGGGTATGCAGTAATAGCTGTAGGAGTTGGCCTCGTGCCAGATTTCCTGCTGTTATGCTAGGAGCTTTCTGCAGGATCTCCATGGCTAGATCTAGTGCTTGTTGTTGGTGGTTCGTCTCGTTGCGGTGCTCCTTTGGTTGGCAATGTATGCGGTATCGTTGATCTGCTCTGGCAGATCCATAAATAAGGCCTAGCGTCCATGTGAGTTTCGTTTCGTGGATTTTCTTGTGTCTTCTTCTCTGGCCGGCCGTGGAGGGGCGTGGAGAAGGAGACGTGGGCTTGTTCTGGTAGTTCAAACTACGTGGAGGTGGAAAAAATCCAATGTTTCTTCGAGTAGTTCCACACTGTCGAAGGTCACTGATCCTTGATGCCAAATGAAGGCATCTTCTGACGCCATGTATGCCTCTAAGAAACCTCCAACAACCGAGGCCATCAATTGATGGTGCGACGGGGCTGCTCTACGCCATCTTCTTCCCAAGTGGTCTCATACCCAACGAGGAAGACGGTGGCTGACGTTCGCATCCATACCTAGACCTTGGCGGTGAGCCAGAAATACCCGCTTGCTTTTTGAAAAATCTTTTTGAGGTTATCTGTTTTTATTACCCGGACCTGATTGTAATTTTTATATTTGCTGAGGTTGTACTTTTAACTGGTACCACCGCTTAAATTTAATGCAGCATCTCTCGGTCCTTGGGGACCTTCCCGGTTTGAAAAAAGCTAAAAAGCTCCTTTTTTTCTTCTCTTAATTTCTTTTGTTTTCCTTTTTTTCCCTACTCCCTCACGTATGAGCTGAACAATTCCGTCGTTCTCGCCTCCTACTCTGGCCACTCCGCCCTGGACGCTCTCATCTCCATCCTCCACACCCCTCCCTCCTTCGCCCGTCATGCCCTCCAACTCTGTCCACGTCAGTCGTAGTTTCGGTGCTCCCGCGCCTTGAATCTGTGGTTGGAATCGACCATGGATGGCATCGTGGTGACGACGAGTTTGGGAGGCTCTGTAGCTGAAAATTCCCTCCCTTCAATTGTTTAGTTGTTTAGATTGCACTGAAAATTTTGCCCACGGTGGTGGGAATATGAGGCACGTGAGGCTCGGTTTTAGGTTTAATGTAGGAATTATGTGTTAATGTTAAAATACTCCGTCCATCAATAATATACGAATATATCGAGATACATTTTAATTATAGATACCACCATATTAAAATAAAAAGTTGAGTGACTTGTTTTATGAGGGAGAGACTAGATATTTTTTGTCCGAGACCACAAAATAACCGTTTTCCTTGGTGTGGTTTGCTAGGGAGATGCTGCAATTCCTTGTCCTGTTCTAACTTCTACAGTTCTACCATACCAGTCAACAGATTTTCAACAATGCTACGCATGCATGTACAAGAATTAGCCCTGCCGATTCAGAACATGAGAACAGGGAACAAAATAAAGGTCGAGCAAGCTTGTTATGGTAACCTTACTGCGTGCCGAAAGAGCTTCTACACGCATCGATCTTCTTTCACCGGGACTGAAGAAGAACCAAAAGCAAAAGGAGCTTGCGGCAGCGTTGAGTGAATGCTTTGCGTGCGCTGCGTCTCCAAGCTCCCATTGGGCTGGAGAAGAACCTTTGGCATGATGCACATGCTGCACGCCCCGCCAACCCGTGGGTTACGAGTCGTGTTTCTTCAGTCTCTATCTTTTCCCCTTCAACATTCAGCAAGTAAGCATGGCGACCGTGATCAGGCCAACATCGGGCGCAGTCGTCGTTTTACGAGCTTAACCACGGTAGCTGTTACGGTGCTGTGGAAGCATCGGATATATTACGTCCGCCGTGACGTCAATTACGAGCTTGATCGATCGGACTGGGACAGTCGGGCTGTCTGCCTTGCATTCTCGTGACTCGATGATTGATCGTGACCGAGTCCGGCCAGGTTAGCCGCGCCGTGTCCCGTCGGGGCTGTGGTCGCGCGACTCCAGCCGTGGCCACGGCACGGCATTGCGCCGCGTCGGCGTCGCTTGCTGGCTCGAGAGCGACGTGCATGCCGTGCGCCCCGACCTGCAGTGTAATGCAGTGCAAGAGCATCTCCAAAAACTCGTAGAGTACTTTGAAAGTTGTTTGCAGTTATTTTGCATATGCTGGGGGTAGGGATGGGCTGATGCACGCCATTCCATCCAAGTTTGAATCTCCGTATTTGTAATGTGGTGTTGTGCACATAATTATTTTTAGTAAAATCACAACCATTTGGATTTTTCTCCTAATAAATCTGAACATGTAAAAGTTGTTTGCAATAGACCATAAAATGTTCCATGCTAGGAAAAAATGGCCCGGCACACTGAGTTGTCTTTGTATTCCCAACCATCATTCCCATCATCTTCCGTTCGCACAAAACCTCAATCCGTCCACCCACACAAACAAGCTGCTCGCCCGCCACCGACTTGCCCACGAGCAAAGGTCGCCCCGCTCCTCCCTATCTTGGCAAGGCCACCGCCCCATTCTCCATGTTCGGCCACGTCGCCCCTACTATGCTTGATGCTAGCCATTGGGCTCATCCTGGCGCTGGCTCCGGCCTTCGACATAGCAAGAGCAAGAAGCTCCATGGCGAGGCTACATGCCAGGCATGAGCAATATCAATCGCAAGGCCACCGATTCGCTAGATTTTGGTGTGGTTCACCAGAATTTGGTGGACTTAGGTACGGCGGAGGCGGAATGGAATCCACTACCGGAAATTTCCTTGCTTTCCAGCCTTCCAAATTTACTGCAAAAGTTGGCCCCTGATAATGATAGCAATGGATAGTGTATCATACAATATGAGCAGAGTAAAGCAATATCATACCCATACCCATACCCATATAGTCAATGGGTAGAAAATTCTACCCATACATGTACCCACGGGTATAAAACTCTCCCCATCCCATACCCATTGGGTACCCAACATGTAGATCAAATAGTACACAAACTATTCACAATTTCACATTCATCCGTAACACATTTGATAAAAATCAACTCAACAACATGTAGTTGAGTACATGACAATTATCAAAATTTAAAATTTAAAATCACATAATCATAACTCATAAGTCAACAAGATTAGACAAGTCACACAACATTTGATAATTGATGATATTTTAACATATATTCACAAACTCAATAATTGGCTACTTAGATGCGTATGTCCACGTATGAGTATAAATGAGCGGTTATGGGTATACCCATGGGTACTCGGCTATAGCCATGCCCTAATCATGACATAACACGTAATGCTACCCATGGGTATAATGGTGTGGTACACCCTACCCATACGAGTGCAGTTCTCGCGGGTACTGCCATCCTTAGACCCGAAAGTGGGTAAATAGAGTTCGCAGAGGTCAATATGCAGGATATTTAAAAATGTTTTATGGTTTTATTGGTATTATGGTATCTACTATGAAATATTTTTTGCTCAAAAAACCTAATAGTAGCAATTATTTTGTCACTTTTGCTGTCTCATCTAGAGATGCTCTAGGCGATAGAGGGCCGTGAAATATCACAGCAGTGGCTGGCATCGGGGCCGTGAAATACACCATCTCCAGTTTTGGACCCAAACTATAGGCAGGCCTAGAAAGACCGTGGAAAGACTATTAGGCCCCAGGACTCCTTATACCAGGCTTCATTTTTGTGTGGGAATGTGCTGCGCTTCATTCTGCCATTACCGGACAGGCCGTGTTGCGTTATTTCGGGGAGGCCCAACCAGTCCAACTACCTAGCCCAGTTTCCAAAAGGCCCACACAGCCCATCTTCGGCAGCAAACCCTAACCCCTGAGGCGAAGAACCGATATAAACTCGTACCATCCTCCTCCATCTCCAGCCCTTTCCCCCGCCGCCGCCAACCCCCCCTACCCTCGCTCCCTCCCCGCCGCCGCAATGGCCACCTCCGCGCGCCCGCTGGTCTCCGTCAAGGCCCTGGACGGCGACATGGCCACGGACTCGGCCGGCATCCCGATGCCGCACGTCCTGCGCGCGCCGATCCGCCCCGACGTGGTCCGCTTCACCCACAAGCTCATCTCCTGCAACAAGCGCCAGCCCTACGCCGTCTCCACCAAGGCCGGCCACCAGACCTCGGCCGAGTCCTGGGGCACCGGGCGCGCCGTCTCGCGTATCCCGCGCGTCGGCGGCGGCGGCACCCACCGCGCCGGCCAGGGAGCCTTCGGCAACATGTGCCGCGGCGGCCGCATGTTCGCGCCCACCAAGATCTGGCGCAAGTGGCACAAGCGCGTCAACGTGCGCATGCGCCGCGTCGCCGTCGCCTCGGCGCTCGCCGCCACCGCCGTCCCCTCCCTCGTCCTCGCCCGCGGCCACCGCATCGAGAACGTCCCCGAGTTCCCGCTCGTCGTCTCCGACTCCGCTGAGGGCGTCGAGAAGACCGCCCAGGCCATCAAGGTCCTCAAGCAGCTCGGCGCCTACGCCGACGCCGAGAAGGCCAAGGACTCCGTCGGCATCCGCCCCGGCGTCGGGAAGATGCGCAACCGCAGGTACATCAACCGCAAGGGGCCCCTCATCGTCTACGGCACCGAGGGCTCCAAGATCGCCAAGGCCTTCCGCAACCTCACTGGTGTTGATGTTGCCAACGTCGAGCGCCTCAACCTGCTCGACCTGGCTCCTGGTGGCCACCTTGGCCGGTTTGTCATCTGGACCGAGTCTGCTTTCAAGAAGCTCGACGAGGTCTATGGTTCCCTCGAGACGCCTTCACTGAAGAAGAAGGGCTTCGTGCTCCCCAGGCCCAAGATGACCAACGCTGACCTGGGCAGGCTTATCAACTCTGATGAGGTCCAGTCTGTGGTCAAGCCCATCAACAAGGAGGTCAAGCGCAGGGAGGCGAGGAAGAACCCGCTCAAGAATGCGGCTGCTGTGCTCAAGCTCAACCCCTACTTCGGGACTGCACGCAGGATGGCTGTTCTCGCTGAGGCGGCACGCGTCAAGGCCAGGAAGGACAAGATTAACTCCAAGAGGACCAAGCTCAGCGCGGTATGCTATTCCTTTCCTTTTGCTGTCTGCTTAGTATCTTGCTATATTTACAGATTACATATACATAACATGAGTTGTCCATAGCGATTGCATTTTATCATGGTAGCTGCTAGCATATACGGTGTCATATCTACTGTTGTATGGAGCAGTACCTGATAATTTGTTCATTATTACGTGGACTTGTAGTGTATATGTGTACTTGTTGTGTATATCTGTGAACTTATATTCTCAGCTACAATTTTAATTCTTGTATATATCAGTTGTGATGACCTGTGGCTTAGTTAGTTAGTTTGGCAATGCTCTGAATAGTCCATTGCGCTTGTATGTTATCATCGTAGCTTGTATATAAGGTGTCGTGTCTACTGTTGTATGGAGCAACAACGGATTATGTGTTCATTATAGGGACATGTAGTCTTTTTATGTACTTGTAGTACTACATATCATTGTAGTCTAGTATGGTCTTCGTAGTGTATTTCTGTGAACTTGTGTTGTCTGCTACAGGTTTAATTCTTGTATGCAATTGTGATGATTTGTCGCTTAGTTTCTTTGTGTTTGTCCTGTTATTAGTTTGAATAGTTCATTATGTTGGTTTGTGTATATGTGTTCCTATGTTGCTTGTGTATGTCCTGTTAGTAGGTTGAATAGTTCATTATGTTGGTTTGTGTATATGTGTTCCTATGTTGCTTACTCGTACATTTTAGTAATAGACCAGCACAGGTAATTTCTATATCAGTTTGATATGTTGTGCTATTTATTTACCACCCTTTTCTGGCTTATTACACTGCCTATTTGATTTATTTACAATGAAATGTCTATGCATACTTACTGTTACTTGCTAGTTGCATGCCTAAAATGTTTCTTAATCTTGATATACCTTCTTACCATGATTGCATTTCATGTGTCCTGTTACTTCAGCGCTGAAATATCTGCAAGTATGCATACTTATTGTTATTGTTGCATGCCTGAATTGTGTCTTAATCTTGATATACCTTCCGTGATTCCTTTTCATGTATCCACTTAAATCTCTGCAAGTATGTAAGTTGATTGATTTTGCTAATTGCATGCCTAAAATATGGCGTCATCTTGATTGTTGTTGTAACCACGACTGCATCTGATTTTACCTGATACGTTAGCTCTGAAATTTCTAGAAGCAGTATGTGAGCTGGCTGCTTGAGCTTGTGGCATGATGAAAGTCTTGGCCAATATAGATAAGCAGATATATTGCATGTCTCAGTTAACCCATCCCGTTCGCATTAGCAGGGATTTTTTTGTTTGCAATTGTTGTAGTTGGTCCTTTTATTTGGTTGCTTGAAGAAAATTGTATTTTATGTTGTCCATTTTGGTAGATCTCTGATTTCAGCTGATTCAGCCTTGTATTATGCATATTATTGCCAATATTCTAATCTGAAAATCATCTCTTCTTTTTATAGGAGGAGGCTTCTAAGATCAAGGCTGCTGGAAAGGCGTGGTACCAGACCATGATCTCTGACAGCGACTACACGGAGTTTGACGTGTTCTCCAAGTGGCTCGGCGTTAGCCAGTGATCTTCTGGCTGGAGTAGTAGCAAGTTTATCATCTTACCTTAAGATCCAGAAATCATGATTTATGTTACTATTGTGATATGGTATCTGTTATCTGGAGTTTCAGACATTGTATGCTGTTTTGGTAGTTCTTTATCGGGAGTGTTTTACCTATGGACACATCTGGAGACATAGTATATGGTCATGGTTTTCTGTCAACTTTGCTTTTCATTATGGTTCGTATTGGCTACTTCCTATTTTGATTGATTTCTATTCTTATGCATGGAATATAATCTAGGGATTCCTTCTATTAGGTAATTTACTTCTGTCTCATGGTTATCATCTTCTATAGGGTTATAGGTGATATAAGGCTGTAGCTTCGTATGCTGGCTAAATAAAAATCAGCAGGAATATCTATATACCTGTGCAATGTGAAACTAGTAGTAGAACACTGAAACAGATCAGGATCCGATATGTCTGCCAGGTTCAAATGTAGAAGAATGGACGAGATCCTTCTGATTTCAGTTGAAGGTTCTTGATGCTGTTCGTCTCTTTGAATTCTTTCCTCTGGACGAAGAGGAATGCTGTAACAGTCCAGTACAATTTCTGTCGGCCAAGTTCAAATGTAGATGAACTGATGAGGGAAGTTCTTAATGCTGTTGGTCTCTTTGAATTCGTTCCTCTGGATGAAGAGGTTCTGTACTGTGTTAGCCCTCACAATGGCGCAATAGAGTATAGACATCTTGCTGTGAGAAAGAACACAGCAATGTAAGCAGATAATATAGAAATTAATAAAACCATCTCGTATGTGCTTATACAATATCTTATAGTTTCAAGCTGTCACCTATTAAGCAGAAACGCTACAAGAGCCTGCTTGTGAAACAAAACTAGTTGTGTGGCAATGTTTTACTGAGTGGCAAACAGCCTAGGTAACAACCAAGAACACGGAGTCCTGCTTGCTAGCCCAACGGCTCGATGCCCTCGCGACCATTGCGCTGGGTGAGCTAGCGCCGCCACCGGCCTGATCTCTCTCTGCCGGCGTCCTCTCCCACTGCTGACACCAGATCTGGTCTTCCCGTGCCTCCTCTTTCCATCCTCACCAATATCTGACCCTGCTTCGCGTGTTGGCGGCGGCTGCCGCGTCTAGAGCTGAGCATGCCCGCGTCGGCAACCGGCAACCACCCGTGTCTCGCCGCCCACCGCAGCTGCTCCTGCCGCCAGGCGCGGCGCCTCCGGTCCACCCTGGTAAGGTGCTGGAGGCCTCCCCTGCGCCCACCGTGCCGGTCACCCAGGCTCAGCCGGCCACCTCCGCCACCGCGTTGGCCGTGGCTGTCCTGGCCTCCCGCAAGGCCGACCCAACATCGTCAAGTTGTCTGTCCCAGAGTCGTGCCTGTCTGGCTTGGCGTCGGGTGTATGTGCGGTTGTGCTAGCACCCAGTTCAGCAGTGCCCGCCGCCACCGCTGATGTCAATCCTGCCGTGGACGACACCGGGACGGGCAATGCTGGTCAGGAAGAGGCGCCTTAGGAGGAGGCGCCTTGGGTGCTCGTCCAGCCTAGGCGCTCCTTGCGCCGGATGGCCTTTGCCTGTACGGCTTTCAAGGCGCGTCCTCCGCCCCCTGCTTGGCTCAACGGGAGATGCCACCGTTGCCATGAACCCGGGCACTGGGCTTCGATCTGTTGTGAGCCACTCAGATGCAACAATTGTCGACAAGTTGGCCACAAAGCGAAGTGCTGCACGGGGAGAACTGCTCCTCGCCCACCTCCGGTTCAAGTTTCCCACACCGAGCAATCACATGGCATTGTTCGTCCTCGACCCTTGCGGCGACCTCCTCCCCGACCACAACTGCAGCCAGAGCTCTTGTCCACAGCAGATGTGCGGCCTTCCCTTGCTGAGCAGGCCATGTTGCTCCGCTCCGAGCTTTAGGACAGTCTCGCGAGGGTCGAGTGTTTCTTGGTGAGGGCGGGGGCTGCTCTTGGCACATCCCCTGGTGCACATGAAGCCTCTCCTTCTGCCGAGCTTGGTGTCAGTTCAGCTGAAGTTGGGGATGAGGGCCTATATGGCGCTTTCTCCCCCTCCTGCCATTCCCTGCCCGCTGTAGCAACCCCATGTGTCGCTGTTTCTGAGAGTGAGGTCATAGCTCCTGTGATGTTGATGATGCCCGAGCTGAAGCTGCAGGAATTGTGTGGGGAGTCGGCTTCTCCCTCATCGTGGTGCATTTGGAAATGGACTCGCTTGAGCCCTCGGCGTTGGTTTCCATGCCACCATCTCCAAAGCTCAATCAGTCGATTGCTTTCGTTGAGTCCGAGGCTCTCTTTGCAAAAGAGCTTCGCGAGCTTCTTAGCAGTTTGGAGATGGCGATCCTAGGATCTAGCGAAGAGATTGTGCACCTCCTATCAGGAAAAGGTTCAGGTAACAAAATCAAGGTGAAAGAGTATCTCAAGAGAAAAAGTAAGAAGAGTAGCACCAGAAGAAAGGCATCTGTAACTGCTTGATGGATGATCTCATTTTTCAGTGGGTTTCTGTTGTGTAGTGAGCTTGGTTTTGAGAGTTTGTGGCCACAACAGGTTGGGAGAGTTGGTTGATCTAGTTTAGTGATCGAGAAGTTGTGGACTTTGGGTTTAGTCCCATGTGATGTTGTATCGGTTTTTGCCTTTTTCATTAATAAACTGGGCATTTTCTTCTTAATTAATAGATTGGGGCAAAGTTTTTGCCTCCGTTTCAAAAAAACAACCAAGAACACCTCTTAAATACTCTGAAACAGAAGCAAAATATTCTTTGTGGTACACTGTAAACTTGTGTTTTTCTGAGCACCGACTGCTTAACATGCTCAGTTGTGATAGTTACAGAATTTGCGGATCTATTTATCATGTCGCATTTTTCCTTCTTTTTTGTTACTTCTCCTTTTTGGTCGAGCTCTGCCTGTACTCACTTTCTAGGATGAAAGGGAACTTTATGGACCTGTGATGGGGATATATCACTTATATCGTCTCTACCCGCGCAAGTGCCAATCAGCATGTCGTGCTACCCGTCAAACATTATCTACACGTATGCTAGTTTGTCATTAGCTTACCAATCAAGCCTTATCAAGATGCAATGTGCGCTTCAGTTTAAAACATCATGGTTTTAAAATCGACCAAATGTGCTGTGAGATTTCAGATTTGGGGGTGGATCTGGCTGTGGAGGACGGGACTTTTGGGTAGTGGAGTTGGGAAAGACGAACCACCAGTTGATCTTAGATCCAAAGGCTACAAATAATTGTCAAATTTGTAGATTTTGTTCCGTGTTTGCACAACCAGACAGCTCCTTTTACAAGACGCTTAAACCAGCCTGGTATTTTCACAACTCAGACTCACTTGTTGTCTTGTCTTAAATTAACCAAGTGGAAGATGCGCTGACAGATAGGAGGAGACAATATTAGCATAAGAAAAAGCTGTCACACCATTGGCACAGCAGAAAGCAACTATCCTCACGAACGAGACGCATTGTTCCCGTCGCCTAATTTCCTCAGGAGAACGTGAAAAATACAAGGAAATAATAGTAGTAGCGTGCACACAAATTGGAAAAAATCCTAAGAGTTAATTGGCACATTTCGCAGGCAACTACTCCTTGTGATTAAATCACGAGCTGTTTGGGTTAGTGTGTGAATTATATCAGTTCTGTATTTTTTTGAAACGTGACAGTATTTGTCTAGTTTCCCTCGTAAATACGGCCAATTCTAATGTTAATGAATTCAGAACTTCTGAGGTTTGTCAAATGAAGAAGTTAGGCATCTCGACTTCCTCACCCAAGACAGTTCCATTGGCGGCTCAGATTAAAAACATTTTAATTACTAGGTGTCTCGAAGTCATAAAATAAACTAATTCAACAAGGTGGCAATGTACAAAGAAAAAAAGAGAGCCAAGAACAACTGAAGGAAGGAACAGCCCCTGTATCTGTATGTATCTGAAGCAGAAGAGCACGCCACTTCCAAGGTTCCGGCCCTCCCTCCAAACTCAGGCGTCCGTCCCGATCGCGCCGTAACCGCCTGATTTATCTTCCGCTCCTCCTCTCTGCCTCCCTCGCAGGTTGGTCGCCGATCAGTCTCCAATTTTCTCTCCATTAAATTTTTTTCTCCAATTTCCACTTCCTATTCTTGGAGTTCGGTGGTGGTGATTTTTCCCAGCTTGTTTTTCCATTTCCTTTTTCTTTCCTTTCTTTTACCAGGAGAACTGCTGTCCTGTCTGTCTCCCCCCGGCTTCCGCCTCGCGGCTTAATCCCAATTGGGTTGGCTTGAAGGAGCAACCCAATTGGGGATTAATTAGAGGATCGGGTGGTAAACTCCCAGGTGGCCTGCTCCTCTGCGTCCTCTTCCTGTTCCTGGGATTGGCGACGCGGAATCAATCGACTGCTCTGCCTCTGTCTGCCTATACAGGTTGGTGACGAGTGGAAATCCACCCCCTCCCTCAGCTCTTGTATTTTGGATTATTATTACTTTCGCGTTCAATCTATGTAGATTGTGTTGTGAAGATCGGGATCCTTTGCACTTGTTTGAAATCCAACCCTCTCTCAGCTGCTCTGTGTATCCAGTTCGATATTTCAATCTGGTTTCTCCGGAGTGTTCTTGTTTTTGCAGCCATTCCTTTCGATGGCTCTGGATCGGTATCGCCCAATGTTTGAGTTTCCGTAGGCTCCAACTACTCCTACTTTCCTACCTCGGAATGCTCCGTCCTTTTTTCCATGTTATGCTTTGTGGTTTTTTAGCTGGATTTCTCGATCGAGTATTCGGGTAATGAGGACTGAAACCAAGTCAAGTTGGTAACTGCTGAATGTTTCCCCCTCATGAAAAAGCGATCACCTTTTTTTGTTACGACTTCGTTTATTGGGTTGGTTGTCTTCCGTTAACATTTTCATTCCTGTACGCAACAGCATGGTCCAAGATGGAGGGATCTCTTGTGTTCCTTGATTGGGATGGGCTCATGGGTATGCCTTTGGATCTTGATGGGGCGATTGGTTTATCATGTAGTAGATTTTTCACTTCTGCTCTGTCTTTATTTGGTCCTTTTTCCTACGCTGAAACTTCTGAATTTGAGGAGATGTTTTTGTTCTGAGCTCGTAAATGGAGACAGATCTGAAATTCCGAATAGGTATTTTCTTGCGATGGATCTGAATTGGTGTTGACTATTCGTTTCCTGCCATTTTAGCTGCACATGTCGATAAACATTCAGGATTCTTCTGTACATCTTTGCCGATGGTTTCTCATGCTGAAATTAGATGGCAGTGGACTAGTCCTCTTTTGACATATTCAGACAACAGACATTTTACATACGATCAGTCGTAACTCTTCTGCTTTTGGTTGGATCCACTATGGAGAGCAACAGTAGATTATAATGTTATATCTACTGTTGATATATTTTCTTTCCAGTGCTGCTAGAGTATATTTTGATGTTCTGACCACTTCCAGTTGTTCAGGAGTAGGATGATGAAGCCGAAAAACAGCGCATCGGGAATGTTTAGGGAGACCGGTCCGATCTTGGTGCAAAGGGACTACGGTGCCAGGCCGAATAAACCAGACATTGTTCAGACAAGATGCAGATGGATCATTGGAGATGTAACAGAGGTGTTGGATCATAACACATGGAAGCTTGGCAAGATTGCAAAGATTGTAGAGAACAACTACTTCGTCATCAGGCTCGCCGACTGCATCCAGCTGAAAGAGTTCCACATTTCCAGCTTGAGAGTTCCAGTTCCACAGGATCCTCCTACAGCAACTGTTCACTGCAAGCAGTTTCCTGCAGCTGACAAGGTAAACATCAAGCAGTTTCTGTAGCATGTAAACGTTGATTTTCATTTCTCAAGTCAAATGGGTCGTTCAATAGTTGCTTTGTACTAGCATAGCTTCATACTCTGAGCATGATTGTTTGCGCTTGACCTGGCCAAATTACTAGTGATACATTGTTTTCCTGCTAGCTTACTACCCATGAATAAATCTTTGCATTGCTTGTTATTCTAGGAACAAGATTTAGATATGTTAGAAGTAGAGCAGGGGTACTAGGTGGTAGACATCAGTTTATAGCTTGGCTGAAATAGCCATGTCCAAGAATAGAAAAGGCTCTTCAGAGTTCAGTGGTTTCCTTGAAAATGGTTTATATCGCTATACTCCGACATGAAGCACCTTGTCCAGCATTAGAACTTTAGAAGTATGACATGCCATGCTGTGTGTCAAGCTATAATGTGCTGATTTTAGTATTTTGAGCCATGAAAGTCTTCCTACGTACCGCTACTACTTTCGACTTTCAATACAAATGTAGCTACAAATCAGCTGAAACATCTACATCAGGAAGAAAGAGAAGTTCAGTTGAAAGCATTTCAACTTGTGGAGCTTCCTGACATTCCAAGAAAAGTATGCACATGCTGACTAGAATTACAACATATTACCACCGTGAACTGTACAATCCCACAATCTGATCTTCAGTGTGTTCTTTCTTTCGGGTGTTGAATTTGCTTGCTGTTAACTTGTTTATGAAAAAAATATTACACTTTCTTTTGACTTGTTGTTGCAGCTGTGCAATTATGAAACTTGTCCAAGCACACTTTTAACCATTTGTGCGTCATTTCCAGGCAAATCGAAGAGGCAAACAGCTACCTGCTGATGTGCTCAGAAGATCAGGCAAGAAAAGGAAATCATCCGCAGTTCTTGACTCTCCTCCTCAGCCAAGGCAGAGAAGATTCATGCCACAGCATCAGAGCGCACCAGGAGCTGAACAGCACAGGTATGCACATGCCAGAGAAGAGACCGCCGAGTGCTCGGTGGCCAGCTGCAGCGCGAACGATGACGTCGCCTATGGCGGCGTTGGCAGTAGTCGGCTTCAGTGCTGCTCCGTCGGGCGCGGCGACGCCATGTCCGTCGTGGCCGCCCCGTGCACGTCGTCGTCCTCGGACGATGACGGCGTGCTGAGCGATGGGCCGGCGATGGACGTGCACGAGCTGGAGCTGGAGGCGTACCGGTCGACGGTGCGGGCGCTCCACGCATCGGGGCCACTGACATGGGAGCAGGAGTCGCTGCTCACCAACCTCCGCCTCTCCCTCAACATCTCCAACGAGGAGCACCTGCTCCAGCTCCGGCACCTCCTCTCTTCATGACTTCTCCTGCGCTGGCGCCGGCGATAGATCACTCGAGGCGACTCTCACAACACGGGATGTCGCGAAATAATTTAATGTGGCGATCCATTCTTTTTTCTTCTTTACTGGAAGAGATTTTGTTCCTCTTGCGTGGTGTAGTCGATGTAGGAGCAGCTGCTTGGTCGGCTACTCGGCTGATTAGTGACTGCCGACGTAGGAACAGAGCACTGCTGCGACTTCGTCTTCCACGTCCAGCCTTGCCTGTCCTGAATTATTTCTTCTATGTAAATGCTCCCAATGTAGCACATTATTTACACCTCCATCCTATCTCGGTAAATATATGGCAACTTTGAATCTTTTACTGAGTGTTCAGACTGTTGATTCAGTGATCCTGTCTCTGTTAAAAAACTATTCGACCCAACTCTCTCACCCACTCCCCAATCCCCATCCAGTTCGGTATCTCAATCTGGCTTCTCCAGTTTTTGGCTTTTTGCAGCCATTATCTTTGATGGCTTTGGATCGCTAATGCCCAACATTCTGAATTTTGTTAGGCTGGAAGTGCTTATAGTTCCCATGGATTGCTATTCGGTTCCACGTTCTGTTTTTTTTCTTTTAGCTAGCAATCCGACCGAGTATTCCGGTAATGAGGACTGAAACCAAGTCAAGTCGGGACTGCTGAATGTTTCCCCTTCATGAAAAATGATCACTATTTTTTTTTTGTTTGGACTTGGTTTATTGGGTTTTCTTACCGTACAAAATTCATTCTTGTACGCAATAGCATGGGTATGCATTTGGATCTTGATAGGGAGATTGGTTTATCCTGTATGTATATATTTTTAACTTTTGGTCTGCCATTGTGTTGGGTGTTCTTTATTTGGTTCATTTGCTGCGTTGAAACTTCTGAATTTGAGCAGATGCTTCCGAGCTCGTAAATGGAGTTGGATCTGAAATTATAATAGTAGATGTTTTCTTGCGAGGGATCTGAATTGGCGTTGACTGTTCGTTTCATGTCATTTTAAGTGTACATGTCGATAACAATGAGAATTCTTCTGTACATCGCTGGTGATCATTTCTCATGCCGAAATTGAATGGTAGTGGATTAGTCCATATTAGCTGGGATATATTCAGAAAGAAAGATATTTGCACATGATCACACACGATTTCTCTCTTTTTGGTTAGATCCAATATGGAGAACAACAGTAGATTGTACTGTTATCAACTGTTGGTATCTAGTGCGTATTATGATTTTCATACTATCTCCAATTGTTCAGGAGCACAATCATGAAGCTGAAGAACAGCGCATCCGGGATATATAGGGAGACCGGTCCGACTGCGGTGCAAACTGACTATGGTTTCAGGCCAAATAAACGAGATATAGTTCAAGCAAGATGTCATTAGAGATGTAACTGAGGTGTTGGATCATAACACATGGAAGCTTGGCAAAATTTCAAAGATTGTAAAGAACAACTACTTTATCATCAGGCTCGCTGACTGCATCCATCTGAAAGAGTTCCACATTTCTAGCTTGAGAGTTCCAGTTCCACAGGATCCTCCTACAGCAGCTCCTCATTGCAAGCAGTTTCCTGCAGCTGACAACGTAAGCATCAACCAGTTCCTCGAGGATGTAAATGCTGATTTTTAGTTCTCTAGTCAAATGGGTCACATAACAGTTGCTTTGCATAGCATAGAGCATGATTGTTTGCGATTGACCTGGTCAAATTACAACTGATACATTCATTAATTATATAGATTTTCTTGCTATCTTAGTGCACATGAAGTAATCTTTGCATCGCTTGTGATTCTAAGAACAAGATTTAGGTGTATCAGAAGTAGAGCAGGAGTACTAGGTGGTAGACATCAGTTTATAGCTTGGGCTGAAATAGCCATGTCCTAGAATAGAAAAGCTCTTCAGAGTTCAGCGGTTTCCTTGAAATGATTTAAATTCCACATGCTTGATCGGCCTTTTTGGGACTGAAGAAATGCCATACTGGTCCGTACTCTATGCTTCATGAGTAATTTCGAAATAGCGATCCGAGATGAATTACACTCTATGCAGTAACAGATTTGTTTGGTCTTCGTTTATCGGGGTTTCTTCCGTTACAAAATCCACTCTTGTACGCAATAGCACGGTCCATGATGGACGGATCTCTCTTGTTCCTGATTGTGATGGGCTCATGGGTATGCATTTGGATCTTGATGGAGAGATTGGTTTATCCTGTATTTATTTTTAACTTTTGTTCTGATTTTGTATTGGGTGTTCTTTATTTTCATTCGCTGGGTCGAAACTTCTGAATTTAGCAGATGCTTCAGAGCTCGTAAATGGAGACGGATCTGAAATTATAATAGATGTTTTCTTGTGAGGGATCTGAATTGGTGTTGACTATTCGTTTCATGTCATTTTAACTGTACATGTCGATAATAATGTGAATTCTTCTGTACATCTCTGGTGACCATTTCTCATGCTGAAATTGAATGGCAGTGGACACATTCAGAAAAAAAAAAGATATTTGCACATGATCACAAAAACAAAAAGAATTGTACTTGATAAATTTGAAAGAAACAAAAAGAAAACGTGCAACTAGTATGCACGTAGGCATTGCACAGTTCGTAGCTCACGATCAAAGTTAGCAGTTTGCAGTACATGGCTAAGAGCAACTCTACCAAACCCTTTATATCCCTCCCCCTTAATATAACTCCACGTTTTCGGTTTTGGACCAAAAAAGGGTTAAAAAAGAATGCAAAAAATGCACAACCTGTAAAAGAATTTAAGGGTCGGGAAATCGAGCCTCCTAACCTATAGAATTGAGGGATTGTGTGGGCGAACCGGGGGTTTGGCGGGAGGGAACATTCAATGCCGGCCTTTCCTGCTTCCCAACCGCAGCCACCGCAAATCTCCCCCTCCCCTCCCCACCCCCACCCCAACCACCAACCACCCCTCCCCCCTGCTCCCTTCGGGCTCGCTGCTTCCCCTAGTTGTTGGTCAGGTCATGTCGCCTCGATCGACCCGCCATCGACCCACTTATGGTCGTGCCCGTGGGCGCCTCTAGCAGCGTCAAACGAAAGGGGTAGGGTAGCCATGTCGTCGAGAGTCACGCTGCCGCCGCTCCCGCTACCACTGCACGCTCGATAACCTGGCCCGAAGATGCATCCATGGCCGCTCCCGCAACACCGTCGAAGAAGAAGCCGACCGCCAAGACCGCTCCTATAGGCGTAATGCACGCTCGGGGTCCCAATCTCACCGATGGTCACTAGGTGTTTGTCGATTCCCAACAAGGTATGAAATCTCTCCAATTGGTTTCAATTTCGTTGAGGTTTGGACCTCGATTGTGAGTTCTGATTTTCCACGTTGTAGTTGGACCTCGTTGAAGTGTCGAACTCGTTTGTGAGCTTGTTGGTTGATAATGCGGCTGACTATGATCAAACACAGCTCGGAGAGTACGAAACCGGCAAAGATGAGGGTGAGGAGGGTGAGGGCGAGGATGACAATGGTGAGGAGTTGGGGGAGACAAAGGAGGGGGGGTGTTTGGTTCCATTTAGCCGACCCAACACAAGAGGACCATGAATTACACCGATGTGGAATATGTCGCGTTGATCAAGGCATGTGATATTGTGTCACTCGATGAAGTGGCCAACACCGATCAGACTAGTAAAAGGTATTGGCAAAGGATTGAGGACATATTTTTCCATTTCATCCCCTGACTTGATTCCACGCCGCCACGGACCTATAGATCACTCCAAGATCGTTGGGACGTGATCAAAGCCTGTTGTAGCCATTGGAGTGGACGCATGGAGCAAGTCATGGATGCCTCTCCAAGTGGTTTCACCATTAATGACTATGTGAGCTCATTGTGCATTAGTTGGTTTGCTTTGTGCACTGTTTTGTACATGTAGGATAAAATTGCAATTAAAAGGTACAACCAAAATTTCGTTTAAGGTTGCGGCTGGTGGAAAAAAAAATAACAAAAGTTGCCATAGACAGTATACACTAAAAATTCGATGGCACACGATGTGTTTGCTTCGCGAGAGTAAATTTCTCATGTTTGTGAGGGATGACAGGCGATTGTAGGTGGGCCCGAGTTCAAAGGTAGAGCGACTCAGGCGGTTATCAGCTGGAACTCGATGGAATTCTGCTACCCCTCCGGCCTCCGTGCATTACCCGGCCGACCACCGGCCAATCCGGCCGCCTCCCTCTCCTCGTCCGCCGCCGCATTCACGTTTCTCCGGCGTTCCGCTTCGCTCCGGCCATTTCCGCCTTGCGAAGCAGTTCTGCAGGTGGACTGCCCTCCCCCAGTCCTCCTCCTCCTCCTTACTCGCCTCTTCCCCCTTCCCGAGATCGCTGATTTGGATCATCGCAGGGGAATCGTTCCGAGGATCGGGCCGGCGACGTAAGAGCTCGGATCGGCCTCCACGGGGATGGAGCCTGACGAGGAGAAACCACCGCCGAGGTGAATCCCCTCTTCCTTTTGCCTCCGGAAAAACCTAATCCTTCGCACGCGCGCGCGCTTAGCCCAAATCCGGATCGCCCCGCATGATCTGCCGTGTTTGGGGATCTCATACGCGTCGTCGCCGGCGGGATTCAGCGGCGGCGATTCGAGAACCGGCGGGAGGACGGGGAGCTGTGCCTCGAAATTTGCAAAGGCGGGAGCCAAGGGGGCCGGGAAGGGGCTTCGCGAGTCGGAGTTTGGGACGGGGGTGTGCGTATCGGCCTGCTTAGTTCGCCTGTTGTGGGCCTGTTGGGAATTTTTTTTTTCCATTTTTTCATGCCATGAGGGCTTGGCTCATAGATTTATAGTAATTAATCATAGTACTCTAATTAATTTTTTACTTAAGCGCTAGGCAACTTTCCTTTCATGGCCGTAGGGAGTAAAAAAAATGAATATGTTTGTAGATTATAGCATCAATTTTTGTCCTAATAGTACTGGACGGGAATACAAATCAATCCTCATCCATTTCTTGTTTTCATCTATTTCCAGCCTAGCCTTATTTTCGTCTGGCACAATGTTGCGGTAACTGATATAAATAAAATGATAACGAAAAGAATACAACAGTTACATAATGGTACACTCTCGCACTTGACAGACATTTCCCTTGTGCTTTTACAACAGATGATGATCAAAATTTTCAAAGCACTACTCCCTTCACTGCAATGCTTTCATTCTAACAGCCTCATCTCTTTTTTTTTCTAAAGGAATCATATTAATTAAATTACAATCCCTTCAAAGGGCATGCAGAATAGTTTCTGGCCCAGACCCTAACCATACCGCAGTATGGCTGTTTAAATTACAAACCTTGCCAATTCATGGCTAGCATTATTCTGAGAACATGGTAATGCGATCAGAGCTCACTAATAATTTAGCTTCAGCAGTAAGATTTCCTAGCTCAGAAATATCTCGCTTCTTACTTTCCAGCATCGCATCCTGATAATCCCAGTGCTATCCGTTTCAATAAGGATTGGCTCCTGGCACCACTCGCAAGCCATCCTTACCCCTTCCATAAAAGCTTGAAGCTCCTCATCTTGACATGCATGCAATAGAGGTAACAAAATGTATAAGTATCTACTGAAGGCAAAGAACATCAAGTGTCAAGACCACACGAGATAGGTAAAAGTAAACCCTTGTTTGTGGAAGTCATAAATGGGGGGTAAAATGACCTCAATGGCAGTAGTAAAGTCACTTTGTCATAATATACTATTGTGGTTAAGCAGTATAATTACGTTATTATATGCTCCTTGCGTTATCTGTGCCGGTGGCTGATCTAAGAAAACCCGTATCTGAATAAACCAAAAAGACAGTATGAGTCTTGAGAAAAAGAAAATCTTTCTTCGCTGTTTTGAGTAGTACACACGCCTCCATGGTTTATTGAAATCAGTTAAAGCTAACAAAATATGGGGCAATAGTAAAGTGTTGGACACTCAATGTTCCATATCCTAAATGCTAGTAGACTGAAACTGGGTGAGCATTGTGCACTAAACCATTAGAAAACAAATGGGTGCAAACTTACCTAGATGCATATATTTTTCCTTTTGCAAATAATTTAGATAGATATCTCATGTAGGTTTTTATTCAACCTGAATAACAAAAACTTACACATGTAAAGGCTACTTACAGGTGTGTTCTTACTTGTCCTTTTGCAGATAATTAGGTTAGCTATCTCTTGAAGCTATTTTGCTCAACTTGAATAAAGAAAGTAATATATGAAAAAGCCACTGGCCTGGTATCCCTATAATATCCTAGTCTACATATGAGAAAAACAAGAACAATGGCAATAACTTCTCTTGATTCCACATATCCCTGAACCAAAATGGCCTAATTGCACATCCACACATTCTATATTTTGTAACCACACCACCTCAAATGAAACCAAAATGAAACGACGATATAAGCCATGAGTGGGAGCATGCTACAGAGAGACAGAAAAAACGGGTTATGCCTGTAGCTCCAATGATGGACCAGCAACAATCATGCCATGAAAGGACACAAAGCTGTAGGCTATACAGTTATAAAATTTGTTTCACTTCTAATCATTTTAGTATCAGTTTAGAAATTAAGGCTATACAGTGTTTTGAACGTTCAGTTATATTAACAATTTAGGGAGCTCATGGAGTCATCACTGAAGATGAGGATGTACTTTGTCATACTTCTTGGAAGCTCCTATTGTGCATTCAGGTTGCAAAAACATTGGAACGAGCCTCTTCATAGGGAAGGTCCTGCACTTTCACAGCCATATATTATTTGTTACTCACAGCTGATTAATATATGTCACATTTATTATTTTTTGGGGCTCATGCATGTATTCTTATACTCCCTTTTATTTCTGTGCTGTCAGATTCAGAAATTACCTACGAGGACAGTTCTGTGACCGGAGGCCTCTTTATAACTCTGAATGAAGAAAACAAAGTGGCCACTCAATGTTGGCTTCATCCAAAAAGCCCCGAGTGCACGTCAAGTACTACAACAGAAACTTGCCCTTGCATGGTTAATTGGCCTAATGAGAACAATGTGGCTTGCATAATAAGGTTCTCTCCTATAGAACAATGTGTTGCCTCAGCTATGTTTCAAAGAAAAGGTATGCCTACTCTTGATTGTTATGTTGCCCTACACACTGTTCTCTATGCTCTGAGCTAGTTTGAAGGCTGCTTATTTCTACTGCTTCTTTTGAATCAGTTCACCTCATAGTTGCAAAATGCTAGGTTTGTAATCAGACACTCAGCACGGTCCAGGAACTAGGCTAAAAGAATATCATTTGGTGGAGTTCAAAATGCTAGGCTTGTAATCTTTCTAACTCGTAAGGATATACTAGCGAGTTTATCATGCAGCGAGTTTACCATTTGGTGGCGCACGTAACTTATTTTTATTCCATATTAACTAGCGAGTTTACCATGCAGAGAAAGGATATACTTGGAAAACAACTTGGAAGATGTGCCTCTCTCAAAGCGAAGATGTGAAAACGATCTCTGAATTAATTAGGATGAAGAATGAGGCAGGACTGCTATAGTAATTTTTTTCTTTTTCTTTTCAGAGTTAGATTCTTTATCGTAATCATTTGTTTCCTGGAACTAGGCCAAAAGAATATCATTTGGTGGAATTCAATTCGCTGAAGCATTGGAATTCCATGGGAGCTATAAAGATTCAGAATTTGACCAGCTCACAAAAATCAGATTTGATGATGATTTCAAAAGAACAAAAATTCTAGGTATAATATGTTTACTACAACAGACTCGTTTTGATTTATCTATGGTGAAGTAACTGTTATCTACAGTGAAGCAACTGTTTGTTGTTTACCTTCTTAGGTGAAGGTTCTTTCGGGTCTGTGCAAATGTGCACAAACCGCTTTGATGACAAAATATATGCAGTCAAAGTAGGCAAGCTTGTGTATGGAAAATCGGAGGAACCAAGGTTTAATTTTATGTCAGTTGTTATTACATTGATGTTACTACTGTTTTTTTGACAACTCATGTACTTAACCCTAAACCAACTCCTAATTTGTCACAGCGAAGTGACCGCACTATCAGTTTTGGGACATGAGAATGTCATAGATATGAAATGTGCTTGGAGTGAGGAGGATATGTTCAATTCCAATATGAAACGAACATATATTGTGATGGACTGCTGCGACATGTACACACTTCTTATTTGAGTTTTTTAAAAGCTTTTCAAAGTTTTTATTGGTTGAATACTGATATCTGTTAAATGAATCAGGTCTGTTGCAAATATGCTGCCACTGTTGCAATCTGGAATGATTAACAAAGATGAGTTGTTCGAACACTTTATGGCTGCTGTTGAGTATTTACATGGAAAAGGTGTTATACATAGGGATTTAAAACCTGAAAATGTGCTTTTGCGGGCTGGTGTTGTGAAGTTAGCAGATTTTGGGGATGGTATGGCTCTGCTGTGCATATGTTTATTCATGCTTATTCATATTTCACAAACAGATTCGTTCATAAGACTATTTACTTCGTTATATTCCAGCTGCCATAAAATCTACTGCCAAGTCATCCTTCAATGGAAGAAAAAATTATGGTTCCAAAGGTTATACTGCCCCAGAGCTCACTGATATTTTTCTGAGCCACAACGAGAAGGTACCACACACAAAAAATTACCTTGGCAAGTTTATATAAGAAACATCCTGCAATAACTTGTTTTTGTCAACTTCCTATACTAGCCAATTATCTAATGTTTGGTTAACAGTTGTAATTTTCTTGTTTTTGTCAGATTTATAAAGATTACATCTGATACTGAATATTCTCATGTTGCTGTTTCCGTGAATGTGCAAAACTTTTGCTGGTCAGTTCAGAGCAATTCTGAACTTCTCATTCTTATATTCAGGTGGATATTTATGGCTCGGGTGTAGTTTACTTCCTACTCCACAATCCAAGGTCAGGAGACACTACTCAGATCTTTAAGGACCTTCAAAGGTTGGAACAAAAAGTAAAAGCAGATGGCTTACTAAAGACTGACGAACTGTTCCATGAATGGAGCGGAGACTTTGACTTGTTAAAAGTCATGATTGACCCCAAACCAGAGAACAGAGTTACAGCCAAAGAATTGTTGGTGAGTTGTATGCATGGGTTTATAGTGCTTTGCAACTTTAACGGCCTCCTGACATTGTTTGACCCCAAAATATTTTGCAGGACATGCTGGCTGCCAGAAAGCTAAAAGGCTAACTGTCATCATCGCTTACCATCCAGGCACCCTGGGCACATGCACGTGCCCGGGCTCCGGACCGGCACTTACCATCCAGGCACCCTGAGCGTCGTGCCCAGGCTCCATGCCGGCGCTTACTAACACTTGATCAGCAAGATGATCAGCAAGGCTGATGTATAACATTTTGTGAAATTTTGGAGCATTTTTGCTCTAATATTTTGTTGTTGCGCGTACAACTTGCTGGCAATTGCTTGAAACTTGAAAAGAAACTAAAATCTATCAGCAAATGCGGATACAATCTTTTATAAGGGTATGCGTACAGTCATATTATGTTATGTGTGTCACTGATTTTCCTCTAGTTCTCCTTGGACTATATATATTGCCAAATGGCTATCTAGACTAGCAGCAATCGTTGCCTGTGCTGATTAAGAGACCCATGCAAGCATAGTGATTTAGAAAAATAAACTTGACATAAGACACAAGGTATGTACCCCTAGAGTAATTTACCAGGGGCAACAATGATAAACATAAGCATCCAGTTAGTGCTGAAATGAAAGAATGCCCATACCTTGCAAAATGCAAACTTCTTTCCTTTTTGGGTCAAGGTCTCCTTGCAGCTCAAAGTAGAGATGCCACAAGGCATCACGTCGGTTCCCTGGTGAAAAGCATGGCAACAAAAAACAATAAATGGCAGCATCAGCCAGTTGCACCATTTAAATGACTTTTAATATTTTATTTAGTCTTGACACGCAGCAGAAAAACAGCTTGCAATAGACAGCACGCTAACACATGGTAAGTAGTGAAGGAAACTAAGCTTAGACAGTAAACTAACCACTAACTTTTCTAGACAATGAGGTGCAAGACAATAACTGGTTGAATCAGCTCTAAAGGTCCCGCTTTAGTACTCATATATCATGCGAAAGTTCTGGTTTTTGATATCCTAAAACAACTGGTTTTGATCTATTAAAGAACATACAAACTCAAACTAGCTAGAGTATTTAGATAGCATGATCAGCAAGTTCAATCGGTTAATTACAACAGGTCAAGCTAGTTGTGTGTGGCTGCTAGCTAGTTCTTTTCCCGGATCCCAAGATTGTAGTAATGTGGAATGGTTTTTGGAACTACCATGGTTCAGTGTATCTATTACACAAAAGGATAAATGGTATTAAGTTCAGATACGCAAACAAGCAAAGCATAAAAGTAAAGATAAACACTACATCTAAACGTCAGACTGCTGATTTTTTTCAGAGATGCTTGTGTAGGTAACTTGTCCAGTCCAGCACATACTCATTAGCATGTATTACTGAACTTGGCTTGATTCCACGAGAAAAACCAAATGCTGATGGTGCACCTTGATGACGGTGATGGTGACGAAGCAGAAGAAGGTGTTGTTAGACCGGCGAACGTTCTGCTCCCCGAGAACTTGGCCCACGATCTGTGATCAGGCTAAAAAAAAAACAAGACCATGTGTTAGTTGCTAACAAGTATCCCCTTTGACTTCACTAAAACAAGGTTGAGATGAGAGGATCAATTAACAGTGAACTTCCACACGATTTTCAAATCCAAAAGCGAACTTTTCTAGACAATGAGGTGCAAAAGCAAAGTTCAAGCTCCAATTACAAGAGAATTTTAAATCTGACAAATAGCAGCACCAAATTGCTATGCATAGAGCCTGGAACTCTGAAAGCGCAAAGTTAATCCCATATTCACATCATTTTCCTTTGTAAAATAGTAAGCACACTTTTGCTATCAGTTCCTAACTCTGAAACTTAGTTACTTATACTACTGTTGTAGCAACCTGATGAGACACCGAAGACTGCACCAGGCAAAACCCTGGAGAATCATATTTACTACTGCCTCCGTGTCAAAATATAATACATTATAGGATTTTCCGACAGATCCCGAAAATGCGCTAATGTACCAAAATACCCTCCGATCGATCACTTAAAAATTCAAATCGATCGCTACAGTATGTCTTCCCCAAACGGTCCCAGGGCGTCGCGCTGCTCCTGCTCGCCCAGGGAGTCGTCGCCCCTAAACCTGGCAATGGTTCTATAACTAGACCAAACCTGGACCATACATGAGTGCAGAACCATAACTAAACTACACCAGGAGCCACCCTTGACAACTGAAAACAAACTAAACAGTATACTATCTCCACCCGAACCAATTACTAATCTACGGGTTCAACCCAAACCAAAACCAAACCGTATACTATCACCTTAACCTCCAGATATCATGAGATTCGGAATTCTGAGTTTGCTAAGAGATATCAAGATCACAGCTAAAGGTAAAGCTGACAGCAGACGCTCAAGATTTGATCAATTGGAATATTTACTGCTGTCAGGCAATTCAGTTAGCAATTACTCTAGTTTGACAGTAGCTACTCTTGTTTAGTTTCAAAGAACAACAGTAGCAATTGACAGTAACTTGCAAGATTAAAAACTGTTACTGTTATGTGTTGATTAATTATATGCAAGCTCAAACTTCCAGCAAAGAACAATCACTGCGTTGATTACCAGACTTGAAACTTGCTAATGCTACTCCAGAAAAACTTGCTACAGAGAGAGGAGGAGAGAGGAGGTACCAGATGCACGGAGCCGTGGCACCGTGGCACGTCGGGGCAGGCGTGCGCAGCGGGTGAGAAGGAGCTTTTGGAGACGAGCGAACCCGTGCGGATCTCGCTGTTCCTCCTCACCCTTGAGGCAGACCATGGGCGAATGGAGTCGATGACCGCGGGGGGCCACGGTGGGCATGTCTCTGTGGACATGGTATGTCTGGAAGTAGAGGGGCCAGCTCCGTGACCTGCTGCACGGCTCCGGTGACGAGAGGCCCGATGCCGTCGCCCGGGATGGGCGTGACGGGGCGCGAGGTGTCGTCTCCCGGGCGGGTTACGCAGATCCAGCGCCTGCGCTCGCAGATCCAGTCCCTCCGTCGCCCAGCTCGTCGCCGGCGAAGAAAGCTGCCACCTTTGACCTCCGGATTTCTGGCGCACGCGGGGTGTGAGGGGATCGAGAGGAAACGGGGCGGTGGAGAGAAAGGCGGCGGTGGGGAGCGACGAGGAAGAGGGTGGCGATGGGGAGCGGTGAGGAAGAGGGCGGCGACGGCCGACGGGGAGCCACAGGGAGAGGTCGACGACGACGAGCAGAGGGAGTTAGCGGCGACGGGGAGAGAAGGAGAGGGAGTAGTGCGCGACGCGAGGGAGCAAGCGTGCGTATCGGCGCGAGGGGTATTTTCGGAAAGAGGAAAAATATCGTACTCCTTTTTTTTTTTTTTTGAGATGGAACCAGACTTCCATTAACAGGTGGAACCAGCACGATCGCTGTCCACTAAACCATGTACAAACTCAGGCGCACCGTCCGGCCATATGGCTGGGGACTGATGCCCAAGTTTTGCACCATAGGTCGCCATAGCGTCCGCAACTTTATTACATGCCCTTTGGCAGTACTTAATAGAAAAACTAGAAAAGTTCAAACTAGTTAAAAACTTAATCTCTCGGAAAAGATGACCGTTAACGGACAGATCATGAACATTTGTCGTGATAGCTTCAACAAGTCTTTGAGAATCGGTCTCCACTTGAATTTTGGATATACCCCAGGATTGCGACCACTGTAAACCAGCCAAACAAGCAGCAGCTTCAGAATGCAGGGCATCATGTACATATTGGATCGGACCAGCACCTGCTCCCACCGGCACCCCATCAGAATCTCGAACAATAAAACCCCATCCTCCAGTACGAGTGTCAGGGAAGAAACTGCCGTCAGTGTTCAGCTTCAACTCATCCCCAGTTGGAGTACTCCAGATCTGGGGCTTTGGTTTCTTAGTTAACTCCTTTGTACAGAATTGATCAAAATCATTGATAGTGTGCCTAATCAAATGAGTGAGACTGATTTCAGAGTTTCCATTCTCTCCTGCCACCACCTTGTTTCTATCTTTCCAACGCCACCACAGCAAAGCAAAGATCAAAATCTGTAGATCACGCCTTAGCTTAAAGATATGAGTGAGCACATGCTGTGGTCCATCGCATTTAATCAGATCAGTCCTGATCTTCTCCAAGCCAAAGGTACGCCACAGATTTTTTGCCACTTTACATTTAAGAAATAAATGGCATCCATCCTCATCCAACCGATTGCATGAAGGACATATAGTATCAATCTGCATCCCTCGACGCTGCAGATTAAAACGACAAGGCAGACTATTGTGAGCGAATCGCCATAAGAACTGCCTGACATTTGGAGTACATTCAGCTTTCCAGATTTCTTCCCATTTAAAACCTCTAGACGGATCTGAACTCTCCTCCTGTCCCAGTTGAACTTCACTTAATTGTCTCTGTAGATGGTATGCCGATTTGACACTAAACAATCCCTTTTCATCAAAGTGCCAGGCCCATTCATCGAGCATATCTTCAAACAACGGGATTGACAAAATTAAGGTAGTATCTTGTACACAGAAAATGTCTCGAACAAGGGTCTCATCCCAAGTTCCTGTAATGGGGTTCATCAGTTCACAAACTCTGCTCACAACTCTCTGTCCACGTCTAGTAATTGGTCGGCGATTCCATGGACGAGGCAGCCAGGGATCCTGCCATATGTTGATTGTGTTTCCGTCACCGACACGCTTAATGACACCCTGCCGAAGCACTTCAATACCCTTTAGGATGCTTCTCCATGCATATGATATCCCATTCTGAGCATGCGCCTCAAAGATAGAACAATCAGGAAAATAACGAGCTTTCATCACCCTTGCGCAAAGAGAATCCGGGTTCGTGAGTAGCCTCCAGCCTTGCTTCGCTAGCATGGCAAGGTTGAAGGTATACAGATCCTTATACCCCATCCCACCTTTCTCCTTTGGTAACGTGAGCTTCTCCCAACTCAACCAGTGTATCTTGTTTTCTTTGTCTTGACTTGCCCAAAAAAATCTGCCGATCATACTATTGATTTGGTCGCATAGGCCTTTTGTGATATCAAAACAGGTCATAGCAAACACAGGGATTGCTTGGGCACAAGCTTTGATGAGAATTTCCTTACCCATTTTTGATAACATCTTTTCCTTCCATCCTTGAATTGCTTTCCAAATTTTATCCTTGAGGTATTCAAAAGTTTTGGATCTCGACTTCCCCACATATACCGGAAGGCCCAAATACTTGCCATTCCGTCCTTCGCAGCTGACGCCGAGCGCAACCATCATTTGGTCCCTACTCCTTCTCGGTGTATTCGTACTGAACACAATGGATGATTTGTCCACATTGATTGTTTGCCCCGAACAAACCTCATATAGATTTAGTATATTTCGCAGATGAAGCGAGCTTTCCTCTGAAACTTTCAGGAGGATTAAAGAATCATCTGCGAACAGTAAATGGTTAAAACTCGGTGCACCTGGACAAATTTTAATCCCTTCCAAACTCCCATCCTGATCCGCTTGATTAAGCATACTAGAGAAAGCTTCTGCACAAATGAGAAAGAGATATGGGGATATTGGATCCCCTTGCCGAAGCCCTCTAGCCGGAATTACCTCCTCTGTGAGAGTACCATTCACCTTGAATTTGTATCTCACTGACGAACAACACTTCATGATCAAAGAAATCCACCTTTCATCGAAACCCATTTTTCTCATCATATTCTCCAGAAAATGCCACTCGACACGGTCATATGCTTTACTCATATCGAGTTTCAGAGCTGCATAGCCCACCGACCCACTCCTTTTGTTCTGCATATAGTGATTCACTTCATATGCCAACAAAATATTGTCAGTTATCAATCTACCCGGAACAAAGGCACTTTGGTTTGGGGCAATGATCTCCTCGAGGATGAGCTTAAGCCTATTTGCCAACACTTTCGAAACCAGCTTATAAATGACATTACATAGACTAATCGGACGTAAATCCTTCATTTCTTCTGGGTTTTTTACCTTTGGAATTAGAGCCACAGAAGTTTCATTCCAGTTCGCTGGAAGCTCACCCCCATTTAGGACATGTAGGACCTCCTCCGTCACACGCTCCCCAACAATATCCCAAAATCTTTTATAGAAAATGGCTGGCATCCCATCAGGACCAGGTGCTTTTAGATCACCAATACAGTTCAACGCATCCTTCACCTCTTCCTTTGTGAATTCACGGAGAAGCATATTGTTCATATCTGGTGTTACTCGGTGAACAACACGCTCCAACAACTCGTCCAACCGGTGACCTGCATTAGAGGTGAATAACTCATTAAAGTAATTGGTAACCACCACCGCCATCTCCGCCTCCCCTTCCACCACCGTCCCATCATCCTTCTTCAGATGCTTTATTCTATTGTGTTTCTTTCTCTCCGATGCATAGGAGTGAAAAAAAGTTGTATTCTTATCTCCCTTTGTCAACCAATTCACCTTCGCTCTTTGTTTCCAATACACATCCCGCTGATTTTCTAGCTTCTCTAGTTTATATCGTAGGATTTGTTCTCTTCGCACTTGGTACTCTGAAATATCACGCCGACGACAAACTTCAAGGTCTTTTTTGGTACGTGCGATCCGCTTCTCTAAATCGCCGAGCGAGAACCGATCCCAGTCCTTGAGCTCTCTCGCAACCTCCTTCAAGTTACATGAGACCGAGCCTGCACCATGATGTTCTGCATGCAGCCATGCATTCCTTACTACCGCTTCACAATTTTCTTCCTCTAACCATTTGGCTTCGAAACGAAACGGGCCAGTTGCAGATTTCCTTTGGACAGGTGCAGGCTCTCTTTCCACATGTATAATAATTGGTCTATGGTCAGAGTGACGAGGATCTCCATTAACCACCTTATAATAAGGGAAGCGAGCACACCATTCCTCTGTAGCCACGGCTCTATCCAGCCTCTCTTTAATATAATTCTCCGCTGATCGACTGTTATTTCTCCATGTAAATGGGTCTCCCAAGAATCCCAAGTCATGAAGCTTACTGTCCTCCAAGGCTTCCTTGAATCGATCCATATACACTTGGGGCCGAGCCGCCCCACCTTCCTTCTCACAAGCTAGTAATATCTCATTAAAATCCCCGGCGCATAACCATGGCAAATCGCTATGGTGCTTTATGTTGTGTAACAACCTCCATGTGGCTTCTCTGTCCTCCAGCTTTGGTTCACCATAGATCCCTGTAAATCTCCATTGGAACCCGTCATCTTCCGTGATCACTGAATCAATGTGGTATCTAGACTTCAAACCTGTTGTCAAATTTATTCCCCTCTTCCAGAACATTGCTAGGCCACCACTCTGTCCTTCACAATTTTTGACTGTCATATTTGGCATTCCAAGCTTCCACCTAAACCACTCCAATCTCTTTTCATCCAGTTTCGTCTCGGACAAGAACAACACATCGGGGTCCTCCTTCTTCTGGATATCCAGAAGACCGTTCACTGCCGGGCCATTCCCCAAACCCCGGCAGTTTGCTGCTACTATCTTCATTGCTTCTCGCAGGGCTGTTCCGACAGCCCCGCGTTCTTGTTGATGTTGTTTGTAGCCACATACTCACCCTTTTGTTTTTTTTGCGTAGTTCCCTCATCGATCTCCATATCCTCTGTACAAATTGCCCGTTTCTCCCCCACCTCTACATTCAGTTGTTTATCTGATTTCTTTACCTTTCTTTCTCTCCTTTTGTATGTTCTATTCTTTCCCTCATGGAACTTACCATGCTGGATCGGAACATTGCACGTCCCATGAATCTGTGCATCCTTATCACAGGGAATCCGACCGACCATCTGCACCACTGTCTTACCATCAGTATCCTGCCCCCCTCCTGTACAACCTCCTTTCTCCCCTCCTGTACAACCTCCTTTCTCCCCTGACTGAGACCCTTCAACTCCAATGGTTTGTACTGCCACTGATGGTATTTTGGTAGTATCAGATGTTTGATGTTTCTTTGCTTCTCCAAGGGCTGCACACTTTACTTGGTTTGATTGCCTCAGTACCTCATTATCAGCCAGTTTGAGAGGGTTGGTCACCTCAGTTTCGTTGCCCCCACGCAAAATAAGCTGTTGATTCTTTTCACCACTATCTTTTCGCCAAAAGAGGCTGTCACTTCCAGACCCACTACCCCTGGTACGGAAGCTACTCGCTCTCCTATTATCGCTGTTTCGACCATACGATGTAGAGCCGCCTTTGTCCCCATAGTGTGTGGATTTTCCTGTAGGTACCCAGCTCAACCATTTCCCATATTGCTGCACTTCCCCTTTTTTCAGCTGAATGGAACATGCTTTGTCAATATGCCCAACTATTCCACAGGTAAAACAAAAATTTGGGAGATACTCATATTCGAACCTACACCACTTTTCTTTTCCCTCGTCCCCAATCTGAACCATCATACCCCTCATCAACGGTGTAGAAATATCCAGTCTCACCTTTACTCTTAAATATTTTCCGAAGGCCAAACCATCATCGCCCACTTCAACTGAGATATACTGACCAATCACATCTCCCATTGCCTCAGCAGTTTCTCTGTTCATTCTACCAATGGGAAGATTAAAAATACGGACCCAGATCGGAAAACTAGTAAAATCATACTCCTCCACGGCCTTGTTCTCATCAAAATCCTCCATGACTAACATATCATTCTCAAACATCCACGGTCCCTCATCAATGGCCTTCCTCTTTCCACTAGCCTGATGAAAAGTAAACAGAAAAACATTCTCCCCCACAGTTTTGCAGTTTATACCTCGGATGGGACACCAGATCTTGCCCAGAGCATTTTTTAGACCTTCCGCGAATGCTGGTTTCTCCGAAAGCAACTTACCCATGGCCTTTGGTTCGATCATCCCCATCTGGTCACCACTTTTCCAACCCAGCTTCAGACCCTTCTTCTCGACATCTGACAGGTGCAGCTTCCTCATCAAACCCTCCATACCATCCACGCCCGCCATCACGTCCTCCGCCCAAAACAGATCGACAGATCACTGCTAGGGTCACAAGTGTATTACGATCACACGCCCTAGATCGCGTGAAAGGCTTATGGTGGTGGGACGTAGGAAATAAGCCAAAGGTTTCTGGCCTGCACACCACACCGAGTCCAGTAGAGACACAGAACCGGAGACTGTGGTGGCCTTGACTAACAACGACGACGGCGACGAAAGACTGGGGCGGCTGGGAACCTAGAGTCGCGGCCAAGGAAATCGCCACAAGATCGCCTAACCGAAAAATACGGAAACCGTCACCAGGTGGGACGGACTGGTCAGGTCTCGTACTCCTTGGCACGGTCGGTCACCATCGCAGCCGACACTGCACCGCGACGCCCCGGATCAAGCCCGTGCCGCAAGCAGCTGCAGAGTGTGCACTTGCACAGGACCTCCACTTGACTAGGGCCTTCAAATTTTCTGCTAAATGCATTATCTAAGAGAGTGTACGTACAGTACTGTAATTAACTTACATGATTTACAGCGTTAAGACCCAGCAAGCTAGTAGTACTTGCCCAACCAGCCAATCAGTTACCCACGCTTGCCCCAAATCCTCTCTCTCAGCAAGTGGTGAGGCTTCAGATTTCTTCTAGGAATAATACTAGTGTTGGAGTACATGCACTGGTTTCGGGTAAGTACCGATTCTAGTAATTTTTTCTAGAAACTACCAATTCTGAGGGCTGGAGTCACACTAATTCATGTCTAATGGCATTTCGACAGCAATCCTGGCAAGTGGGACACAATGCCCACATGCCAGTGCCTCTTTTCCCTACCTCTTCTTTGTCCTTCCTTTATCTGCCGTCGTCGTAAGATGCAGGCCGTCGAGGTGGGGCAGGTGGCCCTCCGTCGCCAATGGCTCGATGGTGGTGCACCTGCCCAGGTGCGTCTTGAGGTACGCCGCGACTGACGCCACCACGCACAGCGCCTGCATCATACCCAGCAGGCCAGCACGCGGCGAAGGTCTGTCTTGAACACGCTCTGGCACACGTGCAGCGATATGCCGGACCACATGTTGAACAACGTGTGGCTGAACTCATGCACAGCCGCAGGAACGTCCGCGCCAACAGCAAGTGGGGCCTACCCCGTCGCCCACGCCGCGTAGTTCGCTGACATCGCGTCGAACACCTGAGCTGGATCTCCTCAAGCTCGAAACCGCAGTGGTAGTCGCTGCCGGTATTTGTGGGAAAATAGCGAAGGGCATTTGTTGCCTGGGAAAACACTGACATGCGTGCTTCTCACTGTTTTGAATTTCATCGAACAGGCTTTAGTGCATGCGTGTGTCCACGGGAATCCTAAGGGCAGAGTGAGCGGAGCGTGTCTCCGGCCAACACAGGTGACCATCACGTTGGAGAAGCGGAGCCGGCCGGCAGCGCAAGCGGGTTTGCGTACGGGGGTGGTCGATGGGTATTTCCTGACGCAGATGAAGCTCCAGGTCCGCTGCTGCCCGCGCGGTCTCACCAGGGCCGGCCCTGAGCCTGTGCACCCAGTGCGGCTGCACAGGCCCCCGATCGCTAGGGGCCCCCGATGTTATGTACAGGCGTACAGGTTTTTTTTTTGAGGTAAAAATATAATATATTAAAAGCCTCATTAAAAACCTTCCAGTCCCCTTAGGTACCCTGGTAAGGAAAAGAGTGCGTCTGAAACTTGCTGCTTCACGAATCATTCAGCTATTACATCATCTAGGAGTGTTTGCAAAAGAAAGCTAGGGGGCTCATCGTCCCAATTACAAGAAAGATTATTAAGAAAACACTCCTTAGCTATCTCATGAGCTGCTTTGTTTGCATCTCTACGGCAGTGGCTGAAAGTAACTTCTCCAATTGAGGCAACAAGATCAACACAATCTGCATAAATAGGTGCCGAGTCTGTCCACCAAGTCTCACTCCCCAAACAGGCCTCAATGGTATCAGAGGAATCAGATTCGGCAATAATATTATGACACCCCAATCTATCTGCAAGCATAAGTCCTTCCTTCATGGCCAAAGCCTCTGCCATAGTAGCTGTCATCACATGTGATAATACCTTCCCCGTAGCCGCCACAAAATTTCCTTTGTAATCTCGGATTATTGCGCCAGTTGCCCCTACAGATGTATCCACAAAAAAAGAAGCATCAACATTTAACTTCAGTTGACGCGTTTCAGGTCTTTGCCAGATTGTAGTGGACGTATTTGCAGACTTCTTCAAAATTTTCGCTGCATTAGCTGCCATCGTTAAGATGGACATCTTGCACTTAAAGATCGGAGGAACTACTTCGCCATTGGTGCGCCTTCTTCTAATCCACCACAGGTACCAGCAAGTTATGGATATCAGCTCCTTCATGCCGATGGAATCGAAGTTCTGCACAGTATTGTCCTCACGTCGAAGAAGAATTTCTAGAACTGACGAGCCAGCACGATCAACCTGGGCCGCTTCGCTAATCATATTTGACACGTCAAGGCTCGACCACAATTCTTGCGCCGCGGGACACGAAAAAAGTAAGTGATGAATGTCTTCTGGTCCTTGCGCACATATTGGGCACTCGCTCGTCGTTCCAATGTGCCGATTAGCTAAGATACATTTTAATGGTAGAATACCGTGAAGAGCCCTCCACATGAAAATTTTAATCTTGCCTGGGAGTTTAAGTTTCCACAACACTTTCCATACTGGATTATGGATAGACGATCCTGGGAGAGCCAATTGTCCGGCCGAGGGACCAAACTGATGTCTCCATTGGCAGTGGTAGCCTGACCTCACAGTATATCTTCCGTGCTTTGTTAATCCCCAGGCAATGAAATCATCCAAACCATGGTTGTGTAGAGGGATCTGCAAAACTCTTCCCGCATCCAGAGGATGGAAAATACCTCGTATCAAATTTTCATCCCATTGTCCAGTAACGGGACAGATCAGCTCGCTAACTTTTGTAAAAAGTATGTTGCCCCTTGGAGTTTGAATTCTCCGATTTGCACTACTGGAAATCCACGGGTCCGACCAAATATTAATTTTTTCACCGTTCCCAACTCTCCAAATAAAGCCTCGCTTAAAAGTTGATAATCCTGCACAAATACTTTGCCAAGTGAATGAGGATCCCGCCTTTGGTCCCGCTTTCAAGATATCTCCATGAGAGTAGTATTTTGCACTTAGGACTCGGGAACATAGAGATTCTGGATTATTAATCAATCTCCAAACCTGTTTTGCAAGCATGGCAAGATTGAAAGAATGAAAATCCCTAAACCCCATGCCTCCTTCATTTTTTGGGTAGCAGAGTTTCCACCAAGAGTACCAATGCATTTTGTTGGTATTATCATCATCGCCCCACCAGAATTTAGAGATTGCATCCATCATCTTCTTGCAAACCCCTTTTGGTATTTGAAAAACCGACATGGCATAAACTGGGATAGCTTGCGCTACTGCCTTGAGAAGGATCTCTTTTCCCCCAATAGACAAAAGTTTCTCTTTCCATCCATTAATGCGTTGGATAATTCTTTCAATGAAATGCTCAAAGCAATCACTTCTATCCGCTCCTACCAAAGCTGGGAGACCCAGGTACTTGTCAGACAGGGCCTCAGTATCAATATGGAGGGCTTCACAAATTTCAGATCTGAGAAGGGCATTAGTATTCGGTGAGAAGAAAATACTTGACTTGGACAGACTCACTAGCTGGCCTGAATTTGCACAGTAAGTATCCAACACTAATTGCAAGGAAGTTGCATTAGACATATCAGCTTTCATGAGTATAAGGGAATCATCAGCAAAAAGTAGGTGTGAAACTGACGGTGCATTTCTGCACACCCTTACCCCATCGATGCCACCAACTTCTTCTTCATGCAAAAGTAGACTGGATAAACCCTCCGCACATAAGAGGAACAAATAAGGGGAGAGGGGATCCCCCTGTCGAAGACCTCGAGTAGGAACAAACATCTCGGTCTCTTCAGAATTGAACCTCACTTGATATCTTACTGAACTCACACATGCCATCATAAGAGAAATCCATCTCTCGGCAAACCCGAGTCTTCTCATCATCGTCTCCAAAAAGACCCACTCCACTCTATCATAAGCTTTATGCATATCCAATTTAACTGCACATAGACCAGAGGCTCCCGATCTCTTATTCTTTATTGTATGTATAGATTCATAAGCCACAAGGACATTATCTGTGATTAAACGGCCTGGCACGAACGCGCTTTGCATAGGCGATATAGTCTCAGGCAAAATCTCTTTGAGCCTCAAGGCTAGCATCTTTGAAATGATTTTATATATCACATTACAGAGACTTATTGGGCGAAATTGGGTAACCAGGTCAGGGTTTTCAACTTTTGGAATAAGTACAACCGTAGTATCATTCCACCCTTCTGGAATCAGACATGTATTCATAGCCAGGAGTACCTCTTGAGTGATTTCTTCACCACAGATGTTCCAAAATTTTTTGTAGAAAACTGCATGAAGACCATCCGGGCCGGGTGCTTTGTAGTCACCGATGCTAAAAACCGCCTTCCTCACATCCTCGGAAGAAAAGGGAGCCAGAAGTCTCTCGTTCATCTCTGGAGTAATTCTTGGGGAGATTTTTTCCATCATATCAGGGTCAACTTCATGAATTTCCGAAGTAAAGAGATTAGCAAAATAATGTAAGATGAATGGTTTTAGCAGTTCCGTACCTTCCACCATGTTACCATTATCATCCCGAAGTTTTTTGATAAGATTTTTCTTCCGTCTTGCGGATGCAAAATTATGGAAGAAATTAGTATTGCGATCGCCTTGATGTAACCAGTTCGTTCGTGATCGTTGCATCCATCGCACCTCCTCCTGTTCTAGCAAAAGATCAATCAGAGCTGCCATCTCCCTAGCTATCACCTCGTTCTCGTCAGACATTGGGCCATTCATAGCCTTTTCCAGTTCTCGTTGAGCCTTCTTAATTCTTTTTTTGGGTTTTCTCAAAACTGTACTGTCCCACTCATGCAAAGACCTGTGAAGATGGCCTAGCTTACCCAGAACTCCACCAACTGGCATAGCAGCCAACGCTGCATCCCAAGATTTCTTAACTACATCATGGAAGTCTTTTTCTAGGAACCATTTTGCCTCAAAACGTTTGGTAGTATCATTCTGTGTTGGGGCAGGTTGTTGGTATTCTGTATCAAGCAGGATTGGGCGGTGATCAGACCTTGAATAATTCAGATGTTGGACTACATATCCAGGATGCATATTGATCCATTCACTATTAGCTACAACTCTGTCAAGACGCTCCCTGATCCGCCCTCTCCTCCATGTGAAAGGATCTCCAGAGAAACCCAAATCATCTAAGTCGCAGTCCATCAAAGCATCCCGAAACGATTGCATATAACATTGTGGTCTGGATTTACCACCTTCCTTCTCATGTGAGTAGAGTATTTCGTTAAAATCTCCAATTACAGTCCAGGGGATGTCAAGATTACCATTGAGCTCTCTGAGTTTATCCCACGTTTTATATTTATCTTCCCACTTTGGTTCACCGTACAAACCGGTCAGTCTCCATTCTTTGTTTGGACCCTCAATAATACGAACATCAATATACTTTGGCGCTGCCATAATTTGCTGAATCACTATTTCTTTCTTCCATAGCATAATCAAGCCACCACTTCTCCCATTGCTGCGACTGACAATCTTACAATCCATATTCATTCTTCTGCGGATACATTCAGCTGGGTAATCATCAAGATGTGTCTCTGATAAGAACATTATATCGGGGTTACATTGCCTTCGGACATCCGAAAGCGCTCGAACTGTCGGGTCGTTCCCCAGTCCCTGACAGTTCATTCCTAATATCTTCATTGCGTCCGGACAGGTTCCTCTTGGGAACCCGCCGATCCGAGTGAAGGGGAGACAGCTCCAGCCTTCTTTGGGCGTTTTGTACGATCTTCCTCCGACTCCTGTTCCGCAGCAGGTGCAAGCATTGTACCATCCGTGATCATCAGATTAGCACCTCCATCCTCCCTCTCTGACAGTATATTTTCATCAAGGTTCAGTCGCCTTTTGGCCCCTGAGTCTGTGCTATGGCTATCAGATTCAGTCATGGTTACGTCCGGGTTTTTAATAGGACTAGCCGCCGTATCATCCAGATCTTCTTCTTGGAGACTTGGCCTCTCAACAACAGGTATAGCATTGTGTCTCCAGCTAGTATAATTACTGCTATTTCTTCCCGCATCTCGCGCCTGTCCTCCACGGAAACCTCGGCCACCCCTATTGGACCGACTAGCACCACGCGTTCCTCCCACGCCGCGGCCAAACCAAGTTCCCCAGTCAGCTTTCAGGGATTCACCCCACTTCAGTTTTTCCTCCTCGTATTCCCCTGAGCCACACTCTAGATGAGTATGTCCAACCAATCCACACGCACCACAAAACCTTGGCATCTTCTCATATTTCACTTCAAAAATCTCTCTCTGGCCACTTCGAGACATCGAAACAACCCTAGCTAGAGGTTTTCTAACATCCAATCTCACTCTAACCCGCACGAAATTTCCTGCTCCTTGGACGTCCGTTTGAACTTCAACAGCCTTCCCAACTTTTCTTTCAGTCAGGTTCTTAATCATCGTCTTCAATCTGTATCCCACAGGCAATTTATGGATTTGTATCCATGTAGTGAAGTAATTCAGATTAATCGTTTCAGGCGCCACTAGCCCATCATAAGGTTCGATGCTAACCACTGATTGGCGAAACAACCATGGTCCTCCCTTTTCAACTTTCAACCAATCTCCCATGCAAAAACATTGAACTGTAAACAAGTTGCCTTCCAGATGCTGAAATTGTACCTCTTTTGCAGGGCTCCACGCAATTCGCATATGCTGCTCAAAAGTTTGAGTGCTAAAGTAATTTGTCGTGTGTACTTTCGCCAAAGCCATCCACTTCAATCCCTCTTTCGGAGCCTCCTCCTCATCCTCAAAAATAAGATCATCAAGTTCATCATCCTCAATTCCTAACCTTTGAATCATATCATCAATGGTCTCTGGTTTCTTCAACCCTGAACCACTGGCCAAATTCGACGAGGACGAATCCGAGCCAGCCATCGCTAACCAGAAGCCTTCTCCCGAGAACCCTAGCCTGTGTTCCTGGCGGCCACACAAAGAAAAGGTGGAACCCCAACCGGAGAGTCTCTTCCCACAGGTAGAGAGGAGATCGGATCGGGGGCGAGCGGACTCCGGGCCGGGAAAGGTTCCGACGACGGAGGAGAAAAGCCCTAGTCGCCTCAGGCGGCGCTAGGTCAGCGTGTTGACCATGTACAGGCGTACAGGTTGATAGTCTCTTTTATGTTAATTCTTCTGTCCTAATCAAAAACAGCCATGCGAGGCCTTCTCCCTTTGGAAACATTGCTTGTACGTAACATACGCCAGGGCCTGCGCAAGGCAAGCCCATGCAGCAGCCACCGCCCACCAGCTATCGCTAAAGAAAAGGAGACCGGCCGCATTGACTCCATCGAATCGATTTCTCCTGTTGTCTCCTCGTTCTCCATCGAGCATGTCCGGCTGTCCCCAATCACCGCTGCCGACGATGCGTAGATGCATCGCTCTCCCGGCGAGATTTCCAATTATTTTGATGGAGATCATGATTTACTGATTCACGAGAAATCACTCACAGTACAATCCCCTTCACCTCATATGTATTCTTCTAAGTTACTTATTGTTCATCCAATTCGATTCCTTCTCCACTTTATCTTCCTCATTCCCCAATCCCCATAGTTTTGAGAGAGACAAAGGCATGGCACACCGCACGCAGCGGCGCAGGGGCTGGCACGGCGGCAACGACGTCTGACGGTCCAGGTGTAGCCACTGAGCAACCAGGGACAAGTCAAGTTTCATCCTTGCTCCAGGTCATTTGTTTTAACTTTTAATTTAATGACGTAATGCGTCCTGTGTAGTGTGCGTTTCTGCTTGTTTGCCTAGATGTCCTATAATGAAAAGTGACAAAAGAGAAAATGAATAAATGAGTTCATAAAATCCCACAAGGGTGCCATAGAAAAAATTATAATCTCTCCATTGAGGATTATGAAGAATAATGTTAAATAATTAAGTTCCTATCGACTTAAATATCAAAATAAAATCTCTATTGCTTGTATATAGGGGCCCTGTTTTCGGCCTTGCACCGGGGCCCTGAGATGCCAGGGCCGGCCCTGGGTCTCACCGCCATCCGCCCGACCTCCTCCGGTGTGCCCAGCTACTCCGGCCGCCGCCCCGCCGTGGACGCATCGAAGCTGGCCAGACCGTGGCGGCGTACATCGGCGTTGGCATGATCGTGATGAGCAGAGCAACCGAAGAGTACACCGAAAAAAATGTTCGGTCCCTGTGGTAGGGAGAACTGTAGTACTTGTCCAGCCCAAGCAAGGGCTCCTAGGCATGAACTGTAGTACTTGTGTAGTACGCACTATCGACACAGGCAGCGATTAGAGCAATCTTGCAAGTGGAGCAAGCAAATTTTGAACCAAAATACCTTGGTTTGCCAACTCTAGAGGGGCGCATGCACCCGGGGAAATTTGACAACCTAATGAAACGGTTCATGGAATGGGATGATGATCTGTTAGCTCAAAGTGCAAAGGAAATTCTCATTAAGTCGGTGGCACAGGCCATCCCAACGTACATCATGGATGAGAACATATCTAGTGATACCACATCTTATTTGATACCATGATACAACTCTTTAGAATTTAAATTATAAATGTCAAAAAAATTAAAACCAAAATTTTGGGTGTTCACAAGATGCGTCTCTACGTGCCCCTGTAACTTTCATAACTAAACTCAAAATATCCTAAGAGAAACAAAAATGAGAAATCAAACATGAATAGTGTCACATAAAGACAAAAACACAAAATGCCACTATTCACATACAATTTGTCTTTTTTGTTTCTCTTGGTGTATTTTAAATTTGGTTGTGAAAAATCTAGAGAATGTAAACACACATCTTGTCAACAGCCACAAATTTTTTTCTAAATTTTTCGACACTTAGAATTCAAATTTTATGAAATGGTATCATGGTATCATGTAAGGGATGGTATCACTAGATATTTTCCCCATCATGGATGTGTTTAAATTACCACTTACTCTTTGCGATGACCTTACTTACTAAGTTAATCAGGGAGTACTCGTGGGGTGTTGAGAATGGTAAAAGAAGAGCTCACTGGACCAGCTGGGTTAAAATGGAAAATAATCCTATGAGACCGGGTCTATCGACCCAGCAATTTAGACCAACTTCAGAACACGCCACGTGGGCACACGAATCTCAAAGTCGGCCCACGTCCTCTTCCCCAAATCATTGGAATTTTCTTCTCCCAAGTTTTGATGTGATTCCGGTTGATGGCCGGCGATGTGTCGTTGTTGAACTCTGCCCTGGATGGCTCCTACCTTAAATTGACGGGGCATTTTCCTGCCATGGTGTGGCTTCCTATAGATAGTCATCCTGGTTTGTTCCATCCCAGGTCGCGTAGGAATTTTGAGATTTTAACCGAGCTTGGCCGATGCCATGGCCATGGCCTGGATAATAGTCACGCTGGTAATTGGGCAAGCCATGATTTAGTCATACATGGAGAATGGAGGTCCTGGCATCCACACTACGAGGAAGCACCTCAATGTGGCTCTCGTTCGCATGTAATATGTTGCTGGTGTCGGACGAGTTATGACGCATTGACGCTAGCGCTGATTCACTGTATCGTGCGGCGTTCAGGCTAGCCATTGCTCCGCTCTCATGTTGGGCTGTCGGCACCGCTGTACTAGCAGAAAAAAATTCCTAGAAGCAGGGTTGCGCGGCGACAAAGATTTGACATGATTTGGGGAAGAAGACCTCGGGCTGCTTTAGGATTCGTGAGCACACGTGGCACGTTCTGGAGTTGGTCTAAATTGCTGGGTCGATAGACCCGGTCTCATAGGATTATTTTCCGGTTAAAATGAAGCGACCAAAAAGTCAGGGCGGCTTGGGCTTCCGAGATATGCGGGTTTTCAATCAAGCCCTCCTTGCTCGCCAAGCTTGGCGTCTCTTGGCCTTCCCTGATAGTCTATGTGCCCGTGTCCTCAAAGCACGCTACTACCCCAATGGTGACCTTATTGATACAGTCTTCACAGGTAACCCATCACCTGGACAGCAGTTTCCTATGGCTTGGAGCTTCTAAAGAAGGGCCTCATATGTCGGGTCGGTAATGGTTGCAGCATTCGTATTTGGCGTGATAGATGGATCCCTCGGTCCTCCTACTGTAAAGTCTTAACACAAAGAAGAATCGTAGATACCGCCAAGTCTCAGCTCTTATTGATGACCAGGGTAATTGGAAGGAGGACTTGGTTCGTACTCTATTCTCGACAATTGACTCTGAAGCCATCATGAGAATTAAACCGATCCGTCGTTTTCATGACGACGTGCTTGCATGGCAACCGGAGGCTTCAGGAGTGTTCTCAGTTCCCAATGCTTACAAGCTTGGCCTGGCCGAGTTACCTGAACAATGTGATATCGCGGACTGTAGTGCTACTGCCGGAGGAAAGGACCCTTGTTGGAGAAAGATTTGGGCTTCCTCGGTCCCTCCCAAAGTGTAGGTATTCGCATGGAAGGTAGCAGCTAATAGTTTGGCTACTGAGGAGAATAAACTCATACGCAATATGAGGGTTACTGGAATATGCAATATATGTGGTTCGGAACCAGAGAGCACTGCCCATGCCCTGGTGGGCTGCCCTCACGCTCATCGGTTATGGGATGAGATGTGACTAGTATGGAGCCTGCGGTCTGCTACGGATTTTATGAAGCCAAGTCAAAACTGGTTTCAGCCGGTTATTTGTGATCTTCCAGATCACCTAGTCGATACTACATTGCTGGTTGCCTGGCGTGCATGGTATGCTCGAAATGAAGTGACACATGATAAACCTCTCCCAACTCTCGACGGTTCGAAACGCTTCCTACTCAGCTACCTAAAATTGATCCGTAATGTCAAGGACACTCCTACTGATAAAGGTAAGATGCTCATGGTTGATTCTGTACCCCTGCCCTCTCCCGTCTTGGTGAAGAAGGGGCTGGATAAACCCTGGTCAGCTCCACCTCCTGGTTGGGTCAAGCTTACTGTAGACAGATCTTTCCAAGCATATGATCGGACTGCTGGTATAGGCATGGTACTCCGCAACGCAGACGGTTTGCCAAACTTCTCATCTTGCCGATTATTGAATGATTGTGAAGCTCCTTTGAAAGCAGAATTACGTGCATGTGTTGAGGGGCTGACCCTTGCCCTTGTCCAGTCCCAGCTGCCGATCATAGTGGAGACAAATTGCTCTCAACTAGTGGCTGCTACAAAGTCTTTAGCACAAGATAGATCTCCTTTCTTATTTTGGATAGATGAGCTTCGTGCTCTAGTTAATCAAGGTAGAGTTTGTACCTTTGTAAAAGTGGAACGATCACATGTTAGGGTTAGCCAGATTCTTGCAAACATGGCAAGGGTAGAACGCCGCACTGCTACTTGGTTAGATTCGGGACATGAAGTAGTCCTTCAGGTGCTTGATCATGATCGCATTGTAACCCCACCTGTTTAATAAAGTTCATTTTTTACCCGCAAAAAAACAACTTAAAAGTTAAAACATTGAACTTGAAAACCGAATGCAGTTGCTCATACTTTAGCTATGTTTTATTTTGATTCAACTTTTTTTTGTAACTGGACAGATTAAATCCTAGAGACGATGTAATTGTTATCTAGTCTAGTATCAGTAAGAGCATCTCCAGCCGCGTCCCCCAAACCGTTCCCCAAACCGTCCCCCAAACCGCGCCGGATTGAGCGTTTGGGGGACGTGTTTTGTTCGTGCCGCGTTTGGGGGACGTCGCTCCCCAGCCGCGTCCCCCAAACGCCGCCCCCAAACATTTAAAATATTTTTTCTAACACATAAACCATTTATATGAAATGTAGCATATGAAAAAAATGTTTTCGAGGATTGTTTTCAAATTAAATTACAACAAACAATAAAACAAGTAATCAAATATAATGAAAAGGGCTAGATGATACATCAAGGTGCCACGGTATTTCCTTTGATCCTCCACAAATGCTCAACGAGATCAGCTTGAAGTTGCTCATGCACATTGCTGTCACGGATCTCTGCGTGCATGGCGAGAAAATCAGCAAAATCTGCAGGCAACTCATGATCAACCTCCGCGAGAGGGCCTTGACACTCATAGGGACCAACATGTGACCTAACATGATTCTTGCGGTCATCCTCAATGATCATGTTGTGCATGATCACACAAGCCTGCATCACCTCCCACATTTGGTCGTGAGACCAGCTTAGAGCAGGGTACGGACAATGGCAAATTGTGCTTGAAGCACACCAAATGCCCGCTCGACATCCTTCCTGCAAGCCTCCTGTCGTGTAGCAAAATGAGAATTCTTCAGACCTGATGGATTCGAGATTGTTTTGACAAAAGTGGCCCATTTTGGATATATACCATCGGCTAGATAATAGCCTTTGCTATATTGGTGGCCATTGATCTCATAGTTGCATGGTGGAGCATGCCCTTCGACTAGTCTGCTGAACACCGGAGACCGCTGCAACACGTTGATGTCATTGTGTGATCCCGCCATGCCAAAGAAAGAATGCCAAATCCACAGGTCATAATCTGCCACAGCTTCAAGCACCACACTGCAATATCCATGACGCCCTTTGTATATACCTTGCCAAGCAAACAGCAGTTCTTCCATGCCAGTGCATGCAATCGATGCTTCCAAGCATTCCAAATCCTCTGGCAGCATTTTGTGCCATGATCCTTGCAGTCTCTTCCTCAGTTGGCCCTCTCAAGTAGTATTTGCCAAACTTTCCCACCACAGCTCGGCAAAACTTGTACATGCACTCAATGGCAGTAGACTCACTCATGCGAAGGTAGTCGTCCTGTGTATCGGCAGGTGCTCCGTATGCAAGCATCCTCATGGCGGCGGTGCACTCTGAATGGACGAGAACCCGAGAACGCCTACAGCGTCGGCCTTGAGCTTGAAGTAGGGTCGAACTCTCGAACGCCGTGGAGGATATTCATGAATAGGCCCTTGCTCATCCTGTACCGGCGCCGAAAATTGTCGGCATGTGTTGCCCCGTCGGCGAAGTAGTCGTTGTGCGGCATGGCATGCCCCTCCATCCTCCGGGGCTTCGACTTCCTTCTTCCCGGCCTTGATCCTCGCGGCGCGGCCTCTTCCTCTTCTCCGCCTCAGCGTCAAGCATGTCTGGAGGGACGCGATGATCACAAATGCTCCCGCAGGTCGTCGTCGAACGCTTGCTCGTCCTCCAGCAGCAGGGCAAGCATCTCATCGTCGCTGTCCATGGCTAAAGCAAAATCAATGGTTAAAATTGCCGAGGCAGACGCGCAACAAACAGCGACTAATCGCGCCTACCGGCAAGTCGTCGAGCACCTTCTGTGCGCGGAGGTGGGCGGATTTGACGGCGCGGGGAGGCGCGGCGGCGCGGCGGCGGCGGCACGACGGAGCCCACCGCGACAACGGTGCTGACTCGCAGCACAGATCGACGCCCAAACGGCCGGGAAATCCAGCGGCGGCGGTGGGGGGGGGCGCGGGAAGGAAGGAGCGACGAGAAAAGAGGCGCGAACCAACGGTTTATGCAAATAGTCGCCGACATGTGGGAGCCCGCCTCGCTTTTCGTTGTGTCCGGCGTCCCCGGTGCGTCCCCTGTGGGACGGGGACGGCTCGGGCGCGGACACCGTATCAGGCCGCGCCGGGGGCTTTGGGGGACGCGGCTGAACGCGTCCGCGCAAATCGTTTGGGGACGCGACTGGAGATGCTCTAAAGTTGCCGTGGTGACCTTTCCTAAGAGAAAAACCTTCCAGTTCAGCTCCTCGGGAGCTCAACGCCTCAAGCCTTTCACGGTGGCCGGCCGAGCACCGTATCAGTCGAGGGGAGCGGAGCTGCGGTCTGCGGAGGCAGCAGGGGAGGCGTGGATCGGGAGCCTGGGGCAGCGGCAGCCGGCGGGGAGAGAGCGAGGGAATCTGGACGGCCGTCGGCCAGGGGCGGAGGCCGGAGCAGTAGCCGCCGGAAGTGACTCACGACGCTCGGTCGTCCACAGCCGATTGAGGGTGTCAAGTGGGATCCCACTTTTGTCCCATTTGTATAATTTGACTTTTTTACTCCGTAGTACAAATTTTGACATCAAAATTTAAACTACATAGTACAAAATGACATCCCACCGGGATCCCACCTTGACACGTGGCAGCCGACGGAAAAGGCAGCCGAATGCATTAAGTGGGCTATAAGAACATTATAGGGATCAAATTTTGTCCAAAATTCTTGGTAGGACATGGCCCTCGTTTCTCTTCCAACTCCCTTCAATGGAGCAGCCAACCCGAATCCTCTCTACGTAGTAAACACAAATCCCACTATATAGTTTTGCGTCCGTGGATCCAAGGCAAATCGATCGGGATTCTGGTCACATAGGTTCCCCACAGCCACAGGGTTGCCTGTATCCAATCACGACTCCTCCTTGGATTAGTACCCGAGTCGAATTCCATTACCCTGCCCTGCAGAAGCACTATATAGTCTGCACCCCTAACAAGACTTTAGCCGCCGCTGCCATCTAAACTCGTCTTCCGTGAGCCTCACAATTCTGCCGGTGACAACCAGCTTTCACCTGCAGAATAGCAGCAGCAGGTAAGTAAATCGATCTGGGGTCTCGAAATCTTCCATGTTTTTTTCTCTGTGCCTCAATCTGCGGACGTTTAGTTTTCTTTTGCCAGACGATTATTGTTTCTGCTGTCACTGGGATCATTAGTTTTTCTCTATAGTAGTAAATTGTTAACCATAAACTTTTGTCAAGTGTTTTATGTTCTTGCACTGCTTTCAGGCAAGGCTACAAACCAGTTGAGTTCAGAACGTGCTAGGCTAGGCTCACCTCACACTAAAAATAATACAATAATAATCTAAGTCGAGCTCAAGGTTGAGCTGTAGAGTTGTCTCATACTCAGCTTGTAATGATTCGGGCCAAATAAATTAATGAAAATTTCTATATACTACTTGTTGTAAGCCAATTTATTTCAACTAATTGGACCATAACAAGGTCAATCTTTCCAAATTGTTTGACAATAACCGCATCTACATCACTGGTAAACATATAACTATGCGAAATACCAGTCCAAAAAGACCTGTTTTGTGTTTACCAAGTTAAACAATTTTGCGATAGACTATGATCAGATATTTTAAAACGTCATAATGTGAACACACAAACTACAGGTCTTTTTTTTCTTTGGGGGGCGGGATGAAGTCATGGTCTTTCTAGTCATACTGATATAAATTATATTTTACTATTGCCATGTACAGGTTGTCTTGTACTTGTTGTATATATATTTTATATATACATAGTGGACTGCGTTTGCGACCCAGTTTGAATCCCATGGAAGAGGCGACAATCTGCACCACATGGTAAAGTGCTAACTTCGAAGAACTAATGTTGGACTAAGAATTCAGGTGAAAGATCTATGGATTTGAATTTGTGTGTAGGAATGCTGGCGGGATGAGTTTGGATCAGAGGTTTGCAATAATTAGGAGCATAGGCTTGGAGAGCATTGATAAGGATGATGTTAGGAGGCTACTGGGCAAGAAGGTTGCTCCAGTTTGCTATGTTTGGTGTGATCCCTCCCCTTCGGTACATATCGCCCAGGTATGGTAACAGAAGTTTTACTTTATCTTCTATGCTGCTACTAAAAACTTCATAAAATATTTGGTGCAGTTTTTCTAAGAAATGATATCAGAATAATTGTACTATCATAGATCTTTGTAAACAATGGCCACTTCGTGCTATCTCACTGCTTTCTTCTCAATACAAAATGAAACACATTTGGCTGCCTGTTTGAGGGGGAGAAGAGGATGTCAGAATTATTATATTGCACGATTTGGATAATTTTGCCAAGTTTTGCCTACATGGCATCACATCTTGTCCTCGATTTCCTTGTCTGCCAAATTTTAACTCTCAGATGTGTAAACAAATGCGTAGGAGAATAATCAGATAAGTATAAGATAGGAGTCTTACTTCTGTAATCACATCGATTTAAATGAATGGAGCTGAAGATGTTCGATGGGAACATGTGCTGTGCTAAGTACTTTGTAGAAACTTAATTTTGGGTAAGTGACTCAGGCACTAGCAACATGTTTGTCAGTGCCAAGTTTAGACTATTGTCATTTGCATGGGGAGAGGAGGCATTGTATTATTTGTAATTATAGATTCTTGCGGTGAGGTAAGTGTTAATGATGTGCTATATACGACAATTGTCTACCTGTCATTTATGCACCGTCCGGACTTCAATTATGCTTGATATTTTGCTTCACTTGTAATAGCAGTTCTGAGTGGGGGGTCTTTACTGTTCACATACACATTATATTTGTGCAACGATTTACATTTATCTGTTATCGCCTTGCAGGGGATCATGATGGTGATCAATGTTAGGAAGATGGTTAAAGCTGGTTGCAAAGTTAAAATCTTGATAGCAGATTGGTTTGCTCGTATGCAGCACAAATTCGATGGTGATCTAACCAAAATCCGAACTTTGGGACTTTACATGATTGAGATATGGAAAGCAGTTGGCTTGGACCTTAACGGGGTCGAGTTCATATGGTTGTCCGATGAAATAAATAGCCATTCAGATGAATACTGGGCACTTGTCATGGATATTTTCAGAAATAATACTTTGAGGACGATAATAAGGTATTCCTAAATTTACACTTTTCCAAGTTTCATTTCATTTACAAACCCTATGAGTATTATGTTATCAGATTATTTGTTGGAACAAGTAAGTTAAATTGTTTAAGGAACAGGTGCTGTGGAATTGAGGACCGATTCATGCTTAACAGAAGTATTATTGGTTCATATGACCCCAAAAATGTGACGGCTTCAAAGCTCTTTACCCCTTGCGTGCACTCTGCTTGTATATTATTGCAAAAGGTTGGTTATAGTATACTAACATGCTGATCATATGTTGCTAATTTCAGTAACATTTGCACTATCAGCTTCCTTGAACTTTAATTTTCACAATTATTATGAAAAGAGTTTAAGAAATGAGGTGATGTTATAGCAACCAAATATGCTTCCAATACAAAGACAGCATGAGGGCCATAAATTTGAAAAGTACTGTTTGCTAGATTCAGTGTAGCCTAGATGGCTAGGTTAGTTAACCTTAACCTGGCGTTGTTAGCTTAACCCTGATAATGTGTTTGGCTACAGACCTGATTAGCCAAAATTACTACTTGGTTAGAGTAGGGGGATTAATAACAAAAAAAATAGTAGAAATAAATGTGCTGCCTTGCCCTTACTCCCTCCGTCCCAAAATATAAGGCACCCTTAAATTTCGCAGGTCGACAACTTATAATTTTGAGTATAATTTGTACTTATAATATGCCCACAAAAATTTATATAAATATATATGAAACGAAAGAGATTTGCAAGACAAATGCAACGATACCATCTAAAACCATAAAATTTTGTATATATTAGTGGTCAAAGTTGTGCATCAAAGACCATGCACAAAAAGAGCGTGCCTATATTTTGGGATGGAGGGACTATTTATTGTTTAAAACTCTGACCGTGTTAATTTAAACCTGTTAAGGGCGTTTAGCAGGTTGTGCTACTGGTCTTGGAACTTGGCAGACTGGTGAAGTTGTACAGCTCAATTTTAATATATTGTTTGGGTAGCCATGCATGCCAAGGTTGCAGCGAGCTGCTTAAGTGGTAGGGTTTGCACCTAGATTGTCTGACTTAAACAGCGCAATGCACCTAAACATGGCCATTTATCTATTGCAAACACCTGCCAAGTTCGTAGACGCAGCTTACTGCATCTCTTTACTCATTTTATAGGCCAAAAAATGAGTTATGCAGACCTAAACTTCTATTACATTAACATTTATTCATTTTACTCTCATTTGTCCAAAGGGATTAAAATTTTACCTTCTTGTGTAAGTATCATTTTTCTTATATTCACATGTTCCGTAATCAGCGTTGTTTTAACAAAGTTGTCATGGATGAACCATGTCTTGCTATAAAACCAAGGAAAATATTATATTGGGATAACTCCCAAATACAGAGGATGCCTTTGGTAGTGCAATGAAGAATATTTCTATTATGCCTGTAATAAAAACTTTTCTATTAATATTTCAGGCAGACATATGGCTATTGTCCATGGATCATGAAGAGGATCTTCATGACAAGCTAATTAGACAGTACTGCAAAGGCATGAAGCATGAATATAGACCTATTATTCTGTCCCATAGTATCCTTACTCAGCCTTTAGTTTTCGTTTGCATGTTTATGTACTCCCTCCGTCTAAAAATAGGTGTCTCACTTTTGTCTAGATACAGATGTATCTAGATGCATTTTAGTTAAAAGATACATCCGTATCTAGATAAAGTCGAGACACCTATTTTTAGACGGAGGGAGTACTACTTTTTTCATGTTGAAGTATGCACATGTATCCTTGACTTGGTGTACAGATAAGCTCCCCAATTTAAAAGAACACCCTGAATATGGTAAGAATGGGGATCCAGCTTGGGCTATCTTCATGGAAGATCGGGAGGTACTCTTCTGCATGCCACATTGTTCATGTTGTGCTTATTCTCGTTTTATTTGTCCTGAGTATGGTTTTACATTCTCAAGCTATCTATCCCCAAGCCTTTCAATGAATGGAATATGATATAACAAACAGTCAAACGTCCTATCAAGATACCTGTTTAGCTAGTACCTTTGTTCCCCAAATGAGATACTACAGTTTTTTCTGAAGTTTAACATTATCTTCTATACCTGTAAATGTTTAGAATTGACAGTGTCAGTAGAGATACTTTTTAGTTATGCAACACTACGGTATCACAGTCACAAAATATATGGTCAACTTTATTCTTTCAAGACTGCAGAGTGTGTGGTACTCAATAAGTCGTTTTATGCTGTAAACTTATTGAATACCACCTCCATACCAAATTAATTCACACAGCTTGTCTAGATGCAGATATATCTAGACGAATTTCAATGTGTAGATACATCCGTATCTAGACAAAGCTGAGTCACTTAATTTGGAACGGATGGAATACTAAAAAGAACAAATGTGGAGAAACGACCATTTTAATTCCTCCTAGGATATTTATCAGACCGAATAAAAATTTAATCACGATAACAAAATTGGGTTATGCTGTCCTAGAAATCACATCTTGTAATAGATGTTCTTTTTACTATCAGTCTTGACTTTCCAGTTCGAATTGGGTTATATAGTCCTAGAATTCACATTTTTGCCCAGTAATTTTACTTGTAGTTTAGTGCTGAATTACCTGAAAAATAAAGCAACCACACACCATACGGAATAATGTATTACTCAAATGCGTAAACAACGTTGGATGTAACTTAGCACTTCATATCGGATCAAGTAAATCCGCCTTCTTCTTTAATGAAACTGCTTGCACTACCTGCCGATCTTTTTCCTCTACTGAAACTGAAAAAATTTGATGCCCCTACTGTTGATCCATTTCAATTGAAAAAAGGGGTTGGATGAAATAAAGCATCCAAAATTGGCGTCTTATTTTTCCTCAAGATTATGACCATTACATTTTTGGCTTCATATATTAAGCCCAACATGTGGGTTCAATAGTTAGCCTACAGGAGTCTTAATGTTGTTTGGCTTTCTTAAGCAACTGTGGAGTCCGAAAGTGGATTTTGTTATTGCCATTCAGTGTAGCATTACTAGAGATGTGGCATATGCTGCACTTCATGGATCTTTAATATTTGGATGCATTTTTTGGGGCACTTCTGAGTTTTCCATCTAACATCTCTCTCTTTCAGGCTAATTTAAGTGACAAACTAAGCAGAGCTTTCTGTCCTCCGAAAGTTGCAGGAGGCAACCCATGCCTGGAGTACATCAAATATATTGTGTTTCCATGGTTTGGATACTTTGAGGTACCCAGGAATGAAGAGAACGGTGGTAGCAGGTAAAATTTCTCTCTGAACAATGTGAACCGGTACTGTACCTTTACATCCTTTTGAAGAACCGGTACTGTACCGGTATGTGCAAGTACAAATGACATGCATAGTTTGTCAGTATGAAGTTAGTACAGATTTGTTAGAATGAGAGCTTTCTTCTTCCTTTGGTGTGGTTACTAAATACTCCCTTTTTTTTCAAATTGTAAGATGTTCTAGCTTTGTCATAAGTAAAATTTCTTTAAGTTTGACCAAATTTATAGAGATATATACCAATATCTACAATAGCAGATAAGTATGTTATGAAGCTATACTTCATGGTAGATCTAATAAAACTAATATGGTGTTGTAAATGTTGGTACCTTTAGATTATAAGCTTGGTCAAACTTAAGGAAGTTTGACTTAGGACAAAGCGTCAACATCATATAATTTGAGACGAAGGTGGTAGCACTTTTACATGTTTCCTCCTGAACTAGTTGATCTATACAATATACATTTATATGATTGAGTTATTCTGCATTTGGTAGCCAAGCGAGAAAAACTAAACAAATAATCATCCATGGGATAATTATGTGCCAAGTCAGCGGCTGGGCAGTACGAAACGGTTGCTATAATTTATTTTGATGCAACTTGTTTTATCTATGTGTAGGATGTTTCAGAACATGGGAGAGCTTATCACTGATTATGAAGGTGGTGTTCTGGATGCCGCTGAGGTGAGGCTGGCCCTTACAGAAGCACTAAGTAAGATTCTGAAGGTAATCTTTTCTTTCTACATCCATCCCCTAATTTCCCCCAATGAAAAACTTGGCCTATCCTTTTAGTAGAGATTACTCGTCAAAACTGTGAATTCTAGGGCTACATAACCCGAATTCTAGCCCTTTTTCGTATTTTCATTGCAGAAGACATTTAGTGAACTCATCTGACGAATTGTCAATGTTCAATTGGATCTTTATGCATGTTACGCTCCTATCAATGGGCTGTACAACCATGATGATCACTGCATATATGTACATTTCAGAACATGCTGATTAAAATGTTCTCTTATGTGCGCACATAAAATTGGGTGTTAAAATGTGATCTCATGCATATTGTACAAATAGGCAAAAGATTATGTGTGTTTCTCTCTTTGCACAGTACATATATGATTGAACACATACTATGAGTTGTTATAGAATTTGAACTGGGTAAATAGTTTTATCATGGTTGTAGATCTAGTGGCTAGGAGGTTCGTAGGATACGGTTTTCATGTTCATTGCATTGGTTAACTTTTGCAACCATGTTTTTCGCTTTGAATATTGTGCTTAATTCGATCGAGACCGCTTTGACAGATTTCGTACCAGAAGTAAATTTTCTGACAAGTGGCTGTACCGATTTTTTTTTTTTGAAGCCTGTGCGTGACCACTTCGCAAACAACTGTGAAGCCAAAGATCTGGAGTATGAGGCTATGTGGTATGTCACTAATTATATCCTCAATTTGTTCATAGTTGGACCATCCTCTTGCCTCCCTACATTTTATATTCAGCCATATTGCACATTTTCTTGAGCTCTTATAGGAACTGATTTAGAATGTCCTAAACTGTTGAGATTTTGGGATTTCTTTTATCTGTTGCTGCATCGGCGTTGCAATATTTCTTTCAATTGTTTTTTGAACTTTCCCTGCAGGTGTATGTCTTACTACTAGGGAGTAAAGGAGGGAAATGATGAGTTCAAGGAAATTGTTGTAAAGATATATGTAAGAGCAATTACGTGAGGTTGAATACACAGGAAGGTTCATGATGGCGCTATGTATTGCCATTTTGTGTCCATGACTTTGTAATCTTTGGTAATCAGTGATTTATTTGCATCAACAAGTTAATAAAGCCCACCAGTTTCCTAAAAAAAAGCTGCTAATATAGCAGCGTGGCCCAAAGCAAAAAAGAAATAAAATGCCACATAGCCATCCGATAAGGAAAAAATCAGGCGCGTGTGGATCTTGTCGCGGATGGGGACAGAATTTGGAACATACTCTAGATATAAATTTCGAAAACAATGCCAACCAGTTTCTTTAAAAAGGGAAATAAATTCTACTCTCTCCGAGTAAAACAATGTCTGACCCACAACTATAGGTAGGTGTAGACGGCAATATACGAACGGCATGTGCAATAGCTTAATTGGGCATATACCATTGCGAATACAAAGCCATATACTACCCTTTATATACAAATAATTTTCGTTCACACCCTTACTAAGAGCATCTCCACCAGCGCCCCCATAGCGATTTGGGAGCCAGGAACGAAAATGGGCTCGCATCAGCGCGCCTCAAACGGCGCCGGCGATTTTTCGAGCCTAATAGAAGCGCCGACAACCCCGTGCCGGCCCATTGGCCAAGGGCGCGAATCGGGCGCGCCGGCATCTCGCGAGGCTGCAAATTTTGGACGTGGGAGCCGCATGTCAGCCACACATCCCCAAAATATACATCTTCTCCCCCAAAACCCCGTCCCCTTCACCGCTCATTTCTCTCGCCCGCCTCTCCATCTCCCATCTAGCCTCCAACCCGAAAAACCCTCGCCGCCGCGCCATGCCATCCACGACCTCCTCCACATTCTAATGATGGATGGGGAAGATGGGCCGGTCGATCCAACCGGCGCCTCCACCGGGCGCCCCATTAGCAACAAGAATGCCAAGGCTGAGAGGAATGCGACACCGGTATTGGCAGCCATGGATGCCTCCATCGAGAAGATGATCACCTCATTCTTGGTGGAGATCAAGGAAGCGGCGGATAGGGCCGCCGTCGTATGGAAGGTAATCCTCGACAAGCAAGACATGAAGATCGAGTTGGAGAGGGAGAGGGTGGAGGCGGCGAAGATGGAAGCTCACGCCGCTGCCATGAAGGCCACCAACGAAGCGACGCAACTATCGTTGGCCAAGATGTCTCAAGAATCCAAGATCTTGATGGCCGACATGGAGAAGATGGACCTATTAGCGTGGGCGTGGCACGAGATGTACCGCGAGCGCATCGGCCAAGAGGTGATGGCGGCACGAGCTGCGTCGGCGTCTCTCTCGGCACCATCCACGATCATGTCTCCCCCGACACCGTCCACATTCATGTCTCCCCCGGCACCGTCGACGTTCATGCCTCCCCCGGCGACCGTGGATCCTATTGCAGCGACAGAGCTGCCGCCGGGGCTCACCACCGATGAGGAAGTCGTCGAGGTTGAGCCGTCCGTGACCTCGTTCATCTGATCAGCTGGCTTGGAAGCCATTTTTTTGCGTTCTCCGGCGATTTGGTGGCCGTGTGTTGGCCCAAACTTCATATTCGAAAACCTATTCGAATTTGGTGGCCGTGTGTTGGTTCAAACTTTAAATTCGTAAACTTATTCGAATTTCTATGCTTTTGTTTGAGTTTTCAAATTCAAATTAACTATTGGGGCTGTCGTATGGGGCGCGCCGGTGTGGGAGCAGCTCCCCCAAATGGAGGATGTTGTGGCGACGTCCCGGCGCCCCTGCTAGCGACTATTTGGGAGACGTCGGTGGAGATGCTCTAACCCGAGCCAGCTGCACGAAGTTCCAGCCAGCCCGACTCACATGACATGGCGGTAGCAGCAACTGCTGGAGAAGGGTGACACGTTGGCTGGCTGGCGGTGGCTGCTTGTGGAGGAGGGACTTGCTGGAGGTGGCGCCGCGTAGGCTGGCTGCCGGCTGGATTAATGGGATGCTGGTCTCAGAGCATCTCCAGCCGTTGGGGCTCCCCAGGCCGAAATCCATCGCTATTTAGCAAATGCTTGCTTGTACCATCACAAAGAATAGGGGGAACTTATTTTTCACAATGGTGAAGTGTACCCATAGGAACAAAGATTGTATATATGGTGGCGAGGCAATGCTTCTTTGTCAACGGAACCTCGTTCCTTGAGCTGTGCTTCACTTCTCTGTATAATCTACAAATCAGATTCTTGCAAAAGCAAAATCCGCCGGATTATCCTGGGCTTGACATCACTTCTTTCAAGAATTTCTTTCAAACCCATACGATCATTGTAGACTCTAACTTTTGAGTTAGTGATATATGATCTAAACTTTTCACAAGCGAAGACAACTGCAAAGAATTCTTTCTCTACTAAAGGATAATCTATTTGTGCATCATTTAGAGTCCGGCTAGCATGTTGGATGATATTAACTTCATCACCATCTTGTTGGCACAAAGTGGCTCCAACTGATTCGTTGCTTACTTCACAAATTAAATCAAAAGGTTCCTTCCAGTTAGGCGGTTGTATTATAGGAGACTTAAGTAAAGCTTGCTTAAGATTGTTGAAAGAAGTAAGACATTTTTCATGAAACTTAAACCGAACATCTTTCTGTAAGAGGTTAGTTAGGGGTCTTGCTATCTTGGAAAAATTTCTAATGAATCTCCTGTAAAATCCAACATGACCAAGGAAACTTCTTATACCTTTGATGTCTTGTGGAGGTAGTATTTTCTCTATAGCCTCCACCTTCAAATTATCAACCTCTATGCCCCTTCCTAAGATCTTGTGCCAAGTACTATCCCATCTTGAACCATAAAGTGGCACTTCTCCCAGTTCAAGACTAGATTAGTATCTTCACATCTCTGCAGCACTTTGTTCAAATTACGCAAGCAAACGTTAAATGAAGTTCTATAGACGGAGAATTCATCCATGAACACTTCCATTATATGCTCAATATAATCGGAAAATATGGATGTCATGCATCTTTGAAAAGTAGCAGGAGCATTACATAATCCGAAAGTCATTCTTCGATAAGCATATAATCCAAAAGGACAAGTAAAAGTTGTTTAATTTTTAGTTGATCTTCCGGATGAACAACTATTTGGAAGAACCCAGAATATCTATCAAGATAACAAAAATGTGAATGCTTAGCAAGTCTTTCCAGAGTTTGATGTATAAAAGACAATGGGTAATGATCTTTCCTAGTTTTCTTATTCAATTTTTTAAAATCAATGCACATCCTATGTCCGACTATAGTTCTGGTTTGGACCATTTCATTATGTTTATTGGGTACTGCAATAAATCCTCCTTTCTTAGGAACACAATGAACGAGACTCACCCAGTCACTTTTTTTGACATGGTAGATGATACCTGCATCGAGAAGGCGGATGATTTCCTTTTACCACTTCCTTCATTTCAGGCTTTACTTTCCTCTGAAAATCCACAGCTGGTTGGGCTCCATCCTCCATTAATATTCTATGAGTGGCTATTGAGGGACTGATCCCTTTCAAGTCATCCAAAGAATAACCAAAGGCTTTGCGATGCATTTTAAGTACCATCATTAACTGCTCTTCCTCTTTTTTCTGAAAGGTTAGTACTTACAATAACCAGATATCTGTTAGTATCATTTAAAAACTTATATTTTAGGGATTTCTATTTTCGTGCCCTCGGTTCCTTAGTTGTGCTCAGTTTTCCCCAGCCCCTTAGTTTTTCCTCAGTTTTACCCTAGCCTTTGTGAAGACCCGGAAGGAGCTCGGACGGAAGGAATCCGTTTATTTGGACGTTCTGTGCGACGTGTTGCGCCGTCGTCTGTGGGCCGCGTCGTGTGGGGCGCGTCGCGTGGGGCTGGTAGAAAGGGACCGCGTGGGACGGGACGAAGCGTTTGGTTGCACGTGAGCAGGAGCTGGGTTTGTCTCTCTCGGCCCAAATTGGCATTTTTAAGAGCACCTTTTCCCCTCTTTCTCTCTCTGTCTTTTTCACCAAATTAGTATCAAATCTAGAGAAGCTTCTATTTCTGTCTTTCTTCAATATGGCAGCAAATCTAGTAGCAAATCTCTGGGTTATTTATGCCTTTTGGCCCTCGTTTTTTGCCCAATATGGCAGCAAATCTAGTAGCAAATCTAGAAGCTATTATATGATAAATTCACAGCAGCATAATCAGAAAACTAAGTATAATACATAGGTAAACTGCATACAGCAGCCAAAAGCAGCCAATAACATTGTTAATGTTCACGACAAACTAAGCTGCAAAAATATACAAGATCACGCACGCAATGTATGGACAACAAGAAGATTAGGATGAATGAATTTGTTCTTCATTCCTCCTCATATATTTCTCCGTCGCTCCATTCGTGCAATTCCCCAAGGAAATATTCATTGAACTCCTTCCGTGCAGTGTGAGGCCAATACATCCTCCAAACGGTATGGCCTGTGTTCATTTCTCAAACCGTAGAATCCTATTCTATCCACACGTAGTGGCCACTCATCCCAGGCATTTGTATCATGAGAGTACGCTCTGATATAACCCAAATCCGTGTAGTAGATGCTGCCAGGTTGAAGTGTCGGGTACACTCTGGTGTCGACGGAGATACACCGGATATAATTCACGAAGAAGGCATTACTGCCAATGTTGGAGAGAGCGGCTCGAGTGTCCACACGGTACACCAATGGTCTGCCCGCCAAAGCCGCGCTGACCAACAACACAAGCAGCAGCTCACCATCCGACTCCACAAGGTAGAACCGTCTGGAAATGAAATTAGTGTCTCCATCTTGACAGTGCTCGCGGCTGCAACTGTATATTGGTGCACACTATTCTTCCGATCTCAAAATTGTCCGCAGCTACTGCATACAGTTCACCATTGAACGGGGTAATGGAACGGAAACCATGGTTCTTGATCGAAAATCTTCCTTCTCCCCAATCCCCATCTTCATTTATATCCTTAGTTGGAGTGCTCTCATCGACCCAACCAATTTCCGGCGGGTAATGTGTGGCAACGAAGACCATAGTCGGGGATTTGATAACAGCGATTTCAGAAAAACAGATGGCATCTGCGCCTCAAACATCGTGTTCGATTTCTTTGTGAGTGGGTTCAGCAGCCGTATCTTGTGCGGTGGGTTCTTCTGGGCAAGCACGATGACGCCACGGGAAAAGCCGAGGAAGTAGAATCTAAAATATATTGAAAAGATAACATTCAGCACTAAGATTGAAAATAAGATCTATGGTGACGCCACGGGAAAAGCCGAGGAATTTGAACCTTGCACGAACTGCAGATAGATCTATGGTGACGTAGCGGGATGTGCCGAGATGGAGGAAGGTGAACTCAGCGCGTGGAAGGGCGTGGTGTAGCATGATCCATTCGTGCAGGTGCACGTCGGGATCAGGTAAACCTGAGCGCCAATTTCTAGACTTGCCTCATAGCAGAGTAGCTGTCCACGTACTCCTCTTTGGCCAATAAGCATTCGCCGATCTTGTGAAGTGGTCCGTCGGCGGTGAGACCGGCCCAGTTCACGGAGCGCAGCTTGGATGCGCCGCCCTCGGATGCGCCGCCCTCGGAGGCGACGGGCTCGGCGGCGGGCTCGGCGGCGACGGGCTCGCGGCGACGGGCTCGCGGCGGCGGGCTCGGAGGCGACGGGCTCGGAGCGGACGGGCTCGGGGCGATGGCCGCCGGCGCATTCTTCTTCTCCATCGCCGGCGGGGAGGGCTCGTACGGCGGTTGGGGTTTTGGAGAAGTTGATGGGACGTGAGAGGGGTGGTTTCGTGCGTGAGCGATAAGAGACGTACTGTGCGGAGGAGAGAGAGGGCTTACGCGTCCTAAATGCGACCCGAGTCAACAATGGCACGTCTTCCACGTCCGCACCGCGACACGCGTCAACAATGGCACTTCTTCCACTTCTGCACCGCAACACGCGTCCTCGAGTCTAACCCTGGAAATTTAGATATACTCATGTATACCCTCGAGTCATATACTAGCATTTTTGTATGCTCAGTTTTCACCTTGAGTGCTAATACGGCTAGTGCAATATACTCAGTTTTACCCTCAAGTGGCTGGTCAACAGAGTCAACAAATGGGATTAACTAGTTAAATGAGTTATTTAATGTGCAAAAAATTCCGAAAAGGAGTGGCACTTACTCATGGAGTCTTTACCACAAATTTCCACTTCTCAAATCATAGATAAATCGTAGATAAATCAAGTTTCACCACAAATTGCCACTTCTCAAATCACCTAGTAGCTATGAAGGTGCATGGTTTTCCATAATAAGCCCTACCCAAAACAGCTTTCCCCAAAACATACTTTGTCTGAATGAGACCATAATTTTCACACTCATGTAGATTTGTATTGCAAATAGTTTGAGGTAGGCCAAGATGGGTTTCATTGTACAAAACACGCATTTTCCATTTTTTAAATCTCATATTTGAATCCCTTAGTCTGTTTACTACTCACTTGCCCTTGGTTTCTTGATACTACTCAGTTTGCCCTCTCCCTTCACAAACTCTCACAGACGCCCAACATTGCCCCGATTGGTCTAGCCCATGTCACGCGGATCGTGCCCGACGACCGTTGATCGTATGATCTAACGGGCAGGATAACCTATCTCTCTCTCTGGTCGGGGCCACCACCCTCTCTCTCTCTGTCGTCGGTTAGCTTCACGCAAAGTTTGGTTTTCTGCATTATTTTTCACGAGCTAAATTTTTAGGCATTACTTTTCACGCAAAAAATGATAAACCATCACCGATTTGTTGTAGCCATTACTTTTCACGCACAAAAATGATACACCATCACCCATTTCGTGTAGCCATTACTTTTCACGCAAAAAATGATAAACCATCACCGATTTTGTTGTAGCCATTACTTTTCACGCACAAAAATGATAAACCATCACCGATTTGTTGTAGCCATTACTTTTCACGCACAAAAATGATACACCATCACCCATTTCGTGTAGCCATTAATTTTCACGCAAAAAATGATACACCATCACCCATTTCTTGTACCCATTACTTTTCACGCAAAAAACGATAAACCATCACCGATTTCTTGTAGCCATTACTTTTCACGCACAAAAATGATACACCATCACCCATTTCGTGTACCCATTACTTTTCACGCAAAAAAATGATAAACCATCACCGATTTTGTTGTAGCCATTACTTTTCACGCACAAAAATGATAAACCATCACCGATTTGTTGTAGCCATTACTTTTCACGCACAAAAATGATACACCATCACCCATTTCTGTAGCCATTACTTTTCACGCAAAAAATGATACACCATCACCCATTTCTTGTACCCATTACTTTTCACGCAAAAAACGATAAACCATCACCGATTTCTTGTAGCCATTACTTTCCTTTTAGGCATTACTTTTCACGGTAAAATGATAAACTATACCCCCACAACGGTCGTCTCCTCCTTAATTTATTGTGTATAAACCCCCACAACGGTCATCTCCTCCTTATTTTATTGTGTAAACCCTACAACGGTCATCTCTCCCTTATAAACACCCACACGGCCATCCCTTGTGTCAATAGGTTCTGCCTCTCTTCTTTTCGTTCACATACACTTTATCCATTGCCATGGCTTCCCACGGACCGGAAGGGGAAGGGGAAAGGAAGGGAGGGGAAGGGAAGTGGATCATCATCATTGCCACCACCACCGTCAACATGCCATTGATCATAGAGGAGTTCTTCATCGTCGTCTATGAAGACCCTTTGGTCAAGAAGGTACGTACGCGTTCCCACATATATGATGCATGTGATTAATTATGGGCATGTTCTAAAAAACCTTTAATTTCAAGGGTTCCCTAATTTCAAACGATCGGCGCTCGATCTCTTTGCAGGAACTCCCAAAAAAATTTGCGGACTATCTTGACGGCAAGGAGCCAGCTAAGGTGTATCTGCGGTCTGCGGTCCTCGTCTCTGGACCGTGGAGGTCCTATTTGACGGACAAGGCCGGATGTACCTCGACAAGGGCTGGGAGAAATTCGCCATCGCGCACGGTGTGGATTTCGGCTGGTTCGTACACTTCAAATATGAAGGCGATGATGTGCTCACAGTGAAGGTGTTCGACGGAACAATGTGCAGGAGGTACTACTACTCAGACGACGAAGACTGACGATGAAAGCGACGACGACGTGAAGCCATGCATCCATCCCCTTTAGATAATTAAGGGGATTATGACCAAGAATATATATGTAGCTTCATATGCATCGATTTAGAGATCTAGCTATTTTCTATATATTATGCATGTAAAAAATAACATCCCATTTCCACTATTATTCGAGCACCACATCCTCCAAACGATGCCTGCCGATGCCGATATCGGCATGGTGAACGGCTATGCTCGCCACCACTGCTAGGTCAACGTCGGGATGCACAATGTTTAGCATAAGAGTCACTTTAGATTAAGCTGCGAAAATAGTCACGTGCCATGGGCTGAGGCGGCCCCTACAGAGCGGCTCTATATTATATTCTCTAAATAAAATAGACGACCACAACGGTCATTGGCTGCGGAGGCCCCACAGAGCGGCAATATATAATTTTCTATAAATAAATAGACGACCCATGGTCATTGGCTGCGCAGCCCTATAGAGCGGCCCCATTTGTCATTGGCACCGCGTATACAATCGTCAATAAAACGGCCCACGCGTAATAGATGGATCCACCCGTCGCACGAGACGGTCAGCGAGGAACGACCTCACGGTAACGGTAAGGCCTGACGGCAACCCGCGTCTTCGAGGGTTTCAAACTAGAGGAGGGAAAGCGAGGAAAAACTAACGAGCTGGGGAAAACTGAGTACAACTAACGAAGCAGGGGCACGAAAATAGAAATCCCTATATTTTAAGTCTGGAGGAAGATGTTTCAGTTCTGGAGGTGGTAAATGTTCATCTCCCTTTCTTTCAGTTATTTCATACTTTTCTTTAGTTGAACCATTAGTCATAGGGAGAGATTCCAAATATTCCTCAATATCATTTTGACTTGATCCTATAATATTATCATCATTTTCAAGTAAACTTACCTCTAAACCATCTTGAGGAGTATTATAAAGTATTGTGGAAAGAGTTGCAAGATGAACTTTCTCCTCGAAGTCTTCTTCTTCTTCTTCTTCTTCTTCTTCTTCTTCAACAATTGGCTTATGAGTGAACTTCGAGAAATGGAAACTCATCACTTCCTCCCCAAACTTAAGAGAGATAGTTTCCTTCCTACAATCAATATTAGCTCCTGTGTTTAAGAAAGTTCTTCCAAAAATTATTGGACAATGAGAATCAGTTGGCATATCAATAACAAGAAAATCAATGTGATAAGTGTAGTGTCCTATTGCAATAGGCACATCTTTTATCACTCCCATAGGAACTCTAAGAGTCTTATCAGCTAGCATTATTGTCATGTATGTGTCTTCTAAATGTGAATGCTCAAGTTCATCTTGAATACCGAAATAAAATCTAAGTGGAATAACATTAATGGCTATACCAATATCACAAATTCCATAATAAGAGGATCCACCAAAAGTACAAGGTAAAACTGGTTTACCTGCACATGTGGCTTTGACCATACCTTCTACAAACTATGAAGCTTCAGAATCAAGCTGAACGACGTTACAATGTGCAAACATAGCTAAGATACCTTGCTTTGTTACCCCACTTTCATTCGTAGCTTCATGAGTAATTTACTCATTACTAATTTTTAACTCTTGTGCTTTTACCTTTCTTTCCTCCTATTCCTTTTGTTCAGCAAGAAATTGAGTTCGGATATGCCTTGCCGCTGTCATTGGGTATGGTAGTGGCTCATTGTAAGTCGGCATTTTAATGGGTACCACTTTGGGCACTTCAGCTTCAACTTGCATTGCTTCAACAACTTGAGGTGGCGGAGTATAATGCAGCCATTCTTTCTTTGGTACTTCAATGAATTCTGTAAAAGTTTGAAAAACATCTAATACCATAACATCATCAAGATTTAGTTCGTTAGCTGTTTATTTTAGTTTCCCGGTGTTTCTATAAGCATTTAGACAGTCATGTTCTATTTCTATTTCTCCCTCACTTCAAAGATTAAAGCCCCAAGATACTCTATTTCTATGGACTTTATCTAGACGTATCCAAGCTTGCTCGGCTGTGAGTTCCATGAAAGATCCAGCAGATAACAAGTCTAATTCTCTTCTATTATCTTGTTCTAGTCCTCCATAAAAGACATGTAAAATGTACCAAGGTGGTAAATCATGATGGGGACATTTTTGAACAGTACCTTTGAACCTAAGATAGGCTCCATTAAGCTTTCACCGTGGCGATTCTTGAAATTGGTTATATCTCTTCTTACTTCCGCGGACTTGACTTTGGGATAGAACCAAAATATGAATTCCTTCTTAAGATTCTCCCAAGTATCGAGATTCTCTGCATGGCAAGTTCTATACCAAGATAATGCAGTGTTGGTTAGAGATTGACTAAACAATTTAAGCTTGAGTTCATCATCACTATAGTTTCTCAGTTTGATTGTCCAACACAACTCAGTAAAATAATGCAAATGAGTGTAAGGATCCTCATCAGGATCATCTCCTGCGAAACTCCTCTCCTTCATAAGAGCGATAAAGCGTGGATGAATTGATGATTCAGTATCATTCCGATTAGGGAATTCATTAACGAACCCTCGGTTGAACCTTCCGAGATATCCAGCTGCGTCAAGCTTATTCATAAGCCCAAGAGAAGCCATGGTGCTATCTGAAACTATCAAAAAACTTTAGTAATAACAATAATAGATAAGCAACTTAGAATAAAAACCAAAAACGCTGAGCTCCCCAGCAACGGCGCTAGAAGATAGCTTGATGGCTGCAAGTATACATATTAGTTGTAGCTAGTTTCAAAATAAGAGTATCGAACCATGAGGAGCTACTAGTAATGATCTTGATATCCCTTGCTACTTTATACTAAATATTACTTAATAATTATTTTCTAATCTCAAAATGATAAAAATGGGGTGTTGTAAATGGTTGGAGGAAAAGTAAATAAAGCAGTAAAAACTTTATATGAAAAGGGTTGGAACTTAATAAGACAAAGTGTTCTTAGGGATTATTGGATCCACCACTAGCACTAGAACTCATGTTAACCAAGATGAAGTATGCTTTCGAGCATGTTGTGTGTGCACTACAAGAAAAGTTCTCATCCTCAACGCCAAATTTTTGTCAGGTATGGCCCCTTTTTCGTCGCCTATGGGCCTAACCCGGCGATATGGGTTCTGTGGTGCATACTTCGTCAGGTAAAGGCCTACAACAGATTTTTTAGTGCGTCGCGTTTGGGCGCCCTTTGGCCACGGAAAATCGGACCGTTGTAGAAGAGTTTTCGGGAGGCCGTTGACTACTGATGTCATGCAAACTAACACGTGGCAGACGTTGTTAACTATCAGTTAACGCCGTTAACCGAATGAAACCCCGTGGTAGATGGTTGGCCCACACAAGGCCTGCCACGCCTTAAGCGGACCGACCCATTTAGTTTGCGGGCCAGGCAGCTGACTTAGTTTGACCGGTCAACTATATAATTGGGCTGGTCTATTAGGTACGTGGGCGGGGCCTAACCTCTAAGGTTGACTGGTCAAAATTTAAATGGGCCGGCCCACTAAGCACGTGGGCCGGGCCGAATGCCTTCGTTTGACCGGTCAAAAGAATAGCTGGGCGGGCTCACTAAACAAGTGGGCCGGGCCGAATGTCTTCGTTTGACCGGTCCGAATGCTTTTGTTTGGCCGGTCAACAGGCAACCGACCCAATAAGCATGTGGGCTGGGCCGAATGCTTTTGTTTGACCGGTCAACAGGCACTACAAGAAAAGTTCTGATAGACAACGTCCCAAAATCGTCAACTAAGGGGCATTTTTCGTCGCCTATGGGCCTAACCATGGGTTCGTTGTAAACTGCAGGCAAGTCCAACAACGATTTTTCGGTCCGTCGCGCTTGGCGTCCTTTGGGACCCGTCGGGCAAACGTCCAACACGATTTTTCGAGCCCGATAGGACAGCTCACGTTAAAATGACGGAAGAACCCGTGGCGCAAATCGGACATGTGGTTTATCGAAGCCACCCCTATATACGTGGGCCGTCTAACGTCCTTATAACATGTGGGTCCATTACAAGTGTGGGGCCTTCAATGGGCCACCCAAATTCCAGTGGGCGTCCACTAGGTTCGTAGCCCATTTGTGTGTGGGTCCACCACAACTAGTGCAAAACGGCCCATTTTGTGTTAAGCAGCTAGTAGCCAAAACATTGGGTCCCACCATTTCAACCCCCAAGTGGGGAGGGCGCCAACTTTGGGTCGGGTTAGGGCCGGCCCCAGGTGTGGATAGTGGGGCCATAGTGGGCTACCAAAAACACGTGTCCACATTCCTGTTAATGGGTCCCCATGTGGGGTCCACCATATAGAATGGGCCCAACAAGATAGTGGGCCAAAAACACAGGTGGGTCCCACCTTCCTACTAAAGGGCCGGCCCATTTGGTGTGTGGGGTCCACCATATAGAAAGTGGGCCCAACAAGATAGTGGGCCGGGCCAAAACACAGTGGGTCCCACCTTCCTATTAAAGGGCGGCCCATTTACCATGGGACCACCATAGAGCAAGTGGCCGGCCCAATAAGCATGTGGAGCCCATTATCGTGTAACCGGGCCGGCCTACTAAAGAAGTGGGCCGGCCCAAAATGAAAGTGGGTCCCACACTACTGTAAGTGGGCCGGCCCAATCTGTTGTAGGGCCCTACTTGTTTGACTAGTCAACTTGCATTAAATTTCATGAGCCTAAAATCTGATTTCAATGATACACACAAGTACATACACAAATAAAACAAATAGGAAAATTACAAGGCAATTAATGTGCCCAAATAAAAAAATTACATAGAATCATTGAGGACTTCTATTAGCATCATCAATAACACGTTGACATTTGGCAATCGCCTTGATTGAATCTTGTGTACTCTTTGTCAACATATCAGCTACAGATCTTAAAGCAGCAATACCATGTCTTTTATAAAGTACAGCCTTGAGATATTTACTGTCCGATGAAAGAAATGGTCTAGGTTGACGGCTATGAGAAGATGCATCAGAAGAAAGATCAGAACTTTTTGTGGGCCTCACTGGTAATGAAGATTGCTTCATCACAACTGCATTCTGATAATAATGCAAAAAGAGTTAAACGATGAACTATGCAAACATTTATTATGCAATGTAGATATAAGATAATAACAAGTTGCATAAATAAGACATGTATGGAACTTGTACTAAGCACAAACTTACATCATAATGTTGCACAGGGTCGCTACAGATCCTTTTTTGGCGACTATCTTCTAATGATGACTGCTTCATTAAAACTGCATTCTGGTAACATTGTAAACATAGTTACAACAATTAACTATTCAAACATGTATTACGCAATGTAGAGATCAGATAACAGCATGTAGCAGAAATAAGCACAAGATAAGATAAGATGCATGTACTAAGCACATACTGGCTCACTGCAGGTCCTTCTCTTGCGTGCACTAGTCGTGGTCAACATGCCTATCATTTTAGGTTCAGCCATCAAGTGAAATGCTAATCCTCCTGCTCCATTGTCCTTAATCTGTGTTTAGATATCACATTTAAGACCAAGTCAGCTGGTTTCAAATAACAAAAAACTTGAGCTGCCAAATGAATAAGCCAATATTTACCAGATATCAGATTAAAACCAACTAGATGTTGCTTTGCATGAGATACGAATTTCAGACATTCAGATTTAGAGTAGGGTAATGCCAAGGTTTTACACATAAAGTAAACTGGCATTAAGAATGACCAAATGTCAGGTTCAAATCACCCTCGAAGTTTCTCCAAGACAAGCATATCAAATAGGCAGAAACATAGTAAAGCATGAATGGCATTGCTATGGCAGGGTTCCAAGTGTTAATCTCTTGCATAAGGAACAATGCATATAGGTTATAGATAATAACGGAAGTAAACTGCCAAAATTACCAACCACGAACTCAGATTCCAACCTTACCTAGCGTCCCCGCTGTTAATGTTGGATGTTCTAATAAGTGGTTCGCATGATCAATCCCTAGGAAAAATAACATTGACAAGTCAGTCTACGATAATACAAAGACCAGACATGCACGCAGCAATAACTATATAAGCTAAAGACGAGGTATAAGAGCAAGCAGATTGGAAATGCACATAGCATGATTATAAAAGCAGTGTGAGAATAGCAGACACGAGAAAACAGCTAGCGGTGAGCTAATGACGTGGTATAAGAACAAGCAGATTGGAAATGCCCATAGCACGACTATAAAAGCAGTGCGACAATAGCATGCAGTACAAAAACAGTTGGCAGCAAATGAATGGGTACAAGGCTATAAATATGTGGATGCACACAGGTGTCAGTAGAATGAACAGGAGCGACCGGATAATGCTTTTGTACTGTACAATATTTAAACAAACTTCATGCGAAGCAACACATCAAGAAAGTTAACGGCATATGAGATCTGCAAATAACTACACAAAACATGGCTAAAGAAACACCGCGATCTAACGGGCCAGCGTACTAAGCAACTTGCATTCCAGCGGCGGCGAACGCGGGAGACGATGAATCGACCCTGTTTCAGTAGAAGCGGGCGTTAGTGAAGCAGATCTGGTTGGCTGGCAAGGTATTCGGTGAAGTTGATACAGCCGCTGCGGCGAGGTAGTCGGTGGCGAGTGATGTCTACGGGTGCTTCTATTCTTGTAGACAGTGTTGGGCCTCCAAGAGCAGAGGTTTGTAGAACAGCAGCAAGTTTCCCTTAAGTGGATTACCCAAGGTTTATCGAACTCGGAGGAAGAGGTCAAAGATATCCCTCTCATGCAACCCTGCCACAAAGCAAAAAGTCTCTTGTGTCCCCAACACACCTAATAGGTGCACTAGTTCGGCGAAGAGATAGTGGAATACAAGTGGTATGAATGAATATGAGTAGTACGGCGCCAGAAAATAGCTGCTGGCGTGCTGATGGTAGTAATATTGTGGGAAGTAAACAAGCGTAGTAACGCAGCAGTAGTAATAAAACATAAAAAAGCACGATAGCAGTATTTAGGAACAAGGCCTAGGGATTAGACTTTCACTAGTGGACACTCTCAACATTGATCACATAACAGAATAGATAAATGCATACTCTACACTTTTGTTGGATGATGAACACATTGCGTAGGATTACACGAACCCTCAATGCCGGAGTTAACAAGCTCCACAATTAATGTTCATATTTTAGTAACCTTATAGTGTAAGATAGATCAAAAGACTAAACCAAGTACTAACATAGCATGCACACTGTCACCTTCATGCATATGTAGGAGGAATAGATCACATCAATATATCATAGCAATAGTTAACTTCATAATCTACAAGAGATCATGATCATAGCCTACGCCAAGTACTCACACGGTGCACACACTGTCACCTTTACACACGTGGAGGAGGAATAGAGTACTTTAATAACATCACTAGAGTAGCACATAGATGAATAGTGATACAAAACTCATATGAATCTCAATCATGTAAGGCAGCTCATGAGATTATTGTATTGAAGTACATAGGAGAGAGATTAACCACATAGCTACCGGTACAGCCCGAGCCTCGATGGAGAACTACTCCCTCTTCATGGGAGCAGCAGCGGTGATGAAGATGGCGGTGGAGATGGCAGCGGTGTCGATGAAGAAGCCTTCCGGGGGCACTTCCCCGCTCGGCAGGGTGCCGGAACAGAGACTGTCCCCGGATCTTGGCTTGCGATGGCGGCGGCTGGAAGGTTTCGCGTACCGTGGCTTCCTCCGTAAGGGTTTTAGGTCAGGACCTTTAAATAGGCGAAAGGGGAGCCTCGGAGGGGCACCAGGGTGCCCTCACCACCAGGTGGCGCGGCCAGGCCTGGGCCCGCGCCCAGGTGTGGTGTGGGGCCCCTGGCCCATCTCTGGCCCCTCTTCGGTGATCTGGAAGCTTCGGGAAAAATAGGAACCTGGGCGTTGATTTCGTCCAATTCCGAGAATATTTCGTTACTAGGATTTCGAAACCAAAAACAAGACGAGGAACGCTCTTCGGCATCTTGTTAATAGGTTAGTTCGGAAAATGCGTAAATACGACATATAATGTGCATAAAACATGTAGGTATCATCAATAAAGTAGCATGGAACATAAGAAATTATCGATACGTTGGAGACGTATCAGCATCCCCAAGCTTAGTTCTGCTCGTCCCGAGCAGGTAAAACGATAACAAAGATAATTTCTGAAGTGACATGCCATCATAACCTTGATCATACTATTGTAAACATATGTAATGAATGCAGCGATCAAAACAATAGTAATGACATGAGTAAACAAATGAATCATATGACAAAGACTTTTCATGAATAGCACTTTCAAGACAGGCATCAATAAGTCTTGCATAAAAGTTAACTCATAAAGCAATAATTCAAAGTAGAGGTATTGAAGCAACACAATGGAAGATTAAGTTTCAGCGGATGCTTTCAACTTGTAACATGTATATCTCATGGATAATTGTCAACATAGAGTAATATAACAAATGCAATAAGCAAGTATGTAAGAATCAATGCACAGTTCACACAAGTGTTTGCTTCTTAAGGTGGAGGGAGATAGATAAACTGACTCAACAATAAAAGTAAAAGAAAGGTCCTTCAAAGAGGAAAGCATCGATTGCTGTATTTGTGCTAGAGCTTTTATTTTGAAAACATGAAACAATTTTGTCAACGGTAGTAATAAAGCATATGAGTTATGTAAATTACATCTTACAAGTTGCAAGCCTCATGCATAGTATACTAATAGTGCCCGCACCTTGTCCTACTTAGCTTGGACTACCGGATCTTTGCATGCCATGTTTCAACCAAGTGTCACAAAGGGGTACCTCCATGCCGCCTGTACAAAGGTCTAAGGAGAATGCTCGCATTTTGGATTTCTCGCTTTTGATTATTCTCAACTTAGACATCCATACCGGGACAACATGGACAACAGATAATGGACTCCTCTTAAATGCATAAGCATGTAGCAAAATTATTATTCTCATATGAGATTGAGGATATATGTCCAAAACTGAAACTTCAACCATGATTCATGGCTTTAGTTAGCGGCCCAATGTTCTTCTCTAACAATTTGCATGCTCCAATCATTAAGGTGATAGATCCTTCAGACAAGACGGACATGCATAGCAACTCACATGATATTCAATAAAGAGTAATTGATGGCGTTCCCCAGAAGCATGGTTATCGCACAACAAGCAACTTAATAAGATAAAGTGCATAAGTACATATTCAATACTACGATAGTTTTTAAGGCTATTTTGTCCCATGAGCTATATATTGCAAAGGTGAATGGAAATTTTAAAGGTAGCACTCAAGCAATTTACTTTGGAATGGCGGAGAAATACCATGTAGTAGGTAGGTATGGTGGACACAAATGGCATAGTGGTTGGCTCAAGGATTTTGGATGCATGAGAAGTATTCCCTCTCGATACAAGGTTTAGGCTAGCAAGGTTATTTGAAGCAAACTCAAGGATGAACCGGTGCAGCAAAACTCACATAAAAGACATATTGTAAACATTATAAGACTCTACACCGTCTTCCTTGTTGTTCAAACTCAATACTAGAAATTATCTAGACCTTAGAGAGACCAATTATGCAAACCAAATTTTAGCAAGCTCTATGTATTCCTTCATTAATAGGTGCAAATTATATGATGCAAGAGCTTAAACATGAGCACAACAATTGCCAAGTATCACATTATCCAAGACATTTTACCAATTACTACATGTAGCATTTTTCAATTCCAACCATATAACAATTTAACGAGAGGAAACTTCGCCATGAATATTATGAGCTAAGAACACATGTGTTCATACGAACCAGCGGAGCGTGTCTCTCTCCCACACAAGGATGAACTTATTCAGAGAACTAAGATAACAAAACAAAAACAAAAATAAAAGCACACAGACGCTCCAAGTAAAGAACATAAGATGTGACCGAATAAAAATATAGTTTCACTAGAAGAAACCTGATAAGTTGTCGATGAAGAAGGGGATGCCTTGGGCATCCCCAAGCTTAGATGCTTGAGTCTTCTTAAAATATGCAGGGATGAACCACCGGGGCATCCCCAAGCTTAGACCTTTCACTCTTCTCGATCACATTATATCACCCTCTTCTATTGACCCTTGAAAACTTCCTTCACACCAAACTTCAAGCAAACTCATTAGAGGGTTAGTGCATAATCAAAAATTCACATGTTCAGAGGTGACACAAACATTCTTTTCACTTCTGGACATTGCATAAAGCTACTGGACATTAATGGAGCAAAGAAATAAATCCAACATAGCAAAAGAGGCAATGCGAAATAAAAGGCAGAATCTGTCAAAACAGAACAGTCCGTAAAGATGAATTTAAAGATGGCACCAGACTTGCTCAAATGGAAAAACTCAAAACTAATGAAAGTTGCGTACATATCTGAGGATCACGCTCGTAAATTGGCAGATTTTTCGAATTTTCTACAGAGGCCTGTGCCCAGATTCGTGACAGACAGCAATGCTGTTTCTGCGCAGCGATCCCAAATATAACATCAACTTTGACATAGAAACTTTACTTGGCACAAAAACATGATAAGGAGAGGTTGCTACAGTAGTAAACAACTTCCAAGACACAAATATAAAACAAAGTACTGTAGTAAAAAAACACATGGGTTATCTCCCAAGAAGTTCTTTCTTTATAGCCATTAAGATGGGCTCAGCAGTTTTAATGATGCACTCGCAAGAAATAGAAGTTGAAGCAAAAGAGAGCATCAAGAGGCAAATTCAAAACACATTTAAGTCTAACATGCTTCCTATGCATAGGAATCTTGTAAATAAACAAGTTCATGAAGAGCAAAGTAACAAGCATAGGAAGATAAAACAAGTGTAGCTTCAAAAATTTCAGCACATAGAGAGGCATTTTAGTAACATGAAAATTTCTACAACCATATTTTCCTCTCTCATAATAACTTTCAGTAGCATCATGAGCAAACTCAACAATATAACTATCACTTAAAGCATTCTTATCATGAGTCTCATGCATAAAATAATTACTACTCCCAACATAGGCATAGTCATTCTTATTAATTGTAGTGGGAGCAAATTCAACAAAGTAGCTATCAAATATAGGAGGTATATTGTAATCATAATCAAATTTATCCTCCATAACAGGTGGTAACAAAAGACTACTATCATTATAATCATCATAAATGGGAGGCAAAGTATCATCAAAGTAAATTTTCTCCTCAATGCTTGGGGGACTAAAAATATCATGCTCATCAAAGCCAGCTTCCCCAAGCTTAGAATTTTCCATAGCATTAGCAACAATAGTGTTCAAAGCATTCATATTAATATGTTCCATGGGTTTTTTAATTTTCGCATCAAACCATCCATGTCTTAAATCAGGAAATAGAATAAAAAGCTCATTGTTGTCCATTATGCCTAACTAGTGTAAACAAGAAACCAAATGTCGCAATTGCAGAGTCTAAAGGAAATAGCTTCGAGCACACACACAATGGCGCCGAGAAAAGTACTGTTACCTGGAACCGGAGTATTAGTGCCTTTTACCTTTCCTCCCAACGGCGCAGAAAAAGTGATGTCTACGGGTGCTTCTATTCTTGTAGACAGTGTTGGGCCTCCAAGAGCAGAGGTTTGTAGAACAGCAGCAAGTTTCCCTTAAGTGGATTACCCAAGGTTTATCGAACTCAGGAAGAGGTCAAAGATATCCCTCTCATGCAACCCTGCAACCACAAAGCAAAAAGTCTCTTGTGTCCCCAACACACCTAATAGGTGCACTAGTTCGGCGAAGAGATAGTGGAATACAAGTGGTATGAATGAATATGAGCGATAGTACGGCGCAGAAAATAGCTCGCTGGCGTGCGGTTGATGGTAGTAATATTGTGGGAAGTAAACAAGTAGTAACAGCAGTAGTAACGCAGTAAAACAGTAAACAAGCAGCGATAGCAGTATTTAGGAACAAGGCCTAGGGATTAGACTTTCACTAGTGGACACTCTCAACATTGATCACATAACAGAATAGATAAATGCATACTCTACACTTTTGTTGGATGATGAACACATTGCGTAGGATTACACGAACCCTCAATGCCGGAGTTAACAAGCTCCACAATTAATGTTCATATTTTAGTAACCTTATAGTGTAAGATAGATCAAAAGACTAAACCAAGTACTAACATAGCATGCACACTGTCACCTTCATGCATATGTAGGAGGAATAGATCACATCAATATATCATAGCAATAGTTAACTTCATAATCTACAAGAGATCATGATCATAGCCTACGCCAAGTACTCACACGGTGCACACACTGTCACCTTTACACACGTGGAGGAGGAATAGAGTACTTTAATAACATCACTAGAGTAGCACATAGATGAATAGTGATACAAAACTCATATGAATCTCAATCATGTAAGGCAGCTCATGAGATTATTGTATTGAAGTACATAGGAGAGAGATTAACCACATAGCTACCGGTACAGCCCCGAGCCTCGATGGAGAACTACTCCCTCTTCATGGGAGCAGCAGCGGTGATGAAGATGGCGGTGGAGATGGCGGCGGTGTCGATGGAGAGGCACTTCCCCGCTCCGGCGGGTGCCGGAACAGAGACTCCTGTCCCCAGATCTTTCGCGATGGCGGCGGCTCTGGAAGGTTTCGCGTACCGTGGCTTCCTCCGTAAGGGTTTTAGGTCAGGACCTTTAAATAGGCGAAAGGGGAGCCTCGGAGGGGCACCAGGGTGCCCTCACCACCAGGTGGCGCGGCCAGGCCTGGGCCCGCGCCCAGGTGTGGTGTGGGGCCCCCCCAGCCCATCTCCCCTCTTCGGTGATCTGGAAGCTTCGGGAAAAATAGGAACCTGGGCGTTGATTTCGTCCAATTCCGAGAATATTTCGTTACTAGGATTTAAGAAACCAAAAACCAGGGTGGCTCTTGGCATCTTGTTAATAGGTTATTTCCAGAAAATGCGTAAATACGACATATAATGTGCATAAAACATGTAGGTATCATCAATAAAGTAGCATGGAACATAAGAAATTATCGATACGTTGGAGACGTATCAGATCCCGGTGATGCGTCGGTGGCGAGGTCGGCGGTGAAGCAGATCCGTCGGTGACGAGGGCGGCGGGGGAGCGGATCAGGTGGGTGGACAGCCAACACGATCAAGGCTACGCTGTGGAGGAGTATGCCGGCGGCGAAGCAGATCTAGTACTGTAGAGAGTCAGAGCTTTGGCGTGTGAGAGTATTTTTGAGCTAATGGGGCGAATGGTTGGTGGGTGGGTGTGGGCCTGTGGGGAGGGTTCGGGATCTAGGCAAGATATTTCATTGTTACCGAATGAGCCCTCCATGGTCGGTGGGTTGTAGCTTCCGGACCAGGGTTAAAAGGGTAAAACTGGTCACGGGATTTTCGAATGGATGCGGCGGGATGATTTGGCGCGCGGCCGAAATTTTCAGTTTCAAGCTACGAGCAGAACGACAAAAATAATGTTCTTCCCCAGGGAGCTCTCATTTCTTCCTCTTCTCTTTCTCTCTCGAGTCTCTCCCACTCCCCCGGCTCCTCTCCCCCTTCTCTCCGGCGGCCTCGCCGGCCGGAGACGAGGCCGACTTCTCTCTGTATATTGTACACCCTCCGAACTAAATTAATTGATTCAACTTTCCTTAGACGTGTATGTATCTAGAGTAAAAACATGTGTGGATACATCCATATTTAGATAAGCAAAGTTGAGTCAGCTAATTTGGATCCGAGGGAGTTAGTGTTGTTGTAAGCTTAGATCCAGTGTTTCCCATGAGCAGAATGGCGCAATGGAGTCGGGGATCTCGTCATCGGCTTCAGATCTGGCCTATGGTGAATCTGGCGGATCTTGCCGGCCAAACCCCGATCTGGTGCCATCAATGTGATGGCGCTAACGGTGAGGCTTGCTTTGGTCAGTGCTTCAGATCTGGCCAATGGGGAAGTCAAGCTGCTAAAGTTCACAAGCTCGGGGCATACGACGGCGTCATCCGTCTTGCCCGTGCACATCTTGGACTTTCAGCGGCCCTTCTCAGAGCCAATATGCCGTTGCTGAGGCCCTTCTTCTCCTTCGTCCTGGCGACGACACCGTCCCAAGTGGTGCGTCCCCGGCGACGGAGTTGCTGGAAAGGATGCGGAGCAGAGATCTGATGTGCGGTCGAGAAGGACTCGATTGATTTTCTTCTATATGTTTTGGGGTCCTTTTTGTAAAGTTGCAGGTTCTATTAGTTATTGTCTAGTACTTTTGGTCCTCTATGTAATTTTTTGGACTAGTTTCCATTGGCACTGATAAACTTGAATTTTGACAAGTTCACGGGGAAAAAAATTCCTTTGCACATATGGCCTATCATGTATAAACATTCTTGAGATTTAAACTATATGTAATGTGCCATGCATTAACCCTAAACCATATATATGTAACTAACCCTAGCTGATCAAACCCTACTTAATTAAAACAAATAACCCTAAACTATACATGCACTTTATGCGCAAAGGCGCGGGTGCCTCTAATAATGTGTGTGCGCACTCGATCGATGATCCCTAAACCTTATACAACCCTGAAACCCTAATCCCTAATCCCTAAACCCTAAACACCCTAAACACTAAACCCTAGACCCTAAACCCTAACCCTAACCCTAAACCCTAATTAAACCCTATATATAGGCCAACGACACTTAATTGTGCATCAAGCAGGCCAGGGGTGCCTCGCGGTCCTCTAATTAAATTAAATGTGCCATGCATTAACCCTAAACCATATATATGTAACTAACCATAGCTAATCAACCCTACTTAATGAAAACACATAACCCTAAACTATACTAGCTATAACCCGATCTAATAAAAACATGCTCTATATATAGCAGCTAGCTAGCAAACCGTAGATTAACACCAATTAATATATACATGGCCTATATCGATCATGTTGTATAACATATCCCTGAGATTCATTAATTAATTATATAATTATCGTGATAAATTAATTAACTTTAATTTTGACAAGTTCTCTCGAATGAAAACACATTTGATTAAGTTGCCTCATAATATATATATATATATATAATTAGTGTGCATGCATGGCCTACCATGCATTCGTGCATATATTTTAATGTATATTTGAACATATTCTTGGGGATTTCAATCTCTCTCTCTCGATCATCTATATATCGTTGGTGGCCAAAAAACACACATATATATGCATGCAATTTATGCGTAAAGGCGCGGGTGCCTCTAATAATGTGTGTGCGCACTCGATCGATGATCCCTAAACCTTAAACAACCCTAAAACCTTAAATCCCTAATCCCTAAACCCTAAACACCCTAAACACTAAACCCTAAACCCTAGACCCTAAACGTACCCTAACCCTAACCCTAACCCTAACCCTAAACCCTAGCTAATCCTAAACCCCAATTAAACCCTATGTATAGGCCAACGACACTTAATTGTGCATCGATCGAGCGGGTCATGGGTGCCTCGCGATCCTCTAATAAAATTAAATGTGCCATGCATTAACCCTAAACCATATATATGTAACTAACCCTAGCTAATCAACCCTACTTAATTAAAACACATAACCCTAAACTATACTAGCTAGCTATAACCCGATCTAATAAAAACATGCTCTATATATAGCAGCTAGCTAGCAAACCGTAGATTAACACCAATTAAAATATACATGGCCTATATCGATCATGTTGTATAACATATCCCTGAGATTCATTAATTAATTATATAATTATCGTGATAAATTAATTAACTTGAACTTTGACAAGTTCTCTCGAATGAAAACACATTTGATTAAGTTGCCTCATAATATATATATAATTAGTGTGCATGCATGGCCTACAATGCATTCGTGCATATATTTTAATGTATATTTGAACATATTCTTGGGGATTTCAATCTCTCTCTCTCTCGATCATCTATATATCGTTGGTGGCCCAAAAAACACACATATATATGCATGCAATTTATGCGTAAAGGCGCGGGTGCCTCTAATAATGTGTGTGCGCACTCGATCGATGATCCCTAAACCTTAAACAACCCTAAAACCTTAAATCCCTAATCCCTAAACCCTAAACACCCTAAACACTAAACCCTAAACCCTAGACCCTAAACGTACCTAACCCTAACCCTAACCCTAACCCTAAACCCTAGCTAATCCTAAACCCCAATTAAACCCTATGTATAGGCCAACGACACTTAATTGTGCATCGATCGAGCGGGTCATGGGTGCCTCGTGATCCTCTAATAAAATTAAATGTGCCATGCATTAACCCTAAACCATATATATGTAACTAACCCTAGCTAATCAACCCTACTTAATTAAAACACATAACCCTAAACTATACTAGCTAGCTATAACCCGATCTAATAAAAACATGCTCTATATATAGCAGCTAGCTAGCAAACCGTAGATTAACACCAATTAAAATATACATGGCCTATATCGATCATGTTGTATAACATATCCCTGAGATTCATTAATTAATTATATAATTATCGTGATAAATTAATTAACTTGAACTTTGACAAGTTCTCTCGAATGAAAACACATTTGATTAAGTTGCCTCATAATATATATATAATTAGTGTGCATGCATGGCCTACAATGCATTCGTGCATATATTTTAATGTATATTTGAACATATTCTTGGGGATTTCAATCTCTCTCTCTCTCGATCATCTATATATCGTTGGTGGCCCAAAAAACACACATATATACGCATGCACTTTATGCGTAAAGGCGCGGGTGCCTCTAATAATGTGTGTGCGCACTCGATCGATGATCCCTAAACCTTAAACAACCCTAAAACCTAAATTCCTAATCCCTAAACCCTAAACACCCTAAACACTAAACCCTAAACCCTAAACCCTAACCCTAACCCTCTACCCTAGCTAACCCTAAACCCTAATTAAACCCTATGTATAGGCCAACGTCACTTAATTGTGCATCGAGCAGCCCAGGGGTGCCTCGCGGTCCTCTAATTAAATTAATTGTGCCATGCATTAACCCTAAACCATATATATGTAACTAACCCTAGCTAATCAACCCTACTTAATTAAAACACATAACCCTAAACTATACTAGATATAACCCGATCTAATAAAAACATGCTCTATATATAGCAGCTAGCTAGCAAACCGTAGATTAACACCAATTAAAATATACATGGCCTATATATATCGATCATGTTGTATAACATATCCCTCAGATTCATTAATTAATTATATAATTATCGTGATAAATTAATTAACTTGAATTTTGACAAGTTCTCTCGAATGAAAACACATTTGATTAAGTTGCCTCATAATATATATATAATTAATTAGTGTACATGCATGGCCTACCATGCATTCGTGCATATATTTTAATGTATATTTGAACATATTCTTAGGGATTTCAATCTCTCTCTCGATCATCAATATATCGTTGGTGGCCAAAAAACACACACATATATATATACGCATGCAATTTATGCGTAAAGGCGCGGGTGCCTCTAATAATGTGTGTGCGCACTCGATCGATGATCCCTAAACCTTAAACAACCCCTAAAACCTTAAATCCCTAATCCCTAATCCCTAAACCCTAAACACCCTAAACACTAAACCCTAGACCCTAACCCTAACCCTAACCCTAACCCTAACCCTAAACCCTAGCTAACCCTAAACCCTAATTAAACCCTATGTATAGGCCAACGACACTTAATTGTGTGCATCGAGCAGGCCAGGGGTGCCTCGCGGTCCTCTAATTAAATTAAATGTGACATGCATTAACCCTAAACCATATATATGTAACTAACCCTAGCTAATCAACCCTACTTAATTAAAACACATAACCCTAAACTATACTAGATATAACCCGATCTAATAAAAGCATGCTCTATATATATAACAGCTAGCTAGCAAACCGTAGATTAACACCAATTAAAATATACATGGCCTATATCGATCATGTTGTATAACATATCCCTCAGATTCATTAATTAATTATATAATTATCTTGATAAATTAATTAACTTTAATTTTGACAAGTTCTCTCGAATGAAAACACATTTGATTAAGTTGCCTCATAATATATATATAATTTTAGTGTGCATGCATAGCCTACCATGCATTCGTGCATATATTTTAATGTATATTTGAACATATTCTTGGGGATTTCAATCTCTCTCTCTCGCGATCATCTATATATAACGTTGGTGGCAAAAAACACACACATATATACGCATGCACTTTATGCGTAAAGACGCGGGTGCCTCTAATAATGTGTGTGCGCACTCGATCGATGATCCCTAAACCTTAAACGTACAACCCTAAAACCCTAAATTAATTATCGATCTCCCTGTGATTCATTAATTAATTATATATATAATTATCGATGATAAATTAATTAACTTGAATTTTGACAAGTTCTCTCGTATGAAAACACATTTGATCAAGTTGCCTAGCTCATAATATATATATAATTAGTGTGCATGCATGGCCTACCATGCATTCGTGCATATATTTTGATATATATTTGAACATGCATATTCTTGGGGATTTCAATCTCTCTCTCTCGATCATCTATATATCGTTGTTGGTGGCAAAAAAATACACATATATATACGCATGCACTTTATGCGCAAAGGCGCGGGGTGCCTCTAATAATGTGTGTGCGCACTCGATCGATGATCCCTAAACCTTAAACAACCCTAAAACCCTAATCCCTAATCCCTAAACCCTAAACACCCTAAACACACTAAACCCTAGACCCTAAACACCCTAAACACTAAACCCTAAACCCTAGACCCTAAACACCGTAAACATTAAACCCTAAACCCTAAACACCCTAAACACTAATTAAACCCTAAACCCTAGACCCTAAACACTAAACCCTAAACCCTAGACCCTAAACACCGTAAACACTAAACCCTAAACCCTAAACACCCAAAACACTAATTAAACCCTAAACCATAGACCCTAAACACTAGACCCTAAACCCTAGACCCTAAACACCCTAAACACTAAACCCTAGACCCTCTAAACACCGTAAACACTAAACCCTAAACCCTAGACCCTAGCTAAACACCCAAAACACTAAACCCTAAACCCAGCTAGCTAACCCTAAACCCTAATTAAACCCTATATATATAGGCCAACGACACTTAATTGTGCATCAAGCAGGCCAGGGGTGCCTCGCGGTCCTCTAGTTAAATTAAATGTGCCATGCATTAACCCTAAACCATATATATATAACTAACCCCTAGCTAATCAAACCCTAGTTAATTAAAACACATAACCCTAAACTATACTAGCTATAACCCGATCTAATAAAAACATGCTCTATATATAGCATGCAGCTAGCTAGCAAATTAAACGGTAGATTAAAACCAATTAATATATACATGGCCTATATCGATCATATGTTGTATAACATCTCCCTGAGATTCATTAATTAATTATATAATTATCGATGATAAATTAATTAACTTGAATTTTGACAAGTTCTCTCGAATGAAAACACATTTGATTAAGTTTCCTCATAATATATATATAATTAGTGTGCATGCATGGCCTACCATGCATGCATTCGTGCATATATTTTAATATATATTTGAACATATTCTTGGGGATTTCAATCTCTCTCCCTCGATCATCTATATGTCGTTGGTGGCCAAAAAAACACACATATACGCATGCACTTTATGCGCAAAGGCGCGTGTGCCTCTAATAATGTGTGTGTGCGCACTCGATCGATGATCCCTAAACCTTAAACCCTAAATAAACCCTAATCCCTAATCCCTAAACCCTAAACACCATAAACATTAAACCCTAAACCCTAGACCCTAAACCCTAACCTCCTAACCCTAAACCCTAAACCCTAATTAAACCCTATATATAGGCCAATGACACTTAATTGTGCATCAAGCAGGCCAGGGGTGCCTCGCGGTCCTCTAATTAAATTAAATGTGCCATGCATATATATGTGTTTAATTTGGGGATTTCAATCGCTCTCTCGTATAGCTCTCTCTCTCTCTCTCTCTTTCTCTCTCTCTCTCTCTCTCTCTCTCTCTCTCTCTCTCTCTCTCTCTCTCTCTCTCGTTGGTGGCCAACAACACACACATGCACTTTGTGCGCAAAGGCATGCGCCTCTAATAATGTGTGCGCAGTCGATCGATCTAGTTTTGATTAATCATAGCACACAAATAAAGAAGTTGTATTTGAATCCACACAACCTAATCTAAAACACATAACCCCTAACATGGCCTAATTAATTAACCCTTCTCGATCTCTACCTAATTAGTGGAAATTGCACAAAATCAAAAGGGGTCCCTCACTAATTATGCATATCTGCTAGATTGTGATAAACTTTTGCCACATATATATTTGGTGGATGGGTGCATCTTGGCATGTAAACAATTAGTGTTTGCAAATGGCGTTGTCAAAATTTATGTACAAATGATTTCTTTCCATCCAAAGTGCATAAAATGGGAGTTTTAATGAAGAAAGTACAAATAAAACAGCTCAACATGCTTCCACACCCCGATTTTCACACGAAGTAGAGCATATTTAAAGGATAATTCCAGAGTTTTACTATTTTTCAAGCAACTTTGCTAATTTTCCCCCACTCACATGACTTTATGTCGATTTAACGAAAATATGGCGAATTTAAACTACATGGGCGGGATAGTTTGAATTGTGCGCGCGGCAAAGGGAACCGCCTATTCCTCAACCTTGTGCACGGCAAATTACACACGCAACTCCATTAAACGCCACCTACCGACCTTAATTATCACCCCGGCGGCCCGGCCGCATGATACGTCCAATTTGCATCACTATTTTGTATCATAATTTGCTGTTATTCATTGATATATTTCATATTGGGACACAATACTTATGTTATTTCATCTATTTTGCATGTTTCATCATCATTGGAGGATCAAGCACCGGAGCCAGGATTCTGCTGGAAAAAGCACCGTCGAACGCAATATTTCGGAAGATCAACTGTGGAAGGGAATTTCACGTAAATTCCTATTTTTCCAGATGACGGAGGGAGCCAGAAGGGGAAGAAGAGAGGAGCCACTGTGGGCCCAGACCATAGGGCGGCGCGGCCCATGGCCTGGCCGCGCCACCCTATGCTCTGGGGGCCCCACAGCCTCTTTCGCCTCCTTTTCTTCGCGTACTCCTTCGTCCCGAAAACCTAAGCCACAGAGAGGACCTCACGAAGGGTTGCAGCCGCCTCTGCGGGGCGGAGAAGACCAGAGAGAAAAGAGCTCTCCGGCGGGCAGGAATCCGCGGGGAAATTCCCTCCCGGAGGGGGAAATCGACGCCATCGTCATCGTCATCGAGCGGGACATCATCTCCATCATCATCATCATCATCTCCACCATCTACACCGCCATCACCACCGCTGCACCTCGTCACCGCTGTAACAATTCGGGTTAAATCTTGATTGTTTGATAGGGGAAACTCTCCCGGTGTTATTCTATACTTGTTGTAGATGCTATTGAGTGAAACCATTGAACCAAGGTTTATGTTCAGATTGTTATTCATCATCATATCACCTCTGATTGTATTCCATATGATGTCTCGTGAGTAGTTCGTTTAGTTCTTGAGGACATGGGTGAAGTCTAAATGCTAGTAGTGAATTATGGTTGAGTAATATTCAATGTTATGATATTTAAGTTGTGGTGTCATTCTTCTAGTGGTGTCGTGTGAACGTCGACTACACGACACTTCACCATTTATGGGCCTAGGGGAGTGCATCTTGTATTCGGTTGCTAATTGCGGGGTTGCCGGAGTGACAGAAACCTAAGCCCCCGTTAGTATATCGATGCAGGAGGGATCGCAGGATCTCAGAGTTTAAGGCTGTGGTTAGATTTATCTTAATTACTTTCTTGTAGTTGCGGATGCTTGCAAGGGGTATAATCACAAGTATGTATTAGTCCTAGGAAGGGCGGTGCATTAGCATAGGTTCACCCACACAACACTTATCAAAACAATGAAGATTATTAAGCCACATGAAGCGAAAGTACTAGACTAAAATCCCCGTGTGTCCTCAAGAACGTTTGGTCATTATAAGTAAACAAACCGGCTTGTCCTTTGTGCTAAAAAGGATTGGGCCACTCGCTGCAATTATTTCTCTCGTATTTTATTTACTTGTACTTTATTTATCTGCAATATCAAAACCCCCTGAATACTTGTCTGTGAGCATTTATAGTGAATCCTTCATCGAAACTGCTTGTCAACACCTTCTGCTCCTCGTTGGGTTCGACACTCTTATTTATCGAAAGTACTACGATACACCCCCTATACTTGTGGGTCATCAAGACTATTTTCTGGCGCCGTTGCCGGGGAGTGAAGCGCTATTGGTAAGCGGAATTGGTAAGGAAATTTACTGTTTGTGCTGATTTTATTTCTGCCTGCTGCTATAAATCATTATGGAGAGATCTTCTCTTCAATTTCTATTTGGGAAATCTACTACTACTGCAACGGTAGTGGATGAAGCGCCAGGTGAGGAAGTAGTACCATATAAGATACCTATGAAAATTATTGAACGTGTCATGGATAACCGCTATGAAGGGGATGGAACTGTCCATCCTGGTGATCATTTACTGTTTTTGCATGAATTATGCGGGTTATTCAAATGTGCAGGTATTTCTATGAATGAAGTTAGGAAGAAACTATTCACTATATCGTCTGGTAAAGCGGCGCATTGGTATAAATTGCTGAAGAATGGTGATTCTATTGATTGGGAGGACATTGTGCCTTTATTTTATTCCAAATTTTATCCTCCAAGTGAAATTCACAAAGATCGGAACCGCATATATAATTTCTGGCCTCATGATGGAGAGAGTATTGCCCAAGCTTGGGGGAGATTGAAGTCTTTAATGCTCAAATGCCCCATTCATGAGCTTCCTGGTAATGTTATTATTGATAATTTCTATGCAAGACTTTCTTTTCAAGACAAGACCTTGCTGGATACTTCTTGTTCTGGATCATTTACACGCAAGAATGAAGAGTTTAAAAGGGACCTTCTTGATCGGATCCAAGAAAATACTGAAGGATGGGAGAACGACAAAGATAGAGAATCAGGTATAATTTATGATTATAAATGCATTGAAGCTTTTATGGATACTGATAAATTTCGTAATATGAGTGCTACATATGGTCTTGATTCCCAAGTTGTTGCAAATCTTTATAAAGCTTTTGCCTCTCATTATGAACTGCCTAAGAAGAATTTTGATAAGTATCATGAACCGTATAAAGATAAAGTTGATTCATCTGTAAACAAATGTGTAGTGGTTGAAACTGTTGATAATGTTATTCCTGAAGCTTATATTGAAAAAACTCCTTTCCCTGCTAAAATGAAGGAGTACTCTGTCATATCTAGTGCGGTTAATAAAAGTGAAAAGAAACCTAAAGAACCTGAAGAACAAATTAAAATTGAACCTGCTGTTGCAATAGTTAAAGATCTTGTGACTGAAAATGTGGAGGATGGTCATATTATTTTCTGTGAAGATGCTTCTAATATTGTTTCACATCCTAATAAATCCAAACAAGTTAGTGTTCCTATGCTATCTGTTAGAATTGGTGATCATTGCTATTATGGTTTATGTGATATTGGTGCAAGTGTTAGTGCTATTCCTTATGAGCTTTACACGGAGATTATGCACGAAATTGGTTCTTGTGAACTTGAAGATATTGATGTGGTTATTCATTTGGCTAATAGAGAAACTATTTCTCCAATTGGTATTGTTCGAGATGTGGAAGTTCTATGTGGTAAGATTAAATATCCTGCTGACTTTTTGGTACTTGGTTCTGCTGCTAGTGATCATTGTCCTATCATTTTTGGTAGACCTTTTCTAAATACTTGTGGAGCTATTATAGATTGTAATAAAGAGAAAATTTTGACTAGATTTGCTGGTGAACCTTATGAATTTAACTTTTCTAAATTTACCAAAACTCCTTATAAAGTTGACTTGCCTAGTAATGATTTTAAAATGGAGCAGTGTGCATCTATTGTTCTTGTTCCTAATAATCCTTTGCAGCAACATTTGGAGAATAGTGAAAGTGAAGCTTTTAGGAAAGAAAGAGATGAGCTTGAGGAAATTTTTCTTCGCCAACCTATTCTCAAGCATGATTTACCGGTGGAAGATTTGGGTACAACACCGCCACCAAAGGAAGATCCTGTTTTTGATCTAAAGCCTTTACCTGATAATCTTAAATATGCTCATATTGATGATAAGAAAATATATCCTGTTATTATTAGTTCTAAGCTTTCAGAGATTGAGGAAGAAAGGTTATTGGAAATATTGAAGAAACACCGAGGAGCTATTGGCTATACTCTTGATGATTTGAAAGGGATTTCTCCTTCTATTTGCCAACATGCTATTAATATGGAAGAAGATGCAAAGCCTGTTGTTGAACATCAACGTCGTCTAATTCCGAAGATGAAAGAGGTGGTAAGGAACGAGGTATTAAAACTTCTTGAAGCTGGTATTATATATCCTATTGCTGATAGTAGATGGGTTAGTCCTGTGCATTGTGTTCCTAAGAAAGGAGGAATGACTGTTGTGCCTAATGATAATGATGAGCTTATTCCTCAAAGAATAGTTGTAGGTTATAGAATGTGCATTGATTTTCGAAAAGTTAATAAAGTTACTAAGAAAGATCATTACCCTTTACCCTTTATTGATCAAATGCTAGAAAGGTTATCTAAAAATACTCATTTTTGCTTTCTTGATGGTTATTCTGGGTTTTCACAAATTGTTGTTAAAGCTAAAGATCAAGAGAAAACCACTTTTACTTGTCCTTATGGAACTTATGCTTATAGGCGTATGCCTTTTGGTTTATGTAATGCTCCTGCTACTTTTCAAAGATGCATGTCTGCTATTTTTCATGGTTTTTGCGAAAGTATTGTAGAAGTGTTCATGGATGATTTTTCTGTCTATGGGAATTCTTTTGATAATTGCTTGCGAAACCTCGATAAAGTTTTGCAGAGATGTGAAGAAACTAACCTTGTTCTTAATTGGGAGAAATGCCACTTTATGGTTAATGAAGGAATTGTATTGGGACATAAAATTTCCGAGAGAGGTATTGAAGTTGATAGAGCTAAAGTTGAAGCAATTGAGAAGATGCCCTATCCGAGGGATGTTAAAGGTATTCGTAGTGTTCTTGGTCATGCTGGGTTTTATAGGAGATTTATTAAAGATTTCTCTAAAATTTCAAAGCCTCTTACTAATCTTCTTCAAAAAGATGTACCTTTTGTTTTTGATGATGATTGTAAGGAAGCTTTTGAAACTCTAAAGAAAGCCTTAACAACTGCTCCTGTAGTTGAACCTCCTGATTGGAATTTGCCTTTTGAAATTATGTGTGATGCTAGTGATTTTCTGTAGGCGCTGTTCTTGGACAGCGGGTAGATAAAAAATTAAATGTTATTCATTATGCTAGTAAGACTCTTGATGCTGCTCAAAGAAATTATGCTACAACTGAAAAAGAATTGTTAGCTGTAGTCTTTGCTTGTGACAAGTTTAGACCCTATATTGTTGATTCGAAAGTTACAATTCATACTGATCATGCTGCAATTAGATACCTTATGACAAAGAAAGATGCTAAGCCAAGGCTTATTAGATGGGTACTTCTGTTGCAAGAATTTGATTTACATATTGTAGATAGGAAAGGTGCTGATAATCCTGTTGCTGATAATTTGTCTAGATTGGAAAATATTGCTTATGATCCTGTTCCTGTTAATGATAGTTTTCCAAATGAACAATTGGCTGTAATAAAGGTGAGCTCGCGAGAGAGCCCTTGGTATGCAGATTATGCTAACTTTATTGTTTCGAAGTATTTGCCTCCAACCTTTTCAGCTCAGCAACGGAGGAAATTCTTTTATGACTTGAGGCATTATTTTTGGGATGACCCACACTTATATAAAGAAGGAGTAGATGGTATTATGCGAAGATGTGTTCCTGAATATGAACAACAGGAGATATTGAATAAATGTCATGGTAGTGTTTATGGAGGACATCACGCTGGAGATAGAACCGCGCAAAAGGTTCTACAATCAGGTTTTTATTGGCCAACACTCTTCAAAGATGCAAGGAAGTTTATCTTATCTTGTGATGAATGTCAAAGAGTTGGTAATATCTCCAGACGCAATGAAATGCCTATGAATTATACTCTTGTTATTGAACCATTCGATTGTTGGGGATTCGACTTCATGGGTCCTTTCCCTTCTTCAGATGGTAACACTCATATACTTGTTGTTGATTATGTTACTAAATGGGTAGAAGCTATACCTACAAAAAGTGCTGATGGTGAGACCTCTATAAAAATGCTTGTAGATGTTATATTTCCTAGATTTGGAGTACCTAGATATATTATGACTGATGGGGGTTCTCATTTTATTCATGGAGGTTTTAGAAAAACTCTTGCTAAGTATGGAATTAATCATAGAATTGCTTCAGCTTATCACCCTCAAACTAGTGGTCAAGTAGAATTATCAAATAGAGAGATTAAAGCTATCTTGGGTAAGACTGTTAATAAATCTAGAAAGAATTGGGCTAGCAAATTGAAAGAAGCACTATGGGCTTATAGAACTGCTTATAAAAATCCTATGGGAATGTCACCTTATAAAATGGTTTATGGAAAAGCTTGTCATTTACCTTTAGAACTAGAGCACAAAGCTTATTGGGCTGTTAGAGAACTAAATAAAGATCCTAAATTAGCCGGTAATAAGAGGTTGTTGCAATTAAGTTCTCTAGATGAATGGAGAAGTGAAGCTTATGAAAATGCTAAACTCTTTAAAGAAAAAGTTAAGAAGTGGCATGATAGAAGGATCATTAAAAGAGAATTTAATGTTGGAGATCAAGTTCTATTGTATCGGTCTCGTCTCAGATTCTTTGCAGGGAAATTACTCTCGAAGTGGGAAGGACCATATGTTGTTGAGGAGGTGTATCGTTCAGGAGCAATTAAAATTAGCTCTCTCCAAGGCAATGCCACGCAAGTGGTGAATGGACAAAGACTCAAGCATTATATCTCGGGTGATTCTTATAATGTTGATGTTGATATTATTCAAGTGGAAACACCGGAGGCTTTCATCAAAGGACAAATTGACAGTCCGCCAGAACTCGACTTTGAATAGGTAACAGTACAGGTAATAAAAAGTCCGCGTTTACCTTTCCGAACATTATTTCTGCTGTTTTTAGAAAATATGAAAAATTACGGAATCGAAACGGAGTGGAAAAGACGCGCGAGGGCCCGTCACCACAGGCCGGCGCGGGCCCCACCCTGGCCGCGCCGACCTATGGTGACAGCCCCTCGGCGTCCCGTTTCCACTCGTTTTCGGCCTGGAACCTTCCTTTTGTCGTAAAAATATTTGCTATATAATCCCCCGGACCCCTGGAGGTCCGTAATATCGTTTTCTCGTCGAGTTTTGTTTCGAGCTGTTTTCTGCCAGGATCTGCTTCGGATCTAGATCCATCATGTCTTCGTCAGGAACTCAGAAGGACAGCTTCTTTGAGGACGTCGTCAACCCGTACATGAACGAGCTGAAGATGCACCCCAAAGAGTTGCGGCTCGTGGATGGAGAGTTGCAGATCAAAGATGTCCAGGGTCCTAAGGGAGAAGGGAGTTTGGAAGACCGGATGGAGAAACTGGAACAAGAGGTTTTCAACTACAAGAAGATGGCTGAGCGTGAAGTGGATATCTTTCACAAGATTGTGTCTGAACTCATTGATGGGCACAAGAAGGAGACTGCAAAGCTGTGGGACGATATCTTCTCACTTCACGACACCACCAACAAACTCCAAGCTCAACTCTATGATGTTCATAATCAAAACTGTGAGTATGAAAACAGGTTTAAGCGCATAAGTCATGCTGCTAGTTTCAGGTTTCCGGAGACCAAGATGTCTTTTGTTGATGGAGGGCCTCTTCCATGGAAGTCTGATGACGACAAAGATTCACCATCATCACCGAAGGAGTAATTCATCATCGGTATTGGCATCCCCTTGGTTTGTTCCAAGCTTGGGGGAGTGCCGCGGTATCACATCACCACCTTTATCTTTTACTATCAAGTAGTGTCATATCATGAGTAGGGAAGTTATCATATGGAATAGTATGCAATGTGGAAGTATCTCTCTTAGTTAGTTATCTATGTATCCGTTGGTGTGAGTTATCGTTATGAAATATTAATGAGAAGTCTTATCATTTACTTTTTGCACATCTTATTTTAGTTTGCAATCTCTATTATATGATTACTCTTGACATGAGTATTGATATCACTTTGGGAGCATCAAGTAAATCTATTTGGTTTTGGCAAACTTAGCATTGGTCAATAGCAACAACATCTTGATGTTTAATAAAAGAGAGAAATACACTTAGATACATTACTCTATTATATCTATGCTTATGAGCTTAGTCTTCTTAAGTTAAAATTGCTTGTGCTTATGAGAAAGATGCATGATTGTTTCTATCATATGTATATTTGTTTGTTTCCCTCAACCTTTATGCTTGCTATCAAACCTTGCTAGCCAAAGACCTGTATTGAGAGGGAATGCTTCTCATACATCCATAACCTTAGACCAAACCTATGCCATTTGTGTCCACCATACCTACCTACTACATGGTATTTTCTGCCATTCCAAGTAAATACTTCATGTGCTACCTTTAAATAATTCAAACTATACTACTCCTTATTTGTGTCAATGTTCTATAGCTCATGAGGAAGTATGTGGTGTTTTATCTTTCAATCTTGTTGGGCGGACTTTCACCAATGGACTAGCGGCACATCCGCTTATCCAATAATTTTGCAATAAGAGCTGGCAACGGGGTTCCCAGCCCCAATTAATAACTTTCATTAATAATTCTCTTCACATGTTTTGCTCTGACTTATCAGTAAGCAACTTAATTTTGCAATAGACACTCCTCCATGGTATGTGAATGTTGGAAGGCACCCGAGGATTCGGTTAGCCATGGATTGAGAAAGCCAAGGTTGGGGGAGTGTCATCCTTAATAAAACTAAAACACATGTGTAAACAAAAGAGAAGGGGGATGATGTAACAACCCAAAAATTTCAAAACAAACAAAATGAATTTCCCTAGTTCCAAATTTTGGAACCAACAAAAACTTTTATTAAAATAAGATTGATACATATAGATCTTGTTTAAATCTTGTGTTTTGCCATGAGGAGTGTTATTATGCTTATGTGCTAAACCCTAAAACCCTAAAATGATCAAGTGAAGGTCACCCACCCAATAAAATAAAAGAGAAAGAAATCAAATAAGAAAAAGGCATATGTGCCTATGGCTATTTTTATAAAACTTTACCCTAAGCTTTTCTACTTTGCTTAGAGATTTGGAAAACCTTCACACACCTTACCTAGTACTTATCAAACCAAATCCAAGTGGTTTCCAAAGAAAATAAAAAGAAACTAAAAATGCCATAGAGGCATATGAGAGTAACATGCAAATTTGTGAATTTTAGAAGTTTGACCTTAGGACTTGTTGTGGATGATTGGATCACTTCCATATGCCATTTCAACACTCAACAACATCAATTGGGTCAAGCCAAGTCAAATTGAAAACCAAATGCCACATATGCATAGAGGCATATGTGACACATAGCCACTTTTCCAAAAACTTGACCTAAGCACCTCTACCTTGCCAAAATGGTTGAAAACCTTACTAAACCCAAACTAATACTAAATCAACCATGAACCATGACCTTTGATCATAGATAAAGAAAATAAAATAAAAATATGAAATGTACATATGTGCATATGGCCAAAAATACAAATTTGAGCCAAAGACTATCAAACTTGTTTCCATTGCTTGGATTGTTTTCTTATATCATATTCAACCTCAACCACATCAAGGAGATCAAGAAAAACCAAATCAAATAGAAAATAAGAAGATGTTTCAATACACATATGTGGATATGGCCATTTTTACAAATCTTGAACCTAGACCTCTAGGGCTTGCACCATTGGTTGTGTTTGGTTACTAAACACATTTAAACACTTTTGGAAGTGAAGAAACTCAAATCAAACCAAAACCAAATTCAATTTCCAAGTGACATGCAATATGGTCATTTTGGCTTTTCTTATTCTGGTACCTACTTTGAGTCCTGTTTTCTTGAGATTTCTCTTCTAGACTTTGCTCAAACTTTGCACCTCATCCAAGACAACATCAAGGTGAATAACTTTGCCCAAAGACAGCACCTCAAATTCCCTCTCTTTTTCAAATGGTGGTGAACCAAAATTGAGACTTTGTTGCATATGTAAGATCACATGCATTTTGAATTTTTGCAAACCTGCACCAAATTGACCACCACCACCACAAATCTACTGCAAATATTATAGGATTACACTCCACCAAAAATCACTGAAAAATTCCAAAATAATTTTCTTGCGGGCATTGTGTCGAGCACTTGATGTGCATAATCTGGAGAAGTGGAGACATGCTAAAATCCAGTGTGTAAGTGCCTCAACCCTCACTCATAGGTCATCCTCAGTACCTCTAGCAACCCTGTGCATCACACCAGTACCAAAAACAGTAGAGTTTGCACAAAAATCTTGGAGAATCATGCCATGCCGTGGCATGATGCCACTCCACCATGCCAACCCTCTCACCACTCACCTCAGCCGTGCACCACGATGTCCTCGAGCTCCCCCTCTCTCCCCTGAACACGCCAGACATGATCCCAGGTCGAGAGGAACAAGACACACGCCGGAACGCGACGTGGTCACCACGACCAGGCTCGCCAGCGCGCGCACGGACATGGCCACGGACGCGCCAGTACCCGCATGCGTCCCGACGACTCCGTCCACCTCTCGCCCCCTTTTTCGCACCCACCTGCTCCTCTTGACATCAGCAACCTCCTGGACATCGCCATTGGCCCGCGCTCGCCCTGTAGCCGACGCCATGGTTGACGCCGTCCGCCGCAGTACACGGGTGCGCGAGGACGATGACGACCGCCACCGTCCACCCCCGTCCTAGCCCTGACGCTCGTCGTGACCGCCTCACTGATGACCCACAAGTATAGGGGGTGTATCGTAGTACTTTCGATAAATAAGAGTGTCGAACCCAACGAGGAGCAGAAGGTGTTGACAAGCGTTTCGATGAAGGTTTCACTGTAAATGCTCACAGACAAGTATTCGGGGGTTTTGATATTGCAGATAAATAAAGTACAAGTAAATAAAATGCGAGAGAAATAATTGCAGCGAGTGGCCCAATCCTTTTTAGCACAAAGGACAAGCCGGTTTGTTTACTTATAATGACCAAACGTTCTTGAGGACACACGGGGATTTTAGTCTAGTGCTTTCGCTACATACAGCTGATTAATCTTCATTGTTTTGATAAGTGTTGTGTGGGTGAACCTATGCTAATGCACCGCCCTTCCTAGGACTAATACATACTTGTGATTATACCCCTTGCAAGCATCCGCAACTACAAGAAAGTAATTAAGATAAATCTAACCACAGCCTTAAACTCTGAGATCCTGCGATCCCTCCTGCATCGATATACTAACGGGGGCTTAGGTTTCTGTCACTCCGGCAACCCCGCAATTAGCAACCGAATACAAGATGCACTCCCCTAGGCCCATAAATGGTGAAGTGTCGTGTAGTCGACGTTCACACGACACCACTAGAAGAATGACACCACAACTTAAATATCATAACATTGAATATTACTCAACCATAATTCACTACTAGCATTTAGACTTCACCCATGTCCTCAAGAACTAAACGAACTACTCACGAGACATCATATGGAATACAATCAGAGGTGATATGATGATGAATAACAATCTGAACATGAACCTTGGTTCAATGGTTTCACTCAATAGCATCTACAACAAGCATAGAATAACACCGGGAGAGTTTCCCCTATCAAACAATCAAGATCAAACCCAAATCGTTACAGCGGTGACGAGGTGCTGCGGTGGTGATGGCGGTGTAGATGGTGGAGACGATGATGATGATGATGGAGATGATGTCCAGCTCGATGACGATGGCGATGGCGTCGATTTCCCCCTCCGGGAGGAATTTCCCCGGCGGATTCCTGCCGCCGGAGAGCTCTTTTCTCTCTGGTGCTCTCCGCCCCGAGAGGCGGCTGTAACCCTTCGTGAGGATCCCTCTGTGGCTTAGGTTTCGGGACGAAGGAGTACGCGAAGAAAAGGAGGCGAAAGGGGCTGTGGGGCCCCAGAGCACAGGGTGGCGCGGCCGGCCTTGGGCCGCGCCGCCTGTCTGGCCCCACAGTGGCTCTTCTCCTCTTCCCCTTAGGCTCCCTCCGTCTGGAAAAATAGGAATTTACGTGAAATTCCCTTCCACAGTTGATCTTCCGAAATATTGTGTTCGACGGTGCTTTTTCCAGCAGAATCCTGGCTCCGGTGCTTGATCCTCCAATGATGATGAAACATGCAAAATAGATGAAATAACATAAGTATTGTGTCCCAATATGAAATATATCAATGAATAACAGCAAATTATGATACAAAATAGTGATGCAAATTGGACGTATCAACTCCCCCAAGCTTAGACCTCGCTTGTCCCCAAGCGAAACTGAGCTCGAGAAACAAGACCACATGTTTATGGAGTGAAGAGTCGATAAATAAAATACGGACAAGAAGCATCATATTCATTCACACAAGACATTCTAGTAAACAACTTCCTCATATAACTCATCTCGAAATAAGTAAAGAGAAATCACAAGTAAAGGTGCATAAGAAATCATAGTTGGTGATGGCAAACTTTGTTCTTGGTCAGAGAACTACTAACGGATTGTACTTCTAAGCAAAGCTTTCATATTAGAATTTATAGCTGAGCCTTCATATTTAAGCATAACAATCTCTTCATAATCATTGATAACTTCAAAGTCATATTCATTCAGATAAAATTGGTACTAAACAAGAAAGTATAAAAGACATGATCAACTGAATCATAGCATAAATGATTGGTTCACAACAACTCAATTGCTTGCTTAGGATAGAGGGAAATAGGTATACTGACTCAACATAAAAGTAAAAGACAGGCCCTTCGCAGAGGGAAGCAGGGATTAAATCATGTGCTAGAGCTTTTCAAGTTTTGAAATCATATAAAGAGAATAAAAGTAAAATTTTGAGAAGTGTTTGTTGTTGTCAACGAATGGTAGCGGGCACTCTAACCCCCTTGCCAAACGAACCTTCCAAGAGCGGCTCCCATGAGGGACGGCATCTCTACCAGCAAGGTAGATCATCCCCCTTCTCTTTTGTTTACACATGTATTTTAGTTTTATTTAGGATGACACTCCCCCCAACCTTGGCTTTCTCAATCCATGGCTAACCGAATCCTCGGGTGCCTTCCAACATTCACATACCATGGAGGAGTGTCTATTGCAAAATTAAGTTGCTTACTGATGAATCAGAGCAAAACATGTGAAGAGAATTATTAATGAAAGTTATTAATTGAGGCTGGGAACCTCATTGCCAGCTCTTATTGCAAAGTTATTGGGTAAGCGGATGTGCCGCTAGTCCATTGGTGAAAGTCCGCCCAACAAGATTGAAAGATAAAACACCACATACTTCCTCATGAGCTATAAAACATTGACACAAATAAGGAGTAATAGTTTGAATAATTTAAAGGTAGCACATGAAGTATTTACTTGGAATGGCAGAAAATACCATGTAGTAGGTAGGTATGGTGGACACAAATGGCATAGGTTTGGTCTAAGGTTATGGATGTATGAGAAGCATTCCCTCTCGATACAGGTCTTTGGCTAGCAAGGTTTGATAGCAAGCATAAAGGTTGAGGGAAACAAACAAATATACATATGATAGAAACAATCATGCATCTTTCTCATAAGCACAAGCAATTTTAACTTAAGAATACTAAGCATAGAGATAATGGAGTAATGTATCTAAGTGTATTTCTCTCTTTTATTAAACATCAGGATGTTGTTGCTATTGACCAATGCTAAGTTTGCCAAAACCAAATAGATTTACTTAATGTTCCCAAAGTGATATCAATACTCATGTCAAGAGTAATCATATAATGGAGATTGCAAACTAAAATAAGGTGTGCAAAAAGTAAATGATAAGACTTCTCATTAATATTCCATAACGATAACTCACACCAACGGATACATCGATAACTAACTAAGAGAGATACTTCCACATTGCATACTATTCTATATGATAACTTCCCTACTCATGATATGACACTACTTGATAGTAAAAGATAAAGATGGTGATGATGTGATACCGCGGCACTCCCCCAAGCTTGGAACAAACCAAGGGGATGCCAATACCGATGATGAATTACTCCTTCGGTGATGATGGTGAATCTTTGTCGTCATCAGACTTCCATGGAAGAGGCCCTCCATCAACAAAAGACATCTTGGTTTCCGGAAACCTGAAACTAGCAGCATGACTTATGCGCTTAAACCTGTTTTCATACTCACAGTTCTGATTATGGACATCATAGAGTTGAGCTTGGAGTTTGTTGGTGGTGTCGTGAAGTGAGAAGATATCGTCCCACAGCTTTGCAGTCTCCTTCTTGTGTCCATCAATGAGTTCAGACACAATCTTGTGAAAGATATCCACTTCACGCTCAGCCATCTTCTTGTAGTTGAAAACCTCTTGTTCCAGCTTCTCCATCCTGTCTTCCAAGCTCCCTTCTCCCTTAGGACCCTGGACATCTTTGATCTGCAACTCTCCATCCACGAGCTGCAACTCTTTGGGGTGCATCTTCAGCTCGTTCATGTACGGGTTGACGACGTCCTCAAAGAAGCTGTCCTTCTGAGTTCCCGACGAAGACATGATGGATCTAGATCCGAAGCAGATCCTGGCAGAAAACAGCTCGAAACAAAACACGACGAGAAAACGATATTACGGACCTCCAGGGGTCCGGGGGATTATATAGAAAATATTTTTACGACAAAAGGAAGATTCCAGGTCGAAAACGAGTCGGAAAGGGGCAACGAGGCGGCCAGACCATAGGTCGGCGCGGGCCCAGGCAGGCCGCGCCGGCCTATGGTGGCACCCCTCGTGCGTCTTTTCCACCCGTTTCGATTCCGTAATTTTTCATATTTTCCAAAAACAGCAAAAATAATGTTCGGAAAGGTAAACGCGGACTTTTCATTACCATACTGTTACCTATTCAAAGTCGAGTTCTGGCGGACTGTCAATTTGTCCTTTGATGAAAGCCTCCGGTGTTTCCACTTGAATAATATCAACATCAACATTATAAGAATCGCCCGAGATATAATGCTTGAGTCTTTGTCCATTCACCACTTGTGTGGCATTGCCTTGGAGAGAGCTAATTTTAATTGCTCCTGAACGATACACCTCCTCAACAACATATGGTCCTTCCCACTTCGAGAGTAATTTCCCTGCAAAGAATCTGAGACGAGACCGATACAATAGAACTTGATCTCCAACATTAAATTCTCTTTTAATGATCCTTCTATCATGCCACTTCTTAACTTTTTCTTTAAAGAGTTTAGCATTTTCATAAGCTTCACTTCTCCATTCATCTAGAGAACTTAATTGCAACAACCTCTTATTACCGGCTAATTTAGGATCTTTATTTAGTTCTCTAACAGCCCAATAAGCTTTGTGCTCTAGTTCTAAAGGTAAATGACAAGCTTTTCCATAAACCATTTTATAAGGCGACATTCCCATAGGATTTTTATAAGCAGTTCTATAAGCCCATAACGCTTCTTTCAATTTGCTAGGCCAATTCTTTCTAGATTTATTAACAGTCTTACCCAAGATAGCTTTAATCTCTCTATTTGATAATTCTACTTGACCGCTAGTTTGAGGGTGATAAGCAGAAGCAATTCTATGATTAATACCATACTTAGCAAGAGTTTTTCTAAAACCTCCATGAATGAAATGAGAACCTCCATCAGTCATAATATATCTAGGTACTCCAAATCTAGGAAATATAATATCTACAAGCATTTTTATAGAGGTCTCACCATCAGCACTTTTTGTAGGTATAGCTTCTACCCATTTAGTAACATAATCAACAGCGACAAGTATATGAGTGTTACCGTCTGAAGAAGGGAAAGGTCCCATGAAGTCGAATCCCCAACAATCGAATGGTTCAATAACAAGAGTATAATTCATAGGCATTTCATTGCGTCTAGAGATATTACCAACTCTTTGACATTCATCACAAGATAAAATAAATTTCCTTGCATCTTTGAAGAGTGTTGGCCAATAAAAACCTGATTGTAGAACCTTTTGCGCGGTTCTATCTCCAGCGTGATGTCCTCCATAAACACTTCCATGACATTTATTCAATATCTCCTGTTGTTCATATTCAGGAACACATCTTCGCATAATACCATCCACTCCTTCTTTATATAAGTGTGGGTCATCCCAAAAATAATGCCTCAAGTCATAAAAGAATTTCCTCCTTTGCTGAGCTGAAAAGGTTGGAGGCAAATACTTCGAAACAATAAAGTTAGCATAATCTGCATACCAAGGGCTCTCTCGCGAGCTCACCTTTATTACAGCCAATTGTTCATTTGGAAAACTATCATTAACAGGAACAGGATCATAAGCAATATTTTCCAATCTAGACAAATTATCAGCAACAGGATTATCAGCACCTTTCCTATCTATAATATGCAAATCAAATTCTTGCAACAGAAGTACCCATCTAATAAGCCTTGGCTTAGCATCTTTCTTTGTCATGAGGTATCTAATTGCAGCATGATCAGTATGAATTGTAACTTTTGAATCAACAATATAAGGTCTAAACTTATCACAAGCAAAGACTACAGCTAACAATTCCTTTTCAGTTGTAGCATAATTTCTTTGAGCAGCATCAAGAGTCTTACTAGCATAATGAATAACATTTAATTTTTTATCTACTCGCTGTCCAAGAACAGCGCCTACAGCAAAATCACTAGCATCACACATAATTTCAAAAGGCAAATTCCAATCAGGAGGTTCAACTACAGTTGTTAAGGCTTTCTTTAAAGTTTCAAAAGCTTCCTTACAATCATCATCAAAAACAAAAGGTACATCTTTTTGAAGAAGATTAGTAAGAGGCTTTGAAATTTTAGAGAAATCTTTAATAAATCTCCTATAAAACCCAGCATGACCAAGAACACTACGAATACCTTTAACATCCCTCGGATAGGGCATCTTCTCAATCGCTTCAACTTTAGCTCTATCAACTTCAATACCTTTCTCAGAAATTTTATGTCCCAATACAATTCCTTCATTAACCATAAAGTGGCATTTCTCCCAATTAAGAACAAGGTTAGTTTCTTCACATCTCTGCAAAACTTTATCGAGGTTTCGCAGGCAATTATCAAAAGAATTCCCATAGACAGAAAAATCATCCATGAACACCTCTACAATACTTTCGCAAAAACCATGAAAAATAGCAGACATGCATCTTTGAAAAGTAGCAGGAGCATTACATAAACCAAAAGGCATACGCCTATAAGCATAAGTTCCATAAGGACAAGTAAAAGTGGTTTTCTCTTGATCTTTAGCTTTAACAGCAATTTGTGAAAACCCAGAATAACCATCAAGAAAGCAAAAATGAGTATTTTTAGACAACCTCTCTAACATTTGATCAATAAAGGGTAAAGGGTAATGATCTTTCTTAGTAACTTTATTAACTTTTCGAAAATCAATGCACATTCTATAACCTACAACTATTCTTTGAGGAATAAGCTCATCATTATCATTAGGCACAACAGTCATTCCTCCTTTCTTAGGAACACAATGCACAGGACTAACCCATCTACTATCAGCAATAGGATATATAATACCAGCTTCAAGGAGTTTTAATACCTCGTTCCTTACCACTTCCTTCATCTTCGGAATTAGACGACGTTGATGTTCAACAACAGGCTTTGCATCTTCTTCCATATTAATAGCATGTTGGCAAATAGAAGGAGAAATCCCTTTCAAATCATCAAGAGTATAGCCAATAGCTCCTCGGTGTTTCTTCAATATTTCCAATAACCTTTCTTCCTCAATCTCTGAAAGCTTAGAACTAATAATAACAGGATATATTTTCTTATCATCAATATGAGCATATTTAAGATTATCAGGTAAAGGCTTTAGATCAAAAACAGGATCTTCCTTCGGTGGTGGTGTTGTACCCAGATCTTCCACCGGTAAATCATGCTTGAGAATAGGTTGGCGACGAAAAATTTCCTCAAGCTCATCTCTTTCTTTCCTAAAAGCTTCACTTTCACTATTCTCCAAATGTTGCTGCAAAGGGTTATTAGGAACAAGAACAATAGATGCACACTGCTCCATTTTAAAATCATTACTAGGCAAGTCAACTTTATAAGGAGTTTTGGTAAATTTAGAAAAGTTAAATTCATAAGGTTCACCAGCAAATCTAGTCAAAATTTTCTCTTTCTTACAATCTATAATAGCTCCACAAGTATTTAGAAAAGGTCTACCAAAAATGATAGGACAATAATCACTAGCAGCAGAACCAAGTACCAAAAAGTCAGCAGGATATTTAATCTTACCACATAGAACTTCCACATCTCGAACAATACCAATTGGAGAAATAGTTTCTCTATTAGCTAGATGAATAACCACATCAATATCTTCAAGTTCACAAGAACCAATTTCGTGCATAATCTCCGTGTAAAGTTCATAAGGTATAGCACTAACACTTGCACCAATATCACATAAACCATAATAGCAATGATCACCAATTCTAACAATAGCATAGGAACACTAACTTGTTTGGATTTATTAGGATGTGAAACAATATTAGAAGCATCTTCACAGAAAATAATATGACCATCCTCCACATTCTCAGTCACAAGATCTTTAACTATTGCAACAGCAGGTTCAATTTTAATTTGTTCTTCAGGTTCTTTAGGTTTCTTTTCACTTTTATTAACTGCACTAGATATGACAGAGTACTCCTTCATTTTAGCAGGGAAAGGAGTTTTTCAATATAAGCTTCAGGAATAACATTATCAACAGTTTCAATCACTACACATTTGTTTACAGATGAATTAATTTTATCTTTATACGGTTCATGATACTTATCAAAATTCTTCTTAGGCAGTTCATAATGAGAGGCAAAAGCTCTATAAAGATTTGCAACAACTTGGGAATCAAGACCATATGTAGCACTCATATTACGAAATTTATCAGTATCCATAAAAGCTTCAATGCATTTATAATCATAAATTATACCTGATTCTCTATCTTTGTCGTTCTCCCATCCTTCAGTATTTTCTTGGATCCGATCAAGAAGGTCCCTTTTAAACTCTTCATTCTTGCGTGTAAATGATCCAGAACAAGAAGTATCCAGCAAGGTCTTGTCTTGAAAAGAAAGTCTTGCATAGAAATTATCAATAATAACATTACCAGGAAGCTCATGAATGGGGCATTTGAGCATTAAAGACTTCAATCTCCCCCAAGCTTGGGCAATACTTTCTCCATCATGAGGCCAGAAATTATATATGCGGTTCCGATCTTTGTGAATTTCACTTGGAGGATAAAATTTGGAATAGAATAAAGGCACAATGTCCTCCCAATCAATAGAATCACCATTCTTCAGCAATTTATACCCAATGCGCCGCTTTACCAGACAGCGATATAGTGAATAGTTTCTTCCTAACTTCATTCATGGAAATACCTGCACATTTGAATAACCCGCATAATTCATGCAAAAATAGTAAATGATCACCAGGATGGACAGTTCCATCCCCTTCATAGCGGTTATCCATAACACGTTCAATAATTTTCGTAGGTATTTTATATGGTACTACTTCCTCACCTTCATCCACTACCGTTGCAGTAGTAGTAGATTTCCCAAATAGAAATTGAAGAGAAGATCTCTCCATAATGATTATAGCAGCAGGCAGAAATAAAATCAGCACAAACAGTAAAGGTTTTCCTTACCAATTCCACTTACCAATAGCGCAGAGTCTTGATGACCCACAAGTATAGGGGTGTATCGTAGTACTTTCGATAAATAAGAGTGTCGAACCCAACGAGGAGCAGAAGGTGTTGACAAGCAGTTTCGATGAAGGTTTCACTGTAAATGCTCACAGACAAGTATTCAGGGGGTTTTGATATTGCGGATAAATAAAGTACAAGTAAATAAAATGCGAGAGAAATAATTGCAGCGAGTGGCCCAATCCTTTTTAGCACAAAGGACAAGCCGGTTTGTTTACTTATAATGACCAAACGTTCTTGAGGACACACGGGGATTTTAGTCTAGTGCTTTCGCTACATACATGATTAATCTTCATTGTTTTGATAAGTGTTGTGTGGGTGAACCTATGCTAATGCACCGCCCTTCCTAGGACTAATACATACTTGTGATTATACCCCTTGCAAGCATCCGCAACTACAAGAAAGTAATTAAGATAAATCTAACCACAGCCTTAAACTCTGAGATCCTGCGATCCCTCCTGCATCGATATACTAACGGGGGCTTAGGTTTCTGTCACTCCGGCAACCCCGCAATTAGCAACCGAATACAAGATGCACTCCCCTAGGCCCATAAATGGTGAAGTGTCGTGTAGTCGACGTTCACACGACACCACTAGAAGAATGACACCACAACTTAAATATCATAACATTGAATATTACTCAACCATAATTCACTACTAGCATTTAGACTTCACCCATGTCCTCAAGAACTAAACGAACTACTCACGAGACATCATATGGAATACAATCAGAGGTGATATGATGATGAATAACAATCTGAACATGAACCTTGGTTCAATGGTTTCACTCAATAGCATCTACAACAAGCATAGAATAACACCGGGAGAGTTTCCCCTATCAAACAATCAAGATCAAACCCAAATCGTTACAGCGGTGACGAGGTGCTGCGGTGGTGATGGCGGTGTAGATGGTGGAGACGATGATGATGATGATGGAGATGATGTCCAGCTCGATGACGATGGCGATGGCGTCGATTTCCCCCTCCGGGAGGGAATTTCCCCGGCGGATTCCTGCCCGCCGGAGAGCTCTTTCTCTCTGGTGCTCTCCGCCCCGCGAGGCGGCTGTAACCCTTCGTGAGGATCCCTCTGTGGCTTAGGTTTTCGGGACGAAGGAGTACGCGAAGAAAAGGAGGCGAAAGGGGCTGTGGGGCCCCCAGAGCACAGGGTGGCGCGGCCAGGCCTTGGGCCGCGCCGCGTGGTCTGGGCCCACAGTGGCTCTTCTCCTCTTCCCCTTCTGGCTCCCTCCGTCATCTGGAAAAATAGGAATTTACGTGAAATTCCCTTCCACAGTTGATCTTCCGAAATATTGTGTTCTGACGGTGCTTTTTCCAGCAGAATCCTGGCTCCGGTGCTTGATCCTCCAATGATGATGAAACATGCAAAATAGATGAAATAACATAAGTATTGTGTCCCAATATGAAATATATCAATGAATAACAGCAAATTATGATACAAAATAGTGATGCAAATTGGACGTATCACTCACCGTCGCCAACACTGCTGTGCCCTCGCCCGTGACGCTGGCCTACCGTAGCCATGCCGACGTCGACGACCTGCTCTGCGCCCCACGGCCACCTCGCATCCCTATAAAAGGAGGACGCTCCCGCCTCCAAGCTCCACACCAGTCACCCTCCCTCCTCCTCCTGAGACTCCTCGACCCTCTTCCCCCTCACATTGTGCCCTAGCTTGCCCCAATTGCTCGCCGGCGCCCCGCAGTACCCCATCAACGGCGCCGTCGATTGCGGCCACCATTGGAGCTGCTGCGACCACCGTCTGCACCGCCGTCGTCTCCAACGCCGATCGCCCGCCTCGCTGACCCCGCTGGACCACGGTAAGGCGCCTCCCTGGACCCTCCTGGCCGCCGGTAGGGTTTGAACCTCGCCGGAGCTCGTCGCCGACGAGGACGAACCACAGCCGTCGATCGCCCTTTTCATCCAACGGCTCACAGGGCGTACTGTTTCGGTGGGTTAAAAATCCCACTGACAGGCGGGGCCCTATGTCAGCTGGCCCGCTGCGCTGCTGGGCCGGCCCACTCCCTCTCCCGCTGGGCAGCCCGATTATTTTCCCGCCAAGCCCACAATTCAAACAAAGGAATTTCGAATTTAATTATTGTTTCTCAGATGCTGTTTTGAAAATTAAATAGAATAAAATCTACTAAACCAAATTTAACAAATTTTATATATTTGGAAACCTTGATAAATTATCTACAAGACTACACTGGTCTCACCCTTAAACTGTTGGTAGAAATAATGTGATAAAAATAACAAGGCAGGGCCTTTTTCAACTTCAAATAATTATTTAAAATTAACCACAAATGCTTTTTAGTTGATTCCAACTCCTATAAATCATATTTCACTTGCACTAAGTGTTTATGCAAAAATATGCTATGCTTACTTTGAATGATCATGGCATGGTTAAATAAAGAACTATATGACTACTTCTAGTCAAAGATATTGCCCAAAACTATAAATAAATCTTATGAGGATATTTCTCTCATTTAAATCTTGTCATGAACAATTCAAAATAAGCTAGAGACTCTGGTCATTTAGGTCTCATATGAATTGTTGATAATATTAGATCCTTACCATGTTAGAATTAAATGGTATGAGGTGCTACACCTCATTTAAATCATTAGTATGTGGTATTCAACTATATGAGGTGTAGCCTCTCATTTAAATACTTACTCCAAGGGATTCAATGAGAATTGATGACACATGTAGTAATAATCCATAGGTTCTTATTTAAAAATATTCAATCATTTTCATAGTAGTATTTCAATTATTCAAGGCTACTTATTAAATCTTATGAGATGTAGTGGTCTCATTTAAATCTTGTCTCAACTAAGTTAATATGGGGTATAGACTATGGTCAATTTTAAACTCATATTAAATTAGTTGATGATATTAAATCATTAATCCTGAGTATTAAAAAGGCATGAGGTGGTGTACCTCATTTAAATCATTTCCCAATTGACACTTGTGAAGAGGTTGACTTTAGTCAACCTAGGTCACATCTTATTCATGAAGGAAATTAAATCTTAATAATATTTAATGAGAGGAAATTATTTTCTCTCAAGAAATAAATAGAAACTCTAATTAATATTTATAATGAGATGAAAATATTTTTCTTAAGAATAAAATTAAATCAACTCACCTAATAAGCATGTTGATTGATAGCTTAGTAGGAATGATTTATGTGTGTGCTTAGTCTAGTACTTAGGCTTTGTGTAGTAATTGTGTGTATTATACTCGTATTTAGACGCTAGTACCGAGGAGTACACCGAGGAGGAGGAGGTCTACTTCCAGGAAGAAGAAGACCACTTTGATCAGTACACCACCCAAGGCAAGCTAATATTATTGCTAAGTGCAAAGCTCTACCAGAGCAAGGCACCACCACTTTTTACTTTATGCTTAATGATCCCAACCCAAGTTTTACCTTACAAGCTTTAATGTTTTTGGTTTATCAAAGTTTACTTTTGGTTCATGATTCACTTGGTCTAGAGTAGAACAAGATCAGCAAATTTAGCCTAGAGCAATGAAAGCTAGATAGCACCCCTCATGATTAGTTGCTAGTGCTAACAAATAAAATTGACTACTCTAGATGGGAACTTGTGAAATGAAATGACTTTGAAAACCTTGGAATGATGAGTCATTCTATTGAAAGATTTTGAAGGTGAATGTGACTTGTGAATGACATGGTGAACTTTACAAAAACTGATGGTTGGGTTCGGATGCGATACCATTCCAATTTTGCAAGTACCCCCACAATACCTGATTATGGGTAGGGCTTAACTGGAAGTTTATGTATCTTAGTATGGGTTCCCTCTAAACAAGCGTCATCGGGGTTATGCCAAGGGCTGCCTCCAAAGAAACATGACATGATGTGAAATGACGTGAATGAGGTGAATTGTCCGGCCCAAGCCCTGTGCAGTTCCCAGGCTGACTGTCTGTCTTCACTGGGAGGCCAAGCTCATGGGGAGAGGTGCCTATACTAGGGTATGTAAGTGAAAGGTTATGGTTGGTAGTCCGCACACGGAGTGTGATAAATCAGGGCCAGTTCACCCTGACGGATTATTGCAAATATTGTGGCACAAGTGTACGACCTCTGCAGAGTGTAGAACTATTCGAATAGTCGTGTCCACGGTTACGGACGATTGGAAAGGCCATACTGTTCCGTCATCAGACCATTTTCAAAAATGTGACATGTGAAGGGTGACTTGTGTTTTGAACCTGAACTGGTGACTTTGACTGGAATCACAACAGAGTTGTGGGAATGACACTAATGTTCCCCCTTGAGTTAGTCTAGCGATTCAAGCATCTTTACTAAATGTTTATGAAATAAACTTGGCTTTATGCAAATAAACCTAGAGCTTAGCATCCCCCTTGCTATAGTTGATAGTGCTTACATCAGTATTAGTTTGCGAGTACTTTAAAGTACTCATGGCTTTGTCCCTGGCTATTCAAATGGCCAGACTATGAAGGAGAACAACAGTACGAGGAAGATGGACAGCAGGACGTCTACGACAACTAGGATCGCTCCTGACGTCAACAGGAATAGATGGACCGCAACCGTTACTTCGCTTCCGCTATGTGATTTGTAATAGGATCTCTAGATCCACTATGTTGTATTAAGACTGGATCATGTGATCCTTTGTTGTAAGACGATTATGTGTTGTAATGAATGATGTGTTGTGATATCAATCTATTATGTCTCGCAAAAACAATATTCCTGGGATTGCGATGAATGGCATAATAGGCATCTGGACTTAAAAATCCGGGTGTTGACAAGTTGGTATCAGAGCCATCGTTGACCTTAGGAGACCCTAGTTAGAATGGACGTCCTGAAAAATTTAGTTTCAATAACAAATGAAATGAATATTTATGAAAAATTATTCTCACTCTTATCCTTGAAATCTTTTTCAAAAAGAGAAATTTATGCCCTATTTCTTTTATAATACTACATAAAAATTTGCACACTTGATCACTTCTCTAACTTACTTATCCTAAATTGCTCACAGATGGAATACCAATGGGAATGCTATCAGCTTGGTCACGGAGGAGAACTGAGGTTCGAAAAGGAATTGAAGCAACTAGTGGAATATCTAGGACACCCGTACCCCGAATTCTTCGGAACATCCTTCAATAATCAGTTGGGAGGACCACCTCGGTGGGAAGTTTCTGCTGATCTAGGAAGAAAGCTTGGAGCCCCGGTATGGGAAACCATATGGTTTTCTGTAACGGGAAACACCTGGAAGGAAGGACTAGACAAAGCTATGCAAGAAGCAATTTCCCGTCTGTGTGGACAAAATAAGGACAAGATCAAGAACACTCGTTTCCTCTACTACCCAAGACATGACTCCATGGGAAGACCGATGACCATGCCCCCACCACAACCAGAGATGAACCCCTATAAAGCCCCTCAGGACTTCAGGCAGTACAAAACCCGCAGGGATTTGGACAACGCCCTCGCCTTCGCCAAACACCACAACAGTGAAGACGAAGAATTCTCCCCTGAAGAGTAGTATCATTAAAGCACTAAGTAGGTGTGAGTTGTATCAGGATCCCTTGTATCGTAGAGCGAATGAATGGTTCTTAAAACCAACGGTGTGTTAGCTTTGTAATGTGTGATGCTTGGTATGAATGAAAAAGTGTTGTTGGTTTCTACCCCCTCAACACTACTCAAGTTTTGAACTTTTTGAATTTAACTCAAACAAACCATAGAAATTTCCCTCTTATCTTATCATCTAAACCAATGCTCAGATGGCCCCACCAAACCGCAACCAAGACGCAATGATGCAGATGCTCCAGATGATGATGGAAGATCGCGAAGCCACGAGAGCTGAACGACAAGCCAACTTAGCTGCACTGCAACAGATAGCTCAGAACAATCAAGGCCATGGAAACCATGATCACCCAGGATCAAAGCTCAAGAACTTTCAGAACACCAACCCTCCGATGTTTAGCAAGACGAAGAGCCACTTGACGCAGATGACTGGCTCCAGACAATGGAGAACAACCTAGAAGTTGCGGGAGTAGAAGCCGCAGAGAAAGTACTGTTTGCCACCCACTATCTGTCAGGACCTGCAAGAGCCTGGTGGACAAGTGCCCGCGCAATGAATGCTGGACAAATGATGAACTGGGAAGACTTCAAGCTGAAGTTTAGTAAATACCATGTGCCCCAAGGACTAATCAAGAAAATGAGAGACGAGTTCCGTGAACTCAAACAAGGAAGGATGTCCGTGGTGGAATACCGCGACAGGTTTCTTACACTGTCAAGGTACGCCCCGGATGAGACAGACACCAATGAGAAGAGGAAGGAAAGATTTCTGAACGGACTGCATGACGAGATGCAAACTGTGTTAGTGAACATTCCGTTCGCTGACTTAGAAGCCCTGGTAGACTCAGCCATACAAATGGAAGGAAAGCTGCATCAAGCCAACGAGAACCGCAAGAGAAGAATGATGAACCAGAGTGGACCCCACCATACCCAAAAGCACCGCAACAACTCAACTGGAGGATTCACCCCAAGATACAATAAACCCCCTGCTCAGAATTATCGCCCCAACTACTCCAACAACAACGGAGGACCCCCAAAGCCCGGTGGCCACCACAACAACAGCAAAAACAACAACAGCAACCCCAACAACACCAACAACCACCCCAATGGTAACAATAACAACCCCAATAATGCCCCAAAGACTGGAAGCAACACTGTTCCCATCAACCCCAAAGACAAGTCCACAGTCAACTGCTATGAATGTGGAGTTGTGGGTCACTACTCCAATGAGTGCCCCAAGAAGCTTGCCAGGATTGCCGCCAATACCGCAGCACCTGCTCAGCAACAGCGCCGCTTTGCCGGAAGAAGGAACCAGAACAACAACAACGGCCGTTTGTACCACATGACTGCCAATGAAGCCCAGGAAGCCCCTCAGGCCATGCCAAGTATGTTCCCCTGCTAATATCACTGCTCAATCTTTCTTAGGAACCTAACTTTTCTTAAAATCTTGGGACGAGATTTGTTTAAGGGGGAAGGGTTTGTAACAACCCAAAAATTTCAAAACAAACAAAATGAATTTCCCTAGTTCCAAATTTTGGAACCAACAAAAACTTTTATTAAAATAAGATTGATACATATAGATCTTGTTTAAATCTTGTGTTTTGCCATGAGGAGTGTTAGTATGCTTATGTGCTAAACCCTAAAACCCTAAAATGATCAAGTGAAGGTCACCCACCCAATAAAATAAAAGAGAAAGAAATCAAATAAGAAAAAGGCATATGTGCCTATGGCTATTTTTATAAAACTTTACCCTAAGCTTTTCTACTTTGCTTAGAGATTTGGAAAACCTTCACACACCTTACCTAGTACTTATCAAACCAAATCCAAGTGGTTTCCAAAGAAAATAAAAAGAAACTAAAAATGCCATAGAGGCATATGAGAGTAACATGCAAATTTGTGAATTTTAGAAGTTTGACCTTAGGACTTGTTGTGGATGATTGGATCACTTCCATATGCCATTTCAACACTCAACAACATCAATTGGGTCAAGCCAAGTCAAATTGAAAACCAAATGCCACATATGCATAGAGGCATATGTGACACATAGCCACTTTTCCAAAAACTTGACCTAAGCACCTCTACCTTGCCAAAATGGTTGAAAACCTTACTAAACCCAAACTAATACTAAATCAACCATGAACCATGACCTTTGATCATAGATAAAGAAAATAAAATAAAAATATGAAATGTACATATGTGCATATGGCCAAAAATACAAATTTGAGCCAAAGACTATCAAACTTGTTTCCATTGCTTGGATTGTTTTCTTATATCATATTCAACCTCAACCACATCAAGGAGATCAAGAAAAACCAAATCAAATAGAAAATAAGAAGATGTTTCAATACACATATGTGGATATGGCCATTTTTACAAATCTTGAACCTAGACCTCTAGGGCTTGCACCATTGGTTGTGTTTGGTTACTAAACACATTTAAACACTTTTGGAAGTGAAGAAACTCAAATCAAACCAAAACCAAATTCAATTTCCAAGTGACATGCAATATGGTCATTTTGGCTTTTCTTATTCTGGTACCTACTTTGAGTCCTGTTTTCTTGAGATTTCTCTTCTAGACTTTGCTCAAACTTTGCACCTCATCCAAGACAACATCAAGGTGAATAACTTTGCCCAAAGACAGCACCTCAAATTCCCTCTCTTTTTCAAATGGTGGTGAACCAAAATTGAGACTTTGTTGCATATGTAAGATCACATGCATTTTGAATTTTTGCAAACCTGCACCAAATTGACCACCACCACCACAAATCTACTGCAAATATTATAGGATTACACTCCACCAAAAATCACTGAAAAATTCCAAAATAATTTTCTTGCGGGCATTGTGTCGAGCACTTGATGTGCATAATCTGGAGAAGTGGAGACATGCTAAAATCCAGTGTGTAAGTGCCTCAACCCTCACTCATAGGTCATCCTCAGTACCTCTAGCAACCCTGTGCATCACACCAGTACCAAAAACAGTAGAGTTTGCACAAAAATCTTGGAGAATCATGCCATGCCGTGGCATGATGCCACTCCACCATGCCAACCCTCTCACCACTCACCTCAGCCGTGCACCACGATGTCCTCGAGCTCCCCCTCTCTCCCCTGAACACGCCAGACATGATCCCAGGTCGAGAGGAACAAGACACACGCCGGAACGCGACGTGGTCACCACGACCAGGCTCGCCAGCGCGCGCACGGACATGGCCACGGACGCGCCAGTACCCGCATGCGTCCCGACGACTCCGTCCACCTCTCGCCCCCTTTTTCGCACCCACCTGCTCCTCTTGACATCAGCAACCTCCTGGACATCGCCATTGGCCCGCGCTCGCCCTGTAGCCGACGCCATGGTTGACGCCGTCCGCCGCAGTACACGGGTGCGCGAGGACGATGACGACCGCCACCGTCCACCCCCGTCCTAGCCCTGACGCTCGTCGTGACCGCCTCACCGTCGCCAACACTGCTGTGCCCTCGCCCGTGACGCTGGCCTACCGTAGCCATGCCGACGTCGACGACCTGCTCTGCGCCCCACGGCCACCTCGCATCCCTATAAAAGGAGGACGCTCCCGCCTCCAAGCTCCACACCAGTCACCCTCCCTCCTCCTCCTGAGACTCCTCGACCCTCTTCCCCCTCACATTGTGCCCTAGCTTGCCCCAATTGCTCGCCGGCGCCCCGCAGTACCCCATCAACGGCGCCGTCGATTGCGGCCACCATTGGAGCTGCTGCGACCACCGTCTGCACCGCCGTCGTCTCCAACGCCGATCGCCCGCCTCGCTGACCCCGCTGGACCACGGTAAGGCGCCTCCCTGGACCCTCCTGGCCGCCGGTAGGGTTTGAACCTCGCCGGAGCTCGTCGCCGACGAGGACGAACCACAGCCGTCGATCGCCCTTTTCATCCAACGGCTCACAGGGCGTACTGTTTCGGTGGGTTAAAAATCCCACTGACAGGCGGGGCCCTATGTCAGCTGGCCCGCTGCGCTGCTGGGCCGGCCCACTCCCTCTCCCGCTGGGCAGCCCGATTATTTTCCCGCCAAGCCCACAATTCAAACAAAGGAATTTCGAATTTAATTATTGTTTCTCAGATGCTGTTTTGAAAATTAAATAGAATAAAATCTACTAAACCAAATTTAACAAATTTTATATATTTGGAAACCTTGATAAATTATCTACAAGACTACACTGGTCTCACCCTTAAACTGTTGGTAGAAATAATGTGATAAAAATAACAAGGCAGGGCCTTTTTCAACTTCAAATAATTATTTAAAATTAACCACAAATGCTTTTTAGTTGATTCCAACTCCTATAAATCATATTTCACTTGCACTAAGTGTTTATGCAAAAATATGCTATGCTTACTTTGAATGATCATGGCATGGTTAAATAAAGAACTATATGACTACTTCTAGTCAAAGATATTGCCCAAAACTATAAATAAATCTTATGAGGATATTTCTCTCATTTAAATCTTGTCATGAACAATTCAAAATAAGCTAGAGACTCTGGTCATTTAGGTCTCATATGAATTGTTGATAATATTAGATCCTTACCATGTTAGAATTAAATGGTATGAGGTGCTACACCTCATTTAAATCATTAGTATGTGGTATTCAACTATATGAGGTGTAGCCTCTCATTTAAATACTTACTCCAAGGGATTCAATGAGAATTGATGACACATGTAGTAATAATCCATAGGTTCTTATTTAAAAATATTCAATCATTTTCATAGTAGTATTTCAATTATTCAAGGCTACTTATTAAATCTTATGAGATGTAGTGGTCTCATTTAAATCTTGTCTCAACTAAGTTAATATGGGGTATAGACTATGGTCAATTTTAAACTCATATTAAATTAGTTGATGATATTAAATCATTAATCCTGAGTATTAAAAAGGCATGAGGTGGTGTACCTCATTTAAATCATTTCCCAATTGACACTTGTGAAGAGGTTGACTTTAGTCAACCTAGGTCACATCTTATTCATGAAGGAAATTAAATCTTAATAATATTTAATGAGAGGAAATTATTTTCTCTCAAGAAATAAATAGAAACTCTAATTAATATTTATAATGAGATGAAAATATTTTTCTTAAGAATAAAATTAAATCAACTCACCTAATAAGCATGTTGATTGATAGCTTAGTAGGAATGATTTATGTGTGTGCTTAGTCTAGTACTTAGGCTTTGTGTAGTAATTGTGTGTATTATACTCGTATTTAGACGCTAGTACCGAGGAGTACACCGAGGAGGAGGAGGTCTACTTCCAGGAAGAAGAAGACCACTTTGATCAGTACACCACCCAAGGCAAGCTAATATTATTGCTAAGTGCAAAGCTCTACCAGAGCAAGGCACCACCACTTTTTACTTTATGCTTAATGATCCCAACCCAAGTTTTACCTTACAAGCTTTAATGTTTTTGGTTTATCAAAGTTTACTTTTGGTTCATGATTCACTTGGTCTAGAGTAGAACAAGATCAGCAAATTTAGCCTAGAGCAATGAAAGCTAGATAGCACCCCTCATGATTAGTTGCTAGTGCTAACAAATAAAATTGACTACTCTAGATGGGAACTTGTGAAATGAAATGACTTTGAAAACCTTGGAATGATGAGTCATTCTATTGAAAGATTTTGAAGGTGAATGTGACTTGTGAATGACATGGTGAACTTTACAAAAACTGATGGTTGGGTTCGGATGCGATACCATTCCAATTTTGCAAGTACCCCCACAATACCTGATTATGGGTAAGGGCTTAACTGGAAGTTTATGTATCTTAGTATGGGTTCCCTCTAAACAAGCGTCATCGGGGTTATGCCAAGGGCTGCCTCCAAAGAAACATGACATGATGTGAAATGACGTGAATGAGGTGAATTGTCCGGCCCAAGCCCTGTGCAGTTCCCAGGCTGACTGTCTGTCTTCACTGGGAGGCCAAGCTCATGGGGAGAGGTGCCTATACTAGGGTATGTAAGTGAAAGGTTATGGTTGGTAGTCCGCACACGGAGTGTGATAAATCAGGGCCAGTTAACCCTGACGGATTATTGCAAATATTGTGGCACAAGTGTACGACCTCTGCAGAGTGTAGAACTATTCGAATAGCCGTGTCCACGGTTACGGACGATTGGAAAGGCCATACTGTTCCGTCATCAGACCATTTTCAAAAATGTGACATGTGAAGGGTGACTTGTGTTTTGAACCTGAACTGGTGACTTTGACTTGAATCACAACAGAGTTGTGGGAATGACACTAATGTTCCCCTTGAGTTAGTCTAGCGATTCAAGCATCTTTACTAAATGTTTATGAAATAAACTTGGCTTTATGCAAATAAACCTAGAGCTTAGCATCCCCCTTACTATAGTTGATAGTGCTTACATCAGTATTAGTTTGCGAGTACTTTAAAGTACTCATGGCTTTGTCCCTGGCTATTCAAATGGCCAGACTATGAAGGAGAACAACAGTACGAGGAAGATGGACAGCAGGACGTCTACGACAACTAGGATCGCTCCTGACGTCAACAGTTGCCTGTGGAATAGATGGACCGCAACCGTTACTTCGCTTCCGCTATGTGATTTGTAATAGGATCTCTAGATCCACTATGTTGTATTAAGACTGGATCATGTGATCCTTTGTTGTAAGACGATTATGTGTTGTAATGAATGATGTGTTGTGATATCAATCTATTATGTCTCGCAAAAACAATATTCCTGGGATTGCGATGAATGGCATAATAGGCATCTGGACTTAAAAATCCGGGTGTTGACAATGATCTACCTTGCTGGTAGAGATGCCGTCCCTCATGGGAGCCGCTCTTTGAAGGTTCGTTTGGCAAGGGGTTAGAGTGCCCGCTACCATTCGTTGACAACAACAAACACCGCTCAAAATCTTACTTTTATGCTCTTTATATGTTTTCAAAACTTGAAAAGCTCTAGCACATGATTTAATCCCTGCTTCCCTCTGCGAAGGGCCTATCTTTTACTTTTATGTTGAGTCAGTAAACCTATTTCTCTCTATCTCAAGCAAGCAATTGAGTTGTTGTGAACCAATCATTTATGCTATGATTCAGTTAATCATGTCTTTTATACTTTCTTGTTTAGTACCAATTTTATCTGAATGAATATGACTTTGAAGTTATCAATGATTATGAAGAGATTGTCATGCTTAAATAGGAAGGCTCAGCTATAAATTCTAATATGAAAGCTTTGCTTAGAAGTACAATCCGTTAGTGGTTCTCTGACCAAGAACAAAGTTTGCCATCACCAATTATGATTTCTTATGCACCTTTACTTGTGATCTCTCTTTACTTATTTCAAGATGAGTTATATGAGGAAGTTGTTTACTAGAATGTCTTGTGTGAATGAATATGATGCTTCTTGTCCGTATTTTATTTATCGACTCTTCACTCCATAAACATGTGGTCTTGTTTATCGAGCTCAGTTTCGCTTGGGGACAAGCGAGGTCTAAGCTTGGGGGGAGTTGATACGTCCAATTTGCATCACTATTTTGTATCATAATTTGCTGTTATTCATTGATATATTTCATATTGGGACACAATACTTATGTTATTTCATCTATTTTGCATGTTTCATCATCATTGGAGGATCAAGCACCGGAGCCAGGATTCTGCTGGAAAAAGCACCGTCAGAACGCAATATTTCGGAAGATCAATGTGGAAGGGAATTTCACGTAAATTCCTATTTTTCCAGATGACGGAGGGAGCCAGAAGGGGAAGAAGAGAGGAGCCACTGTGGGCCCAGACCATAGGGCGGCGCGGCCCATGGCCTGGCCGCGCCACCCTATGCTCTGGGGGCCCCACAGCCTCTTTCGCCTCCTTTTCTTCGCGTACTCCTTCGTCCCGAAAACCTAAGCCACAGAGAGGACCTCACGAAGGGTTACAGCCGCCTCTGCGGGGCGGAGAAGACCAGAGAGAAAAGAGCTCTCCGGCGGGCAGGAATCCGCCGGGAAATTCCCTCCCGGAGGGGGAAATCGACGCCATCGTCATCGTCATCGAGCGGGACATCATCTCCATCATCATCATCATCATCTCCACCATTTACACCGCCATCACCACCGCTGCACCTCGTCACCGCTGTAACAATTCGGGTTAAATCTTGATTGTTTGATAGGGGAAACTCTCCCGGTGTTATTCTATACTTGTTGTAGATGCTATTGAGTGAAACCATTGAACCAAGGTTTATGTTCAGATTGTTATTCATCATCATATCACCTCTGATTGTATTCCATATGATGTCTCGTGAGTAGTTCGTTTAGTTCTTGAGGACATGGGTGAAGTCTAAATGCTAGTAGTGAATTATGGTTGAGTAATATTCAATGTTATGATATTTAAGTTGTGGTGTCATTCTTCTAGTGGTGTCGTGTGAACGTCGACTACACGACACTTCACCATTTATGGGCCTAGGGGAGTGCATCTTGTATTCGGTTGCTAATTGCGGGGTTGCCGGAGTGACAGAAACCTAAGCCCCGTTAGTATATCGATGCAGGAGGGATCGCAGGATCTCAGAGTTTAAGGCTGTGGTTAGATTTATCTTAATTACTTTCTTGTAGTTGCGGATGCTTGCAAGGGGTATAATCACAAGTATGTATTAGTCCTAGGAAGGGCGGTGCATTAGCATAGGTTCACCCACACAACACTTATCAAAACAATGAAGATTATTAAGCCACATGAAGCGAAAGTACTAGACTAAAATCCCCGTGTGTCCTCAAGAACGTTTGGTCATTATAAGCAAACAAACCGGCTTGTCCTTTGTGCTAAAAAGGATTGGGCCACTCGCTGCAATTATTTCTCTCGTATTTTATTTACTTGTACTTTATTTATCTGCAATATCAAAACCCCCTGAATACTTGTCTGTGAGCATTTACAGTGAATCCTTCATCGAAACTGCTTGTCAACACCTTTGCTCCTCGTTGGGTTCGACACTCTTATTTATCGAAAGTACTACGATACACCCCCTATACTTGTGGGTCATCACCCACCCGTACACAACTTATCCCCGTCCGTGCGAAGAGCTTCCCCTCCCCGTCCCGTCCGTGCGAAGAAGAAGCTTCCCCTCCCCGTCGTTCTTCTCGAGACGCACCGGCGGTCAAGTTGATCCACGGTAGGGCTGCTATCTCTAGCTCAATCATGTATCGGGCAAGACAGCCTAACGATTTATATTTTCTTGATGCTGCTAAAAAAATTCGTCAGTATGCTCGAACTAATTGGCACTTTATAGTTTTCCGCTCGATTTGTCATCGATCAATTTGTTCATTTGCGTGGGCATATAGAGTCAGTTCTGCACTCGATCCGTTAATTTGCTGAAATGCCATGGCAGAGTTTTGTACACGATCTGTTTGCTAAAATGTCGATGGGCATTTTTTGTTTTGTACTCGACATGATTGCTGAAATGCATAATCATGTAGTATAGTTTTGTACTCGATGGATATACATTTCCTACTTCGCCTTAAATTAATCACCAACCACTGTATCTCATAATTAAACAGATGGACAGAACTTGGATACTGCATGGACACTTATGTTCCCCTTCATATATAAATGGTGTTCAACCCTTTATGGGGTTTATTAGAGCTCATGATGGTCACAACCTGGACGTGTATTGCCCGCGCTGCACATGTATGAATGGTGAGAAGAGGCCTCACCCTGTAGTGGCAGATCATTTACACATTTTTGGGATGGACCGCACATATGTTAGGCGGGTTTAGCATGGTGAACCATATAATGATCCTTTAGCAGGAGAAGCAGATCTTGCTCACACTGTATGTGTGCTGGCATATGTAGTTAATTATTTATATTGATGCTGCCGCTGTTTCAATCAATAGTTTGCATTGCTGTGCAAGGTTCTGTACTCAAATTTAACTTGTTGCAGATGGATGGACGGGAAGGAGAGAAAAAGCGCTTGCTTCAGGAAACGGGTTTCAGCTCTGGGACATGTGCTGTGCCAGATGAGAAGGTAAATATGTAAAACGGCATTTGTTAGGTTGCATCCCTTAGATGTTTGTCTAATCGGTTGATGTACTAATTGCAGAAGCATAGAGTTGAAGAGGTCTCTCAGTTTGATGGGAGATTTGAAGATGAATCTCAGTTTGATGCACCTGTGGATGGTACTGATGACGAGCCTTTCATAGACGAAGGTCCTGCACCTGAGATTATCCAGTCTACAGAAGGAGGCCGTGGACCGAGTACACAGCTTTGCGTTGAAGTGGATGCACGCCCGGAGATCATCACGGGCGTCCGGGTAGTCTCAAGACCACCCAGCCCTGATGCACCTGTGGATGGTACTGATGACGAGCCTCTCATAGACGAAGGTCCTGCACCTGAGATTATCCAGCCTACAGAAGGAGGCCGTGGACCGAGTACACAGCTTTGCGTTGAAGAGGATGCACACCCGGAGATCATCAGGGGCGTCCCGGTAGTCTCAGGACCACCCAGCCCTGATGCAAAATGTTGAGCTACTTTATGATTCGTACTCTTATGTTCTGGTGCTGTAGTATGTTATGATTTGTACGCCTTTGGCGCTAGATTAAGCATTCAGTGGATGATCGCGTTGCAAAATTCGACACCCACACAATCAGTTCATCGTATGAGTAGTAGCACAATTACTTCTACATCGATTCCTGCCAGCGCATTAGTTGGTAGCATGAAACACTTTCAGGTACTCCCCTCTGATTCATATTAATTGACTCAATTCTGTCTAGATATGGATGTATCTAGATGCATTTGTTAACTAGACTAACAAACTTGAGTCAGTTAATATGAATCCGTGTAAACCGCCCAAGTCCTCGAGCAGCTAGTTTATTGACTCTGGACTCCAAGCCTCTCGCGGCAAGCCATCGACGAAGCTTTGACCAGATCTTGGCCCGCAATTTTTTGTGTGTGGCGAATAGCAAAGCTTTGACCAGTTCCTCTCGGGATACAGCACGCCGGTGAGCTTGCACGGTTGCCATGAGCACTTTCCGGCGGAACTTCCTCTTCAGCGCCCTCAAGCCGCTGCTGCGAGACAGCACGCAGTGCCTCGAGGTGGACGGAATTCTGGATCTCAGGGCGGGTGGTCCGCATCGTCCGGGAACGATCTCCAGCGGGTTAACGAGGACATGCATGGCGGCCAGGGGATTTGTTTTTTTTTTTTTGGTTTGAGCTTGGGATTTGGGGTTTTTCGGATAGGGGAGGAGGAACCGAGGAAGAGGAAGGAACAGCCGCGTGCTTGGCGCGTGGCGGTGTGCTTGAATTTCGAATTTTTGTGAAATGTTTCATTTCCCCGCTACAATTCGGGGGTTTCTTGACGCGCCAATGCGTCCCGCCGGGCAGCTTCAAGTAAATTTGGGGTGCCACACTATGGGCCCTAGTTTCAGTGAGACATGTAATGACTAGTCACATCAGTAAGTTCACTGTGTAATAAAATATGTTACCCCTCCCCTTTATGTAGCACCCCTTCTCTCCCGATCGAGTGCCGATTGCCGACGGATGCAAGCCGCTAGCTCGATCCCCTCCTTTCGCCTCCACCGTCCAGGCATCCAGCTTGGAGGGGCAAGCTGCATCTAGCCCAAGCGGATTAGGTAGGACTAGTAATGTTCTCTCCTTTCTCGAGATCGGTTCTTTTTTCCTCTCCTCGATATCTTGCGCATCTCTTTCCTATTCTGGGCGAAGGGGTGTCTTTCTGGTCACCCTCGAGCTGGGAGTGATTGATGGGGGTGGGGGCGGGGGCTACCTTTGCTTGGATTGGGGTGTTCTTCCTTTATTTGTCGACATTTGCAACCTTTGTAGTTTCTGCTGATCCTCACTGTATCTTTTGTCAGCTTGTACAGGAAAGGTAAGACCTCGGCGGTGGGGGCAATGGAGCGTAAGGCCACCACGCATGTGGGCAGTTGGCTGAGCCTGAGCTGCGTCCCCAGCCCCGCGAAGCAGGTACTCCGTTTGCTTATCCACTCTTTACCTTTTAAGTGTCTCTCTGGTCTCTGCATCCTCAATCTGTTCCTGTTCTGGAATATGCTTAAAGTAGCACATGTCTTCAGCTGTTTGTGCGTAAAGCCTCTGTGACACCATGCTCTATATTCTCTGTATCAGGTTGGTACCTCCAGGTTCCGTGCTGAGGCTATGGGGAACGAGAATAGCGCCCCACCTGCTGCAGGAGCATGGCCCGATCTGCAGCACAAGAAGCGAAATGCCACTGCCGAGCTGGGCAGGGACCGCCCAGGGGTAATTTTTTTAACCAACTTACCATGATGTAGTCTGAATCTGATACTCCCTCAGATCCAAATTAATTGACTCAACTATCTGTAGATACGGATGTATCTAGATGTGTTTTAGCTCTAGATACTACTGCCTCCATCCCAAAGCTTTGGGCTTATATTATTTTTAGAAAGTCAAACTATACCATGTTTGACTAAGCTTTTACCAAAAATCAGTAACATGCAAAATACAAAATTAATATCATTAAATAGATAATAAAATATATTTTCCTACGGTATCTACACAGTATTATATTTGTTGATAGAATGTTCTAAAATTTTGGTCAAACTTTGCTTGTTTTGATTTCTCAAAAATAAATAAGGCTTAAGCTTTTGGATGGTGGTAGTACATTCATATCTAGACAAAGCTGAGTTAACTAGTTTTTTTGTCTGTCCATAGCTAGTGTTCACGCTGCAAAAGGCTAAGAGCATCCACTATATGCATCAGTCTATCTCATACAGTAATTCAATATCACTGCTGAGGTCTGCCTTTTGTTTTGCTATTCATATGCAGACTGAAACTTTAGGGCCTTTACTCAAAAGGAAGATCAAAACTGCGGCTGATCAGGCTGCCAGTATGTTGATGCCGCCCCATCTTCTAAATGCCTCTACAAGCACAAGGCCACGCACCAGCTGGGTGGTGATCTTTTAATGAATATGGTATATTTTCTTAATCCACAAAACATGCCTTGATTTTTCTCTGTTTATTGTCGGTTTTTTCTATGCTTGCCAAAAGTTTACAACAACAACAACAACAACCAAGCCTTTCAGTCCCAAACAAGTTGGGGTAGGCTAGAGTTGAAACCCATAAGATCTCGAAGCCAAAAGTTTAGAAACACCAAATTCGTTTGCTTACAATCATCATACAGTAATGTTCATCTACTCCAGTTCCCCTAACCCAACATAAAATGATGTTAATTACGATTTTTAGATTAAAAGAGCACCATTAGGCGCTGTTAATTACGACTTTGAGATTAAAATGTCATTTGCAATTGTTAATTACAATTTTGAGACAATTGGTTAGTTTAACCTCGATCTCTTCTGCTCTCCATTTTTCCCAACCGAACAAAAATGTAACCATTCCATTCCTCTGAAATGGAACCATTCCATTCCATTCCACGCTGTTTCAGAACCGAACACACCCTTGCATTGTTGTGAACTGTTGTCCATACACGGCCATACCCTTCCACTTACATCTAGCACTATATGCATCAGTCTGTCTCAGAGTCATTCAATATCACTGCTGAGATCTGTTCCCATTCTTATGCAGGCTGAAACTGCTGCGCCTTTACTCAAGTGGATGCAAAATGAGGCTAATGAGGCTGCTGTGAGGACGATGGTGCCGGCACCATCTTCCGAAAACCTCTACAAGCACGAGGCCATGGGCCAGCTGGGTGGTGACCTTTTAATGAATCTGGTATATTTTCTTAATCCACATACATGATTTCATTATTATCTGTTTAATTACTGTTGGCTTTGTCTAATGCTTACCAAAAGTTCAGAAACACTGCGTTTGCTTACAATCATCATACACTAATTTTTCACTTTTCAGTCTGTCTCATCCAGTATATAAACTGTTGATTTCCATTGGCTTCTTTTGTAATCATTTGCATTGTTGTCAACTGTTCTCTATGCACAACCCTATTCTTCCACTTACACCCGCACTATTTGCATCAGTCTATCTCATAGATTTATTAAATATCAATGATGAGTTCTGTTGCTATTCATATGCAGGATGAAACTTCTGTTCCTCTACTCAAATGGATAAAAAATGATCCTGATGAGGCTGCTGTGAAGACGATGGTGCTGCCACCATCTTCTGAAAACCTCCTCAAGCACAAGGCCACGGGCCAGCTGGGTGGTACCCTTTTCAGTAAGCAGGTATATTTTCTTAATCCTCATACATGATTTGATTTTTGTCTGTTTATTGCCGGCTTTGTCTAATGCTTACCAATAGTTCAGAAACACACACACCTATTCTTCCACTTACATCCAGCACTATATGCATCAGTGTCTCATAGATTCATTTTATATATCACTGCTGATGTCTGTTGCTCTTCAATTTTTATATGCAGACTGAAACTGCTAAGCCTTCATTGGTCAAAAGGATTGCAACTGCTGCTGATGAGGCATCTGCAGAGGCTGCCACCAAGTTACTGTCAGCCCCACCTTCTGGATGCTTATATAAGCTCAAGTCCAAGGATCAGCCGGGCCGTAACCATCCAAGGGTTCGGGTATATTTTCTTAAGCCACATATACATGCCATGATTTATGTCTGATATTATCACTGGCTCTGTCTAATGCTTTTTGGAATTCGGAAACACCAAATTAGCATGCTTATATTCATCATACACTAATTTTTCACTGTTCAGTTTGTAACATAGTGTTATGCACTTGCTTGTCAACATTTGCATTGCTCTGAACTATGCACTTTACACAACCTAATTCTTCCACTTACGTTCAGCGCTACGCACCAGTAGTACCTCCCATGTTTCCTTCACCATCCCGATGCCGAGCTTGCGGGAATATGGCGGGCCCATGTACATACCCCGCATATAACACCTCCTATGGCTCTATCTACCTTTCTAGTAGCTCCTTCACAGAGTTACAGGTATGTATTCTCAGTGGTTTAGCATGAATTGGCATATAGTAAAGTCTTGTTTTTAGTCTTCCTGCTTCTTACATTTGTATCAATTTTCACATGCAGACTGTACCTTGTGAACTTCGTCCAATGATTAACCAGATGTGTCCGCATGAAGGATCTTTCACTATGCATGGCAATGGCAAATTGATGAACACCTACACGGTCTATGAGGTGTATGTCTACAAGACGCAGGCCATCACATATTTGTATGGACATGATTGGAGAAAGTTTGCTTTTGACTACGGTCTGAAGAAGGGCGACGAGCTGAGGATCAGAAACTCAAACGGGCAGATATACGTAACTGCTTACAGAGTTGGAGACACTTCCAAATATATAATATGTAACTTTTTTCTACTCATATCTTTTGATAACTGCATTCTGAGCAGTTGTTCTAAACCATTCCCTCTGTTCTAGCTTGCTGGGTTTAACATGATCAAAGCTGCAGATCCCCTGATGGAACAGGAGCGGATGTCACAAAGGGCAACCACACCAGCACCGGCACCGGCTTCCCACTCTCCTGCATCAGCACCGGTTCCTGTACCAGCTCCGTTTACTGCATCTACCCAGCAGTCCCCTACATCAGCATTGGTTCCTGTAGAGGCCCCATATACTACACATGCCCAGCAGGCTCCTGCATCAGCACTGGTTCCTCTAGCTGCACCGTTTACTGCACCTGCCCAACAGTCTCCTGCATCAGCACCGGTTCCTCTAGAGGCACCGTTTACTGCACCTGCCCAGCAGTCTCCTGCATCAGCACCAGCTCGTGTACCAGCCCAGGCTCATGCACCTGCCCCAGCCAGATCACCGAGGTCTCAGCTCATTGCTGTGGCCACCCGTGTGGTGACCAGGACGCATCTGAAGGCTATGTTCGTGAGTATATGACAGCATAACTGCTCTTATCTTGATGTCTTCTCTGCTCAAAGTCTCACATGGTTCAGTGCATTGGTGCCATTGACTAATTTTTGGTGGTATCTCTTGCTTTGAATCAGAAATTGCCTAAAAGTATCTCCAAGGATCTCAATGCTGGCCGAAGGGGCAAGATATCCCTCGTCATGGAGAGTGAAGGTCTCACCGTGGAGGGACGGTACTCTGTCAGTCCCACAGATGGCCGCTTGGCTGTTACTTCCAGGTGGAAAAAGTTCATTGACGGTGCCAAACTTCGCATTGGATCAAAGTTGAAGGTCAAGATCTTTCGATGCCGCTGTGACATGCTGGTCATAAAGTTCGCGGTTGTCTAGTTCTGTTGTCCCATGAGCCCTTAGCAAATGCATTTGTAGTTATACTTATATAAGGTTATCTTATCTGAACTGCTAATTAATTGTATGGGTGGTAAAACTCTGGCAAGCTTTTGCTCTTAGCAAGTATGTATGTATGATCAGCTATTATGATAACTAATGTTTGTGTTCATCTTAATTTGCATTTCCCTTTTAGAAAAAAACTTAATTTCTATTTTGGCTGACCTGTTAGAGAACTATCAGATTGAACCCACAACATGATTCATATAGATTCATTACACCGAGCCACATGTCTTGACCTTGCGATACACTACTTCCATTAATTAGTGCAAGAAGGCTTACCTGAGCTGCCTGAACCATGGCAGATTCGAATCCACCTTATCTATCTAGAAATACAACCTTTGCAGAAAGAGGATTTGCAGTATGGGGAGGCTGACATTGGGGACCCATGAGCCAGCAGCGTCGTCAACGTTTTAAAGGTGGCAGGAGATCGAAAGAAAAAATAAGCCAAAAATCAGTTGGTAAACAAATTCAAGAAAAGAAACATTTACCTTTCTGAGAGGATGACATGCGGGACCCATGAGGCAGCAGCATCCTCAACTATTTCAAGGCGGCAGGGGATCAAAATAAAAAAGGAAATAGCCAGAAATTAATTAGGGTCAAAAATAAATCCATCAAAGGAAACTTTTATTGTTCATAGAGGATGACATGTGGGACCGACTTGCCAGCTGCGTCGTCATCGTTTCAAAGGGGGCAGGGGATCAAAAGAAAAAGACAAATAGCCAGAAATTAGGGGAAAAAAATAAATCCAACAAAGAAAACTTTTATTGTTCATAGAGGATGACATGCGGGACCCATGAGCCAGCAGCTTCCTCAACGTTTCAAAGTCGGCATGAGATTGAAAGAAAAAGTCAAGTGACATAATATCAGGAGCCAAAAATAATCCAAGAAAAGAAACTTTATTGTACATAGAGGATGACATGCGGGTCCCATTTTGTAGCAGCGGTCTCAACGCTTCCAAGGCGGCACAGGACCGAAAGAAAAATGAAGTAGCCAGAAATCAGGGTGTGAAAAAAATCCAAGAAAAGAAAGATTTCAATTGGGTTGTATCTGGACATCTGGGCCTTCGAACTATCCTGCTGGGCCTTTTGACTCGTACAATTTCAGCCCACTCCAAAGCAGGAAAGTTCGGATTTTTCTCAAAAAAAAACAGGAAAGTCCTATGCTTCGCAAAAACAAAAAACAAGGAGATTCAACATATAAGTTTGTTTATGTAGATATAAAGATTTAATTTATCCGTTTGCAATAGCTCAGAGCGAAATACAACGTTTATTGTCTGCAAAATAAAATATCACATGTTTCTTGTACGGGGAGGCTGACATCGGGGACCCATGAGCCAGCAGCGGAGTCAACGTTTCAAAGGCGGCAGGGGATCGAAAATAAAAAAAGCCAAAAATCAGTTGGTAAAAAAATACAAGAAAAGAAAACATTTATCGTTCTGAGAGGATGACATGCGGGACCCATGAGGCAGCAGCATCCTCAACGTTTCAAAGTCGGCATGAGATCGAAAGAAAAAGGCAAGTGACATAATATCAGGAGCCAAAAATAATCCAAGAAAAGAAACTTTATTGTACATAGAGGATGACATGCGTGTCCCATTTTGTAGCAGCGGTCTCAACGTTTCCAAGGCGGCACAGGACCAAAAGAAAAATGAGGCAGCAACATTCTCAACATTTCCAAGGCGGCAGGGGATCAAAAGAAAAATAAAGGAAATAGCCAGAAATTAATTAGGGGTCAAAAATAAATCCACCAAAGGAAACTTTTATTGTTCATAGAGGATGACATGTGGGACCGACCTGCCAACAGCGTCCTCATCGTTTCAAGGGGCAGGGGATCAAAAGAAAAAGGCAAATAGCCAGAAATTAGGGGTAAAAAATAACTCCAAGAAAGGAAACTTTTATTGTTCGTAGAGGATGACATGCGGGACCCATGAGCCAGCAGCTTACTCAACGTTTCAAAGGCGGCATGAGATCGAAAGAAAAAGGCAAGTGACCAAATATCAGGAGCCAAAAATAATCCAAGATTTATTGTACATAGAGGATGACATGTGGGTCCCATTTTGCAGCAGCGGTCTCAATGTTTGTAATGCGGCTTGAGATCAAAAGAAAAAGAAAGTAGCTAGTAATTAGGGGGTGAAAAAAATCCAAGAAAAGAAAGTTGATGGACATAGAGGATGACATGCGGGTCCCTTGAACCAACATCTTACTCAACGTTTCAAAGGGGGCAGGGGAAAGAAAAAGGCAAGCCAAAAATCAGAGGGTGAAAAAAAATCCAACAAAGGAAACTTTTATAGCACACAGAGGATGACATGCGGGTCCCATGAGCCAGCAGGTACCTCAACATTTCAAACGTGGCATGAGATCGAAAGAAAAAGGCAAGTGACCAAATATGAGGTGCCAAAAAAACTCCAAGAAAAGAAAGTTGATTGCTCATATAGGATGACATGCGGGTCCCATTTAGCGCAGCGGTCTCACCGTTTGAGAGGCGGCAGGGGATCGAAAGAAAAAGTCAAGTGACCAAATATGAGGTGCCAAAAATAATCCAAAAAATGAAAGTTTTATAGTACATAGAGGATGACATGCGGGTCCCATTTAGCGCAGCGGTATCACTGTTTGAGAGGCGGGGGGATCGAAAGAAAAAGTCAAGTTACCAAATATGAGGTGCCAAAAAAATCCAAGAAAAGAAAGTTTTATAGTACATAGTGGATGACATGCGGGTCCCATTTAGCAGCAGCGGTATCACTGTTTGAGAGGCGGCAGGGGATCGAAAGAAAAAGTCAAGTGACCAAATATGAGGTGCCAAAAAAATCCAAGAAAAGAAAGTTTTATAGTACATAGAGGATGACATGCGGGTCCCATTTAGCAGCAGCGGTATCACGTTTGAGAGGCAGGGGATCGAAAGAAAAAGTCAAGTGACCAAATATGAGGTGCCAAAAAAATCCAAGAAAAGAAAGTTTTATAGTACATAGAGGATGACATGCGGGTCCCATTTATCAGCAGCGGTATCACCGTTTGAGAGGCGCAGGATCGAAAGAAAAAGGTAAGTGACCAAATATGAGGTGCCAAAAATAATTCAAGAAAAGAAAGTTTTATAGTACATAGATGATGACATGCGGGTCCCAGTTAAGCGCAGCGGTATCACCGTTTGAGAGGCAGGGGATCGAAAGAAAAGGCAAGTGACCAAATTTGAGGTGCCAAAAAAAACTCCAAGAAAAGAAAGTTGATTGCACATAGAGGATGACATGCGGTCCCAGCGGTCTCAACGTTTCCAAGGCGGCAAGGGATCAAAAGAAAAAGGAAGTAGCAGAAATCAGGGGGTCAAAAAATCCAAGAATAGAAAGAATTTTGGTTCATAGAGGATGACATGCGGGACCCATGATCCTGCATCGTAAACGGCTCGATCGGAGAACGTTGAACGAGATGGCGCGATCTAGAAAAAAACAATGCCAGAGAGGCTGCCATCTGGGCCCTACATCCCTCGGCGGTGCGGATTTGCGTTGACTCGGCCGCGAACCCGAGATTTCGAGATGCACCACGTCCGGGCCACCATACGCGACGTTTTGGCCGCTTTCGTCGGGCTAGGTGGCCTCAAAAACAAAAAAAAAGTTTTGACATGAACCACGGAGGGACCAAAAATCGTCGGCCATGGTACAGCAGCAACCACGGCGCGACTTCAACTTCGTCGGCCATGGCAACTTTTCTTGTAGTGAGGCAAACCGGCCCGACCCAATAAGCATGTGGGCCAGGCCAAATGTTTTTTGACCAGTTAACAGACAAACCGGCCGGCCCAATAAGCATGTGGGCCGGGCCGAATGTCTTTGTTTGACCGGTCAACAGGATAAACGGGCCAGCCCAATAAGCACGTGGGGCCCATTTTCCTGTTATCGGGCCGGCCCAGTTAGTAAGTGGGGTCCACCTTAAAGCAAGTGGGCTAGCCCAATAAGTAAGTCTGCCGACCCAAAATAAAAGTGGGGCCCATACTATAGTAAGTGGGCCAACCAGTAAGTAAGTGGTAGGGCCCTGGTCGTTTGACTAGTCAACTTGCATTCTGGACCGACCTAGTTAGGCTTATGAAGTGATACGTCTCCAACGTATCTATAATTTCTTATGTTCCATGCTACTTTATTGATGATATTTACATGTTTTATGCATACTTTATGTCATATTTATGCGTTTTACGGAACTAACCTATTGACGAGATGCGCGTTCTGTTCTCTGTTTTTGGTTTTAGAAATCCTAGTAAGGAAATATTCTCGGAATTGGACGAAATCAACGCCCAGCATCTTAGAATCCCCGGGAGCTTCCAGAACACCCGAGAGCCGCCAGAGAGGGGCCACAGGGGGCCCACACATGGTGGCGGCGCGGCCCCGGAGGGGGGCGCGCCGCCCTAGTGTCTGGTGGCCCCAGACCCCCTCCGACCTTGCCCTTTCGCCTATATAAGGTCCCTGACCTAAAACCCCGAGAGGAATAAGCCACGGTGCGAAACCTTCCAGAGCCGCCATCGCGAAGCCAAGATCGGGGACAAGAGTTCTGTTCCGGCACGCCACCGGGACGGGAAGTGCCCCGGAAGGCTTCTCCATCGACACCACCGCCATCTTCATCACCGCTGCTGTCTCCCATGAGGAGGGAGTAGTTCTCCATCGAGGCTCGGGGCTGTACCGGTAGCTATGTGGTTCATCTCTCTCCTATGTACTTCAATACAATAATCTCATGAGCTGCCTTACATGATTGAGATTCATATGATGATGCTTGTAATCTAGATGTCATTATGCTAGTCAAGTGGGTTTTACTTATGTGATCTCCGGAGACTCCTTGTCCCACATGTGTAAAGGTGACAGTGTGTGCACCGTGTGGGTCTCTTAGGCTATATTTCACAGAATACTTATTCACTGTTATGAATGGCATAGTGAAGTGCTTATTTATATCCCTTTATGATTGCAATGTGTTTTGTATCACTATTAATCTATGTGCTACTCATGTGATGTTATTAAAGTAGTCTATTCCTCCTGCATGGTGTAATGGTGATAGTGTGTGCATCGTGTAGTTCTTGTCGTAGATTATGATCATAATCTCTTGTAGGTTATGGAGTTGATTATCGCTATGATAGTATTGATGTGATCTATGCCTCCTTCATAGTGTGATGGTGACAGTGTGCATGCTATGTTAGTACTTGGTCTATTTTGCAAAGATCTATTATACTCTAAGGTTACTTAAACATGAATATCGAATGTTGTGGAGCTTGTTAACTCCGGCATTGAGGGTTCGTGTAATCCTACACAATTAGTGGTGTTCATCATCCAACAAGAGTATATGTAGCACAAGGAAAGAGAACTTATTTATTATGTGATCAATGTTGAGAGTGTCCACTAGTGAAAGTATGATCCCTAGGCCTTGTTTCCATCACAAAGAATTGCTTCCTACGCCAGCAAGCTATTTTTGGCGCCGCTTGTTCTTGTTTCTGCATCTTTACTTTACCATCTATACCACATGTGTTTTACTATCTCTTCGCCGAACTAGTGCACCTATACATCGACAAGTGTATTAGGTGTGTTGGGGACACAAGAGACTTCTTGTATCGTGATTGCAGGGTTGCTTGAGAGGGATATCTTTGACCTCTTCCTCCCTGAGTTCGATAAACCTTGGGTGATCCACTTAAGGGAAAACTTGCTGCTGTTCTACAAACCTCTGCTCTTGGAGGCCCAACACTGTCTACAAGAATAGAAGCACCCGTAGACATCAAGCTATTTTTGGCGCCTTGGGGGGAAAGGTAAAAGGTACTCACACTCCGGATCTCGGCTACTAAGCTATTTTCCGGCGCCGTTGTAAGTACTCGAAGCTATTTCCTTTAGATCCTGCAATTGCATCTTTTTGTTTCTTGTTTACACTAGTTTGGCATAATGGACAACAATGAGCTTCTTATTTTATTTCCTGAGTTAAGACATGGATTGTTTGTGGCGAAAATTAAAAAACCTATGGAATCTTATTGGCATGCTAGTAGCAATGATATTAGTATGAACGCTTTGAACACCATTGTTGTTAATGATATGGAAAATTCTAAGCTTGGGGAAGCTGGTTTTGATGAGCATGATATTTTTAGTCCCCCAAGCATTGAGGAGAAAATTTTCTTTGATGATACTTTGCCTCCTATTTATGATGATTACAATGATAGTGGTCTTTTGGTGCCGCCTACTATGGAGAGTAAATTTTATTATGATTATACTATGCCTCCTACACTTGATGAGAATAATAATGATAGCTACTTTGTTGAATTTGCTCCCACTACAACTAATAAAATTGATTATGCTTATGTGGAGAGTAATAATTTTATGCATATGGCTCATGACAAGAATGTTTTATGTGATAGTTATATTGTTGAGTTTGTTCATGATGCTACTGAAAGTTATTATGAGAGAGGGAAATATGGTTATATGCATCTTAATAATATTAAGTTTCCCCTCTTTATGTTGAGAATCTTGAAATTGCGCTTGTGTTGCTTTTCTATGCTTGCCACTTTGTTCTTCATGAATCTATTTGTGTACAAGATTCCTTTTCATAGGAAGTGGGTTAGGCTTAAATGTGTTTTTAATTTGCTTCTTGATGCTCTCTTTTGCTTCAACTCTTCTTTCTTGCGAGTGCATCATTAAAACTGCTGAGCCCATCTTAATGGCTATAAAGAAAGAACTTCTTGGAAGATAACCCATGTGTTTATTTTACTACAGCAATTTTTGTTTTGTTGAGTCTTGGAAGTTGTTTACTACTGTAGCAACCTCTCCTTATCATGTTTTTGTGCCAAGTAAAGTCTCTATGGTAAAGTTGATGCTAGATTTGGATTGCTGCGCAGAAACAGCATTGCTGTCTGTCACGAATTTGAGCAGAAGTCTCTGTAAAAAAATCAAAAAAATCTGCAAATTTACGTGTGTGATCCTCAGATATGTACGCAACTTTCATTAGTTTTGAGTTTTTCCGTTTGAGTAAGTTAAGTGCCCCTTTCAGGTTCGTTTTACGGACTGTTCTGTTTTTGATAGATTCTGCCTTTTATTTCGCATTGCCGCTTTTGCTATGTTGAATGGGTTTCTTTGTTCCATTAACTTTCAGAAGTTTTGTGCAATGTCCAGAAGTGTTAAGAATGATTGTGTCACCTCTGAACATGTGAATTTTTGATTGTGCACTAACCCTCTAATGAGTTTGCTTGAAGTTTGGTGTGAAGGAAGTTTTCAAGGGTCAATAGAAGAGGGTGATATAATGTGATCGAGAAGAGTGAAAGGTCTAAGCTTGGGGATGCCCCGGTGGTTCATCCCTGCATATTTTAAGAAGACTCAAGCATCTAAGCTTGGGGATGCCCAAGGCATCCCCTTCTTCATCGACAACTTATCAGGTTTCTTCTAGTGAAACTATATTTTTATTCCATCACATCTTATGTATTTTACTTGGAGCGTCTGTGTGCTTTTATTTTTGTTTTGTTATCTTCTCTGAATAAGTTCATCCTTGTGTGGAGAGAGACACGCTCCGCTGGTTCATATGAACACATGTGTTCTTAGCTTTTAATGTTCAAGGGCGAAAGTTGATCGCTTCACTTGTTGTTATATGGTTGGAAACAGAAAATGCTACATGTAGTAATTGATAAAATGTCTTGGATAATTTGATACTTGGCAATTGTTGTGCTCATGTTTAAGCTCTTGCATCATATACTTTGCACCTATTAATGAAGAAATACATAGAGCTTGCTAAAATTTGGTTTGCATATTTGGTCTCTCTAAAGTCTAGATAATTTCTAGTATTGAGTTTTGAACAACAAGGAAGACGGTGTAGAGTCTTATAATGTTTACAATATGTCTTTTATGTGAGTTTTGCTGCACCGGTTCATCCTTGTGTTTGTTTCAAATAACCTTGCTAGCCTAAACCTTGTATCGAGAGGGAATACTTCTCATGCATCCAAAATCCTTGAGCCAACCACTATGCCATTTGTGTCCACCATACCTACCTACTACATGGTATTTTCCGCCATTCCAAAGTAAATTGCTTGAGTGCTACCTTTAAATTTCCATCATTCGCCTTTGCAATATATAGCTCATGGGACAAAATAGCCTTAAAAACTATTGTGGTATTGAATATGTACTTATGCACTTTATCTCTTATTAAGTTGCTTGTTGTGCGATAACCATGCTTCTGGGGACGCCATCAACTCTTTGTTGAATATCATGTGAGTTGCTATGCATGTCCGTCTTGTCTGAAGTAAGAGAGATCTACCACCTTAATGGTTAGAGCATGCATATTGTTAGAGAAGAACATTGGGCCGCTAACTAAAGCCATGAATCATGGTGGAAGTTTCAGTTTTGGACATATATCCTCAATCTCATATGAGAACACTAATTGTTGCCACATGCTTATGCATTAAAGAGGAGTCCATTATCTGTTGTCCATGTTGTCCCGTTATGGATGTCTAAGTTGAGAATAATCAAAAGCGAGAAATCCAAAATGCGAGCTTTCTCCTTAGACCTTTGTACAGGCGGCATGGAGGTACCCCTTTGTGACACTTGGTTAAAACATGTGTATTGCGATGATCCGGTAGTCCAAGCTAATTAGGACAAGGTGCGGGCACTATTAGTATACTATGCATGAGGCTTGCAACTTGTAAGATATAATTTACATAATACATATGCTTTATTACTACCGTTGACAAAATTGTTTCATGTTTTCAAAATAAAAGCTCTAGCACAAATATAGCAATCGATGCTTTCCTCTTTGAAGGACCTTTCTTTTACTTTTATGTTGAGTCAGTTCACCTATCTTTCTCCACCTCAAGAAGCAAACACTTGTGTGAACTGTGCATTGATTCCTACATACTTGCATATTGCACTTATTATATTACTTTGCATTGACAACTATCCATGATATATACATGTTACAAGTTGAAAGCAACCGCTGAAACTTAATCTTCCATTGTGTTGCTTCAATGCCTTTACTTTGAATTTATTGCTTTATGAGTTAACTTTTATGCAAGACTTATTGATGCTTGTCTTGAAAGTACTATTCATGAAAAGTCTTTGCTTTATGATTCATTTGTTTACTCATGTCATTACCATTGTTTTGATCGCTGCATTCATCTCATATGCTTACAATAGTATGATCAAGGTTATGATGGCATGTCACTTAAGAAATTATCATTGTTATCGTTTACCTAGGGCGAGTAGGAACTAAGCAGGGGATACGTCTCCAACGTATCTATAATTTCTTATGTTCCATGCTACTTTATTGATGATATTTACATGTTTTATGCATACTTTATGTCATATTTATGCGTTTCCGGAACTAACCTATTGACGAGATGCCGAAGTGCCAGTTCCTGTTTTCTGCTGTTTTTGGTTTCAGAAATCCTAGTAAGGAAATATTCTCGGAATTGGACGAAATCAACGCCCAGCATCTTAGAATCCCCGGGAGCTTCCGAACACCCGAGAGCCGCCAGAGAGGGGCCACAGGGGGCCCACACATGGTGGCGGCGCGGCCCAGGAGGGGGGCGCGCCGCCCTAGTGTCTGGTGGCCCAGACCCCTCTGACCTTGCCCTTTCGCCTATATAAGGTCCCTGACCTAAAACCCCGAGAGGAATAAGCCACGGTACGCGAAACCTTCCAGAGCGCCGCCATCGCGAAGCCAAGATCTGGGGGACAGGAGTCTCTGTTCCGGCACGCCGCCGGGACGGGGAAGTGCCCCCGGAAGGCTTCTCCATCGACACCACCGCCATCTTCATCACCGCTGCTGTCTCCCATGAGGAGGGAGTAGTTCTCCATCGAGGCTCGGGGCTGTACCGGTAGCTATGTGGTTCATCTCTCTCCTATGTACTTCAATACAATAATCTCATGAGCTGCCTTACATGATTGAGATTCATATGATGATGCTTGTAATCTAGATGTCATTATGCTAGTCAAGTGGGTTTACTTATGTGATCTCCGGAGACTCCTTGTCCCACGTGTGTAAAGGTGACAGTGTGTGCACCGTGTGTGGATCTCTTAGGCTATATTTCACAGAATACTTATTCACTGTTATGAATGGCATAGTGAAGTGCTTATTTATATCCCTTTATGATTGCAATGTGTTTTGTATCACTATTTATCTATGTGCTACTCATGTGATGTTATTAAAGTAGTCTATTCCTCCTGCATGGTGTAATGGTGACAGTGTGTGCATCGTGTAGTTCTTGTCGTAGATTATGATCATAATCTCTTGTAGGTTATGGAGTTGATTATCGCTATGATAGTATTGATGTGATCTATGCCTCCTTCATAGTGTGATGGTGACAGTGTGCATGCTATGTTAGTACTTGGTCTATTTTGCAAAGATCTATTATACTCTAAGGTTACTTAAACATGAATATCGAATGTTGTGGAGCTTGTTAACTCCGGCATTGAGGGTTCGTGTAATCCTACACAATTAGTGGTGTTCATCATCCAACAAGAGTATATGTAGCACAAGGAAAGAGAACTTATTTATTATGTGATCAATGTTGAGAGTGTCCACTAGTGAAAGTATGATCCCTAGGCCTTGTTTCCATCACAAAGAATTGCTTCCTACGCCAGCAAGCTATTTTCTGGCGCCGCTTGTTTACTGTTTTACTGCATCTTTACTTTCTGCAATATTACCACCATCTATACCACCTGTGTTTTACTATCTCTTCGCCGAACTAGTGCACCTATACATCGACAAGTGTATTAGGTGTGTTGGGGACACAAGAGACTTCTTGTATTGTGATTGCAGGGTTGCTTGAGAGGGATATCTTTGACCTCTTCCTCCCTGAGTTCGATAAACCTTGGGTGATCCACTTAAGGGAAAACTTGCTGCTGTTCTACAAACCTCTGCTCTTGGAGGCCCAACACTGTCTACAAGAATAGAAGCACTCGACATCAAGAAGGCCCACTTGTTTGACTAGTCAACTTGCATTAAATTTCATGAGCCTAAAAGCTGATATCAATGATATACCCAATTACGTACATAAATAAAATAATTAGGAAAATTATAGGAAATTAATGTGCCCAAATAAAAAAATTACATATAATCGTGGAGGGCTTCTATTAGCATCATCAATAACACGTTGATATTTGGCAATCGTCTTGATTGAATCTTGTGTACTCTTTTTCAACATATCAGCTACAGATCTTAGAGCAGCAAGACCATGTCTTTCATATAGTACACCTTTGAGATATTTACTATTTGATGAAAGGAATGGTCTAGGTTGACGGCTATGGGAGGATGCATCAGAAGAAAGGTCAGAACTTTTTGGGGCCTCTCTTCTGATGAGGATTGCTTCATTGCAACTGCATTCTGATAATATTGCAAAAAGAGTTAAACGATGAACTATGCAATAAGCATTGTCGATATGAGATAGTCACAAGTACTAAGCACAGACTTACATTATATCGTTGCATAGGCTCACCCCGGAACCTTTTTTGCCCTCTATCTTCTACTAAGGACTTCTTCATTACAACTGCATTCTAGTAATATTGCAAACATAGTTACAATAGTGAACTATTCAAACATTTATTATGCAATGTAGATATAAGATAATAACAAGTTGCAGAAATAAGCACAAGATAATGTATGGAACTTGTACTAAGCACAGACTTACATCATAATATTGCACATGCTCGCTACATATTCTTTTTTGGCGCCTATCTTCTAATGATGACTGCTTCATTACAACTGCATTCTGGTAATATTGCAAACATAGTTACAACAATGAACTATTCAAACATGTATTATGCAATGTAGAGATCAGATAACATCATGTAGCAGAAATAAGCACAAGATAAGATATGAAACATGTACTAAGCACATATTGGCTCGCTGCAGGTCCTTCTCTTGCGTACTCTAGTCGTGGTCAACATGCCTTTCATTTTAGGCTCAGCCATCAGGTGAAATGCTAATCCTCCGGCTCCATTGTCCTTAATTTGTGTTTAGATATCACATTTAAGACCAAGTCAGCTGGTTTCAAATAACAAAAAACTTGAGCTGCCAAATGAATAAGCTAATATTTACCAGATATCAGATTAAAACCAACTAGATGTTGCTTTGCATGAGATAAGAATTTCAGATATTCAGATTTAGAGTAGGGAATGAATATAATTGTAATGCCAAGGTTTTCCACATAAAGTAAACTGGCATTAAGAATGACCAGATGTCAGGTTCAAATCACCTTCACAGTTGCTCCAAGACAAGCATATCAAATAGGCAGAAACATAGCAAAGCGTGAATGCATAGTGATACGTCTCCAACGTATCGATAATTTCTTATGTTCCATGCTACTTTATTGATGATACCTACATGTTTTATGCACATTATATGTCGTATTTACGCATTTTACGGAACTAACCTATTAACAAGATGCCGAAGAGCCGTTGTTGTTTTCTGCTGTTTCTGGTTTCAGAAATCCTAGTAACGAAATATTCTCGGAATTGGACGAAATCAACGCCCGGGGTCCTATTTTTGAAGCTTCCAGAAGACCGAAGAGGAGTCGAAGTGGGGCCACGAGGCGCCGCCACCATAGGGCGGCGCGGCCCCGGCCCTGGCCGCGCCGACCTATGGTGTGGGGCCCTCATGTGGCCCCCACGTTGCCCTTCCGCCTACTTAAAGCCTTCATCGCGAAAACCCCTGTACCAGAGCCACGATACGGAAAACCTTCGAGAGCGCCGCCGCCGAATCCCATCTCGGGGGATTCGGGAGATCGCCTCCGGCACCCTGCCGGAGAGGGGATTCATCTCCCGGAGGACTCTACACCGCCATGGTCGCCTCGGAGTGATGAGTGAGTAGTTCACCCCTGGACTATGGGTCCATAGCGGTAGCTAGATGGTCGTCTTCTCCTAATTGTGCTTCATTGTTGGATCTTGTGAGCTGCCTAACATGATCAAGATCATCTATCTGTAATACTATATGTTGTGTTTGTCGGGATCCGATGGATAGAGAATACTATGTTATGGTGATTATCAATCTATTGTTTATGTGTTGTTTATGATCTTGCATGCTCTCCGTTATTAGTAGAGGCTCTGGCCAAGTTTTTGCTCTTAACTCCAAGAGGGAGTATTTATGCTCGATAGTGGGTTCATGCCTTCATTGACACCTGGGATCGTGACAGTAGGTTCTAAGGTTGTGTTGTGCTGTTGCCACTAGGGATAAAACATTGATGCTATGTCTAAGGATGTAGTTGTTGATTACATTACGCACCATACTTAATGCAATTGTCTGTTGCTTTGCAACTTAATACTAAATGGGGTTCGGATGATAACCTGAAGGTGGACTTTTTAGGCATAGATGCAGTTGGATGGCGGTCTATGTACTTTGTCGTAATGCCCAATTAAATCTCACTATATTTATCATATCATGTACATGCATTGTTATGCCCTTTTCTATTTGTCAATTGCCCGACTGTAATTTGTTCACCCAACATGCTTTTATCTTATGGGAGAGACACCTCTAGTGAACTGTGGACCCCGGTCCTATTCTTTACATCGCATACAATCTACTGCAATACTTGTTTTACTGTTTTCTTGCAAACAATCATCTTCCACACAATACGGTTAATCCTTTGTTACAACAAGCCGGTGAGATTGACAACCTCACTGTTTCGTTGGGGCAAAGTACTTTGGTTGTGTTGTGCAGGTTCCACGTTGGCGCCGGAATCCCTGGTGTTGCGCCGCACTACATTTCGCCACCATCAACCTTCAACGTGCTTCTTGGCTCCTACTGGTTCGATTAAACCTTGGTTTCATACTGAGGGAAACTTGCTTCTATATGCATCATACCTTCCACTTGGGGTTCCCAACGGACGTGTGCATCTACGCGTATCAAGCTAAATTTCTGGCGCCGTTGGGGAGATCAAGACACGCTGCAAGGGGAGTCTCCACTTCTCAATCTCTTTACTTTGTTTTTGTCTTGCTTTATTTTATTTACTACTTTGTTTGCTGCACCTAAACAAAACACAAAAAAATTAGTTTTACTTTATTTACTGTCTTGCTCTCTATATCAAAAACACACAAAAAAAAATTAGTTACTTATCTTTACTTTATTTGCCTAGTTTACTTTATTGCTACTAAAATGAGTAATCCTGAAGTTGAAGTTCGTTCTTTTAAGCAACAAGGTGGAGAAAGTTTTAAAGATGCTTGGTACAGAATTAGTAATGCTCATCATAGGTGCATTAAGAAACACTCCACTACTATCCTTCTTAGGAACTTTTATGTTGGTTTATCTAGTTGGAATAGGTATGTTCTTGATACTCTTTCGGGAGGTAATTTCCTAGGTACTCCCGCTTTAGAAGCTAGTTGCATCATTGAGAGTCTTGTAATACCACCTGTTAATGAAGTTAAAATTGAAATCTCTCTTGAGGATGTTATGAAAAAATTGGAAACCATAGAGAAATTTTTTCCAAGTATTGAAACTAAATTGGAAATGTTATTGGATAAAACTGATGAACTTGATAAATCCCTAGGAGGAATTGATGAAAGAATTAGTGTCCTAGGAACTTGTGTTGTTCATGATAATCAAACCAATAGGATTGATGAACTTGAAAAAGCTATGAGAACCTTGGGTTCAACCTTTTCTTCTCTCAAGTATAATGAGAAAGCTTATGTGGGTAAAGAGCAAAAATTCATGTATGTCTCTAAAGTGCCTAAACAAAAGAATTATTATAGGCCTAAAATTGCTAAAACCCCTAGCACCACCATAGAAAATTTAGATAATGGAGCACCTAAAGTACCCTCTGCAACAAGTTGTGTTTGCATGAAAAATAATGATGTTGATGCTTCTACTCTTGATGTTACTTGATTTGCACTTTCTGCGCCTAGCTGAAAGGCGTTAAAGAAAAGCGCTTATGGGAGACAACCCATGTTTTTACTACAGTACTTTGTTTTATATTTGAGTCTTGGAAGTTGTTTACTACTGTAGCAACCTCTCCTTATCATGTTTTTGTGCCAAGTAAAGTTTCTATGTCAAAGTTGATGTTATATTTGGGATCGCTGCGCAGAAACAGCATTGCTGTCTGTCACGAATCTGGGCACAAGTATCTGTAGAAAATTTGAAAAAATCTGCCAATTTACGAGCGTGATCCTCAGATATGTACGCAACTTTCATTAGTTTTGAGTTTTTCCATTTGAGCAAGTCTGGTGCCATTTTAAAATTCGTCTTTACGGATTGTTCTGTTTTTGACAGATTCTGCCTTTTATTTCGCATTGCCATATTTGCTATATTGGATGAATTTCTTTGATCCATTAATGTCCAGTAGCTTTGTGCAATGTCCAGAAGTGTATAGAATGATTATGTCACCTCTGAATGTGTGAATTATTAATTGTGCACTAACCCTCTAATGAGTTTGCTTGAAGTTTGGTGTGAAGGAAGTTTTCAAGGGTCAAGAGAGGAGTATGATATACTATGATCAAGGGGAGCTCTAAGCTTGGGGATGCCCCGTGGTTCATCCCTGCATATTTTAGAAGACTCAAGCGTCTAAGCTTGGGGATGCCCAAGGCATCCCCTTCTTCATCGACAACATCATCAGGTTCCTCCCCTGAAACTATATTTTTATTCAGTCACATCTTGTGTTCTTTACTTGGAGCGTCGGTTTGTTTTTGTTTTTGTTTTTGTTTGAATAAAATGGATCCTAGCATTCACTTTGTGGGAGAGAGACACGCTCCGCTGTTGCATATGGACAAATATGTCCTTAGGCTTTACTCATAATGTTCAAGGCGAAGTTTCTTCTTCGTTAAATTGTTATATGGTTGGAATTGGAAAATGCTACATGTAGTAATTCTAAAATGTCTTGGATAATGTGATACTTGGCAATTGTTGTGCTCATGTTTAAGCTCTTGCATCATATACTTTGCACCCATTAATGAAGAAATACATAGAGCTTGCTAAAATTTGATTTGCATATTTGGTCTCTCTAAGGTCTAGATAATATCTAGTATTGAGTTTTGAACAACAAGGAAGACGGTGTAGAGTCTTATAATGTTTACAATATGTCTTTTATGTGAGTTTTGCTGCGGTTCATCCTTGAGTTTTCTTCAAATAACCTTGCTATCCTAAACCTTGTATCGAGAGGAATACTTCTCATGCATCCAAAATCCTTGAGCCAACTACTATGCCATTTGTGTCCACCATACCTACCTACTACATGGTATTTCTCCGCCATTCCAAAGTAAATTGCTTGAGTGCTACCTTTAAAATTCCATCATTCACCTTTGCAATATATAGCTCATGGGACAAAATAGCCTTAAAAACTATCGTAGTATTGAATATGTACTTATGCACTTTATCTCTTATTAAGTTGCTTGTTGCGCGATAACCATGCTTCTGGGGACGCCATCAATTACTCTTTATTGAATATCATGTGAGTTGCTATGCATGTCCGTCTTGTCTGAAGTAAGAGGATCTACCACCTTAATGGTTGGAGCATGCATATTGTTAGAGAAGAACATTGGGCCGCTAACTAAAGCCATGAATCATGGTTGAAGTTTCAGTTTTGGACATATATCCTCAATCTCATATGAGAATAATAATTGTTGCTACATGCTTATGCATTAAAGAGGAGTCCATTATCTGTTGTCCATGTTGTCCCGGTATGGATGTCTAAGTTGAGAATAATCAAAAGCGAGAAATCCAAAATGCGAGCTTTCTCCTTAGACCTTTGTACAGGCGGCATGGAGGTACCCCTTTGTGACACTTGGTTGAAACATGGCATTGCGAAGATCCGGTAGTCCAAGCTAAGTAGGACAAGGTGCGGGCACTATTAGTACACTATGCATGAGGCTTGCAACTTGTAAGACATAATTTACATAACTCATATGCTTTATTACTACCGTTGACAAAAAAATTTCATGTTTTCAAAATAAAAGCTCTAGCACAAATACAACAATCGATGCTTTCCTCTTTGAAGGACCTTTTCTTTTACTTTTATTGTTGAGTCAGTTTACCTATCTCTCTCCACCTCAAGAAGCAAACACTTGTGTGAACTATGCATTGATTCCTACATACTTGCATATTGCACTTGTTATATTACTCTATATTGACAATATCCATGAGATATACATGTTATAAGTTGAAAGCAACCGAAACTTAATCTTCCTTTGTGTTGCTTCAATACCTTTACTTTGATTTATTGCTTTATGAGTTAACTCTTATGCAAGACTTATTTATGCTTGTCTTGAAGTACTATTCATGAAAAGTTTTTGCTTTATGATTCAGTTGTTTACTCACGTCATTACCATTGTTTTGATCGCTGCATTCATTACATATGTTTACAAATAGTATGATCAAGTTTATGATGGCATGTCACTTCAGAAATTATCTTTGTTATCGTTTTACCTGCTCGGGACGAGCAGAACTAAGCTTGGGGGAACCTTTCCTCTTTCCCTCCGCTCCCCTTCCTCCAGAGCCTTGAGAGTCGCCAGCCTTTGACCGGGCCATCCGACGGCCTCTCCGCCAGATTAGCTGGCTGGAGCTGGTTCTGGAGCGGCGCCGGAGTAGCTAGGTAGTAGATCTTGTAGGTTTTCTCTGTTTTGGTGTTCTGCCGTGTTTGGGCGTGCCCCGTAGCTTGGAGCGGTGCCATGGATTTCTCTGCCGAGTCCATGGTGTAGGGTATCTCCTCTCTCTGCTGCTTTGCTCTGCTCGGAGAGTAGCTGGGATTGGAGCGACATGGTCTCCCTCAATAAATCGGTGGATGCAGGTCTTCTTCTGTGCAAGATAGCAGCAAGGTTGTGGTACTCCTGTCCGGCCATGGAGGTGAGGGGGATTACCATGGCGGCGGCGTGAGAAGTGCTTCGTTTCGGCTCTGCCGGCCTTGGTGGCGAGGAGCATCGGCGCACGACGCATCGCGCTGGATTGGAGTTCTGTTTGTTTGCCGATGTCGACTACAGCGGAGGAGCAAAGTGCTGCGGTCAGCTCTGGCCTGCCGTGGTGGCGCGGGGAGGGGCTGCGGTGGTGATGCTGCTTTCTGCGGCTGTCTTCATCGGATCTTGCCGAAGTGGTGCTATGAAGCTGCGTTCTTCAGATTTCATCGTGCGGAACACATGGCGTCCAAGTTTGACGCTGTGACCTTTGGCCGTGACGGCGGCCCGAATTCTACCTCCATGGCGGAGGCCCTGTCTGAATCCAGTCGCTGGAGCTCGACGCTGCATCGCTTCCAAGTGGTTCGTCCCCGGTGGCGCTGTGGTAGCTGGCGGCTTCGATTCTTCGTCGGCAATGAGATCTATTCGAGCTTCTTCTTCTCTGACCTCGGCGGTGGCTACGCCTTGAGGGTCGCCGACGAGCGGCGGTTGGTTCCCGGGCACCTGATTGCTTTGTTATTTTTAGTGTCAGGGTCCTTTATGTAAAATTGGAGGCCTTTTCTTCAAATTCTAGGTTTTGCTGTGCAATAGACGCCAAAAGGCCTCCTTGTAAAATTCTGTACCCACCGTTTGTATAAGCAGCTTCTCGGCCTCTCAAGGCCGTTCTTTGTTCAAAAAAAAAAAACTAAGCTTGGGGATGCTGATACGTCTCCAACGTATCGATAATTTCTTATGTTCCATGCTACTTTATTGATGATACCTACATGTTTTATGCACATTATATATGTATTTACGCATTTTGGAACTAACCTATTAACAAGATGCGAAGAGCCAGTTGTTGTTTTCTGCTGTTTTTGGTTTCAGAAATCCTAGTAACGAAATATTCTCGGAATTGGACGAAATCAACGCCCAGGGTCCTATTTTTGCACGAAGCTTCCAGAAGACCGAAGAGGAGTCGAAGTGGGGCCATGAGGCGCCACCACCATAGGGCGGCGCGGCCCAGGCCCTGGCCGCGCCGACCTGTGGTATGGGGCCCTCGTGTGGCCCCCCACGTTGTCCTTCCGCCTACTTAAAGCCTTCATCGCGAAAACCCCAGTACCGAGAGCCACGATACGGAAAACCTTCCAGAGACGCCGCCGCCGCGAATCCCATCTCGGGGGATTCAGGAGATCGCATCCGGCACCCTGCCGGAGAGGGGATTCATCTCCGGAGGACTCTACACCGCCATGGTCGCCTCCGGAGTGATGAGTGAGTAGTTCACCCCTGGACTATGGGTCCATAGCAGCTAGATGGTCGTCTTCTCCTAATTGTGCTTCATTGTTGGATCTTGTGAGCTGCCTAACATGATCAAGATCATCTATCTGTAATACTATATGTTGTGTTTGTCGGGATCCGATGGATAGAGAATACTATGTTATGGTGATTATCAATCTATTGTTTATGTGTTGTTTATGATCTTGCATGCTCTCCGTTATTAGTAGAGGCTCTGGCCAAGTTTTTGCTCTTAACTCCAAGAGGGAGTATTTATGCTCGATAGTGGGTTCATGCCTTCATTGACACCTGGGATCGTGACAGTAGGTTCTAAGGTTGTGTTGTGCTGTTGCCACTAGGGATAAAACATTGATGCTATGTCTAAGGATGTAGTTGTTGATTACATTACGCACCATACTTAATGCAATTATCTGTTGCTTTAATACTAAATGGGGTTCGGATGATAACCTGAAGGTGGACTTTTTAGGCATAGATGCAGTTGGATGGCGGTCTATGTACTTTGTCGTAATGCCCAATTAAATCTCACTATATTTATCATATCATGTACATGCATTGTTATGCCCTTTTCTATTTGTCAATTGCCCGACTGTAATTTGTTCACCCAACATGCTTTTATCTTATGGGAGAGACACCTCTAGTGAACTGTGGACCCGGTCATATTCTTTACATCGCATACAATCTCTTGCAATACTTGTTTTTGTTTTCTTGCAAACAATCATCTTCCACACAATACGGTTAATCCTTTGTTACAACAAGCCGGTGAGATTGACAACCTCACTTTGTTTCGTTGGGGCAAAGTACTTTGGTTGTGTTGTGCAGGTTCACGTTGTCGGAATCCCTGGTGTTGCGCCGCACATTTCGCCACCATCAACCTTCAACGTGCTTCTTGGCTCCCTACTGGTTCGATTAAACCTTGGTTTCATACTGAGGAAACTTGCTTCTATACGCATCATACCTTCCACTTGGGGTTCCCAACGGACGTGTGCATCTACGCGTATCACATAGCTATGGCAGAGTTCTAAGTGTTAATCTATGGCAGAAGGAACAATGCATATAGGTTATAGATAATAACATAAGTAAACTGCCAAAATTACCAACCAAGAAATCAGATTCCAACCATCCCTAGCGTCACTGTTGTTAATGTTGGATGTTCTAATAAGAGGTTCGCATGATCAATCCTTAGGAAAAATAACATTAACAAGTTATTCTACGATAATACAAAGACCAGACATGCACACAACAATAACTATACAAGCTGTGCGACAAGAGCATTGATGAAAAAAGGTATAAGCTAATGACGAGGTATAAGAGCAAGCAGATTGGAAATGCACATAACATGATTATAAAATCAATGTGATAATAGCAGGCATGAGAAAAGAGCTAGAAGCTAGCGGTGAGCTAATGACGTGGTATAAGAACAACCAGATTGGAAATGCCCATAGCATGACTATGAAAGAAGTGCGACAATATCATGCAGTAAAAAACAGCTGGCAGCAAATGAATGGGTATACAACTATCAATATGTGGATGCACACATGTGTCAGTAGAATGAACATGCTGGTAGCGACCGGTGATGACCCACAAATATAGGGGATCACAATAGTCTTCGAGGGAAGTAGAATCCAAATTTATTGATTCAACACAAGGGGAGCCAAAGAATATTTATAAGCTTTAACAGATGATTTATCAATTCCACTGCACCAGAAAATAGACTTGCTCGCAAAAGTCGCAAAAGTTTATCAATAGTAACAGGATTATAGCAGTGGTAGTAGTGAAGTAACATCAATAGCGAAATGAAAACAACAGTAGCGATGATTGCAGTAGAAAGCAGAAATAAGATATTGTAGGCACATGGATGAATGAACGGGCGTTGCATGAATGAGAGAGTCCATATAATAGCAAGACATAGGCATTGCAAGTAATAATGATATAAGCATCCTAGTATAAGATAACCATAGGCGTGTGTTCCTATTTAGTCGTGCGTGCTCGCGATGAGAAACTTGCACGACATCTTTTGTCCTACCAGCCCGTTGAAGCGGGGCCTCAAGGGAAACTACTAGTAATTAAGGTATTCCTTTTAATAGAATTCCAGAGCAAAGCATTAACACTCAGTGAACACACGTAATCCTCACATCATAGCCACCCCCTCCGGTTATCCCAATTATTGTCACTTTGGGGCCTCGGGTTCCGGACAACAATATGTGTATAGAACTTGCAGATATGATAAAAAACAATAAGTATCATCATGATTCAATAACATGTTCAGATCTGAGATCATGGCACTCGGGCCCAAAGTGACAAGCATTAAGCACAACGAGTTGCAACAATGGCAAAAATACTAACAACAGGATACTGGGCACTATGCCCATAACAATCTTATAGCTATTACATGACCAATCTCATCCAATCCCTACCACCCCATATAGCCTACAGCGGGGAATTACTCACACATGGATGGGGGAATCATGGATGGTTGATGGAGAGGCATCGGTGATGGCGATGGTGATGATCTCCTCCAAATCCCTGCCGGATTGGGGTTTCTGGTGGAGGCAGAGCAGCGGAACTCTTTCTGGAAATACGTCAAACCCCCTCGGTTTTCAGGTCAGGGGCTTCTTATAGTGCGATGGAGAGGTCGAGGGGGTGGCCGAGGAAGCCAGACCACCCCTAGGCGTGGCCAAGGCTTGGCCCACGCCTATGGTAGGTGTGGCCCCTCGTGGCCCCTCTCGTCTCATCTTCTGGCTCTGTGAGTCTTCAGGTGAAATATGAGTTTTTCTATATTTTGATTATTTTCCGAGAATTTTCCTGAAAGTTGGATTTCTGCACAAAAACGAGGCACTAGAGCAATTCTGCTGAAAACAGCGTTAGTCCGTGTTAGTTGTATTCAAAACATACAAGATAGAGGGCAAACAACAGCAAAAGTGTTCAGGAAAGTAGATACATTTTGGACGTATCAACTCCGTCCAAGCTTAGCTTATTGCTTGTCCTCAAGCAATTCAGTGACAACTGAGTGCGATAAAAGAAACTTTCACGAACCTATTTGCTTCATATGATGTATATATTCTCATTACATGATCACATACTCAGGCAATTCATAATAAAAAGCATGCAACTAAGGATACTCAATAGTTATCCAAGTCATGAAAGGATACCAACAATAATAAGGAACATGAAACATAAGTATCTGGAGGATTGCAATGTTCATAATATGATATGATAAAGTGGTATCTCGCTTGCCTTATTTGTGGAGCAAAACATAAATGCCGGGGCACCTCTGAAGTTCAAGAGAAGACTAGAAGTAAAAATATCAAAAGATTCAAGCATCACTGTTATACCACAATTAATCTTATTCCAGGACAAGCACATTAAACTAAGAATGACAGCTATGCTTTCAAGAAAGTGCTCGAAGAACAGATGGTGACTCAACATAAAAGTATAAGATTGGCCCTGCGCAGAGGGAAGTAAGATTGCTCATGTGCTAGAGCTTTTCATTTTGAATGCAATAGGAGTGTTGAAAATATATTTTGAGAAGTGCAACTCATGTCAACGGTAGTGATAAATAATGTGGCTTGTGCATAAAACTTCCAATAAGTTTGCTTGCCTCATGCATAATATACTAATAGTGCTCACACCTTGTCCTAATTAGCTTGGATTTCCATGGATTTTCATCGCATACATATGTTTCAACCAAGTGTCACAAAGGGGTACCTCCTTGCCTCCTACAAAGGTCCTAGGAGATGAATCTCATTTGATATCTCAATTTTGATGAATCTCAACTTTTTGAACATCCATACCGGGAAAACAAGGACAACAAATATTTGGACTTTCGTCCAGCTGAAACTTCCACCATGTGAACATGGCTTTAGTTGGCGGCCCAATGTTCCTCTCTAACAATATGCATACTCCAATCTTTTCAACTCATGGTAAATCTCCCTTACTTCAAACAAGATGAGCATGCATAGGAATTCACACGATATTCAACAAGGGCATGTTGATGGTGTTCCCCATGACAACATGGTTATCACACAACAAGCAACTTATAAGAACTAATAATGCATAAGTAACATAATCCTTACCACAATAGTTTTTTTAGACTACTTTCCCATGAGCTATAAACTACACAAAACAAGTGATAATTTTTTGAAGGTTTAAAGGTAGCACACAAGCAATTCACTTTTGAGTGGCAGCAAAATACCACATATAGGTATGTATGGTGGACATAATTGGCACTTTGGTTTTTAGTGGTTGGATGCACGAGTAGAGCTCATTGTAAGCGAATGCTAGCAATAGACTAGGAAGCGACAATCAATAAAGCAGTAGCTGTCATAATCATACTTGCGACAGATAAAATCAACGGAAGCATAAACGTAATACAAGAACTCCGAGGGAAGATAAATCATCGAGGCTAAAATGACTTTTGTTTTAGTCTTATGCATGCTTGAGCATGTGCCAAGTCGATTCAGATGAAGCATTCAAAGGAGGATACCACAATGTCATACCATTATATGAATAGAGCAATGCAGGCAAATACCTATATGACATGTTACCTAATATTAATAAATTGGAACTAATCATGAGAGATAAACTACTGAGCATCATTAAGTAGCATACATTTTACACAAACAGACTAAGCATGTCTACATAAATGAGTATATGTACATAAATGAAAACAAATAGAGTTCATACGAGCCTCTCACCATAACTCGAATTGTCGTGACCGTCATTATTGCTCTTCACTTGTGTGACTTGAATAATATGAAATGATAACCTAGCTCCAATAAAGTCACGGAAGGCCGTTGAACCCTGCATAAACTTTATAAAACCAAAGAAGAACAACATATATTTTTGGGTTTTTGAGTTTTAATCAACACACAAAGCAAAATCTTTTTGGATTTTCGAATAGCAAACCATAAAGGGAAAATGAAGCAAACTAAAGAAGAAAATGAAGAGAAACAACAGAAATATTTTTGGTCCTTTTGTGTTTTGGAAAGTAGAAACAAAATCAAGAACAACAAAAATAAAGAAAACTAACAAAAGCACGCAAATGCAATAAGTGGCAGAAATCTGCCAACCCAGAACAGCAGCAAAGATCAATTTTTCTGAAAATGTTCTTTAGCTCGTCTCGAAAAGTTCTCAACTAATGAAAGTTAGATAACAACCTGGGACATATGCTAAAAAATTAGTAGCTCAAAATTCCATTATGGATATTTATACGAATTTTTATGGTGACAACACAAAATCTGTTTTTAGACAGCAACTCACCAAATTCTTACCTCCTTCCCATTAGAGGATATCCTTGGTATAAAAACGAAATAAATAAGATAATGAGAGGTTATTACAGTAGTAAAAACTTCCAAAATTCAAATAAAGATAAATTACAGAAATAAACTAACAAGAACAAAAAAGAAAGCGAAACATGGATATACAAAGTTCCGACGGAATATGATATGTAGATGAGCGAGATGTCGGTATATCTCCCCCCAAGCTTAGGATTTTGGCCTAAATGGAGATCAACCCCTGGGTGATGATGTCTACGGGTGCTTCTATTCTTGTAGACAGTGTTGGGCCTCCAAGAGCAGAGGTTTGTAGAACAGCAACAAGTTTTCCCTTAAGTGGATCACCCAAGGTTTATCGAACTCAGGGAGGAAGAGGTCAAAGATATCCCTCTCAAGCAACCCTGGAATCACGATACAAGAAGTCTCTTGTGTCCCCAACACACCTAATACACTTGTCAGATGTATAGGCGCACTAGTTCGGCGAAGAGATAGTGAAATACAAGTAGTATGGATGTATATGAGTTGTAATAGCAATCTGAATAAAATATGGCAGCGAGTAAACATGCAACAGAACAGTAAATAAGCGGTGTTTGCAATATTGGAAACAAGGCCTAGGGATCATACTTTCACTAGTGGACACTCTCAACATTGATCGCATAATAAATAACTCTTTCTCATTTGTGCTACATATACTCTTGTTTGATAATGAACACCATTCGTTGCGTAGGATTACACGAACCCTCAATGCCGGAGTTAACAAGCTCCACAACATTCGATATTCATGTTTAAGTAACCTTAGAGCATAATAGATCTTTGCAAAATAGACCGAGTACTAACATAGCATACACACTGTCACCTTTACACTGCCACCAGACAACAGGGGGCGCCCCCCCTGGGCCGCGCCGCCACCATGTGTGGGGCCCCTAGGCCTCCCCTCTGGCGCCTCTCGGGTGTTGGAAGCTTAGATGAAAATAGGGTGCGGCGTTGATTTCGTCCGATTCCGAGAATATTTCCTTACTAGGATTTCTGAAACCAAAAACAGCAGAAACAGGAACCGGCACTTCGGCATCTCGTCAATAGGTTAGTTCCGGAAAACACATCAAAACGATATAAAGTGTGAACAAAACATGTAGGTATTGTCATAAAACAAGCATGGAACATCGAAATTATAGATACGTTGGAGACGTATCGGCATCCCTAAGCTTAGTTCCTACTCGAGTAGGTAAACGTAACACATATAATTTCCGAGGTGACATGCTACCATCATAATCTTGATCAACATTATTGTAAAGCATATGACATGAATGGAGTGATTCAAAGCAATATCTATAGTTTGCTAACAAATAGATAACATATAGCAAAACTTTTCATGAATAGTACTTTCAAGACAAGCATCAAAAGTCTTGCATAAGAGTTAACTCATAAAGCAATAAATTCAAAGTAAAGGCATCGAAGCAACACAAAGGAAGATATAAGTTTCAGCAGTTGCTTTCAACTTTCAACATGCATATCTCATGGATAATGGTCAACATAGAGTAATATGATGAATGCAAATAAGCAAGTATGTAAGAATCAATGCACAGTTGACACAAGTGTTTGCTTCTAAGATGGAAGGAAATGGGTAAAATGACTCAACATAAAGTAAAAGATAGGCCCTTCGCAGAGGGAAGCAGGGATTAAATCATGTGCTAGAGCTTTTCAAGTTTTGAAATCATATAGAGAGCAATAAAGGTAAAATTTTGAGAGGTGTTTGTTGTTGTCAACGAATGGTAATGGGTACTCTAACTACCTTATCAACCAGACTTTCAAGAGCGGCTCCCATGAAGGACGTTATCTCTACCAGCAAGGTAGATCATCCCTCTTCTCTTTTGTTTACACATGTACTTTAGTTTTATTTATTAGATGACACTCCCCCCAACCTTTGCTTTCACAAGCCATGGCTAACCGAATCTCGGGTGCCTTCCAACATTCACATACCATGGAGGAGTGTCTATTTGCAAATTTAAGTTGCTTACTGATAGATCAGAGCAAAACATGTGAAGAGAATTATTAATGCAAGTTAATTAATTGGGGCTGGGAACCCCATTGCCAGCTCTTTTTGCAAAATTATTGGATAAGCGGATGAAGCTACTAGTCCATTGTGAAAGTCTGTCAGAAGTAAATGACAAGATCGAAAGATAAAACACCACATACTTCCTCATGAGCTATAAAACATTGACACAAATAAGAGATAATAGCTTTTGAATTGTTTAAAGGTAGCACATGAAGTATTTACTTGGAATGGCAGGAAATACCACATAGTAGGTAGATATGGTGGACACAAATGGCATGGGTTTTGGCTCAAGGATTTGGATGCACGAGAAGAATCCCTCTCAATACAAGGCTAGGCTAGCAAGGTTGTTTGAAGCAAACACAAGTATGAACCGGTACAACAAAACTTACATAAGAACATATTGCAAGCATTATAAGACTCTACACTGTCTTCCTTGTTGCTCAAACACTTTACCAGAAAATATCTAGACCTTAGAGAGACCAATCATGCAAACCAAATTTCAACAAGCTCTACGGTAGTTCTCCACTACTAGATTTAAACTACATGATGCAAGAGCTTAAACATGATATAGGAGAGCTCAAAACAATTGCCAAGTATCAAGTTATTCAAAACCATATGAAGCATTTCCTGATTCCAACAAAATAACAACAAGTGAAGCGATCAACTTTCGCCCTTGAACATTAAAAGCATGAATGAAGAACACTAGTGTTCATATGAAAAGCGGAGCGTGTCTCTCTCCCACACAAGGATGAATTTATTCAGAGAATGAAAATAACAAAACGAAAATAAAAGCACACAGACGCTCCAAGTAAAGTACATAAGATGTGAGTGAATAAAAATATAGTTTCAATAGAAGAAACCTGATAAGTTGATGAAGAAGGGGATGCCTTGGGCATCCCCAAGCTTACGCTTGAGTCTTCTTGAAATATGAAGGGATGAACCACGGGGGCATCCCCAAGCTTAGGCTTTTCACTCTTCTTGATCATATATCACCCTCTTCTCTTGACCCTTGAAAACTTCCTCCACACCAAACTTTAAGCAAACTCATTATAGGGTTAGTGCACAATCAAAATTCACATGTTCAGAGGTGACACAATCATTCTTAACACTTCTGGACATTGCATAAAACTTCTGAAAGTTAATGGAACAAACAAACACATTCAACAAAGCAAAAGCGGCAATGCGAAATAAAAGGCAGAATCTGTCAAAAACAGAACAATCCGTAAAGATGAATCTGGCAGGGGCACTTAACTTGCTCAAATGGAAAAACTCAAAACTAATGAAAGTTTCGTACATATCTGAGGATCACACACGTAAATTTTAAGATTTTTTTGATTTTTTTACAGAGACTTCTGCTCAAATTCGTGACAGACAGCAAATCTGTTTCTGCGCAGCAATCCAAATCTAGCATCAACTTTACCATAGAGACTTTACTTGGCACAAAAACATGATAAGGAGAGGTTGCTACAGTAGTAAACAACTTTCAAGACTCAACAAAACAAAAATTGCTGTAGTAAAATAAACACATGGGTTATCTCCCAAGAAGTTCTTTCTTTATAGCCATTAAGATGGACTTAGTAATTTTAATGATACTCTCGTGAAAATAGACAATGAAGCAAAAGAGAACATCAAGAAGCAAATTCAAAGCACATTTAAGCCTAACCCAATTCCTATGAAAAGGAATCTTGTACACAAATAAATTCATGAAGAACAAAGTGACAAGCATAGGAAGGCAACACAAGCGCAATTTCAAGATTCTCAACATAAAGAGGGAAACTTAATATTATTAAGATGCATATAACCATGTTTCCCTCTCTCATAATAACTTTCAGTAGCATCATGAACAAACTCAACAATATAACTATCACATAAAACATTCTTGTCATGAGCCACATGCATAAAATTATTACTCTCCACATAAGCATAATCAATTTTATTAGTTGTAGTGGGAGCAAATTCAACAAAGTAGCTATCATTATTATTCTTATCAAGTGTAGGAGGCATAGTATAATCATAATAAAATTTACTCTCCATAGTAGGCGGCACCAAAAGACCACTATCATTATAATCATCATAAATAGGAGGCAAAGTATCATCAAAGAAAATTTTCTCCTCAATGCTTGGGGGACTAAAAATGTCATGCTCATCAAAACCAGCTTCCCCAAGCTTAGAATTTTCCATATCATTAACAAGAATGGTGTTCAAAGCGTTCATACTAATATCATTGCTACTAGCATGCAAATAAGATTCCATAGGTTTTTTAATTTTCGCATCAAACAATCCATGTCTTAACTCAGGAAATAGAATAAGAAGCTCATTGTTACTTTCCATTATGCCTAACTAGTGTAAACAAGAAACCAAAAGATGCAATTGCAGGATCTAAAGGAAATAGCTTCGAGTACTTACAGCGCCGGAAGATAGCTTAGTAGGCGAGATCCGGAGTGTGAGTACCTTTTACCTTTCCTCCCCGGCAACGGCGCCAGAAAAGCTTGATGTCTCGGGTGCTTCTATTCTTGTAGACAGTGTTGGGCCTCCAAGAGCAGAGGTTTGTAGAACAGCAGCAAGTTTTCCCTTAAGTGGATCACCCAAGGTTTATCGAACTCGGGAGGAAGAGGTCAAAGATATCCCTCTCAAGCAACCCTGCAATCACGATACAAGAAGTCTCTTGTGTCCCCAACACACCTAATACACTTGTCAGATGTATAGGCGCACTAGTTCGGCGAAGAGATAGTGAAATACAAGTAGTATGGATGTATATTAGTTGTAATAGCAATCTGAATAAAATATGGCAGCGAGAACAGTAAATAAGCGGTGTTGGCAATATTGGAAACAAGGCCTAGGGATCATACTTTCACTAGTGGACACTCTCAACATTGATCGCATAATAAATAACTCTTTCACATTTGTGCTACATATACTCTTGTTTGATAATGAACACCATTCATTGCGTAGGATTACACGAACCCTCAATGCCGGAGTTAACAAGCTCCACAACATTCGATATTCATGTTTAAGTAACCTTAGAGCATAATAGATCTTTGCAAAATAGACCGAGTACTAACATAGCATACACACTGTCACCTTTACACTATGAAGGGGGAATAAATCACATCAATACTATCATAGCGATAATCAACTCCATAACCTACAAGAGATTATGATCATAGCCTACGACAAGAACTACACGATGCACACTGTCACCATTACACCATGCAGGAGGAATAGACTACTTTAATAACATCACATGAGTAGCACATAGACTAGTAGCGATACAAAGCACATTGCAATCATAAAGGGATATAAATAAGCACTTCACTATGCCATTCATAACAGTGAATAAGTATCTGTGAAATATAGCCTAAGAGACCCACACGGTGCACACACTGTCACCTTTACACACGTGGGACAAGGAGTCTCCGGAGATCACATAAGTAAAACCCACTTGACTAGCATAATGACATCTAGATTACAAGCATCATCATATGAATCTCAATCATGTAAGGCAGCTCATGAGATTATTGTATTGAAGTACATAGGAGAGAGATGAACCACATAGCTACCGGTACATCCCCGAGCCTCGATGGAGAACTACTCCCTCCTCATGGGAGCAGCGGTGATGAAGATGGCGGTGGAGATGGCAGCGGTGTCGATGGAGAAGCCTTCCGGGGCACTTCCCGTCCGGCGGCGTGGAACAGAGACTCTGTCCCCAGATCTTGGCTTCGCGATGGCGGCGGCTGGAACTTTTCTCGTACCGTGGTATTCGTATCGGGGTTTTAGGTCGGGGAGCTTATATAGGCGAAAGGGGAGCCTCGGAGGGCTGGAGCCACCGGACAACGGGGCGCGCAGCGCCGCCACCATGTGTGGGGCCCCTAGGCCTCCCTCTGGTGCCTCTCTTGTGGAAGCTTCCGATGAAAATAGGGTACTCGGCGTTGATTTCGTCGATTCCGAGAATATTTCCTTACTAGGATTTCTGAAACCAAAACAGCGAAAACAGGAACTGCACTTGGCATCTCGTCAATAGGTTAGTTCCGGAAAACGCATCAAAACGATATAAAGTGTGAACAAAACATGTAGGTATTGTCATAAAACAAGCATGGAACATCAGAAATTATAGATACGTTGGAGACGTATCAGGTGACCAAGCATTGAAATAAATATTGCCCCCGTAATACGACGAGGAAGCACCTTCGTCCTGGTATGAACTCGAGGATGCCCCGGTGTAGTGTGTGGTGTAGTCGCCAGTGGCCGCCTCCTCCTCCTGGTGCTGCCCATGGAATCCAAGCAGTCACAGTTGCTCGTCCAACTTCTCCTTTGAGCGCGACCACGGTAACCTGTGAACAATAAACAAACCATATTGTGGCAAGGGAACCTCCCTTTCATCTCCATTGTTAAATAACATTCTACCAGAGAGCAAATGCTTCAAATTTCAGCAGGAAATATGGGCTGAGGAAGGAGATCAAAAATTTGTGACGAAGAACAGCAAGAGCACGGGTTTGAACAATGGTGGAGTATTTTTCGAGAGAGAGAAGAGAATGGCGGAGGAGGGAGAAAGTGGAGGGCCAGGGGCCCCCACACCTGGCCTTGGCGCGCCCAGGTGCTGCCCCGCGCCACCACATGGTGTGGCCGGCCTGTGGGTCCCCCTGGGCTTCCCCGGGTGCCTCCCTGCCCCTTTTCATGCGTAAAAATTTTCTAGATATTTTCTGGAATTTTTCGAGAAACTTTATTTTTGGATAATTTTCAGAATTTAAATAATGATTCTATCGCACGAAAACAATTATGACAAGATGAAAAACCAAATCTACAACAACTCTAAAGCATTCTAATATAAAGTCAATCAATAGTACATAGGTGAAAACATAGTTTCAGTAGTTCAAAATTACTATGCTAACAAGGTTGATCAAGTGTTGTTATCAAAACAATTTTATATGAAGCAAAACTTTGCACTTCACACAATGATTATGTTACCTCAATCTCGACGGGAATAGTTCCAATCATGACAATAGCATTCTCTTTCTTTGTCTTGGGCAAAGGCAAATGAAATTTCCCAATTTGGATAGTATCAACATTAATAATCGAATTTAAACCATAGTGCCTATCAATCTTCTTGGGAAAATAAACAGTGTGTTCTTTGTCCTCGATATTGAAAGTTACTTTTCCTTGGTTGCAATCAATAACAGCCCTGCAGTGTTAAGAAAAGGTCTCCCAAAAATAATAGACATATTATCATCTTCAGGCATTTCTAGCACAACAAAGCCTCCTTCCGTCCGGCGTGGCCCAATACGGTGTCCGGCACCCCGAGCCCATCTCCGGTCCATAGGGGATGCTCTGGATGCGCCAGACACAATTAGAAGCAAGGCGGGGAGTGGTGGTCCTGACGCGTCAGCGACAAATAAAAATTTGTCCCCCCTCCCGCCACATCGCGCCTCTCCCGTCACAACCCGCCCCAGCCGCACAATTCTGCTCTCCCAAAAGATTTCACCGCCTCTCCCGCTGTTGCTACTCTCTTCCTCCTGCGGCGCTACCCTCTCCCATCCATGGCGCCGCCGACGGGCCCCAAAAAATGGCCAATAAAGCGGCCACCAAGCCGCCGAGCAATGTGGCAGCAACGAAAGGGCCGAAGGCGCCCTTCGTGAAGCCGCGGAAGGCGCCGGCGGTGAGGAAGAAGTCGGAAGGCTGGAGCGACGAAAGGTGGGAGCAAGACTGCCTGCGGCGCAAGCTGTCGACGGTGGAGTGGAGGGGATAACGGGTGGTGCAGTAGGATAAGAAGTCGGTAGCGGCGCGTGCGCACTAGAAGGCGATGTCCACGTGTATCGCTGCTACCAATGCGAGCCCATGGAGTATGTTGGCCATGGCGTACATTCCGGGAGTGGTCTCCCTGTCGACACCTAGTTTCTTCAACGAGGGCCCTTCTGCCACTCCCGGGTGCGTGACCCCGAACTTGTCGCCGCAGTACGAGGATGCGCTGCCGCATGGCGGCTTCATCCCCAACGCCCTATTCTACACCCCGGCGTACGACCCAGCGCCCCAACGCTAACCAGGCCCCGGTGCGGACGGGGCCCCGTTCACTGGCCGCAGGGGTCCGCTCGAATTCGAGGGCGCCGGTGGTTCGTTTGGGGAGGAGGAGGAGGGGGATGACGAGGGGGTGGAGGATGACGACGATGATGACGAAGAGGGCGGCGACGAAGAGGACGACGATGTCGCGGAGGATGCAGAGGATCTCGTGGAGGTTGACGCGGCCGACGTGAGGAAGAATAGGAAGAAGGAGGCGGCCTCGGGCCCCAAGTGGAAGGTTCTGGAGGATGAATGTCTCTGTGAGTCGTGGTTGATGGTGAGCCATGACTCCGTCATCGGCGCCAACCAAAAGTACGGGAAGTATTGGGCGAGGATCAAGACGGAGTTCGATGATCGCAAGCTAGTCAACAAGGATTACCGCATGACGACAATGAAGAGGAGCCAAAAGGCAATGTCGACGCGCTGGGCCATCATCCACGCGTCGGTGAACATGTTCCATGGGTTCCATAACAAGCTCGAGACCAGAGGCGACAGCGGCGCGAACGCCGGCGATACGGTACGCCTCTTTCTACGACAAGTTTTAGCGCCTAGTTTAATCATGATTTGATTGCGCTTCCTTTAATTAGTTCGACGGCGCCATGGGATGTACCGGAAGAACTCGGAATGGTTTAGGCCTTTCGTGTTGCTGACGCGTATTTCGTTGTCGAAGGGGAAAGATGGCATTGATCTGGATGCGTCGCTCGCAACATCGGCAAGGCACCATATCGGTAACAAGGCTGCCGAGGCCGCCTTGGCCGATGCAGCGCCAACCGAGAAGACGTAGGCATCGATCACACAGTGCCTCCTCGCCGGTGTCTCCTCGACCCTGCTCTCCCGCGATAAAAAGACCGACGAAAGGTGGGCGACGCTGCTCAAGAGGCAAGAAGAGAAGATGGAGCTCAAGAAACGCAAGGAGGACATGTTCCTGTTGACCGCGTCGACAGTTGCAATGTCTCCCCGGACGCGGGCGGCGCACAACTTCTACAAAGGCATGATCCTCGACAACATTGAAACCAAAATGGCGGCAACAGAGGCAACAACAACAACCCCTCCCCCAGAGGCAGAGCCGGCACCAGCAGGCACGTCTGCCACAACATCTGCTAGTACAGCTCCGTCGGCAGCATCGGCATCTGCATCAGCATCAGCGACAGAGCAGGCACACCGGGCAGAGCACGACGAGATCGTCGTGATCGACGGGCCTACGTCGACTTAGGATGTGTCGTGAGCGTTGCTAAACCCCTTCTTCTAATTTATGTTCAATTTGAACCACCGGTTTGTAATATGATCGCGCGTCCAGTATTTTGATCGCGGCTACTTCCATCGAGACGACTTCGGCTGGAACGATCTCTTTTGAATGAACTATTTGAATTTTTGTTTGGGGACCGTGTTTAAGGGACACGGCTAGGAAACAACATCCCCCAAACAAGACACGAAGAAAACACGTCCCCTAAACGCTCTATCCGGCGCCGCTTGGGTGACACGGCTGGAGATGCTCTTAAGGTTGATCATGCTCCCGGACCAGATGGTTTTAACGGCCTTTTTGTCAAAAAAATGTTGGCTTATAATCAAGGATGATTTCATTAAGCTCTGTAATGAGTTCCATACAGGCCAAGCCCTCTTGGAGAGCATTAACGGTTACTTTATCACCTTGGTTCCCAAGAATACTACACCTGACACTGTCAATGATTTCAGACTGATTTCTCTTACCAATACATGTCTTGAAATTTCTTACCAAGCTGGCTGCTAATAGACTTCAACAACAAATTACACGATGTATTCATGCAAATCAGTACGGTTTTATAAAAGGACGAACTATCCAAGATTGTTTGGCTTGGACCTTTGAGTATCTACACCAATGTCATAAATCAGGGCGTAAAATAATTGTGCTCAAGCTGTGGTACTCCGATAGTCTGCCCACCTACTTCATGTCCTCGTTCCTTCTCCCAGTTCTAGTTGTTGACAAATGGAACCTTTGTCCCTGCCCCCTAGTTGTGACGGATAACCTGCAGGGGAAGTTCCAAAACATCCGTAAGAAATGTAGCACTGCCGATGTAGAAACGGATAAAAGGAATCCCGAAATCTCAACAGTTTAGGACATTCTAAATCAGTTCCTGTTTGCTCAAGGAAAATACGGAATATGGTCGAATACAAAATGTTTGTAGGGAGGCCTAAGAACAATCCATATGAAAGCCGAGGGTCCAAATTTGTACAAATTGAGGATATAATTAGTGACGTACCCGCATGACCTCCTCCAGATTTTGGGCTTCACGGTTCTTTGCGAAATGGTCACGTACAGGCTTCAAACAACAGAATTTGGTTCAACTTGTCAGAAAATTTATTTCCAATACGAAATTGGTCAAAGCCGTCTCAACTAAATGCACAATGTTCAAAGCAAAAATGGATGCAAAAGTTCACCAATGCACAAAATATGAAAAGTATACCCTACCAACATCCCCGCTGGACCTACAACCATTTGATAAAATTACGTATCCAATTCAAATTCTATAGCAACACATAGTATATGTGTTCAATCATATATGTACTGTTCAAAGAAGAGAGAAATAGAGGCAGTTATAACACAGATGGGTCTATCTTTTGCCTATCTGTACAATGTGCATAAGATCACATTTAACACCCAATTTTATGTGCACACAATAAGATAACATGTAAAAGTGCCCTGGTTTTCTTCAGCATGTTCTGAAATGTACATATGTGCCAGTGAACATCATGGTTGTACAGCCCATTGGTAGGAGCTTATAACATGCCAAGATCCAATTTAACATTGACAATGCATCAGATTAGTTCACCAAATGTGACTACTTAGGCGACTAACTGCAATGACAAAAAAAGGCTATAATTCAGGCTATGTAGCCCTAGAATTCACATTTTTTGCTGAGTAATTTCTACTAAAAGGATAGGTCCAGTGCTTCCTTGGGGGAAATCAGGGGATGGATATAGCAAAAAAAAAAGATTACCTTCAGAATCTTACTTAGTGCTTCTGTAAGGGCCAGCTTCACCTCAGCAGCATGCAGAGCACCACTTACATAATCAGTGATAAGCTCTTCCATGTTCTGAAACGTTCTACACATAGATGAAACAAGTTGCATCAAGATGAATTATAGCAATTCGTCTGTACTGCCCAGCCACTGACCAGAAACTTGCGCACATAATTATCTCATGGATGATAATTTGTTTAGTTTTGCTTGCCTGGCTACCAAATGCAGAATGACTCAGTCATATAATTGTATATTGCACAAATGAATTTGTTCAGGAGGATACATGTAAGTGGTACCACCTCCGTCGCAAATTATAACATATTTGAGCTTTGACCTAAGCCAAAACTTCCTTAAGTTTGACCAAGTTTATAAGAAAAGTACCAACATCTACAACACCATATTAGTTTTATTGAATTCAGCATGAAGGTTTCATAATATACGTATCTACTATTGTAGATGTTGGTACATATTTCTATAGATTTGGTCAAACTTCTAGAAATTTTACTTAGGACAAAGCTAGAACATCTTATAATTTGAAAAAGGGGGTATTTAGTAACCACGTCAAAGGAAGAAGAAATCCATCATTCTAACAAATTTGTACTAACTGCATACTGACATATGATCCAAGTCCTTCATACTTGCCCATACTTCTTCACATATATGACATACATCTGCCCTTTCAAATAAATTTAAAGGTCCAGTGGCGGATAACATTATTCAGAGAGAAATAATGAAATATTACCTGCTACCGCCATTTTCTTTCGCCCTGAGTACCTCAAAGTATCCAAACCATGGAAACACAATATATTTAATGTACTCCATACATGGGTTGCCTTCTGCAACTTTAGAAGGACAGAAAGCTTTGCTTAGTTTGCCACTTAAATTAACCTGAAATAGAGAGATGTTAGATGGAAAACTCAAAAATGCCCCCCAAAAAATGCATTAAATTATCATCCATGAAGTACAGCATATGTCATATCTTTAGTATGATGTTACACTGAATGGCAATAAAAAAATCCACTTTCAGGACTCAACAGCTGCTCAACAAAGCCAAACAATGCCAAGACTCCTGTAGGCTAACTACCGAAGCCACATGTCAGGCTTAATAAATAAAGCGAAAAATGTAATGGTAAAATCTTGAGGAAAAATCAGACTCCTATTTTGCATGCTTTATTTATCCAAGCCTCTCTTTACAATCAAAATGGGCGAACAGGGGCATCAATTTTTTTCAGTTTCACTAGAGGAAAAAGATTGGCAGGAAGCGCAATGCTTTGGCGATTTCATTAAACAAGAACGCGGTGCTTAAGTGACATCCAACGTTGTTTATGCATTTCAGAATTCATTATTCTGTATGGTGCGTGGTAGACGTCGCATGGTTCTTGGTTTTTGACGACAGCTTTACTTTTCAGTTAATTCAGCACTGAACTTCCAGGCAAAATTGTGAATTCTAAGGCTACATAACCCAATTCAAACTGAAAAGTCAAGACAGATGGTTAAAAAAATGTCTATTAGCATAGCTTTAGAATCTAATTTACTTTACATAGTGTTCTTTATTTCAAAAAAAATTGATATCCTGATTAAATTTTGATTCGGTCTGACAAATAGCCTGGGAGGAATTAAAATGATTGTTTCTATACTTTTTATTCTTTTTAGTATCAAAAAGTTTACAAAATAAAATGACTGTTATTGAATAGCACTCTGCAGTCTTGAAAAGAATAAACTTGACAATATGTTTTGCAACCGTGATACCGTTGTAATTATTGATGTTGCATAACAAAATTGTATCTCTACTCTCTAGTGACACTGTAAATTCTAAACAGTTAGAGGTATAGAAGACATGTTAAACTTCAGAAAAATCTGTAGTGTCACCTTTGGGCAAGGTTTAAAAAAGCGGTGAGGCTCTGCCTAGAGGAACTATTGCTTAAACGAGCTTAAGTGCCGCTTAAGCGTGCATGGCAAAACAGGCATATGTAAGCCTAAAATAGGAAATATTGAATAACCTCACGTAGTTCTATGTAGTTTTTGGTCTAACAAGAGGCCCAACAAGATACCTCTTGCTTCACAGGCCCAACAAGACGCATCTTGCTTCACAGGCCCAACAAGAGGAAATTCATTGATCCCCTCCAACAGGCCCAATAACCTCACACACCTCAAATAAGCCGATCCCCTCTTGCTTTCCAGCCTTCCCAGGTCGTAGCCGCCACTCACGCATGCCGCCTCTCTCACTTCAATCCCCTCGATCTGGACTGGGAGTGGATGAGGGGAATGAGCTGCTGGAGGAAGGGGTCCCTGTTTAGGCGGCCTTGAGGAAGATCTAGAGGGCGGAGAGGAAGAGGAGATTGACCAGCGGCACGGAGGAGCTCCAATGGTGCCGCCTCTTGCTTCTGCCTCGACGCGGGAGTGGAATTAGACGAGTACATGATTCCTAGCTTTTGCCTCGAAACCGCGCGAGAGCCCGCCTCCACAACTCCTCCTCGCTTTTCCTATCGCTCAGGCCAAAATCTGAGCGGAAGGGCTCCGCTTCGCTCTAATCTACGCTTAAGCGTACACTTAGTAACGCTTTTTTGAACCATGCCTTTGGGAAACAAAGGTACTAGCTAAATGGTAACTTGATGGGACCGATGACTGTTTGTGATATCATATTCCATTCATTGAAAGGCTTGGGTAAAAATAGCTTGAGAATACAAAACTGTACTCAGAACAAATAAAACTAGAATAAATGCACTGGAACCATCTGGGTGACAGAAGAGTACCTCCCGATCTTCCATGAAGATAGCCCAAGCTGGATCTCTACTCTTAGCAAATTCAGGGTGTTCTATTAAATTGGGGAGCTTATCTGTACACCAAGTCAAGGATATATGTGTGTATCTCAACAGGAAAAAAGAAGAAGATGTAGTATGTGCCCACGCCAACAGAAACTAAAGGTGAATAAGGATACTATGGGGCAGAATAATAGGTCTATTTTCAAGCTCCATGCCTTTGCAGTATTGCCTAATTAGCTTGTCGTGAAGATCCTCTTCATGATCCATGGACAATAGCCATATGTCTGCCTGAAATATTAATAAAAAAAATAATACAGGCCTAACAGAAATATCCGTCATTGCACTACCAAAGGCATCTTTTGTATTTGGGCAGTGGTCCCGATATATTATCTTTCTTGGTTCTAAAGCAAAGCATGATTCGTCCATGACAACTTTGTTAAAATAAAGCTGATTACGGAACATGGAAATATAAGAAAACTATACTTACACTAGAAGGTAAAATTTTAATCCCTTCGAAAAAATAAGAGAGTAAAATGAATAACAGTTAATGTAGTACGAGTTTAGGACTGCATAACCCCTTTTTGGCCTATAAAATGGTTATAATACGAGTAAAGTGATGCAGTAAGCGTCTACGAACTTGGCAGGTGTAACGAAAGCCCACGTTTAGGTGCGTTACGCTGTTTAAGTCAGGCAATCTAGGTGCATACCCTACCTAAGGAGCTTGCTGCATCCTTGGCGTACATGGCTGACTAAACAATACTAAATGAGCTGTAAAACCTGCACTAGTCTGCCAAGTTCCAAGAACAGTGCCACAATGTACTCTTACGGAAATAGTTGGGGTTCAATTTTGAATGATTGATGGGGAAAAAATGTGACCTTTCAGTCTTTTAGATCCCCTGGATAACTGTTCGATACATGAAATCCCTAGTTAGTGGGCATTTTAACTCCCAACTGTGGCTAGTATGGTAACTGCGGTGCTGCGGTGTGTAGCATGGCACCCCTAAGACATATAAAAGCAGTTACAAAGAATCGAGTATCTCATCTTCAAAACATATCAAGGTTCAATAAATTCTCTTTTCATATTCTAACTACTCCCATTTCTCATAACTTGGTATACCGAATAAGAGCAATCGATAATGGATTTTCGATATCACGCCCATGATAATCAATTTCTCTCCCAGAGCTTTGGGGTCCATTTTGTTCAGGGTTAAGGGGTAGGTTAGAAACTTAACCTGCTAAACGCACTTAGCTTAGGAAGGGTCAAATTAACTCGGTAAGAACCATGAAAGCATCCTACAATAGGTTTAAAATAATAAATAGAAGGGTAAGGCAGCACATTTCTACTATTTTTTAAATCTTAATCCCCTTAACCTAACCAAGTAGTAATATTGGCTAATCAGGTCAGTGGCCAAACACATTATCAGGGTTAGGCTAACCACGTCAGGTTAAGGTTAGCTAACCTAGTCGTCTAGGCTACACTGAATCTAGCAAAGAGCACTTTTGAAATTTATGGCCCTCTTGCTGCATTTGTATTGGAAGCATATTTTGTTGCTACAACATCGCCTTATTTTTGTAACTCTTTTCTTAACTGTGAAAAGTAAAGTTCAAGGAAGCTGATATAGTGCAAATGTTACTGAAATTAACAACATACGATGAACATGTTATGAAACTAACCAACCTTCTGGAATAATATACAAGCACAGTGCGCGCAAGGGGTAAAGAGCGTTGAAGCCGTCACATCTATGGGGTCATATGAATCCAATGAATCAATAAGATCTTCGTTAAGAATGTATGGATCCTCAATTCCACAACACCTGCTCCTCAAACAACTTAATACTCGTAGGGCTTGTAAATGAAATGAAACATGGACAAGCATAAACGTAGGAATACCTTATCATCGTCCTCAAAGTATTATTTCTGGAAATATCCATGAGAAGTGCCCAGTATTCATCTGAATGGCCATTTATTTCATCCGATAACCATATGAACTCTACCCCATGAAGTTCCAAGCCAACTGCTTTCCATATCTCAATCATGTAAAATCCAATGGACCGAATATTGGTTAGATCACCATCAAATTTGTTCTGTATACAAGCAAACCAATCTGCTATCAAGATTTTAACTATGCAACCAGCTTTAACCATCTTCCTAACATTAATCACCATCATGATCCCCTGCAAGAAGATAACAGATAAATGTAAATCATTGCGCAAATATAATTTGCATGTGAACAGTAAACATCCCCACTCTGAACTGCTATTATAAATGAAGCGAAATATCAAGTATAATGACAGTCCAAACAGTGCACAAATGACATGAAGACAATTATATAGCACAGAATTAGCATTTACCTCATGGCAAGAATCTATAATTACAAATAATACAACGTCTACTCCTCTCCCCAATGAAAATGACAATACTCTAAACTTGGCACTGACAAACATGTTGCTAGTGTCTCAGTCACTTACCCAAAATTAAGTTTCTACAAAGTAATTATCTTATAGCACAGCACATATTCCCATTGAACACCTCAGCTCCATTCATTTTAATCCAAGTGATTACAGAAGTAAGAATCCTATTATTAAGCTTATCTAAATTATTTTGCCACCAATTTGTTTACACATCTGAGAATTACAATTGGGCTGACAAGGAAATTGAGAACAAATGTAATTCAATGTAGGCAGAACTACATAAAATTATCCAAATTGTGCAACATAATAATTCTGATATCCTTTTCTCGCCCTCAAAGAGGCACCCAAATGTGTGTCATTTTGTATTGAGAAGAAAGCGGTAACATATCGTTTACAATGATCTATGATGCAATTATTCTGATATCATTTCTTAGAAAAACTGCATCAAATATTTTGACGAGTTTTTAGTAGCAACATGGAAGATAAAGTAAATCTCCGGTTACCATACCTGGGCAATATGTACCGAAGGAGAGAGATCACACCAAACATAGCAAACTGGAGCAACCTTCTTGTCCAGTAGCCTCCTAACATCATCCTCGTCACTGCTCTCCAAGCCTATGCTCCTCATTATTGCAAACCTCTCATCCAAACTCATCCCGACAGCATTCCTATACACAAAGTCAAATCCATAGGCTATTCACCCCAATTCTTAGTCCAACATTAGTTCTTCAAAGTTCGCTGTGTTACCCTGTGGTGCAGATTGGCGCCTCTTCCATGGGAACAGAACTGGGTTGCAAACGCACTCCACTTCGTATATATAAAATATACAACAGAAAGGACGCAACAACCTGTTAACAGCAAGTACATGGAAATGGTAATATATCATTATATTTATATTTAGAATAGAAAGACCAGGACTTCATACAAAAAAAAATGCATTGACATGGCGTTTTAAAATACTTGGTTGTAGTTTTGTGTATCACATTCATGTGCTTTAACTTGATAAACACAAAAAAAAATGGAATGGCCTTCTTTTATAGCATTGCTTCCCAATGCTGTTGTTATTGTCTAACTGGTCAGAAAACTTGAGAAAGCTTTGTCTAAAACGATTTGGCGCATGCGCCGCCACTTCTTGCGTTATAACAAGTAGAATATAGAAATTGTCATTATTTTGATTGGCTCGGGATCATGCAAGCTGAGTTGAGACAGCTCTACAGCTCGACCTTGAAATCGACTTAAATTGAGCTCACTCATTCATTCGCAGCCCTACCTCTACCTGAAAGCAGTCCAAGAACATAAAACACTTGAAACAAAATTATGGTTGCATACAGTGGTTGGTTGTATCACGCTTTGTGCTTTAACTAGACAGACATAAAATAGATACATTTATCAGCTATCACACTGGGAATCGGCTAGCAGAAGGAAACTAAATGCGGCCTGGGGCACGGAGAAATAACATGGAAATTTTCGAGACCCCACTAAGAGAATATGGAAAATCATCTGCTGCCTAGCCTGTCGCCAGAGCAAAACTCACTGATGCAATTCATCAAGGTTAACTTGGACGCACACTGTATGAAACGCGGTAATCAGCAGACAAAAAGAGACGGTGGAAAATTCAATTAACCTCTATACTCGTGTTATCTACTTGCTGGAGCCACAACGGGCATGGGTTTAGACTTCAGAAACACGACGAATCGACGCAATACTTCAGACCAACAAATAGGCCTCACAGCAAGAGAAATCCGTCCGCAAGGGGGTCGATCTAGGGCTGATGGGAACTTGAGGTACTGACCTGTGGTAGGGTTTGGTTCCCGGAGAGGAGGAGGAAGTTGGGACGGAATACTAGGCGGCCGCCGGAGTAGCGCCGGATGCCGGAACCCCGTCCCCTTCAGGTTCTCACAGTTTTGGCCGCCGTCGTTAGACAGGCGCTCGACCAGGGCGATTCCTATATGCCGACCAGGCCGGGTTTGGGCTACTCCGCACCGCACACCCCCTGGCCGGGTTTGGGCCAAGCCCATTTAACTCTTTTTCCGTTTTCCACCGATTTTGCAGTCAGTTTTCTATTCCGGTTTTCCTTTTTTTCGGGGTTTTTTTTGGGTTTTCTTTATTTTGCCGGTTTTCAAGATGAAAAAAATGTTTAAATTTAAAATTTTCCAATTTTTGGAAGTTTTCAAATTTTGAAAATATTCAGATTTGAATTATTTTTTGAAAATATGCAGGTTTCAAAACTGTTCAAATTTAAAAAGTTTAAAGTTCAAAAATATTTAGGTTTAAAATTTGTTCAAATTTCAAAAATGTTCAGGTTTAATTTTTTCAAATTTTAAAAATATTCAGTTTTAAAATTTGTTCAAATTTAAAAATGTTAAATTTTTAAAATTATTCAAGTTCAAAACATGTTCACATCGAGAAAAAATGTTAAATTTATTTTTTCAGAAATAATTAGATTTTTGTAAAACAGAAAAACAATTGAAAAAAAGAAGATATTACCGATCCTGGACCGCGGCCCAAGTAGGTGCCGCAGAGGGTGAGCAGCACCCGCACGCTGCCAACCACGTCAATGGTTCACTCCAAAAAAAAAACCAGGTCAATGGAGAGCAGCGCCCCTCGATCGAAAAACCCTATTTCCCGCCCATTAGCGGGGCGTATTAAGCCCCTCCTCCATGCAGGAGCCCATGACCCATCTGGTTTGCTTTCACATTTTTTCTTGTTTTCTTCTGTTTCTCTTCCGATTTTAGTCGGTTTCCTGTCGGGTTAATTTTTTCTACTTTATTAGGTTTTCTCTTTTCTGTTGTTTTTTCATTTTTTGTTCTGTTTATGTTTATGTTTTTCTTTTTCTGCTTTTTTAAATTCGAGCAAATTTTAAATTGGAGTAATATTGAAATTCGAGCAAATTTCAAATTCAATCAAATTTTAAATTGGAGCAACTTTCAAATTCGAGAAAATTTCAAATTTAAGCAATTTTAAAATTTGTGCAAAATTTTTTTTTGGTTTCAAAGTTTGCTCAAAATCAATTTTTGCTCAGGTTTAAATTTTTGCTTAGATTCAAAATTTTGTTTCAAAATTAAATTTGCTCAAAATCTATTTTGTTCAGATTTATCAAAAAATGTCACAAATTGTGAGTTAGAATTCGAACTAGTTGACCGATGTTGCAACCAGTTGGCTACAGCTCGAATGTTGACTAAAACAATACGGTACTACTTCTTTTTCAGCTACCAAACAAATGGGCTGGCCCATCCGAAATCGCCTTCAGGCGATAGGTTAGGTGCACCCGTAGAGGATCACATACCAGACGAGGGGAAAAACCTATTCATCACCCGCGGATGATGGTTACCAACCATCGCCCGCGTGGTTTCACCGGCGGGGCGGTTTTGGGCCGCGGCCCATTAACCTGCTGGGAGGCTGTAGGCCACAGTTTTTTGGTTCTCGTCGGTTTTTTCTGGTTTCTTTTGGGTTTCCGTTTTTCTTCAAATTTTTCTTTTTTTTTGTTTTTTCTTTTTTAACAAATTTTAAAGTGGAGTAAAATTTAAAGTTAAGCAAATTTCAAATTCGAACAAATTTTTGAAGTAAGTAAATTTTTAATTTTAGAAAATTTCACATCTTAGAAAATTTTGAATCTGGACAATTTTTAAATCTAAGCAAATTTCGAATCTGGGCAAATTTGAATCTAAGCAAATTTTCGAATCTGGATTTTTTTTAAAAAAATTACCAACTAATGGGCCAGGCCCATTAACGGGTTCCCGAAACGAGGCTACCTGGACGTGGCCGATAACCCCTGGACTGGCCCAGGAGTCGGAATTTGCTAGCCGTTAGGAGCGATTCCTCCCTCTCCCTTCCCCTCCTCCCGTCCAAGCACTGCCGACCTCCGGCAACCCTCCTCCTCCGCGGACGAATCGCGCGAGGATTCACGTCTCTCCGGCGACCTAGGCTTTGCTCCGGCGAACTCGGCATGGAGAGGCGGTTCTACAACTAGCCGTTGCGAGCGACTCCTCGCTCTCCTCCTCCTCCGGTGCAGCCACCGCCGCCCCCCGGCAATCCGCCTCCTCCCCGGACGAATCGCGGGAGGATTCGCGTATCTCCGGCGACCTAGGATTCGCGCCGGCGAATTCGTCCTGGAGAGGCGCTTCTACAGTCGGTATGATCCTCTTCCTTTTCGATCCAAGACCTCCTCCTCTTCGTACCCCCTTTCCACCTCGCTCAACCTAATGATCTGATCGATGAATCGCCAGACGAGGCAGGACAGCAGGAGCAATCGGGCGGAAGGTGCTTCGATCCAGTAGCACCAGGATGGATCCTTCTGATGACAAGGGGCCGATCCCTGGGTAAATTAATCCCCTCCTCCTTTTCTCCCGTGACCTAATAACTGTCTGTTGCCGGCTGTACAAATGCGTCGAGGAATCATAGCTTCATGAATCTAATATAGCAACTTTGTGGGGCTAGTTCAGACTTACGGTTGCATTCTGTTCTCATTTCTTGGCCTTAAGTTTCTGCCACTATATTATGGCCTCCTGGAATTTCCTATAAGCTGATTAGTATCAATCTTGATACTATGGCGTAAATTTCCGTTTCTGTACAGAATTAGCACTTACTGCTTAGTCATTGGTTGATTGTGTATCGTACTGGGTTGGAAGTGCTGCACAACAGTCCTTCTTAGTCATGGATGTATGTTTGGGGGGCATAAATTTCCGTTTCTATACAGAATCAGTACTTACTGCTTAGTCATTGGTTGGTTGTGGGATGTGTGTACCGTACTGGGTTGGAAGTGCTGCACAACAGTCCTTCTTTCAGCGCAGCTCCAAACCTGTTAAACACTAGTTGAATGCCCCTGCATTACCACAGTTCATTTACAAATTTCTTCGCCGCTATTGTTCTTGTGCTTTGTAGTCACCACAATGCAAAAATGACAACTGCCACTCTCCAACTCGAGCAAATCCCCAAAGAGGCGACCTTGATAAAAGTGTTCATTATTCTTGTGCTTCCTCAACCATTGTGATCTTCCACCCCTTGCCATCCCAAGGCATGGACTTTGTATTGCAAACAGTACTTTACTTTGTAGGACTATAGCAAGACAGTATCATTCGAAATGTTGTGGATTCAACTAAAATATCCTCAAACAAGAAATAAAATACAACGACTAAATAAGTAGCATGCCAAGTATAAATGAAACTTGCAATCATACTAAGTTGCTTTGGAGCTTCTTCATATAGAAATGGAGCTTCTCTCCGTTGGGGATAGAGATGGGTCTAGAGCTGAACGTATGCCCTTTACCATGATTTTAGACACAAGCATGGAGGATATATGACTTGGGAACCACTTTACCGTCAAGACCTGTCATGGAAAATTTTCAAACAAGAAACAGAGTTAATTGAGTGTTGAACTATGTCAAAAACCAGTATAAGCTACTCGTGGTTTTCCCCGTGATATGATGTACCGATCAATCATGCTTCCTGTCGCTGCCTTGGGTCCTTTATTTTATGGAACTTAGTAATATTATGAACCAGAGGGCCTACAATAAGCAAGCACCTGGTACATCCTCGATGCCGGCACTGTCGTCGACTTCGCCATTTGTGCAGACACGCATTATATATCGATTTAGACGGCGACACTATTCTGGATGGTGGCATTCCTGATTTTCAAGGCTAAGGCGTCGCTTGAATTTGTGTTAGGAATGCTGTCGGGATGAGTTTGGATCAGAGGTTTGCAATAATTAGGAGCATAGGCGTGGAGAGCACTGATGAGGATGATGTTAGGAGGCTACTGGGCAAGAAGGTTGCTCCAGTTTGCTATGTTTGGTGTGATCCCTCCCCTTCAGTACATATCGCCCAGGTATGGTAAAAGAAGTTTTACTTTATCTTCTATGCTGCTACTAAAAACTTCATAAAATATTTGGTGCAGTTTTTCTAAGAAATGATATCAGAATAATTGTATCATAGATCTTTGTAAATAATGGCCACTTCGTGCTATCTCACTGCTTTCTTCTCAATACAAAATGAAACACATTTGGCTGCCTGTTTGAGGGGGAGAACAGGATGTCAGAATTATTATATTGCACAATTTGGATAATTTTGCGAAGTTTTGCCTACATGGCATCACATCTTGTCCTCGATTTCCTTGTCTGCCAAATTGTAACTCAGATGTGTAAACAAATGTGTGGGAGAATAATTCAGATGAGCATAGATAGGAGTCTTCTGTAATCACATGGATTTAAATGAATGGAGCTGAAGATGTTCGATGGGAGCATGTGCTGTGCTATAAGATAAGTACTTTGTAGAAACTTAATTTTGGGCAAGTGACTGAGGCACAAGCAACATATTTGTCAGTGCCAAGTTTAGAGTATTGTCATTTGCATGGGGAGAGGAGGCGATGTATTTTTTGTAATTACAGATTCTTGCCATGAGGTAAATATTGATGATGTGCTATATACAGTAATTGTCTACCTGTCATTTATGCACAGTCCGGACTGTTATTATACTTGTTATTTTGCTTCACTTTTAATAGCAGTTCGGAGTGGGGGTGTTTACTGTTCACATACAAAGTATGTTTGCGCAACGATTTACATTTATCTGTTATCGTCTTGCAGGGGATCATGATGGTGATCAATGTTAGGAAGATGGTTAAAGCTGGTTGCAGAGTTAAAATCTTGATAGCAGATTGGTTTGCTCGTATGCAGCACAAATTCGATGGTGACCTAGCAAAAATTCGGACTTTTGGACTTTACATGATTGAGATATGGAAAGCAGTTGGCTTGGACCTTAACGGGGTAGAGTTCATATGGTTGTCCGATGAAATAAATAGCCATTCAGCTGAATACTGGGCACTTGTCATGGATATTTTCAGAAATAATACTTTGAGGAAGATAACAAGGTATTCCTAAGTTTACACTTTTCCAAGTTTCATTTCATTTACAGCGTATTACGTTATCAGATCATTTGTTGGAACTAAGTTGTTTAAGTAACAGGTGCTGTGAAATTGTGGATCCATTCATGCTTAACAGAAATATTAATGATTCATATGACCCCAAAAATGTGACGGCTTCAACTCTCTTTACCCCTTGCGTGCACTGTGCTGCTATATTATTGCAAAAGGTTGGTTATAGTATACTAACATGCTCATCATATGTTGTTAATTTCAGTCACATTTCCACTATATCAGCTTCCTTGAACTTTACTTTTCAAAATTATTATGAAAAGTTTAAAATGAGACGATGTTATAGCACCCAAATATGCTTCCATTACAAATGCAGCAAGGGGGCCATAAATTTGAAAAGTACTGTTTGCTAGATTCAGTGTAGCCTAGATGACTAGGTTAGCTAACCTTAACCTGGCGTGGTTAGCTAACCCTGATAATGTGTTTGGCTACAGACCGGATTAGCCAAAATTACTACTTGGATTAGGGGGATTAAGAACAAAAAAAATAGTAGAAATAAATATACTTCCTCGCCCTTCTACTCCCTCCGTCCCAAAATATAAGACACCCATAAATTTCGCAGGTCGACAACTTATAACTTTGACTATAATTTGTACTAATAGTATGTCCAAAAAAATTATATAAATATATAGAAATGAAAGAGATTTGCAAGAAAAATGCAACGATACCATTTACACATTCTGAAACCTAATTTTGTATATACTAGTGGTCAAAGTTGTGCATCAAGACCGTGCACAAAAAGGCGTGCCTTATATTTTGGGATGGCAGGATTTATTATTTTAAACTCTGACCGTGTTTTTAATCCTGGCTAACCTAAGGGCGTTTAGCAGATTGTGCTACTGGTTTTGGAACTTGGCAGACTGGTGAAGTTGGTCAGCTCAATTATATTACTCCCTTCGGTTCAAAATAATTGCCAAAAAACGGATGTATCTGAACCGGGTGTATTGTTTAGACTGCCATGCATGCCAAGGTTGCAGTGAGCTGCTTAGGTGGTAGGGTTTGCACCTAGATTGTCTGACTTAAACATCGCAATGTACCTAAACGTGGCCATTTATCTATTACAAACACCTGCCAAGTTTGTAGACGCTTACTGCATTACTTTACTCATTGTATAACCATTTTATAGGCCAAAAGGGGTTTGGCAGAACTAAGCTTGTACTACATTAACATTTATTCATTTTACTCTCATTTGTCCAAATGGATTAAAATTTTACTTTCTTCTGTAAGTATCATTTTTCTTATATTCCCATTTCCGTATTACTTTGTTTTAACAAAGTTGTCATGGATGAACCATGTTTTGCTTTAAAACCAAGGAAGATATTATATTGGGATAACTACCTAAATATATAGGATGCCTTTGGTAGTGCAATGAAGAATATTTCTGTTATGCCCGTAATAAGAACTTTTTTTTTTATATTTCAGGCAGACATATGGCTATTGTCCATGGATCATGAAGAGGATCTTCACGACAAGCTAATTAGACAGTACTGCAAAGGCATGAAGCATGAAAGACCTATTATTCTGTCCCATAGTATCCTATCCAGCCTTTAGTTTTCGTTTGCATGTGCATGTGCTACTCCCTCCGATCCATAATAAGTGTCATGGTTTAGTTAAATTTTAGTCAATTTAACTAAAACCATGAGACTTATTATGGAACGGAGGGAGTACATTTTTTTTCATGTCACACATGTATCCTTCACTTGGTGTACAGATAAGCTGCCCAATTTAATAGAACACCCTGAATTAGCTAAGAATGGAGATCCATCTTGGGCTATCTTCATTGAAGATCGGGAGGTACTCTTCTGCATGCCAGATGGTTCCTGTTGTGCTTATTCTAGTTTTATTTGTCCTGAGTACAGGTTTGCATTCTCAAACTATTTATACCCAAGCTTTTTAATGAATGGAAAATGATTATCACAAACAGTCAAAGGTCCTATCAAGCCACCTGTTGAGCTAGTACCTTTGTTTCGCGAAGGAGATATACTACAGATTTTTCTGAAGTTCAACATTATCTTCTATACCTGTAAATGTTTAGAATTGACAGTGTCACTATTTATTCTTTTTATGTTGTAAACTTATTTATATAATACTAAAAAGAAAAAAGTACTCCTAGAGAAACAATCATTTTAATTCCTCCCAGGCTATTTGTCAGACCAAATCAAAATTTAATCAAGATATTGAAATCTAAAAAATGAAGAACACTAAGTAAAGTAAAAGTAGATTCTGAAGCTATTTTAATAGACCTTTTTTTACTATCAGTCTTGACTTTCCAGTTTGAATCGGTTATGTAGTCCCAGAGTTCACATTTTTTCCGAGTAATTTTACTTGAAGTTCAGTTCTGAATTTACTGAAAAGTAATGCTGTCGTCAACAACCAAGAACCATGCGCCGTCAACCACACTCCATACAGAATAATGGATACTCAAATGCATAAACAACGTTTGATGTCACTTAAGCACTTCATATTGGATCAAGTAAATCCACCTTTTTTAATTAAATCACAAAGCATTGGTTGCATTGGTGCATCATACCAATCTTTTTCCTCTACTAAAACTGAAAAAATTGTGCTTCTACTGTTGACCCATTTGAATTGAAAAAAGGGGCTTGGATGAAATAAAGCATCCTAAATAAGTGTCTTATATTTGGCTTCATTTATTAAGCCCAACATGTGGGTTCAGTAGTTAACCTACGGGAGTCTTGAGGTTGTTTGGCGTTGTTAAGCAACTCTGGAGTCCTGAAAGTGGATTTTGTGAATTTTGCTATTGCCATTCAGTGTAATATTACTAGAGTTATGACATATGCTGCACTTTATGGATCTTTGATATTTGGATGCATTTTTTTAGGGCAGTTGTGAGTTTGCCATCTAACATCTCTGTTTCAGGTTTATTTGAGTTACAAACTAAGCAGAGCTTTCTGTCCTGCGAAAGTTGCAGAAGGCAACCCATGTCTGGAGTACATCAAATATATTGTGTTTCCATGGTTTGGATACTTTGAGGTACCCAGGAAGGAAGAGAACGGTGGTAGCAGGTAAAATTTCGCTCTGAACAATGTTATCCGGTACGGTATGTTTACGTCTTTTTGAAAGGGTACATGTATAGGTCATTTGTCAGTATGTTTAAAATTTCTCTCTGAACAATGTTATCCTTAAGTATGTGCAAGTACGAAGGAGTTGGATCATTTGTCAGTATGCAGTTAGTACAGATTTGTTAGAATGAGAGCTTTCTTCTTCCTTTGATGTGGTTACTAAATACCCTCTTTTTCAAATTATAAGATGCTCTTTGTCATAAGTAAAATTTCTTTAAGTTTGATAAAACTTATAGGAATATATACCAATATCTACAATAGCACATAAATATATTATGACGCTATACCTCATGGTAGATGTTGGTACCTTTAGATTATAAGCTTGGTCAAACTTAAGGAAGTTTGACTTATGACAAAGCTCGAACATCTTATAATTTGAGATGGATGTGGTAGCACTTTTACATGTTTCATACTAAACCAGTTCATCTGTACAATATACAATTATACGTCTGAGTCATTCTGCATTTGGTAGCCAAGCAAGCGAAACTATGCAAATAATCATCCATGAGATAATTATGTGCCAAGTTTCTGGTCAGCAGCTGGGCAGTAGAGCAGTACAAAATGATTGCTGTAATTCATCTTGATGCAACTTGTTTATCTATGTGTAGGACGTTTCAGAACATGGAAGAGCTTATCATTGATTATGAAAGTGGTGCTCTGGGTGCCGCTGAGGTGAAGCTGGCCCTTGCAGAAGCACTAACTAAGATTCTGAAGGTAATCTTTTCTTGCTACATCCATCCCCTAATACCCCCCCCCTAGGAAAAACTAGACCTATCGTTTTAGTAGAAATTACTCGTCAAAATTGTGAATTCTCGAGCTACATAACCCGAATTGTAGCCCCTTTTTGTTTTGTCACTGCAGCAAGACATTTGGTGAACTAATCTGACACATTGTCAATGATTAGAGTTAACCAATGTTCGTTTACACCCTAAGATTTGGGGCCCCCCTTTGTTTGATCGAGCGATGCCGAATCCAGCCTTGCGCATTTCCACCTATCCATGCTTTACGACTTGTTATGCTCCTACCAATGGGCTGTACAGCCATGATGTTCACTGCACGTATGTACATTTCAGAACATGCTGAAGAAAATGTTATATTATGTGCGCACATAAAGTTGTGTGCTAAAATGTGATCTCATTCATATTGTACCGATAGGCAAAAGATATCACCCATCTGTGTTATGATTGAACACATATACTATGAGTTATTATGAATTGGATAAATAGTTTTGTCAAATGGTTGTGGATCCAGTGGCTAGATATGGCTTTCATGTTTTGTGCATTGTTTAACTTGCAACCATTTTTTTGCTTTGAACATTGTGCTAAATTCAATTGAGACCACTTTGACCGATTTTGTATTGGTATTAAATTTTCTGACAAGTGGTTGTACCGTTTTCTGTTGTTTGAAGCCTGTACATGACCACTTTGCAAACAATTGTGAAGCCCAAAATCTGGAGGATGAGGCTCTGAGGTATGTCACTAATTATATTCAAAATTGAACCCTTGGCTCTTATATGAGCTAGTATTCTTAGTCCTCGGAAGTATCAACTTGAATTAACAACTTGGCAGTTGGCTCCCTACATTTTGTATTCGGCTATATTCCACATTTTCTTGAGTTCTTCTAGGAACTGATTTACCATGTCCTAAACTGTTGAAATTTCTGGATTTCTTTTATCCGTTGCTGCATCGGCATTGCTATATTTCTTACAATTGTTTTGAAAACTTTTCCTGCAGGAGTATCCCCCGTTACTAGGGAGTAAAGGAGCAAATGATGAGTTCAAGAAATTTTTACTGAAGATATATATAAGGGCGATTACGTGAACTTGAATACACAGGAAAGGTTCATGGCAGCGTTATGTATTGGTACTAAAGAACATGTGTATGCTCTCTGTTTGTTTGTTACAAGCCATTCCGTGCTTCCATATAATGTTTTATGTCTCATCATATTGTGGACTTTGATTAGTTACTTGTAAATATTCTGGTGTTATCAAGTTAAGAAAATCAGGGATCAATATCAAAATAGCTACCTTAATATTTTTTTCATAAAAGTTCATTTCGTCTGGTTATTACTAAATTCGAAGTTACTTATAAGATGGTATAATACGATGCCCTATTAGAAGCAGACTTACAATTAGAAAAACATTATCATCTTTTTGATGTTTTTCTTCTAATAATGACAAGATTTTCTATCATTGGGCAAGGGATAATTTCCACATCTATCATTCTCATTCACATAAATTTTCTATGAATTCACCCAATCTATTTTTAACAAAGTTTTATCTTTATGTTCCGCAACAACGTGTGGGTAATCGTCTAGTTCTAACTAAGTGCAAGGCGCAGCTTTATGCGCCGACTCCTCTAATTAAGCGACTTTGGCCGGATTGTGTGTGAGTTAATAGCATAAAGCCACCACTTTTCAATTCAAATAACTAAACACCATCACTTTACGTTTATGTGACAATAAGTCACCACATTTCTCCAAGTTTTTAACAAAGGACAATAAACACGAATTGATCCAGAATTGAGGGGGAATGTTACAGGTGGGGCCCAATTGTCAGGACCAATTTGCTGACTTGGAATGAGGTCCACTAGTCAGCCCAATTACAAAATCAAAACAACTGAATAATACTCCCTCCGTTCCTTTCTATAATGCCTATTGTTTTTTCGCATTTGTTTCAGATTGTAAGATAAAGCTGTGTTTATTTTGCAAAAACCCCCTTCCACCGATTTGCTCAAGTGGTAGAAATAAGGAAACGATCAACTTAACTCCTGAAAATCTGGAAACAGATCCTTGATCGATCTCATCTCTCCCAAGCGCGCTGCTTCTTTCTCTCACGATTATGGCAACAACACGATTTCCTCAGATCTGATTTCTATTCCTTTTTTCTCTCTCAGATCGGTAGGGGGTTTTCTGTTAAAACAATTGCTTGCGCTAATTTCCGTGCCAAAAAACAATAGGCATTATAGAAAGGAACGGAGGGAGTAGGAAATTCCCACCCCCTGTCAACTGTCATCTCTCCCCTCCACCCACTCAGAGCATCTCCAGTCGCGTCCCCCAAATCGATTTGGGGCGCGCCGGACAAAAAAACGGTTCCAGCCGCGTCCCCCAAAGCCGATTTTTGTCCGGCGCGGACCGATACGGTGTCCAGCGCCCCGAGCCCGTCCTCGTCCCACAGGGGACGCTCCGGGCACGCCGGACACAACGAAAAGCGAGGCGAACGCGGGCCCGACGCGTGAGCGGCTCGGAAGGCTAAAACCCCGTCGCCTACCTTTGGTCAAGCGACGTTAATAGCGTCCCTGTTTTCCCAAGCGACGCAGGGACGCGTCTCGTCGTGCATGGCCGCGTGGCCGTCCGCGCCGGTGTTATTGCGTGCAACCACCCGCTGCAGCCGCTGTACATTAAGACGCCCTGCGGTACGTCTCTCACCGCTCCCAAACCTTCTCGTCGCCGCCCCCCCCCCCCCCCCCAGATCTTCTCCTCGCCGCTCCAAACAATGTCGACCTCATCCTCCCGCAAGATCGCCGCGGCGAACAGCTTCGGCCGCGGCAGCCTAACCGTGTCGGAGGCATGGGCGCTGTACCGCGCCGGATATCCTGTCCCGCCGGACATGCGCATGCCAAGCAGCGGCGGCTGGAGGATGGCCGCGAACGGCATTGGCGTCCCGCGGCCGCCGAAACCGGGCACATAGCAATGGAGGGACGGCATCAAGGCCCAGCGGGCTCAACTCACCGCCGAGGAGCGGGCGGATCCGACATGGGCGGCCAAGGACAACGACGAGTGGTGGGCCACGTACTTCAAGGCCAAGTACGGCATCGAGATGCGCAGCACCATCGGCCTCATCGGCGGTCCGAACAGCTGGAACAAGGACGTGCGCGCCCTGTTCTGGGGCATTCCGGGGCACACCCTCGACAGCGTCATCCGTGGCATCCGCAACGGCGCTCCAAGGTTGGAGACGCCGCCCTCACCGCCAGCGTCTCCTCGAGGAGGACCACCGCAATGGCAGCCGAGGAGGACCACGTACTCGTCCTCCTCGAACTCTTCTTCCTAAGGACCGGCCCGATCGACGCCGTCCTCGTCGTACCGCTCGGCGCCCTACACCGTCCCCAAACGGGAGGTGAAGGAGGAGTCGGCGAAGCCCGTCAACACGAGGCGTGGCGTCGGCAGCAAGAGAGGCTGATACGTCTCCAACGTATCGATAATTTCTTATGTTCCATGCTACTTTATTGATGATACCTACATGTTTTATGCACATTATATGTCATATTTATGCATTTTCTGGAACTAACCTATTAACAAGATGCCGAAGAGCTAGTTGTTGTTTTCTGCTGTTTTTGGTTTCAGAAATCCTAGTAAGGAAATATTCTCGGAATTGGACGAAATCTTCGCCCAGGGTCCTATTTTTGCACGGAGCTTCCATAAGACCGAAGAGATAACAAAGTGGGGCGACGAGGCGCCGCCACCATAGGGCCACGCGGCCAGAGGGGGCCCGCGCCGCCCTATGGTGTGGGCCCCTCGTCGCCCCCGACCTACCCTTTCGCCTACTTAAAGCCCCCGTCGCGAAAACCCCGTCCGAGAGCCACGATACGGAAAACCTTCCAGACGCCGCCGCCGCAATCCCATCTCGGGGATTCAGGAGATCACCTCCGGCACCTGCCGGAGAGGGGATTCATCTCCGGAGGACTCTTCATCGCCATGATCGCCTCGGAGTGATGAGTGAGTAGTTCACCCCTGGACCATGGGTCCATAGCAGTAGCTAGATGGTCGTCTTCTCCTTGTTGTGCTTCATTGTTGGATCTTGTGAGCTGCCTAACATGATCAAGATCATCTATATGTAATACTATATGTTGTGTTTGTCGGGATCCGATGGATAGAGAATACTATGTTATGGTGATTATCAATCTATTGTTTATGTGTTGTTTATGATCTTGCATGCTCTCCGTTATTAGTAGAGGCTCTTGTTGGAGATATGCCCAAGAGGCAATAATAAATTAGTTATTGTTATATCTTATTGTTCATGATAAATGTTTACATTTCATGCTATAATTGTATTAACTGAAACATTGATACATGTGTGTTATGTAAACAACAAGGAGTCCCTAGTAAGCCTCTTGTATAACTAGCTTGTTGATTAATGGATGATCATGGTTTCGTGATCATGAACATTGGATGTTATTAATAACAAGGTTATGTCATTAGGTGAATGATATAATGGACACACACCCAAAGGAGCGTAGCATAAGATCAAGTCATTAAGTTCAATTTGCTATAAGCTTTCGATACATAGTTGCCTAAGTCCTTCGACCATGAGATCATGTAAATCACTTACACCGGAAGGGTACTTTGATTACATCAAACGCCATTGCGTAAATGGGTGGTTATAAAGATGGGATTAAGTATTCGGAAAGTGTGAGTTGAGGCATATGGATCAATAGTGGGATTTGTCCATCCCGATGACGGATAGATATACTCTGGGCCCTCTCGGTGGAATGTCATCGATTAGCTTGCAAGCATATGAATGGTTCATAAGAGATCACATACCACAAGAGTAAAGAGTACTTGTCGGTAACGAGGTTGAACAAGGTATGGAGATACCGATGATCAAACCTCGGACAAGTAAAATATCGCGTGACAAAGGGAATCGGCATCGTATGTAAATGGTTCAATCGATCACTAAGTCATCGTTGAATATGTGGGAGCCATTATGGATCTCCAGATCCCGCTATTGGTTATTGCTCGGAGAGGAGTCTCGACCATGTCGCATAGTTCGCGAACCGTAGGGTGACGCGCTTAAGGTTCGATGTCGCATAAGTAGATTCGAATATGAGATGGAGACCGAAGTTTGTTCGGAGTCTCGGATGGGATCCAGGACATCACGAGGAGGTCCGGAATGGTCCGGAGAATAAGATTCATATAAGGGAAGTTATTTTCCGGGGTTCGGAAAAAGTTTCGGTGTTTGACCGCTTCTAGAAGGTTCTAGAGGGCCACCGGTGGGCCCACCACCCCGGGAGGGACCACATGGGCCAAGGGAGTGCAGCCTAGCCTAATGGGCCAGGGGCACCAAGCCCTCAAGGCCCAGCCGGCCAGCCCCCTAGGGATAAGATCAAATCCCGGAGGATAAGATCAAATCCCTAAAATCGAGGGCAACTTTGGAAGGGGAAGCAAACTTGGAAGGGGATGATTCAGGATCCCCCCTTTCCTTCTGTGCACTGGTGGGGCCCAAGGGGCTGCCTTGGCCGCCCCTCCCTCTATAAATAGAGGAGAGGGGCAGCCCACCATGGCCCCCCGACACACCAAAGTCTGCCGCCCCTCTCTCCTCCACCGCAAGTCTGCTCCGGCTTGGCGAAGCCCTGCAGCTTTTCCTCCACCACCACCACCACCACGCCGTCGTGCTGCTGGGATTCCGAGGGGATCTACCACACCTCCGCTGCCCGCTGGAACGGGAGAGGACGGCTTCATCGACACCGTACGCGCGACCGAGTACGGAAGTGCTGCCGGATTGCAGCAGGGATGATCGTCTACACCAACAACGAGATCTGATCTCGTAGGCTTTGGAAATCTTCAAGGGTTAGTATCTTATCAATCTCGTTGCTTCGATCTTGTAGATTAGATCTTGGGTGTTTCATAGATTAGATCTTGGATTTATTCGTCTTGCGGTAGGAAAATTTTTGTTTTCTATGCTACGAACCCCAAGTGGTATCAGAGCGTCTATGCATAGATCTGTTGCACGAGTAGAACACAATGGTTTTGTGGGCGTTGATACTTTTGTTGCTTTAGTTTGTGTACTTTGCATCTTGCGGGATGGTGGGATGAAGCGGCCGGGCTAACTTTACATGACCGCGTCTCATGAGACTTGCTCCACGCTTGACATGCAACTTGTATTGCATAAGTGGCTTTGCGGGTGTCTGTCTCTCCCACCATAGTGAAGATTCCAATTTGCACTTTCTATTGTCAACACTAGTATCACCGTTGTGGTTCATGTTCGTAGGTAGATTGGATCTTACTCGAAAACCCTAAACCACGTAAAATATGCAAACCAAATTAGAGGCGTCTAACTTGTTTTTGCAGGGTTTGGTGATGTGATATGGCCATGATGTGATGATGATTATATTTGATGTATGAGATGTTCATTGTTGTATTATGGCAACCGGCAGGAGCCTAATGGTTGTCTTTAATTTTTGTTAAAGACCTGCGTGTCTATTCATCATGTAATAGCTTTATTTCAAGTAGTTGTCATAGTAGCTATAAGTGATGGACAACCATGAAGCGGCGCCACGGACCTTGGTGCAATGCTGGTGATGATGGAGATCATGATCATGTGCTTTGGAGATGGAGATCAAAAGCACAAGAAGAAAGGCCATATCATATCACATATTATGAATTGCATGTGATGTTAATCCTTTATACATCTTATCTTGCTTAGATCACGACGGTAGCATTATAAGATGATCCCTCACATTAATATCAAGATAATAAAGTGTTCCCCTCGTATGCACCGTTGCTACAGTTCGTCGTTTTGAAGCATCTCGTGATGATCGGATGTGATAGACTCTACGTTCACATACAACGGGTGTAAGCCATGTTTGCACACGCGGAATACTTGGGTTTGCTTGACGAGCCTAGCATGTACAGACATGGCCTCGGGACAACGGAAACCGAAAGGTTGAACACGAGTCATATGGATGATATGATCAACATGTTGATGTTCACCATTGAAGCTACATCATCTCACGTGATGATCGGTTTTGGTGTAGTGGATGTGGATCGTGTGCCACTTAACAACTATGAGGGATGTTGTATTAAGTGGGAGTTCATTAGTAATTAGATTAAAACATGAACTAATTATCATGAACATAGTCTGAATAGTATTTTGAATTAAATTTGTAGATTTGGCATCCGTTATCTACCATGCGCTAGTCTTGTAATTGAGATAGAAATACTGTTAAGTCTGACAAGTAACTTTACGGACTGGTACCGTATTGTTAAAGAATCAAGATGTGATTAGGTCCTAATGCAAACTTTTAGTAAACCTCAAATTGATGATTCAAAGAGCAATGGTTTCAATTAGTACCTTAAATCATCTTGTCTCCGTGAAACTTGAAGTTCAAATCCGTTTGAAAATTAAGGAGCTGGAAATTTTGTTTTCAGAAATAAGCAAGGTATGAGATATATGTGATATCTAAGACCTTATTGCAAGATGATAGAATATAATCTAGTGAGGCTACATAAACTCATAAGTTTTATGGGAATGTACGAAGGTTGAAGACGCCAAGCGTCCCAATCCTCCAACTAGTTGGGCACTAACGATATTCGCATATCCATGAAGTGATCGTCCTTAGTATGCACCGTTGCTAAGACTCGTCGTTTCGAAGCATCACGTGATGATCGGGTGTTATAGATTCTACGTGTGCATACAACGGGTGCAAGCCAGATTTGCACATGCGAATATGAGGTTAAACTTTACGAGCCTAGCATGTACAGACATGGTCTCGGAAAGTCGTCATGATATAATGGATAAAATTATGAGTGAAATTGTTCATCATATTACAAAGTTACTAATAGTGAAATCTAGAACACTTGTCATATGATGATCAAAACTTCAAAGTAAAAACCTCAAAGTTATTGGTATTTGACCAATGGACCTAGAAGTTATTGAAGGTGAAGTGTTTTTCTAAGAATGAGGAAAGCTAAAAGAGAAACTACAAAAGATATTTTGGCTTAAAGAAAGAAAAAGACTAGAAAGTCTAGCTCAGGTATATAGATGATATACATGTTATGGATGTATTCCTTGTTTGGTCACATAATAAAATTCTTGGGTATTTGTACCAGATTGGTTGGTATGAAATGTCATACAATACAACGCAATTCAAGAATACAATAGCCTAAGTGACTGATAAGGAATATGGTAATAATGCACTGGAATATAATAAAGTGTTATTATGTTTGTCATTGGCATTCTACCTAGCCCTTAGAATTTATAATAAAGAACTTAATAATTGTTATTTTGCTCTGGTCAAATGAAAACAATGAGTTGTTCAAATTATGACATTACTCCATGTACGATGGATAAGTTATTATAAATCTTTATGGTGAAGCACACATACATAACACTGACGCTAAAATGCCATAAGGCAAATGATGTGAATTCCACTCATTAGTGGAACCGCCATTTAGGTCATGTTAGAAAGGAACGCATGAAGGAACTCCATGCAAATGGACTTTTGGAGTCATTCGATTTTTGAATCGTTTGGCGCTTGCAAATCTCTTCTAAAGAGAATGACTTAAATACCGTTCATAGGCCAAGAGTTGAACGGGCAACTAACTTAGTGGAAACATACATAGTGATGTATATGGTTCACTGGGCATAGTTGTGTGCGGGAGATTCTTCTACTTCATGAAAACTTCTAACAATGAATTGAGTATATATATGTGGATATATTCGATAAGGAAGAAGTTTGAAAACATTTGAATGGATTCAAATAAGTTTCAGCATGAAGTAAAAATCATCGTAATAGAAAAGTCAAATATCTATGATTGGATCATGGTGGAAATATTTGAATTACGAGTTTTAGCAAAACATCTAAGAGATTTATGAAATTGTTCTACAACTCACGTTTCTTGGAGTATCATGATGATGATGGAGTATCCAAGAGACGTATCCAAACCTGTTGGATTGATGATGAGATAAAATAAAATGACGCCATTATACTTTTGTGGATTATGCTTTAGAGACTACCGCTTTTACACTGAATAGAGCATCATCATGATCCATTGAAATGACACCATACGAGTTATGGCATGGGTATAAACCCTAAATAGTCCTTTCGTAAATTTTGGTATGCATAGCATAAGTAAATGAGTTTACAACCAAAATCGGATAAATGTCTTTGTTGATTATCCCATGAAATTGATTGGGAATTCTTTCCACTATGAAGTCAAAGACAAAAGAGTTTGTCAATGTTTCTTACTTATTTCAAAGAAATTGTTTCTAGCGAACTATTTGAGTGGGAGGACAATAGAACTTGATAAGGTTTATGAACCTGAGCATGATGATCAGAGTAGCACAACATCGGAAATGGTTCGGAAGCAGCTACGAAGATCATGGCTCCCATGTCTACAAAGTGTTATAGTCATGGAGATCAAAGTACTTATTGAACCTTGTAGATGTGGTTTATTTTGTAATCAAATAAATGATTTATGGACAAAGGATTGTTTTTGAACAATGATAAACCAACTACATACAAAGAAGTTATGATGGGCCCTGACTCCGTTAAAATGGCTATGCGCCATGAAATCCAAGATAGGTGATTACTTTTTGAAAGTAAATGGATCTATAAAGTAGATGGACTTGGATGGAATATCCTTAAAGAAGCTTGACTTATCGAAAAGCAGTTTACGAAAAAGTTCAAAGAGTTGACTACGATAAGATTAGATCTTCCGTGGCAATGCTTATAGTCTATGTGGATTATTCTAGTAATCGCTACATATTTCTTTTATGAGATATGATAGTAGGATGGCAGAAATACATTCCTTACCAGAAGTGTGTATGAAGGATGTATACTAGATACAACCAAGAGTTTTGCTGGTCCGTGAAATACTAGATAGGTATACAAACTTCAATTGGATGAAGTGAGTATCGCGGAGTTGGAATCTTCACCGGATGAAATAATCAAAGAGTTTTGATTCCATCAGAAACAATGAAGATGCTTGCATTTGCAAGAAATTAAGTGGGAGCTGAGACATATTTATAATACTTTATGTAGATGACATATCGTTGATTATAAATAGTGTAATTATATAATTGATTTAAAAGGTTTCATTGAGAATTAACATCAATGAAAGGATATGAATTGAAACATATTTAGTGTCAAGATCTATGAAGATAGATAGAAACACATAATAAGTTTAAGTTTAAGTACATAGAATAGATATTGAAGTAGTTCAATTAAGAAGGTGTTCTTTTCATGTGAAGGTTTAACAAGACTTGAGTGTATTTGACACTCGATGAGTAAATACACATGAGTGATTTTAGATCACAAATAATATGTACAAAGTCAGATGTCCTGTGCTCTAAGTTGTTACGAGCATATACCAGAATGATTCATATAATGATCATTGGACAACAGTAAGAATATCCCTGAGTTCTTTAGAAGAATCAAGGATATATATATATAGTTTTTGTATGGGGTAATGACAAACAAATCGATGTAAGGTGTTGCACCGATATTAGTTTGGTCACATATAAAAAAATAAAATTTCAATCTCAATTAGGCTAAGTGTTGTTTATAAGATAGCACAATGAGCTAGAAGAAGTCTATGCTAGATTTAGATCAGTTCTAAATATTGTGACGGATTCTACAAATGAAGGCAGTATGTCATTGTTTTGACAATGACTAAGGATGTTAAGTCGAGGAGTTCTTTGAGAACTTGGTGTAGTTCCGACAGTGTCGAACTTTGAAGCTATATTGTGTGTGGCAATATTAGTGACTTATTTCAGACCGGAATTAAGGTTCCACGAGGACTAAGCATATATGTTAATGCCGACTCATTTGGAAAATGAGTGATGCGTTGAGACGCAAATGAATTGCAAAATACATACGTTTCTGAGCGTGTCAGATCCGTTGACTAAAACCTCTCCCGTGAGCAAAACATGATAAGCACCCAAGGCCAAGGTGTTATATCTTTACAAATGTTAACTAGATTATTGACTCTAGTGCAAGTGGGAGACTGTTGGAGATATGCCCAAGAGGCAATAATAAATTAGTTATTGTTATATCTTATTGTTCATGATAAATGTTTACATTTCATGCTATAATTGTATTAATGAAACATTGATACATGTGTGTTATGTAAACAACAAGGAGTCCCTAGTAAGCCTCTTGTATAACTAGCTTGTTGATTAATGGATGATCATGGTTTCGTGATCATGAACATTGGATGTTATTAATAACAAGGTTATGTCATTAGGTGAATGATATAATGGACACACACCCAAAGGAGCGTAGCATAAGATCAAGTCATTAAGTTCAATTTGCTATAAGCTTTCGATACATAGTTGCCTAAGTCCTTCGACCATGAGATCATGTAAATCACTTACATCGGAAGGGTACTTTGATTACATCAAACGCCATTGCGTAAATGGGTGGTTATAAAGATGGGATTAAGTATTCGGAAAGTGTGAGTTGAGGCATATGGATCAATAGTGGGATTTGTCCATCCCGATGACGGATAGATATTCTCTGGGCCCTCTCGGTGGAATGTCATCTGATTAGCTTGCAAGCATATGAATGGTTCATAAGAGATCACATACCACAATACGAGTAAAGAGTACTTGTCGGTAACGAGGTTGAACAAGGTATGGAGATACCGATGATCAAACCTCGGACAAGTAAAATATCGCGTGACAAAGGGAATCGGCATCGTATGTAAATGGTTCAATCGATCACTAAGTCATCGTTGAATATGTGGGAGCCATTATGGATCTCCAGATCCCGCTATTGGTTATTGCTCGGAGAGGAGTCTCGACCATGCCTGCATAGTTCGCGAACCGTGTGACGCTTAAGGTTCGATGTCGCATAAGTAGATTCGAATATGAGATGGAGACCGATGTTTAGGAGTCTCGGATGGGATCCAGACATCACGAGGAGGTCCGGAGAATAAGATTCATATAAGGAAGTTATTTTCCGGGGTTCGGAAAAAGTTTCGGTGTTTGACCGAAGCTTCTAGAAGGTTCTAGAGGGCCACCGGTGGGCCCACCACCCCGGGAGGGACCACATGGGCCAAGGGAGTGCAGCCTAGCCTAATGGGCCAGGGGCACCAAGCCCTCAAGGCCCAGCCGGCCAGCCCCCTAGGGATAAGATCAAATCCCGGAGGATAAGATCAAATCCCTAAAATCGAGGGAGCAACTTTGGAAGGGGAAGCAAACTTGGAAGGCGATGATTCAGGATCCCCCCCTTTCCTTCTGTGCCCTGGTGGGGCCCAAGGGGCTGCCTTGGCCGCCCCTCCCTGACAAAGGATTAACTTGTCAATGCCTACAGATTGTAGACTAGGGTTTTGCTAGAAGTAGAGGGCAAGTAGATCTCGAAGGTTTAGGCGAAAAGTACTCGGCGATTATGAAAACTAGGGTTATGTTGACCGATTCGATCCTTTGTCCCTCGACTCCCCCTTATATAGGAGGTGGAGTCGAGGGGTTTGTACAAGTTACAGAGTCCGGGACGGTTTCTAACTCATCCCGCCGATTACAAATAACTCTTCCTATTACAACTCTAGCTTTCCTTAACATATCTTGGACTCCCGAATCTTCTTATTCTTCGGGTAGTGGGCCTTCAGAACTCGGGTACTATCTTTGGCAGGCCCATTTGGGATGCCTATGTCAGTAGCCCCCGAGATTTTGCTTGAATCGTAGAGTCAAGGGAAATCTCATCTGTTTATATTTTTTTCGAGAACTCTTATTTATGCTTCTTCACATAAAATTCTATATTGTACAGGGATAATGGTAGTTGGGGCTAGTTCATCTGACGGATCAGGTACTAGTTAACTGCTCTAGTGGCAATCCGCAAAACCTACTTCAAAATCACGTCCCGGACATGATCTCGGGATACTGGTGTAAACTTCGAGGTGCCGCTTAAGGTCTTACCATTCTGTCGAGTCCCGTCAAATTTATCGGGTACCTAACGCGTCCGTTAGATTTTTCTTCGTCGTTGATACGGATAAAAGTAGCAGAGCGCAGTCTTTGGCGATGCCACGCCCAGAACGGATCTGGGGTCTTACCTTCGCAAATTTGCGGCATTCAGAAATTGATCGCAACTTTGGCGTTCGAGAATATATTGTCGAGTGCTTTTCGCCTTTGGAATAGCACATTTTATCGAGTCATATTTGATGACTTATTTTGTCTTCCCGATGGGTGTATATGTAGAGTTATTTTTGTAACTCGAAATATACTCACTTCTGTTTTATTTTGATAAAATTCATCGGGCACGCGAACAGCGTTCCCGATGGGAGTAGCCCCCGAGGCTACAGCCAAGAACTTGTGCTTGGGTGTAGGCCACAGATTAATATCCTTTGCCGCTATTTTTATAATCCTTCTCGATATTTTCATATTTATCGGGTGCGCGACCAGCTCCCGATGGGAGTAGCCCCGAGGCTATGAACAAATTCTTGGATTTGGTCATAGGCTCTCGCCATTTCTATATTGTCATACTCGAAATTTTCTATTTTTCCAAAGTAGCCCCCGAGCATTTGGGCAAAAACTTGTATTTGATCAAAGGCTCAAAAGTATTCAAATGATTTTGCCCTGTCGCCATTCTCTTTTTATTTTTCTTGTCGACATATTTTCCTTTGTCAAATTCTCTTCATCTCTGTCAATAATTGGGATTTTTTCTGCCTTGTAGGTCCACTGTTCCCACCACGTTGACACGTCGTGCAAGTGGGGGACACACGTCCTCCGCTTTTCTGCACGCACGTAACGCCTGTTCCTCCTTCCAAAAATACCTTTTTACCCTTGTATCTATGAGATCCTTTTTTCACCACACGATTTCTTCATCCAACCTGCCGCCCGAACCCTATATAAACCTTTCTTCAACCTCGGTCCAGTCCTTCGCTTGCGCCGCACACTTCCCTTCGCAAAAGCTTCCCTTGCGCCCAATTCTGTTTGATCTTCCGCACGCTCAAGCATTGCTTTGTTCATTGCTGTTGATGCCACCACGCACGCGACTTACGCGCCACAGCACTCCAAAATCCGCAATGGCCACCGAAGATCTTGACTGGAGAGATCTAAAATCTCCAACCAAGACCTCAACCCGATGAAGAAGCTTGGCCTGATGAAGAAAGATGACGCCATCCGCTTTCCCAGCGAAGAAAGCTACCCCAACCCTCCAATGGAGTATCGGGTTAGTTTCGTTGATCACCTCATCCGCGGCCTTTCTGCCCCTATTCATGATTTCCTCCGCGGCCTTCTCTTTGTTTATGGGATTCAACTACACCAGTTGACCCCCAATTCTATCCTCCATATTTCCATTTTCATCACGCTGTGCGAATGTTTCCTTGGAGTCCCTCCCAATTGGGCTCTTTGGAAACGCATTTTCCTTCTTCGTCGCAATGCCTCCCGCAACGCCACTTATAACATAGGCGGCGTTGTTATTTGTGTCCGATCTGACGTTGAATACTTCGACGTCAAATTTCCCGATTCTGTCCAAGGGTGGCGCAAAAAGTGGCTCTACATTCACGAAGAAAGTGCCAACTCTGTGGAGCACAACATAGTCCCCTTCGACGGAAATGCCAAAATTCAACGCCGCCGCTCCTGGGATGCTGAAGCTTCCGAAGAAGAGAAAAGGCGACAGAAGCACTTATGTCTCGTATTCGTCGCTTCAAAATACTCGAGGCGAAGAGCTATCTGGTGTTCAAATCACCGCCTACTTTCTTAGAATTAGGGTGCACTCTTGCTCGCAAAAATCCCCTTTGGACATATCCGGTGGAAACGACGCCAATAGACTCTCCAGTGATCTTTGCAAAGGACTTGGAGAAGCTGATTCGAAGAATTTCTCGTTTAAACAAGAAAGATCCTGCTTCCTCCTGCCGCGTGGTACCATACAGCTCCACCAATCCTCTCCCGAGGTATTTTTGTCTTCTCGATTTTTATCTTGTTTCCAAATGTTCCCTGCATCTCACTGTATTGATATCTCGCTATTTTTCCTTTGTCGCTATTTTTGCAGAATCATCCTACTATGTCTTCTCTTCCTCCCCTTCCTGAGGATGGAGAAGTCGAAGAACAAGCTATCGTTGCCGAAGACAATCAAGGTTCTTCTCTTCATGAAAGTGAAGTCGCAGGTTCTCACAAATCTGCGGCCCCATGAAAAGGAAATTGAATCTGCCAGAGTCGACGCAATCCCTTCCTCCTGCTGTTTCCCCAAAGAACAAAAGGAAAGGGATGACGCCAGCTTCCGGCACCTCCAAACCCGAAAAACTGTTCCTTCTCAGCCGGGGTCAGCTTATGATCCATACCTCGAAACTCTTATCAGTTCGTAAGTACCATCTTCCTGTTTTGTTTTGCTTTGAAGATTTTTTGTCTATCTTGCCTTTATACTGTCGACTTGTACTCGTAGTGATGATGAAGTGTTACCAACTGTTGATGTGGCTACTCGAACGAGTACGTCACATACATTAGTCGCCTCGGAAACGCCAGTCGAAGGGGAAGAAACGTCGCCTCCTCGACAAAATGTCGACACCTCGACTCCTCCGACAAGCCCCCGAGCCTCTTCACCGAAAAGGGCAAGGACGGAGATTATCGCGGAACCTACTCTCCAATTGAGTAGCTCCTCAAACCTTCTCATGGAAGATGTAAGCTCTCCACTTTTTTGTCATTGTTTATGTTTTCTCTGCTTACTTCTGTGTATCATTATATTTTTCTCTTACCCCCATTTTCTCTTTGTCTTCTTTTTTTAACAGCCTATGATCAAGGATCTTCTCCGCATCGGTGCCCAATTTGTTGGGTACCGTGAATATGCTAATAAAACTGAAGGTAATGCTTTACTCCTTTTGCTTCTGCCCTTTTGCTCCTCTGTTGTCGAAGTTTTTAACTATATTTTTCTTCCTTGCCAGAAAAACTGGCGGAAGCCAATGAGCGTGCCAACACACTTGCTCAACGATTAGAGCATAGTGAAAAGGCTCGCAAAAAGGCCGAATTGGATGCTACGAAGCTAGAGCAGGCTGATAAGGCCAAGACCGACGCCGCTGGTGTCGAAGATCTTAAAATAAGGCTTCACACCGCTGAAACTTCACTGAGCGATCACATAGCTGCCCAATCTGCTCGCGAAGAGGCGATCCTTAAGCGCTTAAAGACACAAAGTCGCCGCTTCGTCGGTAAGTACCACTTATCATTTTTTGTATTTCCTTCTCTGTGTTTGTTTGTTGCTCAATAAGTTTTTTTTTAACAGCTAGAACAGCTCAAGAGTTTCAACTTGAAGAACCCGCCAATGATCCTCTTCTTGACGCCCTGTCATTTCTCGAGGTTCATGGATCGAGGCACGCGAAGGCATTGATCAGGCCAGGGTTGTCGCGGCTTTTTCCTTATTTTTTCCCGAAGAAAGAGGAACCCGCAACTTTCCTTGACCTCGCCAAGAGTTTTAATTCAGCAGAGGACCTTGGACTGAAAATGCGCCAGGAAAACATGAAGGTTGCTGTCGAAAGTACTGTTGCCCTGGTCGACAATCGACAAACTATTGATTGGATGAAGGTTGGCGACACCAATCAAATAGAGCAATCGAGGTGGAGGTCGCTGATTAAGGCAGCCAAACCCAACACAAAGAAAATCTTGGCATATCTCGGGATCAAGCCACCCTCGACTCCCAGCTCATCAAGGCCGGAGGTCTAGTTTCATATTCTTTTGCTTTGTTTTAGTTTATCTCCTCCCTTCTGGTCGCTGTAACGCTCCTGGCGATGATTAGGTCTTGTAGAGGTCCTTCTTTTGTAATAGATATGTATATACTACAAGAATGAATGGAAGTCGAACTTTTGTCTCAATGATTGATGTCGACGTTTTTCTATTTTTCAGTTGATTTTTGACAATTATTCGCCAATTCTGATCCTCCCGAAGTTTTTCCTTCGTCCCTTTCGAAGAAGTCTTCGTCTCTGTTAACCTTGATGATTCTTCGAGCATGGATCCGATGAAGAATTGAAAGAACTTCGAGTGCAACTTCACGTGAAGAAGCGATCGCTTATACTTATGGAGCATCTCGAGAATCTTCGAAAGGAGAAAATTGCACTTCAACGAGCTCAGGATGCCATATCTGAGAGGGATACTGCTGTTGCTGAAGCTGACGCAGCCGCATCTCGAGAGAATTCTATGCTCCAGCTGCTAACAGACGCTAGCTTGGATATGGCGGGTAAGTTTCATTGTCTTTATCTCACTTCGTTTCCTTTGCTGCTTGCCTTATTGCCCACTGAATTGTTTTATGAAACAATAGGTGCTTTTTTGGATCCTATAACTGAAGATGAACGTGTCGAGGCTCGTTCCAATGTTCTTCTTCGGCTTGCACGTGAGCATGGGTCGACTTTTTGGGGTACACCTGAGCGGACCCGCCAAATCGTGAGATTTCAAGATCGTGCACTTCAGGTTCGCGAATATCTTGACTTCTGTACAAGGACTTTGTCTCTGGTTTATGGTACCATGTTTCCTCGCAATAAGATGCCGGAGACCCTTCCTGCATTGATGGACAAATTTCGAGATGCTCCTCGCATCCACGGCTTTGTACGAGCTCAACTAGCTGCTGGTGCAAGGTTTGCGATGATCATGATAAAAATTTGCTACCCAAAATTAGACGTGGGGCAAGTTCTCCCAAAGTGCTTGGAGAAGATGTCCAAGAGGAAAAGAAACTTTGGCAAATATGATGACATTGTTACTCCTGTTGCCGAAGATATGATGGATGAACTTCTCCGGATGGATTCCGAATTCTTCGTTAGGGGTAGCTATGCTGAGCATAGTACTCGCGCTGTAAATAACGAGCACTTAACCATAGATAATATATTGAGAAATCCTTGAAGACGAAACTTATTCCGAAATTTGTATCCTGTATAGACGAGCTATATTGTAAAGTCATTGTATTTTATTTTTATCGCCAAGCCCCCGGGCGTTTTGATTGCAATACCTTTTGTTTATTATAATGCGAGGTTGTCCCAAGGCAAGATAATATACATTGTGTACTATTTTGTGCGGGTGTAAGCCCCCGAGCTTTTTGTTGATCACTATTTTGTCGATATCTCTTTTTATTTTGGCGAGGTATTTTTACCAAGGCAAGATGCTTCTTTTGCGTTTGTCGACACTGTGTTTACGCTGTATTATGTAGGGGAGAAACCCCCGATCTTGTCGAGAAGATGATATATAATTCCACTATCTTTATTATATTGCAGCACCGCGAGTCCGCCTCATTAAAAACCTTTCCCGGCCCCACTCGGTGCCCCGAAAAAGGAAAAGAGTGCGTCTGAAAACTCGCGGGCGTTTCAGTACATTGTAGCTTTACAAAGGGAGACTATATTTTCGGCGTCTAGGCGTAGAAACGCCTGAGCTGTGCCACATTCCAGGGATTTGGCTCGTCGATCCCTGTCTTCTTGTCTTTAATTCTGTATGCTCCTCCTTCTATTACTTCGTGACGATGTATGGTCCTAGCCAGGGTGACTCGAGTTTTTGATGGCTTTTTTGATTGAGTCGTAAAACCAGGTCACCCACTTGGAAGGATCTTGGCCGCAATCGTCGTTGTGATAGTTTTTCAGGTCCTGGCGATATTTAGCGACTCGTGACGGGACCTCGTCTCGAGCTTCATCGAGTGCGTCGACATCATCTTCCAAAGCTTTTCTCGAAGTTTCTTCGTCATATTCCGACTCGTGGAGAATCGTGTTCTATTTCTATCGGCAAGACTGCTTCAGCTCCGTGGACCAAAAGAACGGCGTTTCTGCGTATTTGGCGTTGTTCGGATACTCCACAAAACACTTGGTAGCTCCTCTGGCCAAGTATGCCTAGCTTTTTCCAAAGGTCCTAGCAGGCGCTTCTTGATGCCATTGCAGATGATGCCATTGGCTTTTTCGACTTGACCATTGGTTGGTGTGCGACAGACGCAAAACTTAGTTTTATACCCACTTCTGCACAATATGCTTTGAACTCCTTGGAAGTAAAGTTACTGCCGTTATCTGTGACGATGCTGTGAGGTACTCCGAAGCGGAAAACAATGCTCTTCACAAACTTTATTGCGGATGCTGCATCTGGTGAATTTATTGGCTTCGCCTCTATCCACTTGGTAAATTTGTCGACAGCCACTAGCAAGTACTCATATCCTCCTGGCGACGCTTTGTGCAATTTACCCACCATGTCGAGACCCCATTGAGCAAAGGGCCAAGACAATGGGATTGGCATAAGTTCTGCTGGTGAGTGAGGTCTTGCCGCAAATCTTTGGCACGCGTCACAAGTTCGCACTATTTCCTTCGCATCCTCGATTGCTGTGAGCCAATAAAATCCTGCCTGAAGACTTTGGCCGCAATAGCTCGGCTACTTGCGTGATGACCACATATTCCTTCATGCACGTCCTTTAGGATGATCCTTCCTTCTTCGGGTGTAACACACTGTTGTAGCACACCCGAGATACTGCGTTTGTACAGCTCCCCTTTTACCACAGTAAAAGCTTTAGATCGCCTAATTATTCGCCTTGCTTCGACTGGATCGTCGGGTATAGTTTTCCTTAGGATATATGATATGTACGCTGCATCCATGGAATTTGCACCACCATGACTAGATCTTGCTCTTCTTCTTCTTCTCTCTGTGTCTTTGGCGATACTCGAAGGTTTCTCTTTTTCTCCTTTGTTTTTGCTGGTTTTGTTGATCTCTCGCTAATCTCTTCCCAGAACACGCCTGGAGGAATCGCGAGGCATTGTGACCCGATGTTTGCGAGAACGTCGGCTTCATCGTTGCTCATCCTGCCGATGTGGTTTACCTCACAACCATCGAATAGCTTCTCCAGCTCATTGTACACCTCCTTGTATGCTATCATACTTTCATTGACGCATCGCATTGGTTCATGACTTGTTTGTGCTACCAATGTGAGTCGCCGAAAATTTTCATCGGGTTGCACCGCAAGCGCCATCTTCATCCCGTGTATGAGAGCTTCATATTCGCTTCATTGTTAGATGCGTTTGGAAACGTCATCCGCAGAACATACTTCAACTTGTCGCCTTCAGGTGAGACTAATATCACCCCTGCTCCAGCACCTTCCAATCTCTTGGATCCGTCGAAGTTCATGGTCCAAGTCCTCGATAAATCTGGGGTCCGTGTGTTTTGTAGCTCCATCCACTCTGCAATGAAATCTGGTAAGACCTGCGACTTTATTGCTTTTCTTTTTCATACGTGATGTCCCGAGGGAAAGTTCTATTCCCCAAAGGGAGACACGACCCGTAGCTTCTGGATTGTTCGTATATTTGATAAGGAGCTTCATTGACCACTATTATCGGGTGAGCCGAAAAATAGTGCCGCAATTTTCTTCTGTCGTGAATACTCCATATGCTAGCTTTTGATATTGCGGGTACGCTGTTTTGACGGCGCTTCGCTGATGAAATAATGGCCTTTGAACTCCATGAAGCTTGCCTTCTTCTTCCCTTTCGACTACTAAGGCCGTGCTGACCACCTGAGGTGTAGCTGCGATGTACAAGAGGAGAGGTTCTTTATCTTTGGCGCCACCAATATTGGTGGTGTCGAAATTGCTCGCTTGAGATTTCGAAAGCTCTGTCTGCTTCCTCGTTCCATTGAAATTTTTCCCCTTGCTTGATCAATGCATAGAACGGTAGCGCCTTTTCTCCTAGCGGCGACGAATCTGCTTAAAGCTGCGACTCGCCCCGTTAGCTGTTGTATTTCTTTCAACTTTGTTGGCTTTCATAGTAACGATGGCCTGTATTTTTCGGGATTAGCTTCAATCCCCCTTGCCGATACTAAGAACCCGAGAAGTTCTCCAGCGGGAACTCCAAAAGAGCACTTTGTCGGGTCAGCTTGAGGCAGAACTTGTCGAGGTTGTCGAAGGTTTCCTTCAAATCTTCGATCAAAGTCGACCCTTTCTTTGATGTTATTACGACATCGTCGATGTAAACTTGTACATTTTTCCGATCTGTGTTGCTAGGCACTTCTGCATCATCCGCTGATATGTTGCTTTTTCAAACCAAAAGGCATTGTTTTGTAGCAAAACACGCCATAAGGTGTGATGAATTGTCTTGGCTTCATCTTCTTCTTTTAGTCTAATCTGGTTATAACCAGAATATGCGTCCAGGAAGGAAAGACGTTCGCATCCCGCCGTGGAGTCGATGATTTGATCGATCCTTGGGAGGGGAAAGTGATCCTTGGGACAATGTTTATTGAGACACGTGAAGTCGACGCACATGCGAAGGACTATTGTGTGTTTCTTCGGCACCATCATGGGTTAGCTACCCATGTGGCTTCTGTAGATATTTCTCTGATAAAACCAGCGTCTTTGAGTCGATCTATTTCTGATAACATGGCTTTGCGGCTAAGCTCCGAAAAACGCCGCAAAGGTTGCTTTACTGGTCGTGCGAGAGGATCCAAATTGAGGTGGTGCTCGGCAAGTTCCCTGGGTACTCCTGGCATGTCACTGGACACCATGCGAAGATTCTCCGGTGCTCACGGAGGAACTCGACGCGCGCTTTCCTATGCGACATCCATGTTTGCGGCAATGGACGTCGTTTTCTTTGGATCTGTCGGGTGGATCTGTACCTCTTTTGAATCTTTGTTTATATTGAAAGTTGGTTCCTTCGAAGGTCTTCCTACCTCTGGCAGCACATCATAATCAGTGAACCTAGGTGCCGCATATTCTGCTTGCATCCCGAAAGTTTCTGATAGCCGATGAAAATCTTTGTCGCATTTATCGGATAACGCGAAGCTTCCTTTGATTGTGATAGGTCCCTTAGGCCAGGCAACCTCCACAACAGATATGTATAATGCGGCACGCCATGAACCTGGCATACGCTGGTCGTCCCAACAAAGCGTGATATTGTGACGGAAAATCCACCACTTCGAACTCCGGATTCTCTATCCTGTAATTTTCTCGGGTTCCAAACCGAACGTCGAGGTTGATCTTGCCCAATGGGTAACTTGGCTTCTCGGTGTAATCCCGTGGAAACGTGTGTCGGTTGGTTCAGATTTGCTAGGGATATGTTCATCTTCCTCAATGTATCCGCATACATGAGGTTTAAGCTGCTGCCGCCATCTATGAAAACTCTCGACACGTCGAAACCCGATTACGGCGGGTAAGATGAGTGCCGATTGTCCTGGTCGAGGGACTTGCTGCGGATGGTCTGCGATTGTGAAGCCGATATCTTGCCCCGACCAATTTAAGTACTCGATTCGGTGGAGGCATCTTCTCTGCCATGAACACTTGTCGAGATATTACCTTCCGCGCCCTGTTGGACGGCCTAGCTTTCTGAATCATCGAGACCACACCGTTAGAGTTGGGATCAACATATGGATGTGGTGCTGCCGCAATTCTAAGCTGGTGTCGATTTTCTTCGGTAATTGCGGGAGGAGGTGGAAGGTGAATCTCGCTCCTTGGCTCCCGAGGATTTCTGTTATTTGCTTGAGCGTTTGCGATTCCTGCGGCTCGCAGCATTGCCTGAAAATTGCGGCGTCTTTCTGTAGATGTCCTGATGCCTCTTTCCATTGTTGTCGAGGTAAAAGTGCATTTGACACGGACCGTTCATCATCTCCTCGGGAGACACGTAAGGTCTTTGAATCCTTGGTCCACTATTTTGTCTGTTGCCGCGAAAATCACCTCTATTGTCGCCTTGTTGCTCATTGCTCCTTTGATAATCATCTCGACTGTTTCCTCCAGATTTCCCGAAAACCAGCCGATATATGGCGGGAGCATCGTTGTTGTAGAAGCGAGAAAATCGCCTTCTATTTTGATAATTTCGACCACGATCTTCTTCTGGCGACCTGTGTCGCTTGTTGTATATTGCGTCTTCTCCATCTGCCCACTTGTTAGCGATTTCCATCAACGCTGAGATTGTCTTGGGATTAGTTCTCCCCAAGTCCTCGACGAAGTCTGCTCGTCGGATTCCTGCCACGAACGCATCTATTGCCCTCTCGTCGATATGTCTTCTGCCGAGTTCTTGATAATGTTCCACCCTGTATATATTTCCTCATCGACTCGTCATGTTTTTGTCGACACGCCCGTAATTCTTCCAACGACGCAGGTTTCTTGCAGGTGGATCGGAAGTTTTTTACGAAGATGTCCTCAAAGGTTTCCCAGCTGTCGATGGAATTCAAGGGGAGTTTCTTTATCCAAGATCTTGCGGCACCACTCAGGTGAACTTGGATACTTTGCATAGCTGTTGCTCTGGTTCCTCCTACCAGTTTTACCATCTCGAGATAATCCACAAGCCAATCCTCGGGATCTTGCAAGCCGTCGAACTTCTTGAAATTCTCGGGTAACTTGAACCCTTTAGGGACTCGAGTTTTTCGAACTCTTCTCGTAAAGCACGGGAGCCCACACATATCTTCGTCGGCAAGCTCTGGCGAGTGCTGACGCTCCCTTCTTTCTTGTCGCGCTCTGTCCACCCTTACTTGGACTGCTGTATCTCTTGCTCCACTTGCTCTTGGTGGGTCTTGACTGCTGCGGTGGGTCGTGGACTATTTTGTCTGGGATTTTCTTCGGGAGGCGTTGTTGCAAACGCTGTTCCCATAACCCCTACTCCGGCCATTGCCATATTGAACAATGGTTCTCTCGGGTCCCCAGGAGGTGGTCTGGACGCCAAGATGTATGCTTGTGTTGCCATGTAGCCTGCCTGGCGTTTTTGGGATGATATTTCCTCTTTCGTCGATCGACATAAAGGACATGTCGAGATTTTGGATTATGTTTCCTCTTTCTGCTTCGGGTATGTTTTGTCGAGACATTGCTCTCCTCCGAGTCTGTGACTATCTCCGTATTTCTGAAAGGCGACTTAAACCGCCGCGCTGATGCGAAGCTGCTTCTTTCCTTCTATTCAGGGATGCTGTTTGTTTTTCTAACTCTCTGCTAACTCGAGCAAGTCTATATTGATATGCTTGAAGTTCTTGTGCGGTAGCAATGGTGGTCATAGGTTCTGAACCATCCATGGCTCTCGCAGCCCTATCCCACGCTTCTTGAGCTGTACTCTTGCGCGAGTTGAAGATCCGGGATATTTGGTGCCTAAGCCATGTCTGAGATCGGCGGGATCGACGTATGGATTTCCCAATTCGTCGAAAGCCTCTGATGTTTGCGGGTCTGATGTGCCTGCCCCTTCTACCACATAGATCTGATGATATTTTGCGCATTGATTTTTGTCGGGATTGGTGACACCATCATATAGAGTGGTGAAGACCTTTCCGATGGCAGCAGACTTGTCGATGAAGTTGAAGCTCGACGCTGTCGGAGTCGCTGCTTATAAAGGAGTCCGCAGACGACTCGAAGGATGTGTTGCTGAAGATCTTGGCGAGCTTTCCGCTTGCCTTGTTGTCGAAAGTATGTCGACGAAAACTCCTCGTTACTCGACGAAAAGTTGGAGTCGACGCTGAAAATTCCGGCGAGATCGGAACTTCGAGACGGTAGGATCCTTCCTTGTTGACGCCAAATCGGAATTCTCCGAACGTCATGACGATGGGCTCCTCCGATAGGCACATGCATCCATACGGGAGGGCGGGTGAGGAATAAAATTGAATAGATCAGTTTTTCCCTTGTTACCTCGATCCATCGCATTGCTTGCTGTAGACGATGTCGAAGATCTTGAACGTGCCATCGAGATCAGATCCTTGCAGCCTCTATTTCCCACAGACGGCGCCAATTGACAAAGGATTAACTTGTCAATGCCTACAGATTGTAGACTAGGGTTTTGCTAGAAGTAGAGGGCAAGTAGATCTCGAAGGTTTAGGCGAAAAGTACTCGGCGATTATGAAAACTAGGGTTATGTTGAGATTCGATCCTTTCTTTGTCCCTCGACTCCCCCTTATATAGGAGGTGGAGTCGAGGGTTTCGTTTTGTACAAGTTACAGAGTCCGGGACGGTTTCTAACTCATCCCGCCAGATTACAAATAACTCTTCCTATTACAACTCTAGCTTTCCTTAACATATCTTGGACTCCCGAATCTTCTTATTCTTCGGGTAGTGGGCCTTCAGTAAACTCTGGGTACTATCTTTGGCAGGCCCATTTGGGATGCCTATGTCACTCCCTCTATAAATAGAGGAGAGGGGCAGCCCACCATGGCCCCCGCGACACACCAAAGTCTGCCGCCCCCCTCTCTCCTCCACCGCAAGTCTGCTCGGCTTGGCGAAGCCCTGCAGCTTTTCTCCTCCACCACCACCACCACGCCGTCTTGCTGCTGGGATTCCGAGGGGATCTACCACACCTCCGTTTCCCGCTGGAACGGGGAGACGACGGGCTTCATCGACACCGTACGCACGACCGAGTACGGAAGTGCCGCCGGAAGCACTGGGGATGATCGTCTACACCAACAACGAGATCTGATCTCGTAGGCTTTGGAAATCTTCAAGGGTTAGTATCTTATCAATCTCGTTGCTTCGATCTTGTAGATTAGATCTTGGGTGTTTCATAGATTAGATCTTGGATTTATTCGTCTTGCGGTAGGAAATTTTTTGTTTTCTATGCTACGAACCCCAACAGTGCCAAGTTTTTACTCTTAACTCCAAGAGGGGGTATTTATGCTCGATAGTGGGTTTCATTGACACCTGGGATCGTGACAGTAGGTTCTAAGGTTGTGATGTGCTGTTGCCACTAGGGATAAAACATTGATGCTATGTCTAAGGATGTAGTTGTCGATTACATTACGCACCATACTTAATGCAATTGTCTGTTGCTTTGCAACTTAATAAATGGGGTTCGGATGATAACCTGAAGGTGGACTTTTTAGGCATAGATGCATGCTGGATGGCGGTCTATGTACTTTGTCGTAATGCCTGATTAAATCTCACTATATTTATCATATCATGTATATGCATTGTTATGCCCTTTTCTATTTGTCAATTGCCCGACCGTAATTTGTTCACCCAACATGCTTTTATCTTATGGGAGAGACACCTCTAGTGAACTGTGGACCCCGGTCCTATTCTTTACATCGCATACAATCTACTGCAATACTTGTTTTACTGTTTTCTTCGCAAACAATCATCTTCCACACAATACGGTTAATCCTTTGTTACAGCAAGCCGGTGAGATTGACAACCTCACTGTTTCGTTGGGGCAAAGTACTTTGGTTGTGTTGTGCAGGTTCCACGTTGGCGCCGGAATCCCTGTTGTTGCGCCGCATCACATTTCGCCACCATCAACCTTCAACGTGCTTCTTGGCTCCTCCTGGTTCGATTAAACCTTGGTTTCTTTCTGAGGGAAAACTTGCTGTGCGCATCATACCTTCCTCTTGGGGTTCCCAACGAACGTGTGAGTTACAAGCCATCAAGCTTTTTAGGCGCCGTTGCGGGGAGATCAAGACACGCTGCAAGGGAGTCTCCACTTCTCAATCTCTTTACTTTGTTTTTGTCTTGCTTTATCTTATTTACTACTTTGTTTGCTGCACCTAAACAAAACACACAAAAATTAGTTGCTAGTTTTACTTTATTTATTGTCTTGCTCTCTATATCAAAAACACACAAAAAATTAGTTACTTGCATTTATTTTATTATCATGACTAGCCCTGTAGTTGTTGCTCTATCACCTGAGGAATCGATCTTTACCTTTAAACAAGGGGGTGAGGAGAGTTTTGAAAAAGCTTGGTCTAGAATTTTTGATTCTTATAGTAGAACTGAACCTAAAATGCCTCTAAGTTTGCTTCTTAGTAACTTTTATTTTGGTCTTACTCGGCGTTATAGATACGCCTTAGATGCTGTAGTAGGAGGAGATTTCCTCCATTGTGACGGAGATCAAGCTTTTAATGCCATAAAAAAATTAGTCACATCATCTAGCTCTGCTAGTAACTTTGATTTATCCCTTGCTAGCATTCTTAATAGATTGAACACTCTCGAAACAAATATATCTTGTTTAAAAGAAGGGTACAACCATATTCGTGAATTTTATGATTATGTTCCATTAAGCTTTGAACCTTCAATGTGGGTGCCTACTATAAAAGTTACCATTTGTGATGAAATTTTTTATGCCCGTTGTGATATTATGTCTGAGTTCTGCCTTATGCCTAAAAGCATTTATGAATCTTTGCCACTTTGGGAACTTATGAAGGAGGAGAAGGAATAACTCTTACTGATAATTTGTTATAATTCCTAAGGGAATAGCTGAAGGTGTTTTCACAACCTTTCTTGGAAGAACGGTATCCACTGATTATCTTGTTGTTGAATGTGTAGGGACAGGACAAATTACGCTTGGAAGATCCTGCTGAAACTCATGCGAGCAATCATAGATATGGGAAAGGGCACTCTAAATTTTACCTCTACACCAGGATGCGGTCATGTATTCCCTAAACCAAAAAGTAAGAAGAGTAGGCTCAAAGCCTCTGGTAAGAATGTTGATGCTTCATCTCTCGATGTTACTTGATTTGCACTTTCTGCGCCTAGCTGAAAGGCGTTAAAGAAAAGCGCTTATGGGAGACAACCCATGTTTTTACTACAGCAATTTTTTTGTTTTGTTGAGTCTTGGAAGTTGTTTACTACTGTAGCAACCTCTCCTTATCATGTTTTTGTGCCAAGTAAAGTTTCTATGTCAAAGTTGATATTATATTTGGGATCGCAGAAACAGCATTGTTGTCTGTCACGAATCTGGGCACAGGCCTCTGTAGAAAATTCGAAAACATCTGCCAATTTACGAGCGTGATCCTCGGATATGTACGCAACTTTCATTAGTTTTGAGTTTTTCCATTTGAGCAAGTCTGGTGCCAGCTTTAAATTCGTCTTTACGGATGTTGTTTTTGATTCTGCCTTTTATTTCGCATTGCCTCTTTTGCTATGTTGGATTTATTTCTTTGATCCATTAATGTCCAGTAGCTTTATGCAATGTCCAGAAGTGAAAATAATGATTGTGTCACCTCTGAATGAGTGAATTATTAATTGTGCACTAACCCTTTAATGAGTTTGCTTGAAGTTTGGTGTGAAGGAAGTTTTCAAGGGTCAAGAGAGGAGTATGATATACTATGATCAAGAGGAGTGAAAGCTCTAAGCTTGGGGATGCCCCGTGGTTCACCCTTGCATATTCTAAGAAGACTCAAGCCTAAGCTTGGGGATGCCCAAGGCATCCCCTTCTTCATCGACAACATCATCAGTTCCTCCCCTGAAACTATATTTTTATTCAATCACATCTTGTGTTCTTTACTTGGAGCGTCGGTTTGTTTTTGTTTTTGTTTTTGTTTGAATAAAATGGATCCTAGCATTCACTTTGTGAGAGAGACACGCTCCGTTGTTGCATATGGACAAATATGTCCTTAGGCTTTACTCATAATGTTCAAGGCGAAGTTTCTTCTTCGTTAAATTGTTATATGGTTGGAATTGGAAAATGCTACATGTAGTAATTCTAAAATGTCTTGGATAATGTGATACTTGGCAATTGTTGTGCTCATGTTTAAGCTCTTGCATCATATACTTTGCACCCATTAATGAAGAAATACATAGAGCTTGCTAAAATTTGATTTGCATATTTGGTCTCTCTAAGGTCTAGATAATATCTAGTATTGAGTTTTGAACAACAAGGAAGACGGTGTAGAGTCTTATAATGTTTACAATATGTCTTTTATGTGAGTTTTGCTGCACCAGTTCATCCTTGAGTTTGCTTCAAATAACCTTGCTAGCCTAAACCTTGTATCGAGAGGGAATACTTCTCATGCATCCAAAATCCTTGAGCCAACCACTATGCCATTTGTGTCCACCATACCTACCTACTACATGGTATTTCTCCGCCATTCCAAAGTAAATTGCTTGAGTGCTACCTTTAAAATTCCATCATTCACCTTTGCAATATATAGCTCATGGGACAAAATAGCCTTAAAAACTATCGTAGTATTGAATATGTACTTATGCACTTTATCTTTTATTAAGTTGCTTGTTGTGCGATAACCATGCTTCTGGGGAACGCCATCAACTATTGTTGAATATCATGTGAGTTGCTATGCATGTCCGTCTTGTCTGAAGGATCTATCACCTTAGTGGTTGGAGCATGCAAAATTGTTAGAGAAGAACATTGGGCCGCTAACTAAAGCCATGAATCATGGTTGAAGTTTCAGTTTTGGACATATATCCTCAATCTCATATGAGAATAATAATTGTTGCTACATGCTTATGCATTTAAGAGGAGTCCATTATCTGTTGTTCATGTTGTCCCGGTATGGATGTCTAAGTTGAGAATAATCAAAAGCGAGAAATCCAAAATGCGAGCATTCTCCTTAGACCTTTGTACAGGCGGCATGGAGGTACCCCTTTGTGACACTTGGTTGAAACATGGCATGCAAAGATCCGGTAGTCCAAGCTTAGTAAGACGAGGTGCGGGCACTATTAGTATACTATGCATGAGGCTTGCAACTTGTAAGATATAATTTACATAACTCATATGCTTTATTACTACCGTTGACAAAATTGTTTCATGTTTTCAAAATAAAAGCTCTAGCACAAACAAAGCAATCGATGCTTTCCTCTTTGAAGGACCATTCTTTTACTTTTATTGTTGAGTCAGTTTACCTATCTCCCTCCACCTTAAGAAGCAAACACTTGTGTGAACTTGCATTGATTCCTACATACTTGCATATTGCACTTGTTATATTACTTTATGTTGACAATATCCATGAGATATACATGTTATAAGTTGAAAGCAACCGCTGAAACTTAATCTTCCTTTGTGTTGCTTCGACACCTTTACTTTGATTTATTGCTTTATGAGTTAACTCTTATGCAAGACTTATTGATGCTTGTCTTGAAGTACTATTCATGAAAAGTCTTTGTCATATGATTCACTTGTTTACTCATGTCATTACTTTTGTTTTGATCGCTGCATTCATTACATATGTTTACAAATAGTATGATCAAGATTATGATGGCATGTCACTTAAATTATCTTTGTTATCGTTTTACCTGCTCGGACGAGCAGAACTAAGCTTGGGGATGCTGATACGTCTCCAACGTATCAATAATTTCTTATGTTCCATGCTACTTTATTGATGATACCTACATGTTTTATGCACATTATATGTCATATTTATGCATTTTGGAACTAACCTATTAACAAGATGCCGAAGAGCCAGTTGTTGTTTCTGTTTTTGGTTTCAGAAATCCTAGTAAGGAAATATTCTCGGAATTGGACGAAATCTTCGCCCGGGGTCCTATTTTTGCACGGAGCTTCCAGAAGAGAGATAACGAAGTGGGCGACGAGGCGCCGCCACCATGGGGTCGCGCGGAGGGGGCCCGCGCCGCCCTATGGTGTGGCCCCTCGTCGCCCCCCCGACCTACCCTTTCGCCTACTTAAAGCCCCCGTCGCGAAACCCCGCCGAGAGCCACGATACGGAAAACCTTCCGGAGACGCCGCCGCGAATCCCATCTCGGGATTCAGGAGATCACCTCCGGCACCCTGCCGAGAGGGGATTCATCTCTCGGAGGACTCTTCATCGCCATGATCGCCTCGGAGTGATGAGTGAGTAGTTCACCCCTGGACCATGGGTCCATAGCGGTAGCTAGATGGTCGTCTTCTCGTTGTTGTGCTTCATTGTTGGATCTTGTGAGCTGCCTAACATGATCAAGATCATCTATATGTAATACTATATGTTGTGTTTGTCGGGATCCGATGGATAGAGAATACTATGTTATGGTGATTATCAATCTATTGTTTATGTGTTGTTTATGATCTTGCATGCTCTCCGTTATTAGTAGAGGCTCTGGCCAAGTTTTTACTCTTAACTCCAAGAGGGGGTATTTATGCTCGATAGTGGGTTTCATTGACACCTGGGATCGTGACAGTAGGTTCTAAGGTTGTGATGTGTCTTGTTACTAGGGATAAAACATTGATGCTATGTCTAAGGATGTAGTTGTCGATTACATTACGCACCATACTTAATGCAATTGTCGTTGCTTTGCAACTTAATACCGAATGGGGTTCGGATGATAACTGAAGGTGGACTTTTTAGGCATAGATGCGCTTGGATGGCGGTCTATGTACTTTGTCGTAATGCCGGATTAAATCTCACTATATTTATCATATCATGTATATGCATTATTATGCCCTTCTCTATTTGTCAATTGCCCGACGTAATTTGTTCACCCAACATGCTTTAATCTTATGGGAGAGACACCTCTAGTGAACTGTGGACCCCGGTCCTATTCTTTACATAGCATACAATCTCTTGCAATACTTGTTTTACTGTTTTCTTGCAAACAATCATCTTCCACACAATACGGTTAATCCTTTGTTACAAAGAGCGGTGAGATTGACAACCTCATTGCGGGGCACTTTGTTGTGTTGTGCAGGTTCCACGTTGGAATCCTGTTGTTGCGCATCACATTTCGCCACCATCAACCTTCAACGTGCTTCTGGCTCCTCCTGGTTCGTTTAAACCTTGGTTTCTTTCGAGGGAAAACTCTATGCGCATCATACCTTCCTCTTGGGGTTCCCAACGAACGTGTGAGTTACACGCCATCGAGGCGGCGCCTCCTCATCCCGAAGCGGAGGTGAAGAGGAGCCGAGGAAGGCGTCGCAGCGGCACTGCTGGCGGAGTACGAGCAGCGGCTCATCGCCAGCAGCGACGACCCCGAGGACGCCAGGGGACGGCGTGCTTGACGTCGATGAACGACAAGGACGCCTGGAGGTGCGACCTCGACATGGCGATCGCCATGTCCATCCGCGACTCCGGCAAGCCGCTCGTGGACCTCACCGACGACGGCGAGGCAGGACCAAGCGGCTTGGTGAAGGACGAGCCCGTCGACGAGCCCAACGAGAGCGTCAAGCAGGAGGTCGTCACCGATGACATGTACAACTTCCGTCAGTACTACGACGCCTCCGGCCGCAAGTACTTTTAGATTAAGTTTAATTTAAATTTAGTCAAATTTCGTTCGAATCTACGTAATATATGCCAAGTTTGGATGAATCTAATCGAATCTCGCTTAAATTTAAAATTTTCGAAATTTTTTTTGGGGGTCGCGACCGGAGAGCGACCTCCCCAAAGGCGTCATGAACGAAACACATCCCAAACGCTCATCCGGCGCGGTTTGGGGATGCGACTGGAGATGCTCTCATCCCCGCCCGAGAAATTTCTGCCAGCCATGGCTCCCGGCGCGGCTCGGTCCTCGCCGCCGGCCATGCCAACGCCGGCCAGGACTTGGCCGTACTCTCTCCACCAGCGCCCCCCCCCGCCACCGTGCCTCACAGTTGGTATGCCCCCATGGTGACTGCCGGCAGCAGACGCCTGACATGTCGGCGGTGCGATTCGGAGAGGAGACCGAGCGGTGGGTGGACCTGGTCCGGGCAGTGGCGCGTTGAGGGGGGAGGCAGCGCCGGCAGGGCACCATCCTCTCGCGCAGGCATGGAGATTATGGACGACGAGTCGACGACGAGTTTGGACGGACGCGGAGAAGAAGACAGCGATTGGAATCACCATGGCTCGTTTCCTTGGGCCACAACGGAGAAGACGACGATGGAGAAGACGAACTGAGAGAGCTGAGCCCTTTTTGACAACGACGAGGGACTGAGAGAGCTGAGCCCTTTTTGACAGATCCATGGAGAGGCTTGGACTCGATCCCGCTCTCCTAGGGTATCCGAATCACGATTTCTCCTTGGCTTGGTATCCGAATCAAATTCCTTTTCCCTGCCCTGCAAAACCACTATATAGCCCGCACCCCTAACCCGTCTTCATCAGAGTTTGTTGGCCGCCGCTGCCCTCTAGACTTGTCTTCCGTGAGCCTCACGATTCTGCCGGTGACAATCAGCTTTCACCTGCGGAACAGCAGCAGCAGGTAAGTAAATCCAATCTGGGGTCTCCAAACATTTCATGTCTTTTCTCTCTTCTTCAGGCTGCGGACGTTTAGTTTCCTTTTTGCCAGCCGACTGTTGTTTCTGCTGTCACTGGGATTGTCTGGTTGTCCCAGTGTGATCTGCAATAATAAATCTTTACCACAAACTTTTGTCAAGTGTCTTATGTTCTTGCACTGCTTTTAGGTAAGGTTGCAAACCAGTCAAGTTCAGAACGTGCTACGCCAGGCTCGCCTCATACTAAAAATGATACAATAATAATTTAAGTCGAGTTCAAGGTTGAGCTGTAGAGTTGTCTCATACCCAGCTTGTCATGATCTCGAGCCAAATAAAATAATGACAATTTCTATATATACTTATTCTGATATCATTTCAACTAATTGGACCATAACAAGGTCAATCTTTCCAACTTGTTTGACAATAACCACATCCACATCACTGGAAAACATATAACAATATGAAAGATCAGTCCAAAAAGACATGTTTTTGTGTTTATTAAATTAAAGCACATGAATGTGATACACAATAAAATACGATTAACTATTTTAAAACGCCATACTGTAAACACAAACGGAAGGTCTTTTTTTTTTGGGTGGGGGGGACGTCGTCCTGGTCTTTCTAATTGTAATGATATATATTTTTTACTATTGCCATGTACAGGTTGTCCTGTACTTGCTGTTGTACATATATTTTATATATACAAAGTGAACTGCGTTTGTAACCAAGTTTTGTTCCCATGGAAGAGGCGACAACCTGCACTGCAGGGTAAGTGCGCTAACTTTGAAGAACTAATCTTAGACTAAGAATTCTGGTGAATGATCTATGGATTTGAATTTGTGTGTAGGAATGCTGACGGGATGAGTATGGATGAGAGGTTTGCAATAATGCGGAGCATAGGCTTGGAGAGCATTGACGAGGATGATGTTAGGAGGCTACTGGGCAAGAATGTTGCTCCAATTTGCTATGTTTGGTGTGATCCCTCCCCTTCGGTACATGTTGCCCAGGTATGGCAGAAGATTTACTTTACGAATATTTGGGGCAGTTTTTCTAAGAAATGATATCAGAATAATTGTATCATAGATCTTTGTAAACAATGGCCGCTTCGTGCTATCTCACCACTTTCTTCTCAATACAAAATGACACACATTTGGCTGTCTGTTTGTGGGGGAGAAGAGGGTATCAGAATTATTATGTTGCGCAATTTGCATAATTAAATTTGCGCAATGACTTACATTTATCTGTTATCGTCTTGCAGGGGATCATGATGGTGATCAAAATTAGGAAGATGGTTGAAGCTGGTTGCAGAGTTAAAATCTTGATAGCAGATTGGTTTGCTTGTATGCAGAACAAATTTGATGGCGATCTAACCAAAATTCGATCTATCGGATTTTACATGATTGAGATATGGAAAGCAGTTGGCTTGGAACTTAATAGGGTAGAGTTCATATGGTTGTCCGATGAAATAAATAGCCATTCAGATGAATACTGGGCACTTGTCATGGATATTTCCAGAAATAATACATTGCGGACGATGATAAGGTATTTCTACGTTTACGCTTTTCCCCTTTTCATTTCATTTACGAAACCCTATGAGTATTATTTTATCAGATCATTTGTTGGGAAACACAAGTTAAGTTGTTTGAGGAGCAGGTGTTGTGGAATTCTGGATCCATACATTCTTAACGAAGAAGATCGTATTGTTGGTTCATATGACCATGAAGATGTGGTGGCTTCAACGCTCTTTACACCTTGCGTGCAATGTGCTTGTATATTATTCCAAAAGGTTGGTTATAGTATAGTAATATGCTCATCGTATGTTGTTAATTTCAGTAACATTTGCACTATATCAAGCTTCCTTGAACTTCACTTTTCACAATTAAGAAAAGGTTGGTTATAGTACACTAACGTTTTTTTAAAGTTTGGCATTCGATTTGCCATCCGATTAGATAGAAAGAGGGTTTATGTACATGAGAGGTTACAGAAAATGCAAAGCAAAATCTGCAACTGAAAGTTTCAGGATTACACTGCCTCTACCTAAACCGCAGGATGAACATCTCCTTGAACTATACCAGCTTAATTTCAGTAACATTTGCACTAACATGCTCACCGTATGTTGTTAATTTCAGTAACATTTGCACTATATCAGCTTCCTTGAACTTTACTTCTCACAATTGAGAAAAGAGTAATAAAAATATGAGGCGATGATGTAGCAACAAATATGCTTCCAATTCATATGCAGCAAGAGGGCCATAAATTACTACTTGGCTAGATTAGGGGATTAAGAATAAAAAAATCAGTAGACTTAAATGCGCTGCCTTACCCTTCTACTACCCCCATACCGGTTTATTAGGGTATTACACATCTCGAGATGAAACTTTGACTAGTAATTTAGCCAACAAAATGTTAGTTATATGTCACCAAAATTATATCATTGGAAACGTCTTTAAAATATGAATCCAATGATATATTTTTTGTGACATATAACCAGCATTTTGTGGCTAAATTACTAGTCGAAGTTTTACCTCGAAATGATACCCTAATTAACAGGTATGGAGGGAGTATTTATTATTTTAAACATAGTCTAGGATGCTTACAGGGTTCTGACTGTGTTAATTTAATCCTGCCTAACTTAAGGCTGTTTAGCAGTTTAAGTTTCTAACCTACCTCTTACCCTGAATAAAATGGGCCAAGCTCTGGGAGCGAATAGACTGTCCTAGGCGTGATATCGGAAAGGCCTTGTCGATTGCTCTTATTTGGTATCTTAAGTTATGAGGCATAAAGTCTGCCAAGTTATAGTTGTTTCGTGATTTGTAATCTTGTATACATCTAACTGGATATTATAAGTGTGGAAGTAGTTAGAATATGAAAAGAGAAAATGCCCACTAATTAGGGATTTCATGTATCGAACAGTTATCCAGAGGATCTAAAAGACCGGAAGTTAATTTTTTTTCTCCATCAATCATTCAAAATCAAACCCGAAGTGTTTCAGTAAGAGTAAATTGTGCTACTGGTTTTTGAACTTGGGAGACTGGTGCAAGTTGTATAGCTCATTTATATTATACTGTTTATGCAGCCATGTACGCCAAGGTTGCAGAGAGCTGCTTAGGTGGTAGGGTTGCACCTAGATTGTCTTACCTATACAGCGTAATATACCTAAATGTGATCATTTATCTATTGCCAACACCTGCCAAGTTTGTAGACGCTTACTACATCACTTTACTCGTTTTATAACCATTTTATAGGCCAAAAAAGGGTTATGGGGACCTAAACTTGTACTCCCTCTATTCACTAATGTAAGACATTTTAGCTTTTTGTTCAATGCATGTATCTAGACGTGTGTTAGTGGGTAGGTATACTCATTTTGGCCCGTATCGGATCCACTTTAAAATATCAAAAAGGTCTTACATTAGTGAACGGAAGGAGTATTACATTAACATTTGTTCCTTTTACTCTCATTTTTCCAAAGGGATTAAAATATTACCTTGTGTAAGTATTAGTTTATTATATTCCCATGGTTCGTAATCAGCTATGTTTTAACAAAGTTGTCATGGATGAACCATATGCTTTGCTTAATTGCTTTAAAACCAAGAAAAATATTATATTGTGATATAACTACCCAAATACAAAGGATGCCTTTGGTAGTTCAATGAAGAATATTTCTGTTATGCCTGTAATAAAAACTTTTTATTAATATTTCAGGCAGATATATGGCTATTGTCCATGGATCATGAAGAGGATCTTCACCACAAGCTAGTTAGACAGTACTGCAAAGGCATGGAGCATCAACATAGACCTATTATTCTGTCCCATAGTATCCTTATTCAGCCTTTAGTTTTCCTTTGCATGTGCATGTACTACTTTTTTTTTTCATGTCGAAATACACACATGTATCCTTGACTCAGTGTACAGGTAAGCTCCCCAATTTAATAGAACACCCTGAATTTGCTAAGAATGGAGATCCAGCTTGTGCTATCTACATGGAAGATCGGGAGGTACTCTTCTGCATGCTAGATGGTTCTTGTAGTGCTTATTCTAGTTTTATTTGTCCCGAGTACAGTTTAGAACTGACAGTGTCACTACAGATACTTTTTTGTTATGCAACACTGGTATCACAGTCACAAAATATATGTTCAAGTCTATTTTTCAATATTGCAGAGTGCTACTCAATAACAGTCATTTTATGCTGTAAACTTATTTAATACTAAAAAGAACAAAAACCGGAGAAACAATCATTTTAATTCCCCACAGGCTATTTGTCAGACAGAATCAAAATTTAATCAGGATATCGAAATTTAAAAATGAAGAACACTTGTAGGTAAAGTAGATTCGCTTTTTTTTACTATATCAGTCTTGAATTTCCAGTTTGAATCGGGTTATGTAGCCCTAGAATTCTCATTTTTGTGGAGTAATTTTACTTGAAGTTTAGTGCTGAATTAACTGAAAAGTAAAGCTGTCATCAACAACGAAGAACCATGCGATTTCACCCACACACCATACAAAATGATGGATACTCAAATGCGTAAACAATGTTGGATGTCACTTAAGCACTTCATATTGGATCAAGTACATTTGCCTCCTTGTTTAATGAAATCTCAAAGCATTGCGCTTCCTGCCGATCTTTTTCCTCTACTGAAACTGAAAATTTTGATGCCCCTACTGTTGACCCATTTCAATTGAAAATGGGGCTTGGATGAAATAAAGCATCCAAAATTGTGTCTGATTTTTCCTAAAGATTTTTGCCATTTTTTTTGGCTTCAATAGTTAGCCTACAGGAGTCTTGACGTTGTTTGTCTTTTTGAAGCAACTTTGGAGCCGTGAAAGTGGATTTTGTTATTGCCATTCAGTGTAACATTATACTAGAGATATGACATATGCTGCACTTATGGATCTTCGATTTGGGTGCATTTTTTGGGGCAGTTGTGAGTTTCCATCTAACATCTCCCTGTTTCAGGTTAATTTAAGAGACAAACTAAGCAGAGCTTTCTGTCCTGCGAAAGTTGCAGAAGGCAACCCATGTCTGGAGTACATTAAATATATTGTGTTTCCATGGTTCGGATATTTTGAGGTACTCAGGAAGGAAGAGAACGGTGGTAGCAGGTAAAATTTCTCTTTGAACAATGTTATCTGGTACTGTACATTTACATCTTTTTGAAAGGGCACATGTATAGGTCATAGATGTGGTGAAGTATGTGCACGTACAAGGACTTGGATCATTTGTCAGTATGCAGTTAGTGCAGATTTGTTAGAATGAGAGCTTTTTTCCTTTGATGTGGTTACTAAGTACCTTTTTTTCAAATTATAAAATGTTCTTGCTTTGTCCTAAGTACTAATACCTTTAGATTATAGAGTTGGTCAAAATTAAGGAAGTTTGACTTAGGACAAAGCTCGAACATCTTATAATTGGTAGGCAAAGCAAGCAAAACTATACAAATAATCATCCATGATATAATTATGTGCCAACAAGTTTCTGGTCAGCAGCTAGGTAGTACAAAACGATTGCTATAATTTATCTTGATGCAAATTTATTTATCTATGTGTAGGATGTTTCAGAATATGGAAGAGTTTATCACTGATTATGAAAGTGGTGCTCTGGATGCCGCTGAGGTGAAGCTGGCCCTTACAGAAGCCCTAAGTAAGATTCTGAAGGTAATATTTTCTTGTTACGTCCATCCCCTAGTTTCCCCTACTAGGATAGAATGTGAATTGTAGGGCTACATAACCCGAAATCTAGCCCTTTTTTTTTTGCTTTGTCATTGCAATAAGCCATTTGGTGAACTAATCTGACACATTGTCAATGTTCAATTGAATCTTGTTAAGTTAAGCTCCTACCAATGGGCTGAAGAAAACCAGGACACTTTTACATGTTATCTTATGTACGCACATAAAATTGGGTGTTAAAATGCCATCTCGTGCATACTGTATAGATAGGCAAAAGATAGCACCCATCTGTTTTATAAGTGCGTATGTTTCTCTTTTTGCACAGCAACATATATGATTGAAAACTTATACAATGAGTTGTTATAGAATTTGAATTCGATAAATATAGTTCTATCAAATGAGTTGTAGATCCAGTGGGTAGGAGGTTTGTAGAATATATTTTTCATGTTTTGTGCATTGGTAAACTTTTGCAACCATTTTTAACTCGAGACCGCTTTGGACCAATTTCGTGTTGGAAATGAATTTTCTGACAAGTGGTTGTACCAATTTCTGTTGTTTGAAGCCTGTACGTGACTACTTCGCAAACAGCTGTGAGGCCAAAAATCTGGAGGAGGCTATGTTGGGTATGTCTCTAATTATATCCTCAATTATCAACTTGAATCAACAACTTGGCAGTTGGCTCCCTACATTTTGTATTCGATCATATTCCGCATTTTCGTGAGCTCTTATAGGAACTTATTTAGAATGTCCTAAACTGTTGTCATTTGGGGATTTCTTTTATCCATTGCTGCATCGGCATTGCTATATTTCTTACAATTGTTTCTAAAACATTCCCTGTAGGTGTATCTCTCGGTACTAGGGAATAAAGGAGGAAAATGATGAGTTCGAGGAAATTTTAGTGAAGATATGTATGGCGATTATGTGAGGTTGAATACACAGGAAAGGTTCATGGCGGCGCTATGTATTGGCATTTTGTGTCCATGACTTTGTAATCTCTGATAATCATTTACTTCCACCGTTCCAGTGAATAAGACTTATTTTATTTTAAAAAAAATCAAGTTAAGTAAAGTTTGATCAAACTTTAAAAAAAATCGAACCCATGATATTATCATGTGAAAATATATTCCATGATGCATCTATCTGAGATTTGTATTTTTTTTTGAACCATGCAAAATCCTTGCATGTAATATATTAAGAAGAAAGAAAGGCCAAAAGAAGGCCAAAGTACAACCATAGATTACACATAGAAGGACGCCCAGGACGACTGCACTGCTACTGAGAGTGTTTCGAAAAGAACAAAGAAAAAAAGCATAACTTGGGAACAATAATTACTATCTGAGATTTGTATTATTTGTATCAACAAGTTAATAAAGCCCACTTTCCCCCCTAAAATACAGTACCATAATATAACGAGGCCACATGGCCACATGATGACATGAAAGTTGCTATTAATCCGGTAGTGAAAAATCGGGTGGTTGTGGATCCGTTGCGGGCGGAGACAGAACTTTGAACATGCTTTAAGCCCACACCTTTTTTCCATGAAGAGAGAAAGATATACTCCCCTCAATTCCAAATTAAATGTCCTATATTTAGATTGGCATGTATCTACACCTTAAAACGTATCTAGATAAACACGTATCTAATAATTCCGCAATACTGTTAATTTGGATGGAGGAAGTAGAATTCGAAGGATCAAAATGAAAGGAATTCGTGCCTTTTCCATGCGTGCACTTGGATACTAGTAGTTCAGGTCACACCAGAAAATCTAGATAAACACGTATCCAAATAATTCCAATACTCGTACTTAATTTAGATGGAGGAAGTAGAAATTCGAAGGATCAATGAAAGAAATTCGTGTGCTAAACGTGCTTGCACACTGATGGTGACGGATAGTTGGATCAGTGTTACTCCGGACTTTCTGGTCATCAGCCTTCAAGCTGATTTGGCTGGAGCTATTCTAGATGAATAAAAGCTCTCTGAATTCTCTGCAAAAAAAAATGAAAGAAATTCGTGTCTTTTCCACGCGTGCATCTTGCATAATAGTAGTTCAGGTCACACCAGATAATCGTACTATAATGAAGGTGGTGTTTTGGCTAATTTAGATGGAGGAAGTAGAAATTCGAAAGATCAAAATGAAAGGAATTCGTGTCTTTTCCATGCGTGCATCTTGGATACTAGTGGTTCAGGTCACGGCAGAAAATCATACTATAGGTGATGATGGTGTTTTGGCTCATAGGTGCATATAAATCTATTATGAAAAATACATAGAAAATATAAAAAAAGAGTTTGAAATAGACTTTTCGCGTGTACTTCTGAACATTCTATGCTTGCACACATATTTTTGGGGGAAAAACTCCTCTTGTGGCTTGCTAAACGTTTTTTTTTTGAGATAAAAGCTGTGACGTTTTTTTTGAGATAAAAGCTGTGACTTTATTAAAACTCAACACACTCAGATGCCTAACTTCATAGACAATTTATTTTCACAGCCATCCTTAGCAAAGCGGTGTGCCAATCCATTGGCCGACCTCCGCACATGCCTAACTTCAGTGTCGCTGGAAGACCTCAGCATCACCTTAATGTCCTCCACCAAAGAACCATGGATCGATCTATCCTTCTCCTTACTTCTCAACTTTGCCACTGCATTCGCACAGTCCGTATCCAACACAAGCTTCGTCACACCCATCTCCGTTGCTAGCACGACTGGTCTTCTGCATGCCGGAAGCTCTGCCCTCTCTGGATCAACCACCGAGGGAAAAAACGACAAGTCCCTGCCACGAACTCGCCATGGTGATCTCGGAGAACCGAACCACCGCCGCCCTGGTTAGTCGACTGAAGAAAAGCACCATCAGCGTTCACCTTATGCCACCCTTCATGCGGCGGGAGCCAGTGCTCCGCCACCTGAACACGAGTCGAAGGGTTTGTCGAAGAACTGTTAGAATCCAGCCATTCATCCAACAAGAGAACCGACCTCCGAGAAGTGATCGCAGGGTTTTCTATTTGAGCAGTGTCTCTAGCATCATTTCACGCCAGCCACATATTATATAGCGTCATCAAGTACTCCCTCCGTCCACAAATAAGTGGACATCTAGGCTCTAAACTTTGTCCACAAAAGAGTGTACTCCTATCTTCCCAATGCACTTTAATTGCTTCTCTCTCATCGCACGGAAATCAAACCCAATAATATTAAGCACATGTTCTCCTTGTTTTCTACAAGCACTTAGCTCATTGGAGGTGAAATAATTAAAGTGGAGAGATGCATCTTTCCAATGCACTTTTCACTTCACTTCATAATTTGTCTTGAAAACCCCGCATGTACACTTATTTGTGGACGGAGGGAGTACATCGCTAGTTCCCCATCTCCGCTTTTACCCATCCAGTCTAGCATCCAGTGACCCAACGAGCGATGGTCACGTACCTCTCTCGGTGTCGCCTCTAAAGGTTGCATGGACTGCTCCCTCACTAGCTCCCAAGTTCTGACCGCGTGAGGACAGAGCCAGAAATGGTGAACGAGGGACTCCTCCCTATTGCAGGCAACACATTTGACCCCAGATTTTATGCTCCTTCTGTCCAGTTCTTGTCCAACTGCCAGCCCATTCTTTACCAGACGCCAAGCATGCACCTTAACCAGGGCCGGCTCTGGCCCAGGGCAAGAAGTGCGACGGCCCGGGGCCCAACCAAAACAGGGGCCCATTATTTCTGGCACAATGCATATAGGAAAAGGTAAAAGAAAAAAAATAGGCCCATCTAGCAAGCACGCAGCCTAAATTGGGCCCATTTATAGAATTTGCCCTGGGGCCCTCCAAATCCTAGAGCCGGCCCTGACCTTAACTTTGTTTGGGACGGTGGCACTCCAAAGCGCCAACTAGCCTTTATGATCATTGCAGCTCCCCAATGAGCTTGGCCGTTAATGATGTTGGGACTCTAAGTGCAGAGTGTTGTGTCAGCAGAGTATTTTTTCCACAAGGGTGACTCGAGAGTTTATATCGAACTCTCGGGGAACTGGACAAAAAATATTCTCTTCACCCTTCTTCTAGCAATCCTGCAAGTAAAATAAAAGCCTTGTGTCCCCAACTCCACCGTGTGATTGTCAAGCACAAGGTTTCGTGTAAGTAAATAACACAAGTAGAAATAAAACAAGTAAAAACTAAACTAGATAAAATAACGAAGTAAAAACAGTAAAGAGGCTGATTGTTTTTGGTGTTTTGGATGCAAATAAGAAAAGTAAATATTTTTGTTATTTTCGGATTAAAATAGTGAAACAAATAGAAAACAAGGTAAAAACAATGTAAATGTGTTTCTTATGATAAAAAGTGCACCGGAGTTTATGGGTTCACTTGACTATTCTCTCTTTAAGTTGTGGTGGACAAATAACAATTCATCAATGAGATATGAAGGTGCAGATAGTAGTATATGTAAGATAAGAATTAATATGGGCATCACCCTAACATAGAGATGATGCAACACATCTCTCTTATACTCCATAATAAAGAAACTTCATCAATCTTGTATTAAAAATTAACAGAGCATAGCAATAAGTACTTTGATATGAAGTTTGAATATCAATTATGCTATCTTGAACAAACAAGATCATCACTACTGTCACGTGATGAACATAGCACATGCATTCACTTTATCCCTAGTGAGGTAGCAAAATAAAGGCAAAGCCATAATAGATCTTGAAAATATTGTCACTATCCAATCACTAAAACCATGCTACTCCATCTAATACACACATCATCCCACACACGCTCTTGCACATATGTTTGATCAGAAAAAATACTTAAGAACGGGGTACATAATAAGCATCTATCAATACATCTCACAATATAATATGATCAGATCTCATAAAACAATTTCATAGAATAAGGATCCAGCACATAGGTATTACAAATATAACCATAATCATGATAAGCAGCTCATATGGCACTAAGAACTACGAAGAACAGGAGAGAAATAGATCAAGCTACTGCCACAAACTCATAATCCAGAGGTGGACTACTCCCTCTTGGTCATGGTGATGATGATGAATACGTTGGAGAAGGTGGAGATCCCTCCGACGGTGATCTTGGCGGAGTTTCCCCCTCCAATCTTCTCTGCAACATCCTCCGTTTTCGTGTTTCTGTGTTTTTGCGATGCTCTCCTTCCGATAACTCTTCGGGGTCATATATATAGTCGTTTTTAGGGCAAAATATGTCGGTAGGCGAAAGAATCAGGGCAATCGGACGATCGATGGCCGAACGGAGGTGGGTGGCGCCCCTCCTTTACTGGGCATGCCACCTGGCCTCTTTCGGCCCTCAGGCCTCTCCAGGTGTGCTTCCAGGGCCCAGGGTACTTCTCCCGATGAAAAAGCGATGCTCCAAAAATCCTAGGTGAATTTGACTCCGCATATGTCTCTGAAAGTGAAAAATACACAAAACAGAGTTTTCCTGTTCTGCAGTGTTATAACCCAAATAAAGGGAATTATTGGTAAATCCCCATAAATCAATGTAAAACATGGTATTATCATCATATATGTTGCAAATATGTGGGGATTTAATATGATAAAGGATAAAGTTCATGTATGCATTTTACATGCATCAGCCCGTTCAGCCTGGAGGAGTTTCAGCTGAGTTTATAGGTGGTACGCTGACTTAACACTGAAGTTCCCATTTTTGGTGTAGTTCCAAGCAATATAGTCTGCAGTTCTAGCTCTACCTACAGGAATCTTTGTTATATCGTCAACATCCGCATCAAAAAAAGACTCCTGAAGCTTCTCCACATCCCAACCAACACCTCCTGGATGGAGTAGTTCCTCCATTCTCTCACCGATGACACCAGGTTTATGGCCTAAAGGCTTTTGGGCACTGGATCGAGGGGTCCAATTATCCTGCCATATCGAAACATCGACACCATTGCAAATCCTCCATATAAGGCCCTCCTTGAGTAGGTCCCTGCCATGTATGATGCTTTTCCAAGTATAGGAAGCGCCCTTAGGACACCCAGCATAAAGGAAATCCCCATCCTTAAAATAATGCGCCTTTAGAACACGGGCGCAAATTGAGTTTGGGGCAGTGAGGAGCCTCCATGCTTGCTTAGCTAGAAGGGCATGATTGAAATCCTGGTAGTCCCGGAACCTCATACCCCCTCTTTTCTTCGGCACACACATCTTCTTCCAACTTAACCAGTGGACTTTCCGATTTCCATCAGCAGCACCCCACCAAAAGCCAGAGGAGATAGATGTAAGTTTTCGACACATGGTTTTCGATAGCCGGAAAAAACCCATGGAGTAGGTCGGCATGGCTTGAACCACAGATTTCACTAGCACCTCCTTCCGGCTTTTGAGTGACCCTGGCCCTTCCAATCCCGCCCTTCGGCCCCTTCGTTGTTGCCTCCTTGCCCGGTTGCTTGGTCACCGATTTCTTGGGCAAATTTTTGGGGCTTGTCGGCGCCATGGCTGGGAGAGAGTAGCTGCGGCGGGAAGGAGAGAGTATCGGTGGCGGGAGGGAGAAACAAATCGGCAGGAGGGGTGGAATCTTTTGGCAGGGTAGAGAAATGTGCGGCTGGCGGCGGGAAGTGGCGGGAGAGGCATGATGTGGCGGGAGACTAATTAAATTTCAATGGGTCACTGACGCGTTGGACCCGCCAGTCGCGGCTCATTTTCTTGCTTTGTCCGGCGCGCCCGGACCGTCCCCTGTGGATGGGGACGGCCTCGGGCCGCCAGACAGCGTATTGGGCCGCGCCGACCGGAAATGATCTTTGGGGGGCGTGACTGGGGCCAGTTAGATGTCTGGCGTGCCCCAAAAACCTTTGGGAGGTTGTGGGGATGCGACTGGAGAAACTCTTAGAGCATCTTCAGTTGCGTCTCTGAAAGCGAGTTCAGATAAAGCACCAGATCGAATGTTTGGAAGACGCTGCCGCGTGGTGCCGTTTTTGGGACGCGTCTGTTTCCAGCAGCGTCCTCAAACTAGTCCTCAAGACATGTTATTAACAATACGAAATAAAAAAATTATTCAAATTTGATTATATTTTACTACTTTGGATGAAAAGGGCCAGGTGATCACCCTAGCCTAGTTGCCGTCGCTCGGGGCGCTTGGCGGCACTGCCCCATCCTTACCTCCCTCCCTCTTCTGCTTCTCCACCGCCGCCACCTGCCGCTCCCTTCGTTGAGCCCTCGCTAGAGCTCGGTGGTCTGCCGCGTTCTCTAGGAGCCGCTGCTACAACGTCTCGTTGGCGTCATCCTCGGCCTTTTTCAACGTCTCGAAGGACGCAAGGATGGCCCTCTGCTCCACCGTCTTCTCCTCCCATTGGAGTTTCGGTATCTCAAAGGAACACAGGTAACTCGGCGAGACCCTTAAGGTTATCAAACCATAGGGGCTAAAAGAAACGCTCATGGCCGCCGGAGAAAGATGGTAACAACACGACAGAGAGAGACATGGAGTTACTCAAGTTCAGGCATTTTTAAACCCCAACTATTTAAAAAACCAGACGAGAATAGCCAAAAAAACGACGCAAAACCCCGAAAGAACAGGAGAAAAACCGGGCATAAAAACATACCACGTTATACGGGCCTGGTCCAAGAGGGACCAGCGGGTGTGCGGTGCGGTGATTCGCGCCGACCTGGTGGGCGCCGTAAAGGAGCGCCCGCCCCACCTCCTAGTACATTGATGCTGTTGGTCGCCGTGATCGATCGACGCTGGCCTTTACTCATTTTTTCGTGGGGACAATTGGTTATTTACCCAAAAGTTCAGCAGCCTTGGATCATCTAACCAAAGTTCATTGTACATTGGTAAATTATCCAATAAGGACTGCGCGTAGAAGGGCTACACGCAGATTTGCTATAAAAAGTAGGATAAGATGTCACAAAATTCAATAGCCAGTTTACATAAAACCCCTTTTGGGTAGATCATAAACACAAGTAATCTTCTTATTGGGTAATATACCAATGTACATGAACTTTGGTTAAATGATCCAAGGCTGCTGAACTTTTGAGTAAATAACCAATTATCCCTTTTTCGTGTCAATCACTAAAGGGTTTTCGTGGGACAAGTTTACGTTCATGGTGGACGGCCGCTCGTCGATCAAGCCGGAGTAGTATATCAATATGACTCTATACATTTAGGGTGTGTTTGGTAGACCGGGGCAACAGAGAATCACTATCTCTACTCATATATGTTGTTCTTATACAAGCTCAGCTTAGATTTTGTCCCTTGTTTGTTAGCCTGGATGTGGTGAAACAAGCTGGACTGAGATGTTGTTTGGTGATACAATCTGGACTGAGATTTTCTCCCACGTTTTTTTAGAAAGAGGTCCTGAGATAGAAAAAGAAAAAGCAATCGGGTCCTTACATAGAAAAACAAAAAAGCAATCGGTCCCTGTTCGCCGGCGCCGCTCACGTCCGCGGGCAGCAGCACGTCAAATGGAGCTCTCGAGCTCGCGAGCCGGAGAAGCCCGTCGTCCGGCGCCGCAAGGGCGCGCTCCCGCCGCGTCGCGTCGTGGCCGTCGTGCGCTTCCGTGTACCTGACGATGACTATGGACGAGCAGAGGGCCCTCTGCGCGGCACCGTTCTCGGATCCAGCGTGCAACGCCAGCATCCGCCGCCGCGGGGTCCGCATGGGCGACGTCGCGTGCCTGCCCATCTCGCCGGAGCACGGGGAACGGCCTCGCACGGTGTGGTCGCCAGGGAGAGGAACGATAGAGGATGGTGGGGAAATGGGAGAGAAAGAACGTGGGGGTCGAGGGTCTGGGGCCGCGGGGCACGGCTACAGTGTTCTGCGGGATGAGTTCATCCCGGATGAGTAGGGAAGCTCGATTCGAGCTTCGCTCTCGGGCAGGGCTCTCGGCCGTTTTCCGTATAAAATGGGCAGTGGGCAGTTGACCCGAGCCGACCTAACAAACACCTTCTCTTGACAAAAAGTGGGATGAGGTGAGAAAATCTGACTTCCCCCAGTCTACCAAACACGCCCTTAGTAATGGATCTCATTTTCTCACGGAGCAGCAGATCGATCCAACTACGCGCGCGACCCTAATCAGATACCCCATCCTAGAATCGATATCCAAACATGTCCGCGCGGCGGCGGTGGACCGATCTACCACCGGATCTTCTCGCCGTCATCTCCGGCCTCCTGCACGACGCCGCCGACTACGTCCGATTTCACGCCGTCTGCAAACCATGGCGCGAGTCTCTGCCCTCGTCAGCCGCGCAACGCCCTTTCTTCTTTCCCTGGCTCTTTGCCCCGCCGTCCAGCTCCAGCTGGGACATGGACAGGAAGCTCCGCTGCGTCTTCTCCAAGACAAGCTACCTCGCGGAGGTTCCAGGGAGGTTATACGGGCACAGCTGGATAACCCGCGCCGATGGCACGGGTTTCTTGTTCTTCTCCGCTTCCCCCGAACCTACGCTGGTCGATCCTCTCACCGGAGACGCCAGAGTCCTGCCACAGTTCGTGCGCGGTGACGGCGAGACCAATTCCGGGGTGATGGAAAACTCCCGAGGCGTCCTGTATGGAGACGGCACTATCTTCCTCTATAACTTCTCACAATGGGTTCTCGACAAGGACGAAGACTACTACGAAAAACCTGGGCACGGGGACGATGAACTATCCATATCCTTCCAAGCGGCCATCCTTCGTCCCGGCGATACCGCGTGGAAGTTCGTGCATAGATGGTTTGATTTTCATATGGAGATGTGTGAGGATGAGTTTCTAATCAGTCGTTTCTTCGCCGTCTACCGCGTCTGCAATGGCAGTATCTTGGTTCACCTCGACGGGGACGACCGTTATGTTGACAGGTGGCACCTCCTAACACCGCTGGCCGGGGATCACACAAGTGTCAAAGGCGAAGACGATTATTGCGAGATGATGGCACCGGAAGAGTCCGTCGAGTCTAGCCACGTCCTCGAATCCCGCGGCGAGCTGCTCCGGGTGACCGTGCTGATCCAATGCCGCCTAGGGCAGCCCACGGCGTACGAGGTCAGCGCGCCCCTCGCGGTGTCGGTGCACGCACTGGAGGAAGTGATGGACGCAGACGGTAGACACACGGTACGCTGGGTGAGGAGGGACGGTCAAAGCTTCGCCGACCGTGTGATGTTCTTGGGGTTCCCGACCAGCTTCGCCGTGGAAGCATCGAGGTTCCGTGGTGGGGTGGACGACGTGAGCGGCGGGTGGGTCTACTCCCTCCAGCCGAGGTCAGAGGTATACGGATACGGGCTATCGCTCCCCGGTGTGTTCAGATACAACCTCATCAACGGAAAGGCCAAGTTCATGGAGCGTGTGCCTCTGGACCATTTTGAGAGTGAAAACGAAGCGTTCATGTGGAAAATGCCCCAGCCTGCCATTACTCCAATCCAGGTATTCAGTAAACTTACCTTCATATCGTTCTGCTATTTGAAACGATCATTCTGTGTCACATGCATGGCAAGACGTGTTCGTAAGGATGTGACCATCTGGAATTTGGAAGACACATACATGAGACCACCTCCCACCGGGATGAGATTATTTTGCAAAATTAGTACTAGCTCGATTTCTGTTTCCACACTTTAAAAATATGGTGCACGTCGTCACACCTTAAAAGTTCCTACTTTCTAGTGTATATTTTTGAATTTTCAACACCGGCTAGCATATTACTGCTCGCAGCTTACTTTAAAAATAGTGATGTATAATTGTACATGACCATTTTACTCACTTGTGTTGGTGATCATGTATTTTTGCTAGCTTCACAAGTGGCATGGTATATAACCTAGCTTGTTTTTTGGCCAGGTAATTCGAGAAAAGCCGGAGTCACCAGAGACAGGTGACTCATCTTTGAAAAATAATATTAGCCGCATGGAGAGACCATCGACACATTCCAAGGAAGATTTTCTTAGTTTCAACGTGCAGAACCTGCCTCTAGGCGTGGATAGCTCCCGGCTACATCGCTTCTTTAAGAGCAATTCCAATAGTGTAGCCAGCTGCTAGCTATAAGCCAAGTGCCATGTCATCTATAGCTAACTTAGAGCCAACATATACAATAGTGAGCTATAAAAGTGTAGTACTTTTACAATGCATGGCCCACCTTTTAGTCTCACATAGTGCCTAGGAGCACGTGCTAGAGCTACAAGATAGTAGCCCCTCCTCTTCTCTCTCCTAATCTCTCTCCTCCAACTAAGCAAACTTATAATATTTTATCTCTTATAGCCAGCTGACTGTACCTTATTGTACTTGCTCTAACAAACATGGCAAAGTTTCCAATGCCGAGGTGACTTCGCTAGGGAAGGGGTCTGTAACCATAGCCATGGAGACATCAACTAAACCACTTGAAGCCAGGGATGCTCTTGATGGGCTGGTATTAGATGGCTACACCCTCAAAGTTAGTGAAGCGATGGTAGCGACAGAGGAGTCGCGTGTTACTTCCTCGTGTAGCAACCTCACAACTATCTAGGGAATGTACAATGGTTGACAAGGAGCATTTGTTTAACACCTCCGCATCATCTTGACATAATCTCCTTCGTGTCATCTCTAAAACCACACCGTTGTGCAATGGATTATGTCCTTCGTGCCATATCTACTAGTATAGTGATTGATGATAGAAGACCATCTAAGCATGTATTTTGAAACAGAAGAAGCATGTGTATGCCTCCAGTTGGTCATTATGGTACTTGTGATAATGCATTTGTGGAACTAATTTTGAACAAACAGAAAAATATGAGCCGTCCAACCAGCAATATCTGAGCATGTATTTTGAAGAGGCCTTTTACGGTAGGGACAGAGAAATATGAGCCGTCCAACCAGCAATATCTGATGGCCAGGATTGATTAATACTTGTGAGCAAGAGGAGTAGTATTTTTTCAAGGAAAGGCAAATATGGTAGGCGATTAAAAACAAATCCGGCACTAACCAAAAAGGAATATCATTTTTTCATGGAAATGTAAATATGGTAGGTGATTAAAAACAAATCGAACACTACATTAAAGAGAAAATCATATGGAAGGACACTTAGGACTGATATTACCTTCATGTACGACTTTCCAGTCCGAAACTGTGCGACCTTCGTCCAAGCGCTACCAGCAGCCATGGTTCATGATGATTGCACGTTGCAGCACTCGGTGCCTGTGACTAAGAGCACCTCGAGTCGTTGGGGCTTCTTAGGCCGAAATTCGGCACTAAATAACGCCGACTGAATGTAAATTTTGTCCTGGGATGGTCCAGTTTTCCAGTGGCGAGCCTAGGAAAATCCTGGCGATAGGCTAAATTCGAACGGAACATGGCGAATTTCGTCCAAACTTAGTCTAATAAATTTAGAGATATTTAATATATATAGGCGAGTTCGTACATATATAGGCCAAATTCGTAATATATTTGAATTCGGCTGGGGGAACATATAAATTCACTAGTAGAAAACCTCTCATCCATCTAAGCCATTGGTACCGGTTCCCTTACGAACCGGTACCAATGGGGTCATCTGTACCGGTTCAAGGGCTCTGGCGGGCGAGGATATTTGGTACCGGTTCGTGAGGAGCTTTCGTACCGGTTCGTGTTAGGAACCGGTACGAAACGTCTTCGCCCAAAATTCAGACGCGGTGGGGCCCGGGCTGGACCTTTGGTACCGGTTCGTAACACGAACCGGTACCAAAGGGTACCCGGCTATATCAAATCGCCCCAGATCCCTTCCCGAGCCCCTGCAGGCTCTCATTTTTCTCTTCTCCCTCACACTCTAAATTTTGCTCCACCTCTCACACTCCAATAATCTTCATTTTTCTCCACCATATTAAACATAAAACACGGCGTTCTACATGCCGAAATGGCGGTAGAATGCCGTGTAGTCACTGTCATCGTCCTCGCCATCGTTGGAGTCGTTCTTGGGCGGCGCCTGCTGGCTGCTTCTCTGGCCGGGGGCTCCCCAACGGCTAGAACCCTGGCTAGGGTCGCCGGGGAACCTATCCGCCATTGAAGCCAACCTTTTTTTTGGACGAGAGGAGAGGGGAGAGAGGTGGAACTGCGGTGGTGAATGCAAGCGGGCGTGGTAGCTCCGCGATAAATAGAGGGGAGTAGGCGTGGTAGCTCCGCGATAAATAGAGGGGAGCAGGCGTGAATGCGAGGAGACGATATTAATTCGCCGCGTGGAAGCTACGCATCGGGCGACGACTGATCGGTGGCAGGCTTTTACAAAGCGCGGAAGACGATGCGGTGAGGACAACAATCTATCTTCTCGCCGACAGATCGGGGCCACCAGGCGCGCGAGAGCTTTCCTCGACGATTCCTGCGCTTTTGTTTCCTCCGGACTCCCCGAGCGCGTCCCGGGGGGGGGCGAGGTTGACATGGGCTCGCCGGATGGATGAAAGCCCAAATTCGGGCGAAAGCGAGGATCCGGGGGCGCGACTGGGCCATTTTTCGCAGCCCGAATGAAAAAAACAGGCTCCTGGGGGCCTTGTCGGGGAGACGGCTAGAGGTGCTCGAAGGCCATCTCCAACGGGGCGACCCATCCCACGTCCACTCATCCGGATAGGTCGAACTAGACAAATCCGTGATACAACACACAGATGCATCCTTAAAACGGATGTCCACGGTATCGGTGAGAAGCTCCGGCTCCTCCGTGACCCGGCCGCTTCCTCTACGAAAGCTCCGACGAAAAACACAGGGTTAGAGTGGGAGAAGGGATCTAGAGCTAAAACATTGGATAGGGTATAAGATCACACTGGTCACATAAACAAGGTTGCAAAAGTTGGGGTGTTAGTCTTCGCATTAATCAAAATTGACCGGTGGCTGGCCAACATTATGTTCGGTGTTCCCGCAATTGCAGATTAGAGTCGCGGCTGGTATGATATTAGGAAACTTTTCAAATTTTGATTTTTAGTTCGAATATAATTTATGTAAAAGTTACATGTAATTTTCTTGAATTTTTTTATAGCATGTATGCTTAATTTCAGTTGCAGCCTTTGAGTATCTACTGAAAAATAGTACTGGTACATTCATGCGTGAAAAAAACCAACATAATGATAATCTGCTTGTGCATCTTTAGCTGAACCGAGGCTCACGAAACAACCATGCACCCAAAAAATGGTCACATCTTCTTGTACATGTGCTAGGTGTTACGGACAAAAAGATGGTTACGTGTGAGAGCAAGATTGTTGGTGTGAACAATTTAATTCATGTTACTGTAGGATAACGTAGCATAGAAAACAAAAATTTTCCTACGGCGAACACGCAATCCAAGCCAAGATGCAATCTAGAAGACGGTAGCAACGAGGGGATTATCGAGACTCACCCTTGAAGAGATTCCAAAGCCTACAAGAGGAGGCTCTTGTTGCTGCGGTAGACGTTCACTTGCCGCTTGCAAAGCGCGTAGAAGATCTTGATCACGATCGGTTCCGGCGCCACGAACGGGCAGCACCTCCGCTCGGTCACACGTTCGGTTGTTGATGAAGACGACGTCCACCTCCCCGTTCCAGCGGGCAGCGGAAGTAGTAGCTCCTCTTGAATCCGACACGACGGCGTGGTGTCGGTGGGGTGGAGAAATCCGGCGGAGCTTCGCTAAGCGTGCGGGATATGGTGGAGGAGCGGGGCGCTAGGGTTTGGGGAGAGGGGGTGGCCGGCCACTAAAGGGGGCGGCCAAGGTGGCGTGTGGCCGGCCCCTCCCCTATGCCCCTCATATAGGTGGAAGCCCCAAGTGTTGGACTACAAGTCTCCGAATAAGACCCGAACCCAAAACCTTCCATATGGTGGGAAACCTTCCCAAGCTAGGATTCCCACTAGAGGTGGGAATTCCACCTACCATATGGGGTGGCCGGCCCCTAAGGGGAGTCCACTTGGGACTCCTCCCCACTAGGGTTGGCCGGCCATGGAGGTGGTGGACTCCACCTTCCTTGGTGGTTTCTTCCGGACTTTTCTAGAACCTTCTAGAACCTTCCATAGAACCTTCCGCGACATTTTATTCACATAAAATGACATCCTATATATGAATCTTATTCTCCGGACCATTCCGGAACTCCCGTGATGTCCGGGATCACATCCGGGACTCCGAACAAATATTCGAACTCCATTCCATATTCAAGTTCTACCATTTCAACATCCAACTTTAAGTGTGTCACCCTACGGTTCGCGAACTATGCGGACATGGTTGAGTACTCACTCCGACCAATAACCAATAGCGGGATCTGGAGATCCATAATGGCTCCCACATATTCAACGATGACTTTAGTGATCGAATGAACCATTCACATACGATACTAATTCCCTTTGTCACGCGATATTTTACTTGTCCGAGGTTTGATCATCGGTATCACACTATACCTTGTTCAACCTCGTCTCTTGACAAGTACTCTTTACTCGTACCGTGGTATGTGGTCTCTTATGAACTTATTCATATGCTTGCAAGACATTAGACGACATTCCACCGAGAGGGCCTAGAGTATATCTATCCGTCATCGGGATGGACAAATCCCACTATTGATCCATATGCCTCAACTCATACTTTCCGGATACTTAATCCCACCTTTATAACCACCCATTTACGCAGTGGCGTTTGATGTAATCAAAGTACCTTTCGGTATAAGTGATTTACATGATCTCATGGTCATAAGGACTAGGTAACTATGTAATAAAAGCTTATAGCAAATAACTTAATGACGTGATCTAATGCTACGCTTAATTGGGTGTGTCCATTACATCATTCATACAATGATATAACCTTGTTATTAATAACATCCAATGTTCATGATTATGAAACTAATCATCTATTAATCAACAAGCTAGTTAAGAGGCTTACTAGGGACTCTTTGTTTGTTTACATATCACACATGTATCAATGTTTCGGTTAATACAATTATAGCATGGTATATAAACATTTATCATAAACATAAAGATATATAATAACCACTTTTATTATTGCCTCTTGGGCATATCTCCAACAGTCTCCCACTTGCACTAGAGTCAATAATCTAGATTACATTGTAAGGTACCTAACACCCATGGCCTGGTGTTGGTCATGCTTTGCCCTAGGGAGAGCTTTAGTCAACGGATCTGCTACATTCAGATCAGTGTGTACTTTGCAAATCTTTACTTCTCCATCTTCGATGTACTCGCGAATCGAATGATAACGCAGCTTGATATGTTTCAGCCTCTTGTGTGACCTTGGTTCTTGTGCATTGGCGATGGCACCCATGTTGTCACAGTAGATGACTAGTGGGTCCAATGCACTAGGAACCACACCGAGCTCTACAATGAACCTCTTCATCCATACCGCTTCCGATGAAGCCTGCCGCATGTACTCCGATTCGTTGAGGATTTCGCCACCGTGCACTGCTTCGAGCTTGCCCACCATCACAGCACCATTCAATATAAACACGTACCCATTGTGACTTAGAGTCATCGGGATCGGTGTTCCAACTTGCATCGGTGTAACTTGTTACAACGAGCTCTTGGTCACCTCCATAACAAAGAAACATATCCTTAGTTCTTTTCAAGTACTTCAGGATATTCTTGACCGTTGTCCAGTGTTCCATTCCTGGATCACTTTGATATCTGCTAGTCAAACTAACAGCATGTGCTATATCCGGTCTTGTACATAGCATGGCATACATGATAGAGCCTATGCCGAGGCATAGGGGATCCGACTCATCCTTTCTCTTTCTTCTGCCGTAGCCGGTCCTTGAGTCTTACTCAAGACCTTGCCTGGTAACATAGGTAAGAATCCTTTCTTACTTTCGTCCATTCTAAACTTCTTCAGAATCTTGTCCAGGTATGTACTCTGTGATAGCCCTATTAGACGTCTTGATCTATCTCTATAAATCTTGATGCCTAATATGTATGATGCTTCACCAAGGTCTTTCATTGAAAAACTATTATTCAAATAACCCTTTACATTGCTTAATAGTTCTATATCATTCCCAATCAATAATATGTCATCTACATATAATATCGGGAATGCTACAGAGCTCCCACTCACTTTCTTGTAAATACAGGCCTCTCCATGACACTGCATAAACCCGAAGTCTTTGATCACCTTATCAAAACGTCGGTTCCAACTTCTCGATGCTTGCTTCAGTCCATAGATTGAACGCTGAAGTTTGCATACTTTGTCAGCATTTTTAGGATCGACAAAACCTTTGGGTTGTACCATATACAACTCTTCCTCAATGTCTCCATTAAGGAACGCCGTTTTGACATCCATCTGCCAAATCTCATAATCGAAAAATGCAGCTATTGCTAACAAAATCCTCACAGATTTTAGCTTCGCTACGGTGAGAAAGTCTCATCGTAGTCAACACCTTGAATTTGTCGGAAACCCTTTGCGACAAGTCGAGCTTTATAGACAGTAATATTACCATCAGCATCTGTTTTTCTTTTGAAGATCCATTTATTCTCGACAGCCTTGCGGCTATCAGGTAAGTCTACCAAAGTCCATACTTTGTTATCATACATGGATCCCATTTCGGATTTCATGGCTTCTTGCCATTTGTTGGAATCTGGGCTCATCATCGCTTCTTCATACGTCGCAGGGTCTTCATCATTGTTATCCACAATCATGACATTTAGACAAGGATCATACCAATCTGGAGTGGCACGATCCATTGTCGATCTGCGAGGTTCAGTAGCTGTCTCATTTGAAGTTTCATGATCATTATCATTAGCTTCCTCTGTTGCCGGTGTAGGTGGTACAGGAACATTTTCCGGACTGCGCTACTCGATCAACGAGTAGAGATTCTTCAATCTCATCGAGTTCTACTTTTCTTCCAGTCACTTCTTTAGTGAGAAATTCTTTCTCAAGAAAGGTTCCGTTCTTAGCAACAAAGATCTTGCCTTCGGATCTGTGATAGAAAGTGTACCCTATAGTTTCCTTAGGGTATCCTATGAAGACGCATTTCTCCGCTTTGGGTTCTAGCTTGTCCGGTTGTAACTTTTTTACATAGGCTTCGCAACCCCAAACTTTTAGGAACGACAGCTTAGGTTTCTTATTAAACAATAATTCATACGGTGTCGTTTCAACGGATTTTGATGGTGCTCTATTTAAAGTGAATGCGGCTGTCTCTAATGCATAACTCCAAAATGATAAAGGTAAATCAGTAAGAGACATCATAGAACGAACCATATCTAAGAGAGTTCGATTACCGTTCGACACACCGTTTCGTTGTGGTGTTCCCGGCGTGTCAATTGTGAAAGTATTCCGCATTTCTTTAAATGCATGCCAAACTCATAACTCAGATATTCACCTCCGCGATCAGATCGTAGAAATTTAATCTTCTTGTTACGTTGATTTTCTACTTCACTTTGGAATTCCTTAAACTCTCGAAAGTTTCGGATTTATGTTTCATTAAATAGATATACCCATATCTACTCAAATCATCTGTGAAGGTTAGAACATAACGATAACCACCGCGCGATGCTACACTCATTGGTCCACACACATCCGTATGTATGATTTCCAATAAGTCGGTAGCTCGCTCCATCATACCCGAGAATGGAGTCTTAGTCATTTTTCCCATCGGACATGCTTCGCATCTATCAAGTGACTCAAAGTCAAGTGATTCAAGTAATCCATCGGTATGGAGTTTCTTCATGCGTTTCACTCCAATATGACCAAGACGACAGTGCCACATATAAGTAGAATTATCATTCAATTTAATTCGCTTAGCATCAATGTTATGTATATGTGTATCACTACTATCGAGATCTAACGAAATAAGCCATTCTTTTCAGGTGCTCGACCATAAAAGATATTATTCATAAAAATAGAACAACCATTATTCTCTGACTTGAATGAATAACCGTCTTGCATTAAACAAGATCCTGATATAATGTTCATGCTTAACGCGGGTACAAAATAACAATTATTTAGGCTTAAAACTAATCCCGAAGGTAGATGTAGAGGAAGTGTGCGACACGATCACATCGACTTTGGATCCATTTCCAACGCGCATCGTCACTTCATCCTTCAGCAGTCTTCGTTTATTCTTTAGTTCCTGTTTCGAGTTACAAATATGAGCAACCGAACCAGTATCAAATACCCCGGTACTAGTACGAGAACCAGTGAGATAAACATCTATAACATGTATATCAGATATACCTTCTTTCTTCTTCTTGACAAGGCCGCTCTTCGATCCGCCAAATACTTGGAGCAATTACGCCTGTCCCTTCTCCTTGCGAATAACACTCAGATCGTTTAGGGCCGACTTAGGTTTCACAGGAGGCGTGGCAGCTTTCTTGCCACCCTTCTTGAATTTTCCCTTAGACTTGCCCTGTTTCTTGAAACTGGTGGTCTTGTTGACCATCAACACTTGGTGCTCTTTCTTGATCTCAATCTCAGCAGCTTTTAGCATGCCAAAGAGTTCAAAACTCCTTGTTCATGTTCTCGCATATTGTAGTTCATCACAAAGTTCTTGTAACTTGGTGGCAGTGATTGAAGGACACGATTAATACCCAGTCTGTTAGGAATCACTATTCCCAAGTCACTGAGTTTCTTCGCATGCCCGGTCATGACGAGCATGTGCTCACTGATGGAGCTGCCTTCTTCCATCATACAGCTGAAAAATGTTTCGATGCTTCATAGCATTCCACGGCCGCATGAGTCTCAAAAATAGTCTTCAACTCTTTCATCAACTCATGAGGATCGTGGTGCTCAAAACGTTTTTGAAGATCGGATTCAGATGCATAGGATGGCACACCGAACTTGAGAGTACCGAGTTTTCCGAGTCGCGTAAACATTCTTTACTTCATCGGTTTCTTTCTGCAGGAGGGTCACCTAGCGGTGCATCAAGCACATATTGCAGATTTCCGCCATTGAGGAAGATCCTCACATGACGGAACCAGTCGGTGAAGTTGCTACCGTTGCTCTTAAGCTTTTCTTTCTCTAGGAACTGGTTAAAATTGATTGGGGACGCCATATCTACAACATATTTGCAATAGTTTAGACTAATGTTTATGACAAATTGAGTTCAAATTTTAATTTAACAAAATTAAAAACTAGGTGAACTCCCACTCAAAACAATATCCCTCGCATTGTCTTAGTGATCACACGAACCAAATCCATCACACCTATGCCCGATCATCACGAGACAAGATGTAATTTCAATGGCGACCACTCAAAGTGTTCATCATATCAATCATATGATTCATGCTCTACCTTTCGGTATCACGTGTTCCGAGACCATGTCTGTACATGCTAGGCTCGTCAAGGCCACCTTAGTATCCGCATGTGCAAAACTGACTTGCACCCGTTGTATGCACTTGTTGATTCTATCACACCCGATCATCACGAGATGCTTCGAAACGACATGTCTTGGCAACGGTGCTACTAAGGATGAACACTTTATTATCTTGAAATTTTAGTGAGAGGGATCATCTTATAATGCTACCGTCGCGATCTAAGCAAAATAAGATGCATAAAAGGATTAACATCACATGCAGTTCATATGTGATATGATATGGCCCTTTTGTCTTTGCGCCTTTGATCTTCATCTCCAAAGCACGGACATGATCTCCATCATCAACGGGCATGATCTCCATCATCGTCGGCGAAGCACCAAGGTCAATGGCGCCGTCTTCATGATCGTCCTCCATGTAGCAACTATTACAACTACTTTGAAATACTACTCAACATGAAATTTAAAGACAACCATAAGGCTCCTGCCGGTTGCCACAATATGATAATGATCATCTCATACATATTCATCATCACATTATGGCCATATCACATCACCAAACCCTGCAAAAACAAGTTAGACGTTCTCTAATTTGGTTTGCATATTTTACGTGGTTTAGGGTTTTCGAGCAAGATCCAATCTACCTACGAACATCAACCACAACGGTGATACTAGTGTTGTCAATAGAAGAGTAAATTGAATCTTCACTATAGTAGGAGAGACAGACACCGCAAAGCCACTTATGCAATACAAGTTGCATGTCAAGCGTGGAGCAAATCTCATGAACGCGGTCATGTAAAGTTAGCCCGAGCCGCTTCATCCCACTATGCCACAAAGATGCAAAGTACTCAACTAAAGATAACAAGAGCATCAACGCCCACAAACCATTGTGTTCTCGTGCAACCATCTATGCATAGACACGGCTCGATACCACTGTAGGATAACGTAGCATAGAAAACAAAAATTTTCCTACGGCGAACACGCAATCCAAGCCAAGATGCAATCTAGAAGACGGTAGCAACGAGGGGATTATCGAGACTCACCCTTGAAGAGATTCCAAAGCCTACAAGAGGAGGCTCTTGTTGCTGCGGTAGACGTTCACTTGCCGCTTGCAAAAGCGCGTAGAAGATCTTGATCACGATCGGTTCCGGCGCCACGAACGGCAGCACCTCCGTACTCGGTCACACGTTCGTTGTTGATGAAGACGACGTCCACCTCCCTGCCAGCGGGCAGCGGAAGTAGTAGCTCCTCTTGAATCCGACAGCACGACGGCGTGGTGTCGGTGGCGGTGGAGAAATCCGGCGAGCTTCGCTAAGCGTGCGGGATATGGCGGAGGAGCGGGCGCTAGGGTTTGGGGAGAGGGGGTGGCCGGCCACTAGGGGGCGGCCAAGGTGGTGGCTTTGGTGTGGCCGGCCCCTCCCCTATGCCCTCATTATATAGGTGGAAGCCCCAAGTGTTGGACTACAAGTCTCCGAATAAGACCCGAACCCAAAACCTTCCATATGTGGGAAACCTTCCCAAGCTAGGATTCCCACTAGAGGTGGGAATTCCACCTACCATATGGGGGTGGCCGGCCCCTAAGGGGAGTCCACTTGGGACTCCTCCCCCACTAGGGTTGGCCGGCCATGGAGGTGGAGTCCCTTGTGGACTCCACCTTCCTTGGTGGTTTCTTCCGGACTTTTCTAGAACCTTCTAGAACCTTCCATAGAACCTTCCGCGACATTTTATTCACATAAAATGACATCCTATATATGAATCTTATTCTCCGGACCATTCCGGAACTCCTCGTGATGTCCGGGATCACATCCGGGACTCCGAACAAATATTCGAACTCCATTCCATATTCAAGTTCTACCATTTCAACATCCAACTTTAAGTGTGTCACCCTACGGTTCGCGAACTATGCGGACATGGTTGAGTACTCACTCCGACCAATAACCAATAGCGGGATCCGAGATCCATAATGGCTCCCACATATTCAACGATGACTTTAGTGATCGAATGAACCATTCACATACGATACCAATTCCCTTTGTCACGCGATATTTTACTTGTCCGAGGTTTGATCATCGGTATCACACTATACCTTGTTCAACCTCGTCTCTTGACAAGTACTCTTTACTCGTACCGTGGTATGTGGTCTCTTATGAACTTATTCATATGCTTGCAAGACATTAGACGACATTCCACCGAGAGGGCCCAGAGTATATCTATCCGTCATCGGGATGGACAAATCCCACTATTGATCCATATGCCTCAACTCATACTTTCCGGATACTTAATCCCACCTTTATAACCACCCATTTACGCAGTGGCGTTTGATGTAATCAAAGTACCTTTCCGGTATAAGTGATTTACATGATCTCATGGTCATAAGGACTAGGTAACTATGTAATAAAAGCTTATAGCAAATAACTTAATGACGTGATCTAATGCTACGCTTAATTGGGTGTGTCCATTACATCATTCATACAATGATATAACCTTGTTATTAATAACATCCAATGTTCATGATTATGAAACTAATCATCTATTAATCAACAAGCTAGTTAAGAGGCTTACTAGGGACTCTTTGTTTGTTTACATATCACACATGTATCAATGTTTCGGTTAATACAATTATAGCATGGTATATAAACATTTATCATAAACATAAAGATATATAATAACCACTTTTATTATTGCCTCTTGGGCATATCTCCAACAGTTACACGCATGCTTGGTAAGTAGCATCCATATATCAAAATCTGATGTGGCATAATTATACTTAGATGGTAAAAGATCAACCTAAATCTTTGTCATAATTTTCTTACCATATAGATTATCCAAAATACTACTAGTTCATAGGACTAGTAAATTGTACCGTAAAAAGCCTCATTTTGAAACAGAAGAAGCATGTGTATGCCTCCAGTTGGTCATTATGGTACTTGTGATAATGTATTTGTGGAACTAATTTTGTTTAACAAACAGAAAAATAAGGTCCTCAAGAAACATGCGAATCGTCACACACTACAAAGACCAGAAGGGAGGCATCACGTCAGCGACCCGCTGACCAAAGGGCAAGCACTTCTTCTTGCTCCTCAAAGAACATCCATAGTCCCCTACAAATACCCGTACCCTCCTCTGATAGAGGGTCCGGTCTTTCGCACCCCCAATCTCGTACATACTCAGTTCTCTTCCTACCCAAGGTAGAAGAGAGATAGCCTAGTGGCCGGATTCCACTAGCCGACCATCACTTTTGTAACACCGAGCACCTCACACCCTACGAATATATACATCCCACCAGGACGCAAGGCTTTTACCGGGAATCTTTACCGGGACTGAATCGTGGTCACACCCCACATACACAAAAACTCACTAAGACAGTCAAAACCTCCACAGGGGAGAGGCTGATTTTGTTTTCAGAGATGATGATGACGAGAATGAATATCCATATGTGGATGTTGATCCTGATAGGATCGAAAGTAGGTAATATTTGGTTGATCCGAACTTTGAACCTGACTATGGGACTGATGAGGATGAGGATGTTGAATATGAGGAAATGGGTCTACTTTCTCCAGCTGAGGTCAGAGTTATACGGGATATTACTCCCGTTGTTCAGATACAACCTCATCGACCGAAAGGCCAAGTTCATGGAGTGTGTAGCAGTGGCGGCGAACAATAATGGCATCATCGAGTCATGCAAAAAGCTAGCCCTTGGGGTCTTTTTTAGATTACCAGGCCTCTGAAGTCTGAATCCTACTCTACTCTACTCGGATTGCTGCGCCGGATGCCGGAACCCCGTAGCCCCCTTCTGGTTCTTGCGGTTATGGCACACGATTTCGCCGCCGTCGTTTCGCCCGCACATCTTGCCAAAAAGTAGACGAGGGAAGCGCACAAGTTGGGCCAGGTGAGCGTAAATTAGCATTGAAGGCCCGATGGGCCTCACGAATATTTTGGTAGGCCCGATGGGTCGGCTCCCTCTCTTTCCTTTGGAGAAGAGTTTTTTTCTTTTTGTAAAATGACACAAAAACCACTGCATTTGTGGCACTTGTGTCACATAACCACCATCTTTGGATTTATTATACACATATAAACATCACTTTTAGGCCAGGTGTGTGACTGATTTTGTCAATTAGCCGTGTTAAGTTGTTTTTGACCGTTCAGATCCACCTATCGGATCTTTGTGGCGGCAATGAACGGTTCATTCTCACCAATTTTACACAAAACAGCCGGCCTCTCCTTTTTTTAGGCTGGTCACAGTGGGGAATAATTTAGACTAGTAACATATGCCATGTTACTAGTCTAGGTTAATACCTTCATAGTGGGTAGTAAATTATATTTGGTGTCATGCATTGTATCATTTATTATGTTGTAGACTCATCTTGCCTTGAGGTTATTAGCATGTCATGTCACCAAAATGTCTTGAGATGTGTGATATTACTACTCCCACTATGAGTAGTCTTAGAGCACCTCGAGTCTTAGCCTCACTCCCTTTCTTTCGTACCAGTAAAATGTAAAAGTAAATCTTGACGGAATACCTTATTTCCGAGACTGTGAAAAGTGATAAAATTTGATATCTATAATAGTGAATAGTGCAAGATTTCAAAATTTTAAAATCTGTCAGATTTCATGTGTTTTGCAGCCCTAAATATTAGTATGTATTTTAAGTTACAGCATCGTTTTCAAAATTTCCAAAAAAAGAGCTATATGTAGCTCAATCAAAAAAAAAAAATACACACTCACGTGAAACGACTCTAATCTTGAGGCGACCGACTAGTGCAGCAAGGAGGTAGTATCGGATTTGGCTCGAACACGCGCTGCCACGCCAGCACGTGTCTCGTTCGTCGGCTTTTCCTCTCGGGACAACCACGTGTCATCGGACGTGTCGACTTAAAACTGCGTCGCCGCGCTTGTGGAATCCAAAGGTCCTACCTCCGCGCACTTGTACAGAGCACGCAAAGCAGATACGCGACTATGTCGGCGAGCCTCGTGAGGGCGTCGCTGCCGTGGCGCTGCGGCACCGGCAGCACGGCCGCAGCCATGGGGAGTACCCTGCGTTGTCAACTGCGCCGCCCGGGGTGGCACGGCCAGCGCGCCGGCCTCCGGTGCAGCGCCACGACGCCGCCGGGGTTCCCCCCGGGCCCGTCGCCCGCCGAGGTGCCGGGAACTGCCCGCCCGCCGGAGGAGATGCCGGCCACGGCGCGTCCGCCGGAGGAGATGCCGAGCATCGACACGCCGCCGGAGTTCGAGCCGCCGCCGCCGGGCTTGGACGTGCCGATGCCGGGCGTGCCTCCTGGCCCGGAGCTGCCGGGCCCGTCGATACCGTCGCCACAGACGCCGGAGATCCCGAACGTGCCGTCCAACCCCGACATCCCGCCGTGGTCGGCGCCGGAGGTCGACCCGCCGAAGCCGCCGCCCGAGGTCGTGCCGCCGCAGCCGTCCGACGTGCCGCCCCCCTTCGTGTAGCTTTGTTGGCCCGTAGTGAAGGGTCCGGAAAATCTCGCTGTAAAATACAGTATGTCGCGTGTAGCTCCTTCCTCCTTGAGTAATAATAAAGCTTAGAGCAGAGTATGAAGTGGCACGCCATGGAATGAGCTGCCAGGTAGCACCCCTCCGATGCGAAACAGGCAATTCCTGTGGACAAACAGAACGAAATGCGTCTGTGTGCTTCAACATGCAAGTTCAGGTTCGCTTCTGAAGTTTCGCTGTGATCGTGCCACGACGCCACGGAGAAGACATGACCCGGATGGCAAATTCGCTTTGAGTGCAGCCGCTTGTCGGCAACGGCAACCCGTGGGGGTGATGCTGTACACCGACCAGTGCGGTGCTCGCACAGCACCGCACACCCCTACAGGCGTGAGGTGGCTTGCTGGGCCGCGGCCCAACAGCATCAGGTAACTTATTTTATTTTTTATTTTTTTTCCTTTTCTGTTTTTTTGTAGAATGTGAATATTTTTTGGAAAATAAAAAATTCCAAATTCTGAACATTTTTAACTTGGAACAATTTCTGAAACTAAACGTTTTTTAAATTTGAAAAAATTTATAAAATGATTTTTTAAATAATTTCAAAAATTGTTCGAAAATTAAAATTTAATCAAAATTCAAAATTCGTTCAAGATTAGAAATTTGTTCAAACTTTAAAAACTGTTCAAAATTTAAAATTTTGTTCAAATTTCAAAATTCGTTCAAAGATTAAAAATTTGTTCAAATTGCAAAATTCGTTCAAATATATATTTGTAAAATTTCAAAATTCGTTCAAGATTATAAATTTATTCGAATTATAAAATTCGTTCAAATTTAATAATTTTCGAAACAGAAAAAAGAACACAAAAAAATAAAACAGAAAACAAAAACAGGAAAATGAAACAAAAAACGGAGAAACAAAAAAGAAAAGAAAAAACATAAAAAAGAGGAAGCCCGCACCTAACTGGGCCGGCCCGTACCGCGCGCGGGGTGTGCGGTGCGCGGTACGCACCGACCTGGTCGGTGTATAGGGTTTGCCAACCCGTGGCCCGTGGACGCGCACGCGCACGCTGTTCGGTTCTTGCCATTCCGTTCTGGGCTAGCAAGCATCATTCTGGATATTTCGGGCCATTTTGCTGGGCTGGGCTTGGCTGACCCGTTCCCCGCCACGCCGTGGCCTTCCCTACACTTCGGGATAGTCTGGCCATTTGCCGGCCTTGTTAAAAATGACAGCCTCCGGTGGCGGCCGCACTCCGTCCGTGCGACCGATATGCATGCCGCTGGTCGCCATGACCGATCGACGCCGGCCTTTACTCATTTTGTCAGGTCAATCGCTAAAAGAAGAAACGGCTACTTCTAGCAAGCATGCTCTGAAGTATTGCGAACTTTGTTATCTTCGTGTTAACATTTTCAAAAAAAAAATCTCTACGTCTACAGTGTAACACGGGAAAGGTTCAAAACAAACTCCAAATCAAACCCTAAACTTTGAATCCTGGGAAATGGCATTCTAGACTTGTCAATCACGGTATATTTTAAACCAACCCTAAGCTTCTTTGGCACACCGGAATGCGACGATCACGACTAGGACTAGATGCTACCCTCACTGACATTGGGACCCACATGCCGTACTCATCATTTTTGTAATTATTTACTTTCTCTCCAACATCATGTAGCGTCTTTCCAAATGGCATGGGGTGACATGTTGTGTGGCGTTGCGTCCGCCGCCACCAATAGAGGCGATGGGCACGAGGAGGGGACTCGACCAGGGTGGGGGAGGGAGACCTCAACCTGGGAATCTTCGTCTTTGTGCATTCAATGTATCGGTCGTGCACGCGAGACAGATCAGAGGAAGGGCCTCGCATGTCGTTGAGGTGTTGGAGCCGAAGGTCACGCTTCCAGGCACTAACGCAATTAATGTCTCTCGAAAACCAGTGGGGAGAGGCGCGCCACGAGGGATGTGAGGTCAGTTCTCTGATAGCCACTTACCAAGAGGCGAGGGGGAACAAGTTGAGGACCTGACGATCGGGGACATGCTTCACCGCGCCTGGGTAGTACCACACGATGTTGCCCCACCATGATGTGATGGCGGCACAAATGCAGGGGACCCCCAACCCCCATTCCGGACACAGTCGGACATTGTTGACCTTGCCTGAGTTGCGCAGGAAGCAGGTGGAGCATGGGGACATCGACGTGGGGAGAGGTCAGTGGGAGGGTATTGGAGTTAGGATAGAATGAATATGGCGGATGGGCCATGTACGTGAGTGGGAGTAGCTAATGATATCTTTAATTTGGGCTTTTTCTGTTTTGACTTGCCACTCGCTAGAATCTCAACTGTGACATATCTAGGGTTCAAATTAGACTAGGATTTGAAAATTTCATGTGTTGATTTGAATGATTCAAAAATTAGGATTTAATTCTGCTACCCTACAAGTTTAAGCTATTGTTTTAGGTACCGGTAAGAAAAAACATCTCGGAGCATGCCTTGATTTCCGGTAACCACGTCTACCGGAGATGTGATACCAGAGAAGGTTCTCAATCAAAATTTGAAATTCAAACGAAAGATGTCTAAATATTTTGAAAACAACGTTTGCAAGAGGGGCAAGTGAATGATTTGGACAAATGAGTTGGTGCACATGTTGTAGCTGGCGGGGGGGGGGGGGGGCATATAATTTAGGTTGTACTGACCAACCTACCTACATTCAACTTGGCTGAGATTTATCAGACGATAAAATCATTTATTTACGAGAGGGGATGGGAAATTCGGTTACCGGCTGGTAACCTCTGTATTTCACTTGGCAACTAAATCGGCTTGCTTGATTCAAAGGATTTGTATAGGAAACTTGTAGGATTGCATCCTGCAGAATTTTTTTCTAAGGATTCCTTTGCACTAGATTTCATAGAAAATCAAACATCCACTCGTACCTCTTTTTCGAATCCTTTGCTTTTACTTTGATGAAATCAAACAAATTTTGGTTCATATGAATTTCTATAGGAATGGAGTAAACATGACATTACAATTCTACATTTTTCCTATTTCTAAGTTTTTCCTATCCCACAAATCAAACATGCCCAATTTGGACATATATTTTTCCCACGGTACACACCAACGCCCTACGCCTCCTTGCCCCTTGGCGTCCATGGCGTGAAACCAACCGGTCTCTGTCAGATCCACCATTATAAAAAAACAATGGCATCGATGGACGGAAGGGTCATCGTATGGATCGCACGCGTGCCTGCGCGCGCCGCCCGGGCCGTGCATGCGCGGCCGGCCGCTGCAGCAAGCTAGCTAGCCTCGAGACCGCCGGCCGTATACACCAGCTAGTCGCCGCAGGGACCACGCACGCCGGCAACGACCACAGGGATCGCACGCGCGACCACGCACGCCGGCCGGCCGTTGGCTGGCTTGCTGGCGGCGAATATACATGTAGCCATAGGCGTCTATCTGCCCGGCAGTACGTACGCACGGCATCAGCTCCGCCTCGATTCAAAAGTTACTTCGTTTTCTACTGTTCCAAAAGGCACGCATCCACGGAGAAAAGCCTCCCAAGCGTCTACCGGTCCAGGCGCGCATGCACCAGCTCGCTTGCCCAGCCTGTACATACAGAAGCCGCTACAAGTACAGTGTAGAGTGTACTGTACCAGAGAGGATTTGTCTCTTTTCATTTTGTGAACTACAGTACAGTATAGAGTACAAAGGACGCGTACGTAGTAGCCGTCGTACAGTACTCTCAAATCCTGTCGCACTTGCTCGCACAAAATTAGGGTTTCTTACCTGGGTGCTGCTTGCATCTTGCATGCTTTGGTCATGTCCAACATCAACATCTGTGTTCTTCGCGTCAAATTTCTCCCACCTCTAAAAAAGGCAAGCAGATGAAATGGCAATCGCGAAAGTCTAGCCGATGAGTACTTGAGTGAGTGGTACACTTCTCTTTATCTCCTTCGATTTTATTGTTATGTTTAGGCTTTTGATGTGAGAGCTGAGAGGCGAGGAGCTAGCACGAGTACGCGTGCATTGCATGCCTCTGCCCATGAGAAGAGGACCACGTACCAGGCCTAAGCACCTACTCTAAGCATCTCTTGCTACCTAGGCCTGCACCTGCTTGTAAAGAGATCTAGTACGTCAGGCTGCATCTGGACGCTCATCTGCTTTAACTGTCTTTCATTTTCTATCCACCCAATATAAAATTTTGAGTACATTTTAGAGCAATATAATAAGGCCGGGCCGACTCAAATTCGGCCCAAATCTGGGCCTGGCCCGCATGCCTCCAGAACCACTACCCACTCGTAGACAACTTACATCCTGCTCCGCCGCCACCCCACCACCGCCGATTTGCAACCGATGACGACGCCAGCCACCGACATCGAGACGCCGTCATCGGTGCGGCAGCATAGGACGCGCCTCGGCAGTTTTGATTATGCTTTCGCGGCCTCGGTGCAACGTCAGAGGACGCCGCCGCCGACGTTGTAGTCCTCTTGCCGTCACGAGTCCTCCCGTCGTCATCAGCTTCGCCGTTGCCGAAAGAGGTGAGCTCTCGTGCATCGTGCTTCCAGGCCGCAAGTCGGCCGGGGTGACCATTGCGTGCAGGTCCCTACGGAGGCATTGGATTGCCCCTGCCCGTGAGTTATTCTATGAAATGGATCAACTAATTTGTCCCATTTCACTTGTAGATCATGGTGGACAGCGGCGACGAATTCTTCTACAAAAACGTCAACGAAATTTGGGACTAAACGGATCACAACCAGCTTCACGCTAACTTGGTTGAGCATATGTGGACGCATGTTGACAACAATATTACAAACAACAACAATGATGAAAATCCTTAATAAAATAATGCCTAAGCCATTTATATCATTTTACATTTTATTTGAACAAATACTTTGTTATTTAATATGTGGAAAATAATACGTAATAAATCTTGATAATTTACACTTATTTATATTTTTTATTATGATTTTATATGCTTATATTGAGTTAAAGGCCAAATGCCATATACTTTGGCCGCGACTCATACCTAGCCGCGTTGGGTACAACGCGGCCCAAACGGGCCAGGCGGACGCCGGCCACTATCCGCGCATCCACCCGCCCACCCAAACGGACGTGCAAAAGAGTCGAATATATTCAACAAATATATATATTCTTGCCTAGTCGAAGTAGAAAGAAGAGAAGTGGACTCTAATGTAACAGCTAGCTCTAACACGTGCTCCTAGTCGTTTTATGACAATGAAAGGTGGGTCATGCATTAAAAAAGTACTAAATTTTTATATCTAATTATTATACATATTGACTCTAGATTGACTATAGATAACATGACGCTTAGCTTTTAGCTTATAGCCAACAACTTGCTACTGTATATACTATTGAATTTGCTCTTAGGACACAAACTCGTACTCCCTCTTTCAAAATATGAAGAACCATTAAATTTTGGTAGTCAAGGAATTGCAACTTTAACTAAGATTTGAAGTCATAATATTTTATGTGTATGAAATGAAAGATAATTCTAAGACGAATATAACAATACCATTTATACATTTTCAGTCTATATATTTTAGTACTCCTTCCGTCCCAAAATATAAAACGTACTCTAGATATTGATATTTTTTGTATAAAATTTGGCTAAAATCCTTCTACGTTTGATCACAAATTTACTTTAAAAAATATGAATATTTATTTATATTCTAGATATTGATATTTTTTGTATAAAATTTGGTCAAACTTAGAACATGTTGATTTTTTACTAAACTATATGTTTTACATTTTGGGACGGAAAGAGTATATATTAGTGGGTCAAAGTTGTGCAACAAATACCGTGCGAAAAAATCAGCACCTTATATTGTGAGAGGTAGGCCTCACCGGCTGTGACCGAGAGGTCCCAGGTTCGAGTTGCGGTCTCCTCACATTGCACTTTGTGAGGGTAAGACTTGCCACTAACACATTTTCCAGACCCCGCATAGTGCGGGAGCTCTCAGCACTAGGTACGTCCTTTTTATATTGTGAGAGGGAGGGAGTCCTATTTCTACTCGTTCCATATTAACCGTCGCGATCTGTCTATGTTAGTACCAAAGCCGCGCCACTTAGTTTGGAACGGAGGCAATAGTAGGTACTCACTCTAGTTCACAAAATTTGTATCAATAAATATGAAATGAAAGAGATTCGTGAGACAATGGTAAACCATATAAATTTTTATATATTAATACTTAGTTTTTTTCATCAAGTACCGTGTGAAAAGAGTGTCTTATATTTTAGGATGGAGAGAGTACTTCTCTTCTCTACCATATATAAGAATAGCAAAGGAAAAAAATGTGGTGGTACACTAGCAACCTGGCCCAGAATATCCGAAAAGGATTACTAGTTTAGGTACTACTCTACCGTAATAATAATAATAATAATAATAATAATAATAATAATAATAATAATAATAATAATAATAATAATAATAATAATAACGATGATGATAACTTGTTGGGGCCATTCTACCATTATAATAACTTGTTGGTGCATCATCTAACTAACAAGAATTTCCAAAAAGGATTAATAGTAGGTAATAACCAGGTACTAACTTCACCATTATAATAGACAATAGTAAACTGAAAAAATGTTTCGCTACACCTGCTAGCTAATCCATAGTAGTTTCCTAAAAAGGATTAATAGTACCATTAGTCTACCATAGCAGTAATAGTACAAGAAAGAAATGTGGTGGTACACTTGTTAGCTATAGCTTGTACTGGCTCTGGGACAGTGTATTACTACTTATTTGGACCACAGGCAGGCATGCAAGTATCAAATCTCAGATCAGAGAAAGTAGATTCAAAGTGCATGTGATATGCCTAATCAAGCTAGCAGCATGGCCGCCTTCATCTCGACTCTCGCCTGTAGATCGACTAGCCTGCGTGCATGTCAGCTGCGTACGTCTAGGTAGCTGAGTACTTACAATTTTTCCTGCAATGCTAGCGGCTCGTTTTGATGCATGGAAACAAATATAGCAACCACGGAGATACAACAAAACTCTCACCGTGTAGTTCTCAGAGCATCTCCAACCGGCGACGCATTTCAGCATCCGAAAATGTCCGCGCACGCCCGTTTGTATCGGTCTAAATGGTTGAAATCGATCGCGCGTCCATTTGCGTCGGGGTGGCTCCATCGACACAACGCATTTTTCTTGATTTTCCATTTTTTATAACATGAAAACATAATTTACATAGTAAAAGGAAGGAAAATAAAAACCCTAAAAACGCCTGCGCCTACTGGTTCTCGTCGTCGATATCGATCACGACGAGCTCCGGTACCACCCACGGCCAGTTGGGAAGCGGCGGAACATACGCCGGTGCCACTGGCGGTGGTGGAGGTGGAGGATGCCAGACCGGTGGTGGAGGTGGAGCAGCCCACGCCTGTGCTGGAGGTGGAGGCCCCCACAGGTTGTACGGCGGAGGTGGAGGCAACGGTTGAACCGGTGGCGTGGCCGAGTCCTGGAGCACCATTCGTAGGGTTTCTTCCTCCGTGAGGCTCGGTGGCATGATGCCGGTGGCGTACCGGGGTAGCGGCGGCTGCACCGGTCGGTCCACCTCCGACACGAGGACGTCGAGCCTCGCGATCTCGTCGTCCGTCATGCTGTCCGGGTACTCGAACTTCCGGCCCTCCGCCATGGCCAACTGCCATTCTTGGAAAATGCACGCGACGTAGTCGTCGCTGTCGTCCTTGGCCTCCTCGTTGTGGTACGTCAGCGCCTCGTTGTAGTCCTCGCCGTCGTCCCCGTCGCCGTCGCCGTCGCCGCCGCCGTCGCCGTCGCCGCCGCCGTCGCCGTCGCCGCCGCCGTCGTCGTCGTCATGTGCAGGTGCTGGCGCCTGCCGTGTTCAACGATGAGGCGCCGGTGGACGGTCAATGGGGAAGTCACTGTCGGGAGCCCGCCCTCCTCCTCGGATCCTTCTCGGACTTGCGATATGTGCGCCAGCTGTCGGAGTCGATGGCGTAGGCGGGATCGGCGCGGACGTCCGGTGGCAAGTACCGCTGCCTGCGTTGGATCTCGGCGCTCCTATATGGCTCGCGCGCAGGCACGGGCGGGACGGGCACTCGGAGGTAGCTTAGCCGCCAGGCATGTGCATGTCCCCCTAGTCTTCGCACGGCGTCCAGTTCGCGTGGATCAGCTGCGCCACATGGACGGGCAGCGGCACCTTGTGCGGCCGCTCCGACTTCTTTGTGCCGTTGTCGGACGCCTCGAAGTCATTCTTCTTGTTCCCCATGGTGCTGCGACGGCGCGTGGCGGTAGTGGTGGGAGTTGAGGTGTGGGCGATGGCAGGAACGAAGCCGATCGACTTTTAAGGTCGGCCGTGCACGAAATACGATGCCATTAAAGGCGGCGCAGAAGCCCAGCCGCTGCCCGCCAGTGAGCGCGCAGAAGAGGCAGCCGCGACATTGATGGCGAAGGCTACGGCGCAGACGCGGAAGCGATGGCCGCGGAAGCGATGCCCTCGATACAGCCTCGCTGCCAGGCGGGCCCGGTGGAGAAGCGAGCAGTCACTTGAGACATTCGCGCAGCGTCCGCTGCGACGCCTTCCAGACGCAAATATGCGCCGGGTTTGCGTCGCTGTGGACGATCCGGTCACGATGCGTCGCTCCGCTGGAGTGTGTTCCAGACGCATTTTCGGCTTGAACGGACGCAAACGATCGCTCAACGTCCGTTTGCGTCGCCCGTTGGAGATGCCCCTCACTTCTCACAACAGATGGTCATGAACCGTGTCTGATATTGTCATTGCTTTTGCGTTAAAGATTTTGCATAAGTTTGCTGGGTTCGTCAACAGAGCATGTCGTTTGGTGCCAATGTAGTACCACTGCCACGGACAAAGATTTAGTGCACATGAGCTCCAGTGATCCCTTTTCAGAAAAATAATTAAAAATCATATTTTTAAGTTTTAGGAAAATTTGAAAATAAATCATGAGTATTGTATCCCACAAGCGTGTAAATTTTCAACTGAAAATAATGTGTATTTCGGGCTGCACAAAAATAACAAATATGTGGATCTGAGTATAGTGATTCAAATCTACAAAAAAATTCAGAATTTGTTATTTTTGTGTAGCTCAGAAAACAAAACATTTGCAATTGAGATTTTATACGTTAGTGGAATACATCATTGGCTACCTTTAGAATTTTACTACATAATTTTTTGAAATATATAAATATAATTTTCGAATTTTTTAATACACTGAGATCACTGGTGCCCATGATCCAAAAGAGCTTTTCGCACTGCCACCTACTACTAGGAAAGATCTGATTTTACGTAGTAATTTAATGTTTGCTTTCTTTTGTCCTGTTACATTTATATGAGTACAATACAAAGCCTTCGCCAATCGTATGCAGATTTATTTGACTAGTCATCCTTTGATATCTTGTCATGGTCCGTTTAATTTGCATGATTCTAAAATTATATGAATACAGTAGGAATTCATATGCATTAAAAGAACTGAAATCGTTTGATTTGCATAATTTGTCAAAAATAGAATTTTCTACAAGTGTAGGTTCCTACATAGTTTATTTTTATTTATCTCATTGATATGTAGCAATATCTAATATCACTAGCTGTAAAAAACTTATTGGGGTTGTAATCGTGAAAAGTCCCTGAGCATTGCCAAGATATCACAATATGAGGGTCAACTATGATAATATGTAATTGTGAAAAATATTCATGGAAAATTTCAACCAACAGTCTCGAGGATAGATGGTCCTTGGTTATAAACTAGCAAGAATATGTATAAAGAACGCATTATATGATTGTCATGGCGTACCAAATGATAAGGGGTGGCCCGATCTTCTCAGTAAGCAACGGTGGCGATGATGATCACGGGGTGATGGCAGCGGAGAAACACGACGATGTAGTGGATGATAACTTGTATGACGCAACGAGATCTCTCGATTGGTCCCTGTCGCCAGATGCAGCAGCTCTCAACCCTGCAAGATATTCGCAACTCCACACACTTGCGCACGTAGCCGCCGACCACGAAGCGGTAAGTTGCAACCGTCTAATTCCCAATGGAACAGCAGATCACACAAGACTTAAACAAGATCTACACAATATCCAAGCAATATGGTGTAGGGAATTCAATAGTTTTGCAGAGCAAACAACTAAGAACTAGGGTTTATCTTAAACGTGGTCTAAAGCAACTTGTGGGGCGTCCCAGGGACTTATATAGGCGTCTGGGACGACCTCAGGTCCAAAAAGTACGAAAATAACCGACCCAGAATAGATCTGGTCGAGACAGACTCGGACTGGTCCGGTCTGGAATCCGGTCGACCGGGCTGTGGACCGGCCGGTCCGGTCTGTGGTCCGGTCAACCGGTCGGCAACCGGAAATCTGCGAGGTTTCCGGTTTCCGTCCGTACGAGGGCTTCCTCCGGTTGGCGTCGGGTTCGGCCGGTCGCCAGGGCCGGGACCGGGCGGCGGCGGCGGCGGTCTGACCGGGTTCGGACCGGTCTGGACTTCTTCTTCTCCTCTCGCGCATGCCTCCCGCTCCTCCCTCGCGCGTCCATGAGATATCTTCATGTCCAGCTCCATGTCCAGCTTCACGTCCATCTTCACGTCCAGCTGCTCCTCTCCTCGTGCGATGCTTGTCTCCTCTTCATACCTGATGATACATAAGTAATAAGACTTAGGTAGTATAAAGTTCTCATCAATCAAGGTATCGTTTAAGAACAAGTTCACCTGTTGTTTAAGTAGCTTCGCACGAGCTCGTGTCATTGGTCCAATCCCGACTTCATTGGACTTGAGCTTCACAGCAGGTTCATCTTCAGTTGGTAATGACGGAGGTAGTAGTGAGGTAGGGATGTCCTCATCATCTCCCCCCTTCAAAAGGCGTCGACCCCGACGCTCCAAGGTCTTCTCCGTCATATGGTGTCAAATCAGCAACATTGAAAGAATTACTGACACCAAACTCATCCTCTGGAAGATCTATCGAGTATGCATTATCATTGATCTTGGCAAGCACTTTGTAAGGACCATCCCCACGAGGCTTCAACTTAGACTTTCTCAGCTTCGGGAACCTATCCTTGCGAAAATGTACCCAGACCAAATCACCAGGCTTGAACAACATCTCCTTGCGCTTCTTATTCATCCTTGCAGCATTGCTCTTGCCTTTCTTCTCAATCAACTCTTTAGTCTTCACATGAATCTTCTTCACAAAATCTGCCCTCTTAGATGCCTCCATATTAACTCTCTCATGTATGGGCAAAGGCAACAAGTCAAGTGGAGTAATGGGTTTGAAACCATACACCACCTCAAAAGGACATAGCTCCGTGGTAGAATGCACCGCCCTGTTGTAAGAAAACTCCACATGCGGCAAACACTCTTCCCACTCCTTCAGGTTCTTCTTGATCATGGATCTCAACAGTTGTGACAATGTTCTATTCACCACTTCAGTTTGACCATCAGTTTGGGGATGACAAGTAGTGCTGAACAGCAGCTTCGTCCCCAGCTTTCTCCAAAGCGTCTTCCAGAAGTAGCTCATAAACTTCACGTCACGATCAGAAACAATAGTCTTCGGGACTCCATGTAGACGTACAATCTCCCTGAAAAACAGGTTAGCAATATGCGACGCATCGTCGCTCTTGTGGTAGGCAATAAAGTGGGACATCTTAGAAAATCTATCCACTACCACAAATACATAATCATGGCCTCTCTTAGTACGCGGCAAGCCCAACACAAAATCCATACTAATATCCTCCCATGGTGTAGTAGGTGCCGGTAAAGGAGTATACAAACCGTGAGGCTTCAGCTTGGACTTGGACTTGTTGCAAGTAATGCATCTCCTCACATATCGATCCACGTCCCGCCTCATCTTTGGCCAATAAAAGTGGTCAGCTAGCATGAGTAGCGTCTTCTCACGCCCAAAATGACCCATCAAACCTCCAGCATGTGATTCCTGCAATAAGAGCAAACGCACAGACGATTCTGGAACACATAGTTTGTTAGCCCTAAACAAGAACCCATCATGTCTGTGATATTTTTCCCATGCTTTACCAAGAGCACTGATGCGCGTAAATGTACACGTCCGTTGGGAACCCCAAGAGGAAGGTATGATGCGCACAGTGGCAAGTTTTCCCTCAGAAAGAAACCAAGGTTTAATCGAACCAGGAGGAGCCAAGAAGCACGTTGAAGGTTGATGGTGGCGAAATGTGATGCGGCGCAACAACAGGGATTCCGGCGCCAACGTGGAACCTGCACAACACAACCAAAGTACTTTGCCCCAACGAAACAACGAGGTTGTCAATCTCACCGGCTTGCTGTAACAAAGGATTAATCGTATTGTGTGGAAGATGATTGTTTGCAAGAAAACAGTAAAAACAAGTATTGCAGTAGATTGTATGCGATGTAAAGAATAGGACCGGGGTCCACAGTTCACTAGAGGTGTCTCTCCCATAAGATAAAAGCATGTTGGGTGAACAAATTACAGTCGGGCAATTGACAAATAGAGAAGGGCATAATAATGCATATACATGATATGATAAATATAGTGAGATTTAATCCGGGCATTACGACAAAGTACATAGACCGCCATCCAACTGCATCTATGCCTAAAAAGTCCACCTTCAGGTTATCGTCCGAACCCCATTCAGTATTAAGTTGCAAAGCAACAGACAATTGCATTAAGTATGGTGCGTAATGTAATCAACAACTACATCCTTAGACATAGCATCAATGTTTTATCCCTAGTGGCAACAGCACATCACAACCTTAGAACCTACTGTCACGATCCCAGGTGTCAATGAAGGCATGAACCCACTATCGAGCATAAATACTCCCTCTTGGAGTTAAGAGCAAAAACTTGGCCAGAGCCTCTACTAATAACGGAGAGCATGCAAGATCATAAACAACACATAAACAATAGATTGATAATCACCATAACATAGTATTCTCTATCCATCGGATCCCGACAAACACAACATATAGAATTACATATAGATGATCTTGATCATGTTAGGCAGCTCACAAGATCCAACAATGAAGCACAATTAGGAGAAGACGACCATCTAGCTACTGCTATGGACCCATAGTCCAGGGGTGAACTACTCACTCATCACTCCGGAGGCGATCATGGCGATGAAGAGTCCTCCGGGAGATGAATCCCCTCTCCGGCAGGGTGCCGGAGGCGATCTCCTGAATCCCCCGAGATGGGATTCGCGGCGGCGGCGTCTCTGGAAGGTTTTCCGTATCGTGGCTCTCGGTACGGGGTTTCGCGACGGAGGCTATAAGTAGGCGAAAGGGCAGGTCAAGAGGCGGCGCGGGGGCCCACACCACAGGCCGGCGCGGCCGGGGCTGGGCCGCGCCGCCCTATGGTGTGGCCACCTCGTGGCCCCACTTCCTTCCCTCTTCGGTCTTCTGGAAGCTCCGTGCAAAAATAGGACCCTGGGCGGTGATTTCGTCCAATTCGAGAATATTTCCTTACTAGGATTTCTGAAACCAAAAACAGAAAACAACTGGCTCTTCGGCATCTTGTTAATAGGTTAGTTCCAGAAAATGCGTAAATACGACATATAATGTGCATAAAACATGTAGGTATCATCAATAAAGTAGCATGGAACATAAGAAATTATCGATACGTTGGAGACGTATCAGCATCCCTGATACGTCCAATTTGCATCACTATTTTGTATCATAATTTGCTGTATTCATTGATATATTTCATATTGGGGCACAATACTTATGTTATTTCATCTATTTTGCATGTTTCATCATTATTGGAGGATCAAGCACCGGAGCCGATTCTGCTGGAAAAAGCACCGTCGAACACAATATTTCGGAAGATCAACTGTGGAAGGGAATTTCACGTAAATTCCTATTTTTCCAAATGACGGAGGTAGCCAGAAGGGGAAGAAGAGAGGGGTGGGCCCAGACCATAGGGCGGCGCGGCCAGGGCTCGCCGCCCTTCCTCGGGGGCCGACCCCTTTCGCCTCCTTTCTTCGCGTACTCCTTCGTCCCGAAAACCTAAGCCAGAGGGATCCTCACGAAGGGTTACAGCCGCCTCTGCGGGGCGGAGAACACCAGAGAGAAAAGAGCTCTCCGGCGGGCAGGAATCCGCCGGGGAAATTCCCTCCCGGAGGGGAAATCGACGCCATCGCCATCGTCATCGAGCGGGACATCATCTCCATCATCATCATCATCATCTCCACCATCTACACCGCCATCACCACCGCTGCACCTCGTCACCGCTGTAGCAATTCGGGTTAAATCTTGATTGTTTGATAGGGGAAACTCTCCCGGTGTTATTCTATACTTGTTGTAGATGCTATTGAGTGAAACCATTGAACCAAGGTTTATGTTCAGATTGTTATTCATCATCATATCACCTCTGATTGTATTCCATATGATGTCTCGTGAGTAGTTCGTTTAGTTCTTGAGGACATGGGTGAAGTCTAAATGCTAGTAGTGAATTATGGTTGAGTAATATTCATTGTTATGATATTTAAGTTGTGGTGTCATTCTTCTAGTGGTGTCGTGTGAACGTCGACTACACGACACTTCACCATTTATGGGCCTAGGGGAGTGCATCTTGTATTCGGTTGCTAATTGCGGGGTTGCCGGAGTGACAGAAACCTGAGCCCCCGTTAGTATATCGATGCAGGAGGGATCGCAGGATCTCAGAGTTTAAGGTTGTGGTTAGATTTATCTTAATTACTTTCTTGTAGTTGCGGATGCTTGCAAGGGGTATAATCACAAGTATGTATTAGTCCTAGGAAGGGCGGTGCATTAGCATAGGTTCACCCACACAACACTTATCAAAACAATGAAGATTAATCAGCTATATGTAGCGAAAGCACTAGACTAAAATCCCCGTGTGTCCTCGGGAACGTTTGGTCATTATAAGTAATCAAACCGGCTTGTCCTTTGTGCTAAAAAGGATTGGGCCACTCGCTGCAATTATTTCTCTCGCATTTTATTTACTTGTACTTTATTTATCTGCAATATCAAAACCCCCTGAATACTTGTCTGTGAGCATTTACAGTGAATCCTTCATCGCTGCTGCCAACACCTTCTGCTCCTCGTTGGGATCGACATTCTTACTTATCGAAGATACTACGATACACCCCCTATACTTGTGGGTCATCAAGACTATTTTCTGGCGCCGTTGCCGGGGAGTGAAGCGCTATTGGTAAGTGGAATTGGTAAGGAAAACCTTTACTGTTTGTGCTGATTTTATTTCTGCCTGCTGCTATAAATCATTATGGAGAGATCTTCTCTTCAATTTCTATTTGGGAAATCTACTACTACTGCAACGGTAGTGGATGAAGCGCCAGGTGAGGAAGTAGTACCATATAAAATACCTATGAAAATTATTGAACGTGTTATGGATAACCGCTATGAAGGGGATGGAACTGTCCATCCTGGTGATCATTTACTGTTTTTGCATGAATTATGCGGGTTATTCAAATGTGCAGGTATTTCTATGAATGAAGTTAGGAAGAAACTATTCACTATATCGCTGTCTGGTAAAGCGGCGCACTGGTATAAATTGCTGAAGAATGGTGATTCTATTGATTGGGAGGACATTGTGCCTTTATTCTATTCCAAATTCTATCCTCCAAGTGAAATTCACAAAGATCGGAACCGCATATATAATTTTTGGCCTCATGATGGAGAGAGTATTGCCCAAGCTTGGGGGAGATTGAAGTCTTTAATGCTCAAATGCCCCATTCATGAGCTTCCTGGTAATGTTATTATTGATAATTTCTATGCAAGACTTTCTTTTCAAGACAAGACCTTGCTGGATACTTCTTGTTCTGGATCATTTACACGCAACAAAGAAGAGTTTAAAAGGGACCTTCTTGATCGGATCCAAGAAAATACTGAAGGATGGGAGAACGACAAAGATAGAGAATCAGGTATAATTTATGATTATAAATGCATTGAAGCTTTTATGGATACTGATAAATTTCGTAATATGAGTGCTACATATGGTCTTGATTCCCAAGTTGTTGCAAATCTTTATAGAGCTTTTGCCTCTCATTATGAACTGCCTAAGAAGAATTTTGATAAGTATCATGAACCGTATAAAGATAAAATTGATTCATCTGTAAACAAATGTGTAGTGGTTGAAACTGTTGATAATGTTATTCCTGAAGCTTATATTGAAAAACTCCTTTCCCTGCTAAAATGAAGGAGTACTCTGTCATATCTAGTGCAGTTAATAAAAGTGAAAAGAAACCTAAAGAACCTGAAGAACAAATTAAAATTGAACCTGCTGTTGCAATAGTTAAAGATCTTGTGACTGAAAATGTGAAGGATGGTCATATTATTTTCTGTGAAGATGCTTCTAATATTGTTTCACATCCTAATAAATCCAAACAAGTTAGTGTTCCTATGCTATCTGTTAGAATTGGTGATCATTGCTATTATGGTTTATGTGATATTGGTGCAAGTGTTAGTGCTATTCCTTATGAGCTTTACACGGAGATTATGAAATTGGTTCTTGTGAACTTGAAGATATTGATGTGGTTATTCATTTGGCTAATAGAGAAACTATTTCTCCAATTGGTATTGTTCGTGATGTGGAAGTTCTATGTGGTAAGATTAAATATCCTGCTGACTTTTTGGTACTTGGTTCTGCTGCTAGTGATCATTGTCCTATCATTTTTGGTAGACCTTTTCTAAATACTTGTGGAGCTATTATAGATTGTAAGAAAGAGAAAATTTTGACTAGATTTGCTGGTGAACCTTATGAATTTAACTTTTCTAAATTTACCAAAACTCCTTATAAAGTTGACTTGCCTAGTAATGATTTTAAAATGGAGCAGTGTGCATCTATTGTTCTTGTTCCTAATAACCCTTTGCAGCAACATTTGGAGAATAGTGAAAGTGAAGCTTTTAGGAAAGAAAGAGATGAGCTTGAGGAAATTTTTCTTCGCCAACCTATTCTCAAGCATGATTTACCGGTGGAAGATTTGGGTACAACACCGCCACCAAAGGAAGATCCTGTTTTTGATTTAAAGCCTTTACCTGATAATCTTAAATATTCTCATATTGATGATAAGAAAATATATCCTGTTATTATTAGTTCTAAGCTTTCAGAGATTGAGGAAGAAAGGTTATTGGAAATATTGAAGAAACACCGAGGAGCTATTGGCTATACTCTTGATGATTTGAAAGGGATTTCTCCTTCTATTTGTCAACATGCTATTAATATGGAAGAAGATGCAAAGCCTGTTGTTGAACATCAACGTCGTCTAATTCCGAAGATGAAGGAAGTGGTAAGAAACGAGGTATTAAAACTCCTTGAAGCTGGTATTATATATCCTATTGCTGATAGTAGATGGGTTAGTCCTGTTCATTGTGTTCCTAAGAAAGGAGGAATGACTGTTGTGCCTAATGATAATGATGAGCTTATTCCTCAAAGAATAGTTGTAGGTTATAGAATGTGCATTGATTTTCGAAAAGTTAATAAAGTTACTAAGAAAGATCATTACCCTTTACCATTTATTGATCAAATGTTAGAAAGGTTGTCTAAAAATACTCATTTTTGCTTTCTTGATGGTTATTCTGGGTTTTCACAAATTGCTGTTAAAGCTAAAGATCAAGAGAAAACCACTTTTACTTGTCCTTATGGAACTTATGCTTATAGGCGTATGCCTTTTGGTTTATGTAATGCTCCTGCTACTTTTCAAAGATGCATGTCTGCTATTTTTCATGGTTTTTGCGAAAGTATTGTAGAGGTGTTCATGGATGATTTTTCTGTCTATGGGAACTCTTTTGATAATTGCTTGCGAAACCTCGATAAAGTTTTGCAGAGATGTGAAGAAACTAACCTTGTTCTTAATTGGGAGAAATGCCACTTTATGGTTAATGAAGGAATTGTATTGGGACATAAAATTTCGAGAGAGGTATTGAAGTTGATAGAGCTAAAGTTGAAGCAATTGAGAAGATGCCCTATCCAAGGGATGTTAAAGGTATTCGTAGTGTTCTTGGTCATGCTGGGTTTTATAGGAGATTTATTAAAGATTTCTCTAAAATTTCAAAGCCTCTTACTAATCTTCTTCAAAAAGATGTACCTTTTGTTTTTGATGATGATTGTAAGGAAGCTTTTGAAACTTTAAAGAAAGCCTTAACAACTGCTCCTGTAGTTGAACCTCCTGATTGGAATTTGCCTTTTGAAATTATGTGTGATGCTAGTGATTTTGCTGTAGGCGCTGTTCTTGGACAGCGGGTAGATAAAAAATTAAATGTTATTCATTATGCTAGTAAGACTCTTGATGCTGCTCAAAGAAATTATGCTACAACTGAAAAGGAATTGTTAGCTGTAGTCTTTGCTTGTGATAAGTTTAGACCTTATATTGTTGATTCAAAAGTTACAATTCATACTGATCATGCTGCAATTAGATACCTTATGACAAAGAAAGATGCTAAGCCAAGGCTTATTAGATGGTTACTTCTTTGCAAGAATTTGATTTACATATTATAGATAGGAAAGGTGCTGATAATCCTGTTGCTGATAATTTGTCTAGATTGGAAAATATTGCTTATGATCCTGTTCCTGTTAATGATAGTTTTCAAATGAACAATTGGCTGTAATAAAGGTGAGCTCGCGAGAGCCCTTGGTATGCAGATTATGCTAACTTTATTGTTTCGAAGTATTTGCCTCCAACCTTTTCAGCTCAGCAAAGGAGGAAATTCTTTTATGACTTGAGGCATTATTTTTGGGATGACCCACACTTATATAAAGAAGGAGTGGATGGTATTATGCGAAGATGTGTTCCTGAATATGAACAACAGGAGATATTGAATAAATGTCATGGAAGTGTTTATGGAGGACACCACGCTGGAGATAGGACCGCGCAGAAGGTTCTACAATCAGGTTTTTATTGGCCAACACTCTTCAAAGATGCAAGGAAATTTATTTTATCTTGTGATGAATGTCAAAGAGTTGGTAATATCTCTAGACGCAATGAGATGCCTATGAATTATACTCTTGTTATTGAACCATTCGATTGTTGGGGATTCGACTTCATGGGACCTTTCCCTTCTTCAGACGGTAACACTCATATACTTGTCGCTGTTGATTATGTTACTAAATGGGTAGAAGCTATACCTACAAAAAGTGCTGATGGTGAGACCTCTATAAAAATGCTTGTAGATATTATATTTCCTAGATTTGGAGTACCTAGATATATTATGACTGATGGAGGTTCTCATTTTATTCATGGAGGTTTTAGAAAAACTCTTGCTAAGTATGGTATTAATCATAGAATTGCTTCTGCTTATCACCCTCAAACTAGCGGTCAAGTAGAATTATCAAATAGAGAGATTAAAGCTATCTTAGGTAAAACTGTTAATAAATCTAGAAAGAATTGGCCTAGCAAATTGAAAGAAGCGTTATGGGCTTATAGAACTGCTTATAAAAATCCTATGGGAATGTCACCTTATAAAATGGTTTATGGAAAAGCTTGTCATTTACCTCTAGAACTAGAGCACAAAGCTTATTGGGCTGTTAGAGAATTAAATAAAGATCCTAAATTAGCCGGTAATAAGAGGTTGTTGCAATTAAGTTCTCTAGATGAATGGAGAAGTGAAGCTTATGAAAATGCTAAACTCTTTAAAGAAAAAGTTAAGAAATGGCATGATAGAAGGATCATCAAAAGAGAATTTAATGTTGGAGATCAAGTTCTATTGTATCGGTCTCGTCTCAGATTCTTTGCAGGGAAATTACTCTCGAAGTGGGAAGGACCATATATTGTTGAGGAGGTGTATCGTTCAGGAGCAATTAAAATTAGCTCTCTCCAAGGCAATGCCACACAAGTGGTGAATGGACAAAGACTCAAGCATTATATCTCGGGCGATTCTTATAATGTTGATGTTGATATTATTCAAGTAGAAACACCGGAGGCTTTCATCAAAGGACAAATTGACAGCCAGAACTGGACTTTGAATAGGTAACAGTACAGGTAATAAAAAGTCCGCGTTTACCTTTCCGAACATTATTTCTGCTATTTTTAGAAAATATGAAAAATTACGGAATCGAAACGGAGTGGAAAAGACGCGCGAGGGCGTGCCACCATAGGCCGGCGCGGGCCCCACCCTGGCCGCGCCGACCTATGGTCTGGCCGCCTCGTTGCCCCTTTCCGACTCGTTTTCGACCTGGAATCTTCCTTTTGTCGTAAAAATATTTGCTATATAATCCCCCGGACCCCTGGAGGTCCGTAATATCGTTTTCTCGTCGTGTTTTGTTTCGAGCTGTTTTCTGCCAGATTTGTTTTGATCTAGAAGCACCATGGTCTCCAACAACAAAGACAAGGGGCCTTGGAGGGAAGAGATGGATGAGAGGATCAATAAGGAGAAGGAGAAGATAGCGTTGGCAAAAGGAGAGTGGGAAACTACGAGGAGTAAGCCAATTTTGGTGGGATCAGTTAATACTGGGCGCTCTTTTTCTCATAACTTGCAGGGAGCTCTCCCGCCTGCTCTGGACCTCGATTCTTTCCCTTGTGTGGAGGAAGCAATACGGGTTGCTGATGAGTTTTGTGATCAATATCGTGCTCTAAGGAGGGAGTGGAGATACTTCAGGAGGAGAACCAGCGACTTCGCAGAATGCTGGAACATTACTCAAATCCCAGCACAAGGCCGTCACCGCCCTACTCGGGTAACAATGAGTCTTTTCAGGTTTTGGTGCAGAATTGCAAAATTGAGAAGCTGAAGCTGAAGGAGATCCTTATGAAGCGCGAGAAGAATCCATCGCCATCATCACCGAAGGAGTAATTCATCATCGGTATTGGCATCCCCTTGGTTTGTTCCAAGCTTGGGGGAGTGCCGCGGTATCACATCACCACCACCTTTATCTTTTACTATCAAGTAGTGTCATATCATGAGTAGGGAAGTTATCATATGGAATAGTATGCAATGTGGAAGTATCTCTCTTAGTTAGTTATCTATGTATCCGTTGGTGTGAGTTATCGTTATGGAATATTAATGAGAAGTCTTATCATTTACTTTTTGCACACCTTATTTTAGTTTGCAATCTCCATTATATGATTACTCTTGACATGAGTATTGATATCACTTTGGGAGCATCAAGTAAATCTATTTGGTTTTGGCAAACTTAGCATTGGTCAATAGCAACAACATCTTGATGTTTAATAGAAGAGAGAAATACACTTAGATACATTATTCTATTATCTCTATGCTTAGTATTCTAAAGTTAAAATTGCTTGTGCTTATGAGAAAGATGCATGATTGTTTCTATCATATGTATATTTGTTTGTTTCCCTCAACCTTTATGCTTGCTATCAAACCTTGCTAGCCAAAGACCTGTATCGAGAGGGAATGCTTCTCATACATCCATAACCTTAGACCAAACCTATGCCATTTGTGTCCACCATACCTACTACATGGTATTTTCTGCCATTCCAAGTAAATACTTCATGTGCTACCTTTAAATTATTCAAACTATACTACTCCTTATTTGTGTCAATGTTTTATAGCTCATGAGGAAGTATGTGGTGTTTTATCTCTCAATCTTGTTGGGCGGACTTTCACCAATGGACTAGCGGCACATCCGCTTATCCAATAATTTTGCAATAAGAGCTGGCAACGGGGTTCCCAGCCCCAATTAATAACTTTCATTAATAATTCTCTTCACATGTTTTGCTCTGATTTATCAGTAAGCAACTTAATTTTGCAATAGACACTCCTCCATGGTATGTGAATGTTGGAAGGCACCCGAGGATTCGGTTAGCCATGGATTGAGAAAGCCAAGGTTGGGGGGAGTGTCACCCATAATAAAACTAAAATACATGTGTAAACAAAAGAGAAGGGGGATGATCTACCTTGCTGGTAGAGATACCGTCCCTCATGGGAGCCGCTCTTTGAAGGTTCGTTTGGCAAGGGGGTTAGAGTACCCGCTACCATTCGTTGACAACAACAAACACCGCTCAAAATCTTACTTTTATGCTCTTTATATGATTTCAAAACTTGAAAAGCTCTAGCACATGATTTAATCCCTGCTTCCCTCTGCGAAGGGCCTGTCTTTTACTTTTATGTTGAGTCAGTAAACCTATTTCCCTCTATCTCAAGCAAGCAATTGAGTTGTTGTGAACCAATCATTTATGCTATGATTCAGTTGATCATGTCTTTTATACTTTCTTGTTTAGTACCAATTTTATCTGAATGAATATGACTTTGAAGTTATCAATGATTATGAAGAGATTGTTATGCTTAAATATGAAGGCTCAGCTATAAATTCTAATATGAAAGCTTTGCTTAGAAGTACAATCCGTTAGTAGTTCTCTGACCAAGAACAAAGTTTGCCATCACCAATTATGATTTCTTATGCACCTTTACTTGTGATTTCTCTTTACTTATTTCAAGATGAGTTATATGAGGAAGTTGTTTACTAGAATATCTTGTGTGAATGAATATGATGCTTCTTGTCCGTATTTTATTTATCGACTCTTCACTCCATAAACATGTGGTCTTGTTTATCGAGCTCAGTTTCGCTTGGGGACAAGCGAGGTCTAAGCTTGGGGGGAGTTGATACGTCCAATTTGCATCACTATTTTGTATCATAATTTGCTGTTATTCATTGATATATTTCATATTGGGGCACAATACTTATGTTATTTCATCTATTTTGCATGTTTCATCATCATTGGAGGATCAAGCACCGGAGCCAGGATTCTGCTGGAAAAAGCACCGTCAGAACACAATATTTCGGAAGATCAACTGTGGAAGGGAATTTCACGTAAATTCCTATTTTTCCAAATGACGGAGGTAGCCAGAAGGGGAAGAAGAGAGGGGCCACTGTGGGCCCAGACCATAGGGCGGCGCGGCCCAGGGCCTGGCGCGCCACCCTATGCTGGGGGGCCCACGACCCCTTTCGCCTCCTTTTCTTCGCGTACTCCTTCGTCCCGAAAACCTAAGCCACGAGGGATCCTCACGAAGGGTTACAGCCGCCTCTGCGGGGCGGAGAACACCAGAGAGAAAAGAGCTCTCCGGCGGGCAGGAATCCGCCGGGGAAATTCCCTCCCGGAGGGGGAATCGACGCCATCGCCATCGTCATCGAGCGGGACATCATCTCCATCATCATCATCATCATCTCCACCATCTACACCGCCATCACCACCGCTGCACCTCGTCACCGCTGTAGCAATTCGGGTTAAATCTTGATTGTTTGATAGGGGAAACTCTCCCGGTGTTATTCTATACTTGTTGTAGATGCTATTGAGTGAAACCATTGAACCAAGGTTTATGTTCAGATTGTTATTCATCATCATATCACCTCTGATTGTATTCCATATGATGTCTCGTGAGTAGTTCGTTTAGTTCTTGAGGACATGGGTGAAGTCTAAATGCTAGTAGTGAATTATGGTTGAGTAATATTCAATGTTATGATATTTAAGTTGTGGTGTCATTCTTCTAGTGGTGTCGTGTGAACGTCGACTACACGACACTTCACCATTTATGGGCCTAGGGGAGTGCATCTTGTATTCGGTTGCTAATTGCGGGGTTGCCGGAGTGACAGAAACCTAAGCCCCCGTTAGTATATCGATGCAGGAGGGATCGCAGGATCTCAGAGTTTAAGGCTGTGGTTAGATTTATCTTAATTACTTTCTTGTAGTTGCGGATGCTTGCAAGGGGTATAATCACAAGTATGTATTAGTCCTAGGAAGGGCGGTGCATTAGCATAGGTTCACCCACACAACACTTATCAAAACAATGAAGATTAATCAGCTGTATGTAGCGAAAGCACTAGACTAAAATCCCCGTGTGTCCTCAGGAACGTTTGGTCATTATAAGTAATCAAACCGGCTTGTCCTTTGTGCTAAAAAGGATTGGGCCACTCGCTGCAATTATTTCTCTCGCATTTTATTTACTTGTACTTTATTTTTGCAATATCAAAACCCCCTGAATACTTGTCTGTGAGCATTTACAGTGAATCCTTCATCGAAACTGCTGCCAACACCTTCTGCTCCTCGTTGGGATCGACATTCTTACTTATCGAAGATACTACGATACACCCCCTATACTTGTGGGTCATCAATCCCCAAGCTTAGTTCTGCTCGTCCCGAGCAGGTAAAACGATAACAAAGATAATTTCTGAAGTGACATGCCATCATAATCTTGATCATACTATTTGTAAACATATGTAATGAATGCAGCGATCAAAACAAAAGTAATGACATGAGTAAACAAGTGAATCATATAGCAAAGACTTTTCATGAATAGTACTTCAAGACAAGCATCAATAAGTCTTGCATAAGAGTTAACTCATAAAGCAATAAATCAAAGTAAAGGCGTTGAAGCAACACAAAGGAAGATTAAGTTTCAGCGGTTGCTTTCAACTTATAACATGTATATCTCACGGATATTGTCAACATAAAGTAATATAACAAGTGCAATATGCAAGTATGTAGGAATCAATGCACAGTTCACACAAGTGTTTGCTTCTTAAGGTGGAAGGAGATAGGTAAACTGACTCAACAACAAAAGTAAAAGAATGGTCCTTCAAAGAGGAAAGCATCGATTGCTGTATTTGTGCTAGAGCTTTTATTTTGAAAACATGAAACAATTTTGTCAACGGTAGTAATAAAGCATATGAGTTATGTAAATTATATCTTACAAGTTGCAAGCCTCATGCATAGTATACTAATAGTGCCCGCACCTCGTCCTACTTAGCTTGGACTACCGGATCTTTGCATGCCATGTTTCAACCAAGTGTCACAAAGGGGTACCTCCATGCCGCCTGTACAAAGGTCTAAGGAGAATGCTCGCATTTTGGATTTCTCGCTTTTGATTATTCTCAACTTAGACATCCATACCGGGACAACATGGACAACAGATAATGGACTCCTCTTAAATGCATAAGCATGTAGCAACAATTATTATTCTCATATGAGATTGAGGATATATGTCCAAAACTGAAACTTCAACCATGATTCATGGCTTTAGTTAGCGGCCCAATGTTCTTCTCTAACAATTTTGCATGCTCAAACCACTAAGGTGATAGATCCTTCAGACAAGACGGACATGCATAGCAACTCACATGATATTCAACAATAGTTGATGGCGTTCCCCAGAAGCATGGTTATCGCACAACAAGCAACTTAATAAAAGATAAAGTGCATAAGTATATATTCAATACTACGATAGTTTTAAGGCTATTTTGTCCCATGAGCTATATATTGCAAAGGTGAATGATGGAATTTTAAAGGTAGCACTCAAGCAATTTACTTTGGAATGGCGGAGAAATACCATGTAGTAGGTAGGTATGGTGGACACAAATGGCATAGTGGTTGGCTCAAGGATTTTGGATGCATGAGAAGTATTCCCTCTCGATACAAGGTTTAGGCTAGCAAGGTTATTTGAAGCAAACTCAAGGATGAAACGGTGCAGCAAAACTCACATAAAAGACATATTGTAAACATTATAAGACTCTACACCGTCTTCCTTGTTGTTCAAAACTCAATACTAGATATTATCTAGACCTTAGAGAGACCAAATATGCAAATCAAATTTTAGCAAGCTCTATGTATTTCTTCATTAATGGGTGCAAAGCATATGATGCAAGAGCTTAAACATGAGCACAACAATTGCCAAGTATCACATTATCCAAGACATTTTAGAATTACTACATGTAGCATTTTCCAATTTCAACCATATAGCAATTTAACGAAGAAGAAACTTCGCCTTGAACATTATGAGTAAAGCCTAAGGACATATTTGTCCATATGCAACAGCGGAGCGTGTCTCTCTCCCACAAAGTGAATGCTAGGATCCATTTTATTCAAACAAAAACAAAAACAAAAACAAACCGACGCTCCAAGTAAAGAACACTAGATGTGATTGAATAAAAATATAGTTTCAGGGGAGGAACCTGATGATGTTGTCGATGAAGAAGGGGATGCCTTGGGCATCCCCAAGCTTACGCTTGAGTCTTCTTAAAATATGCAGGGGTGAACCACGGGGCATCCCCAAGCTTAGAGCTTTCACTCCTCTTGATCATAGTATATCATACTCCTCTCTTGACCTTTGAAAACTTCCTCCACACCAAACTTCAAGCAAACTCATTAGAGGGTTAGTGCACACTTAATAATTCACACATTTAGAGGTGACACAATCATTATTTTCACTTCTGGACATTGCATAAAGCTACTGGACATTAATGGATCAAAGAAATGAATCCAACATAGCAAAAGAGGCAATGCGAAATAAAAGGCAGAATCTGTCAAAAACAGAACAGTCCGTAAAGACGAATTTAAAGATGGCACCAGACTTGCTCAAATGGAAAAACTCAAAACTAATGAAAGTTGCGTACATATCTGCGGATCACGCTCGTAAATTGGCAGATTTTTTCGAATTTTCTACAGAGACTTGTGCCCAGATTCGTGACAGACAGCAATGCTGTTTCTGCGCAGCGATCCCAAATATAACATCAACTTTGACATAGAAACTTTACTTGGCACAAAAACATGATAAGGAGAGGTTGCTACAGTAGTAAACAACTTCCAAGACTCAAATATAAAACAAAGCACTGTAGTAAAAACATGGGTTGTCTCCCATAAGCGCTTTTCTTTAACGCCTTTCAGCTAGGCGCAGAAAGTGCAAATCAAGTAACATCGAGAGTAGAAGCATCAACATCATAACTTGTTCTAATAATAGAATCAAAAGGCAACTTCATTCTCTTTCTAGGGAAGTGTTACATACCTTTCTTGAGAGGAAATTTATATTTAATATTACCTTCCCTCATATCAATAACAGCACCAACAGTTCGAAGAAAAGGTCTTCCCAACACAATAGGACAAGATGCATTGCATTCGATATCCAAAACAACAAAATCAACGGGGACAAGGTTATTGTTAACCGTAATGCGCACATTATCAATCTTCCCCAAAGGTTTCTTCTTAACATTATCGGCAAGATTAACATCCAAATAACAATTCTTCAATGGTGGCAAGTCAAGCATATCATAAATCTTTTTAGGCATAACAGAAATACTTGCACCAAGATCACATAAAGCATTACATTCAAAGTCATTGAATTTCATTTTAATTATGGGCTCCCAACCATCTTCTAACTTTCTAGGAATAGAAGTTTCAAGTTTTAGTTTCTCTTCTCTAGCTTTTATGAGAGCATTTGTAATATGTTTTGTAAAGGCTAAATTTATAGCACTAACATTAGGACTTTTAGCAAGTTTTTGTAAGAACTTTATAACTTCAGAGATGTGGCAATCATAAAAATCTAAATCATTATGAGCTACAGCAATGGGATCATTGTTCCCAAGGTTGGAAAAAATTTCAGCAGTTTTATCACAAGCAGTTTCAGCAGTTTTAGCAATTTCAGGCAGTTTTGTTCGCTTTGCACTAGGAGTAGAAACATTGCCAACACCAATTATTTTACCATTGATAGTAGGAGGTGCAGCAACATGTGAAGAATTAGCATTACTAGTAGTGGTAATAGTCCAAACTTTAGCTACATTATTCTCTTTAGCTAGTTTTTCATTTTCTTCTCTATCCCACCTAGCACGCAATTCAGCCATTAATCTTATATTCTCATTAATTCTAACTTGGATGGAATTTGCTGTAGTAGTAATCTTATTATCAATATCATTATTAGGCATAACTTTCAAATTTAAAAGATTAACATCAGAGGCAAGTCTATCAACTCTAGAAGCAATAATATCAATTTTATCAAGCTTTTCCTCAACAGATTTGTTAAAAGCAGTTTGTGTACTAATAAATTCTTTAAGCATAGATTCAAGACCAGAGGGTACACTCCTATTATTGTTGTAAGAATTCCCATAAGAATTACCATAACCATTACCATTAGCAGAAGGATATGGCCTATAGTTATTACCAGAGTTGTTCCTATAAGCATTGTTGTTGAAATTATTGTTTTTAATGAAATTCACATCAACATTTTCTTCTTGAGCAACCAATGAAGCTAAAGGAACATTATTTGGATCAACATTAGATCTATCATTCACAAGCATAGACATAATCACATCAATCTTATCACTCAAGGAAGAGGTTTCTTCAACAGAATTTACCTTCTTACCTTGTGGAGCTCTTTCCGTGTGCCATTCAGAGTAATTTATCATCATATCATCAAGAAGTTTTGTAGCCGCCCCCAAAGTGATGGACATAAAGGTACCTCCAGCAGCTGAATCCAATAAATTCCGCGAAGAAAAATTTAGTCCTGCATAGAAGGTTTGGATGATCATCCAAGTAGTCAGTCCATGGGTTGGGCAATTCTTTACCAAAGTTTTCATTCTCTCCCATGCTTGAGCAACATGTTCAGTATCTAATTGATTAAAATTCATTATGCTACTTCTCAAAGATATAATTTTAGCGGGAGGATAATATCTACCAATAAAAGCATCCTTACATTTAGTCCATGAATCAATACTATTCTTAGGCAAAGATAGCAACCAATCTTTAGCTCTTCCTCTTAATGAGAAAGGAAACACTTTCAATTTAATAATATCACCATCTACATCCTTATACTTTTGCATTTCACAAAGTTCAACAAAATTATTGAGATGGGCAGCAGCATCATCAGAACTAACACCAGAAAATTGATCTCTCATAACCAAGTTCAGTAAAGCAGGTTTAATTTCAAAGAATTCTGCTGTAGTAGCAGGTGGAGCAATAGGTGTGCATAGGAAATCATTATTATTTGCATTTGTGAAGTCACACAACTTAGTATTTTCAGGGGTATTCATTTTAGCAACAGTAAATAAAACAAACTAGATAAAGTAAATGCAAGTAACTAATTTTTTTGTGTTTTCGATATAGAGAGCAAGACAGTAAATAAAGTAAAGCTAGCAACTAATTTTTTTGTGTTTTGTTTAGGTGCAGCAAACAAAGTAGTAAATAAAATAAAGCAAGACAAAAACAAAGTAAAGAGATTGAGAAGTGGAGACTCCCCTTGCAGCGTGTCTTGATCTCCCCGGCAACGGCGCCGAAAAAGGCTTGATGCGCGTAAATGTACACGTCCGTTGGGAACCCCAAGAGGAAGGTATGATGCGCACAGTGGCAAGTTTTCCCTCAGAAAGAAACCAAGGTTTAATCGAACCAGGAGAAGCCAAGAAGCACGTTGAAGGTTGATGGTGGCGAAATGTGATGCGGCGCAACAACAGGGATTCCGGCGCCAACGTGGAACCTGCACAACACAACCAAAGTACCCAACGAAACAGCGAGGTTGTCAATCTCACCGGCTTGCTGTAACAAAGGATTAACCGTATTGTGTGGAAGATGATTGTTTGCAAGAAAACAGTAAAAACAAGTATTGCAGTAGATTGTATGCGATGTAAAGAATAGGACCGGGGTCCACAGTTCACTAGAGGTGTCTCTCCCATAAGATAAAAGCATGTTGGGTGAACAAATTACAGTCGGGCAATTGACAAATAGAGAAGGGCATAACAATGCATATACATGATATGATAAATATAGTGAGATTTAATCCGGGCATTACGACAAAGTACATAGACCGCCATCCAACTGCATCTATGCCTAAAAAGTCCACCTTCAGGTTATCGTCCGAACCCCATTCAGTATTAAGTTGCAAAGCAACAGACAATTGCATTAAGTATGGTGCGTAATGTAATCAACAACTACATCCTTAGACATAGCATCAATGTTTTATCCCTAGTGGCAACAGCACATCACAACCTTAGAACCTACTGTCACGATCCCAGGTGTCAATGAAGGCATGAACCCACTATCGAGCATAAATACTCCCTCTTGGAGTTAAGAGCAAAAACTTGGCAGAGCCTCTACTAATAACGGAGAGCATGCAAGATCATAAACAACACATAAACAATAGATTGATAATCACCATAACATAGTATTCTCTATCCATCGGATCGACAAACACAACATATAGAATTACATATAGATGATCTTGATCATGTTAGGCAGCTCACAAGATCCAACAATGAAGCACAATTAGGAGAAGACGACCATCTAGCTACTGCTATGGACCCATAGTCCAGGGGTGAACTACTCACTCATCACTCCGAAGGCGATCATGGCGATGAAGAGTCCTCCCGGAGATGAATCCCCTCTCCGGCAGGTGCGGGAGGCGATCTCTGAATCCCCGAGATGGGATTCGCGGCGGCGTCTCTGGAAGGTTTTCCATATCGTGGCTCTCCTGGGGGTTTCGCGACGGAGGCTATAAGTAGGCGAAAGGGCAGGTCAAGAGGCGGCGCGGGGCCACACACCACGGGCGGCGCGGCCAGGGGCTGGCGCGCCGCCTATGGTGTGGCCACCTCGTGGCCCCACTTCCTTCCCTCTTCGGTCTTCGGAAGCTCCGTGCAAAAATAGGACCCTGGGCGGTGATTTCGTCCAATTCCGAGAATATTTCCTTACTAGGATTTCTGAAACCAAAAACAGCAGAAAACAACAACTGGCTCTTCGGCATCTTGTTAATAGGTTAGTTCCAGAAAATGCGTAAATACGACATATAATGTGCATAGGTATCATCAATAAAGTAGCATGGAACATAAGAAATTATCGATACGTTGGAGACGTATCAAGCACATAAGCGATATGGTTCAGCAAAATCATGATCAGTAGCATACAAATCACATAGAATCTCTAAACCAGGAATTTTAACATCAAGTTGAGTTAATAACATATTCTTCCTAGATAGAGCATCAGCAACAATATTATCTTTTCCCTTCTTATGCTTAATAATGTATGGAAAAGACTCAATAAACTCAACCCACTTAGCTAGACGCTTATGCAAAGTAGATTGGGCTTTCAGGTATTTCAAAGCTTCATGATCAGAATGTATGATAAATTCTTTTGGCCACAAGTAATGTTGCCAAACCTCAAGAACTCTAATTAAAGCATACAATTCTTTATCATAGATAGGATAGTTCAACTTAGCACCAGAAAGTTTCTCAGAAAAATATGCAATTGGGCGACCCTCTTGCATCAACACACCACCAATTCCAATACCACTAGCATCACATTCAATCTCAAATTGCTTATTGAAATCAGGAAGTGCAAGCAACGGTGCAGAAGTTAACAATCTCTTAAGTTCATCAAAAGCATGATCTTGGGCTGCGCCCCACTCAAAAACAACACCCTTTTTAGTCAAATCATTCAAAGGTGCAGCAATAGTACTAAAGTTGGGCACAAATCTGCGATAAAACCCAGCTAGACCATGAAAACTTCTTACTTGACTCACATTCATGGGAGTAGGCCAAATTTGAATAGCTTCAATTTTAGACACATCTACTTCTACTCCATGCTTAGAGACAACATAACCCAGAAATATGACCTTATCTTTGCAAAATATGCACTTCTCAAGATTACCATAGAGTTGATTATCACGCAACACTTGCAAAACATGTCGAATATGTATAGTATGATCAGATTCATTGCGGCTGTAGATTAATATGTCATCAAAATACACAACCACAAATTTGCCAATAAATTCACGCAAAACATGGTTCATCAGTCTCATGAAAGTGCTAGGTGCATTAGTTAACCCAAAAGGCATTACTAACCACTCATATAAACCAAATTTTGTTTTAAAGGCTGTTTTCCACTCATCCCCTTCTTTCATCCTAATTTGATGATAACCACTACGCAAATCAATTTTAGAGAAAACAGCAGCACCACTCAATTCATCTAACATATCCTCTAAACGGGGAATAGGATGACGATATCGAATAGTAATGTTGTTTATAGCTCTACAATCTACGCACATACGCCAAGTACCATCTTTCTTAGGAACTAGAATAACAGGAACAGCACAAGGACTAAGGCTTATGCGGATATAACCTTTGTCGAGTAGCGCTTGTACTTGCTTCTGTATCTCCTTCGTCTCTTCGGGATTAGTGCGATATGGCGCCCTATTGGGCAGCGATGCTCCGGGAATCAAGTCAATTTGATGCTCAATACCTTGCAATGGTGGTAGTCCTGCGGGTACCTCCTCCGGAAACACGTCGCCGAATTCCTGCAAAACATTAGAAACACCAAGAGGAAGAGGGGTCATGTCGTTAGAAACCAAAACCGTACCCCTGTACAAAAGCACAAGAGGCATGGCCGTAGGATCCTCACTAAATTCTCTCATGTCTTCTTTGGTGGCTAATGAGACTAAGGAATTCACTCTCTCACTTTTCGTTATATCACTCACGACATTACAATTCTCTCGCCTATCTAGAGGTGCATCCTCCAAATTCACTTCGATCTTCTGACGAGACTCATTGACAATTTGTTGTGGTGACATAGGCTGTAAGTTAATTTTCTTGCCCTTGTACTCCAAGTGATATGTATTGGCACGGCCATTATGTTGCACAGAACGGTCATAGAGCCAAGGCCGACCCAATAAGAGGTGACAAACCGTCATAGGAACCACATCAAAATCAATGCAATCCTTGTACGGTCCAATCGCAAACTCAACACGCACCATGTGGTTTACCTTCATCTCACCATTGTCGCTCAACCACTGAATATAATATGGATGCGGGTGCGGTAGATACTTCAACTTCAACTTGGTACATAACTCCTTGCTTGCTAAATTGCGGCAACTCCCGCCATCAATAATGACCTTGCAAGCCTTGTCAGGACCAACTAAAGCTTTGGTTTGGAACAAATTGCAGCGTTGAGTAGATGCACTAGGCAACACATTAAGAGCACGCTGCGACACAACAATGGTGCGAGCATCAGAAGGATATGCATCTTCACCATCAGTGTCATAGTCATCATTGTCTGGAGCATTTGGATCAACATCATCTCCAGTCTCATATTCATTGTCCTCATTGATAAACATGACTTTGCGGTTAGGACAATCTCTCTTGAAGTGACCCTTGCCACCACATGTATGGCAAAGCATATCGCGGTTGCGCGTTGTAGACACACCGAACCACTCGTACTTGCAGCAGATTCGGACTTCTTTGCATTAGATACATTGGAGACCGGTTTGCTAGGCGGAGTAGAGTAAGGAACGGAGCGCGTCGAAGGTGCCGGCGCCGTAGAGGGCGCGCGGGTGTAAAACGCCCAGCTCCCGTAGCACGTCCCTTAACCTTTGCTTCTTCAGCCAACTGTGATTCAGCTTCTCTTGCATGATGTAACAATTGATTCATATTGGTGTAGGTGTAATGACGAACAATGCCTTTAACATCATACTTCAATCCATTGAGAAAACGTTGCATTGTCATCTCTAGAGACTCACGGACACGACCACGCTGCATAAGCATCTCCATCTCCATGTAGTACTCATCAACAGTCTTCACACCTTGCCTCAATAGTGTCAACTTATCAAATATATTCCGCATGTAATTTGTAGGCACAAAACGAGAAGTCATAACCTCCTTCATTGCACGCCATGTACGGATAGGTTGTGCACCATCTTCGTCGCGGTTACGAACCAAAGAATCCCACCAACGCAATGCATAACCATCAAATTCAGAAGAAGCAAGCTTGATCTTCTTATCTTCAGAGTAGTTGGGATGTAAGCTCCATAATTTCTCAATCTTGAGCTCCCAAGTGAGGTATTCTTCAACATCAGCTCCTCCTTCAAACTTGGGTATGGAAAACTTAGGCTTACCCAATCCATCTTCTTCATCTTGTCCACGACCATTGCGGCCAAGTGGAACCCAGCCACGAGGACGATGACCACGAGGCGCATCACGAGCATTGTGTGCGTCATCTTCAAGCTCAGGATCTTCATCATCTTCTTGTTGTTGTTGTTGTGCAGTCAAGTTCTCAATAGCGATGAGCATGTCTGCAATATTGCGCTGTATATCCGTTACTTGATCAGCCAATCCAGTGACAGTTGCATTAGTAGCATCCAGCGTTTGTTTGATCTCGTCAACTGTACCCTTAAGCTCCTCATCCTGAGCGCGGAATTCACATCGCATCTCATTACGAAGAGCCTCAAACTCCCTCCAGTTAATAATATCTGCAGAATCCTTGTTCTCCTGGTTAACAATCTTATGATCACTAGCAGACATGATTAGTAGGTTAGTGCACTAAATCAAAAATATATGGTGGTACTCTCACAACTCACTCAAAACTGATAAGAAAAGGAAATCTTACCGTTCCAAAGTAAATTAGTGTTGCTTACCACTTGTAGTAACAACTAGTGCACGGATGTAGCGAAGCGAATATCAAGGGTATAAGAACAATCACACGACAAAGCAGAGTATATGTGGGGCTGTAGGTAGGCTACCTATTTGCACCAATAACAAGCTCTAGCGCTGACCGTAGACAACCAAAGATACTCACACAAGGCGATATAATGGGGCAATGCAACTATATGGAGGAAAGGTTGCAATGCACAAGAGAGACGCTAGCAAAGCTCAACGAGACAGGCACAAGATTGCTCAACTACGGATGCAGTAAAGAAAAACTTAGGCCTTTCACTTGATTTCAACTAGCACACACTTTTCTTTTTGTATTTTCTTTTTGTAACACACGCAACTATGTAGCTCTTTTTGCTTCTTTTTTTGATTTTATGACTCAACTCCTTGATAACACGGCCAACAAGATATGCAAAGCACCAAAACCCTAATGAGCAGCCTGTCGAGCGGTAAAACTAGTCTCTTCTGGGGAAGTTCCTAGTCACGTATATCGAAAGGCTGTGTCTATGGTTGGGAACAAGCACACTGTATGCTATGTGGACTCGGAGTAACAAAACTGACACAATATGATAAACTAGATGATAGAGAAAACTCAAACCCTAACAATTCTACTAGAAGAAAGATAAAGTTACGCAAAAACAACTACGAAAAGCAACTAAAACTCGAAATTAGTGCAAGCTATGGCTATGGCAAACCCTAACCCTAAATATTTTTGGCTTTTTCTGGATAGGAAAAACACTCACAACTCAACTATGGGGTGGATTGTGGATGGCTTACCGAGGAAACCTGGAAATCTGATACCAAGATGATAAGGTGTGGCCCGATCTTCTCAGTAAGCAACGGTGGTGATGATGATCACGGGGTGATGGCAGCGGAGAAACACGACGATGTAGTGGATGATAACTTGTATGACGCAACGAGATCTCTCGATTGGTCCCTGTCGCCAGATGCAACAGCTCTCAACCCGCAAGATATTCGCAACTCCACACACTTGCGCACGTAGCCGCCGACCACGAAGCGGTAAGTTGCAACCGTCTAATTCCCAATGGAACAGCAGATCACACAAGACTTAAACAGGATCTACACAATATCCAAGCAATATGGTGTAGGGAATTCAATAGTTTTGCAAAGCAAACAACTAAGAACTAGGGTTTATCTTAAACGTGGTCTAAAGCAACTTGTGGGGCGTCCCAGGGACTTATATAGGCGTCTGGGACGACCTCAGGTCCAAAAAGTACGAAAATAACCGACCCAGAATAGATCTGGTCGAGACAGACTCGGACTGGTCCGGTCTGGAATCCGGTCGACCGGGCTGTGGACCGGCCGGTCCGGTTTGTGGTCCGGTCAATCGGTCGGCAACCGGAAATCTGCGAGGTTTCCGGTTTCCGTCCGGTACGAGGGGCTTCCTCCGGTTGGCGGCCGGTCGACCGGGGACCGGGCGGCCGGCGTGGCGGCCGGTCGACCTGGTTGGACCGGCCTGGACCTCTTCTTCTCCTCTCGCGCATGCTCCTCCCTCGCGCGTTCATGAGATATCTTCATGTCCAGCTCCATGTCCAGCTTCACGTCCATCTTCACGTCCAGCTGCTCCTCTCCTCGTGCGATGCTTGTCTCCTCTTCATACCTGATGATACATAAGTAATAGGACTTAGGTAGTATAAAGTTCTCATCAATCAAGGTATCGTTTAAGAACAAGTTCACCTGTTGTTTAAGTAGCTTCGCACGAGCTCGTGTCATTGGTCCAATCCTGACTTCATTGGACTTGAGCTTCACAGCAGGTTCATCTTCAGTTGATAATGACGGAGGTAGTAGTGAGGTAGGGATGTCCTCATCACCAAATCCTACAGATATTGTAAACACATGAATCTTTAATAGAATTTTCCATAGAAAGAACTGAAAATTTTCATTACATTGGAAACACGTAATAGTTTTTATTCTGAAATTGCATGTAAAATAGATCCAACAGATTAAACAAGTTATGTAGGAAAATAAATAAGGACACTTGCGTTTTTGCATCCATAAGCATACGTTCCTGGTGTTTTAAATAAATTTTGAACACATTTCAAAATGGTTAAAGATTTTGTCAAAAAAATGTTGCGCATACGTGACAGATGTTCTTTGTGCTCGTAAAGTCGTTTGACAAAAAATCAAATTCTTTTAGTCTTGTGCAAAAAGACAAAAATTAGTGCTAAAAGCTCTCCACGAGATATTTCTTTATCTTGTTTTCAAAGAACACAAAAATATTGGTTTTCCATGAAACTTGGCGTGCACACATAGAATGTCGAGATATACAATCGAAAAAAAGAATATTTTTGACATTTTAATATGTTTTTTCCAATGGCAGGAGGATATGTACCCAATATCAAAAGTGAATTTCTGAATAAATTAACCATAAATCCAACAAAAAAGAGTGGAACAAAAGATACCATTTAATGCCCATGCATGCAAGTTTAATGTCAGCTTGGGTTTAGCTAATTCATGTGCCTCAAACAATATGTTGGACTCTTTGCATACAATTTGCATACATATAATAAGGAGCGCTAGGGTATATGATATGCATGATTGTATCCCATGCCAACTTGCCATGGGAACCACTAATAAGTGTATCTAGTCTGACTACACGCCATGTGAACCCCTCCAAAGTTATCATGTATGCTGATGCAATTTTCTGTAGCAAAAGCCTTCGAATCGATGAATGCGCTGGAAAAACGAATGTTAAGAGCATGGACCAAAGTGTTACATGCAATAGTTCCACGGCAATTGGATAATTGATTATACAAAAATTGCATGAGATCTGTGGAAAAGGATAGTGCATGCCAGTGGCTTTGCATGCGTGACTAGCATCCCATCCTCAAAACAAAAGTTCTTTTAATGAGAACCAACCTGAGGTTGGGTGGTTAGGAGGGTGTTTGTACCCTCAGCCCACCAGAGTTCAAACCCCAGGTTTAACATCTGTGTGTCTTATAAAGGCGGAATATTCATTCAGTGGGAGGCGACGTTCCCGTCGACAGCGAGGCGTCTGTGGTGACTTTGTCAATTTCAAGATCCAATCCGCCAGCTCAGTCTTTCGGAGGTGCTTATAGGGGTAGGGTGTGCGTGTGTGTGTTCATAAGGGTGAGTGTATGAATAGACTTGGGGCTGTAGATTCCTAGCTAGGCCACAGGCTATGCCAGAGCAGAACAAAGTGTTGTCACATCGGCAGTACGGAACTACGGATGATGAACAAGATTTGCAATACTTTAACTTATCTCTTGTGTTCTAAAATACTACTACAAGGTCGCTTTGATTTTCGTTGGAAGATAAGAAGTAGTGAACAATGCAAATTTTCAAACATCCAAAATCTACCAGATTTCGTCATTTTTTGTGTGGCCCAAAATAAAAGGTACTATTTTGAAACACATTGGTAGAATACATCACTATCAACATATAGGACATTTCATGAAAAAATTCATCTGGGATATTTTCAGAATATCTTAAAACCATAAAATGCTGTTTTAATTTTTTTAAAGCCAAGCTACACAAAGCTTAGGCTGCAATTGCAGTTTCTATTTTTCTCTTTCCCCGTAAAATAAAATAGCCTTATCTATTTTTGCATAATAGAGATATTTTTTCATGAAGAAGCGTTATGAATACCATTAATTAAGTTTTCATCACTCCACTAAGGCGTTATACCGGCCTGCACCTCTTTTCTTGAAAATTTTGGATACACCATTTTAATTTAAAAAAAAAACTGGAAAACTCCTTAGATATGATGCATTATATCAAAGTATAAAACCTCAAATCCAAAAAATAAAAACGAGGAACTAAAGTATTGAACGGGTGCAAAATTTCAAAACTCGAAAATTTGTCAGATTTGGTCATTTTTGTGGTTAGCTACACAGTTTAGGTTACAATTGCAGTTTACGACTCTCTTTCTCCCTATCAGAATAAAATAGACATAGACGTGACGATAAGATCAAGCTCAAACAGTACGAGCGCACCACCGGTACAGTATAAAACTGACGTCCCAATCTACATTCTTCCAGTCTCTTTCTCCGCTTTATAACTGCACAACTACTATTCTGACACGACAGTTACATGTAACACTGAAACTAGCGTAACTAAACCACCTGGCCTGCACACCAGACCACCCCAGAATTTTTGGTTGGTCCGTTTCAAAACAAATAAAAAATTGGTTGATCAGTTTGCAACTAAATATGCTTTCGAAAAAAAAAAGTTTGCAACTAAATATTAAATATTGTAACATATGAAATTGATTTGCACAACGTCGCAGAAAAATAAATGCTTCCCAAGTATGGCAGGGTATTAACTATCACTAGTGGAGACATGCCCTTCAGTCCTGGCCCGTAAGAGCTTTAGAGCATCTCCACTCGTGCCCCCGTCGAGGCCCCCGGCGAGCGTTTTTTCCATCCGGACGGCGTAATTCGGCCCAGTCGCGCCCCGGTTCCTCGTTTCGTCCGGATTTGGCCCTTCATCCATCCGGCGAGCCCACGCCACCCCCGGCCCCCGAGCGCTCGGGACTCCGGACGAAAGAAAGCGCGCAACGTTCCCGCGCGTTGGTGGCCCCAACTTGTCGGCGAGAGACACCGATCGTCGTCCTCATCGCATCGTCTTCCGCGCGCTGTAAAAGCCTGCCGCCGGTCAGCATTCGCCGGACGCGTAGCTTCCACGCGGCGAGTTAATGCCGTCGCATCGGTTTCATGCGCGCCTACCGCTATTTATCGCCGAACTACCCCGGCTGCCCCGCATTCACCTCCTCGCTCGTCTTCCCCCAAATCATCCCCGAACTCGAAGGAACCAGCAATGGCGAACGACGGTGCGGCCAACAACGGCTTCGGCCGCCGCTCTCTCCACCAATGGGAGGGGCGACTCCTGCACGCGGCGGGCTACCCTGCGCCGCCGGACTTCCGCGCGCCGGGAGGCTGGAGGCTGAGCGCAGGCGGCGTGCCGATCCCGCCGCCGCCAACGGGTGGCGGCGCACTCGAAGCGGCGATCGAGGAGGTGCGCGTCACTCTCAGTGACGAGCAGCGCGCGGATCCGCGCTTCTTCCCCGACAACCACGAAGCGTGGATCGCGTTCTTCCGGCGAAGGTACGAACGCGAACTCGCCGCTTACGACGGCCCTCCTCCTCCTCCGGCAAGGAACAACGCCGCCGGCCGCCGCCGATGGTGGAGCGCGCCCAACCGCACCCTCGAGAATGTGCTCGCGCACATCGAGGACGGGAACTCCCCTGTCCTGGGGATGCCGCCGCCGGTGGCGGCTACCGTGTCGCGCCGGCACGGTAGTTCCTGGATACCGAGGAGGATGGCGCCGTCCTCTTCGTCGTCGGGCTCGAGATCGGCGTCTAGGTCCGGCGGGTCGACGCCGGCCACCGTCAAGAAGGAGTGGCCGTCTCCGGCCACCGTGAAGAAGGAGCCGACGTCTCCACCGCCGACCAGAGGGCGCAGCAGCGGCGCGCTCGTCATCCGCGACCAGCCCTCCTCGCCGCAACGCGGGCGGAAGAGGAAGACGGCGAAGAATGAGGCCGCCGCGGCCGCCGCCAACCAGCTCACCGAGGAGGAGGCAAAGCGCGCGGAAGACGCCGCGGTGGCGGAGGCGATCGCCAGGTCGCTGAAGGACCTGGTGCCCGCCGACAACAGCCTCCCCATCGACGCCGCGCTGGAGTGGTCCAGGCGCGACTAGGAGCGCCAGGAGGCGGAGCAGCAGCGGCGGATGTCGGATCGGCCGCCCGCGAAACTCGCCGCCGCGCCGCCGCACCGCCGTCCTCGCGGAACGCCGCGCCCAGGGAGGTGATCAAGCTCGAGGAGAGCAGCGACGACGACATCTACCGGCCGTCGCCTCCACGCGCCGGCGACGCTGGCCAGGGCACGAGCGGCTGGTACGAGGCGCCGCCCAGGACGACGCCGGCTCCAGCGACGACGATGACGGCGGCGACTACACGACCTTCTACCGCCATTTCGGCATGTAGGAGGCCGCTTTTAGTTTTAGTATTAGTTTGCCAATCGCCGAATTCAAATATATGTACGAATTCGGCCTATTTATGTACGAACTCGCCTCTATATGTTAAATATAATTAAATTTTGCTTATGTTTGAACGAATTCGCCTATTTTGTCTGAATTCGTCGTATTACGTTGCATCCATCCTGGGCTCGCGGCTGGGAAAATAGGCCTCCCCACAACAAATTTTCCTCCAATCTGGACAAAAATTTCGCCGGATTTGGGCGTGGGGATGCTCTTAGTCCCGGTTTGCCAACTGAAACTACTCAGGTGGGACTAGAGGTGGAACCTTTAATCTCGGTCCGGTTACCAACCAGGACCAATGGCCCTCCACGTGGGTGCCGCGGAGCGGGCTGGGGCCAATCCCTTTAGTCCCGACTCGTAACACGGACCGCGACTAAATAGTCTCTGTCGTGGCAGGATTTTGAACACTTTCTGTGCTGCGGCAGAGAGTTCATTTTGTTGTGTTAGGGTTTAGGGTTTAGGGTTTAAGGATTTACGGTATTTATATCATTTCAAAATAGTTTTCGTAAATTTCTACGCGTACAAGTTTGTACATAAATATATAACACAACTTGTCTTATGATCGAGCATATATATACAATTACATGGAGATCCCAATTACTGGGACTAGAGCCCGTCTATTCAATTACACGGAACCGACATCCGTAATGGCCCCTAGCTACACTAAATCTTCCTTTGTCGTCTATAGCTTCTGCCCTCAAAAAAACTGACAGCTCCTCTGTAACAGCAATTGCGCGTTTCTCTGGTAGAGACTTCCCTCGCATGGCATCAAACTATATAAATAAAGGAGATCAATATGAATATCAATCATGATAACAAAAATGATGCTAATAAAATAAAGTTGTGAATGTATTGCTTACGTCGTATCTATAATCCTTGTGCTCAGAGGTAAACGTGTGAATGAACTCGCAAACGTAGTATCCACATAGATGCGTCCCCGGTGGCTGCTGGTCGCACTTTACGAGAATAGAATTTAAGAAAATAATAATCTAGCATGCATCATAATTGTATTTAAAATAGAAGTAAACGGATGCACAACCTTATCTCGTATTACTTACCGGAATACTCCAAAACGTCAGCTTCTCATGAGAGATACCGACAGTCTCGAACTTGAACCGCTTCCAAACCCTGCCCGGCAAGGAAAATGAATTGCTAAGTTATTCATTACTTGATATCTCAGAAAATCATCGAAAGACACCGACATAATGCGAGAATGATTGAAATTACCTTTGGAGCATGTCCTGCATGCTTTGAAGCCTTCCATGTTTCTCGTTAATGGATCGAAGACATCAACTCTTCCATTATCAATTTGAATGTCTACCAGAATCTAGTGGAAGCTGCACACTTATATAAATATGTCAGTAACTCATCAATTAAACTTGTGAGTGAATGGCCACAACAGAGTTAGATCGTCACCTGAAGTTGTAAGGAAACAATATGTGGTCACAGAAATTTTCATCCTTTGGAAACCTTAGAAGGTTTTCCTCCATCTCATTGGGCTTATTAGTTAGCGTATGCATATGTACTTTATCTGGGCCAATGAACCCAAAATTTAGGATGCCCTTGCTTTTACAGACCGGGATCTTCAGTCTGCATAATAGAGTACAAAAAGATATAATGAGCATAATTATATTCAATGAATCGAACAACTGAAATAATTGAACAACTCATATGTAGACAACGAATTGAATAACTTACAGACAGTAGCAACTCATGAGAGATTTGTCGAGGGCTTCGCAATTGTACATCTGGAAGAGTTCATCAAACTCGACATGGATCTCTTTGGGTCGGCTGTAGTACTCATGTGGGACAGTCACCACGATCATTATTCTCCATTCTTTGCGGTAGTCAGGTACCATGCATGCAAGTGACGCATATGTGTTGGCAGTTCTTGCAACCTCTCTTTGCTGACAAGAGCTTCCCCCATGACAAATTTGGGCTTAGGGGCTACAACAGCCTTGGGAAACAACTCGTCTTGGGAAGCCATAATTTCTTCAACACTCATAACCCATTCAGTCGCCCACTTCTTTGCTTCTTCCACACTTTGCTGCTGCACCAGGGGGGACTTGTCCGGATAACACCTTGAGGGGTGGGATCGATTGTTTGGCCTGTTGTCCGAGCTGGGGAACGTCTGATCTTTTCTCGCTTGCACTTTTCATTGATTTGCTCCCACTTGCACTGCTAGTTGATCTGCTCTTTTTCGCTTTCTTCTGCATTGTGCGTAGATAGTCATCATGCTTATGGTGCAAGTCATATTGCGATGGCAGGGTCATTAAGTAATTTGCATAGTTTTTCTGCTTGTCGGTGTATACCGGGGGGGGGGGGCTCGGGTTTCTTCTTTTTCATCTGCGCATCATAATGTTCCTTTGCGATCCTGTCGTTTTCCTCGGGGGTACGATCGTAAGGTCTGATGGGAATATTCGGATGAGGTACCTTTGGGAGGGGCGACAATTTTCACTTTGGGGGCTCCGTCGTCGGTTAGAACTCATCGACGGAGCGTTCTTGTTGGCACGCTTCGCGGGCGGTAGCGGAGACGGCCGACCCAAGTCCGGCGGTGGAGATCGAGATGCACTCGTGTTGTGGTGGCCGTAGTAATGGGGTGGGCTTCTTGGAGGTGATGGAGGTGTAGGTGTAGGTGACCTGCGACGACTCGGAGGCGGTATTGTCCTTGGTGCTGACCCTGGAAGCTTGATGTAGTTCTTGTCCCATAGAATGACTCCACCCACTATTTCTCCGAGTGTCTTCTCATCTTCAGGTCCAGGGATGTCAAGCTCCAATTCATTAAAGCCCGTTACGATTTCATCCACCACGACTTTAGCATAGCCAGCTGGAATCTCACGGCCATGCCAGCGTGCGTCAGGTGGACAAGGTAAAGCTTGTCCGACCGCCACCTTCATGGATATGTTCTTAAATCTCTGATGGAGCTCACAAGATGTTGACTCCTTGATTCCATCCACGGGGTAGCCAGGACCGCCCTCTATCATGTGTTGTGCATTGTCAGTCGGGGCCTCCGAGTCAGCCACGTTGCTTTTCTGCTGAGATGGGCCATCGGTAATATCGAGTGCAGGATCTTGCGGCGGGCGCGGTACTCCTCTAAGTTCGTCAATCTGCTTCTGCTGCTCCTCTTGTTGCTGGTTAAATCTGGCAAGCAACTGGTTCAACTTTTCATTTTGCTCCTCCTCTTGTCACTCCTTTGCTCTCGCTCGGCTTCTGTAAGTATCTTGGTCTTTGGAAAGCCCAAGCCACCACGGGTAAGAAGGGCCAAAGTCTCGTGTTCATCATTCCCGAGGACCAGTGTCAGCAAGTCTTTCTCTCTATTGGGAAAGAACTTTCTGCTCCCCTCTTTAATTTTTTTCACTATTTTTTCCAATTTTCCCTCGGTACCCTAAGACCGTCATTGCAAAGAATGTCCCCTGTTTCTTCGTCATATGAACCATGATGGCGTGTAACTCACACGTTCGTTGGGAACCCCAAGAGGAAGGTATGATGCGCACAGCAGCAAGTTTTCCCTCAGAAAGAAACCAAGGTTTATCGAACCAGGAGGAGCCAAGAAGCACGTTGAAGGTTGATGGTGGCGAAATGTGATGCGGCGCAACAACGGGATTCCGGTGCCAACGTGGAACCTGCACAACACAACCCAAGTACTTTGCCCCAACGAAACAGTGAGGTTGTGAATCTCACCGGCTTGCTGTAACAAAGGATTAACCGTATTGTGTGGAAGATGATTGTTTGCAAGAAAACAGTAAAACAAGTATTGCCGTAGATTGTATGCGATGTAAAGAATAGGACCGGGGTCCACAGTTCACTAGAGGTGTCTCTCCCATAAGATAAAAGCATGTTGGGTGAACAAATTACAGTCGGGCAATTGACAAATAGAGAAGGGCATAACAATGCATATACATGATATGATAAATATAGTGAGATTTAATCCGGGCATTACGACAAAGTACATAGACCGCCATCCAATGCATCTATGCCTAAAAAGTCCACCTTCAGGTTATCATCCGAACCCCATTCGTATTAAGTTGCAAAGCAACAGACAATTGCATTAAGTATGGTGCGTAATGTAATCGACAACTACATCCTTAGACATAGAATCAATGTTTTATCCCTAGTGGCAACAGCACATCACAACCTTAGAACTTTCTGTCACTGTCCCAGGTGTCAATGAAGGCATGAACCCACTATCGAGCATAAATACTCCCTCTTGGAGTTAAGAGCAAAAACTTGGCCGAGCCTCTACTAATAACGGAGAGCATGCAAGATCATAAACAACACATAAACAATAGATTGATAATCACCATAACATAGTATTCTCTATCCATCGGATCCCGACAAACACAACATATAGTATTACAGATAGATGATCTTGATCATGTTAGGCAGCTCACAAGATCCAACAATGAAGCACAATTAGGAGAAGACGACCATCTAGCTACTGCTATGGACCCATAGTCCAGGGGTGAACTACTCACTCATCACTCCGGAGGCGACCATGGCGGTGTAGAGTCATCCGGGAGATGAATCCCCTCTCCGGCAGGGTGCCGGAGGCGATCTCCTGAATCCCCGAGATGGGATTCGCGGCGGCGGCGTCTCGGAAGGTTTTCCGTATCGTGGCTCTCGACGGGGTTTCGCGACGGAGGCTATAAGTACGCGAAAGGGCAGTCAAGAGGCGGCACGAGGGGCCCAGGGGACAGGCCGCGCGGCAGGGGCTGGGCCGCGCCGCCTCCGGCCACCTCGTGGCCCCACTTGACTCCCCTTCGGTCTTCTGGAAGCTTCGTGCAAAAATAGGACCCTGGGCGGTGATTTCGTCCAATTCCGAGAATATTTCCTTACTAGGATTTCTGAAACCAAAAACAGCAGAAAACAGCATCTGGCTCTTCGGCATCTTGTTAATAGGTTAGTTCCAGAAAATGCGTAAATACGACATATAATGTGCATAAAACATGTAGGTATCATCAATAAAGTAGCATGGAACATAAGAAATTATCGATACGTTGGAGACGTATCAAACCACCATGCGCAAGGAACCAATTTCTTGCTCTCAATTCCCACTCATCGCGGACTGGTTCTGGTTCGATCCCTCCAGCAAGCATATCTTGCTCTTGTTTATCCCACTTAGGCATGGCAGTCTCGTAGCCCCCTGGCCCCAATTTGTGGTGATACACCTTGTTCTCAGCATTTTTCTTGTTCTTATCTGACAAGGTCTTGGCATCTTCTGACTCCTTGTACTCCTGAAATGCCTTCAAGTGATTCGCCTGCTTCGATAGATGGCCTTCGAATACTGGCACTTTCTTTTTCTTTAGATACTTCTTCCATAAGTTTTTCTTCCACTGCCGGAACAGTTCGGCCATCTTCTTAAGAGTCCAGCGCTTGACTTTCTCCCTCAATTTTGCAGCGACGGCTAGATCATCGCATTCTGGCAGGTTGAAATGTGCCATGAGGTCATTCCAAAGACCCTCTTTGTATCTTTCGCGGCATACTCACTACCGTCAGCCCCTTTGCGCTTATGCCACTCCCGAACGCTGATCGGGACGTGATCCCTAACCAGAACTCCGCATTGTTTCTTAAATACGTCGGTAGCCTTCTTTGGTAACTTGGGTTCGCCCGTAGAGGATATGACCTCAAATGTGTAATGCGTTCATCCATCCAACTTTTTGGTTGGCCCTCGTTTCATAGCTTTGCTCGATCTAGAGGCCTAAGAGAAGTAACATTCGTCAATTTATATGTATACAACTCCCTCCAATATTTCCACATATTACTTGTGAGTTTGCATATCTTTTTCTTCGACAGGCTCGGGGGCCTACTACCCGAAAAAGTTCGTTACATACAAGAAATTCATACAATATACAAACTCACAAGTTATTTGCCTTGGTTTAAAACACCTCGCAAACCAACGAAAAATAAAGACACTAGCCACCGAAACGCTTGGGGGCTAGAGAAAGAAAGAACGTACAAGTCGTTTTACAATATACGCGGTACTTATAGTTTACAGGGTCCTTTTATCAAGAAAAATATCTATAGAAGAAGCAGATCTTCAGTCATGACCTATTAGGTCATCTATGTTCACTCTTTCATCGTCGGCAGAAGCACCCATAAAATCAGCATAATGACCATCCATGAAGAAGTCAGCATCCATCCGAAGGAGATCGTCGATCATTTCCTCGGCTACTGGCGTAACCCTGTCATTGATTTTGTCGACATACCTTCGTCGTTTCTTCAACTTAGCGTGACAAGTTTCAACAACCTTGGTCATTTCCAACTTCGAGTGACAAATCTGCAGCATAATCATGGCAAATCTGGCGCCAGCTATCAATTGGGCTTTCACAAACCCATGGATTTGTTGAGGGTTTTTGAATTTGTTCATCAGTTCAGGCAGTGTTTTGGGCTGAATATTTCGAGGAAACATGGCATTATAGACCATGGCCAATGTTTTGGTACAGAATTCAAGATATTGCCGAACCTGGCCTGCGCGATCCTGAAATCTAACGATTCGTCGGGTACGATCAGGTGTAGCCCAGAAGTCGGAGCCATGGTCCAGAGCAAGCTTGATAAGTAAGTTTGATCTCGCGTCAACCCGTTGATCTTCGGCAGCAGCATCCAAAAAGGAACCTACTCGAGAAGTATAATAGTCAGAGATGGAAAGCAAGTAAACAACATAGAGGAATTTCAAGCTTGTGAAGCATACCCGCCATATCCAGGCTGGCATCAGTCATCAATTCGAGCATGTAATTTTCTCGGGAAGTAGCCTGCGCAACTTCAGCGACCGCAACCGCCTTTAAAGTTACGGTTTCCTAAGCCTGTTGACGAGCAATTTTTTCCCTTTCGGATGATTTTCGAGATTGTTCCATTATCACAAGCGCTTGCTTCTTTATCGATTAGAGTTGTGATGCGCGTAGATGTACACGTCCGTTGGGAACCCCAAGAGGAAGGTATGAGGTATGAAACCCTCAGCATGAAACCTTTCCTCGAGTAGGAGGAAAAGCACGTGAAGGTTGTTGGTGGAGGAATGTAGTGCGGCGCAACACCAGTGAAACCGCGCCAACGTGGAACCTGCACAACACAATCAAAGTACTTTGCCCCAACGTAACAGTGAGGTTGTCAATCTCACCGGCTTGCTGAAAACAAAGGATTAAGCGTATCGAGTGGAAAATGGTGTTTGTTTGCAAAGAACAGTAAAGAATAGTAGAATGTATTCAGATGTAAAAGAATGGACCGGGGTCCACAGTTCACTAGAGGTGTCTCTCCAATAAGATAACTAACATGCTGGGTGAACAAATTACAGGTGGCAATTGACAAATAAAGATTCAATACATATCAATGATGCTTACTATGTGATTTAATCAGGGGCATTACGACAAAGTACATAGACCGCTATCCAAAGCATGCATCTATGCCTAAATAATCCACCTTCAGGTTATCATCCAATATTAAGTTGTAAACAATAGATAATTGCATTAAGTATGGCGCGTAATGTAATCAACACAAATATCCTTAGACAAAGTATTGATGTTTTATCCCTAGTAGCAACATCACATCCACAACCTTAGAACCTACTGTCACGATCCCAGATTCAATGGAGGCATGAACCCACTATCGAGCATAATTACTCCCTCTTGGAGTTACAAGTATCAACTTGGCCAGAGCCTCTACTAGCAACGGAGAGCATGCAAGAACATAAACAACACATATATGATAGATTGATAATCAACTTAACATAGTATTCTATATTCATCGGATCCCGCCAAACACAACATGTAGCATTACAAATAGATGATCTTGATCATGTTAGGCAGCTCACAAGATCTAAACAATGATAGCACATGCGGAGAAGACAACCAACTAGCTACCGCTATGGACCCATAGTCCAAGGATGAACTACTCACGCATCAATCCGGAGGCGTGCATGATGATGTAGAGCCCCTCCGGTGATGATTCCCTCTCCGGCAGGTGCCGGAGGCGATCTCCTGAATCCCCCGAGATGGGATTGGCGGCGGCGGCGTCTCAGTAAGGTTTTCCGTATCGTGGCTCTTGGTACGGGGGTTTCGCGACGAAGGCTTTAAGTAGGCGGAAGGGTAGGTCAGGGGGCGACGCGAGGGGCCCACACACTAGGCCGCGGCCAGGGCTTAGGCCGCGCCGCCCTGGTGTGTGGCCACCTCGTGGCCCCACTTCGTTTTCCTTTCGGTCTTCTGGAAGCTTCGTGTAAAAATATGACCATGGGCGTTGATTTCTTCCAATTTCGAGAATATTTCCTTACTAGGATTTCTGAAACCAAAAACAGCAGAAAACAGCCACTGGCACTTCGGCATCTTGTTAATAGGTTAGTGCCGGAAAATGTATAATAATGCTGTAAAGTATGTATAAAACATTCAAGTATTATCATAAAAGTAGCATGGAACATAAGAAATTATAGATATGTTTGAGACGTATCAAGTTGTTGTCGAAGTTCTTCCAAATCATGTGCTGAATCCGCGTTCGAAGAATCTTCAACGAAATCATCAGCGGAAGCTTTCTTCGAGTAGGAGGAAGCGGGCAAAGCATCCGAAGAACGAGGGGTCGCAGTATAGTTGTCAAAAACAAACTGGAAATAAAATTTTGACATCAATCATTTAGAAAAATAGACTTCCATTAATTGACAAGATTTCTACATGGTCATTACAAAAGATTTGCTCCTAGTGAACCAGTGGTACGCTGTCGCAAGCTACTACTATGGCGACAGCATCAAAAGAGAAAGAAAAAGGACAAAAGAGACAAGATGGTCTAGTTGACCTCTGTCTTGGAAGTGCTGGTAGAACCAACAGCCTTTGGATTGAAGAAGTCGATAATCTTCTTCGAGTGGGCCTTGGCGTCCTTCACCAGCGCTTTCCATTTATCCTTGCCGAGTTTGAGGGAGTCTCCAACTTTGGCCCAGTCGACTTTTTGGCCGCTGTTGGCAACCAGAGCAATAGTCCCCTCAACGCCGATCTTCAAGTTTTCGCGTCGATAAGCCAGTGCAAGGTCTTCATTCGGGATGAAGCGCTTGACAAGGGCAGAGAACATCTCTGGCTGAGTCTCCTTGGGGAAGAAGTGAGGGAAAAGTCACGAAAAGGCGGCCGTCGATTCGTCGAGGTTGGTGCGCGCCAGGTCACCCTGTAGTTCAAGGATGGAAAGAGCGTCGAGTAGGCGATCAGTTTTTGGCTCCAGCAGCTCAAACCTCTCCTCATTCCTCCCTGCTGTAGCAAAATACATGGTCATGGTCAGCCAGGAAGACAAAACACGGAGAGTTGTCAAGCAAACGAAGAAACTTACGGAAGAAGCGCCGGCTTTGGGCTTCAATCCGATCTACGAGGCTTTTTTCCCGCGCAATTTGCTCTGTAAGATTATCGCTCAATGAAGTTGTTGCCTTGTGGAGGCGTTGGCGAAGTTCTTCAACAGAAGCAGCATCGGTTTGGGCCTTCTCGAGAGCTTCTTCAGCAAGCTTTAGTTTGGCTTCAAGAGCCTCAGTGCGTTCTTTTGCTTGTTGAAGAGAGGCTGCAGAAAAGTATAAATGTGACGTTTTACTCGACAAGGGTCACAGGAAAAAGCATCTTGCGACAAATAAGTTATTCGGGAGGCACCTTTCAAGGCGTTGGCCTTGTCACGGAACCCAATAGATTCGGAACCAAGACAGATGAACTGATCCATTATAGGCTGTCGAAAAACAAGTGAAGCAAGAAAATTTAGGAAAAACACAGTCGAAGAAAAGGAGTACGAAAGATCGGGACAAGTAAGGAAAACACGGCAAGATGCAGGAAAAAATAGAGTACAAGAGATACTTACATCATTCACCAAGGAGGTCGAGGAGCTCCCCAGTATAAGCATCAGCTCATCTTCAGCCTTGACTTTTTGTCTTTTCGGAGAAGGTGCTCGGGGGCTGGGCGGCGGAGTCGACGTATTGATAATCTGCTGGGGAGGAGGCGAAGAATCTGCGGCAGCAAGGTGTTCTTCGGAAAGGATCACGGTGTTGGACGTGCTCGTTGGAGCTGTGCCAGTAACCGCGGGTTCCTCTTCTTCCGCCTTTTCGCCACTGACAAAATAGAAAAGTAAATATAACAAGTAAACAAAGGTCAAATCAAAGATAGTAATATAAAAACTTACGAGCTAACTGAGCTTGCGTCGCCGTACGGGTCGAAGGCACCCTCATCTTCGGAAGATGTTTCTTCGGCAGCAGGTTCAGTAGGCTTGGAGGCGCCTGAATCTTCAGTTTCAATCCTCTTCCTTTTGTTCTTGGGAGAAACAGCAGGAGGAGGAGAGTGCACGGAGTCAGAAGCATCTGATTCCGTGACTTTGTCAGAAGAAGCCGCGGATTTGTGAGATCCTGCGACTTCAGTTTCAGGGGGAACGGATTCTTGCGACTCATCATTAATGATGGTTCGCTCATCCACTTCTCCACCTTCAGGAAGGGGAGGAAGAGAAGAAAGGATTTGGTGGTTCTGTCAAGAAATCAGCAAGTAAATACAAAAAGTGATAAGGAAACAAGATAAGGAAACAAGATAGCAGCCGACAAATTCAAATACATAACCCGATGAAATGACACTTACTTCGGGAAGGGCGTGGCTGGCACTATATGGCTCCACGCGGCATGAGGTAGGAACCTCATCCTTCTTGCTTAGCGAGGAGAAACGTCGAATAAGCTTCTCCAGATCTTTCGTGGAAAGATCCTCGGATTGGCGCTCAACATCTTCTGCGCCAGCGTACGCCCAAAGGGGGTTATTGCGAGCCTGAAGAGGCTGCACCCGGATTTTCAGGAAATAGGCGGTAATTTGGACACCCGAAAGTTCTTTGCCTTGGGTGTTTTGGAGTTGGTGGATGCGCTTCATCAGAGCATCGGTGGCAGCCTTTTCTTCGGCAGTGGCTTCAGCATCCCAAGACTTGCGTCTCAGAATTTCGGCAGCACCGTCAAAGGGAGCAATGCCGTATTCTTGGCCACCGATGGTTTTGTCTTGGATATATAGCCATTTTTTGCACCATCCTTGGATGGAGTCGGGAAACTTAACATCAAAGTAATCTACGTCGGATCTGACGCAGATGCAAACGCCGCCTACATTGTAGATGGCGCTACGGGAGTTGTTTCGACGAAGATAAAAGATACGTTTCCACAGGCCCCAATGAGGATGGGACCCGAGGAAACATTCGCAGAGGGTGACGAAGATAGAGATGTGGAGGATGGAATTTGGGGTTAGCTGGTGCAGCTGAATCCCGTAAACAAAAAGTAATCCACGGAGAAAATCGTGGATGGGAACGGAGAGGCCACAGATGAGATGGTCAATGAAAGTTACCCGGTAGTTCATCGGCGGTTTTGGGGAGCTCTCATCGCCGGGGAAGATGAGGGAGGCCTTCTGTACCAGTCCGAGCTTCTTCAAGCCCTTCTTGTCCTGGTTGGTGAGCTTCGACCTCTCCCATCCGTGGATCTGGGCGTCTTCCATCTTCGTGGTTGTGCTGGTGGAGGTGTGCTTCGACAGTCTTGCGCGCGGCGGCATAGAATGAGCCTTTGGGACAGGTGAGGAAGTTTGGAGGCGTGAATATGCGAGGGCGCACGGTGGCAATGGCAATGGAGGAGAGATAGATGTAGGTTTGAGCGGCGCAGCGAAGGGGGTAACTGGAGGAGGAAGAAGGTCCTTTATAGCAGGTCAAACGAATCGCCGCGCCGTCGGATGGTAGGAGAATGGATTTGATGTCCTACACGTGTCTCTTGGGGTAAAAAGGTCTTTTTACTGTGATGGAACCGGACAGGTGCTACAGCGCGCGTGCCAGGAAAAGTGGAGGACGTGTATCCCCCACTTGCGTAACGTGTCAAGTATTGCAGGCTTTTGGGCGCACAAGTCAGTGACAGGACAGAACTCGCGTCTTCCCGATACAGTGATCGTGGCTATCGTCAGCACTGACGTCATTATGAAGAAAACTGCAGGTGCAAGTATTTTTGAAGATTGTCGACAGAAGGAGTAACAATGATAAGCTCGAGAGCCTTTGATCAAATACAAGTTTTTGTTCAAATGCTCGGGGGCTACTTTTTTAAGAGGTTTGGTGATTGAGTTGATTCAGAAGGATAAACATTAGCCTACAACTGTCATCAAAACACAACGTCCTTGAAAGAGAACTTCGAGTAGTTTCATCAAGAATATCGACAGGGAAATTTTGCGTATTACAACAAAGGGAAAAAGTTGAGCCTACAGCCAAGTATAAATACTCGACTGTAGCCTCGGGGGCTACTCCCATCGGGAGCGCTGGTCGCGCACCCGATAAAAGTGGGAGAATTAGAAGAGATGACAATATAGCGACAACGGTGCTAGAAAGGTGAGCCTACAACCAAGTACAAGCACTTGGTTGTAGCCTCGGGGGCTACTCCGATCGGGCACGCGAAATTCAAGAAATCATGATGAGAATATTCCGAGTTATAAATTAACTCTTCATATACTCCCATCGGGAGGGCAAGATAACAAATATACAAGTCATCCGGTGACTGATACGTCTCCAACGTATCGATAATTTCTTATGTTCCATGCTACTTTATTGATGATACCTACATGTTTTATGCACATTATATGTCATATTTATGCATTTTCTGGAACTAACCTATTAACAAGATGCCGAAGAGCAGTTGCTTTTTCTGCTGTTTTTGGTTTCAGAAATCCTAGTAAAGAAATATTCTCGGAATTGGACGAAACTTTCGCCCAGGGTCCTATTTTTGCACGAAGCTTCCGGAAGACCGAAGACCTAACGAAGTGGGGCCACGAGGCAGCCGGGGTGGCCGGCGCGGCCCGGCCCTTCGCGCGCCCTGCCTGGGCCCTCGTGTGGCCCCTCGCGTTGACCTTCCGCCTACTTAAAGCCTCCGTCGCGAAACCCCCAGCATCGAGAGCCACGATACGAAAAACCTTACAGAGACGTCGCCGCCGCGAATCCCATCTCGGGGATTCGGAGATCGCCTCCGGCACCCTGGAGAGGGGGATTCATCTCCGGAGGACTCTTCATCGCCATGATCGCCCCCGGAGTGATGAGTGAGTAGTTCACCCCTGGACCATGGGTCCATAGCAGTAGCTAGATGGTCGTCTTCTCCTTGTTGTGCTTCATTGTTGGATCTTGTGAGCTGCCTAACATGATCAAGATCATCTATATGTAATTCTATATGTTGTGTTTGCCGGGATCCGATGGATAGAGAGTACTATGATTATGGTGATTATCAATCTATTGTTCATGTGTTGTTTATGATCTTGCATGCTCTCCGTTATTAGTAGAGGCTCTGGCCAAGTTTTTACTCTTAACTCCAAGAGGGAGTAATTATGCTCGATAGTGGGTTCATGCCTTCATTGATACCTGGGACAGTGACAGAAAGTTCTAAGGTTGTGATGTGCTGTTGCCACTAGGGATAAAACATTGATGCTATGTCTAAGGATGTAGTTATTGATTACATTACGCACAATACTTAATGCAATTGTCTGTTGCTTTGCAACTTAATACTGGAGGGGGTTCGGACGATAACCTGAAGGTGGACTTTTTAGGCATAGATGCAGTTGGATGGCGGTCTATGTTCTTTGTCGTAATGCCCGGATTAAATCTCACTATATTTATCATGTCATGTATATGCATTATTATGCCTTTCTCTATTTGTCAATTGCCCGACCGTAATTTGTTCACCCAACATGCTTTTATCTTATGGGAGAGACACCTCTAGTGAACTGTGGACCCCGGTCCTATTCTTTCCATAGCATACAATCTACTTGTTTACTGTTTTCTTTGCAAACATCTTCCACTCGATACGTTTAATCCTTTGTTACAGCAAGCCGGTGAGATTGACAACCTCACTGTTTCGTTGGGGCAAAGTACTTTGGTTGTGTTGTGCAGGTTCCTAGTTGGCGCCGGAATCCCCGGTGTTGCGCCGCATCACATTTCGCGACCATCAACCTTCAACGTGCTTCTTGGCTCCTACTGGTTCGATTAAACCTTGGTTTCATACTGAGGGAAAACTTGCCACCGTGCGCATCATACCTTCCTCTTGGGGTTCCCAACGGACGTGTACATCTACGCGCATCAAGCACTTTTCTGGCGCCGTTGCCGGGGAGATCAAGACACGCTGCAAGGGGAGTCTCCACTTCTCAATCTCTTTACTTTGTTTTTGTCTTGCTTTATTTTATTTACTACTTTGTTTGCTGCACTAAATCAAAACACAAAAATTAGTTGCTAGTTTTACTTTATTCTTGTCTTGCTCTCTATATCAAAAACACAAAAAAATTAGTTACTTGTCTTTATTTTGTTTGCCTAGTTTACTTTTGCTTATTTCATCATGCTTAATCCTAAGTTTACTTTGGAAGAGATACCGGTAGGACGAGGTGTATCATTGGAAGAGATAATATAGAAGAATTTTTTCACCCATGTTAGTATGGATGAAGATTTTGAAGATATACCATTATTAAAAACTGCTCCTACTTATGAAAGTGCTTCTGCCTGTTTGATACACATGTTAGAAACTAGATTTGTTAATCTCAATCCCATAATACAACATATGTTTCTTACACTTTCGGATATGGAGATGGGGGAAAAGAGAAATTTTGTTTTAAAAGTCCTTGTTAGAGAATTTGAGGATATAGTTAAAGAAGCTAGAAAAGTTTTTATTAAGCATAAGAGGCTTGGTTTCTTTCCTAATTTTAAACAAATACTTGAAAAGATGGATATGGATAGAATTAAGTATACTAATAATGTTAATGATGGTAGGGAAATTAAAGCGCCAATACCTAGTAAACTACTAGGGATGCATGAAGCTTTGGAAAATAACTATGCTTGGCTTGTTCCCGAAAATTTGTTTGATGAGAATAGTAAGCCTAGGAGCAATGAGAGAGGAGTTACTTATATAGACCAGATACAATGCATTGTTGAGAAAACTCCCAGCTCCCAAGGTAATGATGTTGATGCTTCTACTCTCGATGTTACTTGATTTGCACTTTGCGCCTAGCTGAAAGGCGTTAAAGAAAAGCGCTTATGGGAGACAACCCATGTTTTTACCTACAGCAATTTTTGTTTTATTGAGTCTTGGAAGTTGTTTACTACGTAGCAACCTCTCCTTATCATGTTTTTGTGCCAAGTAAAGTTTCTATGTCAAAGTTGATGTTATATTTGGGATCGCTGCACAGAAACAGCATTGCTGTCTGTCACGAATCTGGGCATAATTCCCTGTAGAAAATTGAAAAATCTGCCAATTTACGAGCGTGATCCTGGATATGTACGCAACTTTCATTAGTTTTGAGTTTTTTCCATTTGAGCAAGTCTGGTGCCATTTATAAATTCGTCTTTACGATCGTTCTGTTTTTGACAGATTCTGCCTTTTATTTCGCATTGCCTCTTTTGCTATGTTGGATTTATTTCTTTGATCCATTAATGTCCAGTAGCATTATGCAATGTCCAGAAGTGAAAAGAATGATTGTGTCACCTCTGAATGTGTGAATTATTAATGATGCACTAACCCTCTAATGAGTTTGCTTGAAGTTTGGTGTGAAGGAGGTTTCAAGGGTCAAGAGAGGAGAATGATATACTAAGATCAAGAGGAGTGAAAGCTCTAAGCTTGGGGATGCCCCGTGGTTCATCCCTGCATATTTTAAGAAGACTCAAGCGTCTAAGCTTGGGGATGCCCAAGGCATCCCCTTCTTCATCGACAACATCATCAGGTTCCTCCCCTGAAACTATATTTTTATTCAGTCACATCTTGTGTTCTTTACTTGGAGCGTCGGTTTGTTTTCGTTTTTGTTTTTGTTTGAATAAGATGGATCCTAGCATTCACTTTGTGGGAGAGAGACACGCTCCGCTGTTGCATATGGACACATGTGTCCTTAGGCTTTACTCATAATGTTCAAGGCGAAGTTTCTTCTTCGTTAATTTGTTATATGGTTGGAATTGGAAAATGCTACATGTAGTAATTCTAAAAATGTCTTGGATAATGTGATACTTGGCAATTGTTGTGCTCATGTTTAAGCTCTTGCATCATATGCTTTGCACCCATTAATGAAGAAATACATAGAGCTTGCTAAAATTTGATTTGCATATTTGGTTTCTCTAAGGTCTAGATAATATCTAGTATTGAGTTTTGAACAACAAGGAAGACAGTGTAGAGTCTTATAATGTTTACAATATGTCTTTTATGTGAGTCTTGCTGCACTTGTTCATCCTTGAGTTTGCTTCAAATAACCTTGCTAGCCTAAACCTTGTATCGAGAGGGAATACTTCTCATGCATCCAAAATCCTTGAGCCAACCACTATGCCATTTGTGTCCACCATACCTACCTACTACATGGTATTTACCCGCCATTCCAAAGTAAATTGCTTGAGTGCTACCTTTAAAATTCCATCATTCACCTTTGCAATATATAGCTCATGGGACAAAATAGCCTTAAAAACTATCGTAGTATTGAATATGTACTTATGCACTTTATATTTTATTAAGTTGCTTGTTGTGCGATAACCATGCTTCTGGGGAACGCCATCAACTATTGTTGAATATCATGTGAGTTGCTATGCATGTCCGTCTTGTCTGAAGGTCTATCATTTTAGTGGTTGGAGCATGCAAAATTGTTAGAGAAGAACATTGGGCCGCTAACTAAAGCCATGAATCATGGTGGAAGTTTCAGTTTTGGACATATATCCTCAATCTCATATGAGAATAATAACTTTGCTACATGCTTATGCATTAAAGAGGAGTCCATTATCTGTTGTCCATGTTGTCCCGGTATGGATGTCTAAGTTGAGAATAATCAAAAGCGAGAAATCCGAAATGCGAGCATTCTCCTTGGACCTTTGTACAGGCGGCATGGAGGTACCCCTTTGTGACACTTGGTTGAAACATGGCATGCAAAGATCCGGTAGTCCAAGTTAAGTAGGACGAGGTGCGGGCACTATTAGTATACTATGCGTGAGGCTTGCAACTTGTAAGATATAATTTTCATAACTCATATGCTTTATTACTACCGTTGACAAAATTGTTTCATGTTTTCGAATAAAAGCTCTAGCACAAATACAGCAATCGATGCTTTCCTCTGCGAAGGACCATTCTTTTACTTTTATTGTTGAGTCAGTTTACCTATCTCCTTCCACCTTAAGAAGCAAACACTTGTGTGAACTGTGCATTGATTCCTACATACTTGCATATTGCACTTGTTATATTACTTTATGTTGACAATATCCATGAGATATACATGTTACAAGTTGAAAGCAACCGCTGAAACTTAATCTTCTTATGTGTTGCTTCAACACCTTTACTTTGATTTATTGCTTTACGAGTTAACTCTTATGCAAGACTTATTGATGCTTGTCTTGAAGTACTATTCATGAAAAGTCTTTGCTATATGATTCAGTTGTTTACTCATGTCATTACCTTTGCTTTGATCGCTGCATTCATTACATATGTTTACAAATAGTATGATCAAGATTATGATGGCATGTCACTTCAGAAATTATCTTTGTTATCGTTTTACCTGCTCGGGACGAGCAGAACTAAGCTTGGGGATGCTGATACGTCTCCAACGTATCGATAATTTCTTATGTTCCATGCTACTTTATTGATGATACCTACATGTTTTATGCACATTATATGTCATATTTATGCATTTTCTGGAACTAACCTATTAACAAGATGCCGAAGAGCCAGTTGTTGTTTTTCGCTGTTTTTGGTTTCAGAAATCCTAGTAAAGAAATATTCTCGGAATTGGACGAAACTTTCGCCCAGGGTCCTATTTTTGCACGAAGCTTCCGTAAGACCGAAGACCTAACGAAGTGGGGCCACGAGGCAGCCGGGGTGGCCGGCGCGGCCCAGCCCTTGGCCGCGGCCCTGCCCCTGGGCCCTCGTGCCCTCGCGTTGACCTTCCGCCTACTTAAAGCCTCCGTCGCGAAACCCCGGTACCGAGCCACGATACGAAAAACCTTACAGAGACGTCGCCGCCGCGAATCCCATCTCGGGGATTCTGGAGATCGCCTCCGGCACCCTGCCGGAGAGGGGATTCATCTCCCGGAGGACTCTTCATCGCCATGATCGCCTCCGGAGTGATGAGTGAGTAGTTCACCCCTGGACCATGGGTCCATAGCAGGAGCTAGATGGTCGTCTTCTCCTTGTTGTGCTTCATTGTTGGATCTTGTGAGCTGCCTAACATGATCAAGATCATCTATATGTAATTCTATATGTTGTGTTTGTCGGGATCCGATGGATAGAGAGTACTATGATTATGGTGATTATCAATCTATTGTTCATGTGTTGTTTATGATCTTGCATGCTCTCCGTTATTAGTAGAGGCTCTGGCCAAGTTTTTACTCTTAACTCCAAGAGGGAGTAATTATGCTCGATAGTGGGTTCATGCCTTCATTGATACCTGGGACAGTGACAGAAAGTTCTAAGGTTGTGATGTGCTGTTGCCACTAGGGATAAAACATTGATGCTATGTCTAAGGATGTAGTTATTGATTACATTACGCACAATACTTAATGCAATTGTCTCTTGCTTTGCAACTTAATACTGGAGGGGGTTCGGACGATAACCTGAAGGTGGACTTTTTAGGCATAGATGCGGTTGGATGGCGGTCTATGTTCTTTGTCGTAATGCCCGGATTAAATCTCACTATATTTATCATGTCATGTATATGCATTATTATGCCTTTCTCTATTTGTCAATTGCCCGACTGTAATTTGTTCACCCAACATGCTTTTATCTTATGGGAGAGACACCTCTAGTGAACTGTGGACCCCGGTCCTATTCTTTCCATAGCATACAATCTACTTGTTTTCTGTTTTCTTTGCAAACATCTTCCACTCGTACGTTTAATCCTTTGTTACGGCAAGCCGGTGAGATTGACAACCTCACTGTTTCGCTGGGGCAAAGTACTTTGGTTGTGTTGTGCAGGTTCCTAGTTGGCGCCGGAATCCCTGGTGTTGCGCCGCATCACATTTCGCGACCATCAACCTTCAACGTGCTTCTTGGCTCCTACTGGTTCGATTAAACCTTGGTTTCATACTGAGGGAAAACTTGCCACTGTGCGCATCATACCTTCCTCTTGGGGTTCCCAACGGACGTGTACATCTACGCGCATCAGTGACTCGAATAAATGTGTTATTCAGCAGCCGATAAAAAGCACTCGACAATATATTCTTAGAGCGCCTCAGTCGCGAATTAATCTCTGAATGCCGCAATGGCAAGGCAATCCCCAGATCCGTCTGTAGCGGCGTAGTACCGCCTTTGACGGTGTTATGCTACTTTTTCCCGTATCAACAGATACGAAGAAAAATCCTAACGGACACGTTAGGTACCCGATAAAAAATAACTGGAATTTGGCATCTGGTAAGACCTTAAGCGGCACATGTCGAATTACGCCAGTATCCCGAGATCATGTCCAGGGACGCGATCTTGAAGTAGGTTTTTGCGGATTGCCACAAGAGCAGTTAACTGGTACCTGATCCTTCAGATGAACCAGCCCCAATTACCGTTATCCCTGTACAACATACAATTGCTTTATAAAGATTATTTATTGATTCGAAGAAATCATATCGTAATTATAAAGGATGGAGATTCTCCTTGATTCTTCGATTCAAGCAAAATCTCGGGGGCTACTGACATAGGCATCCCCAATGGGCCTGCCGAAGAAGGTACCCGGGGTTTACTGAAGGCCCACGACCCGAAGTTTATGAAGCCCGGAAGCCCAGTTATGAAGTAGTTTGGAAATATAGAGTTGTGTTAGGAATAATGACTTGTAACTATTACGGGACGAACTCAAAGAGTCTTCCGGACTTTGTAACTTGTGCATTACGAAACCCTCGGCTCCGCCTCCTATATAAGGGGGAGTCGAGGGACAAAGATAAGATCGATTTTATTGTCAACATAACCCTAGTTTTATAGCAGTCGAGTACTTTCGGCTGAAACGAGATCTACTTGCCCTCTACTTCGGCAAAACCCATATCGTAGGCATTATGTTAATCGCCGAACTTCATATATATACAACTCGCCGGCTTCTCCATCATCGGAGCTATCGCCTTCTCCATCATCGACGTCGGCTTCATCCTCACGTCGTTCGACCTCCATTCCATCCCTGGAGGGATTTAGATACGACGACGGAGATTCAACTTGTTCAACATCGGGGGCGTCGTGGATTATACCCTCGAGAATTTCTTCTTGTTCTAGGTCTCTGGTAGGTGAATCTATATTTTATGCAAAATGCACATAATGTTATTTCAAAATGCACACAATTATATTTCTATTTACAAAATAGTCCTATTTCTATTTGCAAAATAATCCTATCACATTCTACTTGGTAAAAATAATCCTATTTCTATCACATTCTATTTTTTCTAACAATACAACTATTTCTATTGCATATAAAACTAACAAATATAAAACTAATAATAATAGTTCATATATAAAATTTTCCTATTGCATGTAAAATTAACAAATATAATTTTTTCCCTATTGCATATAAAACTAACAAATATAAAACTAATAATAATAGTTCATATATAAAATTTCCCCTATTGCATATAAAACTAACAAATATAAAACTAATAATATTTCATATATAAAATAAAACTATTTCTATTTTACCTATTTCTATTTCTCCTAATAAAAATTTCCCTATTGCATATAAAACTAAGAATAATAGTATTTCTATTTTCCCTATTTCAATTTCTCCTAATAATAAAACTATTTCTATTTCTCCTAATAATTATAGTTTATATATATATAATTGCTTATACAACTAACATATATATACATTTGGCTAGATTATGTACGAGGAGCGTCGTCTCATTCTGTTGTTATGAGTAGAGGTATTCCCTCCTACCGCATATGCTAGACACTACAAGAAATTTTTTGATACACAACGTCCCAAAATCATCAACTAAGGCCCATTTTTCGTCGCCTATGGGCCTAACCCGACGATCTAGTGGTCAAGGGAGAACTATACAAGCGAAGTATATCGGGTGTGCTGCAGAGGTGTGTTACACCCGAAGAAGGACGAGTCATATTGAAGGACATACACGAAGGGATATGTGGCCACCACGCAAGCAGTCGAGCAATAGCAGCCAACACTTTTCGAGCGGGATTTTATTGGTTTACATCAATAGAGGATGCGAAAAAAATCGTGCGTACCTGTGAAGCTTGCCAAAGATTCGCATCTAAGCCTCAATCTCCAGTAGCAGAATTAATGTCAATACCCTTCGCATGGTATTTTGCACAATGAGGAGTAGATATGGTGGGAAAATTGCACAAGTCCTGGCCAGGAGGACACATATATTTGCTTGTGGCTGTCGACAGATTCACCAAGTGGATTGAAGCGGTACTAGTAACTTCGGCAGATGCAACATCAGCAGTAAACTTCATCAAGGGGGTAGTCTTCCGGTTTGGCATCCCTAACAGCATAGTCACGGACAATGGCAGCAATTTCACCTCCTGAGAATTTAAGGGTTATTGTGAAGGTGATTAAGGCCCAGATCATTTGAAGTCGGCAATCTAGTTCTTCGACTCAAGCAAGATTGCCACGAGAAGCTGGAATCTCCATGGTTGGGACCATGCATTATTACCAAAGTTATTCCGGGAGGAGCATATCGATTGAAGGACAAGAAGACGGGCAAGGACGAGCCAAACCCGTTGAACGTTGTGCAGCTGCGACATTTTTACGCCTAGAAGAAAATCAATAAAGTTTCAACTATGCAAACATACATTGTATCTGAAGAGCCCGCAAGTTTTCAGATGCACTCTTTTCCTTTCAGGGCATCGAGTGGGGCTGAAACGTTTTTAATGAGGCTGACTTACGGTGTTGCAATATAGCATGGTTGAAATAAAAAAATTGGTCATATATGTTTTTCTCTCTGTATGAGCAAGACTCGGGGGCTCGAACCCGCAAAAAATACAACATAGCCGACTTTGACACACTCAGCAAATATATACGCTTTGGTTCTACAAAAACCTCATGAAAAGTAAACATAATCATGTTATCCGAGACACTCGGGGGCTGAAGGAAAGGTTATAATACAACCAGAAGAATTTTTCTTTAACTTCATATATGTCTCGCAAGAAATTTACAATATACACGATAAATATACATGTACAACTCCGCGTCTTGGTCCAAACCTCACGCATTGAGCAATATAAGAGAACTCCTATATCCACCTATCTATGTTTTCTCTAGCACCACGAATATTCTGTGTGGAATAGTCGTATCTATACTCCTTGAAGAGACTGGTGTCTACCTTGAGAAGCTCAACAATCATTTTTTTTGGCGACAGGAGATACAACCGCATTGTGCTTGTCAATGTTTATTTTCCTCTTCGACATCTTGAGAAGAAGGCTCTGGCAGATCTTGTCAAGATCTAATTTTGAATGACAAAACTTCAACCAAATCACGGTAAACTTGGCGCCAGCCACCATCCGAGCCTTCACAAAGTGGTGGATTTTACGCACGTCCTTGAATTTATCCATAAGTTCGGTAAGATTTTCGGGCTGAGGGTTCCTAGGAAACATGGCACTATACACCATAGCCAAGGTAATATTGCAGAATTCAAGAAATACTCGAGTTTGGGCGGCTCGATCCTGAAATTGAACAATACGGCGAGTGCGATCTTCGTCCGCTGATGTGGGAATTACCCTTCGGGTAACTAGTATTACGCTACCTCATACGGCCCAACCAGGGGCCCATGAAGATCATCCACCGACCAAGGTGGACCGTTATGTCGGTTCCAAAGAAGGATTCTTGACGAACAAGGCAAGAAGACGAAGAGACAAGGAAAGTTTAGATGTAGAACTCTTTGTAACATAGTCAAACCCAGACAGAACTCTCTAGACCTGGCCTGCAATATAAGGGCCAGAAGATGGTCTGCCGAGGGACACACAATCACCGTAGCCATAATCACCGCAAGTCTAGAGCTAGGTCATTAGAAATCTTAGCCTCTCGACGAGATCATAGTCAGAGCCTTCGGCTACCCCATTGTAACTCGATAATTTCGATAATCAAGATCAGACAAGCCGGAAGTAAGGGTTTTACCTCATCGAGGACCCCGAACCTGGGTAAATCTCTCTCTCCATGTTTGTTTGGTATCCGATGTCTCGTGTTAGCCTGCAGGATTCCGTCAACCCTAAGCCCCAAAAGGTGGGCATTGCCGAGGAGCACCCTCGTCAATTGGTGTCGTCTGTGGGAATCGAACCCACGACCACGGGATTCCGTCAACCCTAAGCCCCAAAAAGGTGGGCATTGCCGAGGAGCACCCTCGTCAATTGGCGCCGTCTGTGGGAAACATGTCAGTACAAGGCATGACATCGGCAGCTCCGGTCACATCAGCAGCGTTCGTGCTGGCTTCACCAACACCTTCAAGTCCAAGAAACTCAGTTCGTTGCGGTTCCTTCGAGTTCACACCACGCGCTGAGGCCTCGCGTCCAATCTCTTTGGAGTTACGCGGCAGTATGGATGCAACCTTCGGTGGTGTCCACTTCATCATCGATTCCAGAGGATTTCTTCGACTTCCCAGTTCAAACGCGTCAAGCCTAAGGACTTCGATTCCAGAAAACATTGTTCCACCGACAGCTTCGGTAGGCTTGCCTGGGAATAGCAGCGAGAGCAGCCGAAGTCGCTTTGGTAGCAGAGAGGAGCAACGGAAGAGGCGAAGGGATCTACGCCGTGAAGAAGAAGAACGAGCTGCAAGTCGCCTTCGTCGGTGTGAAAGAGGATGCCATAACACGCAATTAAGCAAAAACCGCCTCCGCACACCTTATTTTATCGGCCACGGAACAACTTGACGCGCCATGTTATTTGCACTCTTATATCGACCCAAAGGATAACATCGAGAAGGCCACTCATTTACTAAAAAACTGTCGGCAGTTCCTCAACATTCAGAAGTCCTGCGACGAGCTAAACCAAGGCAAGTTTCGGCAAAATAAGCAGCAGAAAGGGCTATTGCTTAGAGTACCCGAATTATATCTTTTTGAAGAGAAAAACATCCTAAAATTCAGCATGGCAAGGATCACTGGTCGGATAAGCATTCAGAGCAGATTCCGTTTAGCCTTAGTTCTTAAGCAATATTAGGGGATACAACATGAGCAAGGTGTCCATGGACGGAGGAAGTCGGTAGCACAATGAAGGCAATGGGATTAACGGTCGATATGCTAAAAGAATCTGATACAAGCTTCCATGGCATCATCCCAACCCGACCCGCTTATCCCCTTGGCAAAATTTCATTGGATGTAGTCTTCAGCACCTAGCAATTTTAGAAAGGAGAAACTTGAGTTCGAGGTGGTCGATTGGGAATCACAGTACAACGCCATCCTCGGCAGGCCAGCGTTTGCGAAATTCATGGAGGTACCTCATTACACGTACTTGAAGTTGAAGGTGCCAGGCAATAATGGGACATCAATAACTGTTCACGGGAGTTTTTCTCATTTTGATAACTGCGATAGGGATTTCAAGAAGATCGCTTCAAAGTTTGGAGTCAGGGAAGAACTTAATGCACTCGACGTTGTCACTGATCATACATAGCCACCTGTTGATAATCGGAACGCAAAATCCGATGAATTTGACGTTGCCAAGGAAGCCAAGAAGCATCAAGTGCATATATCCCTCTGATCCGAAGAAAACGGTAACCACATCGGCAGATCTTGCTGCCGCATAGGAAATCACGCTCATCGAGTTCCTCCGTGAGCGCTGGGAAATATTTGCATGAGAACCATCCGACATGCCAGGTATTCCCAGGGAACTCGCTGAGCACGCCCTCAATGTTGACCCCAAAGCTAAACCTGTACAGCAGACGTTACGTCGCTTCTCAGAACCAAAAAGAAAAGCTATTGGCGAAGAAGTTAATCAGCTCCGCAAGGCTGGTTTTATTCGGGAGCTCAAGGAAGCCAAATGGGTAGCTAACCCAGTCATGGTGCCAAAGAAAGATACGACAGGTCTTCGTATGTGCATCGATTACACAAGCCTTAATAAGCATTGCCCAAAGGATCATTTTTCGTTGCCTCTGATACGTCTCAAACGTATCTATAATTTCTTATGTTCCATGCTACTTTTATGACAATACTTGAATGTTTTATACATACTTTACATCATTATTATAAAACAAGACCGGATTAACTATGCGAAGTGCCGTGGTTTTTTTTGTTAAAAATAAGGAAATATTCGGATTGGACGAAATCGCCCAGGGTCCTATTTTTCCACGAAGCTTCCCGAAGACCGAAGGATAACGAAGTGGGGCCACGAGAGTGGCCAGACCATAGGGCGGCGTGGCCCAGGAGCCCTGGCCGCGGGCCCTGTGGTCAGGCCCCGCGTCCCACGACCTACCCTTCCGCCTACAAATAGCCTTCGTCGCAAAACCCCTGTACCGAGAGCAGCGATACGGAAAACCTTCGAGACGCCGCCGCCGCAATCCCATCTCCGGGATTCAGGAGATCGCCTCGGCACCCTGCGGGAGAGAGGAATCATCACGGAGGGCTCTACATCATCATGCCCGCCTCCGGATTGATGCGTGAGTAGTTCATCCTTGGACTATGGGTCCATAGCAGTAGCTAGATGGTTGTCTTCTCGGCATGTGCTATCATTGTTTAGATCTTGTGAGCTGCCTAACATGATCAAGATTATCTATTTGTAATGCTACATGTTGTGTTTGGCGGGATCCGATGAATATAGAATACTATGTTAAGTTGATTATCAATCTATCATATATGTGTTGTTTATGTTCTTGCATGCTCTCCGTTGCTAGTAGAGGCTCTGGCCAAGTTGATACTTGTAACTCCAAGAGGGAGTAATTATGCTCGATAGTGAGTTCATGCCTCCATTGAATCTGGGATCGTGACAGTAGGTTCTAAGGTTGTGGATGTGCTGTTGCTACTAGGGATAAAACATTGATGTTTTGTCTAAGGATATTTGTGTTGATTACATTACGCACCATACTTAATGCAATTATCTGTTGTTTACAACTTAATACGGAAGGTTCGGATGATAACCTGAAGGTGGATTATTTAGGCATAGATGCATGCTGGATAGCGGTCTATGTACTTTGTCGTAATGCCCTGATTAAATCACATAGTAATTATCATTGATATGTATTGAATCTTTATTTGTCATTGCCCGCCTGTAATTTGTTCACCCAGCATGTTAGTTATCTTATTGGAGAGACACCACTAGTGATTGTGGACCCCGGTCCATTCTTTTACATCTGAATACATTCTACGCAATTATTGTTCTTTACTATTCTTTGCAAACAAACACCATTTTCCTACGATACGTTTAATCCTTTGTTTTCAAGAAACCGGTGAGATTGACAACCTCACTGTTACGTTGGGGCAAAGTACTTTGATTGTGTTGTGCGAGTTCCACGTTGACGCGGTTTTCATGGTGTTGCGCCGCACTACACTCCTCCACCAACAACCTTCACGTGCTTCTTGGCTCCTACTGGTTCGATAACTTGGTTTCTTTCGAGGGAAAACTTGCTGCTGTGCGCATCACACCTTCCTCTTGGGGTTAGAACGGACGTGTACATCTACGCGCATCAAGCTCTTTTTTCGGGCGCCGTTGTCGGGGAGATCAAGACACGCTGCAAGGGGAGTCTCACATCCAATCTCTTTACTTTGTTTTTGTCTTGCTTTACTTTATTTTATTTACTGTCTTGTTTGCTTCATATTAAAAACACAAAAAAATTAGTTACTTTATTTACTGTCTTGTTTACTAGCTCTATATCAAAACACAAAAAAATTAGTTACTTGTTTTTGCTTAGTTTACTTTATTACTATTAAAATGAGTAATCCTGAAGTTGAAGTTTGTTCTTTTAAGCAACTAGGTGGAGAAAGTTTTAAAGATGCTTGGTACAGAATTAGAAATGCTCATCATAGGTGCATTAAGAAACACTCCACTATTATCCTTCTTAGGAACTTTTATGTTGGCCTATCTAGTTGGAATAGGTATGTTCTTGATACTCTTTCGGGAGGTAATTTCCTAGGTACTCCCGCTTTAGAAGCTAGTTGCATCATTGAGAGTCTAGTTGGAATACTACCTGTTAATGAAGTTAAAATTGAAATCTCTTGAGGATGTTATGAAAAAATTGGAAACCATAGAGAAAAAATTTCCAAGTGTTGAAACTAAATTGGAAATGTTACTAGATAAAACTGATGAACTTGATAAATCCTTAGGAGGAATTGATGAAAGTATTAGTGTCCTAGGAACTTGTGTTGTCCATGATAATGAAATCAATAGGATTGGTGAACTTGAAAAAGCTATGGGAACCTTGGGTTCAACTTTTTCTTCTCTTAAGTATAAGGAGAAAGCTTATGTGGGAAAAGAGCAAAAATTCATGTATGCCTCTAAGGTGCCTAAATCAAAGAATTATTATAGGCCTAAAATTGATAAAACCCCTAGCACCACCATAGAAAATTTAGATAATGGAGCATCTAAGGTACCTCTGCAACAAGTTGTGTTTGTAAGAAAAATAATAATGTTGATGCTTCTTCTCTTGATGTTACTTGATTTGCACTTTGTGCGCCTAGCTGAAAGGCGTTAAAGAAAAGCACTTCTTGGGAGATAACCCATGTTTTATTTTATTTACTGTATTGTTGAGTCTTGGAAGTTGTTTACTACTGTAGCAACCTCTCCTTATCATGTTTTTGTGCCAAGTAAAGTTTCTATGCTAAGTTGATGCTATATTTGGATCGCTGCGCAGAAACAACATTGCTGTCTGTCACGAATTCGTACAGATTTCCCAGAAAAATCAAAAAAATCTTCAAATTTACGAGCGTGATCCTCATATATGTACGCAACTTTCATTAGTTTTGAGTTTTTCCATTTGAGCAAGTTAAGTGCCCCTGCAGATTCGTCTTTACGGACTGTTCTGTTTTTGACAGATTCTGCCTTTATTTCGCATTGCCGCTTTTGCTATGTTGAATGAGTTTCTTTGTTCCATTAACTTTCGAAGCTTTGTGCAATGTCCAGAAGTGTTAAGAATGATTGTGTCACCTCTGAATATGTGAATTTTTGATTATGCACTAACCCTCTAATGAGTTTGCTTGAAGTTTGGTGTGGAGGAAGTTTTCAAGGGTCAAGAGAAGAGGATGATATACTATGATCAAGAAGAGTGAAAGGTCTAAGCTTGGGGATGCCCCGGTGGTTCATCCCTGCATATTTTAAGAAGACTCAAGCATCTAAGCTTGGGGATGCCCAAGGCATCCCCTTCTTCATCGACAACATTATCAGGTCACTTCTAGTGAAACTATATTTTTATTCCATCACATCTTATGTTCTTTACTTGGAGCGTCGGTTTGCTTTTATTTTCGTTTTGTTTGAATAAAGTTGGATCCCACCATTCTTATATTGGAGATATTACGCTCCGCTTTTTCATATGGAACACTTGTGTTCTTAATTGTGCTTTAATGTTCATGGCGAAGGCTGAAATTGCTTCGTTAAATTGCTATTTGGTTGGAATCGAAAATGCTGCATATGGTTTGGATTAACTTGGCAATTGTTTGAGCTCTCATAGATCATGTTTAAGCTCTTGCATCATGTAGTTTAATCTATTAATGAAGAACTACCATAGAGCTTGTTTAATTTGGTTTTCATGATTGGTCTCTCTAAGTCTAGATATTTTCGGGTAAAATGTTTGAACAACAAGGAAGACAGTGTAGAGTCTTATAATGCTTGCAATATGTTCTTGTGTAAGTTTTGTTGTACTGTTCATACTTGTGTTTGCTTCAAACAACCTTGCTAGCCCAAACCTTGTACTGAGAGGAAATGCTTCTCTGCATCCAAACACCTTGAGCCAAAACCCATGCCATTTGTGTCCACCATATCTACCTACTATGTGGTATTTTTCTATCATTCCAAAGTAAATTACTGTTGCCTGCCAAAGCCCACCGGCGAGCAGTGGTTAAGCAACACGAAGAGCCGGGAGGCTTCCAAGGCGGCAGCGGGCCCTGGTCCCTCGACGTCGTCCCGCAAATGCTCCGAGCACACGACCCGGCGGCTGCAGAGGGCGTGCCCGATTTCTATACCTCAGCCGGAAGGTGTGGATTGCTTCGATTAGTTCCCGCATGGCAGACACGTAAACATTAAATACGAGCCCTATCGGCTCTCGGGTTGCTTCTGTGGATCGCTCAAAGAGCCGATCGCCCCATGGTTCACGTTGGATTTGCAATGACATGTGGATCCCGTGATCAAAACAAAGCTAAACCGATCTACGACGGTTAGGGTTTCACCGCATAACCGGAACGTCCTACGCGTAGTCGGGCCTAGCAGATACGGAAGATGATGCAAACTACCCCTACAAGAGGCCTAAAAACCAACATTACGTTAATTCCCGGAACATCCCTTGTAGGAACGGTAAACAACACCTAACGCACTACCGGATCGTCCGACCCCAGCATAAGGCCTAACTATGCAGATAAACTAATCCTTGCGGAACAAGGAGCAACTATAACAGATCGGATCTACTAAGTAACGAACAAGCAAGATGATGCCCTTACACCCAGATAGGTGTAAGGGCAGCTAGGTGTCGAGGGACGGCATTGCCAAGCAGATATGCACGAGAAAGCATCAATGCAAGCCCCTAAACACCTAATGATAAGTAGTGTTGCTCGCCATCAACAACGCTTCAGCACGAGCAGCACAAGGTAGACGAATAAACGTACTGCCTAGATCGCGAGATCCGATCTAGGCAGCATGATGCTTTCCCGGGAGAAACCTCGAAGGAAGGGGTGGCGATGCGCCTGATTTGTGTTTGTTGTGAACGTGATTGTCCTCCTTTTCCGATAACCCTAGATACATATTTATAGTCCAAGGGACTTTCTAATTTGGACGTGCACCTAACCGTGCACGAGTTAAACTCTATCTTTTAATCTAAACTACAATGCGATCTACTATATTACAGATACATAGGCAATTAAGCCCAAACTCTTCGCGCAAGGCCGCTTCAAAGATGCTCCACGTGTATATCCTTCAAGCCCATCTTCACTTACGGCCCATCTCTGATTTGGCCAAAATCCGGTGATAACACATGCCCCCTAGTTTTGGCAATGATAATTTCAAAACCATCTGTTTTTCCTCCGAGGGGTCATGTCGTGGCAGAGCAGAACCGTCGCAGTATTCTTCATCATGACCTTGCCTTCCCAACTTCTCTGCACGATTTGACAGTTTTGGCACCACGTCCTCGAAAACTGCTTAAGCATTAAATCTCTGCTATATCCCCTTTTATTTAGCCACTTTTCACAGTTCTCTTCTTCATCCTCTTCGCATTAGCACTTCCAAAAAACCCTTCTCGGCTACCATGTCTTCCTCCTCTTCTTCTTCATCGGGTCTTTCTGCGCAGTCCTCCCCCTTCCGCGAGCCGACGCCGGAGTGGAACCCGAGGAGGCCCATGCGGCCAACATCCGCCGCGCCATCGAGGCCGAGGACGGCCGAGCCACAACTTGTCCATCAGGTCGGACGACAAGTCCCCGACCGACGGGGAGAGACCGCCTCCGCTTCCTCGCCAAGGAAGCGGAGGAGGAAAGCGACGACGACCACTTTCCCTGGGACGGGGTCACCTCCTCCGAGGAGGTGAAGGAGGAGGAGGAGGAGGAGGACGACGACGGCTCCTCGACGAGCCGCCGGCCAGCGCCAGCTGCCCTGGCCGGGAATCTCAGCGACTTCGACAGCGATGACGAGCGACGACGAGGAGGACGAGGACAACGAGGGTCCCGCCGGCGGCCGCTACAGCAGCGATGACGAGCCGGTCGGGAGCAGCGCCAGACGACGGCGACAGCGGCAGCCGAGCGGACGAGGCGACAGCGGCCCCTAGATAGGATCTTAGCCTAGGGCCAGCAGTAGTGGACCAAGCAATGTATCCCCTAGGACTTCCTTTTGAGAGCAATCGGCTCTTCATGTAAGAAATCTCGTTCATGAATGAAGAATTTTCCCAATTTGATTTTGCCGTTCCTTTATGATAATTTGCTTGTGTCCTTCGTACTGAGTCTGCCGATTGTCAATTCGGTCAATGCTCAATGAGCCGATGGCAACGCATCTGTCTCTCATGATAAACTTCGAGATAGGTCAGTTCAGATCCCAAAATTCCAGTCGAACAGGACCAAATCGCGATCGTGCAACTTTAGACCTTGGAAATCCGAACCTTCTGAGCCTAATGTTAGCTTTGACGGCCAAAATTCCGGAGTCAATGCCTTCAGGAGAACTCCAGGACCATTGCTGAAACAATCTTGACGTTGAAGTTGATACGCCTGCATACCAGGTGCCATTTGCCCACAACTTCCCTCGTAATGTCCTGTTCCTCTGCAGCAGCAAACTGGTCCAGAGCCTATCAATGATAATGGCTCCCCTTTCAAACCCTTTAGACCGACTCCAACGGTTCTTCTCTTCAATAATTCACCACTGTTTTACAACAATTGTGGTGCAGAGCTAGCCGATTTTAACCAAAATCGGCTCCCAAGAGCAAGATTTTCAGGGGCAGCTGCCCCCCGAGCCTCAGTCAAGGCGAGAATAGTAGCAAAGAAGGTGGCTGCCAAGAAAGCTCTGAAGGGCAGACACCCCTTAGGCTTTGGTTATCCTATTAAATCCAGTAATCCTGCTCTTGTAGACTTCCCCGAAAAGAAACTTCTCATGCAATCCAGCTGACGGAGCTCCAACTTGGACACCTCCGGGCACATCATCACGTAGGGCCAGCCAGATATGTCACCATCGGCTTCTACGAAAGGGGTCAGCCCTTCACTCCCATCAAAACAAGATAGGAAAGCTTATGCACCAGGAGTTGATGTACCACAAGGGCTCAGCAGGACCAGAAAATCCCTTCTCCGAACCAAGAAGCTTCTCATGCCACGGCTCTTTAACTCCTCCTGGCTCAATTCTGCTGCTTAGATCAGTTCTCCATCCTTGACGATGAATGCAGTTGAAGCCCGGCCAATCATGAGGCGATCAAATGGCAGCTTACACTCTGTAATTCTAGAGTCGATGTCCAAGCATCGGCTGTGCTGAATTTTTTTGTATTTTCGATTTTTATCAGCCGATTGATTCATGAATCGGCTCCCCTGGGCACATACTTCGTGGCCTTATACTTTCTCGTGTGTATGCCCCCAGCCGAAGGTCCTTCAAGTTGAAGATATCTTTCACCAATTGGTTGTCCCACAAATCACCATGTTAAAAACATGGTAACTAGCAAATGTGGTGAGGACCGATTTTAAGCGGAATTGCTTTGGAATAAACCCTTACGATTGTGATCAGACTATTTGTGATAAATGTTGGCCATGGCTTATCCCCATGACCAATCATCTCGACTAGTCCACCCTTTTTGCAAATCTCGCCTTCCATTGCACGCAATCGGCGATGAACATGGACATAAGGTAGGTTGAGTCGAGTGTGGCCGATTGCTAGAGAAGCCTCTTTTTCCATTGCAATGGTAACGGGTTTGCCTGGCTCCCTGCTAACAACGTGGCCTGTTGAGATGGACCCTTTTTTATTTGGGGCCGATCGCAAGCCTCGCCATGTACGTCCGTAGACTCGGATCTTGCTACTCTGTGCCGGTGGATAAGACTAGCTCACCCCGTTTTGGCGATGCGCCGAGTCGTCCAGATTAATTCCAGGGAGCGGCTCTGGTCGTTTGCTCCCGGATGTTCATGGCAGCCAAAGAGATATCACTGAATCATCTGCATGGACAACCTCCACTTCATCTCCATCCCATTGTATGATGTTGATGCATTGTGGATGGGATGCAGCAATTAGCATGGATCAATCCCTTCCTAGTATCCATGCATACGTGCTCTTATCGACGATGAAGAGGACGTGGGGATGGTCTTTCGGCCAACAGTTAAGTCCACGTTCAGAACACCCTTGGCTTCTGACGGTCGTTGAAATCGCTTAGCGTGACGTTGGTCTTGATCAGATCTTCGTGGAACGTCCCAAACGTCGTAACATGGAGTACGGCATTATGTTGAATGCCGCTCCCGTCAGCCTCATCTTGCAATAGGCTGTATTATATAACCCTTCAGGTATAGGGCTTGAGATGCCTTAGCTCTTTTCTTTTAGCTTCTCAAGATAAGCGATCGTGGCCGCAATCAGCTGCCACGATACCTCTTCATCTCTGGAGCACAAAACTCTGACGGGAGAACGAACACCATGTTTGTATCGGCCGATGTCCCTGCATCGGCTTTTGTGCTGGATTAGCCACACTTTCTTTGGTGGGCGAGCCTCTGTCTCCAGTTTGCTGAATTTTCACGAGATCGGGCGACACCTCAACGTGTGTCTACGCCTCGGCTTCTTCCAAGTTCCTTAGCCGCTGCACTCTGCGCTTTGGAGTGGCTGAGTCCATGGGACACCACCTTGGTCGGTGATATCTATCTTCTTCTTGAGCTCGTCAGTCTTCATCTTGAGATGATTTCGGCTCGTTTGTTACGAGGTGGGAGAGGTCCTAGTCGTCGAACATTGAAACTTCATTTGTTCCCTCCCTCTTCATCTGGGCGGTTCTCGATTGTAGGCAATCGGATCTCATTTCTGAGTCCCAGCAATGTTTGAAGAAGAGACAGTTCCAATGCCTATCCACGTCCTCTCGCTCTCGTGACCTCCCTCTAGCGTGGCGCTCATACCCTTCGTGTCGACGGTATTTCCATTGTGCATCGACTGACATCTATCATCATCTAGTCGTAGCGCGACGTCGTCGTCTGCTGCTCATACTTGTGAGAGATGTGCGGAGAGTGGTCGTTGATACGGACGCTTATCACCTCTTTCTCAGTTAAATACCCGTCTGGTGGGGCCGAAGCGTGGATCGGCCTCCTCTTTGTCTTTGCCACGAGAGCGCTGCCTCTGGCTTATCCTTGCCATGGTGAACTGTAAGCCCTGCCATATTGATATCAAAGGAGAAACCTGGCTCGCGTCCTATGCACTGGCTGAGATCGACCATGTTGACTTCCGGAAGCGGCTGCGTGTCAACTCTCATGGCAAACTGACCGAATAGCAATCGGCCTTGCTCTATCGCCATCTGAATCTGTCCGCGCAGGACTTTGCAGTCGTTGGTGGCATGGGTGAACGTGTGATGCCATTTGCGGTATGGCTTGCCGTTCATCTCTTGTGGCGTGGGGATTTTGTGACCTTCGGGTAACTTCAGTTTCTCCTTCAGCAGCAAATCAAAAATCTGCTCCGTTTTGCTCAAATCGAAGTCGAACCCTTTGCAGGCCCCGGTTGTTTCACCACTTGCAGGACACGGTTTGCCCCCGAGTCCACTCAGCTACGGCGACCTCCCGATCTCCTTCAAATCTTCATCTTCGTCTGTCTCGATCAGGGCGACGCGCTTGTATTTGTCCTGGCACATTCCCGATGGCGCTGTTCATATGCGGTCAACTTCTGAACCATGTGCGCCGTGAAGCTGTGCTCGCTTGAAGGTCAGATCTTGAGAGCGCGATAATCCTGCTACCGCCAGCTCGGCCCTTCCTTCTCGGTTAGGCGAACCGAATAACATCGGTTCCTGACGGTCCTGAACCTCTGGATGTACTCGATACCGTCTCTCCTGCGTCTGCCGAACTTGGGTCATGGCAAGGCTAGACCGTGAGAGACGCGAGAAGAACCTCACGCGTAGCTCATCCGTGAGACCATGCCCAATGTGCAAGTATCGGCTCACGTGCTCGATCGAGCTGGTTCCTTTGATCCACTGAATTTTGTGAAGTCAGGGAGCCGATACTTAGGTGGCAGCGGGATCAGGTCGTAGTCGTTGGGATACGGCTTGGAATAGCCGATCATCCTCTTCTTCGGCAATATGCCGAACTTGTCTCTCATGATGGCGGTGATCTCATCCACCGTAGGAGCTGCGGAAGCCGATCGTTCATGACTTGTACGGTGGCATATTTAGTTAGCCACGCCGTTTTTCAGATCTGCAGAGCGCTTCTGCCCGCTGACTCCTCTCTCGTGTGAGTCCTTCCTCTGTAAACTGGTCATCCGAGTTGTTGCGCGGGCACGTATGTGCACACGTATCCATGTGGAATCTCCTTGGGCGGCTCATAGGAATTGGTAGTCGCCAGATCACCTCCATCTTGTAGACAACATACGCCCGGTGAACCTTGCTGCTGTGGAGCTGCAAACGTGTGTTGCGGTGGTGGCCTTGTGTAGAGCGGTACCTCCCCTTGGTGAGTTCCTAGAGCAGGACCTGACGGAGAGTACTTGTGCTTCGTGACTTCTTGCACCACATTGAGCGCGACACGCTCCAGAGTATTCACCAAGCTCTCAGCATGCCGATGAAGAGAGTGAGCAACGGCATAGTTGACTTCCTGTCGCAGGGCTCTGGTACGTTCGTCCGAAGGGAGAGATAGATCTAGTCCATCTAGCGCGCCTTCGGGTTGGAACCCTTTGAACTTGATCCCGTGCGAACGGGTTTCTCAGCGCCGATGAGATCGGCTTCCAGGATGACCTTGAGCTCATCATATCTCTTTATGCTCAGGAGGCAGATCCTCATACTTGATGGTTCTCCCGCAATCTGAGGTGCAGATGACGACATGGTTGTTGCGGAAGATTGTCCCGATGTCCCACCAGGGCGTGCCAGAATGTGTTGCTAAGCCCACCGGCGAGCAGTGGTTAAGCAACACGAAGAGAGGAGGCTTCAAGGGCCGGGCCCCGGTCCCTCAACGTCGTCCCGCAAATGCTCACACGACACGGCTGCAAGGGCGTGCCACCGACCTATACGGCCAGGAAGGTGTGGATTGCTTCGATTAGTTCCTGCATGGAGACACGTAAACATTAAATACGAGCCCTATCGGCTCTCAGGTTCCCTGTGGATCGGCTCAAAGAGCCGATCGCCCCATGGTTCATGTTGGATTTGCAATGACAGGGGGATCCTGCTTGATCAAAACAAAGCTAAACCGATCTACGACGGTTTAGGGTTTTCACCGCATTACGGAACATCCTACGTATCGGGCCTAGCAGATACGGAAGATGATGCAAACTACCTCTACAAGAGGCCTAAAAACCAACATTACGTTAATTCCCGAACATCCCTTGTAGGAACGGTAAACAACACCTAACGCACTACCGGATCGTTCGACTGCATAAGGCCTAACTATGCAGATATTAAACTAATCCTTATGAACAAGGAGCAACTATAACAGATCGGATCTACTAAGTAACGAACAAGCAAGATGCTGCCCTTACACCCAGATAGGTGTAAGGGTAGCTAGTCGGAGACGGCATTGCCAGCGATATGCACGAGAAAGCATCAATGCAAGCCCCTAAACACCTAATGATAAGTAGTGCTGCTCGCCATCAACAACGCTTCAACACGAGCAGCACAAGGTAGACGAATAAACGTATACTGCCTAGATCGCGAGATGCGATCTAGGCAGCATGATGCTTACCCGGAAGAAACCCTCGAAGGAAGGGGTGGCGATGCGCCTGATTTGTGTTTGTTGTGAACGTGATTGTCCTCCTTTCAGATAACCCTAGATACATATTTATAGTCCAAGGGACTTTCTAATTTGGACGTGCACCTAACCGTGCACGAGTTAAACTCTATCTTTTAATCTAAACTACAATGCGATCTACTATATTACGGATACATAGGCAATTAAGCCCAAACTCTTCGTGCAAGGCCGCTTCAAAGATGCTTCACGTGTATGTCCTTCAAGCCCATCTTCACTTACGGCCCATCTCCTGATTTGGCCAAAATCCGGTGATAACAATTACTTGAGTGCTACCTTTAAAATTTCATTCCTTTATCTTTGCAATATATAGCTCATGGGACAAATAGCTTAAAAACTATTGTGGTGATGAATATGTAGTTATGTGTCTTAATTCTTATAAGTTGCTTGTTGAGCGGTAACCATGTTTCTGGGGACGCCATCAACTTTTTATCTTTGTTGGATATCATGTGAGATGCTATGCATGTTCGTCTTGTCTGAAGTAAGTGCGATTTCATGATCAAATGGTTTGAGTATGCATATGTTAGAGAAGAACATTGGGCCGCTAACTAAAGCCATGTATCATGGTGGAAGTTTCAGTTTGGACATATATACAACCTCAATCTCTTATGAGAATATTATTTGTTGTTGAATGCTTAAGCATTAAAATAGGAGTCCATTATCTGTTGTCTATGTTGTCCCGGTATGGATGTCTAAGTTGAGAATAATCAAAAGCGAGAAATCCAATGCGTGCTTTCTCCTTAGACCTTTGTACAGGCGGCATAGAGGTACCCCTTTGTGACACTTGGCTGAAACATATGTTATGCGATGATAATCCGTGTTTTCCGTGCTGATTAGGACAAGGTGCGAGCACTATTAGTACTCTATGCATGAGACTTGGAACTTGTAGGAAGTATTGTGCATAGCACATATAAATTATTACTACCGTTGATAAAATTGTTTCTATGTTTTCAAAATAAAAGCTCTAGCACAAAAATAGTAATCCATGCTTCCCTCTGCGAAGGGCCATTCTTTTACTTTCTGTTGAGTCAGTTTACCCATTTCTTTCTATCTTAGAAGCAAACACTTGTGTTAACTGTGTGCATTGATTCTTACATGTTTACTTATTGCACCGTTATATTACTCTATGTTGACAAATATCCATGAGATATACATGTTACAAGTTGAAAGCAACTGCTGAAACTTAATCATCTTTTGTGTTGCTTCAATACATTCTACTTAGAATTTATTGCTTATGAGTTAGCTCTTATGCAACTCTTATTGATGCTTTTCTTGAAAGTAATATTCATGAAAAGTTTGGCTATATGATTCATTTGTTTAGTCATTATCTTTGTTAGCAATCTTTTGTTCAGATCACTCCATTCATCTCATATGCTTTACACTAGTAGGAAAACCATTATAGGTAGAAACAACAACTGTGGCGCACGAAACTGTCCATGCGCCACAAAATTTGTTCTGTGGCGCACCACATTCATGCGCCACAAAAATTTGTTTCTGTGGCGCACCGTCAGCTCCATGCGCCACGGAATGTCGACTTTCTGTGGCGCACTGTGGTGGTGCGCCAGAATTTCCATGGCCCACGCGGGGTCCAACACGCATGGGCGAAGTGAATTCCGGCGCATGGTGACATGTGCGCCACAGAAGTTCAAAATTCTGTGGCGCATGGAGGCATGTGCGCCACAGAAGTTAATATTTCTGTGGCGCACCAACAATATGCACCTTTGTAAAAAACAAGAGAAATAGATGGAAATTTTAAAAAATAAAATCCTTCGAGATTCCCATATATTATGTCATCTAGCACCACTGAAATTTAACAAACATGAATTTTGACTTTTTTTGCAAAATTGCGTGGGAAAATCATCAAACTGGATTTCTGGTTGCATGTTAACTCGAAAAAAATGCACAATATATCAAAATGTTCCCACGAAAATTCTACATTCGAACTCACCTGGGCTTGCCCGGTTGGACAATTTTTAGAATCAAAATTCGAAAAGAGTAAAAAGTTACGGCCAGTTAAAGATTTTTCCTGCAAAATAAAAAAATTGAAAAAAAAATTCTGTGGCGCACCACTGGTCCGTGCGCCACAGAAGTTTGGCCCGAAAATTTTGAATTTGGCCGGCGCCAATCTCCTACTTCTTTTCTCCTCCACCACTTCTCCTCCACCACCTCTCCTGTCACTTCTCCTCTCACTTCTCCATCTCCTCACTTCTTCTCCCACCACCACAACCACCACCACAACCACCACCACCTCCCTTCTCCGGCGACCACCACCACCACCACCTTCTCCGGCGAGCACCTCCGGCGACCACCACCACCTCCTCCTCCGGCGAGCACGACCATCTCCGGCGACCACCACCACTTCCGGCCACCACCACCACCTCCTCCTCCTCCTCCTCCGGCCACTACCACCACCTCCGGCCACCACCACCACCTCCGGCCACCACCATCACCACCACCACCACAACCACCACCACCACCACCACCACCACCACCTCCTACTCCTCCTCCTCCACCACCACCACCACCACCACCAAAAAAACGGCGAATTCCGGCTAGATCTAGATCTAGATCTAGATCTAGATCTAGATCTCGCCGCCACTTTTTTGAAATTCGAAAAAAAATTCTGTGGCGCATATTGCCATGGTGCGCCACGAAGTTTGGCAGACAATTCGTGCGCATATTGACCTAGTGCGCCATAGAATTCAAAATTTCTGTGGCGCATGTATATGTGCGCCACAGAATTCAAATACTAGTCGCATAGCAACTGTGGCGACCTGGATATGCGCCACAGAATTTTATTTTGGTGCGCCACAGATAGCCTATTTTCCACTAGTGTTACAATAATGTTGATCAAGATTATGTTGGTAGCATGTCACTTCAGAAATTATTTGTGTTATCGTTTACCTACTCGTGGGCGAGTAGGAACTAAGCATGGGGATGCTTGATACGTCTCAAACGTATCTATAATTTCTTATGTTCCATGCTACTTTTATGACAATACTTGAATGTTTTATACATACTTTACATCATTATTATACATTTTTCGGCACTAACCTATTAACAAGATGCGAAGTGCCATTTGTTTTCTGCTGTTTTTGGTTTCAGAAATCTTAGTAAGGAAATATTCTCGAAATTGGACGAAATCAACGCCCGTGGTCCTATTTTTCCACGAAGCTTCCCGAAGACCGAGGGATAACGAAGTGGGGCCACAAGGTGGCCAGACCATAGGGCGGCGCGCCCGGCCCTGGCGGCGCGGCCCTGTGGTCTGGGCTACCGTCGCCCCCGACCTACCCTTCCGCCTACAAATAGCCTTCGTCGCGAAACCCCCGAGAGCCACGATACGGAAAACCTTCCGGAGACGCCGCCGCCAATCCCATCTCGGGGGATTCGGGAGATCGCCTCCGGCACCCTGTAGAAGGGGAATCATCATCGGAGGGCTCTACATCATTATGCCCGCCTGATGCGTGAGTAGTTCATCCTTGGACTATGGGTCCATAGCAGTAGCTAGATGGTTGTCTTCTCCGCATGTGCTATCATTGTTTAGATCTTGTGAGCTGCCTAACATGATCAAGATCATCTATTTGTAATGCTACATGTTGTGTTTGGCGGGATCCGATGAATATAGAATACTATGTTAAGTTGATTATCAATCTATCATATATGTGTTTTTTATGTTCTTCCATGCTCTCCGTTGCTAGTAGAGGCCAAGTTGATACTTGTAACTCCAAGAGGGAGTAATTATGCTCGATAGTGGGTTCATGCCTCCATTGAATCTGGGATCGTGACAGTAGGTTCTAAGGTTGTGGATGTGCTGTTTCTACTAGGGATAAAACGTTGATGCTTTGTCTAAGGATATTTGTGTTGATTACATTACGCACCATACTTAATGCAATTATCTGTTGTTTACAACTTAATACTGGAAGGGGTTCGGATGATAACCGAAGGTGGATTATTTAGGCATAGATGCATGCTGGATAGCGGTCTATGTACTTTGTCGTAATGCCCTGATTAAATCACATAGTAATCATCATTGATATGTATTGAATCTTTATTTGTCAATTGCCCAATAATTTGTTCACCCAGCATATTAGTTATCTTATTGGAGAGACACCACTAGTGAACTGTGGACCCCGGTCCATTCTTTTACATCCGAATACATTCTACTGCAATTATTGTTCTTTACTGTTCTTTGCAAACAAACACCATTTTCCACTCGATACGTTTAATCCTTTGTTTTCAGCAAGCCGGTGAGATTGACAACCTCATTACGTTGGGGCAAAGTACTTTGATTGTGTTGTGCAGGTTCCACGTTGGCGCCGGTTTCACTGGTGTTGCGCCGCACTACACTCCTCCACCAACAACCTTCACGTGCTTCTTGGCTACTGGTTCGATAACCTTGGTTTCTTTCTGAGGAAAACTTGCTGCTGTGCGCATCACACCTTCCTCTTGGGGTTCCCAACGGACGTGTACATCTACGCGCATCAGCCTCACATCGATCAAATAGTCGACTCCACAGAAGGCTGCGATCGTCGCACCTTTCTCGATGCTTACTCAAGATATAATCAGATCAAGCTCAAAAAAGAAGACCAAGAGTTAACTGCATTCATAAGTCCGCATGGCGTCTACTGTTACAATGTCATGACATTTGGATTGAAAAACGCAGGTGCAACCTATAAGCGGTGCATGCAAGCCTGCGTTGGAGAGCAAATTGGCCGAAATATTGAGGTTTGCATCGACGACATCGTCATCAAAACCAGAAACGCAACTACCCTCATCAATGATTTGAGAGAAACCTTCGACAGATACAAAATCAAGTTGAATCCGAAGAAATGCTTCTTCGGGGTACCAGGAGGCCAAGTACTCGGGTACTTCATTTTAGCAAGAGGGATAGAAGCTAACCCTTTGAAAATCAAAGCTGTTATTGACATGGAACCGCCCAAGAGTCTACAGCAGGTGCAGCAGTTGGCAGGACGATTGGCAACACTTACTAGATTTATTGCAAAACTGAGAGAAAAGGCCTTACCAATTTACCAGCTGATGAAGAAATCTGAGAAGTTCGAGTGGACAGCAGAGGCATAGGATGCTTTTGACAACTTAAAGGAAGTCCTGTCGACCTCTTCAGTCCTCGTGACTCCATAGGACAAGGAGCCAATGCTGCTCTATATAGCTGCAACCGTACAAGTTATCAACACTGTGCTTGTCGTCGAACGCGCAGAGGAAGGGAAAGTCCATGGTGTGCAACGTCCCGTTTACTACCTTAGCGTGGTACTTACACCGGCGAAACAGTGATATCCTCATCACCAGAAGTTGGCATATGTTGTATGGAGGACAGCGCGCAAATTACGGCATTACTTCGCAGAGCATCCGATCATCCTCGTTACCAAAGCCCCATTGAAGAACATACTTACCAACCCAGAGGCTATAGGCAGAGTATCTCAATGGGCTATCGAGTTAGCACCGCATGATATTTCTTATGTTAACCGAACAACAATCAAATCCCAGGTCCTTCCCGATTTCTTGGTTGATTGGATCCAGTCATAAATCCCGGTAGCACCCGACATGTCAGGGTCTTGGAAGATGTATTTCGACGGATCTAAGCGAAGCACAGGTGCAGGGGCCGGAGTAGTGCTAATCTCGCCGCAAGGAGACAAAATGAGATAAGTTCTAGGGATGAATTTTTCGTTGCCAATAAATAATGAAGCAGAATACAAAGCACTATTACACGGGATGCGTATGGCCAAAGCATGTGGAGCCACTCGTCTGGATATCTAGGGAGATTCAAATCGTGTGGTTCAGCAGTCGATAAATTTATGCGACGCTACCAGCAACAACATGATTGCTTATCATCAGTTATCAATCGAAGGAAGCCAAGTTTGAAGGCTGCAAGCTAAAACACATCGGCAGAGCCAGCAACGAGGAAGCTGACGCTTTGGCTAATATAAGCTCCACATGCTCCTCTATTCCAGATGGAGTCTTCTATGAAGTAATTACTCAAAGTTCAATTAAAGAAAAAACTTCGGCACCTCCAGAAGTGTCGGCTACTGACTCGCGGGCTATGCTCCAGGAAGCTGCCAAAGATATCACTGATAAATCTAAAAAGCAAGTTCTTCTTCTCGATCCTTTATGGACCGAACCTTTTCTGGCGTATTTGATGGAACAACGATTACCAGATGATTCGACAGAAGCTAAACGCATCATGCATCGATCTAAGGACTTTGTCATAGTGGATGGTGACCTTTATAAGCGAAGCATCTCCAGCATCTTCCAACGGTGTATTGCCATCGATGATGGAAAAGCTCGGTTGCGAGAAATACACGAAGGAACCTGTGGTCATCATGCAAGCAGCAGTAGGGCACTTGTGGCCAAAGCTTTCAGAGCTAGGTTTTATTGGCCGACAGCAGCAGCCGATGCAAGAGACTTAGTTTGGAAGTGTGACCCTTGTCAACGTTTTGCGCCAAAACCACATGCACCTGCCATGGATCTAATGACAATACCTTTGGCCTAGCCCTTTGCACAATGGGGGCTTGATCAAGTTGGTCCACTGCCGAGATCATCGCCTGGTGGTCATACTCATCTATTGGTAGCAGTTGATAAATTCACCAAATGGATCGAGGCCATACCAGTCACTAATCAGATAGGCAAAACTGCTGTCAAATTCTTCAAAGGAATAACTTGTCGTTTTGGTGTGCCTCATAGCATCATTACAGACAATGGAACTAATTTTGATTCTAAGGAATTCCATCACTTCTGCGACAACAATGGTATCCAGCTCAAATTTGCTTCGGTTGCGCATCTCAGACCAGACAAGAAGAAATGATCAATGGCCTAATATGCGATGGCATTAAAAAACGCCTTACGGGTGCAGCCAGAGCTTGGGTCGAAGAGTTACCTTCATTACTCTGGAGTTTACGGACTACACCAAATAGGTCAACGCAATATACTCTATTCTTCCTCGTTTATGGAGCCGAAGCAGTTCTGCCAGCCGACGTTCGCTTTGAAGCACCTCGGGTGGCTGCATATACAGAGGCAACCTCCGTTCACGCACTACAAGATGTTGTGGATCTTATTGATGAGGCTCGAGACATCGCCTTAGCCGGAACAACAGTATACCAGCAGACAATACGGAATTACCACAGTCGAAGAGTTCGCACTCGAAGCTTTAGTGTTGGCGATCTAGTACTGCGGTTGAAGCAAGAAAGATCCTTGAAACTTGAATCTCCATGGGACGGACCGTTCATCATCACTGAAGTCATAACAGGAGGAGCTTATCGCCTCAAGAATCCTACTTCGGAAAAAGATGTTGGAAACCCATGAAACGTTGCACACTTGCGACGATTTTATTCATAGAACTCGATCTTTTTCTTTATTACATGGAGCCTTCTTAGCATGTTACATATTATGAATAAAACTTCTGGTTCAGCTTACATTGTTATCTCTTCACTCGAACAAATGTTCGAGCTTCTTTTATCGACTACTACCCCCATCGGGAGCTTCGGCTAAATTACGCGTCATAAGCCTACCCGGCGATACTCGGGGGCTGCAAAGAATTATTACAGTATTGATAATTAATTAATACTCCCACCGAGAGCTATGGTTATCGATGTATTGTGGTTTTTTCCGGGAATACTCGAAAACCATAAGTGTTTATCAAAATAATAAATTCCATCCAAGCCTCAAATAAATTTACGAGTGCTACAATTGATGGAAACAATACAACTTACAAAAGGCTCATATTGGTGCACTGTGTTACGAAGCCAAATGAAAAAGCGCCTAAATCCCTCGTTTATTCGAAGGGTGTCTCTCTTACAAAACATACAAAGCGACTCTGCAAAACTTGCGATTACAACGGGGTCGTCGAGTGAGCAAACTGACTTGATCACTTGCTTTCGACAAAATATTCCAGCTAGACTTACAGTTTAACAATTCATAATGATGTTTAAAAAGAACATCAAATAGATATAGTATTACTACCTGCAACGCAAGGTTATCATAAAAGGGAGAAGTTCCTTACAAAACTTTACTATGTACAAGAATACTTAAAATTTACATCATGGCAAGGTCCCTTGATCTTCCTGCCCCGTTTTGCGGGATCAGATGAAGGCATCGTTCCATCGTTGTTTCCCCTCTTGAGGGCGTCGTCTTGAAGCTAGTGATCCTCTTCGCGCGCCCCGGCAGGCTAGACACACACGGCATCTAGGTTGGTAGGAGGTCAACCGGAGATGTGGGTGTTCCGGGTGGTGAGGCAATGACAATGGTGTTGAGCAAAGTTTGGTCGCGGCAAGACTTTGTTAGTCGGATTTGTTCCGGCGTGTCCGAGTGTCTTCGTGTTGGTCTTTTCTTGCTGTGAAGTCGAAGCTGCCTTTGGGCGGTGTACGATGACCTTCGATGGGCGGTCCGGCGGTGAAGGTCTTGTTCGGTGCAGGTCTTGCGCATCTCCTCTTTGGAGCTCATCTTCAGAATCGGAGGTGCCGGCCCCTTCTCGAGGAGCCATCTGTTTGGCATAGGCCAACTTAAGCTTCCCATTTGTGTAGCTTGTGTGGCTTGGTGTGACCCTCGCGGTGGCGACGGGGTGGTTGTAAGTGTGGGCTTAGCCCTGTTGTTATAGGTTTTCGTCCGGTTTTCTCCTAAAAACTAGACACCTTCTGCTTAATTAATGGATGAGGCAAAGCTTTTGCCTCTGTTTAAAAAAATTGTTTTGTCATATAAGATTTATACTACAAAATTTCTATAGACACATCATATGAATTAGATAACTTGTATAAGAAAATTTTCGATAAAATCCAAATCATGCATAATTGTTTTGGAAATTCTACGAATTAATGGAGGCCTAAGAAATGAAAATCCCCTAAAATATCTAAGAACAAAATACCTATGATCTATTTTTGAGACCTTGAGCATTCTACATCACCTGACATCTCATAAATTCATCCGCACTATATCACCCAAAGTTCGAGATAATTACACAGTATTTGCTCCCAATGATGAAGTTCATCGGCACAATACAAGTATGTAGATACCGGAGAAATGCTGTACTACTACGCGGAAGTAAATCCGAACGGAGCAGTATATAAACAAATTCAGCGGTACGGCCGGGCTGGGTTTGTCTTGCTCATGAGCTCTTCTTCCTGCATCTAGCTAGCTACCTGACCCTGTCCATCCACCATGCAAGCATCAGATTGACTCGACGCGACGGGACGCGAGATCTTTTTTTTCCCTCGCTCCTCTTTTTCCTGCCCCCTCTTCTGCACCCACCCCCTCCTGTCCTGACATCTCTGCGGCAGCGGTGGCTGTCTAGGTCCCCTGAGCTAGCTACTTAGTAGGCTCTAGAACCCTAGTCCCTCTAGGCCTCTCCCCCTACACCGCTAGCTCCCTTGGCCTGTTCTGCCATCTCTCTAATCTCTCTCTACTTTACTGCCCACTCAACCACTATTCTGAACAGCTGATGAGAGTTGCAGTATTGTTTACATCTCTGGTTGGATCTCTGGATCTCATTCATCTTCCCCACCACCACACCACACAAGCCATGGCCCTTCCATCTATAAATCTTGCTCCTTGCCTTCTTCCTTCTCTATGCTTCTTCCTTCCCCCTCTCACCATTGATTCTTGTTGAGATGAGATGCTACACCATTGCTGCGTGGCTTCTCATCCTTCCTGAATTCTTTCTGAATCTCATGCCAGGTTAATTGCTCCGTGCGATCTAAGCAATCTCCATGGGAACAGACCTTGTAGCAGCTAGCTTAGCTTCTTTCCCTCGTCTGTTCTTGGCTACCTTCTCATGGTTTTCTTCCGATCTCTTCATGCCTTTCTCCCTACGTTTCAAAGATTATTTTCTCCTAGGTTTTCCTTCCCTCGCTGTGATTGCCCCTACCCTTGTATTTTATGCGATCTTGATCTTGGGGAGATCGGCTGCCCGAGGGAACGAGTGAAGCTGCCAGCATGATCTAGCTCTAGGTGATCAACAAGCAGCATATACACATATGCGTATGTGGTCATCCCTTGCTAGGTCATGCTGCGGCAGCCTCACTTCTTCCTGCCGTTGGGCACAGCTGCTATATCTGGTGACCGATTCTACAATCTGCGCAGTGTTTTCATCAAAGGTATAATACATACGCCGTTCTTCCTCCGTTCTTGGAAGCCGATCTCTCTCTCTCTCTCTCTCTCTCTCTCTCTCTCTCTCTCTCTCTCTCTCGTACGCATTGGTCACAGATGATCGTAAGGATGTTTGTTCCAAGGTTTTACTTCACAAGTTGTAACTGAAGAAGTAAGTATATGATTATTTCCTTCACTTGTCAAGTTGTCAGGGAATTTAGTTGCTGTGCAGGTCTTCCATGGCTTCGTTTACCGTTTTGGTGGCCAACTTGCAACATATACTATTGAATAAAACAAAATCATTGATTTGAAAGCTTCTAGTTGCCGAGTTATACCTCCATTCATTTGCTCTTGTAGTTGAATCCAGACATGATAAATTGGTTTGTGATCTGCTTGCTGTAGTCACTAATCTCTAGCACTACTAAGCTCATGCTATTATTACTTGTCATTCAGAAGTAGGTACCAGTGTTCTTCGTCTCGTTATGTGCCTTGCCCTGTGCTCGAAGCCTTGCGTCCAGGGCTCCAGGTGGCGTTTCAGCTGCTATTTGTCCTCTGAATCTGAAACATATTTTTTGATAGTGTATGCTACTCTCCTTGAGGGGTATATTCGGTTTCTAGACACAAATGTACCGTGTATCATCATGGTCAGCTGAAGAACTCTTTTGTTGTTTTTCAAGAAATGGATCCTTTTTTATTTATTGAGTCATAGTTACTTCGTTCTAGATCAAATGTGAGAGTGGGATTTCAGGAACTGCCAAATGCAAACTCTGAAATCATTCCACATATATGTGTGTGTTGAAGATCCTTTTGTTGCAGGTTAATTAAGGAGCATCGGTGTCATTTTCTCATTAATAGTCCCTTTCTACAGTCCCGTTTATAACACTGTTGCTTTTATGGAAATTTAGATTCTTTTGGGAACTCTCTATATATTTGGGTCTCAATCTAGTTCAGATTGGCAACACTTGTCATAATTGTATGATGGCACGTACCTGAAATTATATGCTAGTGCAGCATCAGCCGGATGTGTACTGAGTATGTTGATTGGTGATTTGCTCCATTAATATGTATTTTCTTGAACTTCTGGTAATATGTAATTTGAATGATATAAAATCCCAATCATATGTAATTTTGAATAAGCATCACAAGCATAGTTTCTGTGTCACATGAACTACATAGCCATTGTGAAGTGACGATGTCATAACCATAGTGAAGTTACGGAATTTTATTCTCCTGAAATGTATAACAACAACGGATCGATCATCAAGCTAGCGTGTTAATTTACAGAGCTCTAGATTTGAGTTACAGTATCGCGTACAGGCAATTTGTGCTGTCACTTAGGTTTCACTGTTTGCCTGTTGTCCGTGCAAAATGCACAGGCCTGCTGCTAATTGACCGTTGCTGCAGCTGCTATCCAAAAGCCTGTATGCATACACTGGTTAATAACACACTACTCAGGGAGGGGTCTCTTCAATTTCAGTGTACTATACGAACCGGGGACAGATGCGGAGCTTGCTACATTTGAGGCCTTGCACACATACATAAATACTCCCTTCTGCCTCACTCTAAAGTTATGTCTGTCACATTTGGCTTCTTTATTCACTTTTAATCAATGTGAAAATTTGTTGTCCCTAATATTTCCCTTTTATTTATTTTGTTCTAGATATGCCTTGGTTAAGATTTTAAGACTAAATCAATCCTGATATATAGGTATGATTACAATATAGTGACAAGTATTGAAAAATGCAAACATAGCCCAAGCTATATGTAGTTTTTTAAAACTAAATTTTAAGGTTTGAACTCTAAAAAAATACCAAAAATGTAGATAATGATGTAATTTACCAACGTGTGAATTCTCAATTTGAAGCACTTGCACTCGTGCCACACAAAATGATAAGATCTGACAATGTTTGCATAGACTAGAATAAAGGTTATCTTGAGTTGAGATTTTTCAGGCCGATAGATTGGGTCGAAATTTTGCTTGGTACAATGGGGAGATTGCAACTTTGCAAGGCGACGCACTCCTCTCCCTCACTGCTATCAGTGAGAGCATCCCCACTCGTTGGCGCTCCCCACGCCCAAATCCGGCGAAATTTTCGTCCGGATTGGATCAATTTTTGGCATGGGGGGCAGTATATTTCCAGTCATGTGCTCCCCAAGCGGCGTTTCTCGGGGAAAAGAGGATGGCCCGGGGAGTCCGGACGAAAGAGGAGACACGTGGGCGTTGGCGGTTGGTTTTGCTCCATCCGGAGTCCCCATGCGCTCCCCGGGGGGCCGGGGATGGCGTGGGATCGCCGGATGAATTTAGGCCCAAATCCGGACGAAATCGAGAAACCGGGGGCGCGACTGGGCCGGATTTCGCCGTCCGGATGTAAAAAACGGCTCGTGGGGGCTTCTCGGGGAGACTAGTGGAGATGCTCTGAACACCGCCAACGCTTGGCATCGTTTAATCCGGCGATTTCTCCTTTGTCTGGCTAGTAATGTGTGTCCAGGCTGGTAGAGTTATGCATGGTGACTATGGCAGCTTAGAGCGTCTTCAGTCACGTCCCATACAGTGTCCGGCGATTCGAGCCTGTCCCCTCCCCACAGGGGACGCTCCGGGCACGACGGACACAACGAAAAGCGAGGTGAGGCGTGGCGAGACTGACGCGTTAGCGGTTTGAAAGCCTAAAACCTCGTCGCCTACCTTTGGTCAAGCGATGTTAATGGCGTCCCAGTTTTCCCAGGCGACACAGGGACGCGTCTCGTCGTGCATGGCCGCTTGGCCGTCCGCAGCGACGTTATTGCGTCCAACGACCCGCTGCCGCTTCGCCTACCGCCGCTGTACATTAATAGACCCTGTGGTTCATCCCAATCTCCCGCCTTTCCCAAATCTTCTCCTCGCCGCTGCCAGATCTTCTCCTTGCCGTTCCAACCAATGTCGTCGTCCTCCCGCAAGATCGCCGCAGCGAACGACTTCGGCCGCGGCAGCCTCACCGTGAAGGAGGCGTGGGCGCTGTACCGCGCGGGATATCTCCCGTCCCGCCGGACATGCGCCTGCCAAGCAGCGGGCTGGAGGACGACCGTGAACCGCATAGGCGTCACGCCGTCGCCGTTGTCGGGCACAGAGCACTGGAAGGACACCTTCAGGGCCCGGCGGTCTGCACTCGACGCCGAGGAGCGGGCCGATCCGACCTGGGCGGCCACCGGCAACGACTCCTGGTGGATCACCTACTTCCAGGTGCAGTACAACATGGAGATGCACAACACCACCGGCCTCGTCGGCGGGCCGAACAGTTGGAACAGGGACGGGCGTGTCCTGTTCTGGGGCGTTCGACATCCACAAGGGTGCTCCAAGGTTGGAGGCACCTTCCTCACCGCCACCGTCTCCTGCAGCGCAATGGCAGCCGAGGAGGACGTACTCGTCCTCCTCCAACTCTTCCTCCTCAGGACTAGCCCAATCGACGCCGTCCTCGTCGTACCGCTCCGCGCCCTACACTGTCCCCAAGCATGTGGTGAAGGAGGAGCCGGCGACGCCCGTCAATCTGAGGTGCGGCGGCGGCAGCGGCAGACGGCAGCAGCAAAGGCGCAGCGGCGCCGCCCTCCTCATCCCGAAGCCGGAGGTGAAGGAGGAGCAGGACGACGAGGAAGCGGCGAAGGCGGCGCTGCTGGCGGAGTACGAGCGGCAGCAGCGGCTCATCGCCAGCAGCGACGACCCCGAGGACTGCCCAGGGCTGCGAGCGGCGTGCTTGGCGTCGCTGAACGACAAGTACTTCTAGATTAGGTTTAGTTTAAATTTAGTCAAATCTTGTTCGAATCTATATAATATATAGCAAGTTTGGATGGATTTAATCGAATCTCGCTTAAGTTTTAAATTTTCAAATTTTTGTTTAGGGGACACGACTGGATAGCGACGTCCTCCAAACGCGGCACGAATAAAACACCTCCATAACGCTCCATCCGACGCCGTTTGGGGAACGGTTTGGGGAACGCGACTGGAGATGCTCTTATATCACAGATGTATTCTGTCTGGTCAGAACGAGTGACGGTTAGCCCTTCTGGCTTGATCAGGCAATGTTAACATTGCCGACATGATGAAGACGATGTCTTGGAGAAATTGTGCAATTTGTCAGCTCAGGTGTTGCTCCACTAGTGTCATTGTCATAGATTTTGTGGTATGATATTAGAGATGTTGTCGCCAGGCGTGCTCTACATGGATTGACTCTGGTTTTTTAACAAGATTTGTTCGAGATGCTTGGTTTTCATTTTATTCTTAAGAATATATAGTTGTGTGCATACATGGTGCAGATATTGTGTTTTGCCCTGCTTTTCAAAGAAAAAAGTACGCTATTTTAGATGAAAAGGAGCAAGTTATCCACTAGATTGAAATTGTGTTTTCAAAATCGATTGTAACTTAAAGAAACCTCAACCCAATGAAAATCCTCCCTTCCCCTCCCACCCGGGTCGCCTCGCACGCGGCGACTCTAGAGGCCCCGCCCTCACCCTAGCGAGTCGCCCTTTGATCTACTTCCCATGGCGCCAGCTTCGTCGGCGGGGGTTAGGTTAGGGATTAGGGTTTAGGGTTAGGGTTAAGGCACTAGTAGAAAAAGGGCCTTCAGGCCCGGTTCATAAGGGGTTTCAGGCCCGGTTTTGGAACCGGGCCTAGCAAGGTGGGACTAAAGGGTCACCCCTTCAGGCCCGGTTTAAATAAGCACCGGGTCAGAAGGCCTCGCCACGTGGTGCAGCCAGGGGGCTCGTGGTGGAGGACCTTTGGTCCCGGTTCGTGGTACGAACCGGGCCTGGAGGGTTTCTGCCGCGGCAGAGAAACTGGGCGTTTCTCTGCCGCGGCACAGGTTTAGGGTGGAGCAGCGTTTCTCTGCCGCGGCAGAGAAACTGGGCGTTTCTCTGCCGCGGCTGAGTTTCAGCAATGCATACATATATATATACATCATTTCAAAAACCACAAAAGATCGTCATGAATATATAGACATCGTCAACAGTACACGTAATGCATGCATTGTTTACAGTACATTAATGTCGGTCCTCTTTGTGTCAGTAAGATCTATGTACTGCCGATAGTATTCTCCTTTTGGCGAAAGGGCCTCGTTAAGAAAGAATCCCGCGAGTTCCTCTTGGATTGCTCGTATGCGAGCCTCCGTTATGAGAGAGTCCCGCAAGCTTATCATCTATATTAAAAAAAGGATATCAATATATATGAATGGAACTCAATACAATTGATGGTAATAAGCTTAATTGTGAATATTTGTTCACGTACACGAGAGTGGTGTATAGCGTCCTCCGCATCCCTGTAAACAGCCATCTCACGAATGAAGTCGCAAACGTAGTATCCACATAAGTTATTCCCGCGTTCCTGCCTCATACACTTTACGAAAAAATAGTTCGATCAAACTAGTAATCAAGCATCGTATTTGAAACAAAATATCAAAGAGATGCACGGACATAGCTATATATATATAGTACTACTTACAGGGTAATCTTCAAATGTAAGCTCCGGTTTCCATTCACCCGGAACAACATTGATGAACCGTTTCCAAGCCCTGCCCGGCAAAGAAAAAATAAGTAAATGAGTTATTGATTAGTTCATGATATCGTCGAGGGAGAACAGATGAAGATGCCGATAAGAGATTGACTGAAATTACCTCTGGAGCAGCTTAGCCATGTTCTCCCATTCCGCATGTTCATAACGTTTCGAGTCCATTACAAGTACGACTCCTTTCTTAAGCTGAATGATTAGGAGAATAAAGTGAAAGCTGCACAAGCATAGCTCAATGATTAGGAGAATAAAGTGGAAGATACAGAAGCATAATAATGTATGTTAAAACACTCACTTGAAATTGTAGGGAAAAAATATATCCTCTTTGTCTGCTTGCTTCTGTAAAAACATTAGCATGTTGTCCTCTGTGTCCTTGGGGTAGTCTCGAACCGTAACTACATGAACTGTGTTTGGGTCAATGAACCCGATGGGATCGAGCTTGCCTCTTTTGCATTCGAGCTTCTTCATTCTGCATATAGCGTACACAAAGAATATAGTGAGGATAATTGCTAGTGCAAATGAATGAGCTGAGCTACAGACTTAATTACATAAATAAATCACTTACAGGCAGTAGCAACTGATGACAGCTTTGTCGAGGGCGTCTTGATTGAATAACTGAAATAGTTCTTCAAGCTCAAGGTTTATCTCCTCCTTCCCCCGGAAGTAATGCTCATCTCTAATTGAGACCGTGAGGTAGCGATCACCTTTTCGACAGGCTCGCATGTACCATTCATGCAACCTTCGCATCTGAGTCCCCATACGCGCGAGCTCGCCAGGTTTGACGAGATCATGTCCGTATCTATACTTGTTTACGACTTGAGCCGTTGGATAGTAATCTTGGTACTGAACATCTGCTCCCTGACCTCTAGCCTCCCGTTCGATCATCGATACCGTCTCTGGATCATCGTAGGGCTGCATGACGAAGTGTGGTATGGACTGCTTTTCCTGTTGTCCAAGCAGGGGGACATTTTTCGCTGCTTTGGCCGCTCTATGGGACTGTCCAAGAGAGCGGTCATAATCAGCTCTCAGCTCAGCTCTCTTTTGTCTCGTCTCGGCAAAGTGCTTCACTGTACGCGGTGCTATAAAAACCTTTGGAGGCTTCTTCGGCGCAAGAAACGCCTTTTGCTCATCAGTCATCTGATTTGGTAACAACTGTGGAGTCTTGGCCCTCTTCGGAGCTGATGGTCTGTTTGGAGCTGATGATCTTCCCCGCGCTTCAATACTTGACGCCGCGGTACTACTCTTCCTCTTTTGCTTAGGAGACGGCGAAGCCTGAGGAGACGGCGAAGCCTGAGGAGACGGCTCATGCACATGACAATCATCACGCACAGGAGAATCATCATCGTGCAGAGGAGAATCATCACGCGGAGGAGACTGCGGCGGAGTATTCTCACGCGGAGGAGACGGCGGCGGAGTATTCTCACGCGGAGGAGGCTTAAAACGAGGAGGTGGCATGCTTGGCTTCGAACCTGGAAACACAATGTTCTCCTTCCGCCATTGAATGGTGGTTCTACGGGCTTGTCCCAGTTCGTTGATTTCCCCATCTTCACCTGCTGGTTGCTCAAGGACCATCTGCTCATAATCTGCCATCACTTCATCCACCATCACAACAGCAAAGTCATCTGGGACGGGACGACAATGGTAAGTCCTTGTAGGTAAGAAAATGCCGACCGCCGCCTTGAAGGATAGGTTGAAAACTTTAACATGTAGCTCACAAGGACGGCTCTCAGTGAGATCATCCACGGGGGGGTAGCGAGGAGGCTCGACCACCTCATCATTAATATGATCGGCCTGCTGAGAGGAAGCTACGCTGCTTTTCCGGTATTGAGATTGCAGCGGAACGATAGCTTCAACCAATGCAACATCTACATGTTGCCCCTGAGCCATCTGGGATGTAAGTACTTCAGTTACTTTGGACAATTGGGCTTGCATGAGGCTAAAACCACTCTCTAAGCACGCTATGCGGTCTGTTTCCTTTGCCTTTCTCCTCTCATGGCTTTTATCAGGAAATCTCTTCCTTTCCGCAGCAAAGCCATACTTCCACGGAACGGAGCCTTCGGTGCCACGTGTTCGTCCGCCGTGTTCTTTGTTCCCAAGGGCGCGTGTCAGCTCATCGTCCTCTCTATCGGGCCGGAACCTCCCCTCCTCCACATCCTTATGTGCTTTTTCCAGGGCTTCAACGGGGCCCTTCAGATGTGCTTTGTTATAGATACACTTCCCTGTTTCTGGGTGTAACTTTCCCCCAATCCCGTAGAACCACTCCTTCATCCGATCGATCCAACCGTGTGTCCCTAATCGGATCCCTTTCTTGGTCAGTTCCGCCTCAGCTGCCTGCCACTTAGGTCGGTTAGCCCTGTAGCCACCTGGGCCCAAAATTTGGTGATATTTCTTCAACGCAGCATTGGCCTTATTTGTTTCCGACCTTTTCTTAAATTCTTCGACTCCGTGTTGTACTTCACGAATTCGTTCCAGTGATCTTTTAACTTCTCACTGTTCGGAGTCTTCTTTTCCTTGATAAGGCCGCACAATCTTTTCTTGTGTGCCTTGAATAGTTCGGCCATCTTCTTCAAAGCAAATTTCTTCACTGCCTCCTCCATCTCTGCCTTTTTAGCGGCATCCTCCTCTGCAGGTACTAAGTTGAAATGTGCCATGAGCTTGATCAGAAGGCTGCGTTTGGCTACATCATCGATATAAAGACCTTGAGCTTCTTCTTCTGCAGACAGCTCTAGTCCCTTCGGCCTATGCCATTCTCGAACGGTGATCGGGATGCAGTCCCTAACAAGCACTCCGCATTGACTTATAAATAATTTTGCATGCTTGGCGGGAGCAATCGGTTTACCATCCGCATTGATCTCGGTGATGTCGCGCCTAACACCGTCGCTCAACATTCTGGCCGGGCCTCGCTTCGACTTTACAGAAGAAGTGCTCGATCCGGAGGGCTAAAAAATAAAGAATTCATTGTCAATACAAATTAGTTAATGCATCTAATCAGCAGTGGCGGCTTAATTTATATACCTCGGTGATAACTACGGTTCCATCACCGGAGCCATTATGTTCTTCTTCCTCACCGGAGCCCTCTTCTCCTCGTTCAATATTCTCCGCTCCCTCACCGGACTCATTCAAAAAAGATGCGGTGATATCGTCACCGCCATCATCCGGAATACCGTCGCCGCCATCATCAAAAGTACCGTCGGCTATGAGGTCAGCCATGAACTGTTCATCCTCTTCGTTTCTGTATCCATCCATGCTTTCTGCAACGACTTGCAAAGTTATAGGCCGGAAGCATCATGTATGATCACATATATAGATATTAATTAAGGATAATACAGAAAACTGAAATTGGAGTTCTAACATATATAGAGTCTAACATTATTTCTAACATGTTAACAAAAAATTCTAACTAATAAAATTTATCTAACAAATATTACTTTATATTCTAACATGTTAATATTTCTAACATATATATTAACTAACATATATAGTAACCACTATTTCTAAAAAATAGAGTTCTAACTAATTAACATAGAGTCTAACATTATTTCTAACATATATATTAACTATTTTACTAACATATACATATATTAACCACTATTTCTAAAAAATAGAGTTCTAACTAGCATTATTTTTATTAATATAGAGTTGTAAACTAACAATTTTTACTAATAATTCTAACTAACAATTTTTACTAACATTATTACAAATATATTATTTATAACTAACAAATTATTTGTAACTAACAATTTCTAACATATAAATATTTCAAACACAAATTTCTAACATATAACTATACTAACAATATAAAATTTTAACAAACATAAATAACAAAAAAATATAGGAGCGGCCGGCGGGGCGCGCACGCACCTGCAGAGGCGGCCGACGGCGGGCGGCGCGGGCGGAGAGAGGCGGCCGACGGGGCGGCGGCGGCGCGGCGGTGGAGGGAGGCGGCGCGCGGCAGCAGGCGGCGAGGGAGGAGGCGACAGCGGCGGCCTCGGCGGCTGCGGCGCAGCGGCGGCGGGCGATGGCAGCCTGCCGGCGCGTGAGCTCTCGCGCGCGATTGATCTCCGCGCGGAGACGAAGGGGCCGTTATACCCCCCCTTTAGGCCCGGCGTGGCATGAACCGGGCCTAAAGGCCACCCTTCAGGCCCGGTTTGAACCGGGCCTGAAGGCCTTTTTTTTTCGCGCGCCGAAAATAGGCCTTCAGGCCCGGTTGGTGGTACAAACCGGGCCTGAAGGCAAAATTTTAAACTGTTTTCGTTCCCGCCTTATTTCAAATCAAAAATAGGGCTATTATATATCAAAATGTTCAGAAAAAGAAGGTCTATCCAATAAAAGTGTAATTTACATATGAATTTGAATATAAATTGACTTAATTTATGAATTTGAATTTGAAGCCGTGCCACACGTGTCCCTTCCCCGTGCCACGTGTCGCCGTCGCTTCCACGTGCCTCGCCCCGCCGCCGCCGGCGTGCGACGTGTAGACGCCGCTTCCACGTGCCATGCCCCGCCGCTTCCCCGCGCCACATGTTGCCAAACTTGCCGCGTCGCTTCTCGTGCTATAAAGCGCCGCGTGCGCGAGCAACCACACGTCGCCGTTGCCCCCGCTCATTCGTCTCCGGGATGCCGCCGCGCCGTCGCGGCTCGTCCGGTTTCCGTGGCGTCCGAGCGCGTCCGAGTAGGTTCTACGCCGAGATGCGAGCCGGTGGCTTCCGCCTCACCCTCGGCACGTACAACACGCCGGACCTGGCGGCTGATGATGCAAATTTTATTACGATTGAACTGGAATTAAAGTACATAGCTCAACTGAAAATTAAGATACATGGTCAGATTCGACTGTTGGAGTCATTCAGTCATACTCGTGTCTAGCCCTATAGTACTCGCCACTATAGTCGTCGTAGTCGCCGTCATCATCGGAGCTGGCATCGGGGTCGCGGTAGTCGAACCTCGGCGGGTGAGCACGCGTGGGCTGGGACTGAGGTAGCGCAGGCGGGGGCCACGGTAGGCCATGACGCCTGGAGAGTCCGGCCGCGCCACCATAGCCGACGGCCGGCCTCGTTGAAGTTCGAACGAGGCGGACCGTCCTCCTCGTGCCTGGCAAGCGCACTCTCACGCCGATTGATGAAGAAGCTTTCCCAAGTCGGGCTTGTAACATCCCAAAAATTTCAAAAAAACAAAACAAATGAATTTCCCTAGTTCCAAATTTTGGAACCAACAAAAACTTTTATTAAATTAAGTTTGGTAAATAAGAATCCTGCTTAATCCTTGTGCTATTGCCATGATTGCTTGTTATTAGTATTTGAAAGAATATTAAACCCTAAAACCCCACCCCTCTTCTCACCATACTAGTGAAAATAAAGTAAAAGGAAATTAAATAAGAAAAAGGCATATGTGCCTATGGCTACAATTATAAATATTTACCCTAGACCTTTCCACTTTACTTAAAGGATTGGAAAAGCTTTATAAACCTTATATAGTACTTCTTAAATCATTTCTAGGTTGAAAACAAAAAGAATAAAAAGAAAACTAAAAATGCCATAGAGGCATATGAGAGTAAAATAATAAACAAGGGAATTTAAGAAAGTTGACCCTAGGACTTGTTGTGATGGAGGGATCACCTCCATATATCATTTCAACAATTCACAACACCATTGTGAATCAAACCAAGTCAAATTAAAAATAAAATACCACATATGCATAGAAGCCTATGTGACACATAGCCAATTCACTAAACTTTGACCTATGACTTCAAACCTTGACCAAATGGTGTGAAACCATCTCTCAACCTAATCTAACACTAAATGGACCCCAACCCATGTCCAAGTGAAGCAAGGTAAACCCTTTACAAGTTTATTAAAATATAGCACCTCATCTCTTATGTATTAAGGCCAAATGTGCAAATCTTTGAACAAGACCATTTGATTTAGTTTCAATGCTCTTAAAATGTTACTAAACTCATAAGAACCACATTAGAGTCAACCAAAGTCAAATCAAATGGAAAGAAATCAAATAGGGAGAAAATTCCCAAAATTCACTCACATACACATAACCCAATTTTGCAAAACTTCAACCAAGGGCACCATTGCTTGATCTCTTGCTTGTAGAATGTTTATATATGATAAATAAACACAATTGCATCAAAGAAACCAAAAACAAATCAAAGCAAAACTCAAAATCAACATACATGTGATAATGGTCATTTTGTCACTTTATAAAATGTTCCCCACTTTACCCCTCTGTAATTCTCATTTCTTAAACCAAACTTGGTCAACTATGACCATGTCATCCAAGACCATGTCAAGGTCAATAACTTCCATGTTGACCATCCTTGCTGAAGTTGACCAGGTTGACCAGTAGAGGATTGACAAGTGGTGATGTTGAAATTATGGGAAGATCATACCAATTTTGGAATCTCACAAATCTTGACCAAATTGACCACCACCACCACCATTCAATCACATTTAATATATAACTAAACTCCACCAAAAAGAATTCCAAATTATCAATATTTTCTTCATGCGGCCATTATGTCGAACACCTTGCAGGCAGACTATGTCATTTGCAACACCTGCTATTACACACTGGATTTTTGGCTAAACCTTGCCTAACCAGAGGTGATCATCACTCCCCTACCTTCCCTGCATCCCTACATGTCCTTGCCCTGGTCGATTAAAGTGAATAAAGCAGAAACACACCCATGCCAAGTACCATGCCGGCCACTCAAACACTCAAAACTCCCTGGCTCTCCCCTCTCTCTCTCACCATGTCATCGAGCTTCTACGTACTCCCCTGAGCACGCCAGTACCCTTCCTAGCTCCCAGCTTGCACGGTATTGGACAAACAAAGCGTGCCCAGACGCGCCCGAACCATGCCAGCACGCGCGGTGACCACGCCCTGGACGCCGCCAGTACACCAAGCGCTCGAGCGCCCCCGTCCTTCTCTGGCCAAGCTACCATCGCATTGAGCACCTACTCCCCGCCCTCTACGAGCTAAACAAGCCCCCAGGCCTGCCCCTGCACCGTCGACGTCGCCATGATCACCACCCTACCGCGCCGGTACTGCCAGCCCTTGATCATTGCCAGCACGCTCCCGTCCTTCCCCTCGCTGCCCTTCACGCGCGCTAGCTTCTCCTAGCAGACGCCTACACGACGCCCCCATCGCCTTGCCCTTTCGCTCACCGTAGACGCCGCGCCATGGCCGCCCCTTCACAGCACCCGCCGGCCCTCTCACCCCGCTATAAATAGAGAAGCTCTGAGCCTCGACCCTTCACAACATCTGCTCTCCTCCCATCACTGATCCCTCTCCCACCATCAATTGGACACCACCTCGCCGGAGCAGCTCCAATCGCAAGACGAAGGTCGCCGGAGCCAGCAGATCCTAGCCATTGATCCACGCCACCCCGAGCTCCGCCACGGTACCAGGGGCCTATTCGCCCTCGCCAACGACGCCTCGACCACCGCCCTCGACCGCCGGCGACCTCCTGCGCTCTCCGACCCCCTACCTCGCCGGCGCAGCGAGCTCCTCTCCCCCGTCGACGACGACGCTCCACGATCGTCCGATCGATCCCTAATCTAACGGCCGATATCACCAGGTACCGATTCGGTCGATTTAAGTCACTGACGTGTAGGCCCCACCTCGTCAGGGCAGCCCACACGCACCAGTTGCTAGATGGGCTGTGCAGTGTTGGTTTAATCCGTTTCGGCCCAATAGTGTTTCCCGCCAAGCCCAGTAATTCAAATTCGATTTAATCCTTTTAGCTAAATTCAATACTGGTGCCAACTTCAAAATTAAATAGTTTGAAATCTACTGCACCAAATTTAACAAATTTTATATATTTAGAAAGCCCATGAAATTATCTAAACAATGTCACTGGCCTCATGTCCAAATTCGAAATTAAATTTAAATGATAAAAATAACAAGGCAGGGACTTTTCTGACTTTAAATAAATATTAGAAATTATCTATAAATGATTTTAAGTTGATTCCAACTCTAATAAATCACATTTGACATAATCTAATTGTTTATGCAACAATATAGCATGGTTGTTTTGCATGATCATGGATTAGAATTAAATAAGGGCTATGGAGCCATTTCTAGATCATTTAATACATACACATAGAATTATTTAAATAGTATGAGGGCTTCTCTCTCATTTAAATTGTGATCTTAAGAAATTCAAATAAAGGTACTGACCTTGATCAAATAAGTCTCATGCTTGGTTAAATAGAGAGGTTAATCATTTAGATGATAGTTAAACTTATATGAGGTATAGCCTCTCACATAAACCATTAGTTCAAATAGTTCAATAAGAATTAATAACACATAATTAATGACCCATGGGTTTATATTTGCAAATACTTAATCCTTCTCATAAGTAGTCTTTAAATGTTTCAAACCTATTTATTAAATCATAGAATAGACTTTGGTCTCATTTAAATCTTACCTCAACCAAATTAATATGAAGTAGACCCCATGGTCAATTAAAATTAACTTTTAATTAATTAATAATATTAAAACATTACAAGGTATTACTAAAATAATATGAGGTGCTCACCTCATTTTAAATCATCTCTCTCAAATATATGAATTAATGTGTGGACCCTTAATTGGCTAGGCTCATACTTGCTCACTTATAAATCTTAAATCTAAATAATATTTAAATTAATTAAATCACATGAGATGATGCATCTCATTTAACTCACTTTCTCAAAATACTAAGTGTGAAGTGTTGACCTTGGTCAACATAGGATCATCCCTGGTTGTTTTGAGAATATTAAAACACCTCAATAATAGTCCTTTAAATAAATCACCACTAGGTGTTAAATCATATGAGAGATACTCCTCTCATTTAAATCTTGTTCTCAAGTAATACAATATGAGGTAGTGATCATAATCTAAGTAACCCCATATTGAATTATTTGGTGGCATTAAATCTCTATTAGGTTAGTATTAAATTACATAAGGGATGGAACCTCATTTAAATCATTTTCTCAAATGATAAGTATGAAGAGGATGACTTTAGTCAACCTAGGTCATATATTATTCTTAAGAGAAATTAAATCTTAAGAAGATTCAATGAGAGGAAATTATTTTCTCACAAACTAAAGAGAAACCCTAACTCCATTTTCAATGAGAGGAAATTATTTTCTTATTACTAAATAAGGAAACCCTAGCATAATCTTGTGATAAATGCTAAGTAGTGATGCTAGATCCTTGTGTGAGCCACTAAGGCTACTTAAAAGTACTTAAGTATCGTTTGGTGATTGTATCCTCGTATTCGTTTATAGACGCTAGTACCGGAGACTATCAAGAGGAGGAGGTATTCTACCAAGAGGAAGAAGAAGAATACTTTGATCACTTCACCAATCAAGGCAAGATAATACTCTTGCAAGCTATTACCCATCCAAGCAAGATAATACTCTTGCAAGCTGATATTAATATTACCCCTACAAGCAAGCTAACATTCTTGCAAGCTAGACTAATGCAAGCTAATAAACTTGCTAACCATCAGGGTGCAAAGCTCTACTAGAGCAAGGCATCATTACATTTTACTTTATGAACCTATCCCAAAGTTTTTACTTTATAAGCTTTACTTGATTTTATTTATCAAAGTTACTTTTTGATTTATGATGCACTTGGTCTAGAGTAGAGCAATACTTGATTTAGATTGGCACCCCTCAAAGCTAGATAGCACCCCTCATATAGTTGCTATCGCTAATCAATTAAAATTTGGACTAGTCTAGATGGGAACATGTGACTCGAAATGAAGTTGAAACCTTGGAATGAAGGTTCATTCCATTGAATGACTTTGAAGGTGAATATGACCAAGAGAAGATGGTGATTTTTGATACAAAACTGATGGTTGGGTTCGGATGCGATACCATTCCAATTTTGAAAGTACCCCCACAATACCCAAAATGGGTACGGGCTTAACTAGAAATTTATGTGCTTTAGTATGGGTTCCCTCTAAACAAGCGTCATCGGGGTTATGCCAAGGGCTGCCTCCAAAGCAATATGAGATATTGTGATATGATGTGAATGAGGTGAATTGTCCGGCCCAAGCCCTGTGCAGTTCCCGGGTTAACAGTTGGTTCTCACCGGGAGGCCAAGCTCATGGGGAGAGGTGCCTGTACTAGAGTATATAGGTGAAAGGTTATGGTTGGTAGTCCGCATACGGAGTATGATAAATCAGGGCCAGTTAACCCTGACGGATTATTGCAAATATTGTGGCACAAGTGTACGACCTCTGCAGAGTGTAGAACTATTCGGATAGCCGTGTCCACGGTTACGGACGATTGGAAAGGCCATACTGTTCCGTCATCAGACCATTTTCAAAAATGTGACATATGACTGGTGACTTGAAGTTGACCGGTGAATGGTGACTTTGAGTTGGACCACAACAGAGTTGTGGGAATGACACTAATGTTCCCACTTGAGTTAGTCTATTTGATTCAAGCATCTTTACTAAATGTTTATGAAATAAACTTGGCTTTATGCAAATAAACCTAGAGCTTAGTATCCCCTTACCACATTTAATGGTGATTACACTAGTATTAGTTTGCGAGTACTTTAAAAGTACTCATGGCTTTGTCCCTGGCTATTCAAATGGCCAGACTATGAAGGTGAACAGCTGTACGAGGAAGATGGACAGCAGAACGTCTACGACAACTAGGACCGCTCCGACGTCAACAGTTGCCTGTGGAACAGATGGACCACAGTTACTTCGCTTCCGCTATGTGTTTTGGAATAGGATCTCTAGATCCACTATGTTGTATTAAGACTGGATCATGTGATCCTTTGTTGTAAGACGATTATGTGTTGTAATAAATGATGTGTTGTGATATCAAGCTATTATGTCTCGCAAAAACAATATTCCTGGGATTGCGAGGAATGGCATAATAGGCATCTGGACTTAAAAATCCGGGTGTTGACAAGTTGGTATCAGAGCCATTGTTTGACCTTAGGAGACCCTAGTTAGAAGGGACGTTCGGAAAATTTTAGTTTCTAAAACAAATGAAGAAAGTATTTGTGAAAAACTTATTCATTTTCTTCTCTACCAGATCTTCTTAAAAATAATAAGCCATGCACCTCCTTATAAATCCATTTAAAATTTTGCCACACTTGTTCACATCTCTAACTTACTCATCCATTTCACTTTCAGATGGAGCCTTACGTCCAGACGGAGACCTACGATCTGGAAAACGGAGGAAGTCTGGTGTTTGAGCGCGACTTGTACCTAGTGTCCGAGAAGCTCGAACGCCCACCTCCCCAGTTCCACGGAGTCCGGATCCACAACACCCCCGCTGGGGAGCAGCAGTGGATGATCACCGCTGACTTGAAGGGAAGTTCGGAACCTCCCATCTCGGAGAGGATCCTTTTCTCCTTCAAGGCATACAGCTGGGTGGACGGTCTTGCTCACGCCCTTCAGGAGGGACTTGCTCGGGTGTGCGGACAGAACATCGCCGCCGCTTCGCCCACTTCGCGAGGCACGACACCATGGGGGAACCCATGGCACTCTCTTCGCACCCGGTGCTCAAGATCCATGTGCAGCATTTGGACTTTATGCTTCATGAGACCCGGAAGGACCTGGAGTTGACACGTGTCCACTCCCACCGTGCTCAGATGGCTTTGGCTCATCATGCTGACGCCATCAGGCTACTCGCCAAGGACCGCCGGTCACTTCGCCTGCAGCGCGCCAAGAATGTCGCTACTATCACCCGTCTTCGCGAGAAGATTCGCACCTTAGAGGTGACTGTCCGGACACAGCAGGACCAGATTCAGGAGATGGAGGAGGATGGAGAAGACATCCAAGGAGGAGAGGACTTCCTGAGTGACGACAATGACTTTGAGGATGACGAGTTCACTGATGAGGAGGACTACGAGTTTCTGGAGGCTGCAGAGGATGGGATCATTCCCATCGATGTGGATGAAGACAATGAGGAATAGTTGCACTAGCTTCACTTACGTAGGTGTGAGTTGTACCCCGCACCATGTATCGTAGATTATGGAAGAAGGGTTCTTAAAACCCTTAGTGCTTTAGCTTGTAATGTGTGATGTTTGTTGTGAATAAATAAAATATGTGTTATATTCATCCTGAAAATATCTTAAGTTTAAGTTTAAACTTAACTCAAAATAAGCCATAGAAAATTCCCTCTTACCTCATGATATATCTACACAATCAGATGGCCCCACCAAACCGCAACGCAAACCAAGATGCCATGATGCAACTACTGCAGACAATGATGGCAGACCGGGAAGCCGAAAGAGCTGAACGCCAAGCAAACCTTGCTGCTTGCAACAGATAGCTCAGAACAATCAAGGCCATGGAAACCACGATCACCCTGGGTCAAAACTGAAAAATTTCCAGAACACCAACCCTCCAATGTTCAGCAAAACCGAAGAGCCCCTCGATGCTGATGACTGGATCCAGACCATAGAGAACAACCTTGAAGTTGCGGGAGTTGAAGCCGCAGAAAAAGCTTGTTTGCCACCCACTACTGTCGGGACTGCAAGAGCCTGGTGGACTAGTGCCCGTGCAATGAATGCGGGACAAATGATGACATGGGAAGACTTCAAGCTGAAGTTCAGCAAGTACCATGTGCCCCAAGGATTAATCAAGAAAATGAGAGACGAGTTCCGTGAACTCAAGCAAGGAAGAATGTCCGTGGTGGAATACCGCGACGGTTTCTCACTCTGTCAAGGTACGCCCGGACGAGACCGACACAAATGAGAAGAGAAAGGAAAGATTCCTGAACGGACTGCACGACGAGATGCAAACGGTGTTAGTGAATATTCCGTTCATGACCTCGAAGCCCTCGTAGACTCAGCCATACAGATGGAAGGAAAGCTGCATCAGGCCAACGAGAACAAGCGCGAGAATGATGAACCAGAGTGGACCCCACCATACCCGAAGCACCGCAATAACTCCTCTGGAGGATTCACCCCCAGAAACAACAGGCCACCTGCTCAGACTTATCGCCCCAACTACAGCAACAACCACGGAGGACCCCCGAAGCCCGGAGGAAACAACAATAACAACCGCAACCCCAACAGCCACAACAATAATGGGAACAACACCAACACCAACACTGGCCCAAGAACTGGAAGCAATGCTATCCCCATCTCCCCGAAGGATAAATCAACGGTAAACTGCTACGAATGTGGAGTTGTAGGCCACTTTTCCAAAGAATGCCCCAAGAAGCTTGCCAAGATTGCCGCCAACACCGCTGCCCATCCAGCAGCGTTCGCGGTAGAAGGAACCAGAACAACAACAACAGCCGTTTCTACCACATGACTGAAGCTCAGGAAGCACCCAGACGACAAGTATGCCTTCTGTCAATCAAAATGCTCAATCTCTTTTAGGAACCTAACTCCTCTTAAAATCTCGGGACGAGATTTGTTTAAGGGGGAAGGGTTTGTAACATCCCAAAAATTTCAAAAAAACAAAACAAATGAATTTCCCTAGTTCCAAATTTTGGAACCAACAAAAACTTTTATTAAATTAAGTTTGGTAAATAAGAATCCTGCTTAATCCTTGTGCTATTGCCATGATTGCTTGTTATTAGTATTTGAAAGAATATTAAACCCTAAAACCCCACCCCTCTTCTCACCATACTAGTGAAAATAAAGTAAAAGGAAATTAAATAAGAAAAAGGCATATGTGCCTATGGCTACAATTATAAATATTTACCCTAGACCTTTCCACTTTACTTAAAGGATTGGAAAAGCTTTATAAACCTTATATAGTACTTCTTAAATCATTTCTAGGTTGAAACCAAAAAGAATAAAAAGAAAACTAAAAATGCCATAGAGGCATATGAGAGTAAAATAATAAACAAGGGAATTTAAGAAAGTTGACCCTAGGACTTGTTGTGATGGAGGGATCACCTCCATATATCATTTCAACAATTCACAACACCATTGTGAATCAAACCAAGTCAAATTAAAAATAAAATACCACATATGCATAGAAGCCTATGTGACACATAGCCAATTCACTAAACTTTGACCTATGACTTCAAACCTTGACCAAATGGTGTGAAACCATCTCTCAACCTAATCTAACACTAAATGGACCCTAACCCATGTCCAAGTGAAGCAAGGTAAACCCTTTACAAGTTTATTAAAATATAGCACCTCATCTCTTATGTATTAAGGCCAAATGTGCAAATCTTTGAACAAGACCATTTGATTTAGTTTCAATGCTCTTAAAATGTTACTAAACTCATAAGAACCACATTAGAGTCAACCAAAGTCAAATCAAATGGAAAGAAATCAAATAGGGAGAAAATTCCCAAAATTCACTCACATACACATAACCCAATTTTGCAAAACTTCAACCAAGGGCACCATTGCTTGATCTCTTGCTTGTAGAATGTTTATATATGATAAATAAACACAATTGCATCAAAGAAACCAAAAACAAATCAAAGCAAAACTCAAAATCAACATACATGTGATAATGGTCATTTTGTCACTTTATAAAATGTTCCCCACTTTACCCCTCTGTAATTCTCATTTCTTAAACCAAACTTGGTCAACTATGACCATGTCATCCAAGACCATGTCAAGGTCAATAACTTCCATGTTGACCATCCTTGCTGAAGTTGACCAGGTTGACCAGTAGAGGATTGACAAGTGGTGATGTTGAAATTATGGGAAGATCATACCAATTTTGGAATCTCACAAATCTTGACCAAATTGACCACCACCACCACCATTCAATCACATTTAATATATAACTAAACTCCACCAAAAAGAATTCCAAATTATCAATATTTTCTTCATGCGGCCATTATGTCGAACACCTTGCAGGCAGACTATGTCATTTGCAACACCTGCTATTACACACTGGATTTTTGGCTAAACCTTGCCTAACCAGAGGTGATCATCACTCCCCTACCTTCCCTGCATCCCTACATGTCCTTGCCCTGGTCGATTAAAGTGAATAAAGCAGAAACACACCCATGCCAAGTACCATGCCGGCCACTCAAACACTCAAAACTCCCTGGCTCTCCCCTCTCACCATGTCATCGAGCTTCTACGTACTCCCCTGAGCACGCCAGTACCCTTCCTAGCTCCCAGCTTGCACGGTATTGGCCAAACGAAGCGTGCCCAGACGCGCCCGAACCATGCCAGCACGCGCGGTGACCACGCCCTGGACGCCGCCAGTACACCAAGCGCTCGAGCGCCCCCGTCCTTCTCTGGCCAAGCTACCATCGCATTGAGCACCTACTCCCCGCCCTCTACGAGCTAAACAAGCCCCCAGGCCTGCCCCTGCACCGTCGACGTCGCCATGATCACCACCCTACCGCGCCGGTACTGCCAGCCCTTGATCATTGCCAGCACGCTCCCGTCCTTCCCCTCGCTGCCCTTCACGCGCGCTAGCTTCTCCTAGCAGACGCCTACACGACGCCCCCATCGCCTTGCCCTTTCGCTCACCGTAGACGCCGCGCCATGGCCGCCCCTTCACAGCACCCGCCGGCCCTCTCACCCCGCTATAAATAGAGAAGCTCTGAGCCTCGACCCTTCACAACATCTGCTCTCCTCCCATCACTGATCCCTCTCCCACCATCAATTGGACACTACCTCGCCGGAGCAGCCCCAATCGCAAGACGAAGGTCGCCGGAGCCAGCAGACCCTAGCCATTGATCCACGCCACCCCGAGCTCCGCCACGGTACCAGGGGCCTATTCGCCCTCGCCAACGACGCCTCGACCACCGCCCTCGACCGCCGGCGACCTCCAGCGCTCTCCGACCCCCTACCTCGCCGGCGCAGCGAGCTCCTCTCCCCCGTCGACGACGACGCTCCACGATCGTCCGATCGATCCCTAATCTAACGGCCGATATCACCAGGTACCGATTCGGTCGATTTAAGTCACTGACGTGTAGGCCCCACCTCGTCAGGGCAGCCCACACGCACCAGTTGCTAGATGGGCTGTGCAGTGTTGGTTTAATCCGTTTCGGCCCAATAGTGTTTCCCGCCAAGCCCAGTAATTCAAATTCGATTTAATCCTTTTAGCTAAATTCAATACTGGTGCCAACTTCAAAATTAAATAGTTTGAAATCTACTGCACCAAATTTAACAAATTTTATATATTTAGAAAGCCCATGAAATTATCTAAACAATGTCACTGGCCTCATGTCCAAATTCGAAATTAAATTTAAATGATAAAAATAACAAGGCAGGGACTTTTCTGACTTTAAATAAATATTAGAAATTATCTATAAATGATTTTAAGTTGATTCCAACTCTAATAAATCACATTTGACATAATCTAATTGTTTATGCAACAATATAGCATGGTTGTTTTGCATGATCATGGATTAGAATTAAATAAGGGCTATGGAGCCATTTCTAGATCATTTAATACATACACATAGAATTATTTAAATAGTATGAGGGCTTCTCTCTCATTTAAATTGTGATCTTAAGAAATTCAAATAAAGGTACTGACCTTGATCAAATAAGTCTCATGCTTGGTTAAATAGAGAGGTTAATCATTTAGATGATAGTTAAACTTATATGAGGTATAGCCTCTCACATAAACCATTAGTCCAAATAGTTCAATAAGAATTAATAACACATAATTAATGACCCATAGGTTTATATTTGAAAATACTTAATCCTTCTCATAAGTAGTATTTAAATATTTCAAACCTATTTATTAAATCATATAATAGACTTTGGTCTCATTTAAATCTTACCTCAACCAAATTAATATGAAGTAGATCCCATGGTCAATTAAAATTCACTTTTAATTAATTAATAATATTAAAACATTACAAGGTGTTACTAAAATAGTATGAGGTGCTCACCTCATTTTAAATCATCTTTCTCAAATATATGAATTAATGTGTGGACCCTTAATTGGCTAGGCTCATACTTGCTCACTTATAAATCTTAAATCTAAATAATATTTAAATTAATTAAATCACATGAGATGATGCATCTCATTTAACTCACTTTCTCAAAATACTAAGTGTGAAGTGTTGACCTTGGTCAACATAGGATCATCCCTGGTTGTTTTGAGAATATTAAAACACCTCAATAATAGTCCTTTAAATAAATCACCACTAGGTGTTAAATCATATGAGAGATACTCCTCTCATTTAAATCTTGTTCTCAAGTAATACAATATGAGGTAGTGATCATAATCTAAGTAACCCCATATTGAATTATTTGGTGGCATTAAATCTCTATTAGGTTAGTATTAAATTACATAAGGGATGGAACCTCATTTAAATCATTTTCTCAAATGATAAGTATGAAGAGGATGACTTTAGTCAACCTAGGTCATATATTATTCTTAAGAGAAATTAAATCTTAAGAAGATTCAATGAGAGGAAATTATTTTCTCACAAACTAAAGAGAAACCCTAACTCCATTTTCAATGAGAGGAAACTATTTTCCTATTACTAAATAAGGAAACCCTAGCATAATCTTGTGATAAATGCTAAGTAGTGATGCTAGATCATTGTGTGAGCCACTAAGGCTACTTAAAAGTACTTAAGTATCGTTTGGTGATTGTATCCTCGTATTCGTTTATAGACGCTAGTACCGAGACTATCAAGAGGAGGAGGTATTCTACCAAGAGGAAGAAGAAGAATACTTTGATCACTTCACCAATCAAGGCAAGATAATACTCTTGCAAGCTATTACCCATACAAGCAAGATAATACTCTTGCAAGCTGATATTAATATTACCCCTACAAGCAAGCTAACATTCTTGCAAGCTAGACTAATGCAAGCTAATAAACTTGCTAACCATCAGGGTGCAAAGCTCTACTAGAGCAAGGCATCATTACATTTTACTTTATGAACCTATCCCAAAGTTTTTACTTTATAAGCTTTACTTGATTTTATTTATCAAAGTTACTTTTTGATTTATGATTCACTTGGTCTAGAGTAGAACAATACTTGATTTAGGTTGGCACCCCTCAAAGCTAGATAGCACCCCTCATATAGTTGCTATCGCTAATCAATTAAAATTTGGACTACTCTAGATGGGAACATGTGACTTGAAATGAAGTTGAAACCTTGGAATGATGGTTCATTCCATTGAATGACTTTGAAGGTGAATATGACCAAGAGAAGATGGTGATTTTTGATACAAAACTGATGGTTGGGTTCGGATGCGATACCATTCCAATTTTGAAAGTACCCCCACAATACCCAAAATGGGTACGGGCTTAACTAGAAATTTATGTGATTTAGTATGGGTTCCCTCTAAACAAGCGTCATCGGGGTTATGCCAAGGGCTGCCTCCAAAGCAATATGAGATATTGTGATATGATGTGCATGAGGTGAATTGTCCGGCCCAAGCCCTGTGCAGTTCCCGGGTTAACAGTTGGTTCTCACCGGGAGGCCAAGCTCATGGGGAGAGGTGCCTGTACTAGAGTATATAAGTAAAAGGTTATGGTTGGTAGTCCGCATACGGAGTATGATAAATCAGGGCCAGTTAACCCTGACGGATTATTGCAAATATTGTGGCACAAGTGTACGACCTCTGCAGAGTGTAGAACTATTCGGATAGTCGTGTCCACGGTTACGGACGATTGGAAAGGCCATACTGTTCCGTCATCAGACCATTTTCAAAAATGTGACATATGACTGGTGACTTGAAGTTGACCGGTGAATGGTGACTTTGAGTTGGACCACAACAGAGTTGTGGGAATGACACTAATGTTCCCACTTGAGTTAGTCTATTTGATTCAAGCATCTTTACTAAATGTTTATGAAATAAACTTGGCTTTATGCAAATAAACCTAGAGCTTAGTATCCCCTTACCACATTTAATGGTGATTACACTAGTATTAGTTTGCGAGTACTTTAAAAAGTACTCATGGCTTTGTCCCTGGCTATTCAAATGGCCAGACTATGAAGGTGAACAGCTGTACGAGGAAGATGGACAGCAGAACGTCTACGACAACTAGGACCGCTCTGACGTCAAGGTTGCCTGTGGAACAGATGGACCACGACCGTTACTTCGCTTCCGCTATGTGTTTTGGAATAGGATCTCTAGATCCACTATGTTGTATTAAGACTGGATCATGTGATCCTTTGTTGTAAGACGATTATGTGTTGTAATAAATGATGTGTTGTGATATCAAGCTATTATGTCTCGCAAAAACAATATTCCTGGGATTGCGAGGAATGGCATAATAGGCATCTGGACTTAAAAATCCGGGTGTTGACAGGGCTGTAGTCGGGATGCCACTGGGGATTCCTCCGCTGCTCTGGCGTGAGCTCGAAGTAGTAGTGGTTCGTGATGGCCATCTCGCGCGCCACACCTAGAGGGACAGGAGGGACCGGTACGCCTCCGACGCTCAGCAACCAGCCGGTCGGGACGCGGTAGCCCGGCGGGCAGGGGTAGTTCAAGGCGCAAAGCGCCTCCGCCTCCCGGGGGGTTAGAGATACAATGGAAGCCATGTGACAGAGTGATGAGGTTTCCAGATATGAGTGTAGAGATGTGATATGTAAATGGCTACATATATATAGTGAAAAAATGGCGGGAAGAGGTGGAACGCGCGGGAAGAAAAATGCGGGAAACTTTTATCCCGGGTGGGGGCTCAAACCGGGACAATAGATGGGAGGCTTCATCTCGGAGAGGCTTATCTGGTTTTTGCATTATCTGGGGGGGGGCTTACTTGGGGAGGATTAGTCAGGCAAAACTGTCGGTGGGATAAGGACGTGTGGGTAACCTTTAGTCCCGGCTGGTGGGTGCAACCGGGACAAAAGATGTCTGCCGGATAAGAACGCATGGGTGGACGCACTGCTCGATGAGATAAAGCATGTAGCGCACGACGCCCTGTCGAAGAACAAGACAAAGTAGAAGCGATGCAGTGCCTATAAAAGGAGCATCGATACGCCTTGCCAAGCAGATCAACAAGCCAAGCAGAGTTTCATTCCCATGGATGAAGGAAAGGGTTGGGAAATCTCCCGTGGCAGCTTCTCGAAGATGTCGTTGGTGCACACGCCCTACGGCATCTTCGGAGGCTGTGCCTCGGAAAAATTTCCCGGCAAGCCCGTGAACGACTACATCTCCTCTAACAGTGTGGGGAAAGGGTTGGGAAATCTCCCGTGGCACAGCTTCTCGAAGATGTCGTTGGTGCACATGCCCTACGGCATCTTCGGAGGCTGTGCCTCGGAAAAATTTCCCGGCAAGCCCGTGAACGACTACATCTCCTCTAACAGTGTGGGGGAAAGGGTTGGGAAATCTCCCGTGGCACAACTTCTCGAAGATGTCGTTGGTGCACACGCCCTACGGCATCTTCGGAAGTTGTGCCTCGGAAAAATTTCCCGGCAAGCCCGTGAACGATGACATCTCCACTTTTAGTATCTTACATACAGTTATGATTACACAAAAATAAATGGGAAATTGATTGCCATGTTGAGATACTCAATGTGCCATGAACTTTCTTCAATTAACTTGATGATGGAGCGTCTTCATCATTTAATCTTCTTCGGCCGTAACCATGGAGCATCTTCATCATTTAACTTGATGCTTGGGTCAATGTTCACTGTGAAGGGTGGAATTTCATCAAACTTATTATAATCTTCTGACATGTCTGTCTTGTCCTCCACTCCCACGATGTTTCTTTTTCCAGAAAGAACTATGTGGCGCTTTGGCTCAACGTATGATGCATCTGTTTCCTTATGTTTCCTTTTTCTTGGTTTGGTAGACATATCCTTCACATAGAAAACCTGGGCCACATCCTTGGCTAGGACGAATGGTTCGTCTATATACCCAAGATTGTTGAGATCCACTGTTGTCATTCCATACAACTTGTCTACCTGAACCCCGCCTCCTGTTTTCTTGACCCATTTGCACCTAAACAAAGGGACCTTAAAAGAAGGTCCATAGTCAAGTTCCCATATATCCTCTATGTAACCATAATATGTGTCATTTGGGCCTTGTTGTTTATTGCACCTAGAGGGGGGTGAATAGGTGCTAACCAATTTTTAGTTCTTTTTCAATTTAGGTTTGACACAAAGGTAAATTCTCTAGATATGCAACTAGGTGAATTTACCTATATGACAAGGTTATCAACTAAGCAAGATATAGCTACGCAATATATAGGAGATAGAGTGGGATAGAGGTAACCGAGAGTGTAGCACGCGTTGACACGGAGATGATTCCCGTAGTTCCCTTCCTTTGCAAGAAGGTACGTCTACGTTTGGAGGAGTGTGGTTGCTACGCAAGCCAAACCAACAGCCACGAAGGCTTCACTCAGATCTCCTGTGAGCAACGCCACGAAGGCCTAGCCCACTTCCACTAAGGGATTTCCTCGAGGCGGAAACCGGGCCTTTACAAGGTTCTTGGGGCACACATCCACAACTGAATTGGAGGCTCCCAAATCTGTAACAATACAACAATCAACAACAACACATCAACAACAAATCAACTAGGGAACCAAATAGGAACACTAGCATGAGATCCCTCAAACAAGTGAGGGGGAAATGAAGAACGCTTCGGTGAGGATGTAGATCGGTGTCTTCTCCTTCGAATCTCCAAAGATCAAGAGCTTTGGTTGGGGGAGGAAGGAGATCTTGCAAATCTTGACTTTCTTGAGGTGGCTCTAATGGAGGTGGCTTGGCAGAATTCTTGTGTAATGATTGAGCAAGCAACCAAGGTAGAAGAAGGGGGGTATTTATACCCCCTCCCAAAATTGAGCCGTTGCTGCTTCCGGGGGGCCGGATAATCCGGTCCAAGTAGGGGCCGGATAATCCGCCCCCCCGGATAATCCGGCCTTCAGAACAAAACCGTGACAAAGTCCGGCCAAATATCCGGCCCACGTACAGAGACACATTTCTTCCAGTCCTTAGCCAAAATCGAGGGGGCCGGATATTTCCAAAATATCCGGCCCGGATAATCCGGCCCTGGTACAATACCGGGACATTATCCGGGCAAATGTCCGGCCCCCTTACTGCGCTGCTTTCCGTCGAAGACTTAGCCAAAATCAGGGGGCCGGATATTTCAAGAATATCCGGCCCGGATTATCCGGCCTGGCCAAACTTTTCCTGTTGCCTTTTGACAGATCGACCAAATCCAACACACGCAAATATGAAACTATGTAATCCCTGTACCACTTAATCAAGCATTAGTGTATCACATATATTGACATCAAACATACAAAACATAATGTGAGAGATGTTCTTTCAATCTCCCCCTTTTTGGTGTTTGATGACAATATACGGATTTGCAAAGGAATCACAATAGAGACAAGCATGATGGCAAAACATAGAGGCACTCCCCCTACATGTGTGCATATAAGTAGTTTGCATTTGAATACAAATACACAACACATAGGAGTATGGTGCCTCAACACAAGAGATATCCAACATGAGCTCTAACAAAAGACATTGACACATATGAAGTTGAGATAGGATGCAAGAAATCATACCCATGTGTAGATATAAGATACGGAGATATAACATCACACATAATATAGCATCCTTGATCTCAACATATAGAAATCCGAAAACCATAACAATGTCTCACACCACATAGCACATAGTTTTAAACGACACAACCAAAGCAAATAGTGCAAATACGAGGGAACACAAGCAATAAAGGAATGGTAAACGCAAATGCTTGTGCCCAAACCATGCAAATCCCCGAGATAGCCTAATAGAACACTTCTCCCCCTTTGGCATCGAAACGCCAAAAAGGGGACAAGCGCGATGCTACTCGTCCCATGGGAATCACTCGGAGGCATAATCATCATCGGACTCGTCTGCCGCTACCTCTTCATCCTCATCCTCATCAGTGTCAGGAGCATCCGGGGAGCGGCGAGAGGTGTTGGTCCTTTGAAGGCAGTCATCAAGTTCACTCCATGGAACCTGTGCAGAGTGCCATGCACTGTAACCCTGGTGAGCTGGAGGCTGAGGCGGGGGTCCTTGATCACCACTGAGCTTGTGAAGAATAACCGCCTGAGTGTGCTTAATTTCAGAACGCTCTCGGCTAGCAGCATAGTTTTCCTTGTGTATCTCGATGTTCATGCACAAGATGTGACGCTGAAACCAACTAAGCCGGCTCACTTGCTTCTTCATAGCCGGGACATCAGGGTGACGAGCAGGAGCAAAGCCACTGGAGCGAGCATCACGCATGAAAGTGTCAGGAGCAGGTACGGCTGAAGAAACTGGCTTAAGCTTGTAGGGCTTCTTGACATGGTGCTTCACCAAAGGATACCCACTTATGTCTTCACCAACCTTAGCAACAGAGTTGTTGATGAGAAGCTGAATGTAGGGAGCATAGGGTATGGTGGTCCGGGAGACCATGGCATCATGGATCTCATGGAAGATAAAGTCCATGATATCAAGAGTGAAGTCCCGTTCGTCATTCCCATCACGAGCACACTTATAGCTGAGGTGCATAAGGTCCACAAGTGTTCCCCGAAGAGCATCATTGTTGCCACCACTTGGGCAAATGGTGGCCCGAAAGAACCGAAGCAACTGACTGTATATGGGAAGCAGCCCCTTAGCTTGACCAATCTTTCCCGCTGAGGTGTAGAGATGCACAAGAGCATTCTTATCTGTCTGTTGTGGTCCATGAAGTCGACGACCCCCATCAACAGGAACTCCAAGAACACCAGCAAACTGACGCAGAGTGGCACTGCAGTGAGTGGAGCCAGTCATCCATTCCATGGTGTGTTCCTCATCTTTCCTGATTGCCAAAGTGGCAAAGAACTGCTTCACCAAAGCTGGGCTAAAGTCACACTGAATCTTCATGATATCATGCAGGCCCAACTTTCCAGCTACCCAGATAGCATCTTCAAAGTGATCGTTGACTGCCAGAATGTCCACATTGATAGCTTGCATGGGTCTCAGATTCTTCATGGGCTCATAGATGTCCATGAAGATGAACTCCTGCTCAGCGCACCAATATCTCCTGCCCGCTATGTCTTCATCCCTTGGGACATCATCATACCAGTTCTTCTGACGGATAGCGGAGTAAGAAACTGGGTCCATGGTCTTGTAGTTCTCCCTCACTTCCTTGTTCTTCCGCCTTGAAGTGACGGACTTGCGAGGTGCATTGGTGGCAAACTCATCACTAGATCGATCATGCCTTGGGCGTCTCCGACCACCCCGAGAAGCACCACCTGTGAGAAGCAAAGGCGGGTAGCAAAGGAAAGGTAATGCTCATAAGTCATGTAAGATACAGTAATATACTCGAGAAACATGCAAACAAGTCGGTACACATCTAGACATGATAGATTGAAGCAAACTGCAGCGGCGATGAAGCTCCAGGCCGGATAATCCGGGGTCCCCTGGGGGCGGATAATCCGGCCGGGCCGGATAATCCGGCCGGCTCGAGGGGCGGAAAATCCGGCCCTTCGAGATGTGCAGTTTTCCAATCAAAAACATGTCTAAAACTAGATCGGCCTCATAGCATGCAAGAGGAGTACACTACACACGATTTGGAACAACTAGACACCAATTCCACCAAGAAAATAGCACATATAAAACACAACATCTAGGGTTAGAGATTGTGAATCATACCCACATCCATTGTGGAAACCGCTTGGAGGAGAAGGTAGCTAGGGAGGAGATCCACCCGATCCACCCAAGAACTCCGAGAGGGGGCGGACGGAGCGGCTCCGGCGAGGAGGAGGAACTCCGGCGGCTTGAGGAGGAAGAAGGGGGGCGCGTGGGGGAACTGATTGGTGAGCCAACCGTTCACCCCGCGGCCTCCCTTAGTCCTCCCGCAAAACGCCCAGGCCGGATAATCCGGCCCAAAGTGAGGGCGGATAATCCGGCCCGGCCGGATAATCCGGGGCACCAGGGGGCGGATTATCCGGTGTTCTGGAAAATTCCAGAATACCGTAAATCCAGCTTATCTTTAGTTGGATATTTGCGAACCCATATGTGATGCAATATACTTATCACGTCATATATGAGATGCATATTTACCAATAAGATGGGGCAACCTAGATCATCCGACCGAGAAACCTCAAACTCCAAGTTTTTACCAAACATGACAAATGAGCAAGATGGAAGTGGTTTGTTGGAGAGGTAGGCTTAGGTTTAGAGAGTTCAAACTGTTAATGGTACATGATCACTTAAGTTTGCAAGATATGAGCAAATAAGGCCAAACTTGAGTGATTTCCCATAAGAACATGGAGTTGTCAAATAAAAGGCGATAAGACTCAAATAACTCCAACTCTTCACAAAGAAGAGTGTGGTGGCCTAGGCCACCATATATGAGTGTTATGGCATGGCACCGCGAAGATGTATCTTGGGCCCAAAACCACTACTCATCATTGAAGCTCACATATCATTATATGATATAAAGAGAATGATTTCTTTTAATGTTGGCATTATGGGGGGAGGGATAGCTCAATAGTTTAAACCGCACTCCCCCTATTTCCATGCCCACATCTAAACCAAATAAAGTTTTGAGACAAAGGTGTGTTTGCAAGATGGTCAAGCTATACTCCTTGAATCAATGATATTTAGCTCATTCCTCAAATAAGAGAACCTTGCTTCATCAAGAGGCTTCGTGAATATATCGGCAAGTTGATCTTTGGTAGGAACATAGATGAGCTCAATATCACCACGGGCAACATGATCCCTAATGAAATGATTCCGGATCTCAATATGCTTCGTTCTTGAATGTTGCACCGGATTATAGGCAATCTTGATGGCACTTTCATTGTCACATAATAGAGGCACTTTGTCACAAATGACACCGTATTCCTTTAAAGTTTGCCTCATCCATAACAATTGAGTGCATCCACTTGCGGCGGCAACATATTCGGCTTCGGCGGTGGAGAGAGATATACAATTTTGCTTCTTAGAAGACCAACACACCAAGGACCTACCAAGGAATTGGCAAGCCCCGGAAGTTGATTTCCTATCATCCTTGTCACCCGCCCAATCCGCATCGGTATAACCATTGAGAATAAAACTTGAGCCCTTGGGGTACCAAATACCATATCTTGGGGTATCAACCAAATATCGAAAGATTCTTTTGAGAGCCATCATGTGGCTCTCCTTAGGAGAAGCTTGATACCTTGCACACACACCAACACTCAACACTATGTCCGGTCTAGATGCACAAAGGTAAAGCAAGGATCCAATCATGGAGCGGTATACCTTTTGATCCACCTCTTTACCATTGGGATCAAGTGCAAGATGACATTTGGTGACCATAGGAGTGGCCACACCCTTCAACTCGGTCATCTTGAACCTCTTGAGCATGTCTTGGAGATATTTTGCTTGATTGATGAAGGTTCCCTCTCTCAATTGCTTGATCTCAAAACCAAGGAAGAACTTCATCTCTCCCATCATAGACATCTCAAACCTATCGGTCATAAGCTTTGAAAATTCATCATTGAAAGCTTTGTTAGTAGAGCCAAAGATAATATCATCAACATATAATTGGCAAACGAAAAGCTCCCCATTAACCCTCTTAGTAAAAAGAGTGGGATCGATTAGCCCAACATCAAACCCACGGTCTACCAACAATTCTTTAAGGTGCTCGTACCAAGCTCTAGGAGCTTGTTTGAGACCATAAAGTGCTTTATCAAGCTTGTAGACATGGTTAGGAAAGTTGGGATCCTCAAACCCCGGGGGTTGCTTAACATAAACCTCTTCATGCAAAGGACCATTAAGAAATGCACTTTTAACATCCATTTGTTGTAACTTAAAGTTATGATGCGATGCATAAGCAAGAAGGATACGGATGGACTCAAGACGAGCCACGGGAGCATAGGTCTCTCCAAAGTCAATTCCTTCAACTTGAGAGAAACCTTGAGCCACCAATCTTGCCTTGTTCCTCACAATATTCCCAAACTCATCTTGCTTGTTCTTGAATATCCACTTAGTGCCTATAACATTGCGGCACTCCTTTGGCTTCTCTACTAAGGTCCACACTTTGTTGCGCTTGAAGTTGTTGAGTTCCTCATGCATGGCATCCACCCAATCCGAATCTTCAAGGGCTTCAAATACTTTCTTGGGTTCCACAACGGAGATATAAGCATGATGATTGCTAAAGTTAGCCAATTGCCTTCTTGTGGAGACCTTTGCTCGAACATCACCAAGGACCTTGTCATGAGTGTGTCCACGAATTTCAAGGATCCTATCTCTTCTTGCTAGACGACGGGCCTCGATCTCCTCCTTGGTCTTTCTAGGCCTTGGAGGTGTCACTTGATCAACTTGATCATTTGGGTCCCCGTCTTGACCTTCAATTTGAGCTTCCTCAATTTCTTGAGAATGCTCAACCTCATGTGCTTGATCTTGGACAATGTTTGGTGAGGTGCAAATATCAAATGGTTGATCTTGAATGCTTGGTTGATCTTGTCCTTGATCTTGTACATGAGAGGGAGGGTTTTCTTCTTGTTCTTGGGTTGGTGCATCATTAGCTTCACTTGATGGGGTTTGTTGATGTTGAGAGGATGAGGGCTCCACCGTGGTAGAGCATAGTCCTTCCCGAGACGCCACACCGTGTCCCTCAATGGGGCGGAAAAATCCCACACCCATTCTTACTATGGCATCTTGAGGTATTTCATCACCTGCACATACATCAACTTGCCCCACTTGGGAGCCATCATTTTCTTCGAACTTCACACTACAAGATTCAATGATAATCCCGGAGGATACATCAAAGACTCTATAAGTGTGAGATTCGGCACCGTAACCAACAAATATACCCTCCAAAGCTTTAGGAGCAAATTTAGACAAACGAACTCCTTTGATTTGGTAGAAACACTTACAACCGAACACCTTGAAGTATGAGATATTAGGCTTGTTGCCGGTGAGTATTTCATATGGAGTCTTGTTCAATCCCTTGCGGAGATAGAGCCGGTTAGAAGAATGGCAAGCGGTGGAGATGGCTTCGGCCCAAAAGTTATAGCGGGATTTATACTCCGCCATCATAGACCTTGCCATATCCATAAGAGTCCGGTTCTTCCTCTCCGCAACACCATTTTGTTGAGGGGTGTAAGCAGCGGAATATTGATGACGAATCCCCTCATCACTAAGAAAATCATTGAGTGTGTAGTTCTTGAACTCGGAGCCGTTGTCACTTCTTATTGCCTTAATGAGGAGGTTGTGTTGGCGTTGCACCTCGGTGGCAAAGTCAATGAATATTTGTTGAGTCTCATCTTTCGTCTTGAGAAAGTAGACCCAAGTGTATCTTGAGTAATCATCAACAATCACCAAGCAATGTTTCTTCGCACCAAGACTTGCATGAGTAACGGGACCAAAGAGATCCACATGAAGGAGCTCCAAGATCCTCTTGGAAGAGATGATAGTCTTGCTTGGATGCGGAGAGTCATGCATTTTGCCTTCAACACAAGCCCTACAAACACGATCTTTGGCAAAAGAAACACTTTCCATTAGTCCCACAATATGGTTCCCCTTGTGAAGACTTTGCAAAGTTCTCATGTTGACATGGGCTAGGCGGCGATGCCACAACCAACCCACATCCGCCTTTCCGAATAGGCACATCGCACTTGAAGTGGTGGTCCCCGAAAAGTCCACCACATACAAGTTATGTTCGCGATACCCAACGAAAGCGACTTTTAGAGTCTTGCTCCACAAGAGGACCACAATATCATTATCAATAAAGACGGCGAAACCCATCTTGCCAAGGGCGGAAACGGAAAGCAAATTGTAACCAAGGGTTTTGACAAGCATGACATCCACAAGTGTTATGTTGTGTGCAACCACAACCTTGCCAAAACCCAATACCTCGGATGTAGAATTATCGCCAAAGGAGACGGTGATATTGTTTATGTTGGGCCTCAACTCCTTGACGAGGTTCTTGCCGCCGGTCATATGACTTGTACATCCACTATCAAGTACCCATTTTGAACCTCCGGCGGCATAGTCCTACATGAGATCAATTCTTGGATTTAGGTACCCATTTCACAATGGGTCCTCTTTTGTTAGCAACAAGGGTCTTTGGGACCCAAATAGACCAAGCAACATAACCATCATATGGGCCAACATATTTAGCATAAACATCACCATAATAATCTTTAAATAAAACATAGTGAGGGTTAGCATTTCCCGCATTATCATCATTAGTGGTGTTGCCCTTAGGGGCTTCACCATTGGTGATATCTTTCTTCTTCTCTTGTGCGGGCTTGGCCTTTTGCTTGTTTGCCTTCTTCGCCTTGGCATTGTAACCAAGGCCCTCCTTCCCATTGTTTGATCTTTGCTTACTCAAAAGATCATCCAAAGAAAGTTTACTTTGGGGAGAGGAGGCCTTAGCAAGTTCATCCTTCAACCTAGCATTTTCCTCAACAATATTTGCATGATCACAAGAAGGAGTAGAGGAACTAGGCACATCATATGAAGCAAGCCTAATTTGAAGTTGCTCATTTGACTTGGATAGGAGAGAGTATTCACTCTTCAAAGCTTTGTGAGCTTTGTCTAGTTCATCTAGATCCTTCACAAGTTTCTCATGATCAACACCAAATTGGGCCTTTTCCTTTTTAAGCAATTTAGTCTTAGCCCTAGCATGATCTCTAGCTTTAGTGAGCTTGTTAATTTCATCTTGAGGCTCTTCAAGATTTTCTAGCCTCTCCTCAAGAGAGGCTATAGTTTCTTGACTTTCCTCAAGGGCATTTTTAAGAGCATGGATTTCAAGAGAGTCTTCTCTCTCTATTTGACCCTTTTTCTCAAGCATATCAGTTTGTTGAGCTAAACGAGACATGAGATTTGAAACATGCTTTTTGTTGATACCTTGTAGGTTAAGCAAGAATTCATCAAATTCTAGCAATTCTTGTTTTACTTTTAGACTAGCATCATCAACCCCTAGATCACTTGATATGTTAGGCATAGAGGGGCTAGGAGATGATACCTCGGAGGATTTGGCCATGAGGCAACTTTCTTCCTCCACATGAATGACTTCATTGGGGGATTCACTTGGTGATGAAGAGTTAGTGGAGAGGGAGGCAAGAGCGACCAAACCATTAGAGGTTGCATCATCTTCATCATCAACATCATCATCTCCGGAGGAATACTCTTCTTGAGTTGATAGCACAATAGATGTGTCCAAGGAGGACCTTGCCATGAAGCAATGTGCATTCTTGTTATGGGGATTCTCATTGGGAGAGTCAAAGAGAGATGAAGAGGGAATGTTGGTGGTGACGATGGCGGCCAATTCCTTTGAGCTTTCTTCACTTTCCTCACTACTAGAACTTTCAACTTCATCGGAAGAATATTCTTCCCTAGTCACTAGCATAACTTTTGGGTGCCTCTTGCCCTTCTTGGTCTTGTTGTTGTAGAATTTCTTGTTGGGGGCTTTTGAATATTTGCCCTTTGATTCTTTGCTCTTGTCCTTGGGAATGAGCCTTCCATTATGAAGCTCTCTATTCTCATAGGGGCATTCGGCAATGAAGTGGCGCTTGTCATCACAATTGTAGCAAGATCTTGTCTTTGGACCAAAGCTAGTGAACCCACTCTTGTGGTTTCTCTTGATGTTGTCTTCCTTGGCCTTGGAGGGATCAACCCAAAAGGACTTAGCATGAAAGGCCATGTGATCATGGTAGTGGCATTGCAAATCTTCCGGATAGGACATACTCCAAGATGCCCTATATTGCTCTTGAGGGTGCACTTCATCTAAGGGGTTGACCACCAAGGCAAGATTGTTCCCTTTTGACATACCAATGGCACGATTGAGAGAATCATGAGAGTTTTGCTCGAGCACCTTGAGGGCTTGCATCTCGTGCACGGCATCTTGAGAAGAGAGAGAGGAATAGCATTCTCTCCCAACAAGGGTCTTGACATCAATGGGTACATATGGCATCATGCATTCAATGTACTTCTCCTTGATCCAAGAGTCATTGATGTGGGTGGCACCAATAAGACGGAAGTCATCGGCAACAATGAGGAGTCTTGAATACATGTCTTGATGATCTTCATCCGGTAGCCTCATGAATCCTTCGGCTTTATTCTTAAGAGCATTATACTTGTTCCTTCTCGTGCTCTCACTTCCAATGCAACTAGCGGCCAAACCATCCCAAGCTTCCTTGGCGGTGGTGTAGTTCCGAACACGAGGCAAATCCTTTGTCCCCACACTAGTTTGAATCATGTGCAAGGCGGTGTTGTTGAGTTGACTATCAACCGCTTCTCTTCTAGTCAACTTGTCGGGGTTGTAAGGTTTGAAGCCTTCCTGGATGATTCTCCAAAGTTCATTGGAGGCACTGCAAACATGAGAGCGAAACTCAAATCGCCAAGTATTGTAATTTTCAATGGAAAACTTAGGTGGGTCGCCCCGAATGTTCAAATGAGGATGGGGAACCGGTATATCGGGAGATTGAAAAGGTGGAGCTACTCGATTGTAGCTCTCACCTCCACTAGTATCCCTAGGAGATGCAATGGGAGATTTGTTAGTGTTTAAGTTATCACCTTCCACGGGTTTGGTAGAAGAGGGTGGTGCCGAAGCACCTCCCTCTTCTGACACACCCGCGTCCTTTACCTCTATACTAGGAGCCTTGGGACGGGCCGGAGCCAAAAGCTCGGCAATCATCTTTTTCATGCTTTCCATTTGGGCTTCCATTTTGGCTTCCATGAAGGACTTCAACGAATTGAATTCTTCCATGGAGACCGTATTGGCGGCCCCTTCCGAGGGCTCCTCGTTCGGCATACTCTTAGGCGGTTAAGCCCGAAATAAGAGCCGAGGCTCTGATACCAATTGAAAGGATCGTATGCCGCACCTAGAGGGGGGGTGAATAGGTGCTAACCAATTTTTTGTTCTTTTTCAATTTAGGTTTGACACAAAGGTAAATTCTCTAGATATGCAACTAGGTGAATTTACCTATATGACAAGGTTATCAACTAAGCAAGATATAGCTACGCAATATATAGGAGATAGAGTGGGATAGAGGTAACCGAGAGTGTAGCACGCGTTGACACGGAGATGATTCCCGTAGTTCCCTTCCTTTGCAAGAAGGTACGTCTACGTTTGGAGGAGTGTGGTTGCTACGCAAGCCAAACCAACAGCCACGAAGGCTTCACTCAGATCTCCTGTGAGCAACGCCACGAAGGCCTAGCCCACTTCCACTAAGGGATTTCCTCGAGGCGGAAACCGGGCCTTTACAAGGTTCTTGGGGCACACATCCACAACTGAATTGGAGGCTCCCAAATCTGTAACAATACAACAATCAACAACAACACATCAACAACAAATCAACTAGGGAACCAAATAGGAACACTAGCATGAGATCCCTCAAACAAGTGAGGGGGAAATGAAGAACGCTTCGGTGAGGATGTAGATCGGTGTCTTCTCCTTCGAATCTCCAAAGATCAAGAGCTTTGGTTGGGGGAGGAAGGAGATCTTGCAAATCTTGACTTTCTTGAGGTGGCTCTAATGGAGGTGGCTTGGCAGAATTCTTGTGTAATGATTGAGCAAGCAACCAAGGTAGAAGAAGGGGGGTATTTATACCCCCTCCCAAAATTGAGCCGTTCTTTCCGGGGGGCCGGATAATCCGGTCCAAGTAGGGGCCGGATAATCCGCCCCCCCGGATAATCCGGCCTTCAGAACAAAACCGTGACAATGTCCGGCCAAATATCCGGCCCATGTACAGAGACACATTTCTTCCAGTCCTTAGCCAAAATCGAGGGGGCCGGATATTTCCAAAATATCCGGCCCGGATAATCCGGCCTGGTACAATACCGGGACATTATCCGGGCAAATGTCCGGCCCCCTTACTGCGCTGCTTTCCGTCGAAGACTTAGCCAAAATCAGGGGGCCGGATATTTCAAGAATATCCGGCCCGGATTATCCGGCCTGGCCAAACTTTTCCTGTTGCCTTTTGACAGATCGACCAAATCCAACACACGCAAATATGAAACTATGTAATCCCTGTACCACTTAATCAAGCATTAGTGTATCACATATATTGACATCAAACATACAAAACATAATGTGAGAGATGTTCTTTCAATTTGGGCCATTGTTGTTTATTGCATCAAAGCGGACACCACTGTTTTGGTTGGTGCTCTTTTTATCTTGGGCGATCGTGTAAAATGTATTCCCATTTATCTCGTACCCTTGGAAAGTCAGTACAGTCGAAGATGGTGTCTGGGCCAACAAGTACAGCTGATCTACAATACTGTTGTTATTCATGAGATGTTTTTGCAACCAACCGCCGAATGTCGACATGTGTTCACGTCTAATCCAATCCTCCGACTGCCTCGGGTTCTGGGAGCGTACAAAATTCTTGTGGTCATTGATATACGGAGCTACCAAGGTGGAACTTTGTAGAACTGTGTAGTGTGCTTGAGTGAAAGAAATCCCGTCCCTACATATCATTGATTTCCTTCCTAGCGTGCCTTTTCCACTTAGTCTCCCCTCATGACGTGATTCAGGAACACCAATCGGCTTAAGGTCAGGAATAAAGTCAACACAGAACTCAATGACCTCCTCTGTTCCATAGCCCTTGGAGATGCTTCCTTCTGGCCTAGCACGGTTATGAACATATTTCTTTAAGACTCCCATGAACCTCTCGAAGGGGAACATATTGTGTAGAAACACAGGACCGAGAATGGAAATCTCATCGACCAGGTGAACGAGGAGATGTGTCATAATATTGAAGAAGGATGGTGGGAACACCAGCTCAAAACTAACAAGACATTGGACCACATCATTCTGCAACCTCGGTAGAATTTCTGGATTTATCACCTTCTGAGAAATTGCATTGAGGAATGCACATAGCTTCACAATGGGCAGTCGAACATTTTCCGGTAGAAGCCCCCTCAATGCAATCGGAAGCAACTGCGTCATTATCACGTGGCAGTCATGAGACTTCAGGTTCTGGAATTTTTTCTCTGCCATATTTATTATTCCCTTTATATTGGAGGAGAAGCCAGACGGGACCTTGATGCTGCTCAGACATTCAAAAAAGATTTCCTTCTCTGCTTTTGTAAGAGCGTAGCTGGAGTAATAAAGTCCTCTATCTTTCTCATGCAGTTTGTCGGGGTCTTTCATACGTTGTTGGTCCTCTCGTGCTTCTGGTGTATCTTTTGACTTCCCGTACACGCCTAGGAAGCCTAGCAGGTTCACGCAAAGATTCTTCGTCACGTGCATCACATCGATTGAAGAGCGGACCTCTAATACTTTCCAATAGGGTAGATCCCAAAATATAGATTTCTTCTTCCACATGGGTACGCGTTTATCAGCGCCGTTAGGAACAGACCGTCCGCCAGGACCCTTTCCAAATATTACATCTAGATCCTTGACCATACCTAATATATCAGCACCATTACGGTCGGCAGGCTTCCTCCGGTGATCTGCCTCACCCTTGTAATGCTTGCCTTTCTTTCTTACGGGATGGGTAAGACGCAGAAATCGACGATGCCCCAGGTACACAACCTTCTTACATTTATCCAAATAATCACCTTCGAGCTCATCTAAACAGTGCGTGCATGCATTGTATCCCTTGTTTGACTGTCCTGAAATGTTACCAAGAGCAGGCCAATCATTGATGGTTACGAACAGCAGCGCTCGTAGGTCAAATTCCTCCTGCTTGTACTCGTCCCACACAGGTACACCTGCTATGGACCACAGCTGTAGAAGTTCTTCGACTAATGGCTTCAGGTACACATCAATGTCGTTGCCGGGTTGCTTCGGGCCTTGTATGAGCACTGGCATCATAATGAATTTGCGCTTCATGCACAACCAAGGAGGAAGGTTATATATACAAAGAGTCACAGGCCAGGTGCTATGGCTGCAGCTCTGCTCTCCAAAAGGATTCATGCCATCTGTACTTAGACCAAACCTTAAGTTCCTTGCATCCTCTGCGAAGTACGGGAAATGTCTATCGATTTTTCTCCACTGAGACCCATCAGCAGGGTGTCTCAACATCTCGTCTTTCTTACGGTCTTCTTTGTGCCATCGCAACAACCTAGCGTGCTCTTTATTTCTGAACAAGCGTTTCAGCCGTGGTATTATTGGAGCATACCACATAACCTTGGCAGGAACCCTCTTCCGGGACGCTCGCCCTCAACATCACCCGGGTCATCTCGTCTGATCTTATACCGCAATGCAGTGCACACCGGGCATGCATCCAAATTCTCGTACTCACCGCGGTAGAGGATGCAGTCATTAATGCATGCATGTATCTTTTGCACATCTAATCCTAGAGGGCAAACAACCTTCTTCGCTTCGTACGTACTGGCGGGCAATTCGTTACCCCTTGGAAGCTTCCTCTTCATTATTGCCAGCAACTTTCCAAATCCTGAGTCAGTGACACCGTTCTCTGCCTTCCATTGCAACAACTCCAGTGTGGTACTTAACTTTTTATGGCCATCTTCGCAAGTTGGGTATAACAATTTGTTGTGATCCTCTATCATCTGGTCGAAGGCCAACCTTTCCTTTTCAGTTTCACATTCTATCCTTGCATCAGCAATGGCCCGACCAAGATCATCATCAACAGGCTCATCTGGTGCCTCTTGATCTTCTGCTTCATTGTCTTCATTGTCTGCAGCATCACCGTATTCAGGGAACATGGGATAGCTGTCATCTTCCTCTTCCTCTTCTTCATTGCCTTCCATCATAACCCCTTTTTCTCCGTGCTTGGTCCAACAATAGTAGCTGGGCATGAAACCTACCCGCAGAAGGTGGCCGTGAATGGTACTCGAGTGAGCGTAATTTACGATATTCTTACAGTCAACACATGGACAATACATAAAGCCACCATGTTTGTTTGCCTCAGCCACGGCGATGAAATTCTCCAGGCCCGAAGTGAACTCGTCAAAGCGTCGGTCAACATACATCCATTGCCGATTCATCTGCATGATATAACTAAGATTATCAAAAACAATTACAGAAAATCACGATTAGGGAAACGATATATATATATATACACATGCATTTTATCAACGACAGATGAAAGGATAAATTTATTAACCTTGATCGAGAAAAGAAAAAAAACAGTTAAGTGCGGCTTGTTTTGTGTGAACTCAAGTGGCAAAACCTCTTAGGCAATTCATCGAACACCTCTTGTGCATGTGAAGAGAGCAAACAACATACACCCCTTCTTGTGATTTGAAGTGGAAAAATGGCCAAGTGTGGCTCACCATGGGCAGGGGCAAGGATATATAGGCTGTGTCGGCCGTTGGTCCCGGTTGGTAATCCAAACCGGGTCCAAAGGGGGGACCTTTGGGCCCGGTTTGGATTACCAACCGGGACCAACGGCCGACACAGCCTGCCGCGCCCTGCCGTGCCGTCCCGAAGGGCCTTTGGCCCGGTTTGTCTCTCAAACCGGGACCATTGCTCCCCAATGGGCCCGGTTTGACTCTGAGCGGTGCCATTTGCTGCCAGGGGCTTGGGACGAAAGGCCTGTTCTCCACTAGTGAGGTTAGGGTTAGGGTTTAGGGTTAGGGTTAGGGTTTAGGGACAATCCATGTGGAACGCAGGTGGTGGCAGAGGTCTCCTCCTCGCTGTGTGGTTCGGCCGGATCTGGCGGAAGATCGTCCCTATTTTGTCGTCTTCTTCCTCAACATGGCCGGTGAGGTTTACAGCGGCGGATTCAACAGGTGCCGGCGGGTGGCGTGGGGGCTACTAGCTCGGCTTGAATAAAATTGGCGGACCTAGGGTTCCAACTCGCGCGAAGATGATGATCATCCGGATGCATGTGTTCCGGAAGCTTCCACCGACGAACTCCACTGGGTGATTCATGCCTGGAGATTGTTGGATCGGGCGGGATGCGGTCGTGCACACCCATGTTTTTCTCTGGCCGTTGGTTTCAGAGGTAGCGCTGTGAAGCTTTGCTGGTGTACCATCATGGGTCACGCTTTCTCGTTCCATGGTGAAGTCAGCTGTGGGAGAATGTCATGGAAGCCGAGATCTGAGGACTAGCAATGGTGCTTTGAGTCTTTGTGGCGATGAGATATTGACTTGGTGATTCGTGACTTGAAGTAGCGGTATCATAAGAGAAGGCGACAAAACATGAGAAGTTAGTCTTATCTTTCAGGGTGAAAATCTAAGATATTGTTTTAATTGGTTGTGCCTATCAAAGGCCTTGTTGAATGCATTGTTTTGTGATGAGGATCTTCTCCTAATAGGACGACCGCTGCGTTTGTGCATTATTTCCTTTTTTTCTTGGAGGCGTCGTTTTTGAGGAAGCTGATCTTCTTATGTTGTCTTGGTGGTGTTAGTGATTGGTAAAGGAACAGATCACTATAGCAGGACTTTTATTTTGTTTTATTGTGATTTTTTTTATTTATCTGCATCCATAATGCTGCTAGGACAATACGTTGAGACTAAGTATAATTGGTATCTTATTTGTTTAAAAAAGAAACCATAAAATTTCGTATGAACGTACAACGGTGTCCTGGTTCTACAAATAAAAAAATGGCAAGGCATTAACCGGCAGTACTCCATCACTGTATGTGCACGTACGGCCGAGCAAGACAAGAACTGAATGTAAACAGCTGTATGAATGCGAGGGCCGCAATAACTTGTGTTGTCAGTGATCAGTTTGCTTCGTTTCCTTCGTCATTTCTATCAGAATTGGAGAAAAAAATACATGTCAGTGTGATCAGTCACATGCTTCCAGCTCGATCGATCGCCTTCCTTGGTTTTACCGCTTCGTGATGCAGAGCCGTACCACCCATGTTCAATCAGTTTTTGTTTGGTTTACATCGTCTTTGTCCGTTTGTAACTTTTGCCGCCTTCTGTTTTTCTTTTCTATATAGGATATTTTTCTTTCTGGAGTGCCGCTGCCTCAGATTATCATTCTGTTTTTCGTACAAACATGTTTAGACTAGTTTTCAGGATTACTAAAAGTTGTCTTAGTTATATTGTACTACAAAATATAAGTTGCCTTGCAAAAAGCTCTTGTCCGCAGCAATTCCCAAGTCGAGGACGAGCTGTCTGTTCTTTTCTGTTGATAATTATATTTACAGGTTCAAAAAGTCTTAAAAACAATGGATGTAGTACTACAAGTGTGCAAAATCTTAATGCACAATAATTTGTATTTTAAACTACAAAAAATTGACAAAAATATGGATCCAAGTATATAATTCTTTAACCTCCGAAATTGTCTGATTCTATTATTTTCTTCTAGCCTAAAATAACAATAATTTTGGATTGGGAGTTTGCACCATTATACTATACATCTTTTACTACATCCATCATTTTAAAGTACTTATGTTACTTGTAAATATAGTTTTCAATTTTTTAAATAAAATGCTTCATGGAGCCCGGGAGCCATTTGGCTGCACTCCTTGCCTCCAACTTAATGGTATTTTTTTTTGCTAATTATGTTCCTTCATTTAAAAATATTGATTATTGCAAATGTATCTTGATGAATTTTTTATCCTAAATTCCAAATATTATATCAAGGATGTCGTGGTACGCCCATATAGGTGTATTAATTTGTTGAGAGTTGGTCACAAAGGTATCTACCACGGTGATCTGGCAATTGAGTGCAACTAAGTTTCAATCCTTTGTCACTGACGCCTATGCGGGCGACTTGGTACAGCTCTTTAAGGGCATGCAAGGCTCAACACAATACCCATGCATGCTATGGGATTGGTGTCGGATGGTCAGCAAGGTTGGACGTTCTAATGGTGCAGGTGGTCTCTAGTCGTCGCTCGAGAACTTATTTTGTGCAAACACGGTTTTTGGTCACCGTGACGATGTACATGCTAGGACCGTGTGCATGAGTTGTTGTCTCCGATTGGTCAAGACATTGATGGAGTTGGAGATTGCAGATCAAGGATCCATTGCTTGCCTATCTTGGGTATTGTAGCCCTTTTTTTCTTCTTGTCAAGCAGGGGCAGCGATTCATAGTGTGACTCCGATTTGGTGGTGCTCATCGAGTACATGGTCTTGTGTTCCAAGATAAAGACTGTAGGTCATTTTTTAAGGGGATTACCTTTTGCCTAGATTTATTCTTTATAGAACACACTCACGTCATTTATCAGGAGAGGTACAATAAAGTTAGGGGATCAACGTTGCAAGTACAAGAAATAGAATATTGGAACCAATTTCTAGCAAGCTCATATGCCACTAAATTGGCTTCCATTAAGTGCTCATTAGTAACCTTTGTGAAATGTGAGGACAAGATGTTGCAATCGTCGAAGATAGCTGTTGTAGCAATTGCTGAAATCCCCCTTCTCTCATAGTCTCCACCACTAGGGAATTATTTGATTGAATTATAAACCGATTGTGACCCATGTGTTGTGCTAAACGCAGTCCCTCCCGTGGAGCGTATCCTTCATCCATCATCACATCATCCACAAAAGGAAGATCTTTACTTTGTCCTTTGATGAATTTACCATGGAAGTCTCTTACCAAAAAGCAAGCACTTCCACGTCATTCGTCCTCGCTATAAGCGACACCAAAATTGGTTTTCAAGACTCCCTTAGGCAGGCAAGTCCAAGAATCCTTCCTTTTATACTAGATGTTTCAGAGCCCTTTAATTAGTAGTTAGTTGTAAGACCGCCAATTGACAGAGCTGATCGATGTGGTGTTTGGATACTTTCCCCATGGACATGTTGGGACCATTCCTGCAAATGCTAGTTATCTCGGGTAGATCCATACCACCCAAAGGGTTCCATGCTCCATTCGTAGAAATAATATGCTCCAGAGCTACAACAACCGCTTTGTCCAAGCTTGTGGCTTCTTGAATTACAGATTGAACTCCCAACTTTTCCCAGATTTGCTTACCTCGAAGGCATGATATCTTCACATCCAACCAGGAAAACTGGGCATCCACTAGTTGTTACTATGTGCCTATTTGCCAATATACCAAGACAGCTGATGGGATTCGTTGCATAGAAAATAAAAAATATCTATGAAGAACGAACAAAAGTAGATCTAATCTACAAGAAGCCAAGATCCAATCATCAAGATGCAAGTAGTGAGTGAGAGAGAGATTTAGATATACATACCCTCGTAGATCACTAAGAGGACACATATTTAACACGATCGATCTAGTCATTCTCCTCGCGATCCATTCCGATCAACGCCGCAACAAACGGTGCCTCCGGGTTATGCACATGTGCATCACAACACCATCTCCTCCTTCTTGATCCAGAAAGCATGATGGAGAGTTAGGTGGAATTTATGTCAGCAGTGTGATGGTGGTGAAGATTATGGTGGAGATCTCCGCTAGGGCTTCGCCAAGCTGCTGCAGAGGAGGAGGAGGGAGAGGCGAGGGGAGGGCGGCGACTGGAGTTGGAATGCTGTGCACCTGTCCCTCCACCTCTTTATATACGCAAGGGATCATCTAACTTATCGCCCCCCCTCAAAATTATGTGAGGCTGGCAGCCAAAGGGATGAAACTCACCCCTTAATTAAGTTTCCCTCGGTAGCCCCTCCTTTAGGTTTTCCCTTGGGCTAGCCGCATCGGCCTTGTGGGGCTGATTCCCCAGACCCATCTAGGCCTAGGCACTCCCACTTGGTCCATGTGGGCCCCCAGAAGGTGTGGGATCCACTGGTGGCCCCTTCGGAACCTTCTAGAACTTTCCGATACGATACGAGAAATATCATGAATGTTTCCCGAACCCTGAAATTGACTTATCTTATATGAATCCTATTATTCGGGCCATTCCGGAGCTTCTTGCGATGTCCTAGAGCCCATCCGAGACTCTGAACAGTATTCAATCTCACCATAATTAATATCCCATACCTACCCTAGGGATATTTAACGTCAAGTGTGTGACCCTACATGTTCGAGAATCCGTGGACATAATCGAGAAACCTCTCCGATCAATAATCAATATTGGGACCTGGATGACCATATTAATTCCCACATATATAACAAAGATCTTTTATCGGTTGAACCACGATGTCAAGGATTCAACCAATCTCATATTCCATTATCTTTGTCTCGTGGTATTTTACTTACCCGAGATTCGATCGACGTTATAACCATACCTAGCTCAATCTTGTTCCTAGCAAGTACTCTTTACTCATACCGTGATACATCATTCTCTTGTCTCCACCTCATAGTCGCTTGCTTGCAAGTAATATAGAATGTGTGTCATCTAAGCGGGCCTGAGTATATCTCTTCCTTACACGGATGGACATGCAACCCAACAAGTACTTTCTGACATACCCAAAGACACCTTTATGAACACCCAATTACAAAATGGCGTTTGATGCTCTCAAAGTATTCTTCCGGTACTAGCTAGGGATTCACATAATCTCATGGTCCAAGGATTGGTATATTTGACATTAGAAAGGTATAACGATTAAACATTGATACAATCATATTGCTTTTCTTATTTAGGTCGTGTCCATCACATCATTCTCCTAATGACATTACTCTATTGTTAATTGACACCATATATCTATGGTTAGGAACCTTAACCATCATTAACCAACAAACTAGTCTAGTAGAGGCTTACTTGGGACACAATGTTGTTTATAAACCACACACGTATTAATCTCGCTTAATACAATTCTATCATGAGGTATAAACATTTATCATCAACAAGGAAATATGATAATTACTTTATTATTATTGCTTGTAGGACATATTTCCCACATATGCCCGTGTAGAGCCCTCCAACCAAAGATTTTGATATTCGCTAGTATATATATTGAGCTTCTGTAGCTTTTTCCACACAATACTGACTGAGATCTTGTCACACTGAGAGCTCTTCTCTCCCTACGGGCAAACTGGCAGTCCCATTCAACATGGTGTGCTAATCAAACAGTGAACATGCCATTGCTAATATGATTCCTATCCACAAAATCATCCATGCTACAAGGGGCAATGGGGATCTCCAAGATGTGATTGGCTTGAACGGACTAGAAAAGCATCTAATAAGTTCTTCATCATACATGTTATTGGATTGATAATGCCACATACCTTGATAGCAACAATGTTTCCTCCCGGTGTAGTCATCATTCTCGTTTGGTTTGTGGGTATCCAAGTATCCTTCCATATATTCATATGTGTACCATAACCAATTCTCCATATACATCCACGTTTAAAATTTTCCAAACCACCAATAATACTTTGCCACGTGAAACCCGACTTCAACTTTGCTTTGAAAAGATTACCATCCGGGTAATATCTTGTTGTCAACACTCTAGAACAAAGAGATTCAGGGTATTCAACAATCTGCAACACATTTTAGGCAATATTTCCATATTAAAAGTATGCAAGTTACGGAAATTCATTCCTCCTCTCCCTCTCGGGATGCATATCTTCCAGCACACCAACCAATGCATTCTCTTGCGGTCATCATCATCACCCCACAAAAGCTGCAAAGTAGCATCATTAGTACATTTGCATATATTTTTTTTGCCTCCATCAAAATGAGTGAATCATCTGGAATTAGAAGATGCGAGATCATTGGTTCATCCATACACTCTCACACCCGTTATTTCCTCATTATTCTCCGCACATTTCAGAATGCTCGAAATCCCTTTTGCGCAAAGAAGAAACAAGTAGGTGATAAAGGATATCATTGCCGAATGCCCCTCAATGGAGTGACTGCCTGATACATGTAAAATGTATCCATGAACTTTGGTATATCTGAAATGATAGTCTACGGTATATGCATGATATGTGAGGTTCCTTACATGTTTTACATTGCTTTATGAAGATTTGCATAAAATCCCCATTTAATTGTTTTATTTTCTGAGGGACCTTACAAATATCAAATTGAGGTGAAATTTTTTTGGCACATGAGAAGATGAGAAGATTACGACAAGAGAGGTCACATGGGCCAAGATATAGGTTGGCCCATGATGAGGCCTTTCGGCTTAGTTTTGACGCCATCCTATGAGTTTTTCCATATAGACTTCTATATATACGTGCCATCTGCGGATTCACGAGGAGGCGTCCGTCAATAGAGAAAACACATAACAAAGAAGTTATGCGAATACCGAGAGGGAAACCTCGCTGTAGTCGCCCCTGGTTGTTTCTCCGCCTCCATTAAGATCGTCATCCCACAACCATGATGGGGAGGGAGTAGTTCACCTTAGAACTATGGGTTTGTGGAAGTAGCTTGTATCATCTCTCTTTACGATCTTCACGAATTAGTATCACATGAGCTGTCAACATGATTGTGATCATCTATGTAACATCTTGATGGTGGATCTTTTGTTATAAGATGAGTTTGATGAAGTACTATATGTCTGATGTATTGATAAATGCATATTTTATCCCGTTTGTGCATGCTATGATCAAACTTTTGTGCATGAATTTATGAGGAAGATGTGTGGATTATTTGAAGTAATTTGGTGCTACGCATATTTTTGAATGCTAGTTAGGTTTTTACCTTTTTCCGTTGAATACCTCGGTAGGGATAAAACCATTATGTATGCTATTGTTCATCTAGTGACTTTCTAGATGACCTCATTTGCTCAAGATAGTAATGCTAAGTCCACTTCATGCCCAAATATTTAAGGTAATACTCTGTTTAGTCCTAAACATGGTCCGAGAGGATATCTTTGCAAGCGAGTATTAGTAAGATGTGTTGCATCATCTTTATGGTAGCACATGATGTTTATATCTGTTGTAATAATTTTATTTTGTGCGTCATCAATGTCTTAAGTAATTGTTCTGCGTAGAGTTTTTTGTTGTTGGATTTAGCTTGACATCAATATAATATCCCCGTTTTTTAAAACAAGCCACATTTTTTTTGAAAATTTAACCAGTGTTAACTTTGACCAAAATCATACATAAAACTATTAAAAATGAAAAATATAATATTTGCTAAATATAAGTATGTAATATATTCATTGTATATTTAATTATATTTAATGATACTGATTTGGAACTGTAGATGTTAATAGTATTTTGTATAAATTCGGTCAACCTTTACATTGTTTGAATTTGATTAAAACTTATACGCCTTCCTTTAACAAACGGAGAAGTAGCATTTCTATTTATCACAAAAATTGCATTGGCAAACTAATTAAGGCGTAGGCGATCAATCTGCTCCTTCAGTTATACGCGATCTCCATCTACCACACTGCACTGCGCTTTGGCCTGGAAGAACAGTAAGCTAACGTGACCAAGTAGAGATATGTCCCCTGCAGGCTGCAGCATCTGGGATTCGTTCACTCATCCAGCCACTAGTATCTCAACAACACAGACTTCGCAAATTACTGGTGAGATCAGGGGGAATGTACGGAGAGGGGATTCGGTGCACATGGACACCAGTGCTTGATATACTTTCATATTTTTGAAAAATTTAGAACTTTACATTTTTATGTATTTATTAAAATTATGGCGTTAAATATATAAATAGATATGTAAAGAAGGAGACTACACAAAAAAGTTCAGGTAAAAAATACTTTGTATTTCGAGATATGTAAAATAACAAATTTCTAACATAAATATATACTATTTTAATACTGTTGTACTATCCAGAAATTTATCTTTTTCATATTTCTCAAAATACAGCGCATTTTTTAACGGCACTTGTTTGCACTTGTTTGCATATATTTATACTGTATATAACTATCTATATATTTAGCACCATAATTTTTCAGAGACATATGAGTGTGAGATTTTAGAAATTTAAAAATTTAAAAGTGCATAGAGCGCTGGTGCCCATATGTTAAAGACACTTTCCGGATCGTATGCAGCATCCACAGCAAATGCCTGACAGTCCGTTACATCCAACACTGTTTCAGCACATCACTGTTAACAGCAATATGCGTTTTTATTTTTGCGAAGGAAAGAGGGGGTCAACAAGACAACTACGCCAGTGTATCATTCAGTTAAGAGTGCTACCAAGTGTATGTGGATACTTCTAGGATGGGGATACCGTTAGAGCCATGTCACACTGTCACTGCATTTTAATTCATGCATATCTTTGGGCGCAGATGTTAATTCAAGCCGTGAGTCAAGTACTAGTACAAGACATCATTGCATATATATGGACTCACCGAGGGACCAGAAAACAACCAAGTTGGATAATGTGCTATATAATCACTGCAGTGAACATAACACATATTCGCATAACTGCAGGCTTTCTGCTACTCCGTACTTTATTTGGATACATGTACAACTCCTCACGCTAACCCTTTCTTCAATACTTTGTACAAACAACTGTTTCCTCAGATATTACATAAGTAGTAACATAGATATAGCGGTAGTATATAACACAGGCACAAGGCTGATCCTGCAGAAAACATTGTACATGGCACACACCTGAGCATAAGCATCCCAAGAAGACCAATTATATCGGAGTGTAATTGTAACAGGGTTCTAAGACATACCGTATGCTTCTGACGGTATCTGCGGATTTAGTATTGCGAAGACCAATCTGCAGCACTGCCAGTTCTAGGAATGCTGGCGACATCCTTCTTGGCCTCTGCATCGACTGCGTAAGTTGTGCCGCATACTTCACCTCTGCTGTCGACCCTTGGCACCGGCTTGACCTCGTTCAGAGGATGCTCGTAGCTCTGCAATCCCCCAGACGTAGTGAAGAAGAAACCTGACGAGGAAAGCAGCCGGTGATCAGAGGACGAGAAAGAATACTAGCTGCACTTTTGATGATTTTGAGTTCTCAAAAATACTTCTGATGATTTTGGTTGGTTGATTATGATTATCTCATACCTTTGGGGAATGGCGCAAACGATTTTCCACAAGCATTCTTCACAATTTCAGCATCGTCAGAGACGACAAGATGACCCACGGAGTCAACTCCCCAGTAAAATGGGACGCCGCCATCAGCATCCTATAAGAAGATGCAGTAAGGACCAACTGATGGATACACCATAATTTTGTCTGTCGCTTGTTGTAAAATCCTGACATGTACAATGCTAGACTTGCACAATGAAGATTTGGTTTCAGATATAACAGAGGGATTTGGTGTAGCCTACTCGACGGTCGGGTGGCGATATTACAGAACTATGAAGTATGAACTAACGTCATCTATTATTATCTGAAGGCATATTTGGCCGGGGAGGTAAAGACAAGATATGGTCGAACATTCTGATGAGCAATGTTATGCTACACAGGCCCCAGAAATTCAGTAAATATAGGGCAGCCATTTAACACAACTACTCATATTAGTAGAATATCAAATGGATAGCTTCTATATGCGCCTGATGTTTCTATGGTTGATTCATGTATCGACCTTAGCTGATCCATGATTGTAAACTTTGGCTACATTATACTTGCACTTTTTAATAAAGTAAAAGCCGTGTGCATCATTTGATGCAGAGGCTGGGGCGATGCTCCCATTTCGAAAAAAAAATTTAACACAACTACTGAACTACTACAGGCAGTTAACTCCATATATAGATTATCATTGAACCGACTGACAGTAACGGCATGTAAGAATTCTCTGTTAAAAATCTCTAAAAAGAAAAATGCATTACGATCATTGAGCTGATTATTCAAAGTAAGCACACAACTAGTACAATCCTAACAGTTACCTATGGTGGTTCTTATGTTTTGTGAACAAGGTATCCTACTAGAGCTTGCACATTACTGAACTGAATTTAGTAGACACACATCGACAAGATGAGAACCCAAACAATATTCACTTACAGCAGCCATGAAGACCGAAGTGGTGGAGCGATCATACAGCGCAAACGCGAATTTCCCATTGAAATCTCTGACCACTTGGTCTGCAGGGTAAGGTCCCCTGTCCCTCAGGGTTCTGTAAGCCTCAATGACGATGTTGATCTCAGTCGCAACTTTGCTCAGCCCGTACTGCTGTTTCAGCACAGCGATGTTCTCGATCGCGCCTTGGAACAGGCAGAATATGTCGTCGACAACACCGAACAACCTACAGGCATAAGCCATCTAGTTAAAAGAAAGTACGCAGCAGAGACCTCAGATCACAAACATGCCCAACAGGCCCAAGGTACAGAGTTAGTGACATAACTTGGCAGGATTCAGGGGAGAGTCCTGTTTTTTATGGTGCTGGTGCAGGGAGCAACATTTCTTACCAACAAACAAGTGAGAACTGGCACCGTACTCAAAGTTCCCGGCAATTTAACTGTTCACTTGCGACACATGAGCACAAACATGAGTGCGATTGTTGGTTGTTTACAATTTGCCGACATGCATGGTTCAGATTTCAGAAGATCGAAACACTAAAGCACCTAACACAGACGCAGTTCATGTAGTGTGCCATACGCACAGGCAGGGACGTATTCTGGTGTTCAGACATCACTCAGGATTGGGTGTTTCAGAAAAGAAATTGAAGAAATCGATCACCAGAGAGGAAAACAGCCAAGACCAACCTGGTTAGTTAGTATCTAACACTGCAAGTCTACGGCATCTTAGGACCAATCATCATGTATAAGATGCTTGCAAAAAGGAGAATTCCGTCACCTGGGGAGGAAGGGGCTCTGGTCGTGGGACGAGTACGCCATGGCCGCGGCGTCGCCGAAGCTGACGGTGACCGCGCCGGGGCGCGCCTCCCGGAACCGGTCGGCGAGCCCCTCCGCGCCGTTCCCGGCCTCGCTCTGCTGCCGCAGCCCCTCCGGGCTCGGCGCCACCTCCCTGTTGAACACCGCGAGCATGGTGGATCCCGAGCCGGAGCCTCGTCGGCGCGTGGTGCGTGGTGTGTGGTCGTACGGCCGGTACGGGCCGATGCTTCCAGTGCACTCGCAGTCGGGCAGGTGTTTCGTGTCGTGGCGAGGACAGGGACGGGTAGCTATCTTTATACTGCAGCGGCCGCGGTACGTGGCCGCGGCGGATGGGCGGCGGGAATCGGCAGAAGGGTCGAGATAGATCTGCACCGTTTGGACTTTGGAGGGAAAGGACTGGTCCGCGTATCGGAAGGAACAGAATGGGCCGAAACCAAAGCGAACTTTCCTCGAATCTTTCTCTAAAGGTTTTTGGGTGCCCTGACATTTTTTTTTTTTGCTAAATACCGCTTCAATAAGGTGTTCGGCGTCCCGAGACCGTTCCCGCTCTACAGAGAACGCTTCGGGTGCGCCAGACAGAGCGAGAAGCGAGGCGGGCGCCCAGCTGTCGGCGATCAAATCCAGAACGGTTGGTTCCCGCCTTTTATTTTTCGCCATGCCTCCCCTCCCCGGCCTCCCACCCCTCTGCCGTCGCTCCATTTGTCGGCCGTCTCGACGACCAATCTCTCCTGATTCGAGCACCGTCGTGACGGCTGGCTCCCCCGCCGTCCTTTTCGCCGATGTCGTTCCGCCAACTGCATCCCAGAACACGCTGACAAATCCACCCCTCATCCGCGCACAGAAGGTGTTCGGCGACAAGTCGTTGTTCATTGTCTCCTCTGTCGCAGATGAATTTTAACCATTTGTTTTGCTTCAGATTTGGATATCGACGACAAGATGATCGTCCAAATGATGGAGGAAGAGCAAGCCTTCGACGACGACATTCGGGAGCATTTGTCGATCATCGCGTCCCTCCAAAACATGCTTGAACGCGACGCAGAGATGAGAAAGAGGCCGCCGCGGAGGTTCAAAGACGAGAAGGAAGAAGTCGAAGCTCCGACAGAGGATGGAGGAGCATACCATGCTGCCAGTATAGGATGATCAAGGATTTGTTAATGAATATCCTCCACGGTGTTCGAGAGTTCAACCACTACTTCAAGCTGAAGCACGACACTATTGGCACTGCCGGGTTTTTGTCGATTCAGAAGTGCACCTCCGTCGTGAGGATGCTTGCATACGGAGCACATGCCGATACACATGACGACTACCTTCGCATGAGTGAGTCTACTATTGAAGATATGCCCGAGAGGCAATAATAAAGTGGTTATTATTATATCTTAGTGTTTATGATAAATGTTTACATCTCATGCTATAATTGTATTAAGTGGAAACATTGATACACGTGTGTTTTGTAAACAAACCAGAGTCCCTAGTAAGCCTCTCGTTTAAACTAGCTTGTTAATTAATTGATGATCAAGGTTTCCTGATCATGAACATTGGAGTTAATAACAAGATCATGTCATTAGGAGAATGATATGATGAACACACACCCATAGTAAGCATAGCAATAAGATCAAGTCATTAAAGTTCATTTTGTTGTAGCTTTCAAATACATAGTAACCTAATCCTTCGACCATGAGATCATGTTAATCACCAACACCGGAGAGATGTTTTGATGACATCAAACACCACTTCGTAACCGAGTGGTTATAAAGATGACATTGGGTATTCTGAAAGTATGAGTTGAAGCGCATGGATCAAGAGTGGGATTTGTCCATCCAAATGATGGATATATATACTCTGGGCCCTCTCGGTGTAATGTCATCCAATTAGCTTGAAATCATGTGAATAGGTCACAAGGGATGTTATATCACGGTACGAGTAAAGAGTACTTATCGGTAACGAGGTTGAACTAGGTATGTAGATAACGATGATCGAACCTCGGATAAGTAAAGTATCGCGCGACAAAGGGAATCGGTATCATATGTTAATGGTTCTTTCGATCATGAAGTCATCATTGAATATGTCGGAGTCATTATGGATCTCCAGGTCCCGCTATTGGTTATTGATCGGAGAGGTGTCTCGATCATGTCTGCATAGTTCGCGAACCGTAGGGTGACACACTTAAGGTTTGATGTTGTTTAAGTAGATATGGAATATGAGATGGAGACCGAATGTTGTTCGGAGTCTTGGATTGGATCCAAGACATCATGAGGAGGTTCGGAATGGTCCGGAGAATAAGATTCACATAAGGGAAGTTGATTTTAGGGTTCCAGAAAAGTTTGGGATTTTTCTGGTATCGTACCGGGAATCTTTTAGAAGGTTCCGGGGGTGCCACTGACGAGGTGGCTCCTCGGCAATGCCCACCATGAGGGGCTTAGGGTTGACAGAATCCTGCAAGTTAGCACGAGACATCGGATACCAAACATACAGAATGCAAGATTTTACCAAGGTTCGGGGCCCTCGATGAGGTAAAACACTTACTCCTGCTTGTCTGATCTTGATTTATCGACGAAAAAGGTGACAATGGGGCAGCCGATAGACTACGTTGTGGTGAACTTGCCGAAACGCAAGGTTTCTATGGTTTGGTGCGTACGGGATTGTGTAGGATGATTTAGATCTCCTCCGGCAGGCCCTCTCCTGGCCTTTATATAGGAGGCCAGGTCCCGAGAGTACTGCTCAGATTCGACTATGTTACAATGAGATCCGATCTAATCTTTCCTTACTCGAATTTTCCTTGTCGTGCCCGCCAAGAATCTGTCTCCTTCTGCCTTTCCTTCTTCATCACAACCGACGTATTGATCCATCATGGGTTGCAATGATCTTCATGAATCCCTTGTTGGGCCGAAGGAGGTAGGCCAATGTTGGGTACCCGAAGGGTAGTGCCCACATCGGTAGCCCCCGAGTGACTGGCCGAAACAAAGCTTCGGGCTGGGACTAAAGGTGTCTTCATCCGAACGTCTTGATCAATCAAAGAATATTGAGTCTTGTCCATGATGTAAGGCTGAAATCGCCTGCTATCGGGTGCGCCAACAGGGCTCCCGATGGGAGTAGCCACCGAGTCTAGGGACGGATGCTTGCAACCGTACGTAGACTCAAGTTGTACTACTCGAAGATCTTCCTGTCGATGTTTTTGAACCTTCCTCTTCATCTGATGTTTTGAATGTTTTGGTTCCTTGCAGACTTCGAGAGAAGCTGAATAATTGATCATACGTAAGTGATAAAAGTAACGAGCCCAGTTTTACTCGGGCGAACCGATACTGGTTAACTGCCGAAGCAAAACAACATTTACCTACACAGGTTCAAGTCCCCAGGCTCGAACATGGTTTTTTTAGAACCTTCGGGTCCATTTTCTTCGGATTCTTTTTGTCGATGATGCCTTTATCGTTTTATCGGGTGCGCGTCCATCGATCCCAATGGGAGTAGCCCCCGAGCCTGTCGATGACTGCGAAGAAGTCATGCGTAGGCTATAAGTCGTTGAGCCGAACGTCGTAAATTTCTTCGAGTTCCAACATATTTGGATGCTCCAACACAAAGGAGCCGATTACGTTGATGACGTCATCAATGACGTGGCAACTGCTGCGGCGAAATTGATGGGACATGACCTAATGGGTCCACCCCTGGCCTACGCAGTCAGTTTGGAAATGACCGGACCTTGCACGTTAACCAAAGCGTTTCCTCGATCCTCATGCGTAGTGGAGGTAATGGGCCGCCGGTTTGCCTCTTCTTGCAACACGTGTATGGGCAGATTTTCGCCCATTTTCGACAATGTGAATCTGACGACTTAAATCGAAAGTAATTCCCCTTTATAAAGATGATCTAGGGTTTAATTTGGTTCACCCGTGCCTTCTTGTTCATCTTCGTCCCTGCTTCTTGCCTCTTCTTTGCTTCCGCGCCATAGCCTTTGAAGCCTCAACAGAACTCGAAAACCATGGGCAAGAAGAAGAGCGCCCCTCAACTGCCAGCACCGCTGCGAGCGCCACCGGCTCGAAGGCAACCATGGCCGCACCGAAGAAAACTGCACCGAAGCTGCTGCCGCCTCTGCGAAGGACGCCCAATGCGATTGGACAACGTCCACCATCACCAAGCGCTACGAGAAAAGGATGAGCAGTCTGGGGCTGATCTTCGACAATGAAGAAGATGTCCTCTTCCCAGGTTCAGATTCCCATCCTAATCCGCCTGCCGGATTCACCGTTATGTTTTCTGCTTTCCTCTACCGGGGTTGTCTCTTCCAGCCCACGAATTTCTTCGGTGTCTCCTGTTTTCGTACGACATTCAGCTCTGGCAGCTGACGCCGAATTATATTCTACATCTCGCGATTTTTACCAATGTTTGCGAAGCTTTTCTTGGTATTGATCCACATTGGGGTATGTGGAAGAAGATCTTCTTCGTCAAGCACCACAGTGGTGGCAACAGACCCTACATCACCGGAGGAGTCGGCTTCGTTGTTCGGAAAGAAGTCAATTACTTTAACTTTCTGATGAAAGAATCTGTCCAAGGTTGGAGATCGAAATGGTTTTATCTTAAGTATCGGCCAACATCGGGACATTGCTCTGACCTGTCGAATTTCACGGACGTCTTGGAAGCGACGCCGAAGAAGTCCTCGCAAAACATTTTAACTGCCGAAGAGAATGTGATAGCCGATGATTTTTACGAAAAGGTCTTGGATGTGAAGAATGCCGACGGGCGCCCAATGATCGGCACTGAAGTAGCCGCTGTGTTATTGAAGCGCCACATTCAGCCAGAAATGTCTAGAGTTCATCAGAAGTGGTCATACTCTTGGTTCCAAAGATGTGACCCAAATTAATGGCGCAGAACTGTCGGATAAGAAACTCTTGGATGAAGTCAGACGCTTAACCTACTTCAGTCAAGAAGACTCTATTTCCTTAGTGGCTCTCCAAGATCCGTATGAACTTACTCATCTTCCGGCTGAGGTAATTCTGATGTTCCATACTCGATATGATACTTGTATTTGATAATTTATTTTGACCTGTCAAATCTTTGTTTGCCTCATAGGTCCCCGTAACTACAAGGTATTACCCTTCCGCACCCGAAACTAGAGAGGAACCAGAAGATGACGAGTCCATCGGTAACATTGAAGCTCGCGTCGGGGTAGTCGAAGATAGTGATTGAGGCCACCGAAGACGAAGAAGCAGAAGAAGAAAACTGTTGGCCCCGAGGCCCTTACTGCCGAATGCCAGAAAGCTCTTGCTGGCGAACTAACCGATACGGTGGAGTCGAGTCCTAGTGACCGATACGACAATGATGTTGATCGTGTTGCTTTTGTTGGTGCAGTTCTGCTGGCGTGTAGGCAGCTCCTTGTGACGATAAAGCACACGTCCGTTGGTAACCCCAAGAGGAAGGTATGATGAGTACAGCAGCGAGTTTTCCCTCGGTAAGAAACCAAGGTTTATCGAACCAGTAGGAGATGAAGGCCACGTGAAAGTTGTTGGTGGAGGGTGGTGCGGCGCAACACCGTGATTCCGGCGCCAACGTGGAACCTGCACAACACAATCAAACTACTTTTCCCAACTTAACGGTGAGGTTGTCAATCTCACCTGTTTGAAAACAAAGGATTAAACGTATGGTGTGGAGAATGATGTTTGCTTGCGAAAACAACAGAGAACAGTGATTATAGATTGTATTTCAGATGTAAAAGAAAGGACCGGGTCCACAATCACTAGTGGTGTCTCTCCAATAAGATAAATAGCATGTTGGGTGAACAAATTACAGTTGGGCAAACAATAGAGATGCATATACACATCATGATGACTACTATAAGATTTACTTAGGGCATTACGACAAAGAACATAGACCGCCATCCAGCATGCATCTATGCCTAAAAAGTCCACCTTCGGATAGCATCCGCACCCCTTCCAGTATTAAGTTGCAAAAAACAGACAATTGCATTAAGTACTACGCGTAATGTAATCAACACAAATATCCTTAGACAAAGAATTGATGTTTTATCCCTAGTGGCAACAGCACATCCACAACCTTAGGGTTTTGTCACTCCCCAGATTCAATGGAGACATGAACCCACTATCTAGCATAAATACTCCCTCTTGGAGTCACAAGTATCAACTTGGCAGAGCCTCTACTAGCAACGGAGAGCATGCAAGAACATAAATAACACATATATGATAGATCAATAATCAACTTGACATAGTATTCAATATTCATCGGATCCCAACAAATACAACATGTAGCATTACAAATAAATGATCATGATCATGATAGGTGATGTCTACGTGTGCTTCTATTCTTGTAGACAGCGTTGGGCCTCCAAGAGCAGAGGTTTGTAGAACAGCGGCAAGTTTCCTTAAGTGAATCACCCAAGGTTTATCGAACTCAGGGAGGTAGAGGTCAAAGATAGTCCTCTCAAGCAACCCTGCAATTAAGATACAAGAAGTCTCTTGTATCCCCAACACACCTAATACACTTGTCAGATGTATAGGTGCACTAGTTCGGCGAAGAGATAGTAAAGCACAGGTGGTATAGATGGTGGTAATATTGCAGGAAGTAAAGATGCAGTAAAACAGTAAACAAGCGATGTTTGCAGTATTTGTAAACAAGGCCTAGGGATCCTACTTTCACTAGTGGACACTCTCAACATTGGTCACATAATAAATAAATAACTTCTCACTTGTGCTACATTCACACTCTCTTGTTGGATAACAAACACCATTCATTGTGTAGGGCTACAAGAGCTCCCTCAAGCCGGAGTTAACAAGCTCCACAACATTCGGAATTCATATTTAAGTAACCTCTAGAGTGCATAATAGACCGTTGCAATTTAGACCGAGTACTAACATAGCATACACACCGTCACCAATAGCTATGAAAGGGGAATAGATCACATCAATACTATCATAGTAATAGTTAACTCCATAATCTACAAGAGATTACAATCATAACCTACGCCAAGTACTACATGATGCACACACTGTCAACATTACATCATGGAGGAGGAATAGACTACTTTAATAACATCACTAGAGTAGCACATAGATTAATAGTGATACAAAGATCATGATCACATAAAGATCACACCATGGGAGAGAGAGCTGATCCACATAGCTACGGTAGAGCCCTCAGCCTCGGGGAGAACTACTCCCTCCTCATCATGAGGACAGCGATGGCCATGAAGATGGCGGTGGTTGATACGTCCAAAACGTATCTACTTTCCCGAACACTTTTGCTATTGTTTTGCCTCTAATTTGTGTATTTTGGATACAACTAACACGGACTAACGCAGATTGCACCGGTGTCTCGTTTTTGTGCAGAAGCTCGACTTTCAGGAAAATCCCCGAAATAATCGCAATGGGCCTATTTTCACCGTGAAGATGAGAGGCCAAAAGGCAACCAGGGGGCCCATGCCCCCACACCATGGGCCGGCGCGCCTGGGGGGGCGCGCCGCCTATGGTTAGGCGCCTCGGCGGCCCCCCCGACGCTCCTTCGGGCTACTAAACCTCTTCGACCTAAACGCTGTGGGTTCACGATATTTCCAGACATCCAGAACTCCGCCGCTATCGCGAACGCCTCGGGACGGAAACTCCGTTCACCTCCTTGGGACGGGAATTAGAGGGGATCATCGCCGCCATCACCATCGACGCCTCTCCATCGACCAGCCATGTTTCCCCCATCCATGTGTAAGTAATTCCCCCGCTGTAGGCTGAAGGAGATGGTAGGGATTGGTTGAGTTTGATCATGTAATAGTCATAAGATTGTTAGGGCATGGTGCCTAGTATCCGTAGATGGTACTTTTATGATATTGTTGCAACTTGTTATGCTTAATGCTTGTCACTAGGGCCCGAGTGCCATGATCTCAGATCTGAACATGTTATTGATTCATGAAGATATTCATTGTTTTATGATCTTACCCGCAAGTTGTATACACATGTTACTGTCCGGAACCCGAGGCCCCAAAGTGACAGAAATTGGGACAACCGGAGGGGGAGGCGGTGATGTGAGGATCACATGTGTTCACGGAGTGTTAATGCTTTGCTCCTGTACTCATTAAAAGGAGTACCTTAATTTCCAGTAGTTTCCCTAGAGGCCTGCCACCGGCTGGTAGGACAAAAGATGTTGTGCAAGTTTCTCATTGCGAGCACGTACGACTATATACGGAACACATGCTTATGGATTGATTAGTACTTGGATACCGTTTTATTATTATTTGCAAATGCCGTACCTTGATTGTTATATGAATTCTCTCATCCATGCAACGCCCGTTCATCCATCCCTGTGCCTACAGTATTTTAATCCTGATGTTTACTATAATCACTACCGTCTTTATTTCACTCGCTGTTATTTCACTACTCCTACCGCTATAAAACTGTTGCTACTTATAAACTCTTGCGAGCAAAGTTTCCAGTGCAGCTGAATTGACAACTCCGCTGTTAAGGCTTACAAGTATTCTTTGTCTCCCTTGTGTCGAATCAATAAATTGGGTTTTACTTCCCTCGAAGACTATGCGATCCCCTATACTTGTGGGTCATCAAGACTATTTTCTGGCGCCGTTGCCGGGGGCATAGCTTTATTTGCAAGTTCACTTGGATTGATATTGTTCTGCAAATCCTCCATCATGGGTAAACCTCGCGATACTAAAGTCGCCATATTACCATCCTCTACAAGAAAAGGTACAACTCTGAGTACCTCTGCTGCTCTTGATTCACCATCTGTGATAAGTCAACTTGTTTCACCACCACAAGCTTCACGTGTTGGTATTTCTGCTGAATCTGAAAATTCCTCTGATAATTTTGATGATGCTTCTACTATGCTTGATAATACTGGTTCATTAGGTCCTTTTTTAGATGCTACAATTGCTAGGTCTAGACAAATTGAAAATACTGAAATTCCTAATGAAAATACTGTTACACCTCTTAATTCACCTGAGTCTGATGATCTTGATGAAGATTATGTGGAACTTGATGATCATTTTATTGATAAATGCAATGCTACTACTAGTACAAGTAACCTTAAAAAGCTTATTGCACAACATGCTGTTAGATATAAACTGTCTCCTGATCCGAAATTTGCCACATCTCCTATAGACATTGAGGATAAAGATTATGACTTTTCTCTTGATTTATCTCATATATCTATTGTTGAGAAAACACCTTTTTGTGGTACTGAAAAAGAAAGTGCTGTAGAACATATGAATGAGCTTTCTACTTTAAGTAGCTTGTTTTCTGATGATGTTAAGATGCGTACTTATTTTGTTGCTAAGATTTTCCCTTTCTCATTAAAGGACGATGCTAAGATTTGGTATAATAATTTGCCTCCTGATTCTATTGATAGTCCAAGTTGTTTGCTTGATGTTTTCTTTCGAAAATATTTTCCTGCTAGTGCTCAACATATTGCCAGAGAATTTATAGTTTTGATCAAGAAGATGTAGAGAAATTGCCAAGCTTGGGCAAGATTTTGCTCTCTTATTAGAGCTCGGCCTGGACATGATTTGGAGAAGCATGATTTACTTGATATATTTTATAGTGGACTAACCATTGAGTCTAGGGCATACCTGGATAGTTGTGCTGATTGTGTTTTCAGGAAAAGAACTCCGGATGAAGCTGAAGAATTATTGGCTAAGATAAGCAAAAATCATGATGATTGGTCTACATGAACCAACCCCGACACCAATATTGAAGAAGAGGGGTATGATTGAATTAAATGATGAAGATATGAGGGAAGCCAAGAAATCTCTTATGGAGAAAGGTATTAAATGAAGATGTGAAGAATTTACCTCCTATAGAAGACCTATGTAAGATAATTCCCCCTTCATCCACAATTGAGGTACATTCTCTTCAACGCTTTGATAGAGGAGATATCCCTTATTCAAAACCTCCTGATCAATGTTTAGATGAATTTGATAATTATATTGTTAAGAAAAATAATTTTAATATGAGAGTAGAGAATCATCTAATGGAAAATTCTCAAGCTATTAGTAAATTGCATGATATTGTGGAGAGAACCTCCAATGATGTTAAGATGCTTGTTAAACATTTTAATATGATTCAAACTCAAATTGATCAACTTACTAAAGTGCAAAATGACTTGTTAAAAAATACTCATGAAGAAAAACATGCATATGAAGTAACAACTAGAGGCGGTGTTTCTACCCAGATCCTCTATATCCGAAGGGCACCCCAAAAGAATTGAACAAGATTCTCAACGAACTAAAGAAACTAGTAGTCCTTCTAAGAAAAAGAAGAAGAAACATAAAATTGTTGTAGAATCCTCTGAACCTGTTAATTATCCTAATAGTATTTCTATTTCTGATGCTGAAACTGAAAGTGGTAATGAACATGATGAAGATAATGATAAGAATGATACTCCTGATAAAGAATAAATTGAAAAAGAACCTGAAAAGCATGCTAAAAATAAAAAGTACACTAAAGAAGATTTTATTGCTAAGAAACATGGTAGTGAAAGAGAACCTTGGGTTCAAAAGCAAATGCCTTTTCCTGCTAAGAAACTAAAATCAAAGGAGGAGGAACATTATAATAAATTTTGTGATTGGATGAAACCTTTATTTTTGCAAATCCCTTTGACTGATGCTATTAAATTGCATCCTTATTCAAAATACATGAAAGATATTGTCTCTAACAAAAGGAAAATTCCTAATGAGGAGATTTCCACTATGCTCTCTAATTACTCTTTCAATGGCAAGGTTCCAAAGAAGCTGGGAGACCCAGGTATACCGACTATTCCTTGTTCCATCAAGAATAATTATGTTAGAACTGCTCTATGTGATTTGGGAGCAGGGGTTAGTGTGATGCCTTTTTCTCTTTACAAGAGACTTGATTTAGATAAGTTGATACCAACTGATATATCTTTGCAAATGGCTGATAAATCTACTGTTGTTCCTGTTGGTGTATGTGAAGATGATCCATTGATTGTCCTATATATGAGCCTAAAGAAGAATATCAAACTCTTGTGATTGGATCCATATCAATTCAATATAAGGTAACATGATTGATTTGAGGTTTATTTCTTCTTATGTCATATAAAATTTATTTGGTAGCAAGACTTGATCAACCTTGTTAACAAGTATATTTTAAATGCATAAAAGAGCTAAACAACACTTCTTTCTTCCTCCACTTGTTTTACTTGCTGTAGCACTTTTTGTTTTGCAAGATGCTTTAGTTGTTTAAGATTTTGGAAATCATTTTCCTACGCTGTAATAATTACTTTAACACCCAGAAATGTGCATTTTTCGAAGTTCTCAAAAATTTACAAAAATTATAATTTAGTCTTATTTTTCGAAGGCTACCTGGAGCACCGGCTGACCAGTGGCACCCAGGGGTGGACCCCATGGGCCGGTGCGGCCAGCAAGGAGGGCGCACCACCCTGTGGTGTGGGCCCTCCTTGCCCCACTCACTCATCTCTTCCTCCCATCTCACTCTCTCCCGAAAAACTCGTACTCACTTTCTCTCACTCGCGTTTCTGCTCAAGAGCTCAAGATTTCTCGATCTCTTTGCTCAGCCCAGATTTCTGCTGAAATTTGGCACATTTGCTCTCCGGTATGTGACTCCTTTGATTATCCAAATAGAATTTTGTTTGGTTGAGTATATCTTGAATATTTTGCTGCTGTAGGTAACATGTTTAGTGAGCTTGCATGCTTGTTCTAAGTTGTAAAAATTAGTTTTGATGCATGTTTAGTACTCTAGCAAGTTCCTATAGTAGTTTTCCCTCAATTATATACCTTGAAATCAAATTTTATAATGATTGTTGAAAAAATTCAGAAAAGGAAAATGGACAACCACAACTTTGGAGAGGTGTTCGAAAGAGAAACGACGAGCACGGGAAGGCCCTCAAGGGCATCCACTCGGATTAGACGATCCTATAATGAGGACGTCATCGCACCGAGCTTCGAAGAGGATAATGGAGTCCCTAATGCTTCATCTTTTCCATGTTATGACTTTTTGCGTAATGCAGGGTTGCTCGATGAGTTCTTATTCCTCATCAATAATGTGGGCTTGACCACTTATATGGAAGACGAGAGGAGCCAATATTACATGTTAACCAAAATCTTTGTTGACAGCTTCAAGTTCAACAACTCGCACTTCTCGCCAACAGTTACATTCAGGATTTATGATAATCCAATTACCATGAGGTTGAAGGATTTTGTGTTGCATTGGATATTGCCCCTGTAGGTACCGCAAAGAATATTGAGAATAATCCCAAGGCTTTGGTAGAGCTCTACCGAGGAATCACCAATGATGATAGCCGCACCATTCAGCGTGGCAAGATAAGAAACATCCAACTCCCCGCCATTAGATATTTCGCTTACTATATTGCTACTAGCATTCTTGGTAGGGAGAATACTAGTAATATTTCTAGCTATCATCTTGCTTTCTTAGTTGCTGCACTTACTGGAAAAACACCTTATCATCTTGGTGCTCTTATTGCCCATCGTTTGTCCGCTAAGGGACCTATCTATGGAGGAATTATTGCATCGCGTATTTTGACACATTTAGATCTTCCTCTTGACCCTACTGATGTGAAACTAACCCCTGCTAGGTTAGATATTTCTGCTATGAAGAGTCACCAATTTTTTACAACTGACTCTAGTATAGATAATATTGTCTATAAAATATTGTTTATTGACGGGGATGAGAGGGAAATCCCCTTGCCGCAAACCGATTTGTTCAGTGTTCACAGGAAACCGTGGTCGCGCTCCAAGGAGGAGGTGGATGAGCAGCTGAGGATACATGGTTTCCACCAGCAGCATGACTCCGAGGACGCCGAGCCCTCCTACGGGTACACCGTCACGTATCCTGGTGCGTCCTCCAGCACATACCCGGAACAGGGTCCTTCTTCGTCATACTACGGAGACGCCACTTCATGGGGACCGCGGGAATGATCTCCACTTAGGCCAAGAGCCTAAGCTTGGGGGAAGGTATGCCCGCATCACTCATTCATTGCATACTACAATTGCTGGATACTTGTATATACTTGTTTAGCTTCTTAAAGTGGTTTCTAATGAGAGGGAGATGATATTTGGGGAAGTGCTGTCTAAAAACAGATTCTGGGCTGTTACTAAAAAAATTCGTGCGCACAGCCAGAACGTTATTTTGAGTTGCAAATTTTTGTGCATGTTCCCCAGGTTGTTATCTAACTTTCATTAGTTGAACACTTTTTGAACTGAGCAACGGAAGATTTTTTTAAAATCGATTTCTGTACTGCTGTCAGGTTTTGGCAGATTTCTGCCATCCTGCTTTTCTGTGTTTCTTTTAGTTTTCATTCTCTTGTTTTTTGCTTTGTTTCTTTCCTAAAACACAAAAAGACCAAAAATATTTTTTTTGTTTCTCTTTACCATTTGTTTATTTGGTTTTTTGCTCCTATTTTACCTTATTTGCTATCGTTGGTTTGCTATGAGAAAATCCAAAAAGATTTTGCTTTGTTTGCTTGTTTCCTTTTGTTCTTGTTTCTAACCCGAAAACACCAAAAATATTTGTTGTTCTTCATTGGTTTTGTAAAGTTCATTAGGGAGTTCAGAGGTCTCCGGTGGTTGGAGCTTGGTTTCATTCCATATTATTATTCAAGCTGCACAAGTGAAAGGCAATAATGACGATCTACGGCAACTTGACTGTGGTGAGAGGCTGGTATGAACTCTATTTGTTTTCATTTTTGTACATATACTCATCCATGTGAGCATGCTTAGTTGGTTCATGTGAGGTATATGTCATTTAATGAAAGTCTAGTAGTTCATGATCTTTCATGATTAGTTCCAATTTATTAATAATGAGTAGCATGTCATGAATATTTGCTTGCATTGTTTTATTCATAGATAGGTATGACATTGTGGTATCCTCCTCTGAATAATTCACTTGAATCGACTTGGCACATGCTCACGCATGCACATGACTGAACAAAAGTCAATTAAGCCTCGATGATTTACTTTGCTTCGGAGTTCTTGTATCACTTTTATGCCTCCGTTAATTTTATTTTGTCGCAAGCATGATTATGACAGTTATTGCTCTCTTTATTGTCGCTTCCCAGTCTATTGCTAGCCTTCACTTGTACTGAGCGGGAACGCTGCTCGTGCTTCCAAATACCTTAAAACCAAGTTGTTCCAAAGTGTCCACCATAAATACCTATGCATGGCATTTCAAACCATTCCAAGTAAATTCTCATGTGCTACCTTTAAACCTTCAAACTACTTCTCAATTTGTGTTAATGTTTTATAGCTCATGAGGAAGTATGTGGTGTTTTATCTTTCAACCTTGTCATTTACTCCCGACAGACTTTCACCAATGGACTAGTGGCACATCCGCTTATCCAATAATTTTGCAAAAAGAGCTGGCAACGGGGTTCCCAGCCCCAACTAATTAACCTTCATTAATAATTCTCTTCACGTGTTTTGCTCCGATTCATCAGTAAGCAACTTAACCTGCAAACAGATACTCCCCATGGTATGTGAATGTTGGAAGGCACCCGAGGATTCGGTTAGCCATGGCTTGTGTAAGCAAAGGTTGGGGGGAGTGTCATCCATAATGAAACTAAAATGCATGTGTAAACAAAAGAGAAGAGGGATGATCTACCTTGCTGGTAGAGATAACGTCCTTCATGGGAGCCGCTCTTGAGAGTCTGGTTGGCGAGGTGGTTAGAGTACCCACTATCATTCGTTGACAACAACAAACACCTCTCAAAATAATTTTACTTCTGTCTTAGAAAAAAATGAAAAGCTCTAGCACATGTTAATCCCTGCTTCCCTCTGCGAAGGGTCAATCTTTTAATTTTATGTTGAGTCACCATCCTTTCTTTGAGCACCTTCTTGAGAGCATAACTGTCATTCTTAGTATAATATGCTTGTCCCAAAATATAATCAGCTGTGGTATAACTTTGATGCTTTTATCTTTGACAAATTTTACTTCTAGTCTTTCTATGAACTTCAGAGGTGCCTGGGCATTTATGTTTTGCTGTACAAATACAGGCAAGCGAGATACCACTTTATCATATCTTTCTATGAACATTGCAATCCTGCTTATGGAAGTGTTTCATGATGCTTGTTATTAGTTTGTTGGTATCTCTTTCATGATTGACATAGCTATTAGATGACTTTATTTGCATGTATCTTATTATGAATTGCTTAAGCACTTGCCATATCATGAGAATATTTACATCATATGAACAAATGTGTTCGTGAAGGTTCTTTTATCGCACTCAGTTGTTAACGAATTGCTTGAGGACAAGCAGCTAAGCTTGGAGTTGATACGTCCAAAACGTATCTACTTTCCCGAACACTTTTGTGTATTTTGGATACAACTAACATGGACTAACGCAGCATTGCACTGGTGTCTCGTTTTTGTGCGAAACTCGACTTTCAGGAAAATCCCCGGAAATAATCGCAATGGGCCTATTTTCACCGTGAAGATGAGAGGCCAAAAGGGCGAACCAGGGGGGCCATGGCCCCCACACCATGGGCGGCGCGACCGGGTGGGGCGCGCCGCCTATGGTTAGGCGCCTCGGGCCCCGACGCTGTCCTTCGGGCTACTAAACTCTTCGACCTAAAAACGCTGGGGGTTCGACGATATTTCCGTAAGACATCCGAACTCCGCCGCCCTCGCGAAACTCGCCTCGGGACCGAAACCCGTGCACTCCACCGGGACGGGGAATTGAGGGGATCATCGCCGCCATCACCACCGACGCCTCTCCATCGACCAGCCATGTTTCCCCCATCCATGTGTGAGTAATTCCCCGCTGTAGGCTGAAGGGGATGGTAGGGATTGGATGAGTTTGATCATGTAATAGTCATAAGATTGTTAGGGCATGGTGCCTAGTATCCGTAGATGGTACTTTTATGATATTCTTGCAACTTGTTATGCTTAATGCTTGTCACTAGGGCCCGAGTGCCATGATCTCAGATCTGAACATGTTATTGATTCATGAAGATATTCATTGTTTTATGATCTTACCTGCAAGTTGTATACACATGTTACTGTCCGGAACCCGAGGCCCCAAAGTGACAGAAATTGGGACAACCGGAGGGGAAGGCGGTGATGTGAGGATCACATGTGTTCACGGAGTGTTAATGCTTTGCTCTGGTACTCTATTAAAAGGAGTACCTTAATTTCCAGTAGTTTCCCTAGAGGCCCGGCTGCCACCGGCTGGTAGGACAAAAGATGTTGTGCAAGTTTCTCATTGCGAGCACGTACGACTATATACGGAACACATGCCTATGGATTGATTAGTACTTGGATACCGTTTTATTATTATTTGCAAATGCCCTACCTTGATTGTTATATGAATTCTCTCATCCATGAAACGCCCGTTCATCCATCCCTGTGCCTACAGTATTTTAATCCTGTTGTTTACTATAATCACTACTGCTGTCTTTATTTCGCTGCTGCTGTTATTTCACTACTCCTACTGCTATAAAACTATTGCTACGATAAACTCTTGCGAGCAAGTCTGTTTCCAGGTGCAGCTGAATTGACAACTCCGCTGTTAAGGCTTACAAGTATTCTTTGTATCCCCTTGTGTCGAATCAATAAATTGGGTTTTACTTCCCTCGAAGACTGTTGCGATCCCCTATACTTGTGGGTCATCAGTGGTGTCGATGGAGATGACTCCGGGGGCAATTCCCCGTCCCGGCGTGCCGGAAAGAGACTTCGTCCCCCGAAATGGAGTTTCGCGATGGCGGCGGCACCCTGAGTCTTTCTGGAGTTTCGTCAATTGGTGTCGGGTTTTTAGGTCGCGAGGGACTTTATAGGCGAAGAGGCGCGGCGTCGGAGGGGCACCAGGGCGCTCCCCATAGGCCGGCGCGCCAGGCCCTGCCCGCGCGGCCCCGTGGTGTGGGGGCCCTGGGCCTCCTCTCCGTCTCCCCTTCGGTGTTCTGGTCCGTCTCGGTGAATTAAGATGTTTGGTCTTTGTTTCGTCGAATTCCGAGAATATTGCCCGAACAGCCTTTCTCGGAACCAAACAGCAGAAACAGAAGCGGCACCGGCATCTTGTTAATAGGTTAGTTCCAGAAAATGCATAAAAACAATATAAAGTGTGAACAAAACATGTAGGTATTGTCATAAAACTAGCATGGAACATCAGAAATTATAGATACGGTGGAGACGTATCAAGCATCCCCAAGCTTAGTTCCTACTCGCCCTCGAGTAGGTAAGCGATAACAAGAATAATTTCTGAAGTGACATGCTACCAACATAATCTTGATCAACAATATTGTAAAGCATATGAGATGAATGAAGTGATTCAAAGCAATGGTAAAGATGATGATTAAACAACTGAATCATATAACAAAGACTTTTCATGAATAGTACTTTCAAGACAAGCATCAATAAGTCTTGCATAAGAGTTAACTCATAAAGCAATAGATTCAAAGTAGAAGGCATTGAAGCAACACAAAGGATGATTAAGTTTCAGCAATTGCTTTCAACTTGTAACATGTATATCTCATGGATAATTGTCAACATAGAGTAATATGACAAGTGCAATAAGTAATCATGTAAGAATCAATGAACACAGTTAACACAAGTGTTTGCTTCTAAGACAGGAAGAAGTAGGTAAACTGACTCAACATAAAGTAAAAGAATGACCCTTCGAAGAGGGAAGCATGGATTGCTGTATTTGTGCTAGAGCTTTTATTTTGAAAACAAGAAACAATTTTGTCAACGGTAGTAATAAAGCATATGTGTTATGTATAAGATATCCTATAAGTTGCAATCCTCATGCATAGTATACCAATAGTGCCCACACCTTGTCCTAATTAGCTTGGATTTACATGGATTATCATTGCATAACATATGTTTCAACCAAGTATCACAAAGGGGTACCTCTATGCCGCCTGTACAAAGGTCTAAGGAGAAAGCTCACATTGGATTTCTCGCTTTTGATTATTCTCAACTTAGACATCCATACCGAGACAACATAGACAACAGATAATGGACTCCTCTTTAATGCATAAGCATTCAACAACAGATAATATTCTCATAAGGGATTGAGGATTGTTGTCCAAACTGAAACTTCCACCATGGATCATGGCTTTAGTTAGCGGCCCAATGTTCTTCTCTAACAATATGCATACTCAAACCATTTGATCATGATAAATCACCCTTACTTCAGACAAGACGAACATTCATAGCAACTCACATGATATTCAACAAAGGTGAAATAGTTGATGGCGTCCCCAGGAACATGGTTATCGCTCAACAAGCAACTCATTAAGAAATAAGATACATATGGCTCAAGGATTTTGGATGCACGAGAAGAATTCCTCTCAATACAAGGCTAGGCTAACAAGGTTGTTTGAAGCAAACACAAGTATGAACCGGTACAGCAAAACTTACATAAGAACATATTGCAAGCATTATAAGACTCTACACTGTCTTCCTTGTTGTTCAAACACTTCACCAGAAAATATCTAGACTTTAGAGAGACCAATCATGCAAACCAAATTTTAACAAGCTCTATGTAGTTCTTCATTAATAGGTGCAAAGTACATGATGCAAGAGCTTAAACATGATCTATTTGAGCAAAACCATTGCCAAGTATCAAATTATTCAAGACATTATACCAATTACCACATGTAGCATTTTTTGTTTCCAACCATATAACAATTAATGAAGCAGTTTCAACCTTCGCCATGAACATTAAAAGTAAAGCTAAGAACACATGTGTTCATATGCAACAGCGGAGCGTGTCTCTCTCCCACACAAGCATGAATTTATTCAGATAACTAAGATACAAAACAAAAATAAAAGCACACACAGACGCTCCAAGTAAAGTACATAAGATGTGACGGAATAAAAATATAGTTTCACTAGAAGTGACCTGATAATTTGTCGATGAAGAAGGGGATGGCATCCCCAAGCTTAGATGCTTGAGTCTTCTTGAAATATGCAGGGATGAACCACGGGGCATCCCCAAGCTAGACTTTTCACTCTTCTTGATCATAGTATATCATCCTCTTCTCTTGACCCTTGAAAACTTCCTCCACACCAAACTTAAAGCAAACTCATTAGAGGGTTAGTGCATAATAAAAGTTCACATGTTCAGAGGTGACACAATCAGTTTTAACACTTCTGGACATTGCACAAAGCTACTGAAAGTTAATGGAACAAAGAAATCCATTCAACATAGCAAAAGCGGCAATGCGAAATAATCTGTCAAAACAGAATAGTCCGTAAAGACGAATTTTTCAGAGGCACTTAACTTGCTCAAACGGAAAACTCAAAACTAATGAAAGTTGCGTACATATTTGAGGATCACACGTAAATTGGCAGATTTTTTGATATTTTTACAGAGAGTTCTACGCAAATTCGTGACAGACAACAATTCTGTTTCTGTGCAGCAATCCAAATCTAGCATCAACTTTACCATAGAGACTTTACTTGGCACAAAAACATGATAAGTAGAGGTTTCTATAGTAGTAACAACTTCCAAGACACAACAAAACAGTAGCAAAATAAACACATGGGTTATCTCCCAAGAAGTGCTTTCTTTATAGTCATTAAGATGGGCTCAGTAATTTCAATGATACTCTCGCAAGAAATAAGAGTTGAAGCAAAAGAGAGCATCAAGAAGCAAATTTAAAACACATTTAAGCCTAACCCACTTCCTATGAAAAGGAATCTTGTACACAAATAAATTCATGAAGAACAAAGTGACAAGCATAGGAAGATAAAACACGAGTAACTTCAAAATTCTAAACATAAAGAGGGGAAACTTAATATTTTTAAGATGCATATAACCGTGTTTCCCTCTCTCACTAGTTAGCATGCACGTGCAACGCACGTCTCGATTAAGTAATGCAAAAAAATTACCCTATTTAAAATATCATGTTAATATTTTTCACATCCCGAGTTGATATTTCTTTTCAAAAAAATAAAGAAGCTCAGCTCGTTCACAATAGAAAGCCAATTCACCAAAAGCTTTCTACCCAAATGGTCTATTCTAGACTACCCAAAGGCTAATACCCTGATATAAAACAACTGAATATCAACGCATAAAAGAAAATTTTAATTTATGAAACAGTCTGTTCTTTAACTGTAAGAAAAAAAGGTAAAAAATTGTGGTTATTTAATAATTTTGATCTTAGATTCTATTGCATAGCTTCTAAGTGTTTTGTGTATTGTTGAGCAAAGAATGCAATAGCAGTATGGTATCAACAATTTATGATAGCCTCAACTAATGTTTCATTGATAACTTGGGCAACAGATTCTGAAGTTCTAAAGCTTTTCCACTGTATGGCACACGAAATGAGTACTACTGAGAACCTCACCTGATTGTACCATTCATGCTGCCAGTCACTAATACCCTTGACTCGAGCAGTGCGCTTCGTGTTTGAACAATGGTGCGCAATTTCTTCAGTGCCCTATCAGCAACTGAGGTTGTACATTGGTACTTCAAACCTTTAGAACAGTGCTGCAGCGAATATTTTTTTAAAAAGGGGGAAGATAAAACAAAAGGGTACCTCAGATCAGCACTGCTTGATAACCTTCCGCAGCGACGCCTGTCCATAATGGCTTTGTTGCTTGAGGATCGACATATTGCTCTTCGACAATATCGCACCACATCCGTACACATCCATAAAATGGAGCAGCTCAGCTGGTGGCGGTGAAGGTCGAGGACAGCGGTGCCAAGGACGGATGACGAAAGATGTGTTGGCTGAATGGAATCTCAATCTGTACAACTCTCCATATTTCTGAATAACAGGAATCCACCGGCATTTTTATGCTTACATTTGGTAATAAATTTTACAAAGCAAGATTCACAAAGATCAGGTATCATATGAAAGATTTATAGAGGATTTATCTGCCATTGCTAAGCAAGAAATAATGTACTTATATAAGAAGATAACAAAAGAACATTCAGTAACAATATTTTGTATTATTGACATCAAAAAGCAAGGATTTAAGGCTGAGAAGTGTTTGCTGATGATGCTATGAACATTTTAAGCTGCCTTCTAGCTCCCTGGTATTTAGTGCATCTATGATCACTCTTACTCTAATCCATACTAAAAATGTGCAAGAAATTTAAGTTTACCCAAATCCATCATAGAAACCAAGTTAAATGATTGACATAAAATCCATATTCAGACATTATTTGGTGGATTTGAAAGGCAGAAAAACACTACTGAACAGAGTTGATTCTGAAATGCAACCTAGCAAGTTTTCAATGCATTTTTATTCAAATTGAGGTTCCATTCAGTCAATAACCCACACTCAAAACTGAAAAATATATAACATGTCATTAGATGAAATTTTAAATGTCATTTTTGTCCAAATTTAGGTTCCATTCATGAGTGTGTTATAGCTATCCGTGGTTTATTCCTAGCAGATAATCTAGTAATATTTATAGCAACTAATTTATACTAAAAATAGTTGTGTTTATTTATGGGGGCTCAGCCCTCTGGTACAGCTTTATAAAAAAAAGTACATAGCTAATACTTAAAACAAAAGCAAAATCAACGATTTCAACCTCCAGGGATGAACAAATAGTACTTCGTACCTTGCAATGCAATGCAATATATTTCACTTCCCATTTTTATTCAATTTTATCCAGTATTCCCTGTACTGCATCTTTACTTATTTTGGTTATCTGCTTCACTCACTCCATCAATCTACAAGAAGAGAATCAAAATTGGTTTCACTCAAACAAGTGACTAAATCCGCAAAATATGTCAGTGACAATTGCCATTCTTACTTTCGAAAAAAAGGACAGCTATATACTGGACTAACTTTATAAACATGTCCCTGCATCAGTGACTCAGTGTGCTCCAACCCAATACCCTATACAGAAATTAAGCGAAATAAGGCCAGACGTGAGTACAAATTTGCAGTGTTCAAAAGACAATAATTGGTATATACATGTTCACAAAATCTTGTGAATAAGAAAAAGTAAAAAATCTTATATGGAAATTATCAATAACACCTGGACTAATTCATGATATCCTGGCAGTCTTGATTGCTAACTGAACATCCCGCCTTTTTTTTACAGGATAAACAAAGTAATTTTTGTGGCAGAACATTAGAGAAACAGGGGAAACCACCTTTTTTAACAAGGGAAAACACCTATCTCACATCAGAGGCTTCATCCAATTCCCCTCCACAACATAGTTCCACAATGATCGAAGGTACAAAACGCAAAGTAAATCTTGAAGAGAAGCCTCCTGGATGTTCAGAGGTACAAGAACTGCAGAACATATCTGAACGAAGGTTGAAAATAACCTTTGTTAACAAACAAGATAAAATCACCATATTCTTGCAAGAAAATTTCTTTGATTCTTCCGGAGCATCTTCCTATTTATTTCACATACTTGCACCAGTCATGTTAAATGCAAAGAATGCATTGGATGAAATTGTCAAAATTCATTATCCAGACAAATAATAAGGAAAACTGGCATCTCACCCAAAAAAATGACAGTGAGGTGGCAGGCGAAGAGTGGTGTTGCAGCCAACTCGCGTCCCGACTTCGAAGGGGCCTGCACGACATCACGAAGAGCGACGGAACAATGAAGGGGCCCCTGTAAGGAGGCAACAGGGTGGGGTGTGCCCTGACGGTCAAGAAAAAAAATATGGTTGCTACCTTCTTGAGTTGACATTAGATGAGTCTGGGCAACATTCTGGTCTCTGGATTGTGAAGAACGAACCATGGTCAAACACATCTTATACTGAAGAAAAAAGATGTACAGTATTGAGAATGTAAAGTGAGAAATTTATACTCGCACCTCAAATATCTTCATAGACAACACGAATAACGCCAAAGGCTGAGCATTGCCGCTAATGATTCAGATAAACACATGACTGCTAGAACTAATTTTGCACGAATAAAGTATCCAGAACGCATCAACGTCAAGCTATAATCATCAGACTATGCAAATGTAATCCATCCAAAGTACAAACATCCCCAAAGAAAAACATCCAAATTTAAGTACGCAAGTCAATTCTTTATCATATCCTCCCTTGACTCGAGTGACAAGCGCAGTGGTGCCCAGCGGTGCTGCGGGAGGAGAACGTTGAGGCCAGCTCGAGATGGGCAAGGATGCGCAGGGAGGTACACAAGTAAGGGCGACAACTGACCTAGGGGACAACCATGAAGGCCAAGGCCCAGACGGTCATCAAGGGGATCTTGAGGTAGCAGGACAGCGCCAGGGGCGCGGATCAGGGACGCATGGATCGGCGCCGTCGCGTGGGGGAGGCACCATCGCCGATCAGTGGCGGCGCATGGAAAGCTTATCTCGCGTGGAGAGGAAGCGGCAGGGAAGGGGTCGCGTGGAAAAAGGAGGCGTGATCTTTCGATCCAGATCGTGCGAGGTAGTCTATTTTTTCTTTTTTTTTGCTCGAAGATGGACTGCGCGTGGCAGGGTGAGGGTGGGGAGAACAGATGCATCTGGATCGTTTGATCGGTGTCTACGAATGGTTGAGATTTAATTTTCCTACAGCACTTCGTGCCTTTATAAGTAGTAGAGATAATAACTTTCAGCAGCATCATTGATGAAATCCACAATATAACCATCACTTAAAACATTCTTTTCATGGTTCATATGCATAAAGGTATCATTATCAAGAATTTGACCATGGTAAACAAGTTGCATACTAAGGGAATGGTTTTTGGCAATCCCATCATAACTATGACAAGTTTCATAAGGATAATTATAACTTGTGTCATATCCATCTCTATAACGATTATCTAAACCAGAAAATATAATATCATCATTTTCATTAAAAGTAAAGGTCTCAAATATAGGATCTTCAAACACAACATCCCCAAGCTTAGAGCTTTCAATATCATCATTTGAGGGAACATGAATAGTGCTATCATCATTACTTTCATAATCAGTACCAAAGAGATTTCCAATATCAAAGGTAGTGTGCTCTTCCAAATCATGATCACTAATATGGGTAAAGGGCATAGGAAGATCATTCACTCAGATTCATTATCATAATAATCATTAGGAGCAACATACTTACGGTTACCTATCGTTACCTCATACACGCGGGGATATGCTGTTACCTCTTTCTTCTTATTCCCCCTCTTCTTTCTCTTCTTCGTTTCCTTCTTCCTCTTCTTTTCCTTCTCCTCGTTCCCTTCTTTAGGAGGAAGAGGCTTGAAGGGAGGCTTCTCCACATAACCTGATTTATTTCCAAACAATAGAAGAAACTTGGGAGGATTCCTCCTTTTCATTAATAAGTTTGAAACACACAGCGGTCCTATCATATTTTGGAAAAGTGTCATCTTCTAAAATATTTTGTATGTAAGTATTTGTGTGGCAATTATCAATGCAATAAGAAAGACACCCATGCAGGACACTATTAATATGAAGAGCACTCATATCCACCAAAAAAGTTTTTCTCAATAACTCTTCACACACCAAAAATAAAGTAAGTTCATCATGCTGATTAGGAATGATTTCATCATCACAATACAAATTTGCAGCACTCATAAGGTTCGAATTATCATTGGAGGAGCATTGAAAATTAAAATGACCCACTTTATGGCAAAGTTCACAAATAAAAGGATAGAGGGCACAAACTTTTTCACCAAGATCATCTAGAGCCCTAGACCATTTTCTAGTTTTTTCATTCCTGTGATGGATACAATATTCTTCTTCAATTTCATTCTTTTCACAAGGTCTATGAACTCCACAAAAATTAACATGCTTATAGGAAATAGCATTTTCAGAAGTTTGAGCATGTTTATCGCAATCATTAACAACAATTTCATTTTCCATGCAAGTGTCTTTAAAAGGTTCATGATACATGTACCAATTTTCTTTAGGAACATTAATATGAGAAGCAAAGGCTCTATAGCAATCGACCATAATTTGAGGATCAAGACCATATTTAGCACTAAGCTCTTGAAAATCAGCAGTTTGAGCGAAAGACTTAATGCAATCATACTCGTAGTTTATACCTGATTCCGTACCTTTGTCATTCTCCCAATCTTCAGTATTGCTTTGAATTCTTTCAAGAAGATCCCATCTAGCTTCAACCTTCTTGCTTGTGAAAGATCCCTCCAAACAGGCATCTAGATAGTCCTTGTGGTGTCCTGAAAGCCTTGCATAAAAATTATTAGTAATAACATTACGGGGGAGCTCATGAATGGGACATTTGAGCATTAGTGACTTCAATCTCCCCCACGCTTGGGAAATACTCTCTCCATCACGAGGATAAAAGTTATAAATGTAATTCCTATCAATATGCACTTCATGAGGAGGATAAAATTTAGAATAAAAGAGAGGCACAATATCCTTCCAATCAAGAGAATGCCCATCCTTCAGCAGTTTATACCAATGTGCCGCTTTACCAGACAGCGACATAGAGAATAATTTCTTCCTAACTTCATCCATAGAAATACCTGCACACTTGAATAACCCGCATAATTCATGTAAAAATAGTAAATGATCTTCAGAGGATGGACAGTTCCATCCCCTTCATAGCGGTTATCCATAACACGTTCAATAATTTTCATAGGTATCTTGAAAGGAATATTTTCAGTAGGTGGATTTAAAATATCACAAGCATCATTAGAGTTATCGCATATGGTAGATAAAGTATTATCAGAGCAAATTTTCTCCCCTAAAACTGGGAAGCTACAAAGATCATAAAAACTAGCTTCCCCAAGCTTAGACTTTTCCATAGCATTAGCAGTAATTGCATTCGTACTAATAACATTGCTACTAGCATGCAAATAAGGTTCCATAGGTTTTTTAATTTTTGCATCAAACAATTCTAACTCAGGAAAAAGATGAAAAAGCTCACTAATTTTTTTGTTGTTTTCCATTATGCCTAACTAGTGAAAATAAAAACAAGAGACAAAAAGATAAAATTGCAGAATCTAAAGGAGGTAGCTTCGAGCACTCACACACCGGCAACAGTGCTAGGAAATAGCTTAGTAGTCGGAGGATGTGAATACCTTTTACCTTATCTCCCCGGCAACGGCGCCAGAAAATAGCTTGATGTCTACGTGTGCTTCTATTCTTGTAGACAGCGTTGGGCCTCCAAGAGCAGAGGTTTGTAGAACAACGGCAAGTTTCCCTTAAGTGAATCACCCAAGGTTTATCGAACTCAGGGAGGTAGAGGTCAAAGATAGTCCTCTCAAGCAACCCTGCAATTAAGATACAAGAAGTCTCTTGTGTCCCAACACACCTAATACACTTGTCAGATGTATAGGTGCACTAGTTTGGCGAAGAGATAGTAAAACACAAGTGGTATAGATGGTGGTAATATTGCAGGAAGTAAAGATGCAGTAAAACAGTAAACAAGCGATGTTTGCGTATTTGGAAACAAGGCCTAGGGATCCTACTTTCACTAGTGGACACTCTCAACATTGATCACATAATAAATAAATAACTTCTCCTCACTTGTGCTACATTCACACTCTCTTGTTGGATAACAAACACCATTCATTGTGTAGGGCTACAAGAGCTCCCTCAAGCCGGAGTAAACAAGCTCCACAACATTCGGCATTCATATTTAAGTAACCTCTAGAGTGCATAATAGACCGTTGCAATTTAGACCGAGTACTAACATAGCATACACACTGTCACCAATAGCTATGAAATGGGGAATAGATCACATCAATACTATCATAGTAATAGTTAACTCCATAATCTACAAGAGATTACAATCATAACCTACGCCAAGTACTACATGATGCACACACTGTCAACATTACATCATGGAGGAGGAATAGACTACTTTAATAACATCACTAGAGTAGCACATAGATTAATAGTGATACAAAGCTCATGATCACATAAAGATCACACCATGGGAGAGAGAGATGAACCACATAGCTACCGGTAGAGCTACTCCCTCCTCATCATGGGAGACAGCGATGGCGATGAAGATGGCGGTGGTGTCGATGGAGATGACTCCGGGGGCAATTCCTCGTCCCGGCGGCTGTCGAACGAGACTTCGTCCCCCGAAACGGAGTTTCGCGATGGCGGCGGCACCCTGGAGTCTTTCTCGAGTTTCGTCAATTGGTGTCGGTTTTAGGTCGCGAGGGACTTTATAGGCGAAGAGGCGGCGGAGGGGCACCAGGGCGCCCTCCCCATAGGCCGGCGCAGCCAGGGGCCTGCCCGCGCGGCCCTGTGGTGTGGGGGCCCTGGGCGTCCTCGCCGTCTCCCCTTCGGTGTTCGTCCGTCTCGGTGAATTAAGATGTTTGGTCTTTGTTTCGTCGAATTCCGAGAATATTGCCCGAACAGCCTTTCTGGAACCAAAAACAACAGAAAACAGCACTTCGGCATCTTGTTAATAGGTTATTTCTGGAAAATGCATAAAAACAATATAAAGTGTGAACAAAACATGTAGGTATTGTCATAAAACTAGCATGGAACATCAGAAATTATAGATACGTTGGAGACGTATCAATAGGCAGCTCACAAGATCTAAACATGATAGCACAAGAGGAGAAGACAACCATCTAGCTACTGCTATGGACCCGTAGTCCAAGGATGAACTACTCACGCATCAGTCCGGAGGCGGGTGGTGATGTAGAACCTTCCGGTGATATTCCCCTCCGGGCAGGTGCCGGAGGCGATCTTCCAACCCGCCGAGATGGGGTTTGACGGCGGCTGCCTCAAGAACTTTTCCGTATCGTGGCTCTTCGTACTAGGGTTTTCGCGACTTTGAGGGAATAAATAGGCGAAGAAGCAGCCGCGCGCCCTCTTGGCCGCGCCGCCATGTGGGTGGCCGCCAGGCCCCTCTCCGTCTCCTCTTCGGTGTTCGAAGGCCCGTGGAAAATAAGACCGTGGGATTTTGTTTCGTCCAATTCCGATAATATTTGTAAACTAACTTTTCTGAAATCAAAAACAGCAGAAAACAGGAACTGGCACCGCGGCATCTTGTTAATAGGTTAGTTCCAGAAAATGCATAAAAACATTATAAAGTATGAACAAAACATGTAGGTATTGTCATAAAACAAGCATGTAACATAAGAAATTATAGATACGGTGGAGACGTATCAAGCATCCCCAAGCTTAGTTCCTACTCGCCCTCGAGTAGGTAAACGATAAAAACAATAATTTCTGAATTGACATGCTACCAACACAATCTTGATCAATATTATTGTAAAGCATATGAGATGAATGAAGTGACTCAAAGCAATGGTTTGCTAACAAAAAGATAATGACTAAACAACTGAATCATATAGCAAAACTTTTTATGAATAGTACTTTTAAGACAAGTATCAAAAAGTCTTGCATAAAAGTTAACTCATAAAGCAATAGATTCTTAATAAGAGGTTTTGAAGCAACACAAAAGAAGATTAAGTTTTAGCAATTGCTTTCAACTTGTAACATGTATATCTCATGGATAATTGTCAACACAAAGTAATATAATAAGTGCAATAAGTAAACATGTAAGAATCAATGCACACACAGTTGACACAAGTGTTTGCTTCTAAGATAGAAAGAAGTAGGTAAACTGACTCAACATAAAGTAAAAGAAAGGCCCTTCGCAGAGGGAAACATGGATTACTCATGTGCTAGAGCTTTCTATTTTGAAAACATGGAAACAATTGTGTCAACGGTAGTAATAATTCATATGGGTTATGCATAAAACTTCCTCTAATAGTGCCCGCACCTTTTCCTAATTAGCTCGGATTTCCATGGATTATCATTGCATTACATATGTTTCAACCAAGTTTCACAAAGGGGTACCTCTATGCCACCTGTACAAAGGTCCAAGGAGATAAATCGCATTTGATTTATCGATTTTGATAGATCTCAACTTGAGGACATCCATACCGGGACAACATAGAAACAGATAATGGACTCCTCTTTTAATGCTTTAAGCATTCAACAACAGATAATATTCTCATAAGAGATTCTGAGGATTAATGTCCAAGCTGAAACTTCCACCATGATACATGGCTTTGGTTGGCGGCCCAATGTTCTTCTCTAACAACATGCATACTCAAACCATTCAACTCATGGCAAATCTCCCTTACTTCAGACAAGACGAACATGCATAGCAACTCACATGATATTCAACAAAGGTGTGACAAGTTGATGGCGTCCCCAGAAACATGGTTACCGCTCAACAAACAACTTATAAGAACTAAGATACATAGTACATATTCATTACCACAATAGTTTTTAGGCTAGTTTCCCATGAGCTATGTATTGCAAAGACAAGGCATGAATTTTTAAAGGTAGCACGCAAGCAATTTACTTTGGAATGGCGGAAAAATACCACATATAGGTAGTTATGGTGGACACAAATGGCATAGGTTTTGGCTCAAGGTTTTGATGCACGAGAAGCATTTCCTCTCAATACAAGGTTTTGGCTAGCAAGGTTGTTTGAAGCAAACACAAGTATGAACCGGTACAGCAAAAACTTACACAAGAACATATTGCAAGCATTATAAGACTCTACACTGTCTTCCGTGTTGTTCAAACACTTTCACCAGAAAATATCTAAATTTCAACAAGCTCTACGGTAGTTCTCCACTAATAGATTTAAACTAAATGATGCAAGAGCTTAAACATGATCTACTTGAGAGCTCAAAACAATTGCCAAGTATCAAATTATTCAAGACAATATACCTGTTTCCAACCAAATAACAATAAATGCTGCGGCTTTCAGCTTCCGCCACGAATATTAAAGTAAAACGAAGAACACTAGTGTTCGAATGAAAAAGCGGCGTCTCTCTCCCACACAAGGATTGCTAGGATCCGAATTTATTCAAACATAAACAAAATAAAAGCAAACAGACGCTCCAAGTAAAGCACATAAGATGTGACGGAATTAAAATATAGTTTCACTAGAGGTGACCTGATAAGTTTTGTTGATGAAGAAGGGGATGCCTTGGGCATCCCCAAGCTTAGACGCCTGAGTCTTCTTGAAATATGCATGGATGAACCACGGGGCATCCCCAAGCTTAGACTTTTCACTCTTCTTGATCATATCATATCATCCTCCTCTCTTGATCCTTGAAAACTTCCTCCACGCCAAACTCAAAGCAATCTCATTAGAGGGTTAGTGCATAATCAAAAATTCACATGTTCAGCAAGGACACAATCATTACCAACACTTCGGACATTACCCAAGGCTACTGAAATTTAATGGAGCAAAGAAATCCACTCAAACACAAGAAAAAGAGGCAATGTGAAATAAAAGGCAGAATCTGTCAAAACAGAACAGTCCGTAAAGACGAATTTTTTTGAGGCACTTAACTTGCTCAGATGGAAAAACTCAAAACAAATGAAAGTTGCGTACATATCTGAGGATCACGCATGAATTTTCGCAGATTTTGATTCTTCTATAGAGAGAAAAACGCGAATTCGTGACAACTAACAAATCTGTTTCTACGCAGAAATCCAAATCTAGTATCAACCTTCTATTAGAGACTTTACTTGGCACAACAACACATGAAAATAAAGATACAAAGGTATTGCTACAGTAGTAACAAACACCTTGACTCAAATATAAAACAAAATTGCAGAAATAAAACAATGGGTTGTCTCCCATAAGCGCTTTTCTTTAACGCCTTTAGAAAGTGCAAATCAAGTAACATCAAGAGATGAAGCATCAATATCATAATTTGTTCTAATAATAGAATCAAAAGGCATCTTCATTCTCTTTCTAGGAAGTGTTCCATACCTTTCTTGAGAGGGAATTGATATTTAATATTTCCTTCTTTCATATCAATAACAACACCAACAGTTCGAAGAAAGGGTCTTCCCAAAATAATAGACAAGATGCATTGCATTCAATATCCAAAACAACAAAATCAACGGGGACAAGGTTATTGTTAACCGTAATGTGAACATTTTCAATTCTCCCCAGAGGTCTCTTTATAGAATTATCAGCAAGATTAACATCCAAATAACAATTTTCCAAAGGTGGCAAGTCAAGCATATCATAAAGTTTTTTAGGCATAACAGAAATACTTGCACCAAGATCACATAAAGCATTACAATCAAAATCATTGACTTTCATCTTAATGATGGGCTCCCAACCATCTTCCAACTTCCTAGGGATAGAAGCTTCAAGTAATTTCTCTTCCCTAGCTTTAATGAGAGCATTTGTAATATGTTTTGTAAAGGCTAAATTTATAGCACTAGCATTAGGACTTCTAGCAAGTTTTTGTAAGAACTTAATAACTTCAGAAATATGACAACTATCAAAATCTAAACCATTATGATCTACAGCATTCGAAAAATTTCAGCACTTTTATCACAAACAGTTTCAGCAGTTTCAGGCAATTTTGCACGCTTTGTACTAGAGTAGAAACATTGCCAACACCAATTATTTTACCATTGATAGTAGGAGGTTTAGCAACATGTGAAGCATCAACATTACTAGTGGTGGTAATAGTCCAAACTTTAGCTATATTATTCTCTTTAGCAAGTTTTTCTTTCTTTCTTCTCTTTCCCCACCTAGCATGCAATTCAGCCATCATTCTAATATTGTCATTAATTCGAACTTGGATAGCATTTGTTTTAGCAAATGACTTAGTATCTTTAACTTCATTAGGCATAACTTTTAGTTTCAAAAGATCAACATCAAGAGCAAGACTATCAACCTTAGAAGCAAGAACATCAATTTTACCAAACTTTTCCTCAACAGATTTGTTAAAAGCAGTTTGTGTACTAATAAATTCTTTAAGCATGACTTCAAGATCAGAGGGTACACTTCTATTATTGTTGTAGGAATTACCATAACCACTACCATTATTAGAAGGATATGGCCTATAGTTGTTGTTACCAAAATTATTCCTATAAGCATTGTTGAAATTATTATTTTTAATGAAATTCACATCAACATGCTCTTCTTGAGCAACCAATGAAGCTAAAGGAACATTATTAGGATCAACATGAGATCTACCATTAACAAGCATAGACATAATAACATCAATCTTATCACTCAAAGAAGAGGTTTCTTCAATAGAATTTACCTTCTTACCTTGAGGAGTTCTTTCAGTGTGCCATTCAGAGTAATTGATCATCATATCGTCAAGAAGCTTTGTTGCAGCACCCAAAGTGATGGACATAAAAGTACCTCCAGCAGCTGAATCCAATAGGTTCCTCGAAGAAAAATTCAATCCCGCATAAAAGGTTTGGATGATCATCCAAGTAGTTAGTCCATGGGTAGGGCAATTCTTTACCAAAGATTTCATTCTCTCCCATGCTTTGGCAACATGTTCATTATCCAATTGCTTAAAATTCATAATGCTACTTCTCAAAGATATAATCTTAGCAGAGGATAATATTTTCCAATAAAAGCATCTTTACATTTAGTCCATGAATCAATACTATTTTTAGGCAAAGAAAGCAACCAATCTTTAGCTCTTCCTCTTAAGGAGAAAGGAAACAATTTCAGTTTTCTAATATCCCCATCTATATCCTTATACTTTTGCATTTCACAAAGTTCAACAAAATTATTAAGATGGGAAGCAGCATCATCAGTACTAACACCAGAAAATTGCTCTCTCATAACAAGATTCAGTAAAGCAGGTTTAATTTCATAAAATTCTGCTGTAGTAGCAGGTGGAGCAATAGGAGTGCATATAAAATCATTATTATTTGTGCTAGTGAAGTCACACAACTTAGTATTCTCAGAAGTATTCATTTTAGCAATAATAAAAATAAACTAAGCAAACCGAATTAAATAAAGTAAAACAAGTAACTAATTTTTGTGTGTTTTTGATATAAAGAAAGCAAAGACAGAAAATAAAATAAAGCAAGACAATAAAAAAGTAAAGAGATTGGATGAGAGACTCCTTTGCAGCATGTCTTGATCTCCCAGCAACGGCGCCGTAAAAATAGCTGCAAGTGGTAGGCCTCCTTGTACAGAAAGTACACGCCGTTGGGAACCCCAAGAGAAAGGTATGATGAGTACAACAACGAGTTTTCCCTCAGAAGAAACCAAGGTTTATCGAACCAGTAGGAGATGAAGGCCACGTGGAAGGTTGTTGGTGGAGGAGTGTAGTGCAGCGCAACACCGTGATTCCGCGCCAACCGGAAACCTGACAACATAATCAAACTACTTTGCCCCAACTTGAGGTTGTCAATCTCACCGGCTTGCTGGAAACAAAGGATTAAACGTATGGTGTGGAGAATGATGTTTGCTTGGGAACAACATAGAACAGTGATTGCAGTAGATTGTATTTCGGATGTAAAAGAATGGACCGGGGTCCACAGCCACTAGTGGTGTCTCTCCAATAAGATAAAGGATTTCTATTTTCGCCTCGCCTTATTAAATTGCCCCTAGCCCTTAGTTTTTCCTCACCTTTACCCAAGTTTGTCTAAACCAGAAGCGCCAATGCAGGACCTCGCTTAGTTGACCGTTGTCACGTGTGGGGCCGCGCCGTGGGCCGCGGTGTGGCCCGCTCGCGGGCTGGTAGAAAGGGACCGCTGGGACAGACGAGGCGTTTGCTGCACGGAGAGTAGGAGCTGGTTCTGTCTCTCTCGGCCCAAAATTGGCATTATTAAGTGCACCTTTTTTCCCTCTTTCTCTCTCTCCTTTTTCACCAAATTAGTATAAAATCTAGAGAAGCTTGCATTTCTGACTTTCTTCAATTATTTGTGCCTTTTGGCCCTCGTTGTTTGCCCAATATGGCAGCAAATCTAGTACTCCTTCTGGTCCATATGTATGTAGTTAAATCTAGAAGCAAATCTCCAGGATATACGATAAATTCACAATATAGTAAATCAAGAAAACTAAGTACGGCCAACAAAATATAGTAGACTAGGGATAGATAATCCCTAGATAATATGGATAGATAATAGGCTGCATACACAGCAGCCAACATAGTAACAGGTTCTTCACAACACCATCATACTAACATAACAACAAGGGATCCCTAGCTAACAACAAAGGGATCCCAACAACAAACGGAGGCAGGCAGCAGCACAGCACACGTCAAGGACTCCGCCTACCCCATCTGGCTCTGCCTCCACTTGTTGCTCTTGCTCCCCTTGGGAGCCTTGGGCTTGAGCGGAGGCATGCGCCCGGGAGATCTCCACCCGCTGCAAGCTGCGGAGGTGCATGCCGAGCGCCCTGTGCTTGGCGCGGAAGGAGTGGACGTTCACCGTCGTGCCGACGTTGGGGAAGGTGTTGCTGATGTTCTCAGCATGCGTGACGAGGCAGTTGAAGTCCGTGGCGCCGAGTCTCCTGGTGCAGAAGGGGCACCCACACCTTGGCGAAGTAGGAGAATACTGGCCGACCTGCAGCCTCCGCAGCACCTGGCGAGTCTTGACGTCCTCCTCCTCCTCGTCGCTGCCGACGTCGCTGCCAGACATCTGATCCATATCAAACAGAAACTAGTGAATGAGTTGCAACGATGACTAACGTACATGATAACAAAGTTAAGAAAAACAGAGTCAGCCTCAGTTAGAGTGGACATGATTATATATCTACAAAAGGTGTTAGCGAACCAAAGCTCATGCACAACAGATTTGTACACAGCAATGGTTCGCTGAACCCTCCCTGTAAAAATTTGTGCCCAACCATTCATCATAGGCAAAGAAATATTCTAGATCTGAACTAGATCTAAACTTGAACACATTCGAGATTATTTGCAAAATTAAACGGTGATATCTTTTGATTAGTGCATAAAATAACTGATTGAGATCCCATGATTACTTGCATAAATTAACTGATTGAGATCCAATATTACTTGCATAAATTAACCGAACAGCCGAACCCCAAATCTTAAACGAAATCAAGAAGTGATCAAAACAAAATGGAATAAAATCGGCGCAAATATTAGCCCAACTCATCCATCTACATCCATCTACACCAGCAAAAATAGGGTTCAAAAAGGAATGGGAACAAAAAAGGAAGCAAACCGTAGTTACCTCGTTCCATGGGTCCTCCAGGGAGGTGTCGTAGGGGTTCGGGGGCGGGACGTACGGCACGGGGTCGTAGGGGTCCCATCCCGCCGGATCTGACCACCGCGGCGGCAGCCTCCGATGCACCGGCGACGGCGGCGGGCGGCGTCGTCGTCCGTAGAGGGGACGGCGCCGAAGATGGAGGCGTCGCGCTTTGAGCCAACCTCGACGATGGGATTGACATTCTCCTTGTCCATCTCTCCGGCGGAGGAAGAGGAAGAGGGAGAGGGAGAGGGTTTTTGCTTTGGAGAAGATGATGGGACGTGAGAGAGTTGGCGATGCGTGAGCGAGTGAGAGTGACAGAGAGAGTGCGAGGAGGCGTCATAAAGGCGAGGGGTGGTTAATGCGACCCGCGTCCTACGCGTGCACAGGTGCACGTCAGACGTTTGGACTTCTGCAACGCGACACGCGTCCACGATTGCACGTCTCGACTTCTCCACCGCGACCCGCGTCTACGCGTCAACAATTGCACGTGTCCTCGAGTCTAACCCTAAATTTAGATATACTCAGGTATACCCTCGAGTCTTATACTAGCATTTTTTGTGTGTCAATTTTCCCCTCGAGTGCTAATACTGGCTAGTGCAATATACTCAGTTTTACCTCAAGTGGCTGGTCAACAGAGAGTCAACAAATGGGATTAACTAGTTAAATGAGTCATTTAATGTGCAAAAAAATCCTAAAAAGAGTGGCACTTACTCATGGAGTCTTTACCACAAATTTCACTTCTCAAATCATAGATAAATCATAGATAAATCAAGTTTTACCACAAATTGCCACTTCTCAAATCACCTAGTAGCTATGAAGGTGCATGGTTTTCCAAAAGCCCTTCCCAAAACAGCTTCCCCAAATCATACTTTGTCTAAATGAGGCCACAATTCTCACACTGATGTATATTGGTATTGCAAATAGTTTGAGGTAGGCCAAGATGGGTTTCATTGTACAAAACACGCATTTTCCATTTTTAAATCTCATATTTGAATCCCTTAGTCTATTTACTACTCAGGTGCCCTTGGTTTCTTGATAGTACTCAGTTTTGCCCTCTCTCTTCACAAATTCTCGCAGACGTGCATCATCGCCCTGATTGGTCTAGCCCATGTCACGCGGATCGTGCCCCCCGACCGTTGATCGTATGATATAGGAACGGGCAGGATAACTCTCTGTTGGCGTTATTTTTCACGCAAAAAATGATAAACCATCACCGATTTGTTGTTACCATTACTTTTCACGCAAAAAAATGATAAACCATCACCGATTTGTTGTTGCCATTACTTTTCACGCAAAAAAATGATAAACCATCAACAATTTGTTGTAGCCATTACTTTTCACGCAAAAAATGATAAACCATCAACAATTTGTTGTAGCCATTACTTTGACGCAAAAAAAATGATAAACCATCACCGATTTGTTGTTGCCATTACTTTTCACGCAAAAAATGATAAACCATCAACAATTTGTTGTAGCCATTACTTTTCACGAAAAATGATAAACCATCAATTGTTGTAGCCATTACTTTTCACGCAAAATGATAAACCATCAACAATTTGTTGTTGCCATTACTTTTCACGCAAAAAATATGATAAACCATGCATCACCGATTTGTTGTTGCCATTACTTTTCACGCAAAAAAAAGATAAACCATCAACAATTTGTTGTAGCCATTACTTTCACGCAAAAAATGATAAACCATCTATCTTTGTATAGAATGATAAACCTATCACGTATGATTTTTGAGGTCATTTAGAGAAGATAAAAAACTCAATTTGTTACAAAAGCTGGTTTCAATGAGACCTAACCAAGTTTGGCATACATGATGGCATACCTATAACAACAAGGAATATCTAAAAGGGAAAGTTTCAGAAAATTTGAAATTTAGGGTGAAAATGATGCCATACATGATGCTGTTTAGGTTTTGACCTGAAAATCAATTGGGTATTATAAAGGAAAATAAAGTTCAAAAATGTAAAAACGAAACAATCTATCTATCTATGTATAGAAGATCAGCTGTATGAAATTTGAGGTTATTTAGAGAAGGTAGAAAAATCACCTTGTTAGAAAAGCTGGTTTCAGGAGACGAAACGGCATGCGCTTAAGCAAAGTGATTTTTCGAACATCTCCAAATGACCCCAAATTTTCCATACATGATGCCATACGTGTAACAACAAGGAACCCTATCTAAAAAGTGTCAAAAAAGTTTGCCCAACCGTATAGCTCTATCAAAAAGAACCTCACCATGGCGCTAGTATAATTTTGGGATAGTTACAAACTTTCGTTACCTAACCTTCAACATGAAACTTGTTTCAAATTCATTTTGGCCTACAAGAAACAAATCCCAACTTGATTCGAGCACCACAGCCTCCAAACGATGCCGATGCTGGTATTTGCATGGTCAGAACGGCTATGCTCGCCGCCACTGCTAGGTCAACGTCGGGATGCACCCTCAATCCCGTCCCCTCATTCGATCACTGACACACAGAGATACCGCCGAGGCCAATGCCGAACGTACATGCTGATGCCAATGCCGAACATGCATGCACGCCACTGTGGGCACGGCCACGCCGACCCGCTATGCTGGACGCCACAGACCGCCGCGAGGTCTTTCCCTTCGCCACCACACTCTCCTAGCACCCACCTATACACGCCAGAAAGGAGAGACACTAGTTTTCTCTACATTGCTCGCGTTCGTGTCCGACACGGTCAGTCAAAGTTTTGAGGTGGTCGTCGATGTCGTCGACCATTTCTTCTCTTCTTTGCATGGTTAAACGCGTCTAGTTCATATCTATCTAATGCGTCTGGTCTCGCCTCATGCAGTTCTTTGTGGACGTCGATCTCATCTCGGCACCCCGCATGCCACCTCCTCCGTGCCATCGCTGTAGAGCTCCGTTTAAAAATCTAATCCTACCCGTGTATTGCCCCTTGTATCAGCGTCATGGCCCCACTTGTCATTTGATATACCGAAGCCCCACTCGTTCGCGTTTTGGTCAGGGATACAGCGATGCTTACGGTCAAACAAAGATGGATGGTCTGACGTGTCTTTGCGGGCTCTACGTGGCCCCACTAGTCCGAAGATAACGGTCAACCGTCGGGCAACCGGCCGTTACATCACGTGTGATGGTTTCAGACAAACGTTTGGGTAAAACTGAGGAAAAACTAAGGAGTTGGGGAAAACTGAGCACAACTAAGGACCCGAGGGCATGAAAATAGAAATCCCTAAGATAAATAGCATGTTGGGTGAACAAATTACAGTTGGGAAATTGACAAATAGAGATGCATATACATATAATGATGACTACTATGAGATTTACTTAGGGCATTACGACAAAGAACATAGACCGCCATCCAGCATGCATCTATGCCTAAAAGTCCACCTTCGGGTTAGCATCCGCACCCCTTCCGGTATTAAGTTGCAAACAACAGACAATTGCATTAAGTATTGCGCGTAATGTAATCAACACAAATATCCTTAGACAAAGCATTGATGTTTTATCCCTAGTGGCAACAGCACATCCACAACCTTAGGGGTTGCTGTCACTCCCCTAGATTCAATGGAGACATGAACCCACTATCTAGCATAAATACTCCCTCTTGGAGTCACAAGTATCAACTTGGCCAGAGCCTCTATTAGAAACAGAGAGCATGCAAGAACATAAATAACACATATATGATAGATCAATAATCAACTTGACATAGTATTCAATATTCATCGGATCCTAACAAACACAACATGTAGCATTACAAATAGATGATCCTGATCATGATAGGCAGCTCACAAGATCTAAACATGATAGCACAAGAGGAGAAGACAACCATCTAGCTATGCTATGGACCCGTAGTCCAAGGATGAACTACTCACGCATCAGTCCTGAGGCGGGCATGGTGATGTAGAGCCCTCCGGTGATGATTCCCCTCCGGCAGGGTGCCGGAGGCGATCTTCCGAACCCCCCGAGATGGGGTTTGACGGCGGCGGCGTCTCAAAGTTTTTCGTATCGTGGCTCTCGCACTAGGGTTTTCGCGACGGAGGGAATAAATAGGCGAAGGGGCAGCGTCGGCGAGGGGCCCACCCCATAGGCCGGCGCGCCCCCTCTTGGCCGCGCCGCCGTGGGGTGGCCGCTCTGTCTCCTCTTCGTTGTTCCGGAAGGCTCCATGGAAAATAAGACCGTGGGCTTTTGTTTCGTCCAATTCTGAGAATATTTGTAAACTAACTTTTCTGAAATCAAAAATAGCAAAAAACAGGAACTGGCACTGCGGAATCTTGTTAATAGGTTAGTTCCAGAAAATGCATAAAAACATTATAAAGTATGAACAAAACATGTAGGTATTGTCATAAAACAAGCATGGAACATAAGAAATTATAGATGCGTTGGAGACGATTGCCCGAGGAAGTCAACTGCTCAGCCGCCGAAGAGGCCATCGGGCGGCTTTGCCGACGGGCTGCTCTTTGGATCGTAATCACTTTCACATTTTCTTGTCTTTTAAAGTAATCGATATCCATTTGCCTGTGTTATTGACATAGCTAAGTTTGCTCAAGTAGTGATATGAAGGAGAAATAGCTCCTCCCCCAAAGAAGGCAAAGACCAGCTCTAGCTAAGAGGCAACAACCAAATCGACAGGCCAATATTGTCGAAAGGAGCATCAGTCTCTCCTTCTCCATCGAAGACAGCTCGATGAAAGGGAAAGAAATTCCCTCGACAGCTGCCTGCTTGTCCTCAGCTCCTGAAGGACGGTAAGTGCCATAGTGTTTTCTGTTTCTTTTGACGATGGTCCTTGTCCCACTAGCATCCGAGCCTATATTTGACTGCTGCGCCGAATGTTGGCTCGATGACAACTTCAACGTATAACTGTTTGTCTTGTGTTGTCATAGCCCATCCAAGCCACAGTAGCGATAGTGAAAGATTTCGCCTCCCGATTCATCCAACTTGAGTCTGAAAATGCTCGACTTCAAAGGGCTGCTCAATCTTCATCTGATCAACTGGATCAAGCGGTCAAGCTGGCAGCTGCTGCCCGACAAGAGGCTAACAAATTGAAGAAAGAGCTTCACCAGCTAAAAATGAAAATGAAGGATGAGGAGAACGAGAAGATGGAGGCCCAAGATCAACTGAAGGAAAGGAGGATAGTCTCCGCAAAGTCATCGAGAATCTATTGGGTAATTTATTTTAACAACCTCGACTTTCCTTTCTTCTTGAATCATGTTGATTTTTTTGCTTGTGTCTTCACTTTTATAGGAGCTACCGATATACCTGTAAATCACGTAAGGGAGCCTCCAGTCGATTATGTACCCGATGCCATCTCTTTTGCTGTCAATTCGAGCGATCTTGTTCAAGCTCTTCTGCAGAAGAACAAGGTTGTCTTGTCAAGGCTTTTTGCATTGATCTTTCCAAAGGTAGACCAAAGCAAGACGTTGGGGCAGCTGGTGGATGCGTTCTCTGTCGACACCGATGGCACCACCGAGGTACTCAAACACACCTCGCGTCTCTACATGGCACTTCTCGCATTTCAACTTTTGATGGGATATGGCTTCAAAGCCGACATGTAGTTGCTGACAAAGGACTTGCCGAAAGACAAGGATGGTGTGGCTATCGACCTATATTATTTTAGTAGACCAGCGCGCAAATGTGTGTGCCAGCCTCTTGAGTTGGTGGAGGCGAACAAGAAAGCAACTGCCGAAATTGCTCCAAGCGTCTCAACGCAACCTCAAACTCCGTGAAATTGTCGTCTTGTGACCGATACTCTTGAAAATGGCTTTTAACCGCCTGTCTGTAACGAATCTTGCTGGCAATGTTGCCAACACTTTCTTTTATGAATGCAATGCTACCCCTGTCGGGCGCTCCCGATGGGAGTTGAAGTCCTTGAGATTGTTTTTGATTGTCTGAATATGCGTACTTGATTTTTATGTTGCAGGTGACACCGTTGTCCCGTTTGCCGAAGGTTCTTCAGGTCTTGCCGCTAGCACTGAATCTGACCTTGTGCAATAGATGCGAAGCAAAATATCTCGCATGGAAAAAGACTTGCTAGGTATCTATGCTATGGCGAAAATGATAAAAAAGAAAGGTGAATTAGCCATTGAAGCTGAGCAGTATGCGCTGAATGAACTGCAGAAGGCCATCGAGAGCTTGAACTGTGAGTATCTGATATTCTTCGTCTTCTTCATGTCTTCGAGTGCATCTTCTTCACTGATCTTCCCTTCGTCTTTTCGTCAGTTATTGCTCTTAACTTGTCTGAAGAAAACAAGCGAGTGCACGAACGGGTCGAGGTCTTGACTGATTTGTCACAACCGCACGGTGTATTCTGGACCGACAAGTCGAAGGTTGCGGTTGTTGCTAAATTCCAAGATCGGGTACAACAAGTGCACCTATTCTTTGATAAGTGTCGAGCAGGCCTGACCATGATATGGAAGACCATGTTTCCGCCTAACCTAGCTCCTCCGACACTGCTTACCCTGATGTCAAACTTCGGGAATGCGCAAGAGTTCGGGCTTTGGTGCGAAGTCAACTTCTGGCTTGTGCAGAAAATCATTTGCTTTTACTGGCTCAACACCCTTCACTTGACTTGGAGTTGATTGTCAAGGCTGATGCTGACATGAGCTCGTACTATCCTGTCATCAGGCACCCTGCCTCCATTATAGTTGACAGACTGGAAGTAAGTTCTGAAACAAAGCGAGAAGTGATGAGTGCGATTGATACGTCTCCAACGTATCGATAATTTCTTATGTTCCATGCTACTTTATTGATGATACCTACATGTTTTATGCACATTATATGTCGTATTTACGCATTTTCTGGAACTAACCTATTAACAAGATGCCGAAGAGCCAGTTGTGTTTTCTTGTTTTTGGTTTCAGAAATCATAGTAAGGAAATATTCTCGAATTGGACGAAATCACCGCCAGGGTCCTATTTTTGCACGAAGCTTCCAGAAGACCGAAGGGGAGTCGGTGGGCCACGAGGCCAGATGACGGGCGGCGCGGCCAGGCCTGCCGCGCGGCCCTGCCCCCTGGGCCCCTCGTGCCGCCTCTTGACCTGCCCTTTCGCCTACTTATAGCCTCCGTCGTGAAACCCCCAGTACCGAGAGCGACGATACGGAAAACCTTCCAGAGACGCGCCGCCGCGAATCCCATCTCGGGGATTCAGGAGATCCGCACCCTGCCGGAGAGGGGATTCATCTCCCGGAGGACTCTTCATCGCCATGATCGCTCCGGAGTGATGAGTGAGTAGTTCACCCCTGGACTATGGGTCCATAGCAGTAGCTAGATGGTCGTCTTCTCCTAATTGTGCTTCATTGTTGGATCTTGTGAGCTGCCTAACATGATCAAGATCATCTATCCGTAATACTATATGTTGTGTTTGTCGGGATCCGATGGATAGAGAATACTATGTTATGGTGATTATCAATCTATTGTTTATGTGTTGTTTATGATCTTGCATGCTCTCCGTTATTAGTAGAGGCTCTGGCCAAGTTTTTGCTCTTAACTCCAAGAGGGAGTATTTATGCTCGATAGTGGGTTCATGCCTTCATTGACACCTGGGACAGTGACAGAAAGTTCTAAGGTCGTGATGTGCTGTTGCCACTAGGGATAAAACATTGATTCTATGTCTAAGGATGTAGTTGTCGATTACATTACGCACCATACTTAATGCAATTGTCTGCTTTGCAACTTAATACTGAATGGGGTTCGGATGATAACCTGAAGGTGGACTTTTAGGCATAGATAATGCAATTGTCTGTTGCTTTGCAACTTAATACTGAATGGGGTTCGGATGATAACCCGAAGGTGGACTTTTTAGGCATAGATGCATGGCGGTCTATGTATTTTGTCGTAATGCCCGGATTAAATCTCACTATATTTATCATATCATGTATATGCATTGTTATGCCCTTCTCTATTTGTCAATTGTCCGATGTAATTTGTTCACCCAACATGCTTTTATCTTATGGAGAGATAGTGAATTGTGGACCCCGATCCTATTCTTTACATACCATACAATACTTGTTTTACTGTTCTTGCAAACAATCATCTTCCACAATACGGTTAATCCTTTGTTACAGAGCCATGAGATTGACAACCTCACTGCTTCGGGGCAAAGTACTTGGCTGTGTTGTGCAGGTTCCACGTTGGCGCCGAACCCGTTGTTGCGCCGCATCACATTTCGCCACCATCAACCTTCAACGTGCTTCTTGGCTCCTCCTGGTTCGATTAAACCTCTGAGGGAAAACTTGCTACTGTGCGCATCATACCTTCCTCTTGGGGTTCCCAACGAACGTGTGAGTTACACGCCATCACAGATCACACCATTTGGGAACCCCAAGAGGAAGGTATGATGAGCACAGTAGCAAGTTTTCCCTCAGTAAGAAACCAAGGTTGAATCGACCAGTAGGAGAAAGAAATGACTTGTGAAGGTGTTGCTGGCTGACTTTTGGCAGGGCGCACTACCGGCATCAAGAACTATGTGGAACCTGCACACAACACAACCAAAATACTTTGCCCCAACTTAGAGTGAGGTTGTCAATCTCACCGGTTTTGCTGAAAACAAATGATTAACCGTGTGCAAAGAGATGTTTGTTTGAAGTGGAATTAAAGAGAACGGTGCCAGTAGTAAACGAACATGTATTTGAAGTAGATGATTTTATCAGTGTAAAAGAAAGGATCGGGGTCCACAATTCACTAGAGGTGTCTCTCCATAAAAATAAATAACATGCTGGATGAACAAATTACAGCTGGGTAATTGATAGAATAAAGACCATACATGATAAGATGATTACTATGAGATTCGTTTGGGCATTACAACATAATACATAGACCGTAATCCAACTGCATCTATGACTAATAATCCACCTTCCGGTTAGTATCAGCACCCCTTTCAGTGTTAAGTTGCAAGCAACAGATTATTGCATTAAGCAAAGTGTGTAAAGTAAACAATAGAATTATCCTTAGGAAAAGAATTGTTGTTTTATCCCTAGTAGCAGCATCACATCTACAACCTTAGAAGTTATTATCACTCTTCCAGATTACTAGAGGCATGAACCCATTTGCGAGCATAAATACTCCCTATTGGAGTCACAAACACATACTTCGCCAGAGCATCTACTAGCAACAGAGAGCATGCAAGATCATAAATAACATATGACAAGTATATAATCAATCTCAACCATAGTATTCAATATTCATCGGATCCTAGCAAACACAACATGTAGCATTACATAAAGATGATCTTGATCATGATAGGAAGCTCACAAGATCTAAACATGAAGCATAAAGTAGAGAAGACAACCATCTAGCTACTGCTATAGACCCGTAGTGATGAACTACTCACGCATCACTTCGGAGGCGTGATACGTCTCCAACGTATCGATAATTTCTTATGTTCCATGCTACTTTATTGATGATACCTACATGTTTTATGCACACTTTATGTCATATTCGTGCATTTTCTGAACTAACCTATTAACAAGATGCCAAGTGCCAGTTCTGTTTTCGATGTTTTTGGTTTCAGAAATCCTAGTAACGAAATATTCTCGGAATTGGACGAAATCAACGCCAGGTTCCTATTTTGCCCGAAGCATCCAGAACACCCGAGAGCCGCGAGATGGGCCAGCCCCACACACCCGCGCGGCCCAGGCCCGCCGCGCCACCCGGTGGTGAGGGCACCCGGTGCCCCTCCGAGGCTCCCCTCGCCTATTTAAAGGTCCCGACCTAAAACCCTACGAGGAAGCCACGATACGAAACCTTCCGAGCCGCCGCCATCGCGAAGCCAAGATCTGGGGGACAGGAGTCTCTGTTCCGGCACGCCCGGACGGGGAAGTGCCCCCGGAAGGCTTCTCCATCGACACCGCTGCCATCTCCACCGCCATCTTCATCACCGCGCTGCTCCCATGAGGAGGAGTAGTTCTCCATCGAGGCTCGGGGCTGTACCGGTAGCTATGTGGTTAATCTCTCTCCTATGTACCTCAATACAATGATCTCATGAGCTGCTTTATATGATTGAGATTCATATGAGTTTTGTATCACTACTATCTATGTGCTACTCTAGCAAAGTTATTAAAGTAGTTCTATTCCTCCTGCACGTGTGTAAAGGTGACAGTGTGTGCACCGTGTTAGTACTTGGTTTATGCTATGATCATGATCTCTTGTAGATTGCGAAGTTAACTATTGCTATGATAATATTGATGTGATCTATTCCTCCTACATATGCATGAAGGTGACAGTGTGCATGCTATGCTAGTACTTGGTTTAGTCTTTTGATCTATCTTACACTAAAGGTTACTAAAATATGAGCATTATTGTGGAGCTTGTTAACTCCGGCATTGAGGGTTCGTGTAATCCTACGCAATGTGTTCATCATCCAACAAAAGTGTAGAGTATGCATTTATCTATTCTGTTATGTGATCAATGTTGAGAGTGTCCACTAGTGAAAGTGTAATCCCTAGGCCTTGTTCCTAAATACTGCTATCGCTGCTTGTTTACTGTTTTACTGCGTTACTACTGCTGCAATACTACCACCATCAACTACACGCCAGCAAGCTATTTTCGCACCGTTGCTACTCTCATATATATTCATACCACTTGTATTTCACTATCTCTTCGCCGAACTAGTACACCTATTAGGTGTGTTGGGGACACAAGAGACTTCTTGCTTTGTGGTTGCAGTTGCATGAGAGGGATATCTTTGACCTCTTCCTCCCCGAGTTCGATAAACCTTGGGTAATCCATTTAAGGGAAACTTGCTGCTGGTCTACAAACCTCTGCTCTTGGAGGCCCAACACCGTCTACAAGAATAGAAGCACCGTAGACATCAAGCACTTTTTCTGCGCCGTTGTCGGGGAGGGAAGGTAAACGGCACTCACACATTGGCAAGCCCAGCAACTAAGCACTTTTCCTCGTCAACTACGCGCCAAGCACTTTTCTGGCGCCGTTGCCGGGGAGGAAAGGTAAAAGGCACTCATACTCCGGTTCCAGGTAACAGTACTTTTCTGGCGCCATTGTGTGTGTGCTCGAAGCTATTTCCTTTAGACTCTGCAATTGCGACATTTGGTTTCTTGTTTACACTAGTTAGGCATAATGAACAACAATGAGCTTCTTATTCTATTTCCTGATTTAAGACATGGATGGTTTGATGCGAAAATTTAAAAACCCATGGAACATATTAATATGAATGCTTTGAACACTATTGTTGTTAATGATATGGAAAATTCTAAGCTTGGGGAAGCTGGCTTTGATGAGCATGATATTTTTAGTCCCCCAAGCATTGAGGAGAAAATTTACTTTGATGATACTTTGCCTCCCATTTATGATGATTATAATGATAGTAGTCTTTTGTTACCACCTGTTATGGAGGATAAATTTGATTATGATTACAATATACCTCCTATATTTGATAGCTACTTTGTTGAATTTGCTCCCACTACAATTAATAAGAATGACTATGCTTATGTTGGGAGTAGTAATTATTTTATGCATGAGACTCATGATAAGAATGCTTTATGTGATAGTTATATTGTTGAGTTTGCTCATGTTGCTACTGAAAGTTATTATGAGAGAGGAAAATATGGTTGTAGAAATTTTCATGTTACTAAAACACCTCTCTATGTGCTGAAATTTTTGAAGCTACACTTGTTTTATCTTCCTATGCTTGTTACTTTGCTCTTCATGAACTTGTTTATTTACAAGATTCTTTTTCATAGGAAGCATGTTAGGCTTAAATGTGTTTTGAATTTGCCTCTTGATGCTCTCTTTTGCTTCAACTACTATTTCTTGCGAGTGCATCATTAAAACTGCTGAGCCCATCTTAATGGCTATAAAGAAAGAACTTCTTGGGAGATAACCCATGTGTTTTTTTTACTACAGTACTTTGTTTTATATTTGAGTCTTGGAAGTTGTTTACTACTGTAGCAACCTCTCCTTATCATGTTTTTGTGCCAAGTAAAGTTTCTATGTTAAAGTTGATGTTATGTTTGGGATCGCTGCGCAGAAACAGCATTGCTGTCTGTCACGAATCTGGGCACAGTTCTCTGTAGAAAATTCGAAAAAATCTGCCAATTTACGAGCGTGATCCTCAGATATGTACGCAACTTTCATTAGTTTTGAGTTTTTCCATTTGAGCAAGTCTGGTGCCATCTTAAAATTCGTCTTTACGGACTGTTCTGTTTTTGACAGATTCTGCCTTTTATTTCGCATTGCCGCTTTTGTTAAGTTGAATGAGTTTCTTTGTTCCATTAACTTTCAGAAGTTTTGTGCAATGTCCAGAAGTGTTAAGAATGTTTGTGTCACCTCTGAATGTGTGAATTATTAATTGTGCACTAACCCTCTAATGAGTTTGCTTGAAGTTTGGTGTGAAGGAAGTTTTCAAGGGTCAAGAGAGGAGAATGATATACTATGATCAAGAGGAGTGAAAGCTCTAAGCTTGGGGATGCCCCCGTGGTTCACCCCTGCATATTTTAAGAAGACTCAAGCGTCTAAGCTTGGGGATGCCCAAGGCATCCCCTTCTTCATTGACAACATCATTGTAACATCCCAAATTTTAAAACAAAGAGAAAATGAATTTCCATTTTTTCCAAAAATGAGAACCAACAAAAACTTTTCTGAATGAGGTGCTATGCATACTACTTGTGCTTGATACTTGTGTTATTGCCATGATGGTTTGTTTATTACTTTGAAATAATCTTAAACCCTAAACCTCACCCCTAGTCTCACCACCCAAGTCAAATTAAAATAAAAAGTAATTAAATAAGAAAAAGGCCTATGTGCCTATGACTATTTTTGTGAAACTTCTAATTAGACCTTTCTACCTTTTTTAGATGTTTTGAAAACATCAACAAACTTCATCTAGTACTTCCCCAATCAAAACCAAGGTGAAACAAAAAGAAATAAAAGAAAATTAAACATATGCATAGAAGCATATGTGGCACTTAGCCATTTTATCAAATCTTGTCCTATGCACTCCTACTTTTCCCAAATGGTGTGAAACCATCTCTAGACCTAATCTAACACTAAATAAACCCTAAACCATGCCTAAGTGAAGCAAAGAAAAAGAAAATAAGAAACTAAGAAGAATGCACTTCATCACATATGTGGCTATGGCCAATTTTGCAAATCTTTAACCTAGACCCTTTTGGCTTGCACCATTGGTTGTAAATAGTTAATAAACACTTATTAACACTTTTGGAATCAAATAAACTCAAATCAAATCAAATTTGAAATCAAAATGAGCTTACATACACTAATGGTCAAAATTGACAATTTTAATATCATACCTACTTTGAGCCCTTTTATTTAGAAATTCTTAAACCAAACCCTAACAACTCTTTGCACATCATCCAAGACCTCATCAAGATGAACACTTTTGATGTTGACCACTTTGACCAGATCATTGACCATTGCTCACAATAGTCAAACCAAAATGCCACTTTGAAACAAATTCTAGATTCCAACAAATTTTCGAATCTTCACAAATCAACCTCAAATTTCGAACCAATGCCTTGAGTGGCTGCCCAACATCATTTAGAACCCATCCATCACAAAAATTGGTCAAAAGTCATCACACATGGGTCCATAGCAAATAATCAAGTTAATGCCATAGAGTACAAACACTATTCCAACCACTATTGCCTACCTCACTCTCTCTCTCCTTGAGCTCATCTATAGTGTCTTGTACTCCTAACAACTCCCTCTTGACCTCACCTAGTGTGCATGGTCACCTCACATCACCACCATGCCCAAAATCTTGTCATATGTCACATACACTTTGCCAAATATTATATGTGCACCCTCTACCCCTCTCCAACTATGCTAATCATGTCAAACCCTCTTTCCTCACCTCACACCAGCATGCCCTGCCCTCAGAAACCCAGAGAGATGCACCAAAGCATCCAATGCCATGCCATGCCACTCCAAATGACATCACCATGCCAACCCTTGTCTTTCTCCCTCTCTGGTCACCCTCACCTTGTCAAGTTGACTCATCTCACTCCTCTGAACACCACCATACCAGAGTGGACCCAAGCAAACACTTGCACACCTCAAGGCCACACCATGCCACTCACATAGTCACCACCATGCACCCACATGCCCTGGCCCTTTTCCCTCTCTCTCACCATGTCATCTACACTCCCCTCGACCCTAGACAACTACTAGACATGACCATGAGACAAGGAGAGCAAGTGGTGAACCAAAAGGCTCATGCCATTGCTCATGATCACCAACCCGTGGCCACCCATGTCCCTCTTCGTGCACACTGCAACCCAGCTGCTCCCACTTGGCCATTTTTCGTGAATTTCATATGGTTGGAAAGCCTGTGAAATTATCTATCCAATGCCACTGGATTCAAACCTATATCTGTTGTAGAATTAAAGTAGAAAAATAAACAAGACATGGACTTTTCTGACTTAGAATAATTATTAAAAATCAACCCTTTTGAATTTTGAGGTGATTCCACCTCTCATAATTCACATTTCAAAACTCTAATTGTTTATGTAAAAATATGATATAGTTACTGTGTATGATCATGGGCTAGATTCAAATAGTGGCTATATGGCCATTTCTAGCTCATTTAAACTATTTCAAAAATAGTATTTAAATTATATGAGGTGTAGCATCTCATTTAAATCATTACTCCAAGTGATTCAATGTGAGTTGATGACACATGTATTCATGACCCATATGTTCTTATTTGAAAATATTAAATCATTCTCATAGTAGTATTTAAATTGTTCAAAACTACTTATTAAATCATATGAGATGTATTGGTCTCATTTAAATCTTTGTCTCAAGTAATTCTACATGAGGTAGAGACCATGGTCTATTAACTCTCATATTGAATTATTTGATGATATTAAATCATTACTATGTTGGTATTAAATTGCATGAGGTGCATCACCTCATTTAAATCATTTTCCCAAATGATGAGTATGAAGAGGTTGACCTTGGTCAACCTAGGCCATACATTATTATTGGAGGAAATTAAATCTTAACAAGATTCAATGAGAGGAAATTATTTTTCTTTAAGAAAACAAAGTCAACCAACATGATAATAATATGGTGATGCTAGAATAGCTTGTGTGAGCCATTTGTGTGATTAGTCTAGCACTTAAGTATTGTTTGGTGATTGTGTCCTCGTATTCGTTTATAGACGCTAGTACCGAAGACTATCAAGAGGAGGAGGTTTTCTACCAAGAGGAAGAAGAAGAGAACTTTGATCAGTACACCAATCAAGGCAAGCTAATATTCTTGCTAAGTGCAAAGCTCTACAAGAGCAAGGCACCACCACTTTTTACTTTATGCTTAATGACCCCATCCCAAGTTTTACTTTACAAGCTTTATTGCTTTTGGTTTATCAAAGTTTACTTTTTGATTCATGATTTACTTGGTCTAGAGTAGAACAAGATCATAAAATCTAGCCTAGAAAGCTATAAGCTAGTTAGCACCCCTCATGATTAGTTGCTAGTGCTAACAAATAAAATTGACTACTCTAGATGGGAACTTGTGAAATGAAATGACTTTGAAAACCTTGGAATGATGAGTCATTCTATTGAAAGATTTTGAAGGTGAATGTGACTTGTGAATGACATGGTGAACTTTACAAAACCGATGGTTGGGTTCGGATGCGATACCATTCCAATTTTACAAGTACCCCCACAATACCTGATATGGGTAGGGCTTAACTAGAAGTTTATGTATCTTAGTATGGGTTCCCTCTAAACAAGCGTCATCGGGGTTATGCCAAGGGCTGCCTCCAAAGAAATATGAAATGATGTGAAATGTGAGATGAGGTGAATGTCCGGCCCAAGCCTGTGCAGTTCCCAGGCTGACTGTCTGTCTTCACTGGGAGGCCAAGCTCATGGGGAGAGGTGCCTATACTAGGGTATGTAAGTGAAAGGTTATGGTTGGTAGTCCGCACACGGAGTGTGATAAATCAGGGCCAGTTAACCCTGACGGATTATTGCAAATGTTGTGGCACAAGTGTACGACCTCTGCAGAGTATAGATCTATTCGAATAGCCGCGTCCACGGTTATGGACGGTTGGAAAGGCCATACGGTTCCGTCATCAGAACTTTTCAAAAATGTGACATGTGAAGGGTGACTTGTGATTTGAACTTGAAAGGTGAATGGTGAACTTGACTTGAATCACAACTGAGTTGTGGGAATGACACTAATGTTCCCACTTGAGTTAGTTAGCAAATGAAGAGTCTTTTACTAAATTCTTATGAAATAAAATTGGCTTTATGCAAATAAACTTAGAGCTTAGCACCCCTTACTATAGCTGATAGTGCTTACCTTAGTATTAGTTTGCGAGTACTTTAAAGTACTCATGGCTTTGTCCCTGGCTATTCAAATGGCCAGACTATGAAGGAGAACAGCAGTACGAGGATGATGGACAGCAGGACGTCTACGACAACTAGGATCACTCCTGACGTCAACAGTTGCCTGTGGAACAGATGGACCACGACCGCTATTACTTCGCTCCGCTATGTGTTTTGTAATTGATCATTAGATCAACTATGATGTATTAAGACTGGATCATGTGATCCCTCTATGTAAGACAATTACGTGTTGTAATGAATGATGTGTTGTGATATCAATCTATTATGTCTCGCAAAAACAATATTCCTGGGATTGCGATGAATGGCATAATAGGCATCTGGACTTAAAAATCCGTGTGTTGACAAGTTGGTATCAGAGCCATTGTTGACCTTAGGAGACCCTAGTTAGAATGGACGTCTGAAAAATTTAGTTTCAAAAAAACAAGTAAAGTGAATATTTATGAAAACTTATTCCCACTCTTACCCTTGAGATCTTTTCCAAAATATAAAACCCCTGCTCCACCTTCATTTGTAATCCTACATAAAATTTTGCACACTTGATCACTTCTCTAACTTACTTATCCTAATTGCTCACAGATGGAATACCAATGGGAGTGCTATCAGCTTGGTCATGGAGGAGAACTGAAGTTCGAAAAGGATTTGAAGCAACTAGTGGAATATCTAGGACACCCGTACCCCGAGTTCTTCGGAACATCCTTCAATAATCAGTTGGGAGGATCACCCCGGTGGGAAGTTTCCGCTGATCTAGGAAGAAAGCTTGGAGCCCCGGTATGGGAAACCATATGGTTTTCTGTAACGGGAAACACCTGGAAGGAAGGACTAGTCAAAGCTATGCAAGAAGCAATCGCCCGTCTGTGTGGACAAAATGAGAACAAGATCCGGAACACTCGTTTCATCTACTACCCAAGACATGACTCCATGGGAAGATCGATGACCATGCCACCACACACGGAGATGAACCACTATGTAGCACACCAGGACTTCAGGCAGTACAAAACCCGCAGGGATTTGGACAACGCCCTCGCCCTTCGCCAAGCACCATAACCGTGAAGACGAAGAATTCCCCCCTGAAGAGTAGTATCATTAAAGCACTTGAGTAGGTGTGAGTTGTATCAGGATCCCCTTGTATCGTAGAGCGATGAATGGTTCTTCAAACCAACGGTGTGTTAGAATTGTAATGTGTGATGTTTGGTATGAATGAAAAAGTGTTGTTGGTTTTACCCCCGCAACACTACTCAAATTTTCAAGTTATGAACTTTTTGAACTTTAACTCAAACAAACCATAGAAATTTCCCTCTTATCTTATCACCTACCTCAATCTTCAGATGGCCCCACCAACCCGCAGCGCCACCCAGGATGCCATGATGCAACTGCTGCAGACGATGATGGCAGACCGAGAAGTCGAAAGAGCTGAACGCCAAGCCAACATTGCTGCACTGCAACAGATAGCTCAGAACAATCAAGGCCATGGAAACCACGATCACCCTGGATCGAAACTGAAGAACTTTCATAACACCAACCCTCCAATGTTCAACAAGACTGAAGAGCCCCTTGATGCTGATGATTGGCTCCAAACAATGGAGAACAACCTGGAAGTTGCGGGAGTAGAAGCCGCAGAAAGTACTGTTCGCCACACACTATCTGTCGACCTGCCAGAGCTTGGTGGACGAGTGCCCGCGCAATGAATGCCGGACAAATGATGACTTGGGAAGACTTCAAACTCAAGTTCAGCAAATATCATGTGCCCCAAGGACTGATCAAGATGATGAGAGACGAGTTCCGCGAACTCAAACAAGGAAGGATGTCCGTGGTGGAATACCGCGACAGGTTTCTTACACTGTCAAGGTATGCCCCGGATGAGACCGACACCAATGAGAAGAGGAAGGAAAGATTTCTGAATGGACTGCATGACGAGATGCAAACGTGTTAGAACATTCTCGTTCACACTGCCCTCGTAGACTCAGCCATGGATGGAAGGAAAGCCGCATCGAGCCAATGAGAACCGCAAGCGTAGGATGATGAACCGTAATGGACCCTACCATACCCAGAAGTACCGCAACAACCCTCTGGAGGATTCACCCCAAGACACAACAAGCCCCCTGCTCAGAATTATCGCCCCAACTACACCAACAACAACGGAGGACCCCCAAAGACCGGAGGCTACAACAACAACAACAACAACAACAACAACAACCACCACCCCAATGGTAACAACAACAACCCCAATACTGCCCCGAGGACTGGAAGCAACACTGTTCCCGTCACCCCCAAAGATAAGTCAACTGTAAACTGCTATGAATGTGGAATTGTGGGTCACTACTCCAATGAGTGCCCCAAGAAGCTTGCCAGGATTGCCGCCAACACCGCTGCACTCAGCAACAGCGCCGCTTCGCAGTTAAAAGGAACCGAATAACCGCAACGGCCGCCTCTACCACATCAATGCCACTGAAGCACAGGAAGCACCTCAAGCCATGCCAAGTATGTCTCCTGTTAATCCAATTGCCCAATCTCTCTTAGGAACCTAACTTTTCTTAAAATCTCGGGACGAGATTTGTTTAAGGGGGAAGGGTTTGTAACATCCCAAATTTTAAAACAAAGAGAAAATGAATTTCCATTTTTTCCAAAAATGAGAACCAACAAAAACTTTTCTGAATGAGGTGCTATGCATACTACTTGTGCTTGATACTTGTGTTATTGCCATGATGGTTTGTTTATTACTTTGAAATAATCTTAAACCCTAAACCTCACCCCTAGTCTCACCACCCAAGTCAAATTAAAATAAAAAGTAATTAAATAAGAAAAAGGCCTATGTGCCTATGACTATTTTTGTGAAACTTCTAATTAGACCTTTCTACCTTTTTTAGATGTTTTGAAAACATCAACAAACTTCATCTAGTACTTCCCCAATCAAAACCAAGGTGAAACAAAAAGAAATAAAAGAAAATTAAACATATGCATAGAAGCATATGTGGCACTTAGCCATTTTATCAAATCTTGTCCTATGCACTCCTACTTTTCCCAAATGGTGTGAAACCATCTCTAGACCTAATCTAACACTAAATAAACCCTAAACCATGCCTAAGTGAAGCAAAGAAAAAGAAAATAAGAAACTAAGAAGAATGCACTTCATCACATATGTGGCTATGGCCAATTTTGCAAATCTTTAACCTAGACCCTTTTGGCTTGCACCATTGGTTGTAAATAGTTAATAAACACTTATTAACACTTTTGGAATCAAATAAACTCAAATCAAATCAAATTTGAAATCAAAATGAGCTTACATACACTAATGGTCAAAATTGACAATTTTAATATCATACCTACTTTGAGCCCTTTTATTTAGAAATTCTTAAACCAAACCCTAACAACTCTTTGCACATCATCCAAGACCTCATCAAGATGAACACTTTTGATGTTGACCACTTTGACCAGATCATTGACCATTGCTCACAATAGTCAAACCAAAATGCCACTTTGAAACAAATTCTAGATTCCAACAAATTTTCGAATCTTCACAAATCAACCTCAAATTTCGAACCAATGCCTTGAGTGGCTGCCCAACATCATTTAGAACCCATCCATCACAAAAATTGGTCAAAAGTCATCACACATGGGTCCATAGCAAATAATCAAGTTAATGCCATAGAGTACAAACACTATTCCAACCACTATTGCCTACCTCACTCTCTCTCTCCTTGAGCTCATCTATAGTGTCTTGTACTCCTAACAACTCCCTCTTGACCTCACCTAGTGTGCATGGTCACCTCACATCACCACCATGCCCAAAATCTTGTCATATGTCACATACACTTTGCCAAATATTATATGTGCACCCTCTACCCCTCTCCAACTATGCTAATCATGTCAAACCCTCTTTCCTCACCTCACACCAGCATGCCCTGCCCTCAGAAACCCAGAGAGATGCACCAAAGCATCCAATGCCATGCCATGCCACTCCAAATGACATCACCATGCCAACCCTTGTCTTTCTCCCTCTCTGGTCACCCTCACCTTGTCAAGTTGACTCATCTCACTCCTCTGAACACCACCATACCAGAGTGGACCCAAGCAAACACTTGCACACCTCAAGGCCACACCATGCCACTCACATAGTCACCACCATGCACCCACATGCCCTGGCCCTTTTCCCTCTCTCTCACCATGTCATCTACACTCCCCTCGACCCTAGACAACTACTAGACATGACCATGAGACAAGGAGAGCAAGTGGTGAACCAAAAGGCTCATGCCATTGCTCATGATCACCAACCCGTGGCCACCCATGTCCCTCTTCGTGCACACTGCAACCCAGCTGCTCCCACTGCGCCACCACACTCCTCTCACTCCCACTCACCTGCTAGACATCATCGTTGACCTGCCCACGCACCAGGAGGACGCCACGACGCGACGCCCTCAAAGGACACCGACGTCGGCCTCGTCCTCGTGTGCCCTGCACACTACGTCTGCAGGCCAGCCACTGTGCACGCGTCCTCCTCTACCCCCTACCTCCCTGCTGACGCCATGGCACGGGCCAGAGAACCCTGCACATGACGCGCCCGGCGACATGGCCACCATGCCGGCCACGTCACGCCCCACCTCTCTAGCGCCTATATAAACCCCGCCCCTCGACCTGGACATCACCACACAACCCAGCAGCATCCCCTTCTTCCCCCTAGCGCCTCCCTCTCGCCCTCCTCGCAGCTCACCGGCGTCCACAAGCTCGCCGGCGACCACACCAAAAGCCGCCCAGATTTTTTCCACCATAGCCTCCAACACCTATACCAAAGTTGTAGCCCTTGGAAATACCTTTCCAACGCAACAAACCACGCCTCAATCCGAGCTCCGAGGTGAAAGTTAGAGCCCCCGCAAGGTTGCAGAATCGCGAGGTAGGCGATGAACCAGCGCCGTCCGATCCCGATCCAGCGCACCGCGTGCGTCGCCTGCACCCGACGTGCATGCCCCATGCACGTGTGGCCCAGGCCGCCGCTGGGCCGGCCCATTTCGTTTCCCGCCCCCGTTTGATTCAAATTTCGTTTAATTCTTTTTCAGTTAAATTGCTCTCAGATGCCTTGCTAGAAATCAAATATCTCCAAATCTACTTGGCCATTTTTCGTGAATTTCATATGGTTGGAAAGCCTGTGAAATTATCTATCCAATGCCACTGGATTCAAACCTATATCTGTTGTAGAATTAAAGTAGAAAAATAAACAAGACATGGACTTTTCTGACTTAGAATAATTATTAAAAATCAACCCTTTTGAATTTTGAGGTGATTCCACCTCTCATAATTCACATTTCAAGAACTCTAATTGTTTATGTAAAAATATGATATAGTTACTGTGTATGATCATGGGCTAGATTCAAATAGTGGCTATATGGCCATTTCTAGCTCATTTAAACTATTTCAAAAATAGTATTTAAATTATATGAGGTGTAGCATCTCATTTAAATCATTACTCCAAGTGATTCAATGTGAGTTGATGACACATGTATTCATGACCCATATGTTCTTATTTGAAAATATTAAATCATTCTCATAGTAGTATTTAAATTGTTCAAAACTACTTATTAAATCATATGAGATGTATTGGTCTCATTTAAATCTTTGTATCAAGTAATTCTACATGAGGTAGAGACCATGGTCTATTAACTCTCATATTGAATTATTTGATGATATTAAATCATTACTATGTTGGTATTAAATTGCATGAGGTGCATCACCTCATTTAAATCATTTTCCCAAATGATGAGTATGAAGAGGTTGACCTTGGTCAACCTAGGCCATACATTATTATTGGAGGAAATTAAATCTTAACAAGATTCAATGAGAGGAAATTATTTTTCTTTAAGAAAACAAAGTCAACCAACATGATAATAATATGGTGATGCTAGAATAGCTTGTGTGAGCCATTTGTGTGATTAGTCTAGCACTTAAGTATTGTTTGGTGATTGTGTCCTCGTATTCGTTTATAGACGCTAGTACCGAAGACTATCAAGAGGAGGAGGTTTTCTACCAAGAGGAAGAAGAAGAGAACTTTGATCAGTACACCAATCAAGGCAAGCTAATATTCTTGCTAAGTGCAAAGCTCTACAAGAGCAAGGCACCACCACTTTTTACTTTATGCTTAATGACCCCATCCCAAGTTTTACTTTACAAGCTTTATTGCTTTTGGTTTATCAAAGTTTACTTTTTGATTCATGATTTACTTGGTCTAGAGTAGAGATCATAAAATCTAGCCTAGAAAGCTATAAGCTAGTTAGCACCCCTCATGATTAGTTGCTAGTGCTAACAAATAAAATTGACTACTCTAGATGGGAACTTGTGAAATGAAATGACTTTGAAAACCTTGGAATGATGAGTCATTCTATTGAAAGATTTTGAAGGTGAATGTGACTTGTGAATGACATGGTGAACTTTACAAAACTGATGGTTGGGTTCGGATGCGATACCATTCCAATTTTACAAGTACCCCCACAATACCTGATATGGGTAGGGCTTAACTAGAAGTTTATGTATCTTAGTATGGGTTCCCTCTAAACAAGCGTCATCGGGGTTATGCCAAGGGCTGCCTCCAAAGAAATATGAAATGATGTGAAATGACGTGAAATGAGGTGAATGTCCGGCCCAAGCCCTGTGCAGTTTCAGGCTGACTTGTCTTCACTGGGAGGCCAAGCTCATGGGGAGAGGTGCCTATACTAGGGTATGTACGTGAAAGGTTATGGTTGGTAGTCCGCACACGGAGTGTGATAAATCAGGGCCAGTTAACCCTGACGGATTATTGCAAATGTTGTGGCACAAGTGTACGACTGCAGAGTATAGATCTATTCGAATAGCCGCGTCCACGGTTATGGACGGTTGGAAAGGCCATACGGTTCCGTCATCAGAACTTTTCAAAAATGTGACATGTGAAGGGTGACTTGTGATTTGAACTTGAAAGGTGAATGGTGAACTTGACTTGAATCACAACTGAGTTGTGGGAATGACACTAATGTTCCCACTTGAGTTAGTTAGCAAATGAAGAGTCTTTTACTAAATTCTTATGAAATAAAATTGGCTTTATGCAAATAAACTTAGAGCTTAGCACCCCTTACTATAGCTGATAGTGCTTACCTTAGTATTAGTTTGCGAGTACTTTAAAGTACTCATGACTTTGTCCCTGGCTATTCAAATGGCCGACTATGAAGGAGAACAGAAGACGAGGATGATGGACAGCAGGACGTCTACGACAACTAGGATCACTCCCGACGTCAAATGCCTGTGGAACAGATGGACCACGACCGCTATTACTTCGCTCCGCTATGTGTTTTGTAATTGATCATTAGATCAACTATGATGTATTAAGACTGGATCATGTGATCCCTCTATGTAAGACAATTACGTGTTGTAATGAATGATGTGTTGTGATATCAATCTATTATGTCTCGCAAAACAATATTCCTGGGATTGCGATGAATGGCATAATAGGCATCTGGACTTAAAAATCCGGGTGTTGACAATCATCAGGTTCCTCCCCTGAAACTATATTTTTATTCAGTCACATCTTATGTACTTTACTTGGAGCGTCTGTGTGTGCTTTTATTTTTGTTTTGTTATCTTAGTTCTCTGAATAAGTTCATCCTTGTGTGGGAGAGAGACACGCTCCGCTGGTTCGTATGAACACATGTGTTCTTAGCTCATAATATTCATGGCGAAGTTTCCTCTTCGTTATATTGTTATATGGTTGGAATTGGAAAAATGCTACATGTAGTAATTCTAAAAAGTCTTGGATAATGTGATACTTGGCAATTGTTGTGCTCATGATTAAGCTCTTACATCATATACTTTGCACCCATTAATGAAGAAATACATAGAGCTTGCTAAAATCTGATTTGCATATTTGGTCTCTCTAAGGTCTAGATAATATCTAGTATTGAGTTTTGAACAACAAGGAAGACGGTGTAGAGTCTTATAATGTTTACAATATGTCTTTTATGTGAGTTTTGCTGCACCGGTTCATCCTTGAGTTTGCTTCAAATAACCTTGCTAGCCTAAACCTTGTATCGAGAGGGAATACTTCTCATGCATCCAAAATCCTTGAGCCAACTACTATGCCATTTGTGTCCACCATACCTACCTACTACATGGTATTTCTCCGCCATTCCAAAGTAAATTGCTTGAGTGCTACCTTTAAAATTCCATCATTCACCTTTGCAATATATAGCTCATGGGACAAAATAGCCTTAAAACTATCGTAGTATTGAATATGTACTTATGCACATTATCTTTTATTAAGTTGCTTGTTGTGCGATAACCATGCTTCGGGGAACGCCATCAACTATTGTTGAATATCATGAGTTGCTATGCATGTCCGTCTTGATGAAGGATCTATCACCTTAATGATTGGAGCATGCAAATTTTTAGAGAAGAACATTGGGCCGCTAACTAAAGCCATGAATCATGGTTGAAGTTTCAGTTTGGACATATATCCTCAATCTCATATGAGAATAATAATTGTTGCTACATGCTTATGCATTTAAGAGGAGTCCATTATCTGTTGTCCATGTTGTCCCGTATGGATGTCTAAGTTGAGAATAATCAAAAGCGAGAAATCCAAAATGCGAGCTTTCTCCTTAGACCTTTGTACATGGAGGTACCCCTTTGTGACACTTGGTTGAAACATGGCATGCAAAGATCCGGTAGTCCAAGCTAAGTAGGACGAGGTGCGGGCACTATTAGTACACTATGCATGAGGCTTGCAACTTGTAAGATATAATTTACATAACTCATATGCTTTATTACTACCGTTGACAAAATTGTTTCATGTTTTCAAAATAAAAGCTCTAGCACAAATATAGCAATCGATGCTTTCCTCTTTGAAGGACCATTCTTTTACCTTTATTGTTGAGTCAGTTTACCTATTCTTTCCATCTCAAGAAGCAAACACTTGTGTGAACTGTGCATTGATTCCTACATACTTTCATATTGCACTTATTATATTGCTTTGCATTGACAATATCCATGAGATATACATGTTATAAGTTGAAAGCAACCGCTGAAACTTAATCTTCCTTTGTGTTGCTTCAACACCTTTACTTTGATTTATTGCTTTATGAGTTAACTCTTATGCAAGACTTATTTATGCTTGTCTTGAAGTACTATTCATGAAAAGTCTTTGCTTTATGATTCAGTTGTTTACTCATGTCATTACCATTGTTTTGATCGCTGCATTCATTACATATGTTTACAAATAGTATGATCAAGGTTATGATGGCATGTCACTTAAGAAATTATCTTTGTTATCGCTTTACCTGCTCGGGACGAGCAGAACTAATACGTCTCCAACGTATCGATAATTTCTTATGTTCCATGCTACTTTATTGATGATACCTACATGTTTTATGCACACTTTATGTCATATTCGTGCATTTTCTGAACTAACCTATTAACAAGATGCCGAAGTGCCGCTCCTGTTTCTGTTTTTGGTTTCAGTAAATCCTAGTAACGAAATATTCTCGAATTGGACGAAATCAACGCCAGGTTCCTATTTTGCCCAAGCATCCAACACCCGAGAGCCGCCAGAGATGGGGGGGGCCCCACACCACACCTGGGCGCGGCCCGGCCCGGCCGCGCCACGGGTGGTGAGGGCACCCTGGTGCCCCTCCGAGGCTCCCTTTCGCCTATTTAAAGGTCCCGACCTAAAACCCCACAGAGGAAGCCACGGTACGCGAAACCTTCCGAGCCGCCATCGCGAAGCCAAGATCCGGGGGACAGGAGCTGTTCCGCACCCGCCGAGGGGAAGTGCCCCCGAAGGCTTCTCCATCGACACCTGCCATCTCCACCGCCATCTTCATCACCGCCGCTGCTCCCATGAGGAGGGAGTAGTTCTCCATCAAGGCTCGGGCTGTACCGTAGCTATGTGGTTAATCTCTCTCCTATGTACCTCAATACAATGATCTCATGAGCTGCTTTACATGATTGAGATTCATATGAGTTTTGTATCACTACTATCTATGTGCTACTCTAGCAAAGTTATTAAAGTAGTTCTATTCCTCCCGCACGTGTGTAAAGGTGACAGTGTGTGCACCGTGTTAGTACTTGGTTTATGCTATGATCATGATCTCTTGTAGATTGCGAAGTTAACTATTGCTATGATAATATTGATGTGATCTATTCCTCCTACATATGCATGAAGGTGACAGTGTGCATGCTATGCTAGTACTTGGTTTAGTCTTTTGATCTATCTTACACTAAAGGTTACTAAAATATGAGCATTATTGTGGAGCTTGTTAACTCCGGCATTGAGGGTTCGTGTAATCCTACGCAATGTGTTCATCATCCAACAAAAGTGTAGAGTATGCATTTATCTATTCTGTTATGTGATCAATGTTGAGAGTGTCCACTAGTGAAAGTGTAATCCCTAGGCCTTGTTCCTAAATATTGCTATCGCTGCTTGTTTACTGTTTTACTGTGTTACTACTGCTGCAATACTACCACCATCAACTACACACCAGCAAGCTATCTGGCACCGTTGCTACTGCTCATATATATTCATACCACTTGTATTTCACTATCTCTTCGCCGAACTAGTACACCTATTAGGTGTGTTGGGGACACAAGAGACTTCTTGCTTTGTGGTTGCAGGGTTGCATGAGAGGGATATCTTTGACCTCTTCCTCCCCGAGTTCGATAAACCTTGGGTAATCCACTTAAGGGAAACTTGCTGCTGTTCTACAAACCTCTGCTCTTGGAGGCCCAACACTGTCTACAAGAATAGAAGCACCAGTAGACATCAAGGCGTACATGATGATGTAGAGGCCACCGGTGATGATCTCCCTCTCCGGCAGGGTGCCGGGAAGAGCTTCAGAACCCTCCCGAGCTAGGGTCGGCGATGGTGACCGCGACAAAACTTTTCATGGATGGAGGCTCGGGTCTTTAGGTTTTTCCCGAACAAGTGAATAAATAGGTGGAAGGGCGAGGTCGGTGGGTGCCCGAGGGGCCCACACCACCCCTAGGCGTGACCAGGGCATGGGCAACGCCCAGGGCAGGTGTGGCCGCCATGTGGCGATTCTTCGTCTCTCCTCCGACTGTCTTCATTACGAAAATAGAAACTTCGGCTTTTATTTCGTTCAATTTTGAGAATATTTCATGTAGAACTTTTCTGAAATACAAAACAGCAGAAAACAGGGATCTGGCACTGTGGCATCTTGTCAATAGGTTAGTTCCGGAAAATGCATAAAAGTGCAACAAATTAAGTGAAAATAAAACATATATAAATTGGTGTAAAACAAGCATGGAACATCAAAAATTATAGATACGTTTGCAACGTATCAGCATCCCCAAGCTTAACTCCTGCTTGTCCTCGAGTAGGTAAGTGATAACAAAAATATTTTTTAAGGTGACATGAAGCCAACACAATCTTGATTAAGTTTATTGTAAAATAATTGAGAGATGGGATCAAAATACTCTAAACATAGGCATGATAGATATAATTCTAACAATAGAACTTAGCAACTATGTTTCAAAAAACTCAAACAAAAGATCATGAATAATTCCGCACTGAAAGCAACTGTTTGTTTTTGAGCATAGAGAAAACATAGCAAAATGGTACTGAACTTGTCCTTGATGAAGTAGAAAAACATAAATGCCACGACACCTTTAAAGTTTAAAGGGTGACTATATACAAGTAATTTGAGAACAAGCAATAGCATAATCATGAATCAATCAATAATAAATTGTGGGACTATGCACATTATACTCAGAATAGCACATATGCTCTCTTAATTGGTGCATAAAGTAAGAAGATGAAGAATCAACATAAAAGTAAAAGAAAGGCCTTGCGCAGAGGGAAGCAAGATTACTATGTGCTAGAGCTTTTTATTTTGAATGGAATAGAGGTGTTAAAAATATATTTTGAGAGGTATGCATGTCTATGTCAACGAATGACATCAAATGTTCTATCATCTTTTCATGTTTAATGGCTTCAAGAGCGGCTCCCATAGAGAGAATAATAAAGTTCCTCTTCTCCTTTGTTTAAACAAGCTAAGTTCATGATTTCTCAAGTACATAGTGTTAGGAGATTTAGATTATTGGTTCAATTTATATTTAGTGGGTGGGCACCCGCGCCTGCTCTTTTGCAAAATTAAGGACTAGCACATTGTACATGCTAGTCAAAGTGTGAAGCCATAATAAATATGAAAAATATGATAAAGCATTCAACACTTTCTCATAAGCTAAAACAAAACACAAAACGGGTAATAATCTTTGAAGGTTTAAAGGTAGCACACAAGCAATTCCAAGAAAAGCCTACAACCAGCTTCAACTCTGGCCCGCTCAAGAACCACAGAACTAAAATGAAGATGGAGTTCCATATACACCTATTTTCATGTGAGTTTACTCGGCAACCCCAAACAATCGTAAAACAGACAATAATCCCCTTTCCCCTAACCTCTCCTCTCCCCCTCTTCTACCGACTGGGCCGATCCCGAGCCTTCTCCGCCGGCTTAGCCGGTCGGAGATGGTGGAGGAGAGGCGCCGGAGTAGATCTTAGGTGTAGAAATAGGTTTTTCGGCTATTTGTCGGGTTTTAGGAGTAGGGCATCTGGATCTCTGGCCAGGATCTGGTGCTTCTGGTGGTGGATCGGCGGCGGTGAGCTCCAACGACGGGAGCAACCGTGGCGGGCCTTCTGCTCCAGAATCTCCTTCAATAAAGGGCCCAGTAGATGTCTTCTTCTTTGCAGGTGTTCGGTGACTGCCCTGCTCCTCTTGGCTGGCCGTGGCGGCAGGGGGACAAGGTCTCAGCAAGCTGTGTTCCCTGGCTGGCCATGGTGGTGAGGGGGGAACTGGCTTGCCTTCCCCTGCAAAGAATGGAGCTGGTAGGGCTAGCTAGTGCTATCTGCTGAAGGGCTGCACAGCCCTGTCTCTTTCTCTGTCCGGCCATGGAGGCGAGGGGAGAAGAAGGGGCTATGCGGTGTTTTCGACCAGGCGGCGCCAGCTCTATCTTTGGTGGTTCTTCTACAAGCGCAACTACGCAGTGGGCACTATGGCCACTGCGATCTACAGCCGGCAAGGCGGCTGTTACTCAACCTCCGTGATGGAGGTTTCTCCCTATCCTTGTTGGAGCTCGACGCCTCCTCGTAGCCAAGTGATTCGTTCCCGGCGGCTTGGAGGTAGCCAGCGGGGGCGGGTTTTCGCCGGAAGGTAGAGTCCAAGCAACTTCTCTCCATTCCTCGGCGGCGACGCTTCGAGGATGCCGACGAGCGGTGGCGGTGAAGCTCCAGGACCTGATTTCTTTTTCAACTGTTGTTCTGGGGTGTGTTTGTGATTTTGCAGAACCTATCCTCAAATACTAGGTTCTTTAGGGCGAGTGTTGTAAAGGGCCTGTATGCAATTTCTACCCGTCACGTGTCACTTTAGTGGAATACCACCTTCTGTTTCAAAAGAAAAGTGAGTTTACTCAACCCTTTCGTTGAGTAAAGAAAGGGTGCTTAAAAGAGATACCATTGCATAATGTAAAAAGGTGCCACTCACTTGAAAGTTGAAATACCGTAAATATTCTTTAAACACAGCACGTAACAAACAAGACTGCTGAGTTTTTCCGTCGCCAGATTAGAAAATGCATGCTGCGTCAGCAGAGACTAGAGAGGGGTTGCCACAGGAAAGATCCACATTATCTGAGGGTCGGTTGACACATGAAAATACTAAAATGAACTATACATGCTCCTTTTCTTCTTTTATTTGGCGGAGGTGTTCTATCATTAGCCACACGATGGTCGTGAACTCACCACCGCTGCTAAGCTTCCTCGCATGTGACTCCCTGCTGCACCGGTTGGCTGCGTACGCTAGGAAGTCCGTCCACAGCCGTAGCAGCAGATTCACCTTATCTACTAGTACATTACTGTCAGCTAGTACTATTTTAGCAATATTCTGCGCATACTTGAGACGAGGAATTTCAGAGTCGGACGGTCCACGGTATTTATTCTCCCGTATGAGGTCAGCGAGATTCTTCTCACGTTCAGAAGGTTTCAAGTCCCAGTGACGACTCGGTCGGAACAATTTCTTGACCACGGTGCAGAACCTGTCGCCGGGAGAACCCGCGGGGGTTATTTGAGGGCATATCTCGTCCAGATTTTTGCAGGTTTGCTTGTACAGCCAATTTTGTGGAAGCCCTGGTAGCATGTAGGGGCGATTCACCAGGAGGAACATCATGTAGTTGGACAGTGCCCTCACTGTCTCAACATGCTCTTCCTCATTTTTCTCCACTGCAGCGAGGATCAAGTCCGTGGCGATGTGCCAGGAGATGATGCTCTCATGGAAGTCGACTCCATGCCACGTCTCCAGCTCCTTGAACAAGCCAGGGTACTTCTCATGAGATAGTGCTGATTCACCCCACTTATGCCTGAGCAAGCCCATTGTGTTTATATCAGACCGTGAGACCCTGATTCTCAACTCGTGTGCACGCTTCATGACCTTCTCCGGCACAACGATGGTGCATGAGTAGTACCTCCTGTTCCACCACTCATCGAGTCCCAGCATCTTGAACAGGATACCCAGTAGCCAACTAATTCGATCCACCCGCCCAGCACGAAACCGCAGCATGTTGTGCTGCCCCATGGTGCCTGACCACCTCCTCGAGGTTCCTGTCATGATCATCTTGCCAGGCCAGGACCTGCGAAGAGAAATAAGTGCGCTCCGTAGCCGATGCCATCTCCCAGTGCACAAAGCTGAATGCCGGAACCATCTCCATCGCCTGGTACACAAGAAAGCAAGCGCCCAGCTGGACCCTAGTGCTCCAAGGAGCGATTTGGTCTCTAGAAGCAAGGCGCCACCCAGTAAGGTGTATGTGATGTCAACATTGAGTCGGCTGTAACCATCTTTGCTGCTCAACTGGAACAACACGAGCGAGGTGACGATGGCGAGCGGTGAGATGACACGGATGCAGTAGCCAACCCAAGAGTGGGTCACGCTTGCCTTCGTGTACAGGGTGTCATACATGAGGGACAGCTCCAGCTCCATCACCCTCCACATGGACTCACCCTTTCCCCTAAGTTCCCAGATTATTTCCCATTCCTTAGAATCCACCTCTGTCGAGCTCTCTGAGTCCTCCTCGACCACCGAGTCAACTATCCCGCGCTTGCAGATATGGAACAGCGAATGAGCAAGCTGCAGCTCAAGCTCGTCCTCTAAGTCCTTGTACAAGTCCTTATGCTTGTTGTAAAAATGTTGGTGATGCTTGTCACGTACCTTGAGAGAGCTCTGGAGGCTGCTGAAGTTGGCAAACCAGAGGGCACATATCTTCTCAGCATACTTTGCAACACCGACAACGAATATCAAGATGGCAGCCAGTGTGAGGAAGAGCCCACTGCCAGCGATGTTCTTATAGAGCACATATCCGGCTCCCAGAACCTGCACCACAAGGGTTAGCAAGTGTCGCGTCCAGAGCTTGTTATCCTCGAGGGCGTAGGCGGTGATGTTGTCCGGGCCGCCCAAATGCAGCAAGAGGAATGCCGCCCAGAAGGCAATGAGCTGGTGGTCTTTCGGTGTGCTGCTGCCGTAGAGGAGTTGGCCGGCGGCGTATGTCGCAGTCATGTCCGACAGCTGGTACGCCAGCCAGAGGGGAACCCTCAACAAAATTGAGCTACTACGTCGACGTATGTTGGCGAAGAGATGGAGGATGATCTGGAAGAAGAGGCTGGAGAGAACCCCGATCTGGCTCGCCCAGTCAATCCAGAAGTCCAACGGCCCTCCAGCCATTTCTCTAGAGTTTGATCCTACAATGCAACAATTGATACCCAGATAAAATCAGTTACGAAAAAAAAACAAGGTAAAAGAAAATCCCAATTTCATAGTTTTGACCTAAGATATCGCAAAGTGGCAAACCCAACTCTGAAGAAAGTGATCACCTAGAGTAACTACAGAGCAACTGATCGAAATAGAAGTACACTATCAAGTCACCATACATGTGATTCCGATTTTTGTGTTGCAGGAGCTAGCCAACTACGTTTACATTATCAAGTTTCAACAAGTGGACAAAGAACCAAACCAAAAAAAGAAGAACGATGCAGCCTTCAGACCAGCTCATCATTTGTAGCAGGCCAATATATAATTAGGAAGAAAACGGAAAATGGGTGGATAATTACTGTCTAAAGAAGGTATATGTGAATTCTCATGAACCGTTATCAAAGGTGGATGGGTCCCTCCCTTGGAGGTCCGTTGCTAGGTAGAAGATGAGACCTCTCCAACAGTAATTTAATACGCCCTAGATAACACCAAGTTTAATTCGGTCGCACCCACAACTTCAACCAGGGTGAGGGAGCTCACCACCGCGAGCTCAAGCCACCAAGCCAGCGCTTGGTTCTCATTGTGAATTCTCATGAGGCTTTTTATTATTGAGATGATGCAATATACGAGCTACATTCACTCGAACAACAATACCATAATCCCAGAGCATGTGATGGAAAAGCTGGAATTGCTAGCAATGAGAAATTGGGGATTCGATGTCTCTTCAAGAGTGGTGGAGCCTCATGACCGGCGCGTCCACGCCGAACCGGAGAGCGCTCGCGTCCGTTGTTCTTCTCACCTCTTGGGAAGTTTGGAATGAGCGGAATGCTAGGATTTTCCGCCACAAACATGCACCACCCTCGGTGGTTTTTGGAAACATCAAAAATGAGCTAAATATTTGGGTTGCCGCGGGGGCAAAATCTCGTGTGAGTCTTTTGATGCCGCGAGAGTAGACGTGTTGTAAAGTATCGGTCTTGCTACTTTGTAAAACTTCTCCTTAATTAATAGAATGAGGCAAAGTTTTTGCCTCCGTTTTAAAAAAAGAAATTGGGGATTGATTCCTGGTGAGAGGGACCTGAACACTATCCTAGAGAGAAGATTGGTAGAAACTGATCGGATTTGGTTTACCGCAGTATTAGCCAGCCCAAAATAAGTTGCATAAAGATGTTCCAGCATACTAATTTTCTGGAATACATGAGCGCTCTTTTTTTTTAAATTGGTCTTGTGCGTTTTCACAAAACCAAAACCATAGCTTCACATCACTTTAAAAACTCACCAGCTTAGCCGGTGCCTCGCTCTGCAGTGCAGCCTCTGTTCCGCCAAGAACCTCGGCCACCCCAGCAGTGCAGCTTAAGAGCTCTGAATGCCGCTGCCACCGTCGCCCAGACGGATAACCGTGCTTAGCATACAGATGCTTGATATAGGGTGAATGGCTAAGAGTCTTTTGTTCTGTTAGGCGAGCACTGGTGGTTGCAAGACACAGAGCTAACAGTGTCGGTGTGTGCTTGTGACAGGCTTGCACAGCAGCCATCTAGCTAGTGTCCTAATGTTGTAGGCTGCGATTCTTCTCACCTAGCAGGACCACCTCGGTGGAGATGTGGTATTGCAGAGAACCCGAATAATGCTTGGAGGAAGAATGCACCATGACTTTGCAGGGGTCATCGGAAACTCAGAGAGACGCCAGTGCGGGGTAAAGTCTGGCGCCGCTTCGAGACGAAGGGATCCGTGCAGCGCGGGGCGACAGCCTTGGGAGAGAGCGCCTCCTCGTCAGGGAAACGGCCGGCGGAGCAGTAGCCAAGCCCGCCTCCCCGGGGAGTCCGCAGGCCGCAGCCCACGGCCACGGCATCGAGCTCACACGCGCGTCATCGCGGACGGCGACCGGGTCAGTAGCTCCTCATCGCGGTAAAGCAAACGAGCGGACGTTATGGCGCCCGGACCCAATCCGGTGCGTCCGTTTTCGGAGGAGATTCGCGCGTGACTGTTTTGCAAAAAGGACCCCGCACTTTTTACAAATCACGAAATGGTCCTCTAAACGCTCTGTATAAATTTCTCCCAGTCCGGATCAAACCCTAAATCACCCGCCCCCCAGATCGAGCCGCCATACCCAGTTCCCCTCGCCACCATCGCCGCCTCGCCTCGCCTCCATCGCCGCCTCCTCCCTCGCCGCCTCTCCTCGCCACCTCCCCTCACCGCCGTTCCTCTCCGCCGTGCCTCGTCGATGGGGACGGTTGTCCCGGGGCCGCTTCCTCCTCGCCGCCACCTCGCGCCGGCCCTGCATCGGCCCCTCGGCTTCCCCGTCGACGGGCGTACGCCGTCGTTGTCAGCCTGGGCCGCCTCCGCGGCTATCGCCGCCAGCCAGCACGGCCGAGGCGGAGGTCGCCGCCAGCCAGCACGGCCGAGCCGGCTTTTTTTTTTTTTTTTTTTTCTTTGTTTGGATCTTGTATAATTGAATGGATCCGGTCTCTGAAGGATCTTTTAGATTATGGATTTAGATACTTTCTTGTAGAATGGAATGGATCCGGTCCTTGTTCCTGAAGGATCTTTTAGATTTTTGATTTGGATACTTTCTTGTCTGTGTTTGATCTATGAAGATCTATGAAGAATTCTAGATCTGATAAATGATACTTATAATAACAACAATGGATACACACTACATTTTTGTGAAGAACCTTTTTGATATCTGAAAAACTTGAGAATGACAACAATGGATCCATATGAAAAGTTGTGAAGAACTTTATACAAAATAATGGATCCACACCCGAGATGTGAAGAACTTTAGAACAGCTGCATGGATCTCCTGAGAGGAATTTGATAAAACATAGGACTTTTTTTGCAAAAATAAAGCACTAATTTTGATGCAGTGGACGATGGCCGACTGGGTCCTGGCGCCATAAGGTCCGGTAGGAATCCACGTTCCATCGCGGTAAAGCAAAAGAGCGGACGTTATGGCGCCCGGACCCAATCCGGTGCGTCTGTTTTCGGTGGAGATTCGCGCGTGACTGTTTTGCAAAAAGGACCCCGCACTTTTTACAAATCACGAAATGGTCCTCTAAACGCTCTGTATAAATTTCTCCCAGTCCGGATCAAAGCCTAAATCGCCCGCCCCCCAGATCGAGCCGCCATACCCAGTTCCCCTCGCCACCATCGCCGCCTCGCCTCGCCTCCATCGCCGCCTCCCCTCGCCTCGTCCCTCGCCGCCTCTCCTCGCCGCCTCCCCTCATCGCCGTTCCTCTCCGTCGTGCCTCGTCGATGGGGACGGTTGTCCCGGGGCCGCTTCCTAATCGTCGCCAAGACGAGGACCCGTGGGAAGGGAAATGGCGGTGCGCGCTGACGTCCACGGCAGGCGGCAGCAGAACGCCGGATTGGACAGAGTGAGGGAGGCGGTGCCGTGCGATTTGCGAAACAATAATTCATTCCGATAACCAGTTGGGTGTCCCCGAACTATTTTCTGAGACATCTGCTTCGCCGATTCGCAGCTTTTCCAGTTCCAGCTCCGGAATGCCCTCGCGTTTTGCACAAAACACCACTGTGTTACGGCCTTACGGGGCCTGACGCAAATGGTTCATGTCAATGTTTGTGGAAAGATGCGTACACCCTTTCGAGTCATCGGTTGTGTGTTATATAGATAGGGAAAAGTTCCTATGTAACGTGTACATGGTTTGTACGTGTACGGTCGTAGTACTACTCCATACACCGTACATGTACCTATTACATACTCTAACATCCCCCTAATCTAAACCACGGGAGAGGTTTAGCTTACGGTTTAGATTACACTTAAACTCATCAAAATGTCTTACAGAAAGAGCGTTGGTGAAACCATCTACAATCAGATCCTTAGTGGAGATAAACCGAATGTCAAAGCAGCTGTTGGCAACATGCTCCCGAACAAAATGCTCAATATGCTTAGTACGAGCATGAAACACTGAATCTGCAGATAGAAAAGTGGCACCCAAATTATCACACCATAGACAGGGCTTCGCACGGAGCGTCATACCAAGTTCACGAAGAACAGCTTCCACCCATATTAATTCTGTAGTGGCATTGGCTAAGGCTTTATATTCAGCCTCAGCCTCAGTGCTAGAACGGGACACAGTGGCATGTTTTCTGGCACTCCAAAAAATTAGATTCGGACCTAGGAATATGGCAAATCTGCCAGTACGGCGATCCTCAAGACAGCCGGCCCAATTTGCATCTGAAAAAGCACTAAGAAGTGTAGATGAAGACTTTTTTAATTGATACCAATATGAGACGTATCCTTAACATAACGAAGAATGCATTTGGCAGCGGTCCAATGAGCAGCAGTAGGAGCATGAAGGTATTGACAGACCTTAACATAGAACGACAGATCTGGGCATGTGAGAGTGAGATACTGAAGACCACCAACTATATTGTGATACCGAGAGCTATCATCAGGACCGAGAGGAGTACCTTCATGCAAGAACAGGGGCTCGGATGAGGACAACGGAGTGGGAGCTGATTTGCACTCAAGCATGCCAACTCGAGTGAGAATATCATGAGCATATTTCTGTTGTGTAAGGAGCAAACCATCTTCTGTTCTTTTGACCTCCATACCAAGAAAATAATGAAGATCACCCAAATCTTCAATGGCAAAATTCACATTGAGATCCTTGAGTAGGACGGAGGTAGCATCATCAGATCAACATATATGAGAACAAAAATGGTAATGCCAGACTTATTATATAGAAACAGAGAGGTGTCAGCCTTGGACAGAAGAAAACCAAGTTGATGCAACTTAGCACTCAGACGAGAGTACCAAGCTCGAGGAGCTTGTTTTAGACTATGTAGAGCTTTATCAAGTCTGCAAACATAATGTGGAGTATCAGGATGTTCAAAACCAGGTGGTTGCTTGATATAGACTTCCTCTTTCAGAACACCATGAAGAAACACGTTCTTGCCGAAGACTCCAACCACGAGAGACAGAAATAGACAGAACAATTTTGATTGTGGCTATCTTAACAACATGACTAAAGGTATCTTCATAATCAATGTCATACCTATGTTTGAACCCTTTTGCAAATAACCGAGCTTTGTAACGATCAATAGTACCATCAGCATGGCGTTTAATGCGATAGACCCATTTGCAATCAATATTATTTTTGTGGAGCTAGAGGGAACTAGAGTCCAAGTTTTGTTGAGCATAAGAGCATCATCTTCTTGCATAGCGGAATGCCAGTGTGGATCACCAAGAGCAGCAGGCAAAGTACATGGTTCTCTTGTAGAAGAGAGCATTCCATAGCATACAGTACCATCAGTATAGCGTTTGGGATTACGAATACCTTTTTGCATGCGTGTACGAGGTCCTGGAGGACTGGGCGGTGGCGGAACAGCAGAATCAGCCACATGGGACCCTGCCGCAGAGGATCCGAAGGATCCAGCAGGGCTAGGCGCAGAATCAGACGCAGACTGCTCAGGCGCAGAAGATCCAGAGACCTCATCATTGTCCATGTTGTGGTCGGAGGGAGCAGCCAGAGGCGTCGCGATGCGTGGCAGCGGCCGGTTGGTGCGGGGAGTCGCGGGAGATGCATGGGCGCGACGTGGCTGCTCGACGCAGGAAGGGGTGCTGCCTACGGGCGTGGACGACGCAGACCGACGCGGACTCCCAGAGGAGGGAGAATCCTCACCGGGATCGGTGCTAGCAGTGGGAATGTTCCCCCGAATCATCCTCGATTTCTGGCCCAATTTCGTCACTTTTCACGCTGAGTTCAGCAGAAGATTGTGGAGGTTTAGTAGCACCGTTTTGAATGAGATTTTCACCTGCAGCTGCGTTGTTCTACGGAGCATAATTAGGAGTAACAACAATAGGCACAATATTAGGCATATGATCATCAATTGTATGTGCACCCTCAGGAGGAGTGGAGGATGGTAAAAGAAGGATTTCTTTTTTAAGAAGGGCGCTGATGACCCACAAGTATAGGGGATCGCAACAGTCTTCGAGGGAAGTATTACCCAATTTATTGATTCGACACAAGGGAGACAAAGAATACTTGTAAGCCTTAACAGCGGAGTTGTCAATTCAGCTGCACTGAAAGACTTGCTCGCAAGAGTTTATAGTAACAGTTTTATAGAGGAATAGTGAAATAACAACAACGGTGAAATAAAGACAGCAGTGGTGATTATAGTAAACAGCAGGATTAAAATATTGTAGGCACAGGGACGGATTAACGGGCGTTGCATGGATGAGAGAAACTCATATAACAATCAAAGCAGGGGCATTTGCAGATAATAATAAAACGGTATCCAAGTACTAATCAATCAATAGGCATGTGTTCCATATATAGTCGTACGTGCTCGCAATGAGAAACTTGCACAACATCTTTTGTCCTACCAGCCGGTGGCAGCCGGGCCTCTAGGGAAACTACTGGAAATTAAGGTACTCCTTTTAATAGAGTACCGGAGCAAAGCATTAACACTCCGTGAACACATGTGATCCTCACATCACTACCATTCCCTCCGGTTGTCCCGATTTCTGTCACATTGGTTCCGGACAGCGACATGTGTATACAACTTGCAGTAAGATCATAAACAACGAATATCTTCATGAATCAATAACATGTTCAGATCTGAGATCATGCACTCGGCCCTAGTGACAAGCATTAAGCATAACAAGTTGCAACAATATCATAAAAGTGACATCTACGGATACTAGGCACTATGCCCTAACAATCTTATGACTATTACATGACCAATCTCATCCAATCCCTACCATCCTCTTCAGCCTACAGCGGGGGAATTACTCACACATGGATGGGGGAAACATGGCTGGTCGATGGAGAGGCGTTGGTGGTGATGGCGGTGAAGATCTCCTCCAATTCCCCGTCCGGCGGAGTGCCGAACGGAGACTTCGGCTCCCGAGACGGATTTTGGCGATGTGGCGGCTCTCCGGAGGGTTTCGCGACTTCGCTTCTCCCCATGCGTTTTTAGGTCGAGGGCGATAAGTAGTCCGAAGGAGGGCGTCGGAGGGCCAGCCGAGGGGCCACACACTAGGGCCGCGCGGCCCTCCCCGCCGCGCCGCCTGTGGGGCCCTCGTGCCCCCACCTGGCTTGCCCTTCTGGCTCCGTGAGTTTTCTGGGAAAATAGGGCCTTCTGTATAAATTCCGAGATTTTTCCTGAAAGTTGGATTTATGCACAAAAACGAGACACCAGAGCAGTTCTGCTGAAAACAGCGTTAGTCCGTGTTAGTTGTATCCAAAATACACAAATTAGAGGCAAAACAATAGAAAAGTGTTCGGGAAAGTAGATACGTTTTGGACGTATCAACTCCCCCAAGCTTAGCTTATTGCTTGTCCTCAAGCAATTTAGTTAACAACTGAGCGATAAAAGAACTTTCACGAACACATTTGCTCATATGATGTATATATTCTCATGCTATGGCTAATACTTAAGCAGTTCATAATGAGATACATGCAAATAAGATCATCCAACAGCTATGTCAATCATGGAGAGGTACCAACAATTAATAATAAGCATCATGAATCATGTATATAAGCAGGATTGCAATGTTCATAAGAGAATATGATAAAGTGGTATCTCGCTTGCCGTATTTGATCGGCAAAACATAAATGCCGAGGCACCTCTGGAGTTCATAGAAAGACTAGAAGTAGTGATTGTCAAAGATAAAAGCATCAAAGTTATACCACAATCAATCATATTTTGAGACAATCATATTATACTAAGAATGACAGTTGTGCTCTCAAGATAGTGCTCAAAGAAAGAATGGAGACACAACATAAAAGTAAAAGATCGACCCTTCGCAGAGGGAAGCAGGGATTAACATGCGCTAGAGCTTTTCATTTTTAAAACAGGAGTAAAATTATTTTGAGAAGTGCTTGTTGTTGTCAATGAATGGTAATGGGTACACTAACTACCTCATCAACCGGACTCCCAAGAGCGGCTCCCATGAATTACTTGCATGTTTATGTGGCACTCCTTCCAACCTTTCTTACACAAACCATGGCTAACCGAATCCTCGGGTGCCGCCAACAATCACATACCATGAAGGAGTGCCTTTTTATTTAAGTTTTATTATGATGATGACACTCCCCCAACCTTTGCTTACACAAGCCATGGCTAACCGAATCCTTCGGGTGCCGTCCAACAATCACAAACCATGGAGGAGTGTCTATTTAAGTTAATTAATTTGGGACTGGGAATCCCATTGCCAGCTCTTTTTGCAAAATTATTGGATAAGCGGATGTGCCACTAGTCCATATGAGAGTCCGTCAAAAGTAAATGACAAGGTTGAAAGCTAAACACCACATACTTCCTCATGAGCTATGAAACATTAACACAAATTGAGAAGCATTTTGAAAATTTTAAAGGTAGCGCATGAGAATTTACTTGGAATGGTTTGAAATGCCATGCATAGGTATTTATGGTGGACACTTTGGAACAACTTGGTTTTCAGGTGTTTGGAAGCACGAGCGGCGTTCCCGCTCAGTACAAGTGAAGGCTAGCAAAAGACTAGGGAGCGACAAATCAAGAGAGCAATAACTGTCATAATCATGCTTGCGGCAAAATAAATTAACGGAGGCATAAAAGTGATGCAAGAACTCTGAAGCAATATAAATCATCGAGGCTTAATTGACTTTTTTGTTCAGCCATATGCATGCATGAGCATGTGCCAAGTTGATATAAATGAATTATTCAGAGGAGGATACCACAATGCCATACTTACTTATGAATAAAACAATGCAAGCGAACATCCATGACATGCTACTCATATTAATAAATTGGAGCTAAACATGAGAGATCATGAACTACTAGACTTTCTCAAATAACATATACCTCACATGAACCAACTAAGCATGCTCACATGGATGAGTATATGTACAAAAATGAAAACAAATAGAGTTCATACCAGCCTCTCACCACAATCCAATTGTTGTAGATCGTCATTATTGCCTTTCACTTGTGTAGCTTGGATAATATGAAATGAAAACCACGCTCCAGCCACCGAAGACCATTGAACTCATGATGAACTTTACAAACCAAAGAAGAACAGCAAATATTTTTGGTGTTTTCGAATTGGAAACAAGAACAAAAGAAACAAGCAAACAAAGCAAAATCTTTTTGGGTTTTCTCATGGCAAACTACCGATAAAATAAAGTAAACTAAGAGAAAAGAACCAAATAAACAAATGGTGAAGAGGAACAACAGAAATATTTTTGGTCTTTTTGTGTTTTAGGAAAGAAACAAAGTGAAAACAAGAGAATGCAAACTAACAGAAACACAGAAAAGCAGGATGACAGAAATCTGCCAAATCCTGACAGCAGTACAGAAATCGAAATTAACAAAAATCTTCCATTGCTCAGCTCAAAAAGTGTTCAACTAATGAAAGTTAGATAACAACCTGGGGCACATGCTCAAAAATTGGCAACTCAAAATAACGTTCTGGCTGTGCGTACGGATTTTTTTGTAACAGCCCAGAATCTGTTTTTGGACAGCACTTCCCCAAATATCATCTCCCTCTCATTAGAAAACCACTCTAAGAAGCTAAACAAGTATGTGCAAGTATCCAGCAACCATAATATGCAAAGAATGAGTGATGCCGGTATACCTCCCCCAAGCTTAGGCTTTTGGCCTAAGTGGAGTTCATTCCCACGGTCCCCATGAAGTGGTGTCTCCGTAGTACGACGAAGAACGACCCGGTTCCAGGTATGTGCTGGAGGAAACATCGGGGTATGTGACGGTGCAGTCGTAGGAGGGCTCGGCGTCTCGGAGTCATGCTGCTGGTGGAAGTCTTGTATCTTCATATGTTCTTCCACCTCCTCCTTAGTGAGCGACCATGATTGCCTGTCAATATTGAACAAACCTGGCTGGGGAAGAGGGATTTCCTTCTCATCCCCGTCAGCAAACAACATTCTATAGACCATATTATCTATAGTGGAATCAGTAGTAACAAAATGATGACTCTTCATAGCAGCAATATCTAGTCTCCTAGGGGTTAATGGCACATCATTAGAATCAAGAGGGAGTCTTAAATGTGTTAAAATGCGCAGTGCAATAGTTCCTCCAAAAATAGGCCCCCTGCTAGACAGGCGGCGAGCAATAAGAGAACCAAGATGATAAAGTGTCTGTCCAGTAAGTGCAGCATTCAAGAAAGCAAGATGATAGCTAGAGATATTGCTAGTATTTTCTCTACCAAGAATGCTAGTAGCAATGTAATATGCAAAATATTTAATGGCGGGGAGTTGAATGTTTCTTATCTTCCCGCGCTGAATGGTGCGGCAATCATCTTCGGTGATCCCTCGATAGAGCTCCAACAGGTCCCGGGGGTTGTCATCAATCCTCCTTGCTGTACCTACAGGGGCAATATCCAATGCACGACAAAATTCTTCCAATTCCATAGTAACAGGATTATCATAGATCTTGAATGCAACTGTCGGCTCATATTGCGTGTTGTGGAACTTGAAGCTCTCAACGAAAATTTTGGTGAGCATGTAGTATTGCTCCCTTTCATCTCCCACGTAGGTGGCTAAGCCTGCCCTGTTGACAAGGGTGAAGAAGTCATCCAATATCCCTGCATTTGTCAGAAAATCATAACATGGGAAGGATGAAGCATTAGGAGCCCCATTGTCCTCCTCGGGCGCGAAGCTAGGCGCGATGATATCCTCATTGTAGGATCGCCTAATCTGAGTGGACGCCCTCGGAGATACGTCCAAAACGTATCTACTTTCCCGAACACTTTTGCTATTGTTTTGCCTCTAATTTGTGTATTTTGGATACAACTAACACGGACTAACGCTGTTTTCAGCAGAATTGCTCTGGTGTCTCGTTTTTGTGCAGAAATCCAACTTTGAAAAACCTCGGAATTTATACAGAAGGCCCTATTTTTCCGAAGACTCACGGAGCCGAAGGGCAAGCCAGTGGGGGCACGAGGGCCCCACACACTAGGCCGGCGCGGCCGGGGGGGCCCGCGCGGCCCTAGTGTGTGGCCCCCTCGGCTGGCCCCCGACGCCCTCCTTCGGACTACTTATCGCCCTCGACCTAAAAACGCACGGGGAGAAGTCGAAGTCGCCAGAAACCCTCCAGAGAGCCGCCACATCACGAAACTCCGTCTCGGGAGCCAGAAGTCTCCGTTCTGGCACTCCGCCGGACGGGGAATTGGAGGAGATCTTCACCACCATCACCGCCAACGCCTCTCCATCGAACAGCCATGTTTCCCCATCCATGTGTGAGTAATTCCCCCGCTGTAGGCTGAAGGGGATGGTAGGGATTGGATGAGATTGGTCATGTAATAGTCATAAGATTGTTAGGGCATAGTGCCTAGTATCCGTAGATGTCACTTTTATGATATTGTTGCAACTTGCTATGCTTAATGCTTGTCACTAGGGCCCGAGTGCCATGATCTCAGATCTGAACATGTTATTGATTCATGAAGATATTCGTTGTTTATGATCTTACCTGCAAGTTGTATACACATGTCGCTGTCCGGAACCAATGGCCCCGAAGTGACAGAAATGGGACAACCGGAGGGGATGGTAGTGATGTGAGGATCACATGTGTTCACGGAGTGTTAATGCTTTGCTCCGGTACTCTATTAAAAGGAGTACCTTAATTTCCAGTAGTTTCCCTAGAGGCCCGGCTGCCACCGGCTGGTAGGACAAAAGATGTTGTGCAAGTTTTGTAGGATAACGTAGCATAGAAAACAAAAATTTTCCTACGGCGAACACGCAATCCAAGCCAAGATGCAATCTAGAAGACGGTAGCAACGAGGGGATTGTCGAGACTCACCCTTGAAGAGATTCCAAAGCCTACAAGAGGAGGCTCTTGTTGCTGCGGTAGACGTTCACTTGCCGCTTGCAAAAGCGCGTAGAAGATCTTGATCACGATCGGTTCCGGCGCCACGAACGGGCAGCACCTCCGTACTCGGTCACACGTTCGGTTGTTGATGAAGACGACGTCCACCTCCCCGTTCCAGCGGGCAGCGGAAGTAGTAGCTCCTCTTGAATCCGACAGCACGACGGCGTGGTGTCGGTGGCGGTGGAGAAATCCGGCGGAGCTTCGCTAAGCGTGCGGGATATGGTGGAGGAGCGGGGCGCTAGGGTTTGGGGAGAGGGGGTGGCCGGCCACTATAGGGGGCGGCCAAGCTTGTGGTGTGGCCGGCCCCCTCCCCTTGGCCCTCTATATATAGGTGGAAGCCCCAAGTGTTGGACTACAAGTCTTCGAATAAGACCCGAACCCAAAACCTTCCATATGGTGGGAAACCTTCCCTCCCACTAGAGGTGGGAATTCCACCTTCCATAGGGTGGCCGGCCCCCTAAGGGGAGTCCACTTGGGACTCCTCCCCCACTAGGGTTGGCCGGCCATGGAGGTGGAGTCCCATGTGGACTCCACCTTCCTTGGTGGTTTCTTCCGGACTTTTCTAGAACCTTCTAGAACCTTCCATAGAACCTTCCGCATCATTTTATTCATAAAATGACATCCTATATATGAATCTTATTCTCCGGACCATTCCGGAACTCCTCGTGATGTCCGGGATCACATCCGGGACTCCGAACAAATATTCGAACTCCATTCCATATTCAAGTTCTACCATTTCAACATCCAACTTTAAGTGTGTCACCCTACGGTTCGCGAACTATGCGGACATGGTTGAGTACTCACTCCGACCAATAACCAATAGCGGGATCTGGAGATCCATAATGGCTCCCACATATTCAACGATGACTTTAGTGATCGAATGAACCATTCACATACGATACCAATTCCCTTTGTCACGCGATATTTTACTTGTCCGAGGTTTGATCATCGGTATCACACTATACCTTGTTCAACCTCGTCTCCTGACAAGTACTCTTTACTCGTACCGTGGTATGTGGTCTCTTATGAACTTATTCATATGCTTGCAAGACATTAGACGACATTCCACCGAGAGGGCCCAGAGTATATCTATCCGTCATCGGGATGGACAAATCCCACTATTGATCCATATGCCTCAACTCATACTTTCCGGATACTTAATCCCACCTTTATAACCACTCATTTACGCAGTGGCGTTTGATGTAATCAAAGTACCTTTCCGGTATAAGTGATTTACATGATCTCATGGTCATAAGGACTAGGTAACTATGTATCGAAAGCTTATAGCAAATAACTTAATGACGTGATCTTATGCTACGCTTAATTGGGTGTGTCCATTACATCATTCATACAATGATATAACCTTGTTATTAATAACATCCAATGTTCATGATTATGAAACTAATCATCTATTAATCAACAAGCTAGTTAAGAGGCTTACTAGGGACTCTTTGTTGTTTACATATCACACATGTATCAATGTTTCAGTTAATACAATTATAGCATGGTATATAAACTTTTATCATAAACATAAAGATATATAATAACCACTTTTATTATTGCCTCTTGGGCATATCTCCAACAGTCTCCCACTTGCACTAGAGTCAATAATCTAGATTACATTGTAAGGTACCTAACACCCATGGCATTCTGGTGTTGGTCATGCTTTGCCCTAGGGAGAGCTTTAGTCAACGGATCTGCTACATTCAGATCAGTGTGTACTTTGCAAATCTTTACTTCTCCATCTTCGATGTACTCGCGAATCGAGTGGTAACGCAGCTTGATATGCTTCAGCCTCTTGTGTGACCTTGGTTCTTGTGCATTGGCAATGGCACCCATGTTGTCACAGTAGATGACTAGTGGGTCCAATGCACTAGGAACCACACCGAGCTCTACAATGAACCTCTTCATCCATACCGCTTCTGATGAAGCCTCTGAAGCCGCTATGTACTCCGATTCTGTTGAGGATTTCGCCACCGTGCACTGCTTCGAGCTTGCCCAGCTTACTGCAGCACCATTCAATATAAACACGTACCCAGATTGTGACTTAGAGTCATCAGGATCAGTGTTCCAACTTGCATTGGTGTAACTTGTTACAACGAGCTCTTGGTCACCTCCATAACAAAGAAACATATCCTTAGTTCTTTTCAAGTACTTCAGGATATTCTTGACCGCTGTCCAGTGTTCTATTCCTGGATCACTTTGATATCTGCTAGTCAAACTAACAGCATGTGCTATATCCGGTCTTGTACATAGCATGGCATACATGATAGAGCCTACTGCCGAGGCATAGGGGATCTGACTCATCCTTTCTCTTTCTTCTGCCGTAGCCGGTCCTTGAGTCTTACTCAAGACCTTGCCTGGTAACATAGGTAAGAATCCTTTCTTACTTTCGTCCATTCTAAACTTCTTCAGAATCTTGTCCAGGTATGTACTCTGTGATAGCCCTATTAGACGTCTTGATCTATCTCTATAAATCTTGATGCCTAATATGTATGATGCTTCACCAAGGTCTTTCATTGAAAAACTATTATTCAAATAACCCTTTACACTGCTTAATAGTTCTATATCATTCCCAATCAATAATATGTCATCTACATATAATATCAGGAATGCTACAGAGCTCCCACTCACTTTCTTGTAAATACAGGCCTCTCCATGACTGTATAAACCCGAAGTCTTTGATCACCTTATCAAAGCGTCGGTTCCAACTTCTCGATGCTTGCTTCAGTCCATAGATTGAACGCTGAAGTTTGCATACTTTGTCAGCATTTTTAGGATCGACAAAACCTTTGGGTTGTACCATATACAACTCTTCCTCAATATCTCCATTAAGGAACGCCGTTTTGACATCCATCTGCCAAATCTCATAATCGAAAAATGCAGCTATTGCTAACAAAATCCTCACAGATTTTAGCTTCGCTACAGGTGAGAAAGTCTCATCGTAGTCAACACCTTGAATTTGTCGAAACCCTTTGCGACAAGTCGAGCTTTATAGACAGTAATATTACCATCAGCATCTGTTTTTCTTTTGAAGATCCATTTATTCTCGACAGCCTTGCGGCTATCAGGTAAGTCTACCAAAGTCCATACTTTGTTATCATACATGGATCCCATTTCGGATTTCATGGCTTCTTGCCATTTGTTGGAATCTGGGCTCATCATCGCTTCTTCATACGTCGCAGGGTCCTCATCATTGTTATCCACAATCATGACATTTAGACAAGGATCATACCAATCTGGAGTGGCACGATCCCTTGTCGATCTGCGAGGTTCAGTAGCTGTCTCATTTGAAGTTTCATGATCATTATCATTAGCTTCCTCTGTTGCCGGTGTAGGTGGTACAGGAACATTTTCCGGTACTGCGCTACTCTGATCAACGAGTAGAGATTCTTCAATCTCATCGAGTTCTACTTTTCTTCCAGTCACTTCTTTAGTGAGAAATTCTTTCTCAAGAAAGGTTCCGTTCTTAGCAACAAAGATCTTGCCTTCGGATCTGTGATAGAAAGTGTACCCTATAGTTTCCTTAGGGTATCCTATGAAGACGCATTTCTCCGCTTTGGGTTCTAGCTTGTCCGGTTGTAACTTTTTTACATAGGCTTCGCAACCCCAAACTTTTAGGAACGACAGCTTAGGTTTCTTATTAAACCATAATTCATACGGCGTCGTTTCAACGGATTTTGATGGTGCTCTATTTAAAGTGAATGCGGCTGTCTCTAATGCATAACTCCAAAATGATAACGGCAAATCAGTAAGAGACATCATAGAACGAACCATATCTAAGAGAGTTCGATTACGACGTTCGGACACACCGTTTCGTTGTGGTGTTCCCGGCGGTGTCAATTGTGAAAGTATTCCGCATTTCTTTAAATGCATGCTAAACTCATAACTCAGATATTCACCTCCGCGATCAGATCGTAGAAATTTAATCTTCTTGTTACGTTGATTTTCTACTTCACTTTGGAATTCCTTAAACTTCTCGAAAGTTTCGGATTTATGTTTCATTAAATAGATATACCCATATCTACTTAAATCATCTGTGAAGGTTAGAACATAACGATAACCACCGCGCGATGCTACACTCATTGGTCCACACACATCTGTATGTATGATTTCCAATAAGTCAGTAGCTCGCTCCATCATACCCGAGAATGGAGTCTTAGTCATTTTTCCCATCAGACATGCTTCGCATCTATCAAGTGACTCAAAGTCAAGTGATTCAAGTAATCCATCGGTATGGAGTTTCTTCATGCGTTTCACTCCAATATGACCAAGACGACAGTGCCACATATAAGTAGAATTATCATTCAATTTAATTCGCTTAGCATCAATGTTATGTATATGCGTATTACTACTATCGAGATCTAACAGAAATAAGCCATTCTTTTGTGGTGCTCGACCATAAAAGATATTATTCATAAAAATAGAACAACCATTATTCTCAGACTTGAATGAATAACCGTCTTGCATTAAACAAGATCCTGATATAATGTTCATGCTCAACGCGGGTACATAATAACAATTATTTAGGCTTAAAACTAATCCCGAAGGTAGATGTAGAGGAAGTGTCCCGACTGCGATCACATTGACCTTGGATCCGTTTCCAACGCGCATCGTCACTTCATCTTTCAGCAGTTGTCGTTTATTCTTTAGTTCCTGTTTCGAGTTACAAATATGAGCAACCGAACCAGTATCAAATACCCAGGTACTAGAACGAGAACTAGTGAGATAAACATCTATAACATGTATATCAGATATACCTTCTTTCTTCTTCTTGACAAGGCCGCTCTTCAGATCCGCCAAATACTTGGAGCAATTACGCTTCCAGTGTCCCTTCTCCTTGCAGTAATAGCACTCAGCATCAGGCTTAGGGCCGTTCTTAGGTTTCATAGGAGGCGTGGCAGCTTTCTTGCCACCCTTCTTGAATTTTCCCTTAGACTTGCCCTGTTTCTTGAAACTGGTGGTCTTGTTGACCATCAACACTTGGTGCTCTTTCTTGATCTCAATCTCAGCAGCTTTTAGCATGCCAAAGAGTTCAGGAAACTCCTTGTTCATGTTCTGCATATTGTAGTTCATCACAAAGTTCTTGTAACTTGGTGGCAGTGATTGAAGGACACGATTAATCCCCAGTCTGTTAGGAATCACTATTCCCAAGTCACTGAGTTTCTTCGCATGCCCGGTCATAACGAGCATGTGCTCACTAATGGAGCTGCCTTCTTCCATCATACAGCTGAAAAAGTGTTTCGATGCTTCATAGCATTCCACGGCCGCATGAGTCTCAAAAATAGTCTTCAACTCTTTTATCAACTCATGAGGATCGTGGTGCTCAAAACGTTTTTGAAGATCGGATTCCAGACTGCATAAGATGGCACACTGAACTTGAGAGTACCGAGTTTTCCGAGTTGCGTAAACATTCTTTACTTCATCGGTTTCAGTTTCTGCAGGAGGGTCACCTAGCGGTGCATCAAGCACATATTGCAGATTTCCGCCATTGAGGAAGATCCTCACATGACGGAACCAGTCGGTGAAGTTGCTACCGTTGCTCTTAAGCTTTTCTTTCTCTAGGAACTGGTTAAAATTGATTGAGGACGCCATATCTACAACATATTTGCAATAGTTTAGACTAAGTTTATGACAAATTGAGTTCAAATTTTAATTCTACATAATTAAAAATCTAGGTGAACTCCCACTCAAAACAATATCCCTCGCATTGTCTTAGTGATCACACGAACCAAATCCATCACACCTATGCCCGATCATCACGAGACAAGATGTAATTTCAATGGCGAACACTCAAAGTGTTCATCATATCAATCATATGATTCATGCTCTACCTTTCGGTATCACGTGTTCCGAGACCATGTCTTTACATGCTAGGCTCGTCAAGGCCACCTTAGTATCCGCATGTGCAAAACTGTCTTGCACCCGTTATATGTACTTATCGAATCTATCACACCCGATCATCACGAGATGCTTCGAAACGATAAGACTTGATAACGGTGCTACTAAGGATGAACACTTTATTATCTTGAGATTTTAGTGAGAGGGATCATCTTATAATGCTACCGTCGCGATCTAAGCAAAATAAGATGCATAAAAGGATTAACATCACATGCAGTTCATATGTGATATGATATGGCCCTTTTGTCTTTGCGCCTTTGATCTTCATCTCCAAAGCACGGACATGATCTCCATCATCAACGGGCATGATCTCCATCATCGTCGGCGAAGCACCAAGGTCAATGGCGCCGTCTTCATGATCGTCCTCCATGTAGCAACTATTACAACTACTTTGAAATACTACTCAACATGAAATTTAAAGACAACCATAAGGCTCCTGCCGGTTGCCACAATACAATAATGATCATCTCATACATATTCATCATCACATTATGGCCATATCACATCACCAAACCCTGCAAAAACAAGTTAGACGTTCTCTAATTTGGTTTGCATATTTTACGTGGTTTAGGGTTTTCGAGCAAGATCCAATCTACCTACGAACATGAACCACAACGGTGATACTAGTGTTGTCAATAGAAGAGTAAATTGAATCTTCACTATAGTAGGAGAGACAGACACCCGCAAAGCCACTTATGCAATACAAGTTGCATGTCAAGCGTGGAGCAAATCTCATGAACGCGGTCATGTAAAGTTAGCCCGAGCCGCTTCATCCCACTATGCCACAAAGATGCAAAGTACTCAACTAAAGATAACAAGAGCATCAACGCCCACAAACCATTGTGTTCTACTCGTGCAACCATCTATGCATAGACACGGCTCTGATACCACTGTAGGATAACGTAGCATAGAAAACAAAAATTTTCCTACGGCGAACACGCAATCCAAGCCAAGATGCAATCTAGAAGACGGTAGCAACGAGGGGATTGTCGAGACTCACCCTTGAAGAGATTCCAAAGCCTACAAGAGGAGGCTCTTGTTGCTGCGGTAGACGTTCACTTGCCGCTTGCAAAAGCGCGTAGAAGATCTTGATCACGATCGGTCCGGCGCCACGAACGGGCAGCACCTCCGTACTCGGTCACACGTTCGGTTGTTGATGAAGACGACGTCCACCTCCCCGTTCCAGCGGGCAGCGGAAGTAGTAGCTCCTCTTGAATCCGACAGCACGACGGCGTGGTGTCGGTGGCGGTGGAGAAATCCGGCGGAGCTTCGCTAAGCGTGCGGGATATGGTGGAGGAGCGGGGCGCTAGGGTTTTGGGAGAGGGGGTGGCCGGCCACTATGGGGGCGGCCAAGCTTGTGGCTTTGGTGTGGCCGGCCCCCTCCCCTTGGCCCCTATATATAGGTGGAAGCCCCAAGTGTTGGACTACAAGTCTTCGAATAAGACCCGAACCCAAAACCTTCCATATGGTGGGAAACTTTCCCTCCCACTAGAGGTGGGAATTCCACCTTCCATAGGGGGGGTGGCCGGCCCCCTAAGGGGGAGTCCACTTGGGACTCCTCCCCCACTAGGGTTGGCCGGCCATGGAGGTGGAGTCCCATGTGGACTCCACCTTCCTTGGTGGTTTCTTCCGGACTTTTCTAGAACCTTCTAGAACCTTCCATAGAACCTTCCGCATCATTTTATTCATATAAAATGACATCCTATATATGAATCTTATTCTCCGGACCATTCCGGAACTCCTCGTGATGTCCGGGATCACATCCGGGACTCCGAACAAATATTCGAACTCCATTCTATATTCAAGTTCTACCATTTCAACATCCAACTTTAAGTGTGTCACCCTACGGTTCGCGAACTATGCGGACATGGTTGAGTACTCACTCCGACCAATAACCAATAGCGGGATCTGGAGATCCATAATGGCTCCCACATATTCAACGATGACTTTAGTGATCGAATGAACCATTCACATACGATACCAATTCCCTTTGTCACGCGATATTTTACTTGTCCGAGGTTTGATCATCGGTATCACACTATACCTTGTTCAACCTCGTCTCCTGACAAGTACTCTTTACTCGTACCGTGGTATGTGGTCTCTTATGAACTTATTCATATGCTTGCAAGACATTAGACGACATTCCACCGAGAGGGCCCAGAGTATATCTATCCGTCATCGGGATGGACAAATCCCACTATTGATCCATATGCCTCAACTCATACTTTCCGGATACTTAATCCCACCTTTATAACCACCCATTTACGCAGTGGCGTTTGATGTAATCAAAGTACCTTTCCGGTATAAGTGATTTACATGATCTCATGGTCATAAGGACTAGGTAACTATGTATCGAAAGCTTATAGCAAATAACTTAATGACGTGATCTTATGCTACGCTTAATTGGGTGTGTCCATTACATCATTCATACAATGATATAACCTTGTTATTAATAACATCCAATGTTCATGATTATGAAACTAATCATCTATTAATCAACAAGCTAGTTAAGAGGCTTACTAGGGACTCTTTGTTGTTTACATATCACACATGTATCAATGTTTCAGTTAATACAATTATAGCATGGTATATAAACTTTTATCATAAACATAAAGATATATAATAACCACTTTTATTATTGCCTCTTGGGCATATCTCCAACAAGTTTCTCATTGCGAGCACGTACGACTATATATGGAACACATGCCTATTGATTGATTAGTACTTGGATACCATTTTATTATTATCTGCAAATGCCCCTGCTTTGATTGTTATATGAGTTTCTCTCATCCATGCAACGCCCGTTAATCCGTCCCTGTGCCTACAGTATTTTAATCCTCTGTTTACTATAATCACTACCGCTGTCTTTATTTTCGCCGCTGTTATTTTACTATTCCTACTGCTATAAAACTGTTACTACTGATAAACTCTTGCGAGCAAGTCTGTTTCCAGGTGCAGCTGAATTGACAACTCCGCTGTTAAGGCTTACAAGTATTCTTTGTCTCCCCTTGTGTCGAATCAATAAATTGGGTAATACTTCCCTCGAAGACTGTTGCGATCCCCTATACTTGTGGGTCATCAAGACTATTTTCTGGCGCCGTTGCCGGGGAGCATAGCTTTATTTGGAAGTTCACTTGGATTGATATTGTTCGCTGCAAATTCTCCATCATGGGTAAACCTCGCGATACTAAGATCGCCATATTACCATCCACTACAAGAAAAGGTACAACTCTTAGTACCTCTGCTGCTCTTGATTCACCATCTGTGATAAGTAAACTTGTTTCACCACCACAAGCTTCAAATGCTGGTACTTCTGCTGAATCTGAAAATTCCTCTCATAATTGTGATGATGCTTCTGATGTGCTTGATAATGATGGTTCGTTAGGATCTTTTCTAGATGCTACAATTGCTAAGTCTAGACAAATTGAAAATACTGAAACTCCTAATGAAAATGCTGCTACACCTGTTAATTCACCTGAGTCTGTTGAATATTCTAGTGATGATCTTGATGAAGATTATGTAGAGCTTGATGATGATTTTATTGAAAAATGCAATGCTACTACTGATACAAGAAAAATTAAAAAGTTGCAGAACATGCTGTTAGATATAAACTGTCTCCTGATCCTAAATTTGCCACATCTCCTATAAACATTAAGGATAAAGATTATGATTTTTCTCTTGATCTATCTCATATAGCTATTGTTGACAAAACACCCTTTTGTGGTACTGAAAAAGAAAGTGCTGTTGAACACATGATTGAGTTATCTACTCTGAGTAGCTTGTTTTCTGATGATGTTAAGATGCATACTTATTTTGTCGCTAAAATTTTTCCTTTCTCATTAAAGGATGATGCTAAAACTTGGTATAATAATTTGCCTCCTGGTTCTATTAAAAGTCCAATTGACTTGCGTGATGTTTTCTTTCGAAAATACTTTCCTGCTAGCGCTCAACAAGCTGCTTTGCAGAGAATTTATAATTTTGACCAGGAAGATGGAGAGAAATTGCCTGAGGCTTGGGCGAGATTTTGCTCTCTTATTAGAGCTCAGCCTGACCATGATTTGGAAAAGCATGATTTACTTGATATATTTTATAGTGGACTAACTATTGAGTCTAGGGCATACCTGGATAGTTGTGCTGGTTGTGTTTTCAGGAAAAGAACTCCAGACGACGCTGAAGAATTATTGGCTAAAATAAGCCGGAATCATGATGATTGGTCTACACCTGAACCAACCCCGACACCGATAGTGAAGAAGAGGGGTATGATTAAATTAAATGATGAAGATATGAGGGAAGCCAAGAAGTCTTTTAAAGAGAAGGGTATTAAACCTGAAGATGTGAAGAATTTACCTCCTATAGAAGATTTATGTGAGATAACTCCCCTTCATCCATGATTGAGGTACACTCTCTTCAACGCTTTACTAGGGAAGATATTCCGTATTCAAAACCTCCTGCTCAATGCTTAGATGAGTTTGATAATTATATTGTTAAGCAAGAAAACTTTAATATGAGAGTAGAGAATCATTTAATGGAAAATTCTCGAGCTATTAGCGAATTGCATGATATTGTGGAGAGAACCTCCAATGATGTTAAGATACTTGTTAAACATTTTCAAATGTTTCAAACTCAAATTGATCAACTTACTAAAGTGCAAAATGACTTGTTGGGAAATAATTCTAAAGAAAAACATGCTTATGAAGTAACAACTAGAGGTGGTGTTTCTACCCAGGATCCTCTATATCCTGAAGGGCATCCCAAAAGAGTTGAACAAGATTCTCAACTAACTAAAACTAGTGCTCCATCTAAGAAAAAGAAAAAGAAACATAAGAATGTTGTAGAATCCTCTGAACCTGTTAATGATCCTAATAGTATTTCTATTTCTGATGCTGAAACTGAAAGTGGTAATGAACAAGATAAAGATAATGATAAGGATGATACTCCTGATAAAGAAGAGGTTGAAGAAGAACCTAAAAAGCATGCTAAAAATAAAAAGTACACTAAAGAAGATTTTATTGCTGAGAAACATGGTAATGAAAGAGAACCTTGGGTTCAAAAGCAAATGCCTTTTCCTGCTAAGAAACTAAAATCAAAGGAGGAGGAACATTATAATAAATTTTGTGATTGGATGAAACCTTTATTTTTGCAAATCCCTTTGACTGATGCTATTAAATTGCCTCCTTATTCAAAGTATATGAAAGATATTGTCTCTAACAAAAGGAAAATTCCCAATGAGGAGATTTCCACTATGCTCGCTAATTACTCCTTCAATGGTAAGATTCCAAAGAAGCTTGGAGACCCAGGTATACCGACTATTCCTTGTTCCATCAAGAATAAATATGTTAGAACTGCTCTATGTGATTTGGGAGCAGGTGTTAGTGTAATGCCTTTTTCTCTTTATAAGAGACTTGATTTAGATAAGTTAATACCTAATGATATATCTTTGCAAATGGCTGATAAATCTACCGCTATTCCTGTTGGTGAATGCGAAAATGTTCATGTTCAAGTTACTAAACATTGCTTGATATTAACTGATTTTGTTGTGTTGGAAATGCCTGAAGATGATAATATGTCCATTATTCTTGGAAGACCCTTTCTTAATACTGCAGGGGCTGTTATTGATTGCAATAAAGGCATGGTTACTTTCAATGTTGATGATAAGGAACATACTGTCTATTTTCCCAAGAGGATTGATAAAGTATATGGAGTTAATACAATTTCTAATGTGAAAACTATCAAAGTGGGATCCATTGATTGTCCTATATATGAGCCTAAAGAAGAATATCAAACTCTTGTGATTGGATCCATATCAATTCAATATAAGGTAACATGATTGATTTGAGGTTTATTTCTTCTTATGTCATATAAAATTTATTTGGTAGCAAGACTTGATCAACCTTGTTAACAAGTATATTTTAATGAATAAGAGAGCTAAACAACATTTCTTTCTTTCTTTCTCCCTCCACTCATCTTACTTGCTGTAGCACTTTTTGTTTTGCAATATGCTTTAGTTGTTTAAGATTTTGGAAATCATTTTCCTGCGCAGTAATAATTAATTTAACACCCGAAATGTGCATTTTTCGAAGTTCTCTAAAAATTACAAAAATTATACCGGTAGTCCTATTTTTCGAAGAGGCACCTGGAGGGGCTGACCAGTGGGGCACCCCAGGGTGGCACCCCACAGGCCGGCGCGCCAGCAAGGGGGCCGCGCCACCTGTTGTGTGGGCCCCCCTTTGCCCCACTTCAGCATCTCTTCCTCCCATGCTCTTCTCTCCCGAAAAACTCGCACCAGTTCCTCTCACTCGCGTTTCTGCTCAAGAACTCGCGATTTCTCGATCTCCTTGCTCAACCTAGATTTCTGTTTGAAATTTAGCACATTTGCTCCTTGGTATGTGACTCCTTTGATTGTCCAATTAGAATTTTGTTTGGTTGAGTATATCTTGAATATTTTGCTGCTGTAGATAACATGTTTAGTGAGCTTGCATGCTTGTTCTAAGTGGTAGAAACTAGTTTTGATGCATGTTTAGTACTCTAGCAAGTTCCTATAGTAGTTCCCCTCAATTATATACCTTGAAATCAAATTTTATAATGATTGTTGAAAAATTTCAGAAAATGGAAGGGAGTAGGCACCAACTAAATCAACAAGAATTGGAGGTACAGCAAGTCATGAGAGTTCATCGTGAAGAGGGAGTATACCCCTCTTATTACCCATGCACGGATTTTATGCGGAATGCAGGAATCCTGCAAGATGTTCAAACACTGATTTCCAATGCAGGGTTGGAAGGTTTTACTGTTGGTGAACCTTACCAATATGCTAAACTAACGGTGTCGGTTGTGCAGGATTTCGAATTTCATCGGTCTCAAACTAACCCCATGGTCCGGTACAAGATTTATAACAAAACTATCGACTTGCCTTTCAGTGATTTTTGTGCAGCAATTAGAGTGTCGCGGTGGGGATCCTGCGAGAAGGTCAGGGGAACGCCGCGGGAGCTCTCGAATCTTTATACAATGATTTGTAATGGGAGGAGCTTCTCTGATGATGGTGGAAAGGGTGGTCGATCACAGAAAATGAGCTAAACGCATATATAGAAAGGGAAAGCCATCGTGCAAGGGAAGGCATGGAGGAGGCCGAGGAGCACCCCGAGTCTTCATCCGATGCAGCGAGCTCCTCATATCAACATTATGGTCATGTGGAACCTCCACGACATTCTTCTGCGCAGGGGCCCTATTATCACTCCATGTATGATCCACCGGCGTGGAACACCCTCGTGGGAATGAACTCCACTTAGGCCAAAAGCCTAAGCTTGGGGGGAGGTATACCGGCATCACTAATTATTTGCATATTATGATTGCTGGATACTTGTACATACTTGTTTAGTTTCTTAGAGTGGTTTTCTAATGAGAGGGAGATGATATTTGGGGAAGTGCTGTCCAAAAACAGATTCTGGGCTGTTACCAAAAAAATTCGTACGCACAGCCAGAACGTTATTTTGAGTTGCCAATTTTTGATCATGTGCCCCAGGTTGTTATCTAACTTTCATTAGTTGAACACGTTTTGATCTGAGCAATGGAAGATTTTTGTTAATTTAGATTTCTGTACTGCTGTCAGGTTTTGGCAGATTTCTGTCATCCTGCTTTACTGTGTTTCTGCTAGTTTGCATTCTTTTGTTTTCGCTTTGTTTCTTTCCTAAAACACAAAAAGACCAAAAATATTTCTGTTGTTTCTCTTCACCATTTGTTTATTTGGTTCTTTGCTCTTATTTTACTTTGTTTGCTATCGGTAGTTTGCCATAAGAAAACCCAAAAAGATTTTGCTTTGTTTGCTTGTTTCCCTTGTTCTTGTTTTCAATTCGAAAACACCAAAAATATTTGCTGTTCTTCTTTGGTTTGTAAAGTTCATCATGAGTTCAATGGTCTTCGGTGGCTGGAGCGTGGTTTTCATTTCATATTATCCAAGCTATACAAGTGAAAGGCAATAATGATGATCTACAACAATTGGATTGTGGTGGGAGGCTGGTATGGACTCTATTTGTTTTCATTTTTGTACATATACTCATCCATGTGAGCATGCTTAGTTGGTTCATGTGAGGTATATGTTATTTGAGAAAGTCTAGTAGTTCATGATCTCTCATGTTTAGCTCCAATTTATTAATACGAGTAGCATGTCATGGATGTTCGCTTGCATTGTTTTATTCATAAGTAAGTATGGCATTGTGGTATCCTCCTCTGAATAATTCATTTATATCGACTTGGCACATGCTCACGCATGCATATGACTGAACAAAAAAGTCAATTAAGCCTCGATGATTTATATTGCTTCAGAGTTATTGTATCACTTTTATGCCTCGCTTAATTTATTTTGCCGCAAGCATGATTATGACAATTGCTCTCTTGATTTGTCGCTCCCTAGTCTTTTGCTAGCCTTCACTTGTACTGAGCGGGAACGCCGCTCGTGCTTCCAAACACCTGAAAACCAAGTTGTTCCAAAGTGTCCACCATAAATACCTATGCATGGCATTTCAAACCATTCCAAGTAAATTCTCATGCGCTACCTTTAAAACTTTCAAAATGCTTCTCAATTTGTGTTAATGTTTCATAGCTCATGAGGAAGTATGTGGTGTTTAGCTTTCAACCTTGTCATTTACTTTTGACGGACTCTCATATGGACTAGTGGCACATCCGCTTATCCAATAATTTTGCAAAAGAGCTGGCAATGGGATTCCCAGTCCCAAATTAATTAACTTAAATAGACACTCCTCCATGGTTTGTGATTGTTGGAAGGCACCCGAAGGATTCGGTTAGCCATGGCTTGTGTAAGCAAAGGTTGAGGGGAGTGTCATCATCATAATAAAACTTAAATAAAAAGGCACTCCTTCATGGTATGTGATTGTTGGCAGGCACCCGAGGATTCGGTTAGCCATGGTTTGTGTAAGAAAGGTTGGAAGGAGTGCCACATAAACATACAAATAATTCATGGGAGCCGCTCTTGGGAGTCCGGTTGATGAGGTAGTTAGCGTACCCATTACCATTCGTTGACAACAACAAGCACTCCTCAAAATAATTTTACTCCTGTTTTAAAAATGAAAAGCTCTAGCGCATGTTAATCCCTGCTTCCCTCTGCGAAGGGTCAATCTTTTACTTTTATGTTGTGCATCCATTCTTTCTTTGAGCACTATCTTGAGAGCACAACTGTCATTCTTAGTATAATATGCTTGTCTCAAAATATGATTGATTGTGGTATAACTTTGATGCTTTTATCTTTGACAATCACTACTTCTAGTCTTTCTATGAACTCCAGAGGTGCCTCGGCATTTATGTTTTGCCGATCAAATACGGGCAAGCGAGATACCACTTTATCATATTCTCTTATGAACATTGCAATCCTGCTTATATACATGATTCATGATGCTTATTATTAATTGTTGGTACCTCTCCATGATTGACATAGCTGTTGGATGATCTTATTTGCATGTATCTCATTATGAACTCCTTAAGTATTAGCCATAGCATGAGAATATATACATCATATGAGCAAATGTGTTCGTGAAAGTTCTTTTATCGCTCAGTTGTTAACTGAATTGCTTGAGGACAAGCAATAAGCTAAGCTTGGGGGGGTTGATACGTCCAAAACGTATCTACTTTCCGAACACTTTTGCTATTGTTTTGCCTCTAATTTGTGTATTTTGGATACAACTAACACGGACTAACGTTGTTTTCCAGAATTGCTCGTGCCTCGTTTTTGTGCAGAAATCCAACTTTCAGAAAAACCTCGGAATTTATACGATGGCCCTATTTTTCCAAGACTCACGGAGCCGAAGGGCAAGCCGTGGGGGCACGAGGGCCCCACACACTAGGCCGGCGCGGCCCAGGAGGGGCCCGCGCGGCCCTAGTGTGTGGCCCCTCGGCTGGCCCCCGACGCCCTCCTTCGGACTACTTATCGCCCTCGACCTAAAACGCACGGGGAGAAGTCGAAGTGGCCGAAACCCTCCAGAGAGCCGCCACATCGCGAAATCCGTCTCGGGAGCCAGAAGTCTCCGTTCCGGCACTCCGCCGGACGGGGAATTGGAGGAGATCTTCACCGCCATCACCGCCAACGCCTCTCCATCGACCAGCCATGTTTCCCCCATCCATGTGTGAGTAATTCCCCCGCTGTAGGCTGAAGGGGATGGTAGGGATTGGATGAGATTGGTCATGTAATAGTCATAAGATTGTTAGGGCATAGTGCCTAGTATCCATAGATGTCACTTTTATGATATTGTTGCAACTTGCTATGCTTAATGCTTGTCACTAGGGCCCGAGTGCCATGATCTCATATCTGAACATGTTATTGATTCATGAAGATATTCGTTGTTTATGATCTTACCTGCAAGTTGTATACACATGTCGCTGTCCGGAACCAATGGCCCCGAAGTGACAGAAATTGGGACAACCGGAGGGGATGGTAGTGATGTGAGGATCACATGTGTTCACGGAGTGTTAATGCTTTGCTCCCGTACTCTATTAAAAGGAGTACCTTAATTTCCAGTAGTTTCCCTAGAGGCCCGGCTGCCACCTGGTAGGACAAAAGATGTTGTGCAAGTTTCTCATTGCGAGCACGTACGACTATATATGGAACACATGCCTATTGATTGATTAGTACTTGGATACCGTTTTATTATTATCTGCAAATGCCTTTGATTGTTATATGAGTTTCTCTCATCCATGCAACGCCCGTTAATCCGTCCCTGCCAGTATTTTAATCCCGTGTTTACTATAATCACTACGCTGTCTTTATTTCACCGCGTTATTTTACTATTCCTACTGCTATAAAACTATTACTGATAAACTCTTGCGAGCAAGTCTGTTTCCAGGTGCAGCTGAATTGACAACTCCGCGTTAAGGCTTACAAGTATTCTTTGTCTCCCCTTGTGCCGAATCAATAAATTGGGTAATACTTCCCTCGAAGACTGTTGCGATCCCCTATACTTGTGGGTCATCACCTACCGGTGTTGGTTGTTCCCTTTTTGAACAATTCTCCAAATTTGAATTTCTTCATCTTCCTCTTCTGAAATTTTCAACAACCATTATAAAATTTGATTTCAAGGTATATAATTGAGGGGAACTACTATAGGAACTTGCTAGAGTACTAAACATGCATCAAAACTAGTTTCTACCACTTAGAACAAGCATGCAAGCTCACTAAACATGTTATCTACAACAGCAAAATATTCAAGATATACTCAACCAAACAAAATTCTAATTGGACAATCAAAGGAGTCACATACCAAGGAGCAAATGTGCCAAATTTCAAACAAAAATCAGGGCTGAGCAAGGAGATCGAGAAATCGCGAATTCTTGAGCAGAAACGCGAGTGAGAGGAACCTGGTGCGAGTTTTTTCGGGAGAGAGAAGAGCATGGGAGGAAGAGATTGAAGCAAAGGGGCCCACACACTGGTGGCGCGCCCCTTGCTGGCCGCGCCGGCGTGGGTGCCACCCGGGGTGCCCCACGTCGCCCCAGTGCTCCCAGTGCCTCTTCGAAAAATAGGACTACCAGTATAATTTTTGTAATTTTTAGAGCGAAAAATGCACATTTTCGGGTGTTAAATTAATTATTACTGCGCAGGAAAATGATTTCCAAAATCTTAAACAACTAAAGCATATTGCAAAACAAAAAGTGCTACAGCAAGTAAAATAAGTGGAGGGAGAAAGAAAGAAAGAAATGTTGTTTAGCTCTCTTATGCATTAAAATATACTTGTTAACAAGGTTGATCAAGTCTTGCTACCAAATAAATTTTATATGACATAAGAAGAAATAAACCTCAAATCAATCATGTTACCTTATATTGAATTGATATGGATCCAATCACAAGAGTTTGATATTCTTCTTTAGGCTCATATATAGGACAATCGATAGATCCCACTTTGATAGTTTTCACATTAAAAATTGTATTAACTCCATATACTTTATCAATCCTCTTGGGAAAATAGACAGTATGTTCCTTATCATCAACATTGAAAGTAACCATGCCTTTATTGCAATCAATAACAGCCCCTGCAGTATTAAGAAAGGGTCTTCCAAGAATAATGGACATATTATCATCTTCGGCATTTCCAACACAACAAAATCAGTTAATATCAAGCAATGTTGAGTAACTTGAACAGAACATTTTCACATACACCAACAGGAATAGCGGTAGATTTATCAGCCATTTGCAAAGATATATCAGTTGGTATTAACTTATCTAAATCAAGTCTCTTATAAAGAGAAAAATGCATTACACTAACTCCTGCTCCCAAATCACATAGAGCAGTTCTAACATAATTATTCTTGATGGAACAAGGAATAGTCGGTATACCTAGGTCTCCAAGCTTCTTTGGAATCTTACCACTGAAGGAGTAATTAGCGAGCATAGTGGAAATCTCCTCATTGGGAATTTTCCTTTTGTTAGAGACAATATCTTTCATATACTTTGAATAAGGAGGCAATTTAATAGCATCAGTCAAAGGGATTTGCAAAAATAAAGGTTTCATCCAATCACAAAATTTATTATAATGTTCCTCCTCCTTTGATTTTAGTTTCTTAGCAGGAAAAGGCATTTGCTTTTGAACCCAAGGTTCTCTTTCATTACCATGTTTCTCAGCAATAAAATCTTCTTTAGTGTACTTTTTATTTTTAGCATGCTTTTTAGGTTCTTCTTCAACCTCTTCTTTATCAAGAGTATCATCCTTATCATTATCTTTATCATGTTCATTACCACTTTCAGTTTCAGCATCAGAAATAGAAATACTATTAGGATCATTAACAGGTTCAGAGGATTCTTATGTTTCTTTTTCTTTTTCTTAGATGGAGTACTAGTTTTAGTTAGTTGAGAATCTTGTTCAACTCTTTTGGGATGCCCTTCAGGATATAGAGGATCCTGGGTAGAAACACCACCTCTAGTTGTTACTTCATAAGCATGTTTTTCTTTAGAATTATTTCCCAACAAGTCATTTTGCACTTTAGTGAGTTGATCAATTTGAGTTTGAACCATATGAAAATGTTTAACAAGTATCTTAACATCATTGGAGGTTCTCTCCACAATATCATGCAATTCACTAATAGCTCGAGAATTTTCCATTAAATGATTCTCTACTCTCATATTAAAGTTTTCTTGCTTAACAATATAATTATCAAACTCATCTAAGCATTGAGCAGGAGGTTTTGAATACGGAATATCTTCCCTAGTAAAGCGTTGAAGAGAGTGTACCTCAATCATGGATGAAGGGGGAGTTATCTCACATAAATCTTCTATAGGAGGTAAATTCTTCACATCTTCAGGTTTAATACCCTTCTCTTTAAGAGACTTCTTGGCTTCCCTCACATCTTCATCATTTAATTTAATCATACCCCTCTTCTTCACTATCGGTGTCGGGGTTGGTTCAGGTGTAGACCAATCATCATGATTCCGGCTTATTTTAGCCAATAATTCTTCACGTCGTCTGGAGTTCTTTTCCTGAAAACACAACCAGCACAACTATCCGTATGCCCTAGACTCAATGGTTAGTCCACTATAAAATATATCAAGTAAATCATGCTTTTCCAAATCATGGTTAGGCCGAGCTCTAATAAGAGAACAAAATCTCGCCCAAGCCTCACGCAATTTCTCTCCATCTTCCTGGTCAAAATTATAAATTCTCTGCAAAGCAATATGTTGAGCACTAGCAGGAAAGTATTTCCGGAAGAAAAAACATCAAGCAATTCTTTGTGGTGAAACAAGTTTACTTATCACAGATGGTGAATCAAGAGCAGCAGAGGTACTAAGAGTTGTACCTTTTCTTGTAGTGGATGGTAATATGGCGATCTTACTATCGCGAGGTTTACCCATGATGGAGAATTGCAGCGAACAATATCAATCCAAGTGAACTTCCAAATAAAGCTATGCTCCCGGCAACGGCGCCGGAAAATAGTCTTGATGACCCACAATTATAGGGGATCGCAACAGTCTTCGAGGAAAGTATTACCCAATTTATTGATTCGACACAAGGGGAGACAAAGAATACTTGTAAGCCTTAACAAATGAGTTGTCAATTCACCTGCACTGAAAAAGACTTGCTCGCAAGAGTTTATCGAGGTAACAGCTTTATAGCAGTAGGAATAGTGAAATAACAGGTGAAATAAAGACAAGTGGTGATTATAGTAAACAGCAGATTAAATACTAGGCACGGATTATTAACGTTGCATGGATGAGAGAAACTCATATAACAATCAAAGCAGGGCATTTGCAGATAATAATAAAACGGTATCCAAGTACTAATCAATCAATAGGCATGTGTTCCATATATAGTCGTACGTGCTCGCAGTGAGAAACTTACACAACATCTTTTGTCCTACCATGTGGCAGCCGGGCCTCTAGGGAAACTATGGAAATTAAGGTACTCCTTTTAATAGAGTACCGGAGCAAAGCATTAACACTCCGTGAACACATGTGATCCTCACATCACTACCATTCCCTCCGGTTGTCCCGATTTGTCACTTGGGCCATTGGTTCCGATACGATATGTGTATACAACTTGGTAAGATCATAAACAACGAATATCTTCATGAATCAATAACATGTTCAGATCTGAGATCATGGCACTCGGGCCCTAGTGACAAGCATTAAGCATAACAAGTTGCAACAATATCATAAAAGTGACATCTACGGATACTAGGCACTATGCCCTAACAATCTTATGAATATTACATGACCAATCTCATCCAATGCCTACCATCCCCTTCAGCCTACAGCGGGGGAATTACTCACACATGGATGAGGGAAACATGGCTGGTCGATGGAGAGGCGTTGGTGGTGATGGCGGTGAAGATCTCCTCCAATTCCCCGTCCCGGCGGAGTGCCCGAACGGAGACTTCTGGCTCCCGAGACGGAGTTTCGCGATGTGGCGGCTCTCTGGAGGGTTTCTGGCGACTTCGCTTCTCCCCGTGCGTTCTTAGGTCGAGGGCGATAAGTAGTCCGAAGGAGGCGTCGGGGGCCAGGGGGCCCACACACTAGGGCCGCGCGGCCCCCCCCCGGGCCGCGCCGGCCTAGTGTGTGGGACCCTCGTGCCCCCACTGCTTGCCCTTCTGGCTCCGTGAGTCTTCTGGGAAAATAGGGCCTTCTGTATAAATTCGAGGTTTTCCCTGAAAGTTGATTTTTCTGCTGAAAACAGCGTTAGTCCGTGTTAGTTGTATCCAAAATACACAAATTAGAGGCAAAACAATAGCAAAAGTGTTCGGGAAAGTAGATACGTTTTGGACGTATCAGGCGCCTACATTAGGATGAAGAACCTCAAAGGGAAAGATATTTTCATCAAACACAACATCTCTAGATATGTAAACACGCCCGGTGGAAACATCGAAACATTTGACACCTTTATGAAGAAGGCTATAACCAAGGAATACACACTTTTGAGAACGAAAAGCAAGTTTTCTTGTGTTATAAGGGCGAAGGTTGGGCCAACAGGCACAACCAAAAGTTCGAAGTGCATCATAATTAGGTTTGATATGAAGGAGGCGTTCAGTGGGTGACTCAAAATCAAGGACTTCACTGGGGAGTAAGTTAATAAGATAAGTGGCAGTAAGGAATGCTTCATCCCAATACTTAAGAGGCATGGAGGCATTAGCAAGCAATGCAAGGCCAACCTTCAACTATGTGACGATGTTTTCTTTCAGCTGAACCATTTTGTTGATGGGCATGACACGACACAAGATGTGTGATACCAACTTTTTGAAAGAAACTTTTTAGTTTGTCATACTCACCCCCCCCCCCCAATCAGTTTGCACAGTTACAATTTTTCTATCAAACTTGCGTTCAACATATTGCTGATAATTAAGAAAGGCTTGATAAACATCAGAACATTTCTTGAGTAAATAAATCCCTGTGAACTTGCTATAATTATCAATAAAGTTTACATAGTATGCATGTTTCCCAACAGAGAGAGGAGCAGACCCCCATACATCAGAAAAGACTTGTTCCAAGGGAACATTGGACCTACTGGTGGAGATGGGGTATGTCAACTGATGACTCTTGGCTAACTGACAAGAATCACAAACATACGGAGTACTATCGGGAGTGTAATCTATTTTATTTCTCCTAAGAACTTGTTGAACAATAAGCGAAGACGGATGTCCTAGACGATGATGCCATGTAGAGGATGATGGATTTATTAAGATGAAAGCATGCTTGGAGGACTTGGTGGTGAGGGGCATCAAAGGATAGAGACCTCCGTAGCAAGGGCCTTTAAACATGATGCGTCGTGTTGCTTGGTCCTTGATCAGAAAAAAGAAAGGATGGAACTCAATGAACACATGATTATCAAGAGTAAAACGATGAACTGATAGGAGATTTTTGGATGCACTAGGAACATGTAATATGGAATTGAGATTAAAAGAATCATAAGGGGTGAGCAAAATGGAATGACCAATATGACTAATATGCATACATGTGCCTTCAGCAGTGCGCACACGATCATCACCTTGATATTGGTCATGTGGTGAGCTTGTTCAGTTCACCAGTAATGTGATCAGTGGCGCCAGTGTCATAGTACCAATTTGAGTTCACTCCATGAGAGGAAAATTTTGCATCCTTCTTGCCACGGTCATCTCCATAGCTCCACCAACAATCACGGGCATGATGCCCATGAGTAGAGCATATCTGACAGGTGGTGTCAACAAACGGGGTGGGCTGACATCACGACGGCTCCCACCATCATCACGTCGATACACATCATCACGACGGCGAGGGCGGTCGTCTTCATGGCGTTGTCCCTGGTAGCCACCACCATCACGGCGGCCCCAGTCATCGCGACGGCCGCGATCATCACGGCGGTCCCAGTCGTCGCGGCGGCCACGCTCATCGCGGAGATCGCGGTAGTCACCACGGCCACGATCATCACCGCGGCCACAGTCGTCGTAGTGCTGCCGACGAGGAAGGTCGTCTTGGCGCGGACAGTCAAGAGGCCGTGGCGAAGCACCATTGCCACGCCGGGAAACATTAGCCGAAGAAGAGAAGCTGACATCTTCAGTTTTATGCATGCAATCATAGGCTTGAACTTGGCTTAGTAATTCAGAAAAGGTAGTATCAGGATTGGCATTAATAGTAGTGCGTAAATTGTTGTAGTGACTACCAAGTCCACGAAGAATATACCAGACTAGGTCACCATCATCAAGCGGTTTTTTAACAGTAGCAAGTTCAGATGCAAGACACTTCATCTTGGCAAAATACTTATCAGCAGAAAGATCATTCTTACGAGTATCATTGAGGGCTGAATGTAATTGTTGAACCCGAAACTTGGAAGAAGAGGAGACGTGATTGTTGTTGGCGGCCCATGCTTCAGCGGATGTCTCCATGCCAACAACATGAATGAGCACATCAGGGGATAGAGCATTGAGGATCCACCGCAGCACCTGTTGCTCACGAGAGATCCATGCAGAATACTCCGGGTTTGGGATTGTAACTGCCTTTTTATTGATGTCTTCGGTCTCTAAGAGCTTCTCCGGCACCTTCTCTGAACCCTCGATGAGGTCTAGAACATGGGCACCGCGAAGAGCGGGGATCACCAGGGCCTTCCAGATCAAGGCATTATCACACGTGAGAAGCTGAGACGGGGCTGATCCGAGCGCGGAGGCAAGAGTAGTGACCGATGAGGATGTTGAGGACGACATGGCGATCTTCGGCCCGGCGGCGGCTAGAAAGCGGCGGCGGCGTGGGTCTTGATCTCGACGGCGGCACAAGGGTGTGCGGCGGCAGAGGAAACTTGGTCGTCATTTTGGCTTCTTTGTTTTGATCTAAGCGGCGTCGACAAGCAGATCTTGAGGCGGCGGCGGAGAGATTTGTATCGTCGTTGTGGTTTTTGTTTTGGGTTGTGATTGTGGTCTTGGGCTTGCGAGGCGGCGACAGGAGTGGCGGTGGCTAGCTGTGGCGGCGTCGAGTTTTTAGGGTTTAGGTTCGGCGGCTAGAGTCAGGAAGAGACCCGCTCTGATACAATGTCAATGTTTGTGGAACGATGCGTACCTTTTCGGGTCATCGGTTGCGTGTTATATAGATAGGGAAAAGCCCCCTATGTGGCGTGTACATGGTTTGTACGTGTACGGTCGGAGTACTACACCGTACACCGTATACGTACCTATTACATACTCTAACGGTTCAAACGTTCTATTTTGGTTCGTCCCATACGAAGCATGTGCATGAAAACCAATTGACGAGCATCAAATAAGAAAGACAAAAAGCTTTGCCAGGGAACTACGCGGAGGCACTATACCACGCTGTGGCAGATCAGTGTACTTCTCAAGATCCGGGTGTTCCTGTGGCAGCTGGCACTGAAGCCCTACCATCCAGCGACAACATTCGTCATAGACGCCGGTGTGCCCTGTGTGATGAGTGGGAGGACACAAACCATATTTTCTTTACCTGCACTATGGCCAAATTCATGTTGAGTGCAGTTCGAGAGCTGTTGAAATGTTCTTGGAATCCCTCGTGCCTCATGCGGCCAACGTGTTTAGATACCTAGAATCGCGGTCTAGCCAGACGAAACGCATGTTCTGGATCTGCTGTGGGGCCCTGTTGTGGTCCTTATGGAATACTAGGAATAAATTTACCTTCGAGGTCAAGTTCCCTTCGCAACCTGTTGATGTGTTATATAAAATGTTCATGTATCTTCAGGCATGGAGGCCAGTGGCTAGGAGACGCGACCGACACGTTTCAGTTCAGGAGGGCCCACTATCAGCTTGATCTATGTCTGCCCTTTGTATCCCTACCTTTTTGACGCATGTGTAGTTGGGCTACCAGGCATGTTCTTTTATCCGTGTGGTTCCCTTGTGTGGGTGATGGGTTGGAGACCCCTGAAACTATTAAGCTCATGTGTATCTTTGTTCTCGTTCTGGTTGTATGACTTGTGTATGGTGCCGATGTGGCTTTATTAATTTAAAGTAGGGCTCATCATGAGCCTACCGTCTAAAAAATAAGAAAGACAAGTAAACACTGAGAAATGACTATAGGGGCAAGCTTATTGGCAGCGGACCCTCTTGAGGACACGTGGTTGCTATTAGTGGCCGCGTTCCTAAAATAGGCACGCGACCAGTACAACCATACTAGCCGCGTGCCATGGCAAGGGACACGTGACTATTATGTGGGACCAGGCTGCGCTGAGAACTTAGCTGCAGCATGCCCGGCCGATGGCACACGACTAGTACGTTCTTATCGGCCGCGTGCCCCTAGCCCCGCACGCTGCCATTAGTTTTTGACCGTGGGGCGCCAAATAGTGGCAGCGTGTGTCTGTTAAGTCCGCTGCTATTATTTTGATTTAAGGAAATTTCAATGGTCGCGCCGATGCAGTTCCCCCACGCGTACACAGTTGTTTCCCCACAATCTCTCTGCCGACGACGCGCGTTCGACCTCGTCGCCGACCGCACCCTGCCGTTGAGCCGTCGCCCACGCCGCGCTCGACCTCGCCCCGACCGCGCCCAGCTGTTGAGACGCCGCCCACGCCGCGCTCGACCTCGCCACTGACACACCCGCGCCCGACACTGACCGCCCACGCTGCACCCCTCCACCTCTCGGTATGAACTGTGCGCCCTTAACCTGCTCGATAAAATGCTTGTGTGCTAATGCTGCGATTGTAGATACTTGTGTTGATGATTACGTGGTGTGTATCGATACGAGTTGTTGATGTTTTGCCGAAATGCTGATTAATTTCCATTTATGGCAACTCCGTATGTCCCATTTTTAGAAAAGGTCATGCCGAAATTTCCTATTAATTTTACTGTTACTAATTATATAAATTTCAATTGTAGGTCGAAGATATGGGGTGACCACAACGACAAGGTGACGTGTTCTAACTCTGCGGCGCAAGAAAACAAAAATGCAGTACAAGAAGAAGCAGCGTTGGAGTTTTCTAAGAAACTAGTGGCATTGATGGCAACTTCGAGGCCACTAGTGACACTGATGGCAACGGACCACCACTGGCACCGAGGGCACAAAACTGAAGAAACAACGCTGGGAAAGGCGCCGAAACAAGCTCGAAAAAATAACGAATACTGTCTTGGAAGTAAGCCTTACCAATGGTGAGCCTATTCGGCCGCCCTCAGTTGCAGCGAGTTATGACGGCCGATGCGGATGTATTCTTCGAGATACCGTTTCGATCAAGGAGAAGAACATCAGGGAGAATGCAGAATTATGTGCAAGCCTTATCTCGAAGTTGCACAGACGGTGCATATTCCCAGACCCTCACAACGACCTACATCTCACCAAAAATCTGGTAAACACCCACGCCCTCGGCAAGTTTAGTAGGGACACTTGAGCAGTTGGAAAACGAGGGTACAAAAATTGGTGGATAAGGGTGATTACTCCAAGGACCAAGGTACACAGGGCATATCCCATGATCACGGAGGAATGGGAAACATTCAAGAATAATTGTTCTAGAAAGGAGGACAAGGATTTGCAGAAGTGAGGTTTCGACATGCGTCGCATGAACATAGGTTCCGTCACTCTCGAAAGTCATGGTTATGGCCGCAAGAGGCCAGGGTGGGAAAAGGAGGACGTTGATCCTTTAATTGGTGCTAAAATCAAGCCCTGGGCAGAATTCGAGTACCGGCGGCAACGTGAGTTTATCAGGGCTCGGTTCCATCAAAAGTTCAAAACATAAAAACCGGGGAATATGTAACAGACAAGAAGATGGAGCAATTAATTGTTGAACTGGTAATTTATCTACCGGTAGCTTTTAATCAAATCAACTACATTCTAATAGTTACATTTCTAAATGTTTCATATGTTTTTTTTGTAGCGTAAGCAAAATCATCTGGAATGTGAAACCTCCTCTGATGGATCAGCCCCTGGGATCAACCTATAACCCGCGCTATAAACTTGACCCTCGGAAAGTCGGTGCAGAAGAAGCTAGAACATGTCAATGTTTATTTTGCGAATAGCACATGGCCGTTTTGTCGGCGCAGGACTCAGCGCCCAATGGAACTACTATTACAATGATGATAGTGAGCAGTGAAAGAAAAGGAGAAAAGGCACCGAGGATATTACCGATAAGGATATTGAGAAAATTGTGAACACGGAGGTTAGTTCAATCATCCCCAATGAAGTGAAAAGGAAGTTGGGAATCGTGGTTCCTAGAATAATGATAGCGTTGAAGATATGGTTTGAAGGTGGTCAAATAGGGCCTAATCCAATTGAAGTATACTTAAATTCTAGTGACGATGATTTTCCAATTGAGATTTTTTTTGACTAGAATCACCTTGGCTACCGATGCGAAGTTAGCTTGTACATGCGAAATTATTGCACTCAATTCTTCGACGCCTGACAATGCCACAACACCATCTCCAACCACAACTCTAGCGACAACTCCTACCGCAGCTTCAACCACAGCTCCAGCCACAACTCCTGCCGCAGCTCCTTCGGCAGCTCCTGCCGCAGCTCCTGCTGCAGCTCCCACCCGAGCTCCTACTAAAGTTGCAGCTCCAGCTCCAACTAGAGCTCCAGCCAAAGCTCCCGCAGTCCCACCCAAGCTCCAACTACAGTTGCAGCCAGAGCTCCAGCTCCAGCCACAACTCCTACAGGTCCCACCATAGCTCCAACCATAGTTTCAGCCACAGCTCGAACCATAGCTCCAGCCACAGCTCCTACCGTAGATCCCACCCGAGCTTTTACTGCAGCTCCAAACATAGCTACAACCTCGGCTCTTACCCTTGTTGTTGTGCCGCTAAAGCCTGGAACAAAGCCCGCCGGAAGATCCAAGAGAAGCAGATCGAAAAAGCCGCTTGAAAGAAAAGATCCTGCAAAGATGGACGCAGCAAAGCTGGCAGCTCTTTTTGGGCGTTGATCTATCGGCTATGGATGTAGTCAATAATTACATTCATGGTGGTGTACTTGTGAAAGATTTGCCCGAGGGGAAAACTATTAGGGAGCACGGTGACGTTATTATATCACTTTTGGTGGCTTACCACAACAATAATTTTAAGAAGCCTATATCGCAGCAAACCTCTGGATTTATGGTTATGTTTAAACCTGAACACTTCTACCATGACTATGAAACCCGTTTTCCAGTCAATTGGGAAGATTTGTATCTCTGGATAAACCTTCGAGAGATAGACGTCAGCATAGTGAGAAGCTATATACTGTGAGTATATAATTGACTTGATGCGTCAATATGTAGTAGCTATGTATATATAGCTTTGCTATTTACAAACATTTTTTTCTGTAGGTTCAGTTTTACGAGAGCCAGGCTCCATTACATCAGAGTACTCGTCGTAGGCCCTCATATGGCTTCACGACAATCAATTGATTCAAACAAGGTTGTGGTCGATAACTACATCACCAATGTGATGGACCTGGCTTTCAAAGATTATAAGTTAATCATGTGGGTCTATAATAAAAGGTAAAACATAGCTACTTATGCTTCTTTTTTGATGCATTTGCTCGGATTTATGCAAATAACTAGTTTAAATTTTAGTTTTCATTGGATTCTTATTTGTATCTCACTATTGAATGGCCAAGTCTATTATTTCGATTCTCACCTTAGCAATCCAGTGAGAAATTTTACGGATGTTCATGAACTTATTGATAAGTGATTGTTCTTTCATAGGTATAATATAAACTAGCAATGTATGGGCGCGGCGGCACGCTGCGCCAACTCAGTAATATGATGGCTGTAATATTTTTGAGAACATACTTGAATTAATGGAAGTAATTAACATTTTCTTGTTTAAACAGTAGGTCTTAAGATGGTTGAAAATGAAGTTGGATACATCAACCTGAAATTAGGTGTATAAAAAATCTTGAAGATGCCGCCGCGCCAACTCAGTAATATGATGGCTGTAATATTTTTGAGAACATACTTGAATTAATGGAAGTAATTAACATTTTCTTGTTTAAACAGTAGGTCTTAAGATGGTTGAAATGAAGTTGGATACATCAACCTGAAATTAGGTGTATAAAAAATCTTGAAGATCAAGTAAATAAGTGGGCATCAAAGAGACACATAAATTTAGTCAGTAAGGCATAAAAATAACTGGTAATTAACTTGGACACATAATACACTGATAGCGGGAGGACATACAAAAAAACCCGGACACGTAGACTACAACAGCGGGCTTGCTAGCTTTGGGAAATCGCAGTAAACAAAGTTGTAACTACATGCACGGACCCTATTTTTAGCAACCGTTACAATACTTGTTTCATGAATATGGCAGTAACCAGATTCATCTAAAGCACACATGATTTGCATATAGCAAAACAGAATCGATATTACTATCCCGTCGAACTCTCTCATGACTTCTTAAAGAAAACATTTTCATTATCACCAATACATCCGAAGAAATCTGAATAGGAGACAGTGCATCCTCTTAATTATGTTTAGTGATGCTCTAGAACATGCATGTCTTCCTCGTGAAGGGTGATATAATTGTGGCAGTCCTACTTCAAAATCATTAAAAAGTAGAGTCAAGAATGCATCTTATACCAAATGAAATGCAGATCATAAATTCATGTTCGGAGATCAGTTTCCATGTACTGCAGTCTGAATATCTCGACTCTTGTATTCATCTAAACATTCATGGGACAGTTTTATTTTTCATGGTCTGCTTGCTTACTTGTAGAAATGCTTCTTCTTAGCCTAGTTGGCAATTTATAACTGCGAAGCTCCTGAAAAAGAGAAATGGAGCAGACTAAGTTTGATTTGTTTCTCCACTATCTATCCAAATAAGTCTACCATTTAACGTTTCTTACGTGGCCTCTAGGCATAGATGTCTCCCCTTTTAGCAAGAGTGGGCTACAGTTCTTTTGAATACCTGATTTTTTAGTTTACATATACATTATGAAGTCATGTAATCACTACTGTATCCTATACTTCCATAAATATCGTATCCATCTTCATTTGTCCTCTCCTTACCATACAAATTGTTAATACTGGTATAGTTTTGTAGCATTATTATGTGCATTTTTTATCAACTAATAGTGCAATGAGCTAACATTCCTATTACATGATCTGATATTTAGTCTTTATAACCTATGGATTTATCCTTCCAAAGACACCGTACAATTTTTCTGTAATGTTTTCTGTATGTTCTATGGTAATTCTCAGTTGTGGCAAGCTTTCATAAATAATAATTGTTGAATATATAAGCAAATTTCCATATGAAATAATCCGTACACGTAAATGATAAATCATGACTATGTAAACAAATAAACTAAACGTGCAGTCTAGTAAGATAGATGAACAGATCACATCTAAAGTAGACAAACCGATCGCATCTACCACATATACTAGAAGAAGGAACTCTAATAGAAACTGAAAGAGAAACGACAAGATCACATACTTCGCAGCAGCGTCGTTGTCGCCCATGTTGAGGTTGTTGAAGAAGTCGCTGAGGTCCGGGAAGAAGTTGTCGGTGTGGAGGAACTCGTCGTCCGATGACGACGTCGTGCTGCCAGTCGCGCCGGAGCGCTCCCAAAAACCTGATTGCCCCTCACCCGTACGGGTTCACGAGGCAGGGTCCGGAGGCCTCCTGTCCGGGTCGGTGCACGCCGACGGACGGGATGAGGAAGACGAAGGCGGCGGCGCAATGAACTGGAAACAGGTAGTCGCATATGTGGCACGTTCTTGGCTAGGGTTCTCGTCCGCGCTTATATAGTGCGGTTTGGGAAGGTCGTGAGCGCGTCGTGACGAGGCGATGCGAGGCGTGGCGAGGCGGGTGGCGAAGGAGGAGGAGTGCGTGAGGGCTCTCTCTCTTCTCACTCACTTACTAGGACTAGAACAGCCCACCTTATATACCACTCCAACTCTCTCCCAACTAGCAATGTGGGACTAAACTTTAGCCCCAACTAGTGGGCCATGTGAGTTTCAGAATTTGATAATGGGCCATGGGCCAAAGGCCAAATGCCCACAAATTCCAGCAATCCCCCACAAACTCTCATTGGCACATCTCATCAATAAGTTTCCAGAACATTGTTTTATATACCGGTATGTCGTGGAGACTGTTAAGTTGAACTTCCACTTAAAGCTTCATATTACACTAGATTGCAACTTGGATAGTGGCCTATGCCTTGAACTACAAGTTTTCTGCGCACTAGCTTCATACAAAGCCTAGCAAATTCGCCTTGGATCTCGGTTGTTCTTAACAGCAATGGCTATTCATTTAAGTCTTCGGGTAGCACCACCAGATCTTCAACAAGGTGGAAATTCTCGTATTTCGTATGTACATGTTCCTGCAGCTCGGATGAGTATAGTTATTTATATCGCGACAGCTATAAACAGTTCCTTGTTCCCATTAACAAAACATCCCCTTTTTCTTCGCTCTTCAGACCGATACTAGGCTGCCGCGAGGCTTCCTCGCGGTTTGGAGCTTATACGTCATACTCCAGGGCCTTTCATGAGTTTACTAGAGAGCACCCAACTCTCATAGATTGCGACGTTTAACAATCGGACTCATATAGGTGTGTTCTTCAAAAGATGTTCTGCAGGACAACATCTCTGCTAAAATAAGCCACTTAGAACACATTAAGATAATTATCAACCTGCCATGCAGATTAGGAGAGTATTGCATCTTACGGAGTGGTAAAATTGCTATAGGGATATATACTCTCCCCTGACCAACAGCTTGTCTCCCAGCTCTAATTCACGGGATCTCCGATCACATAGAGTGGGTTACCACCGTGGGCAGCTCATAGTGTGGGTCTCATACCTATCTCCCTCGATGCATTTTCTATCACATTTCGTGATAGTCCCTTTGTGAAGGGGTCTGCCAGGTTTCTAGACGTATGGATATAATCCAACGCTATAACTCCGGAGTTTCTCATTTTCCTGACAGTTTTCAGTCTCCTCTTCACATGCCTTGATGACTTCATATTATCCTTAGAACTGTTTACTTTGACGACAGTTTGATTATCACAGTTCATAGGAATAGCGGGTATTGGTTTCTCAACCACAGGTAAGTCCATCAAGAGCTCACGAAGCCACTCTACTTCAACAATAGCTGTGTCTAATGCTGTGAGTTCTGCTTTCATAGTTGACCTCGTAATGATGGTCTGCTTGCAAGACTTCCAGGAAATAGCGCCACCTCCAAGTGTAAACAAATAACCACTTGTGGCCTTAGTCTCATCAGCATTATCCAATTTGCATCACTATAACCCTCAAGTACCCTTGGATACCCAGTATAGTGAATGCCATAACTCGCAGTGCCTTTCAAATAGCGCAAAACTCTCTCAAGAGCATGCCAATGAACATCTCCAGGTCTAGACACAAAACGGCTGAGTTTACTTACAACAAAGGAGATGTCAGGCCTCGCTGGCTAAATACATAAGCGAGCCAATGATCTGCGAATATCGCAATTGATCTCTAGCAATTCTTTTATTCTTACGAATTATCACACTAGGATCATAAGGCGTTGGAGAAAATTTGCAGTCGCTATACCCGAAACGACTCAGGATCTTTTCCACATAGTGGGACTGAAGCAATATAATCCCACCATCGTCATCCTTCAGCAGCTTGATGTTTAAGATTACATCAGCTACTCCCAAGTCCTTCATCTCAAAACAACGAGATAGGAACTCCTTGACCTCCTTAATCACGGTAAGGCTGGTCCCAAATATCAATATGTCATCGACATAGAGACAGAGAATAACTCCCTCGCCCCCACCATGGCGATAGTATACACACTTGTCAGCTTCGTTTACAACAAAGCCTTCAGCTAAAGTTCTTTCAAACTTCTCATGCCACTGCTTAGGCGCTTGCTTAAGCCCATACAAAGACTTCAGTAATTTACACACCTTTCCTTCTTGACCATCTACTACAAATCCATCAGGCTGCTCCATATAAATTTCCTCTTCAAGCTCTCCATTTAGGAAAGCAGTCTTAACATCCATTTGATGAACGAGAAGACCATGTGAGGCAGCCAAGGATAGTAGCACTCGAATGGTGGTCAATCTGGCAACAGGTGAGTATGTATCAAAGAAATCTTCACCTTCTTTCTGGGTATAACCCTTGGCCACAAGACGTGCCTTGTACTTTTCAATAGTACCATCAGGCCTAAGCTTTTTCTTGAACACCCATTTGCATCCTAAAGGTTTGCACCCATAAGGACGATCAGTAATTTCTCAAGTTCCATTGGCTAAGATGGAATCCATCTCGCTACGGACAGCTTCCTTCCAGTAGTCAGCATCCAGAGATGCATAGGCTTCTGAAATAGAAGTAGGAGTGTCGTCCACGAGGTACACAATGAAATCATGTCCAAAGGACTTTGCAGTCCTCTGTCTCTTGCTCCTTTTGGGAGCTTCATTGTCATCCTCCACAGGATTATCAAAGTGTTCTATAGCCATGGTAGGAGTAGATGAACTGGGAATCTCCTGAATTGATGAGCTAGACGTTTCCTTCATAGGAAAGATATCCTCAAAGAAAATCGCATCATTCGACTCCATAATTGTACCAACATGCATGTCGGATACCTCAGATTTTACTATCAAAATTCTATAGCCAATGCTATGAAATGCATATCCCAGAAGAACACAATCCATGGTTTTTGGTCCAAGCTTGCGCTTCTTGGGTATTGGCACATTTACTTTCGCCATACAACCCCAAGTTCGTAGGTAAGAGAGTTTCAACCTTTTCCTTTCCCATTCTTCAAACGGGGTAATGGTTTTGTTCTTTGTGGGAACACGGTTTAGGACATGACATGCAGTCAATATCGCCTCCCCCCACCATGCCTTGGATAGACCCGATGTATCTAACATGGCGTTAACCAAGTCAGTTAGAGTACGGTTCTTTCTTTCGGCCACCCCATTTGACTGAGGTGAGTAGGGAGGCGTCCTCTCATGGATAATACCATGTTCCGCACAAAAAGAATCAAACTCGTTGGAAAAATACTCTCCACCACGATCAGACCTTAGCCGCTTGATCTTTCGATCAAGTTGGTTTTCTGCTTCGGCTTTAAAGATTTTGAAGTGATTAAGAGCTTCATCTTTAGATTTCAGGAGGTACACATAACAATATCGAGTAGAATCATCAATTAAAGTCATGAAGTATTTTTTCCCTCCTTTTGTCAATTCACCATTCATTTCACAAAGATCCGAATGTATAAGCTCCAGCGGTGCCAAGTCTCTTGCCTCCGCAGTCTTGTGAGACTTACGTGGTTGCTTAGCTTGCACACATACTTGGCACTTGGATTTCTTGACAATAGCAAATTTTGAAATTATATTCATATTCGCTAGCCGCGTCATGCACCCAAAATTAATATGACAAAGTCGTGAATGCCAAATATCGGACTCACTATCATTGCAAACATGATTAACAATTTGAGTACATAAGTCTGACAAAGATAAGCGGAACAAGCCTCCGCACACATAACCCTTTCCAACAAATTGTCCACACTTGGAAATTACAACTTTATTGGACTCAAAAACCAACTTAAAACCATTTCGACATAACAGCGATCCGCTGACGAGATTCTTATTAATGGAGGGAACGTGCTGCACATGGTCTTTCCCGAAGTAAACTTCAGGTCCACCGTACCAACACCACGAACAGAAGCACGTGAGCCGTTTCCCATCAGCACGGAGGAAGTCCTTGCGACCTGATAAGAAGAAAACATAGAGACATCAGAACATACATGTGTATTGGATCCGGTGTCTATCCACCAATCAGGAGAATTATATACTGAAAGGACAGTAGGAGAAATAACGTACCCAACGTCCTTCATCTCAGTATCAACACCAATAACAACATTTGCGGACTTGCCGCTGTTCCCACGCCGATCATGACGTTCTGGGCAATCAGGAGCCCAATGTCCAGGAGCGCCACAAATATGGCAGTTCCCTTTCTTCTTATAAGGAGTCTTCCTTTTGAAGTTGGTTGAGTTGGAGGCTTTGTTCTTCTCGTCAAACTTGCCTTTTCCATTGTTCTTATTCTTAGATTTGTGAGATTGGAAGTTCTTCTTCTGTACCACATTGGCACTGGAACCTCCCTCAAAACTACGAGCACGTGTGTCCTTTGCTCTCTTCTCTTCCACATGAAGTGAGCCAATGAGATCCGAAACGGAAAACTCTTGTCTCTTATGTTTCAGAGAAGTAGCAAAATTCCTCCACGAAGGAGGAAGCTTGGCAATAATGCCACCAGCCACAAAAAGGTACACTTAAACTGCTCGAGTTCTTTGGCAAGTGACTGAATCTCATGAGCCTGCTCAACCACGGAGCGCTCATCAGTCATCCTGTAGTCATAGTATTGCTCCATGACATACAATTCAGTGCCAGCGTCCGAGACCCCAAATTTGGCCTCGAGCGCATCCCACGCATCTTTACCATGGTCGAAAGCCATGTACGGGTCAACAACGTTGTCCTCAAGAATGCTGAACAAGGCCGCCTTAAACATGACGTCGACCTTCTCAAACTTTTCCTGCTCCTCTGCAGAGAGAGGCCCCTCAGGTCTAGCATATGTGGCGCTAAAGCAGCCTAGGTTTGTAAACCATAGAACTGCCTTTGTGCGCTACCTCTTGTAATGCATACCATTAAAGAGTGGAGGTCGAGTAGCGGCAGCAACGCTGCTTGAATTGATTTGCCTAAAATCAGGTTTTTGGATTGTTTAATATATAAGCAAATTTCCATATGAAATAATCCGTACACGTAAATGATAAATCATGACTATGTAAACAAATAAATTAAACGTGCAATCTAGTAAGATAGATGAACAGATCACATCTAAAGTAGACAAACCGATCGCATCTACCACATATACTAGAAGAAGGAACTCTAACAGAAACTGAAAGAGAAACGACAAGATCACATACTTCGCAGCAGGGTCGTTGTCGCCCATGTTGAGGTTGTCGAAGAAGTCGCTGAGGTCCGGGAAGAAGTTGTCGGTGTGGAGGAACTCGTCGTCTGATGACGACGTCGTCTGCCAGTAGTTGCGCCGGAGCGCTCCCCAAAAACCTGATTGCCCCTTACCCGTACGGTTCACGAGGGGGTTCCGGAGGCCTGTCCCGGCAGTCGGTGCACGCCGACGGACGGGATGAGGAAGACGAAGGCGGCAGCGCAATGAACTGGAAACAGGTAGTCGCATATGTGGCACGTTCTTGGCTAGGGTTCTTGTCCGCGCTTATATAGTGCGGTTCGGAAGGTCGTGAGGCGCAGCCCACGTCCGAGTCGGCACAGCCACGATCCAGAAAACCGGAAGGCAAAACGGCTGAGTAACGCGTCCGTTAATGACTCAAAATTGATTACACAATTAATTTCCCAAACAGCAAAAAAATAAGCTCGGCTCGGCGAGATTCCGCAACCCGTGGCGAGGCGGGCGGCGGAGGAGGAGGAGTGCTCGAGGGCTCTCTCTCTCTTCTCACTCACTTACTAGGACTAGAACAGCCCACCTTTTATACCACTCCAACTCTCTCCCAACTAGCAATGTGGGACTAAACTTTAGCCCCCACTAGTGCTGCCACTGATTATTGAAATGGGCCATGTGAGTTCCAGAATTTGATAATGGGCCATGGGCCAAAGGCCAAATGCCCACAAATTCCAGCAATAATTTCCATATGTAAATATATCCTGTGATGTGGCTTCACAAAATGTATGGGCAGACAAAAGTGCGAAAGTAACTGAGAATAAAACAAAGAAATGATCTCACAGAATATTACTGCCATCACTATGTGTCGAAGAGATGCAGCGAACACCCCGACAAAAATACCAGGGGGTTGGGTTGACTGAGTGATCAAAACTAAACACTCCCGAACAATAAAAAGAAAGTGAAAACGTATAGATGACAATAGAGCATGAAGTAAAAAATAAACCGTGTGCTAGACATGAAGTCTGCGCAAGAGAAGATAATGAATAGGCAAGCGGCCAAGTTGTCTTCTTCATCATGAATCTCCATGTATTGACATAGTTACTGAATATTTCTCATGGTGTGCTATGATAACATAGAAGATATTCGATCTGTAAGAAGTTCAATACTTGTTAATGAAGCATATATGAGAAGATTGCTTCTAGCGTAAACTGATGTCTAGAGCAATTATATATAAAACATGAAGAATGGGCTAAGCATTATTGTCACATCCCAAATTCTTACTACCCTTTGTGTTGTTAAGGAATTCTTTCAGAAACGTATGCCCCAGCATGCGAAAGCAGGAAATACATAGAATCCTAAGCAATTAATGAATGTCAAGCTTATACTATAATTGTAGTTAGCTATACTGCCATGGAATAGAAGTGGTATTGTACCCTTTTTTAGCTGATGCAGGAACTGGCGTTGCATTTCTTGCCTTCTTCTGTTGAGAACTTGAGATTCTATCCTTATACGAAGAAAATTGTGGCGCATCAGAGATTTACTCTTGAAGGCTAACATTCCTTTATCGGTACAAATATTATGTTAATTAATGAGGGATGTGTTCCGTAAATGAGGTGGCATACCTGTCCCCCGTGGAACACTCATGCCCGCAAACAGCATACAATGCTATCCTCATAAGAGGCTTTGTGAAGATCATCTGTATCAAAGGTTTCTCATGTCCTTGCCATAAAGTAACAATGGCACGGTTGCTGCTTGATCCAGAAAATACAGTACCTGTGCATATGGACTTTCGGTAGGATAGATTATTAGATTTTGGTGTCTGTGCTATGAACTATAGCTTTCATTAGTTACAAATATGTTCCTTTTGGTTCTTTATTCGTCTTCGATGGTATGATGTCTGTCATCAACTTGACCAATCCGACAACATCTAATATGAGATACAAATAGTGATATACCCAGAAACTAAGAAGTGACATGGGAAGCAACAGGACATGAAGGGTCAATGGGAAAGGGTAAATAATTAAAGAAACTTATCAGTAAGTAACTGTTCAGTAAGTCGTTGGTATTTCTCTTGCAAAATAAGTAAGGATAGATCAGTTGTGTCTTAGACTCTTAGCATTACATGTTCAGACTTGGACATTATCGAATCTCGGAAACTGTAAATGGGTAGCGTGCACCCATTTCACCCTGATTGAGATGAAGTGTAGGTTCATTGTTCTTAAAGAGTTAGGAAAAATTGAATGGGTATACTGCAATAGTGAGAGCTACTCTGACATGACATCCATACGTAGGAACGAACAAACAGTTATTCAAGAAACACCTACATGTAACAGTAGAAACAAACATCGATGATGAATAAAAAAGGCCCATAAAAACACCTATATTTAAAGGAATTGCAGCAGGTACCATCTAGAAAATACATTTGCATCCACAAGTCTCCATATTCTGCATTTGGGACACTCCATTGCTGCAACAAATCAAACAGTTAAGCGAGCACTTGTGACAGCTCCTATCAAATTGGCAATGCTGCATCTATTTGGGAGCTTAGTTTTTGTAAGTATTTTGGAAATATCATGGTTAGTAAAAATACTATTGTTTCAAATACTTTGAATTGTTTGGTACTATTGAGTGTTACAACTTTATAAACTATGGCCATGGAATTTTTGGAGTATCCAAGACATAGGTCGAACCCTCCTTTTTCCTAAACTGAGAGATGAAACTGCACCTTTTACTAAAAATGTATTTAGTGCCCAGGCATAAGAATAATATAGCATTGCACAAATGTAGTTTTTTAATAAAAAATTACCTAAGAGAGCCTAAGCAGTTCAAATCACTTCCAATTCGAAACATAACCATGCAAGCATATTTAGCGGATGATCTTAATCCCATCACTTGCTTTTCGTTAACGGATAAGTTTGGTCGGGCTCAATTACTCAGTAGCTGGCTGGATCGAAGAGATGAACAATGATATGTATTGAAGAGATAAACAATAATATGTGGATTATGTCTAGGCTCCCTTCCCACCTTCGCCCCGGGTCGTCTCGCGCGAGGCGGCTCTGGGTGACAACCCGAACCCAAGAAGAGGCGGCCCATCTTCCTCCTCCTGGCCGCTGCCGCCGTCGGGGTCGGCGGTGGCGGCCGCGTCCGGCTGCCAAAGGCAGGGGCGGTGGTGGCGCGTCCATGGGCTCCCCTTCGCGCGGAGGCGGGGTCTTCGGCGAGGCCTTCGGCTACTTCACCTAGATCATGGCGGGAGACGCGTTGGTGTGGCGGAACTCACCGGGGAAAGGGCAGCAAAGGGATCGTTGCTGACCTCCACCGACCGGGTTGGAGGAGGAAGATGGACCGCGGTTCCCAGCCATGGTGGCGGCGTGGGGGCCGGCCGTTCTGACTTTCATGGTGGTGGTCCTAGGGTTTTTTTGCAAAGATGAAGACGTTCTGGATGCCGATCTTTCTTCACCTAGCCGGAGTGATGAGTTCCGGAAGGCTCCAACAGCGATTGGAACAGTGCATCTTTTGCCTGGAGTTTACAGGATCGGGTGGTATTCGATCGCGTGCACCCATTTTTTATTCCGACCGTTTGGTTCCGGAGGGAGCGGCGTGAAGCTCTGTTCCGTGTTGACATCAACATGCTTTTGGTCCATGGTGAAGTCAGAATCAAAGAATTTCATGAAGGCAGGATTGGAGGATTAGCTAAAGAAGGTTCAAGTCTCCGCGATGTTGAGGAACTTGCTTGGTGTTCCGGGATTCGCAGCAGTGGTATGAAAGTGGGGGCGGCATCACAGGTGAAGTTCAGAGTCCTACCTTTAGGGTGAAAACCCAAGGTCTGGCCTTAACTGGTTGTGCCTGGCAATGACCTTGTTGGAGGCATTGTTTTGAGAGCGGGGACTATCTTCTGCGTGAAACCTAAGATCTTTGATTGGGCGACGACAACGCTGGTGCACTGTTCCCTTCTTTGAAGGCGTCGCTTTTGGAGAGTCTGTATTTCAGGTGTTGTCTAGGGGGGTGGATGTATTACTGTTGCTAGGCCTGAGATACTATAGCGGGACTTTTGTTTCTTAGTTTTCATTTATCTTTTTTGGCTGTGTGCATCCGTACTGCTATTAGGGTGTTGCGTTGTTGCAGAGGCTAGGTGTAATTGGTATCTTTTGATATTAATATATTCCCTTTATCGAAAAAATATATTTATATTACTCTATAGCAAATTAATGAAGATGCAATGTTCGATATAAATTTATCCAAGCATGATTTGGCTAATCTGATCAACACAACTTCAAACATGACAGTATATAGATCTCTTAACATATGGCACAGAGTAAGCAGTCAACATTATTAAAAGGGAGTTTTCTTCAATGTAGTTTACCAATAACTAGTCGCATAGATTATCAGACTAATTGGTGAACATCTGGACTCCGATTTTGATGATTTTGGGCTCGTTTTGAAGCTAGGAACAAGCTCTACAAGATCATGCAGAGAACCATCATAGTCCACAAAGGGAGGATAATACTAAATGGGGAACTCTTTAACCTATCTATAAGAGACAAGCTGGTAACACCTCCAAAATGGAAAACGCAACAAATTGAGTTAGAAAACTCGGGTTTAGGTGAAACCAATTTTGTTGGAAATATGATGACAAGAGATACCCCACAAAGAGTGAAAATATGGAAACAAGTGGGGGAGTATTTTCTATAGATTTTAGAGTAAAACCTCTCAATACGAGAAACCGAGAAAAACTCCAATATCGAAAACGCAACAAGTGTTTCATGCGGAATCCGTTTTCGATGCACTCCAGCTTGTCATGAGAATAAACACAAGCTCTAAAACACTACATGGATAAGATCTAAATAACAACTAAGAAAGATGATGCAAGTATGCAAAGGTTTGAACTCTCTCCGAACGATACGATCGAGTTACTCACTCGAGAGTCATCTTGATAGTACGGCCACTAACCTATAAATCGGTCTCCCAACTAAATCATGAGACCGGCGAGAAAGAAACCCTATCAAGAGTAAACATTAACCTTGCGCATTCCACTTAAGCTCGATGATGACGATCTTGACCGCAACAAGGTGGAACACCTTTCTTGATTGTGCTTGTTTGATGAAGTCTTGCGAGTGCTCCCCCATAATCCACTATGGGAGAGCTTCTTATTCAGCTCATCTTCACATATCCATGAAACATATGGATGGCAAGCTCAAGCTCATGATCTCATCAGGATGACTCATCTTAAACTTGCACACCATTCCTTCTTTCTTCATCTTGTTGATGTCTTGAAGATACACTTGAGAGATCACCCAATCGGTCTTCTTCAAGACATACTTATCACTTGATCTTCATCACATAATTCTATTTGCAACCTAGCTTGAATCCAATATGAATCCAATATATGGTCAAAACATTACCTATGGACAACTCCTACAAATATAACTCAATGCGGATATTAGTTCATAGGGATTATTATTAATTACCAAAACCACACATGGGGGCTCCATGCACTTTTAACAATACATACACATATATTCGCATTTGTATTGTCCTTTAGAACTTATTGATGGAACAGTGTAGCAAAAAACAAAACAGCAAGACTCGAGAAAGGAGAGAACCGAGAATTTTTATAGGCTGTAGGCAACTATACAAATCATCAAGACATGTGGTACAACTCCTATGTCATAACCAGGTCAAAGGAGATGTATAATATATATGTAGTAAGAACATTAAATATTAGTGATAAATAACCAAAATGAAGGAAATCGCACACCATCATATAAAAAAGTCCAGAACATATGACATGTATATCTGTTCATATCATTTTCATGCATGAAAAAATGTAGGATGTAACATGTTGCTCATAAACTAGTAAGAACACTTATTCCCCTCTTGTGAGAGTACATTTGATATGCTACAACCTTAAGCATTCGAATTTCCATCAGTTGCTTCCACTTTGAGTAGTTACAGGCCGCCTGAAACATACCCTCTGCTTCGCTTTACAGCCATATTTCATTCCAGAAATTAATTCTATCCCATTTTCCCACAACGTATTTTCAGGCCGCAAAGGTAGACCATGCCATTTTATCAGAACCAGGCAAGAAAATGTACAGTACTTAAACCTGTCCAAGATCCCATCCGGTAGTCGAGCGCACCCACGAGGCCACGACCAAGCACACGCACCCACGCAGCAATGGGCGTCGTCTCGGCGGTGGCGGACGCGGTGGTCGTCCTCTTCTCCCTCACCATCGTGGTGGCGGCCCCGCTGATCGACGGGCAGTCCCTCCTCCCGCACACCCTCTACCCGGCGCCGCTGCGGGACCTCAAGCGGTGGTACGCCGCCGAGTTCGGCGACTACCTCATGGCCCAGCCGCCGGCCTTCCTCCGCGGCCTCTTCTGGCTCGAGCTCGCCTTCCTCTGGCCACTCGCCGTCGCCACCCTCTACGGCGTCCTCGCCAAACGCCGCTGGGCCGCCACCACCTCCCTCATGGCCGGCGTCACCACCCTCACCTCCATGGTAACTCAATCTTCCGCGCTATTCTCCCTGATCTGACACGGCCTCTGCTTCCGATCTGTGAGGCGCAGAGGCCAACTCCACGGATCCATCGACGCGTGGCTCCTGGCGCGATGGTAAATTCAGAAATTTAGGACGAATGACATGAAATACGGAGTAGTTCTTCGGTCATGACGCTTGTAGTTCGCGCTAGTCCATTTCTTCGATTTGATCTGGTCTGAACACCGTCAACTCGAGTTAGTGCAGTGCTCTGCCTCTCAGTAGAGCCATTTCTAGATGTATGTTCATGCTTATTTACTCAGTAGTATCAATGCTCTGATCCGGTGCAAAGATTGATATCGATCCAAAAAAATTAAGCAACAAGTTTAAACTCACAAAACTTTATTTCATCCTACATTGACCGGTTTGCCTTTCCTACTTCACAATCAAATAGTTCAGCATCTACAGGTTTTTCAGCGTCATCAACTTCAGTCACTAGCATAGCGTATCAATCTTGTGACAGTTAAAACTTTATCCCCTTTCAACGGATTATATCTCGATTTATTTCTAATAGTGATTGCAACTGTTTCAGTCCGCGATACTTGGTGAACTGTTGGGCTCAGGAAGGGCAACACCGAAGCTGCTTCAGGTGTATGGTCCGTACATTGTGTTTGCAGTGATTGCAATTCTGCGTGGCCTCTGCTCTTGTTCGGCGCCTTCCACCGCTGCATCCAATGCTCAGAAGACAAGGAAGAAGAGGGTCTAGATCAAACATGCTTTTCTGATATTTCAGGAGCCATGTTATAAAAATTCAAGTGAAACTTGATGTAAGATGATTTGTTATGACAAATTTTGTTGAACATTCGTTCCATCCGGCATATACATATCATTCGACCAGGAAAAGACCAACAAGTGGAATGTAGCGTCCTTGCTGTCAGAGTAGAATTTATTCACAGTTTGAAAGGATTATTATAGTGAATTTATTCCGAGTAGTACATCCGTTCTAAGAGAGATACTTATGTAATCAAAGCTCTACAACTTTGACAGTTGATATGGCATATTGATTGTTGGAAAATAATACTGTAGCATTACGTCAGTCATTGAATTATTTATAACTAGTGCATGCCGCAGCCCGCAGGGTGTGTCTGCGGGATTTGCAAGGGATGTATTTAGTTCGAATATACAAGATGAAAGACAAACATAAGTGTACATAGATCAACTCTTCATTAGCTAAATAACTAGTACAGTATAAACTGCAAGATTTGTGAAATGATTATTTATATCTTATTTTCTTAAACTAAGGAAACTATATGATTCTTTGTTTCTTTTAGATAAAACCTAGCAAATAAAACATAAAAAAGACGGTAGACAAGAAGAGTTAAATTACCACAAAATACGCATATATGCAAGTATGCAATACGAGAGAAAATAATAGCACATAAGTTAAATCCAACAGGTAATACAATTTATGATGAAGTGGCTTACTATGAGAGAAGCTTTAGATATCAATTAGTAATTCTTAGTGGGGAAATATAGGATACATCACAAATCATCCAAAAGGAAGTATCAAGTGCAATTGCCAAAGTACAAATAGATGGTAGTGTACATTATCCACGGGCACGACACAAGTAGTGTACAAGTGCACATATACATGTTACATATACAATATTGTAACAAATCACAAGGGCAGACCATACTACTGTACTGGACTGGATACTTATTCTGCCGTCTCATAGTGACATACCAATTGACTCTTAACTAACAGGAACACTGAAGTTACAAGGATGGATACAGCCCCAGACTAACCATAATCTTTGCAGAGCAAGACAGGTAGATGGGCATCAGATAGATATACTTCTTTCCTAAAAGCATCACAACCATAATGCTGGCCCCAAGCGATTGGTATTGACAGCATTAAGGCATCACCATCACCAGGATAATATGATAGACACAGCGATCTACTAGGCTGACATAATTACAGGCATGGCGGCAAAGATCATCCGAGATGCAGGGATGTGGTAGAATGAAATAAGCTACTGTAAGGATTTCGTGTTGTTTGAGTTCGAGGTAGTCCATCTTCTAAAGCAACAAGTTCGTGTCATCTGGATCCACAGAGTTGCCAGCTTCATCACCGAGCCCCCCTTCATGGAGTAGGTCCTCCCAGAAATCATCATTCAGCTCCCCACTGGGCCTGCTTCTCAGTTGCCCAGAGCTGCTAGAAGTGGCACCCTGTTGCACTTTGGCTCCCTTCGTCCCCACAGACGAGCTTTCAAGATCGGGTGCGAAGCCATTGACAAACGGATCCACCGGCTCATGCGGCTCAAACATTACCTGTGACCCTTGCTCCAGGCTAGAGCCAGTGCCTATGCTATCAACAACTTCTGGTCCCTGATCGATGCGGCGCCTTCTTTTGTTAGAGATGGCTTCTTCGAGCTCCTTCCTCATCTCACTCTGGGAGATCAGCTGGCGTATGAACTCCGGATTCTGCATGACTCGTGCCAAGAAGGACATCATCTGCTGCTGCTTCTGCTCAGTTCCTTGCAGCCTCTGTTCCATAGCTTGAAGATTTGACCTTGTGTTCTGTTGCTCCTGCCTGAGCTTCACCACTTCAGCCATCAAGAGCTGCTTGTCCCTTTTCAACTGATCCATTTCCCCATCATATCCAAAGTGCCCCACCTCAAGGTAGGAGGCAAGAGATTGCTGATTTGGAGACCCGTGCGTAGGTTTGCGACGCTTAATATTTTTTAGAAGGTGCCTCTGCCCCCTCAAGAATCCTTCATTTGCAAATTCCCACCTGTCGGGATCTACCTTTCTGAAGCCCTGCCGAAGGCAATAACAACCATATTAGAAATTGGATGGACCATTCAAATTAAACAAGGCAAATAAAATTTCTCCAACAGAAAGCTAATTATTCAAATATTTTTAGATAAACAACAGTGACAAAGAGAGAGGGTGTGGAGAGATGAAACTGTAAGAATATCTCCAATTTACCTCTTTATGACAGGTTTCAGTTCACTTGATACATTTTTCAGTTTGCTGATTTCAGTTCTTCACTTTATTTGTCAACTTTCCTCTTCATCTTCATCCTTTAATATTCTATAAACTGGAAGTTTACTCAGGGGAAAATGAAGCATCAATTGAAAGATTTCTCAAGGCAAACAAATGAATTATGAACTGGAAGATTTTAATCGAAAGATGGAGGTGATAGCCTAACTAGAACAGGTGGCATCTAATCAACCACAGACATGCCCTTAAAGACTTCACAAGGTAATAAAAACAGAACACAGAGGTTAACTGGCCAAATCTCCCTATAATAAAATCTCAAGGTTCTCCTACAAAATGCAACAACCATCCAGAAAAGTCCAACACCCACAAGTTTCTCAGATCAAACGACAATCCACGGTATCAGCAGTGTTGCTACAGGCAACACAGACGCTAGTGTAACAAATTTTCTCTTTCATTCTTCCTATTTTTTTCGCCAAAATATATATATGATAAATTGCGTTAGCTGGTTCAGAGGTTTCGAATTTTGTCCATCCTCAATTTGAAAGCACGACAATTTTAGGCTTTTAGCTTGATTTAAGGTTATCATATGCTTTTACCTTCCAAATTATCAACTAATGCTGTACTTTTGGATTCTACTCAAGAACTTTGAAGCTTTGGTTATTTCGAGGATTTTTCTGAACCACCGCATAAAATGGAAAAAAACACACACGAACTACCAGTTGGATTTAAGGATATCATATGCTTGTACATTCCAAATTGATATTTCAGCGGATTCCGTAGGTCTAAAATTTTACTGACACAGTTGCAATTTTGGTGGCCTGCACAAAATGAGAACATCACACAGACTACCAAGTATCGACTATCAGTTATTTTCTTCTGAAGGCCAACTTAACCATTTAAATAATTTCAGATAAACAACACTGACAAAGAGAGAGGGTGTGGAGAGATGGAACTGTATCTACTTTACCTCTTTCTGACAAGTTTCAGTTCACTTGATACATTTTTCAATTTGCCGATTTAATTCTTCACTTTATTTTTGAACTTTCCTCTTCATCTCCATCCTTTAATATTGTATGAACTGGAAATTTACTCAAGATAAAATAAAGCAGACTGGGAAGACTAGGCAAACAAATCGAGCATCAACTAGAAATTTTTATCACAAGACGGAGGTGATAGCCTAATTAGAACGTTTGACACCTAATCAGGGAAACAACATCATGAAACCATTGGGTTGGTGACTGCACACATGCCCCCAAAGACTTAACAGGGTCAAGAAACTTGAACATATAGGTTAGCTTATAGCCCAAATATCCCCAAAAGTTAAAAGTTAGCCTTCCAACACCCAGAGGATTCTGGGATAAAAGAACAATCCCTGAGTGTCAGCAGTGCTGCCACAGGCAACACAGACGGTGTATTATAACAAACTTTCTCTTTTATTGTTTCTACCTTTTTTGGCCAAAATATATACTGATGATAAATTATGTTCGCTGGCTTAGAGGATTTGAATTTTATCCATGTTTATAAAAATTAAAACATGACTATTTTAGGCTTTTAGCTTGTTCTAAGGTTATAATATGCATTTAAATCCCACATTGCAGTCAACTATTTCTGTAGGTTAGGGGTTTACTCAAGCTTTGGTACTTGGTTATTTCGAGTATTTATCTGAACCACCACATAAAAAGTAAAACAGCACACAAACTACCAGCTGGATCTAAGGTTGGCGTATGCTGGTACGCTGCAAATAGATATTCAGCTGATTCCGTAGGTTTACAATTTTACTCGCACACTTTGGTTTTGATAATTTGCGGATTCTTCTGAATCACTGCATGAAATGAAAATCGGCACAAAAACTACCAAGCATCGACTATAATTCTATTGGTTATTTCTTCTTAGGTACCTAGCTGCACACCTCCGCAATATCTTGCAGCATCACTCGAGTAAAATCAAAACCCCTTCCATAAAGATGGATATGTAGGTAGGGCATGTCTATACGAGCACTTCGATGTTATAGGTAGCCAGCAACTTCCACTGTCAATCATCCGGCTACCTATATTGTTCTATCCATCCGTTGTTGTTCCCCTGGACAACCGTTGAGCTACAGCTGACAAAAGGGTAGCGTGAGGCAAAATTGGATACATGAACTTTTTAGTAATCCCAAGGTGGGGAAATGGTTGTACTTGTTAACCATCTTCTAAATGAAAAAGGAAACTAAAAAATGAAGACCCAATTTAGCCAACTGTTCAAGTATACCATAATAAATTCATAATAATTAAGCTAACCAATCCTGTTATTCCATTACCATAGCCAAGAACATTTGGAGAATTAAATTCTTTATAAGCATAAGCGGTACGCATTCCTAACTCTTTTGCCTGAGTGATCAGCACTAATTTTAGCATAGAAAGGGCTAGAACAGCAAGGAAGGGAGGGGGGCAAACAGCAAACTTACGTAGGTGTTGAGCTGTCGGACGAAGCTGGAGAAGTTGTTGTGCTTGAAGTAGCGCGGCAGCAGCACGGTGCCGAAGAGGTGCGGGTCCCAGACGACGAAGCTGTTGTTGGTGTTGCTCCAGGACACGACGGCGTCGGTGGTGGGGTCGTCGACCATGTCGTAGGTCTTGGCGAGGAACGGCGTCGGGCCCGCGTGGTCCGCCAGCCCCTCCAGCGGCCTCGGCGCGCCGCCGTTGGCCGCCGCCGCGGCGGTCGCCGAGGCGGGGTGGCCGTTCTCCACCTTCACCGGTTGCATCGCCCGGTGGCTCATCGCAGCGGACGACAGACGGCGTGGGCGTGGGCAGAGAGAGAGAGAGAGGGAGAGAGCAGTTGAGAAGGATGGGGACGGGTAGGAAGCCGCTTTGGGAATGGAAGGTTCTGGAAGGCCTCGCGATCTTGTGGAAGCGGTGGTGAGGATTATCCTCCTGGATCCGTCAGAGAAGACGGCGACACGTGGCCAGACAGATGCACACGGGCCCATTGGGCCGGCAGAGGCGTCCAGCGAGACGGGCCGGGCTTGGTCTCCGTAGTTGATGTACAGGCCCACTGGGCCCGCGTTTACTTGCACGGCAAACCTTCCACGCGAAGGCAACGACCGACCTGGCCGGAGGCAGTTGGTCTTCTTCTTCATCACCATCCGTGTTCGTCCAACCAAACGAACCGTAGCATTTGCTTTCTCCTCCGCCTCCTCCGACGACCGACCGAAACCCTAGCCACCGCGCGCGCGCGCCGCGAAGATGTTCGCGTACCAGAAGGCGCCGGACCTCGAGGCCGGCGACGGCTCCACCCTCCTCTACCCGGGGATGGAGGAGAGCCCGGACCTGCGCTGGGCGCTCATCAAGAAGATCTACGTCATCCTCTCCATCCAGCTCGCCATGACCGCCGCCGTCGCGGGATTCGTCGTCAAGGTCCCCGCCGTCTCCGAGTTCTTCGTGTCCTCCAACGCCGGCCTCGGGGCATACATCGCGCTCCTCATCCTCCCCTTCATCGGTACGCCCTCCTTCCCCCGTCCCTCTTCCAATACGCCTGGAATTCGCTCGCGCCCTGACCGATTGGTTCGTGTCTGCTGCAGTGCTGTTCCCGCTGCACTACTACCACCAGAAGCACCCGGTCAACCTCATCCTGCTCGCCATCTTCACCGTCTCCATCAGCTTCGCCGTCGGCATGACCTGCGCCTTCACCAGCGGTAATAATGCAGCAACCGGTTCCCTTACTCTATCTCAATCATTGTTAGTTGCTCACATGTGGATGAAGTTTTAAGTATATTATGGCTCAATTGATTGAACATATGAACTTGTGGGATAGATACTACTTTAATTGCGACGAATAGACTCAATCATTGTTAGTTGTTCACCTGTCGATGAAGTTAAGTATATTTGATTGAGCATATGAACTTGTGGGATACTAGTTTAATTGCGATGAATAGACTGTTTTCATTAGGAATCCTTTCCTTACTTGCATCACTCACTGAAATTATTGTTAGATATGTGCCTGTTGGTCAGTTTTGTAATTTGCTCCAGCGAGCGTTCAGATACAACAACCATTCCCCTCTCAATCATTGTTAGTTGTTCACCTGTGGATGAAGTTAAGTATATGGTTTGATTGATTGAGCATATAAACATGTGGGATACTTGTTTAATTGCGACGAATAGACTGTTCTCATTAGGAATCCTTTCCTTGCTTGCATCACTCACCGAAATCATTGTTAGATATGTGACTATTGTTCAGTTTTGTAATTTTCTCCAGCGAGCATTTGGATCAGTTCCGTAAGGTAATGCACCACATATAGAACTAGAAGGACGCCACTATTGACACTAGGATTTTGTTCGACCCGTAATAGGGCTCAATAGGTTTATTCGCTCCCTCCAATTATCCTATATTTTCTTTTTTTCTGTACTTAAGGATGCTCGATATGTTGGTATGGATGGATTTTTCATTTGGTCTTTTTTGAGCATTAACAACAGTTATGAAAGATTATGCATGATAGTACTGAATGGAAACCACTTTTAAACAGTGGGAATCTGTTCTATGATTTGATTTCCAGCACAGGCATATAGAACATGTTGCCGGTGTTTCGATAAGTTGAACATCTCATGGATGGAATTTTTGGATTGCTACCTGGAATGCAAAGCATCATCATGTTTATGTGTGTGGTGCTTTGGTACACAGAACCTTGCTGCAATAATAGAATGCAACACTTTGTAGACCCTTCTGATTACAGGATCCTGTGTGTTTGTTTAGGTAGCATGTTTTTGTTGTCTCAAGGTTCAAGGTTGTTACATATAAATGTTCTATAATTATCACAGCCCTATTTGCCGATATGTCAGAACTTAGCAAATGTAGCAAAAGACGTTCTAGTGCCCCTTCCCATCATGTTATGATAATTGCTAATCTTTCATAACTTTGTGCTATCATTAAGGTTCAACCTTTTCATGGCTCAGAAATATTATCATGAACCCATCCAACATGGAATCATTGTGCATATCAGCGCACCTCTGTAGAATCAATCCTTCTTCAGTTTTCTTCGTGTTCCATTGTTGTAAGGTTGCCTGGTAGTGGTTCCCTTTTGTTTTTACCCTTGTTGTGCTTTTTGACCTTTTAGAAACAGAATTTTTTTGACTTACCTTTTTCAACAGCAACATAGTCACCTGTGTATTTTTCCTGCCTGCATATATTGTAATGGGCATGTCATAAATATTCCTACAATCAGTCAACCATTGATATACAATCACTTCAGCTAAGGTCCAGAGAAATTACTTAAATACTCCGAATTTTCTGTGGAAGGCACCCCCTGTTGAAATCTTTCCCCAAGCCCAGGGGTCAGAAGGGGTTGGAGGTGCTCTGGATGGCATATTTCAGAGCTCAACAATGAATTAATTGTTATTAGTTAAAAAATGCCTAGTTTACTCTTTGATTTTGAGCGAATTATGTTGGGTGCTATTCGCCAAGCACTTGAGATACTGCATGTTCGGATTTTGTAAGACCTACCTTTTTGGATTTGATGCTGGGGCATAACTGATGGCTGTTGAGGGCTTTGGCATCCCCTTCTTGCATTATTTTATTATCATGAATTTGATTATTGGATGTTCGAATTAGTTGGTAGTGCTTGTTCGGAAAATAACAGAAGTACTCTCGGTTATTATTCATGTGCTTTTGCCCTGTTTTTATGTGCCCTGGGACATTACTTGTTAATACTCTTCAACAGGAGTTGTACACATCAACTCAGTATAGGTCATATGCAGTAAATTGACTGTAGGATTTTGTGTGAACAGGAAAAGTCATCTTGGAGGCTGCAATTCTCACAGCGGTGGTGGTGATCAGCTTGACTGCTTACACTTTCTGGGCTGCAAAGAGAGGCCATGACTTCAACTTCCTTGGCCCCTTCCTGTTTGCGGCTCTTATGGTGCTGATGGTGTTCTCATTAATCCAGGTTGGATAGCTGCACCTTCTCACTAACTACTGTATCTTGAAACATATGCTTATTGAGATGAAAATATTGCAGAACTTGTTTTGGTTATGTTTGTTTGTGCATGATATTAATAACACTTCTGCTGGCAGATCTTCTTCCCACTGGGCAAGCTCTCTGTCATGATATATGGTGGCATTGCATCGCTTATCTTCTGCGGCTACATCATCTACGACACGGACAATATCATCAAGCGCTACTCGTACGATGAGTACATCTGGGCCGCTGTGTCGCTCTACCTCGACATCATCAACCTGTTCCTGTCTCTTATGCAAGTGCTGCGGGCAGCCGATAGCTGAGCGCATCCAGGCCTCCTCTGCTTGATTTAGTTACCTAGCTTGTGCATATAAGAAATTCATGAATCCCTCTGATCCATGTAGTCGTTATCAGTAAATTCTCTTGATACTGTCGGAGTCTCAATATCTCCCTTACCCACTTCCAGCATATGTGATGTCTGTTTACTTTCTCCATTGATGAAAATATGAGCATTGGTGGGTTGAAGTTGTAAGACGCATGAACTTAATTCAAAGTATCTCATTTTACTGCTCCATTTTATATGAAAATCCGGGTGCTTCGATCTTGTGATATAGCTCTAATTTAAGAAGCGTACAAGCGTCGGAGAGAAAGGGAGATGGAATTACAAGGTTGGTGTTGTGTGGGCATGACTCCACCACCAGTTCAGCACAATGCTACCGTCTATCTTCAGCATTGGGATCTCCAAGCCAGGCCACTGGGCTGTAAAGCCAATTCTTTGCTGAATTCTTCAGGAAAAGGAGGATGCAGTCTGACTGCATTATTAAAGTGCCTAGACGAGAGAATATAATAGCCCATACTCATAGTTAGAAGAACTTTAGAGATCGATCAGGCTTAAACTCTATGCCGCTGATTATTTTCTGAGGCATTTTTAAAGGTGCCAGGAAAATCTATACTAGGCAGTTATCATACTGGCAGCAAACATTCAAGCAGCATGCATCGCACTCAAGGAGTCAAGCAATATCTTAAACCATTATTTGCTAGCAATTCCCCTTTTGTAAATCTAGTACGTAATCCCTCTTTCCATAAAGGATGTCTCAGATATAGTGTCTAGATTCATTCAAATTTTAACAAATCTAAGACATCCTAGGATGAAGAGAGTATCTCTATTTCAGAAATTACATTGTGCAACTAGTTGTCATAGATTTCTAGTCACTATTCGGTGTTAGATACTGTCATATCTCTTTCTTATCTACTTGCCGATGGCCTCTTGTAGTCTCTGCGTCCCCCTTGGAAAGATTTAGTATGTACGCCATGGTTGCTAATGAAGTAACGTCTTACTTTGCCAAACAAAAAAAAGTTTTAAACGTTTTGGCGCTCATGTTAAAACTTAAAGCGTATGTGGCGCATCCAATAACAATTCAGTGAAATTCATGTTTATCGATACTAAATTTAGTGAAAATCACGTCTAAACTTCATTTTTTTTCTGTCGATGGCGATCAGGAAGATGCAGGAGACTCGAAAGGAGACACGAGGAAATCGTTGTTTCGAGCAACCAGCCAAGAATAGAGGAAGGCATAGCCGACAACCGGCCATGACCTCTAAAAAGACTTGTCGCCCATGGCTCGCCAGCCTATCTACCATTCGCGAGGACGCCACGAGCAATCCTCGAGCTTGGAGAAGCGAGGCGCCGGAGGTACGTAGCCGGGCATGGGCAAGCACGATAAGCACCACCACCACCACCACCACCACGACGTGGAGGCAGCCTACCCGGCGGAGCACGACGGCTACATGATCGAGACGCCGGAGCTCCGGTGGGCCTTCATCCGGAAGGTCTACGTCATCGTGTCGCTGCAGATGCTCGTCACGGTGGCCGTCGCCGGCGCCATGTACCTCACCCCCGCCGTGAGGAACTTCTTCCTCTCCCAGACCCTCGCCGCGCTCGCCGCCTTCATCGTCATCATCATCTCCCCCCTCCTCGGTACGCACACACGCACAAAGCTAGCTTAGCTTCACGATGGCACGAACAATGCCGGCCGCGTTCTAGCTAGCTCGCCATTGATCGATGCCGTTGCTTATGATGTGCAGTGATGCTGCCGATGGTGTACTTCCGGCAGAAGCACCCGATCAACCTGGTGTTCCTGTTCATCTTCACCGTCTGCATCAGCGCCTCCGTGGGGCTGGGATGCCTCACCAAGCGCGGGCCGATCATCTTCGAGGCGGCCGCCATGACGCTCGTCGTCGTCGCCGGGCTCACCGCCTACACCTTCTGGGCGGCCAAGCGCGGGCACGACTTCGAGTTCCTCGGACCGTTCCTCTTCGCCGCCTGCCTCATTCTCTTCATCTACGCGCTCCTCATGGTGCTGTTCCCCCTGGGCAAGACGGCGGCGCTGGTCTACGGCTGCATCGCGTCGCTCATCTTCTCGGCATTCATCATCTACGACACCGACAACCTCATCAAGAGATACACCTACGACGAGTACGTCGCGGCGTCAATCACGCTCTACCTCGACATCATCAACCTCTTCAGGGCGATCCTCATCGCGCTCGAAGGCGCCGAATGATGGATCGATCGTACAAACCAGCCAGAGATGATTGTCATCCTCCTTCTGCTCCGTGTATGCTAAACTAGATTTGATCATACGTAGATTCTAATGTAACGTGACCTGCTCTCTAATTAACAGAAAAATATGTCCAATCCAGTAATCATTTCACATCGTCAAGACAACATGAAAAAAGATGCATAATCAAAAACAACCAACTCCCAGAAGGAGATGAATATGATTGATAAGCAGCAAGACATCATCCCTACTCTGCCACATGTAAGCTAAACTGGATCGATTATATATTGATTCTCATTCTCGCGTAACATTATGTGTTCTCCATGGCTGGAGATTTTCAGAGAAACACTGCCAATCCAGTTATGGTCTCAGCACATTTTCACTTAAGGCAATATGAACAAAGACAAGACCAGAGCAAATTGAAAACAACAAATTCCCCGGCAAAAGAAGATGAATATGAATTTCCTGAAGAGGGAACATCGTTTCATTTGTGACACAAGCCCAACTTGAAATTGCAGCCTGCACGAGGCCAACAGGCAATCGCTCTAGCATAGACCGAGAGACATGAAGCCCTTAAATACCACACGTTTAAAATGGGGCACAAAGTTGCCAGGATCAACCACAAGTTTTCCCAACAGTTAACTGTTTACACCCACTGGAACACACTAACTTAGATGGGACTGCTTAATGCTCTTCTATCTTCTTCAGGTCCTTCATGTTTGTTGTGTCCACGCTGCAAAACACATTTTAGCACATTAATCACAGGTAACGACAAATTTCCATCAGAAGTGTTATCTGGGAGGGGATATTTCAGTCTGCAATATCTATGGGCTGAAATTTTGATGTACACTCTATCTGAAATTTTGATGTACACCCAGATACTGGAAATAAGAGTAGACTTTGTTTTTTACAAATTTTATCACAATTATTGCCCATTATGTTAACATCTGGTAAGATAATTGCTTTCACCATTCAATTTCGTTTATTTCTAAAATGCATCCTATTAGTAATAAAAAAATATAATATAAATAGATGGTTGTGCAGCTTCCATGTTAGGAAGCTACGGATGCTGGTTGCATAACTAGGATCTATTGTCTTGAAAGAAGTAAGAACAGAACCCACATATGCATAGCTATGTTTCAATAGCAAGAAGTTGCAGTGTCACTAAATTATGTTATCTGTCATCAAGCACAAAAGCCAATTACTTGTTCCAAATCGAATTGACATAATTATGGTCCAACACTAATCCTCACAAATTGAACAACCTGACAAACTTGCTGAATATGTAATTTGACTCTCTCCTCTGGTAATTCTAATTTTAGCATCACACCATGATGTTCTGGGTCTATAGTTGCTCCTACTTAAGAAATGATGACTACAACTATGTTTATCTTCACTAAATCATAAACCTCCCATATTCTGAGCAATCCAACTATAAAGAGCAATACAATATGTGCAACAGGTGCAAATTAGGAAACAAGCGCTAATATAACTTACGTTGTTCCATAAAGCGCAATCTTCTGAATTTGTGTGATGTCAGCTCCGCTTTGATTGTCTTCAATAAACATAGTCAAGCTGGAATGGGGAAAAAAAAAGGAGGTTATAAGAATAGGATAGGATAACACTAACAAAATCCCTGTTCGACGCGTGCTAGAGCTAGGGGTACATACCTGCGAACATTCTGGAACTTCACATACTTTAGCGTCACAGGCTTGCTCTGTAGAAAAGAATAGCAAGGGCTCATCAATTTGAGGTAAGGCATAAGCTAAAACAGGAATAACTGATGAGACTATATGGCAATCAAGGAAAAGAGTATGGAAAAACAAGACTAATTATTTAAGAACATACTTCTAGTAAATGGCTGGAGGATAGGTCAACACTGTCACTTGGTGGAAAGTCATTGACGTTGCTGCCATCGAGTAAAGAAATTTATGTCAGGCCTAAGGGAAAAGCCAACAGGTTTTGAGAAGTCGGTATCAATGAGCTTCAGTTAAAACTAAAAGGTAGTGTACCTGAAACCCATATGCTCTTTGTTGGAGAAGAGTTTCACAGATTTGGGACCTGTTTTGACAGAATATGTTATTGCAATAACTATTGGAGGAAACATCAAGACCCAAGAAAAATATTGAAAGTGGTTTAATAAAGGGGCTGTCTACCAGAAACTAAATATATCATTCAGAGGTTTAGAAGAAAAAAAGCGGTAACAGCGAAACATGTAGTTAATTGTGTGAAGCAATTGTTGCCAATATCAAGCAATGCACTGTTGTAAAGCATTGAAAGAGAACAACTATTGTGCTTTCCAGAAATTAAACAAAGCAGAAACATGCAATTAACTCATGAGAGTGCTTAATGCTGTAATTCATGTGAGGGCCAACATTGGAAATACATAGTAGGAACTTGTTTAAGTTGCCTGACTTAGGTCCATGTGCAGCTTTGTTTGGAGAGTACAGATATCCAGCAAGTGAGTGATATAAATATGCGCCGGCAACTTCCAAAATATTAACTCATGAGATAGATGCAGTTGAACAATCTATAATTTGAACAGTCAGGTTTTTGGAAATAAGTGGGCAACAAATGGTTCAGGCACACACTAGCACCATAAATGACCTCTTAGGTCCAACCAAGAACTAATGGCCACAATGTACAAAAAATATAACTGGAGTCCACCATCTACTAGCATTGGCAGACCTAACGGACAAAGTCCAGCAAAGTTCCAACTACTAGCAACTAAACAATCTATAATTTGAACAAGCGAGCTGTTGCAAATATGTGAGTAACCAATGTTTCGGACACACACTAGTACCATAAATAACCTCTTGTTTTATGTAGCATGAATACTTGGAAGGCAGGGTCACCACTTAGGACTCGCCAAAAACTAATGGCCATAATAATGTACTACCTCTGTCCATAAATAGATGTCTTAGATTTATTAAATTTTGGATGTATATAGACACTATTTAGTGTATAGATTCATCCAAATTTAAGCAAATATAAGACATCTATTTATGGACGGAGGGTACAAAAATACCACTGAGGTTCCCTTCCAGCATCTACTGGCATTGGCAGACCTAACGGACAAAGTCCAGCAAAGTTCCATCTACGAGCAACCTAGTAGCAAGTTAGAAATCTCACCTTCTTCCTCGGGGCCCTTGAATAGCACGGAATGCAGCTTGATAACCTGCATGAAGGGGATGTAGATGAGCAGCTGCTCGTCGGAATCGCTGGCGAGGTGCAGCCCATCGTCCTCCCTGTAGCCCTGAAACCAGCAATCGTTAGCAAAGCAGTCGTCTCTGAAATCCGAAACAGCATACACACGACACTATTACAGTAAAATCTACGAAACCCTAGAAACCGCCGAACTACAAAGATCAGGCGAGCGCATCTAAAACCCGCCGGATCGGAACGGGGATCGCGGGAGCGGGCGCGGTACCTGCTTGAAGGCGTTGGCGATGGGGTGCGCGGGGTCCTGGTTGAGGCACTCGACGCCGGTCCAGTCGATGAAGTCGACCAGATCCACCTGCCCGCGCGGCACCGAGGCCGACGGGACGGCCACGGCCGCCGCCGGAGGGGCCGGCGCGGCGGTGGTCGGCGCGGGGGCGGTCGCCATGGCTGGTCCCGGAAGCTGCTTCTGGATTCCGGAAGGTCGGAGCGGAGGGTCGCTGTGCTGCTTCTGGATTCTCGACTCGTGAGATGACTTGCGAGCAGTAGATACGGGAACGGGGAGCCTATCTGTTCTCTCGCCCTCGGTGATGGGCCGAGGCCCACTGGGCCTGCCGAAATTGAAGCCCACTCAGTTCGATGCTCTGACCGAAGCTGCGGTGCGAGGAGCGGCTGATGGTTTAGTCCCACCTCGCCGAGCGAAGGCGGAGGCGGGGCGCGGCGAGGGTATAAGAAGGAGGGGGTGGGCAGGGTAAAAGCTCATACCTTTCTCGGCCTTTTGGCTAAGATCAAGTGTAGTATCTGTTCTTATCAGTTTAATATCTGATATGTGGACCATTGGTTCACAACGATATTAAATTTATTTTTTGTGGGGGAGGGGCCGTCACAGTAGCTTGCTGCTGGGCCTCTCAAGTGTCGCCCGGGCGTTGCACTGCTGCCAGGTGCCTGGCGCACCCCAACCAAATCTAATTCTGAAATTTTGGTCTAGAATAGAGATGGTTTTGCTTCTACAGTTTGGTTCTTCGTTCATGATGGCTCGGTCCTGGTAATTTAATCTGAAAGAACAGGCCTAGCTCCCCCTCCAGTTATTGAATGAATGGCCACTTACCTTGCAGCTCTAGCGTTTGAAGAAGAACACACTTACACACGTTGATATCCATTGTGAGATACCAAAAATTACTGAACTTATGTTTAAAGCATGCCCTCCAATAACCCCCAAAACGGCATTCAGTTCTTCACTGCGAAAGATTCTCCAACTAGGTAAATACCACTATGGCATAAACACTAGTATTGTACTAGACGAATAGGCGAGACAAGGTGAGCTTCGCCTAACCGCCTGCATGGTTGTTGCAGTAAGAGCATCTTCAATCGCGTCCTCCAAATGAGGTTTAGGGAACCGCGGATAAGAAATGGGGAAAAAAATTGTCCAGTCGCGTCCCCCAAAGCTAATTAGCGCCTCATTTTGTGTCCGGTGTCCCCGCATGCTAGTCTCTATACATAGAGTCTCTACCGGGGACGCCGGACACAAAAACAGCGTCCACATGCATGCATGCAGCCCCTAGTCCCCACATGCTAGTCTTTTTCCCCACACTTTCTCTCACCTACTTTTTCCACATGGGGTGGTCCCTCTATTAAAATGCATGCATCCGGACCTGTTTGAGGGACGGGAAGGGCCTCTTTTTTGTACAGATTTTTGGTCTCTTTTTGTCCGGCGCGGTCCCAAACGTGCCCCAAATCATTTGTGCCGGACGCTTTTTGAGGGACGCGACTGCAGATGCTCTAAACTTGTTGTCGCTTTGCTCGTGCCATTGTCAGGCGTAAAAGGTCTGCATCTTTTAGGTCCATGTAAGTCTAAAGAGGTAGCTGGTGTGGTTTACACATGAGAGTTGCGTGGTTCAGTCTACACAGACGTCGTATGCTTTCTGATTATTCATTATTTTTATAATGCAAGCAAAGTAGAAGTGCTGAAAAAAAACATAGCTATAACACCAATACAACTCAATATCTTTGATCTGTCATCATGGGCAACCTTAAGAGTAAACCAAATGGTGACAAAGTACAGTTGAGCTTCTTTTTTTTTTTTTTGACCTGGGCTACGGCGGGCTTACGCTAGACTGGACGATTATATTAAACTGCTCCAGAAAGGAGCGAACCAGGGGGCATTACAATAGTTTTAGAGGGCGGAGGGAGGAGAAAAAAAAGGGGAGATGGAGTTCAGGGGGGGTCATAGTTATTACACCAAAAATTTAGAGCATTAGAGGAGGATGGGGTGTTACAGCGATAGGCCCAAAGCCTAACATCTTCAATGCAGCGGCAGGACACGAGGGAGAGGTCCTCCACAATTCCATCAAAGGCAAGCACATTCGCCTCTTCCAGATGGTCCAAGCGATGGCGGTGTTGATCGAAGCTTCCTCGTAAGAGTGGTCTTGAGCCAACCAAATGTCTGTAAAGCGGGTGACCCCGCGGGAGCCGAAGTTGTTGTGGAAGAAAAACCAAACTTCCTGAGCACGGGGGCATAGAAGCAGGAGGTGATCAATGTCTTCGTCTTCAGGGCAGGAGAGACAAGTGGCGGAGGTGGAGAGGTACAGTTGAGCTTTCATGAAAATGGTGACAAAGTAAACCAAATGGTCATACATAGCTCAACAGCAGGACGAAGGGATTTAACATTAACAACTGCACTTGCCCCGTCTAATCATCTGCACAAAATTACCTAGGCTCGGATTCTTCCAACTAGCCCCAGCCTCCAGAAACCTAACCTACAATACAAATCACTATTTAGTGCAGGAGATAAAATCTTGTGATGTTAGATGTTGCTACTGTTGTCTATTGTTACAACATCTCTGCAGTTTACATGTCTGCCTATCCTGTGCAGCATCGCCGAGCAAAACATATTGATCTTGATATACATTTTGTTCGGGAGAAGGTTGCTCTTGGTGCTCTTCGAGTTTTGTATGTGCCATCGTCTTCTCAGTTCGCCGATATTTTCACCAAAAGACTGCCGACACCATTATTCCTCGAGTTTCGGGCTTGTCCTCGAGTTCAGACTGCGGGGGCGTATTAGAGGATCCACCGGACCGGTCGTGACTAGGAGATCAAGTAGTGCAACAACAATTGTATTTGGTTTCCAAACCGACCTAGTCTACGGAGCTGTGTAAGTTTGTAACTCTTCCAAACCTTATATAAATATACAACAATGAAACCCATCGAGGCATGCAATTGTAGCCTGATCATATTCAATTACACAGGAAACAATGACGAGACACATATTATTTCTAGGAATTTGTTATCTACTCCCTGTGGCCCAAGAGTGTGGCTGGTTGAGCCTCCAAATTTTTTTTTAGAGTTAGGGCCTTAGCCCAATTTTAAATTAATAAAGCCACAAACGGCAGATACAAATATACTTACATGCAACTCAAAGGAAAAGGCAACAAATGCAAACTAAGGATCGAAACAAAGAACACCATATGGAATGCCAACACCACAGCTAGCTAGACGTCAAGGAGAGGACCCAAGAAGGCATCAAGAGATTGGGGAGGCTGCTGGAACATGTATTCGTCCGCGCTCAATGGACAAACACTAGATCGAAACTCCATCGTCTCCACCTCCAGAAAGAGACCCCTTGTCCCTCGCCTTGGATCAAAGGACACCGTACCGTTGGGAGGCGAAGGAGTCCACCCAATAACACGAGGAACATAGAGAGCTAGATTAACAGAATAGAGAGCTAGATTAACAGAGGAGACGGCACCAGAGACGTCGGGAAGCTTCACGGAGACCACCACCATCGCATGAACAACTACAACACCAGACCGAAGCTGCAGGAAGAAGACGCACCGGAGAAGAAATGGCGGAAGAGGGCGTAGCCTATCCCATGGATGAACAAACCATCATGGCATGGCCGGTCACCGGCGCAGTGTCGTTTCTGCCGTCAAGGGGAACCATTTCCCCTTTCACCTAGGCTCGAGGGCGTCGACCGCCGACAAGAAGGGGCAATGGAGCGACAAAGTATCAAACCATGCACCTGACACTTGACATGGGGAGAAGGCTTTCACCGATTAGAGCAAGTCGCCATGGCCACCTCCAGCCGCCGTTGCTCAAAGCTCCACCTATGCAGTTCCCAAGACGATGCCCTTTAAGAAGGGGACCGACGTTGCAACGCCGCCGTTGTCTGCAAGGAAACCCGAGGCTTTCGCCCACGCAGAGGACAGAAGTGCGGGAGGTACCTAGACGAGGCCTTCAATAAGGAGCGTTACGGCAACGCTGATGGCGCCATCCTCATCGTGGTTGCTCAAGGGTTTCCCCCAGTACCACGAGCCAGCACCATTCACCTGCCTTGCACCTAAATCCAAATTTTATTCAAGAAGGAGCCTCCAATTGTATTATTGCAAACATTGTTGCTGAATAAAGCCGTCATGATCCCTCTGACATAAAAAAAAAAAAGCGAGTCTAGCATGTATAAAATACACCATGCACTATAAAAAATATAGTTATTTTACAGTTAGGGGGCAACACGAGAACTATCCATTGGACGTTCTATAGAATGTATCTCGATTAAGTAGTGACGGTTATATTCACGTCACTTCCATGCATTGCTTTTCCTTTATCGTGAATACTTGCATGCATTAGTGGCTCACGGCACAATGGTAGGTAGCTAAGGCGCAAAGAATGCTTCCATGTCCTAATGCCTATAAAAAAACGTTGAATGCATCACCATAATCGATACAAATACAATATATATGTCTGGCTTTCATCTAAAGAACACAAGAGAATAGATAGAGGTTACAACAAAGTTGTAGCTAGTGTTTTGAGATAGGGGAGGAAAACAAGAGTAAGATGACAATGGCAGGACTTGTTGCGCTCCTCAGCATCTCTATGTCGCTGATTACCGCCGCCACCATGCACTTGTACTTGAACCACGGCGACATGAAGCCGAACCTCGCCATGGCAGAGCATCTATATTGCGCCGCCGACCGCACACATCCGCAGCTTGCTTCCTCGCACAGAATTGGCATGCCGCCATGCGCCCATGCCGGTGTACTTGGCGGATTTGGTGTATAGGCCGACATGGCCAGCAACCAGTGGCGAATCCAGAATAAAAATGTAGGGTAGGCTCAGTAAACTAAGAACATAGTTTCACAAGGCATGTATAGTTAGTTGCGTTGGTCCAGTGAACAAACACGACATTGTCAACAATGGATTTTTGAAACTTAGCTGCACAATTGGTTGTACCCACCCTCGACATAAGGCTTAGGTTGTTGAGGAATTCTGTTTAGCTTCATTTTAACAGTTATTTGCGTCATTCACTAACAAAATTTTGACCTTTCATCATCAACTATGGCTGAGACATACTTATTTCATGGTTTCTTGCTGAAAATGGAGGGTAGGCTCGAGCCTATCGAAGCCTACCTGGTAAATTCGCCCCTAAGACCATACACTCTCTACTATATTACAAAAAAGAACATAAATAAAATCATCTTGAATGGGTCCTAGCGATCAATCAACCAGTACTATAGACTACAGGACACATATAATTAATTGACAACATGACGACATTAATCAAGAAATGAGGACAGCGAGAAGAAGCAATTTCCTCAATGGGGATGGTGCTAATGCATATGCTTCGTAGCAAGCATTTATCTGCTCCGGGAAGACGCGTGTGGTGCCATCAGGCGTCCCGCTGGATCCTGAACCCGGTGGCCACTTACAACTGCTCCCACAGCAGCTGCTTCAGTGCCTGGACCAATCGCAATATTTCTAGGTTGACATTGTTGTCAACTGTAGTGGGAAAAATTACAAATGCAAACATACTGCATCTCCTTGCTTGACATATCGAGGTGCTCTCATGTTGACATCCAGTGTGAGGTACCAAAAATTAGTGAACTTATGTTTAAAGCATGGCCTCCAAGAACCCCAAAAAACGCATTCAATTCTTTACTGTGAAATTTTTTCCAACTAGGCAAATGCCACTATGGCAATTTCCTGTCAGTTTGACATCAACACTAGTTTATTTCTGAATGCCCCAAAACCCGTATGGTTGGTCAAAGCCTGACCTAGCTGGTCTGCCTTGCTCAAAGCTTCTTCTCCACTTCTGTAATCTGCCCTCCACCACCGCTACCAATACCATGTCTATGCACTGCATTATACTACCTGATATGCAGGTCGGGATGATTAATGAGTACGATAAGAGCATCTCTATTAGAGCCCGAAAAAAACGCAAACTGAAAACGCCGAGTTCAGTGCACTGAAAACGCGAGTTTCGCAGTGGCGCGGAATAGAAACCGTAAAATGAAACTGAAAAGAGGAATTCGAATTGGCGCGGGTAAATTGAGGCGATGATCATAGTTCTAGATGACATAGATGCTCCGATTGAGCATCGATACTTACATAGTTCTTGCAATTGAAAACGTAAATACTGGTACACCGGCAAGCGCAACCTAGCTAAGCAAAATGAGGCCTATATGACCTATGGCACGCGGCGGTGCCGGTGCTGGCGAAGATGGTCGGCGGCATGGAAGATCTTCACGCGTCGTCCTTGTCAAGCTCGACTATTTCGAGCTTGACCTGGCGGACGCGGGCCTCCCGACGGGCCGCCTCGTACTCCCTGACCTGGCGGACGGCGTCGGCCTCCGCCTCGCTGATGGCGCAGGTCTGCGCCATGACGGCCTCCTCCTCGTCGCTGCCGTGGACGTAGTCCCCGCGGAGAAGGTAGGCGACCGCGCGGGGACGAGGTCGTCCTCCTCGCTGCTAGCCGCCACGGGCAGCCGCGCAGACTGCCCGGAGGAGGAGCCCTCGCCTTGGTTGGCGAAGCGCGCGAGCTTCCCTGGGGGCATGAGCCCCCAGTTCGTCCAGCGGCGAGCGCTCCTCTTCCACTTGCGCCGCTCCGCCTCGGTGCGGAAGACAGGCGGGCGCGGCGGCGAGTCGCCGCCGCCCAATCCCGCGGCACGGCCGTCGGAACCTCCACTGGAGGTCATAGCGTGGCGGCGGGCTACAGATCGGTGGCTGGTTGCGCGTGGATTGCTTGTCGGAGCTGGCGACTAGCGGCGGTGGAGGGAGAGGAACGGCGTAGGGGAGTAGGGTTTGCGAACCGAACTCCCCTCCGCGAACCTTTTAATACGGGGCGTCCGCTCGAATTCTCAAACCCCTGAACTTCATTTACGGGCCAGCCCATTTATTTTCTACGCGCGTTTTGGAACCCGTAAATCCGCCGGAAAAGTTCAGTTCCGGCGGGATTTATGGGCTCTGTTAGAGATGCTCTAAGTATACAAGAATACATGATTCACACATGAAGCACCTAATCTCCAACAAACCTCGGACGCAACAAGGCATAAGCAGTAGTAATAGTACATGGAGATTAACAAACGACTCTCACAGTTATTGTATGCCTAGACACTTCGAGTTACTACTGCCCTTTTTCCTTGGCCACTCCACAAAATACCATGCTTGAAGGACAAATAAAAGATAAAAGATAATTCCATTTCTTCAGGTTTTACACTCCATGCAGTTAATCCCTATCTCGGTATTTATGACTTATTAATCACCCCCCAGAACCAACTCCCTGAACTGAACTATGCAGTCCATTGCCCTGTCGAATTCGCTGCTCTCGAGACCGAAGCTGAACCTGCAGTAGTCTGGTATCCCGGTCCATTTGCTACTGCTTATGCACAGACCAGTGGATCTAAGAATGGCTTCCCTGATGTTGCAGGCGTCGAGCTCGCCTTCAAACCCGTCCGTCTTGAATGGTCTGCCGATGTAGGCGGTCGGCTTCGCCAGCATCGAGATACCACCATGGCCGCCAGCGACCTCCCAGCCACAGCTCTCAAGTGTCTGATAATTGCAGGGAAAAAGAAGAGATCATGTCAACCATGTGAGGGAAACACCAAAACGCTTAAACTCACAAGTCCTTACTGCGCATGTGCAAAAGTATTGTCTACCTACTTGCAGTTATAGCGTTTTATGACTCGGCCAACTTTTGGATGCACTTCCTAACATAAACTCAAGTTTACTCAGATTAGGCCAAGGTTCTCCAATATTTATCACTAAATTAAGATTTGGAACGGTGCACGAAAACTGAGAGGGTAGTTTAGAATGTTACACCAGAACAGAGCCCTGTTCGTGAACAAAGATCAGCTCTATTCGTGAACAATAATAAATCAAAATCGCCTACACAATTAGTTACAAAAGCTTTTTGACAAGCACTCGCGGCACTCGGTCGTGTAAACCAAAAGCCTATCAACAAATAGAAACACATTCCCACGAGTTCCCAAAAAAAATTGTATCAAATTTGAGCTAGTAACCAATCCCAACATAGAAAAATGTTCAAGAAATCGTTAATCTTAACTTATCGGTTGGCCTTAAAATGAAGATTAACCGCTTATCGACCGATTAATCGATTTTATCAGTCAGCCATTTATCGGCTTTTTTTTTTGTGAATCCTAATTTTCGACACTAAATTTTCTATATTATGCTATGCAAAAAATAATATTGGAGCACTGCTGAAAGAGCAAGATCTATCCATAGTGTTTTGTGTGTTTGATAACAACACTCAATTGAATTTCACCGTGTGCATAGTTGCTTTGAAAAGATTTGCAGGTGCACGGTGCCCTCACTGAACACCTCAGGATCAGAAGACTCAAGAGTAGTTGATAGGTTTTCTGGTTTTGTGTGTGTGTCGCGAGGCGACATGGTTGGAGAGGAAAAGAGAAGAAAGCAGTTCCAGCATGCCCGGTAGTACCGGTACCAAGAGCGGTAGTGTCGCTATCGCTATTGGTATCGGTCACTAGTACCGCTGCTGTCATCGCACGAGGGAAAGGCTTGCAGTAGGCATGTCGGTACCTTGACGGTACCTTGACCGGTAGTACCGCTCCAACCGGTACTTCCGACCAGGTACCGGTTTGATACCGGTCATGCCAAACACGCAGAACTTCCGCCCTGGTACGCAGAAGTTTGGGGCTCCCAAAGACCCTGCCGGTACCTGCAGCGGTAGTATCGGTTGAGCCCCACGTGTCAGCACTGCAAGCTGATCCCAGACCCAGAGCGGTAGTACCGCTCCCAGGAGCGGTAGTACCGGTCAAGCGGGAACTAGGCATAATGGTTGGATTTGGAGGCCCCTATAAAAGGGGCCTTCTTCCCCAACTCGACTCAAGTCTTCTCTCTCACCTCCATTGTTGATGAGCTCAAAACCTTGAGGATCTCCCTCCCCATCCAACCAATCATGCCCAAACTTTGAGGATTGGTGGAGGAGACCCCGATCTATAGTTCCATCGAGAAAGATTTCACCAATACCACCTAGTTCTTAGTGGATCTTGATGTTAGGGTTCCTATTGTGGGATCTGTTGGAGATGAGCTCCTATGGAGGCTAGCTTGGAGTTGTGCTCGCCCCAACCTTGTGAAAGAACCGCCACCTCGACCGGCTTCTTAGTGGAGAAAGGAAAGTTCATTCGTGAGATTTTCTCGAGGAAGAAGGTGAGGCCTGTGTGGCCGTTGGACCTTTGTGGTCCACACCTCCTCAACGCACTACGTACTCCCTTTTTAGGTTGTCCCGCTACCCCGGTTGTCCCGCTCCCTCTCTCTTTACCCGTTTGTCGGTTTCTTTACTTGTTGCATTGTATAGCATCATACTAGGTTCACCGTAGTTGCTAAAGTTGCCACCTTTACTTCCGCATCGCGCTTAAAACTGAAAAAGACATAAAAATTGAGTAGCGACCATTCACCCCCCCCCTCTAGTTGCGCCACCAATCCGTTCAACTGCACATAAGTATTACCTTGATTCCTTGCATTTGAATAAATAATAATGAAAATTTTGAGCTAATGCACAATTCTACAAAGCCATAGGACGGAAATATCGACTGTCATACCAAATTGCATTGAAATTTCACTGACAATCAGCCGAAATATCGGCCATGAGAGTGAAAATGGGCGAAATATCGGCTCTCATGCAGAAAATCGGCCGAAATATCGGTGGCTCGATAAATTGGCCGATATGTTGAAATCTTATCGTTTACCAACCGATTCACGATAAACCGGCAGATAAATCGGTATCTCGGCCAATTTTTTTGGACAGTGGATAGAAGTAGTGAAAAAACTTATATAAACAAAAAAATTCAAATATCCTTCATCGTGAGACATATAACCATCACTGTAAATAAGAACCGAACCAGGATTCCTATAGTAGTAATCAGTATTAACATAATAGAAGTAAGCGGGTCAATCAAGTGTCCAAATTCGAAGGAAAATAAATTATTGACGGTCCAAGACCATAGATATTGATAGATAGAAATACCATAGCTATACTTAAGAATAAAACACTAGGAAAAGCCCATATGCGACCAAGATTTCTTGTTGCTGTCGGAATAAATAAAAGGCCAAACCCCATTGACATAATAACTGGAAGTGGGAGAAGAGGGATTACCCATGCATATTGATATGTATGTTCCATAAGAAAAGAAATTTCAATTTTTACTTTAATTTTTCTATAAAATAATTTTTTTTCCGATTCACTAAAGCAATTCTTATCTCTTTCTGAAGGAATAAATAAAAAGAAGAAAAACGAAGAATGGGTTTAATTGATTAAATTTAAAAATTTAATCAAATAACTTCGTTACCTAGTTATTACCTAAATAAGGATATTTATTAAAATATAAAAAACAGTTGCATTTTTTATTTTCCGTTAATTTTTATATTTTTTTTAAACAAAGATGACTCTCTTTTAGGACTGTCTACGTCACAGCAGATATAGTGTTTTAGGTGGTAGCATTGACTCAACTTAACATTAACTTCCCTAAAAAAAATTAACATTAACCCAAGTTACCAAGATAAGGCTAAGGTTCTGCCAATATTTATCTCTGAAGTAAGAATTGAAAGGGAAAAGTTGAGAGGGTACTTCACATTATTACAGAGTACTAACCTTTGTCAACTTGTTGGCACGACTCTTCAGTTTCTCCTTTTGCTCCATGATGGGATTAGGGAACGACCCATCCCACTCGTTCTTAAGACCCAACAGTTCTCTCAAATTGTAGTGCCGTGTGCTTATTCTATACGGCTGACTCAAACCCAACAGTTTTCCGAAAGTGTACTTCAGTGTGCTATGTGGTTGACTCAAATTTCGGAAACTAACTTCCACATCAGACGGCTTACTCGAAATCAGGAATCCAAATTCAAGCCCACCTGTGGTCAGCTCAAGAGACAGCTCTCCAAGCATAAAATAACTGAGTGGGGGGCATAAACAAATATCATAAGACAAATTACTCAAATTCCACCGACTCCAGCCATCAGTTTGAAACTCACGACCAGAGAAGGAGATATCTATCACTACTCTAGCTGCATGTTGAGCACAAACGGAAAGCAGATCTTTTATCTCACCATCACTGTACAGGAAACCAGAAGGGTTGATTGTAGGGCCAGAAATATATACCCATGCCCGAGTTACATTCTTGTTCTCATATGCATCCTCTAGAGCCGCGCCTAACGCCATCGGTTCAATCTTGAAGCCTGAATCTACATTTGTTGGAATTGTCAAGGTTTTTGCATTCAAAAACTTCGCCAGTTTGACATAGTGCCCATTTGTGCCAAAGGGGAAAAGGAAGGTGCCTTGTTCTTGCATACAACATAGGACAAGCTTGTTGAAGAGTGCAAGACAGGTGCTGCCACACATAATTTCCTTACGGTAACTGACTTCTGCAATGTCGGGACAATCGTCTCCTGGGAAACCATAGGTATCTCTCACCAGCTTTTCAATGCTAGAACGAACATCAGTTTCAGAATCCGTGAGGTTCTGCCTCACAAAACTTTCAAAAATGGAGGCGTTCACTGAAGAAGGTACTGTCAAGAAGCTTCGATCTAAATCCATATGAATGACACTAGAATCCTTGGAATCAGGAACGAAAAATTCAGCTTCTTCTAGGGTAGACCTAGCTGAATTGGAAAATCCTATCATCATTTGAGGTTTCACTTCTGCAGGTTGTCTCTGGAAAAAAGAGCAAGGAGAAACTTAAAAGCGAGAAACCCAAAAAATACACATTGAAGTCAACAAGCACACTTTGATATGATAAGATCATAATCAAACATCGTAGTGAAGTAGCAATACATTTGACTGTTTACTATGAGTAGGTGTTATCCAACTAAGTGGAGGGATTAATCCAAGATTTATGAATTACTTGAGTCATGCTGAGGAGTGAGGGGAATGTCCAATAAAGAAAGGTTTACCAGACATCAGTTGTTATCGTGAGGATGGATGAGGTGGAGCACTGGATGAGGGAAATTATGCTTACCTCTTGCTGTGGATGACGATCACCGGTTTGAACCGTCAGCAGCTCATGTAAAAGACAGCCATAATAGTGCTGGCTGATCACAGAAGTGTGTCCTTCCAATAGCTCAATAGTTTGTGATAATGCCTTACATACAGCTGTCTCAGAAATGGCAAAACAAACTTCCATGCCAGAGTAAACCTGTATATTTGAACCCAAAGTTAGATAGAGCAGATACAAATTGAAACCTTTAGACAGTGTTTCTAATGCAGGTGTAAGAATGCACAGAAGTTAAGTTACAGTTCCAGGTTAATTGACATAACATGGTACGTAAGCGTCCTTCACGGAAAGAACAATGCTTATGGAAAAACAATTGATGTGGTAAGTTACAGGCACCTGATTTTTTACAAGACCACACAGTATAGTTGCATGCGAAGGTAGGGTGATTCCAGCAAGATATTTCAACACGCCATCAGAGCTTGGCAGACTAGATAACTCCAAATGCTCTGAAATGTCTATGAATAAGCGAGAACCAACATCTTCCGTTGTGCTTAGTAAGTTCACGAAAGCTGCATTGGTGATAACCTCAAATTGAGCTACGCCAGTAACAACAACCTGAGGCTTCAGTTTCCTGACCAACTCAATCAGCAAATCTGATTGGGCCGGTGCTTCAATTACAGTGACTGCGTCTTCAGCATGGTTACAATCTGCTCTCCCCTGAAGTTTCAAAACATAGCTGTAGCATTAACATTCTCCAAACATCATTTTTGTTCACAGAACAGACATGTCTTTTCCGCTGTTTCCATCTAACAAGATACTTTTTTTTTAGAAGGCACTAGAAAATGGCACTGCTTAGTACATATTAGAAGTTGCTCAAACAAGAAGTGTTGCATGACATGCACAAGCTGTGGATGCATGCACGTGCACCTTTTTGTTGAGAGAGAGAGAGAGGTACCTCAATTGCTGAAGATGTTAACCATTGCTTGGGCAAGTACCTGGTCAGATGTTCATCAACAATTGCAAGTGCTGGAGAGAACAGTCGAAGAGAATATTCTATTGCCACATCGCGGGAAGGGAATACAACAACATTCTGGTGTACCAGAAAAGAAAAACATCATATGAAGCATAAGATAGAAGCACGGGATACCTTGATGTTACGAATTTATGGCATAATCAAACATGATTGTGAAAAACAATAGAGACAAAGCATTACATCAGGAGTTAATGGTATGTGGTGGTAGCAGTCCATAAATTCCACGACAAGATTCCGGAAGTTTAAACATCCAGCTGGAGGTTCACAAGGAATGGGCTTATTATCTTTCAGAAGACTAGCTAGGTGTACTAGGAAGGGCATCTTTTCAGCGGCAACGGAATCATCATCAAAGGATAAATCGAGGGAGCTGCTGACTTCATGCAATCCATTTTTAACAATCTCAAATAGTTTCTTCACCTGAAAATTTTCTGAATTAGCACTATTCCCTTTGTTATACTATTGCTTTTATAAATCAAAAGACAACACGAAGGAACCTGGTTAGGTTGGCGAAGTTGACAGCTATACACGTAGAAAGCATGTGAAACATGGCCACCAGATTTCATGTATGCCAAGGCAGTGCGTGCAGAGACAGGTTGATCCCCATGAAGATCCATGAAAAACTCGAAGCGATGAGGGCACATTTTCTCAATTTCAACTAAAGCTGAAATATCTGTGTCGATAGCCTGCAAAAAACCGAAGTAGTTGGTAATCCAAACGAAGTCGTTGCAAAATAGAATAGGCAGGCAGGTGATGATCCTAGGCCCTACTAACAGCGGCTGTGCAACTCGAAGTACATATTGTTGGTCAAACACGAGCATAATGCTGGCATGGAAAATACTTCCTGATTAATTAGTATGGCCTGTCACAGCATTGCTACCTGCATAATTTTTGTTTGCCAGAGCTTATTGATGCGTAATCCACGGCGAAGAAATATGCGTTCGCAGATGCTTTGACCTGGTCGGCCTCCCATGTTGAATATCATAATACCCATAGGCTTTATGATAGCTATCCCTTCTTCAACTGCCCGAGCAATCAACCCGAGGCCAAATTGGTCTTCAGCAAAACTCTGGATGCAATAAGACATGCAACAAGCTTACAAACATAACAAATTAACAAAAGGAATTGAAATAGAACAAGCCCATCACCATAAGAAATAACTTGATCAAAAGTATGTGTACATCATGTCATACATATTATCAAATAGTTAGCAACTGATCCAAACACATTCTTTTCTTCTAATATGGTTATAAGAAAGAATGCAGCTACAGCGAGAAAAAAAAGGTAGAAATACATTCACTCCAGCTAGAGAAACAACATGAAGATGAGTCATCATTGGTATTAGGGAAATTGAGTTGGCTAAAGTGATGAACATGCAAAAGGATGTCTTTCAACTTACCTGAAGATCATAGTAGTTGTTCAGGGAGTACAAGAACTCAACACTTGATTTTTCAGTTATAATGTTTGACATGGCCTCTGGGTTGGGGTTAAGAATCTGAAAATCATATTTTGGGAGTAAGCACTTTCCTTCTGTTCTGGTCTAATATATTTTTGCTTGACCAAATAGAGTAACTGACCATACCTGTGGTATGCATCCAACAATGCAATCAAGTTCTGTCTTATTGTCTCTACAGTATGCAAGAAGATCAGACTCATGGAATTCAACTCTATCAAGCAATGTTTTCCCCTCCCCATCATAGATTGGGAGACCATTGTCATCTAGTGCATTCAAGTAAAGATTTATCCATGCAATCTTGATAACCCTTGGGTCAATATCCAGACCATATACCTTCATAGAAACAAACAATCCTCAGCTTGGATAATGTTTTCTTAGATGTACCAAGCAAATTAGGTTGTTGGTGATCACTGAAAAGTTCTGAAAACTGATGTATCATGAAATTTGGGTATATATCTCACTGCTGCAGCTCCCACTTGTGTAATAAAAATGTCTAACTGCGGCAGCTCCCACTTGTATAACAATGGTGACAAGGTAAAGTATCCAGAGAATAAGAGAAAAAACCTTCAAAGGGGACCACTTTTCTGCGAGCGCAATGGATATCCAGCCATTGCCACATTCCAGCTCTGCAACTGTCTTATCCCTGAAAACATGATCTGGAAGCTGATTGAGGCCCTCGTAGAAAGCAAAGCGCCAATCTTCAGAAATGAAAATGCTAGGAATCTCCATGACTGATAGCTTCTTTCTTTGCTGGGATCCTACAAGCAGTTGATAAATTTCTCAAGTATTGAAAAGAAAATAAAAATACTAGACAATGAAAGTTGTGAGCACTGCTTCAACTGTAGGCATCAGCTAATCACGCAAACAGTAACAAAAAAAATCATGTTAGAGCCAGACTCCATATAACGTACTGTAACAATTATTTTCCTCCATCGCGCATTTTGCATTCGAAGGAGAACACCAAGAAGGCGCAAAAGTTACAGGTAAACCAAGGCAGCATCAGCAGATCAGCTAAGGTAACAAAGAGACCAAAACCTGAACTACACGAAAACGAGAACAGGCCGCTCATGTTATTTTTGTTTCTTTTCTGAAATCATGTCTACTTGGGAGTCAGGGCATGCCACTCTAGGCTTTTTCCCAACGCTATAACAAGAACAGTTGATTACCTATCTAACAATCAGAGACCAAGGTTTTAGTTATCGTCGAATTACTGATCGATGGATGGCCGTAACCGGGTCAATACATGATTTTCCAATCGGCGAAAGGTTCTGGGTTTGCGGGGAGGAGGGAGGGAACCTTGGAGGTGGGGGTCGAGGAGGACGTCGCGGATTCGAAAGTGGAAGGTGCGGGCGCATTCGTCCTCCTGCCCATCGGCGAAGTGGCGTCGGACGGCGCCAAGGAGGCGGCGCGCCTCCGCCCGGGAGGCGGGGTCCTGGAGGCGCCGGAGCACGGCCTCGGCGGCGCCGTACGCGGCCTCGCTCGACGCGGCGCACGACGCCAGGAAGGCCTCCACGTCCTTGCTGCTGATCGCCACGGACGCTGCCATACCCTTGAATCTATTGATTTGGACGCGACGCGAGGAAGGAGGATGGGCGGCGCGGAGAGACGGCGGCGACGAGACGAGGGGCAGAACCTACACAAAATCAAGAACAGGACACGAGTCACACTCACACGACTGGAGTCAGCCGCAGTGGTCAACTGCACGAAGGAAAATTGTCGCGTCTAGCGAGCGAGCAGCCCTTGACACGTTCGCCAGGCAAACCTACGTTTACGTGGGCCTTTGTAGAACTCTAGATCATATCTAGGACATAAATGAAAAGTTTATCTAATTTTTTTGTTAAGAAATAATGCAAGGCTGCTGTTGCGACCCCGCAGAGCCGCGGAGAAGGCTTCGGCAAGCCATGAGCGAGTTGGGGGCGAGCACAGTTGAGCATGTGCAACCCGGCCCGCCAACCCGAAAAACCTGAGTCGGGCCAGGTCGGGCTTGCATGTTGGGCTAGGCTCGGACCTGGTATTTGAAGCCCGAATGTCAAGACGGGTCAAGCTTGTAGTTTTCATGATTTAGATAAGGATCGGGCTTCCCTCAAAAAAAAAAGAAAAAAGATAAGGATCGGGCTAGACCTCTCGAGTCGGTCCAAGCTTTTGCTTGTTCGGACCAGGATCAGGCTCGATTTGTAGGCCCGATACTTGGGTCGGGCCAGAAGTAATGGAGAGAAGGAAAGGATGGGATTAAATAGAGGAATGTGGTGGAACAGTAAAAAAGGCTCAGCTAAACATTGTTTTATTCATGAAACGGTACGGGAACATAAGTTAGATTTCATTGTTCTACTGGAGACATGTCGTTATAATTTTTCTCCACCTTTCCTAAAGACATCTTTCTTAGGGTTTAGATTTTATATGGTAGTGGTACTGCTTATCCCCTTATGTTAGATTTCATTGTTCTACTGGAGACATGTCGTTATAATTTTTCTCCACCTTTCCTAAAGACATCTTTCTTAGGGTTTAGATTTTATGTGGTAGTGGTACTGCTTATCCCCTTATGTTAGATTTCATTGTTCTACTGGAGACATGTCGTTATAATTTTACTCCACCTTTCCTAAAGACATCTTTCTTAGGGTTTAGATTTTATGTGGTAGTGGTACTGCTTATCCCCCCCCACCCCCCACACACACACACAAATGAACATTCTAGAGGCATATATAGTTGACAATAACTAGATGATACCCCGCGCGTTGCGGCGGGATAGATTTACAAAATAGTATAATCATAATTATTATCATTATGTATTAAACTAACCAAAAATAGAATGTTTGGATAATACTCATATTGATTATTACAATATGATTTGGAATTCTGCGCAATATGTGAAATATCTAAACCTTTCTAAGCCTAGTTTTGATAGTAATTAAGAAAAATAGGAACATACCAAGAACATGGAACATAATCATAATGATGTATAACACGGGTATTGCCCTCTCTTTGGAGTAGTGTTTTCAAATACCTAAAATAATTCACGCAAAAGAGTATCTGTTTGTGGGCATACAAACATTTGATTCTTCGTCTGAGTAACTTTTTTTCGAGGGATTCATCTGAGTAATAGAAAGGTACTACTTCAAGTAATATGTCCATGTTCCATACACCACCAACGTAGTGTAATCTCGTAGTAGTAAAAGAAAAGAGAAATATGTGAAAAGCAACAGTAAATTATTATCTATTACCATCGAAATAGAATCTATGTTTATGCCAACCAAACACAAAGAAAGAAAAGCTACATTTAAGTACACAGACCATTGTTTCACGGGAATGCATAATAGATGGGGTAAAACTGTACAAAGGCTTAAGCAGCCTGAGACAAACAAAGACAAAAAAAATAACGAAAATAGTAGAGAAATTACTACTCCTCTAAAGCCTAACCCAGTAGATCATCTCGAACCAGATGGGCAATCCTGGCCGGCGAAACTTTCGCGTTGGCCAACCGCGACTAAATATCCTCAGCCTGGCCCAAAGGTCTTTAGTCGCGGTTGGCCAGGCCAACCGCGACTAAAGCCCCTCCCTATATATACCATCCAGCCCACGGCACTTAGCCATTTGGTGCCACTTCTCTTCACAAACTTCACAAGGGGTGTAGGGTTTGCTTTTGGCTCCTCTTATGCACACAAGGTGTTTGATGAAATGCCCCAAGAGCATGAAACAAACATGATATGAAGTGTCGGAGCCACACTTGATCGAGCTTCCTCAATTATTTTTTCCTCCTGGATCGCGTTCAGCAACAACTTGAACCTTTCATATATATATATATATATATATATATATATATATATATATATATATATATATATATATATATGTGTGTGTGTGTAGTTCATTGTTTAATTTCTATTTAGTTTAACAAATGCATGATGGTTAATTATATATTTTGTATTATAATAATGCAGATGAATCGGCAATAGATGTACGCTAGCCGACTCTCCGGCGAATTCACTACGGGTTTGAAAGATTTCCTCGTAGTGGCTAATGCAAAGGGGGTTTTGTTATCTGTCCATGTGTTGATGTAAGAATCAGAAGGGTTACTCTTCCTCAAGGGAAGTTCACTGCACCTGATTCGGCATGGTTTCATGCCAAGCTATAATTGTTGGACCAAGCATGGAGAAAGAGGGGTTATAATGGAAGAAGATGAAGAAGGGGATGACATCGATGAGAGCTATCTTGATCATTTCGGTGATACTTTCATGGATGATGCTGAAGGTGGGGAAGGTGAAGGGGAAGGTGATCAAGAAGAGGCACGTGATGAGCCCGCTGATGATCTTGGTCGGACCATTGCTGATGCACGGAGTCGCTGCGAAACTGATAAGGAGAGGGAGAATTTGGATCGCATGTTAGAGGATCACAAAAGTCGTGTACCAGGATGCGATAATGGTCCGAAAAAGCTGGGCTGCACACTGAATTTGCTGAGATGGAAGGCACAGGAAGGTGTAGCTGACTCGGGATTTGAAAACTTGCTGAAAATGTTGAAGAATATGTTTCCAAAGAATAACGAGTTGCCCTCCAGTACGTACGAAGCAAAGAAGGTTGTCTGCCCTCTAGGTTTAGAGGTTCTGAAGATACATGCATGCATCAACGATTGCATCCTCTACCGCGGTGAATACGAGAATTTGAATGAATGTCCGGTATGCACCGCATTGCGTTATAAGATCGAGGCGATGACCCCGGTGACGATGTCGAGGGCCAGAAACCCAGGAAGAAGGTTCCCGCCAAGGTGATGTGGTATGCTCCTATAATACCACGGTTGAAACGTCTGTTCAGGAACAAAGAGCATGCCAAGTTGTTGCGATGACACAAAGAGGACCGTAAGTCGGACGGGAGTTGAGACACCCCGCAGATGGAACGCAATGGAGAAAGATCGACAGAGAGTTTAAAGATTTTGCAGCTGACGCAAGGAACATAAGATTTGGTCTAAGTACAGATGGCATGAATCCTTTCGGCGAGCAGAGCTCCAGCCATAGCACCTGCCCGTGACTCTATGCATCTACAACCTTCCTCCTTGGTTGTGCATGAAGCGGAAGTTCATTATGATGCCGTGCTCATCCAAGGTCCGAAGCAACCCGGCAACAACATCGATGTGTACCTAAGGCCATTAGTTGATGAACTTTTACGTTGTGGGGCAGACCTGGTGTCCGTGTGTGGGATGAGCACAAAGAAGAGGAATTTGACCTACGAGCGTTGCTTTTCGTAACCATCAACGATTGGCCTGCTCTTAGTAACCTTTCGGGACAGTCAAATAAGGGATACAAAGCATGCACGCACTGCTTACATGAGACTGAAAGTGTACATTTGCCAAATTGTAAGAAGAACGTGTACCTAGGGCATCGTCGATTTTTCCGAAAATTCATCCAGTAAGAAAGCGCGGCAAGCATTACAACGGCAAGGCGATCACCGAAGCCTGCGAACGCACGGTGCTGAGGTATTTGATATGGTCAAGGATTTGAAAGTCATCTTTGGAAAGGGTCCTGGCGGACAATCAATTCCGAAGGGAGCTGACGGGCACGCACCCATGTGGAAGAAGAAATCTATATTCTGGGAGCTAGAATATTGAAAAGTCCTAGATGTCCGCTCTGCAATCGACGTGATGCATGTTACGAAGAATATTTGCGTGAACTGCTAAGCTTCTTGGGCGTGTATGGGAAGACAAATGATACAAAGGAAGCACGGCAGGACCAGCAACGCTTGAAAGACCCCGATGACCAGCATCCGGAATGGTTTCAAGGTCGTGCCAGCTACGCTCCGACCAAAGAAGAGAATGTCATCTTTTTTGAATGCAAGCAGTATTAAGGTCCCGTCCGGATTCTCGTCCAATATAAAGGGAATAATAAACATGGCGGAGAAAAAGTTCCAAAACCTGAAGTCTCACGACGCCACGTGATTATGACGCAATTTCTTCCGATTGCTTTGAGGGGGCTCCTGCCGGAAAATGTTCGAGTAGCCATTGTGAAGCTATGTGCATTCCTCAATGCAATCTCTCGAAGGTAATCAATCCAAGTTCTACCACGGTTACATAACGATGTGGTCCAATGTCTTGTCGTTTCGAGTTGGTGTTCCCGCCATCCTTCTTCGATATTATGACGCACCTCCCGGTTCACCTAGTCGAAGAGATTTCCATTCTCGGTCCCGTATTTCTACACAATATGTTCCCTTCGAGAGGTTCATGGGAGTATTAAAGAAATATGTTCGTAACCGTGCTAGGCCAGAAGGAAGCATCGCCAAGGGCTATGGAAATGAGGAGGTAATTGAGTTTTGTGTTGACTTTGTTCCCGACCTTAAGCCGATTGGTCTTCCTCGATCGCGGCACGAGGGGAGACTAAGGGAAAAGGCACGATCGGAAGGAAATCAACGATATGTATGGACGGCCATTCTCTGACTGAAGCACACAGCTCTGACCAATTCCAGCTTGGTGGCTCCGTACTTTGAGAAACACAAGAATATTTTACGCTCGGACAACCCGGGGAAGCCTGAATCCTGGATTAGGAAGGCCCACATGGAGACTTTCGGCAGTTGGTTGAGAAAACATTTAATGAGTGACAATGAGGTTGTAGATCACTGTACATGTTGGCCAAGACACCATCTTCGACTATAACGACTTTCCAAGGGTACGAGATAAATGGGAATACATTTTACACGATCGCCCAAGATAAAAAGAGCACCAACCAAAACAGTGGTGTCCGCTTTGATGCAGCAACCGAGAATGGGCAAAAGGTCACATATTATGGTTACATAGAGGAGATATGGGAACTTGACTATGGACCCTCCTTCAAGGTCCCTTTGTTCCGGTGCAAATGGTTCAAGCTAACAGGAGGTGGGGTAAAGGTGGACCAGCAATACTGACAATGGATTTCAACAATCTTGGTTACCTTGACGAACCATTCGTCCTAGCGAAAGATGTCGCTCAGGTTTTCTATGTCAAGGACATGAGTAGCAAACCGAGGAAACGGAAAGATAAGAAAACGATCAGTACATCATGCGATGATCCAAAGCGCCACATTGTTCTTTCAGGGAAAAGAAACATCGTGGGAGTGGAGGACAAGACAGACATGTCAGAAGATTATAATATGTTTCGTGAAATTCCGCCCTTCAAAGTGAACACCGATCCAAGCATTAAGTTAAATGATGAGGATGCTCCATGGATACGGCCCAATCGTAAGCAAGTAGGGACACAAGGGAAGAAATGATGTGTAATAATTTATTGTACCAAACTTTGTTGAATGGATCATGTGAATTATATTGCCCGTGATGTGTTTGGTGTCCATTTTCGAATGATTCGATTGATTCGAGAGATAGCACCGATGATACATGAAATTTGGAGTGATTTATTCATACTCCTGCCTAGGCGTATAATATGCATACTCGTAGTCTTCATAGTCGCCGCCGTTGTACCGGTAGTCGTCGCTCTAAGTTGCCGCCGTCGTCGCCGGCTGCTGTCGCTGCTCCGGCGGTGCTCGTGGCTCGAATCGAGGGTAGCGCAGGCGGGGATATCGCCGGCCATGATGTAGTCCATGACGTACCACCATAGCCGACGGCCGGCCTCGTGGAAGTTCCCAGAGGCAGACCGTCCTCCTCATACCTGGCGAGCGCCTCTCACGCCGATTGATGAAGAAGGCGTCCCAAGTATGCTGGATCGGGATGCCTGGCCGCCGCCTGCTGCGTGAGGTCGAGGTAGTAGTAGTTCGTGATGGCTGCCCGACGCGCACTCGAGGAGGGAGGGACGCACGACGGCGCTAGGCTCCACGGCGGGGACGCGGTAGCCCGGTGGGCAAGGGTAGTTCGAGGCGCAAAGCTCCTCCACCTGCTGGTAGGTTAGAGTGGGTGCGGTGGAAGCCATGAGAGAGTGATGAGAGATTGTAGAGATGTGATAATGCTGGCCAAGCCGGGCAACATATATGTAGTGAGAAATGGTGGGAAAAATGGGAGCGGGAAGACAGAGGCGGGAAGAAAGTGGCGGGAAGAAAGAGGCGGAAGAAAGAGTCAAGAAATTGGCGGGAAGAAAGAGGCGGGAAGAAAGAGGCGGGAAGACAGGGAAGAAATGGCGGGAAGAAGAGGAATCCAGAGCTGGTCATCTAATCTTTAGTCCCGGCTGGTGGGTGCATCTAATTTTTAAGATTTTTAAATGAATTAGTTTTATTTTTTCCGAATTGTTTGATATATTATTTTGTATTTTTCACATTTAGAAATGAATTAGTTTTATTTTTCTGAATTTTTTGATATATTATTTGTATTTTTCACATTTAGAAATGAATTAGTTTTATTTTTCTGAATTTTTTGATGTATTATTTATATTTTTAACATTTAGAAATGAATTATTTTTATTTTTTCTGAATTTTTTGATATATTATTTGTATTTTTAACATTTAGAAATGAATTAGTTTTATTTTTCTGAATTTGTTGATATATTATTTTGTATTTTTCACATTTAGAAATGAATTAGTTTTATTTTTTGAATTTTTTGATATATTATTTGTATTTTTCACATTTTAGAATCAAAAGAATTTGGAAAATAACCTTTAGTCGCGGTTGGCCTAGCCAACCGCGACTAAAGGGTCCTTCGGCGCGGGAACGAAATTTCCCCCAAAAAAACCCTTTGGTCGCGGTTGGTATCACCAACCGCGACTAAAGGTACCCCTTTAGTCGCGGTTGGTGATACCAACCGCGACCAAAGGTCGTTTTTTATAAATAGGCGCGCGCCCGCCTCGGCGGTTTCACTTCGTCTTCTTCGCATTCGCAGACGCGCGCGATCGATCGACTTCTCCTCGGACTACGCCGTCTTGCCCGCGCCCGCCCGCCCGCCGACGAACCTGCTCCGACGAACACCGCCGCCGACGAGCCGCGCGCGAAGCTCTCCTCCGCCGCCGCCGTAAGTCGCGCGCACAAAACTCGCCGACGACGAATTGAACAACCGACCGGCCGGTCCCCCCGCGCCGACAACGCCGCGGCCGCGCGCCGCCGCGCGCGCGCTCAAACTCGCCGAGAATCGCCGCCGCCGGCGGCCCCCGCGCGCGCCCGTACGAGAGCCTGGCCCTTCGAGATCGCCTGGCGGCCGCGCCGCCGGTGCCGCACTGCGCAGAGAGAGAGAGAGAGAGGGGAGGAGCGGCCTCCTGCCTTTTTTTTCTTTCTTTTTTAGTTTTTGTTCTTGTTAATTTTGAAATTAAAAATAACTAAAATTTGAGTTTAAAGTTTGTGTAAAAGAAGAACTACAATTTAACTTAAAAAAACAAAAAATTGAGACTTAAATTTTTGTCCCAAAAAGAACTACAAATTTGACTTAAAAAAGATTGTGTAAAAAAAACTAAAATTTGACTTAAAAAAACTAAAAAATGACTTAAAATTTTTGTCTCAAAAAAGAACTAAATTTGACTTATAAATTTGTTAATCAAAATAATTAACTTAAAATTTAAACTTAAAATTTGTTAATCAAAAGGAGAGAGGGGGCGGCGCCACCGCCACCGCCGCCCCCCTTTCGCCACCGCCACCGCCCTCTCTCCTTTTGCCACCGCCGCCCCCCTTTCGCCACCGCCACCGCCCTCTCTCCTTTTGCCACCGCCAAATTAATTAGTTTTTATTACATGTTTTCAGGACTGACATATGGCGGACGATAGAGCTGACCCGATTATGGACAACTATGATCAAGAAGTTGAAGAACAGATATTTGGCATCATAAAAGGCGATATTCCTTATGTGCCGACCGAACAAGATGAAGAGGATATTTCTTCTTATCTGAATCTTGACAGTCAAGATGAAGCCGTCAGCAAGATGATGGGGAAGAAACGTCGATAAACGACGATCTTCAATTGCAAGTAGCAACTAGCTCCGCCGAGGTATATATATACATTTTGCCTCTGGTGATACAAACTTACCGATTTGAATAAATATGTGTGTACTAACACGCGCGACTCTCTTTCTTATTTTAGCCCTCCGGATCGTCGAAAAATCGAGTACGTCGTCGTCAAAGCGTGGCGCAACCAAGACGCTCAAACTAGGAGAAACATATACCATCGAGGTTGTCGATGCAACCGGCAGGCCGCTGGAGCCCCCGAAGCACGCCACCAAGTTTATCAACCAATGCGGAGCCGTTGTTAGAGACAACATCTCGATCACCCTCCAGAGTGGAATGAGCCAAAGAAGGCACGTCTTGGTTTCACTTTTGTCGACAAGAGAACTAAAAAGGATTGCTTTCAAAAGCTTATGGAGCATTTCATCCTACCTCCGGAATACCACAAATTCGATGAGGAGGGTAACAACATTCAGGAAAACAAGGAGAGGAGGAGGCTACTCAAACACTTCGCTCTTGGTAAGATGGCCGATACATTCCGGAAATTCAAGCAAAATCTAGCCCGTGACTATGTCAACCAGAACAAGACTCCGGAATTCAAAGGACAGTATGAGAGACTTGAACATGATTGGCCAGAATTTGTGAAGCAGAAGAAATCGGAGCATTTCATTGAAATATCGAAAAAATAAGGAAAATGCGGCTAAGAAGGAGTACAATCATGTTATGGGCCAGGAGGGTATCGCTTTTGGGAGCCTAAGTGGGAGAAGATGGAGAACGAGCTGAGGAGGCGAGGAATCCGTCCAGGTACGGAGGGATGGGACCGAAGGGCCAAAAGCTGGTGGCACGGGCATGGGGGAACGCTAGACCCGGAGACAGGCGTGTGTTTACCGGAACAAAATGTTTAAACCCACCCAAGCCCTTATTGACGCAATGAGGGATGCTCAAGAGGGGAAGATCAAGTTCAACAGAGAAAACGCGCCGACAAGAGCCCTCGGGAATCCTGAACACGGAGGACGTGTACGAGGCATGCCCGGGAACATTACGTGGAAAGAAGGGTTCTCCCAGGACGATGACCCGTACGGTTCAGAAGAGAAAGAGGATCGGGATGCAGATGTTGTGGCGCGGTTGGCATCGGAAGTCGATGAGATGAAGAAAACCCCGTCTATACTAGTACAGGAGAGATCGGCAGCTGGGACGCATGAAGATCATCCTGATCTCAAGCCAGGCGGAGAAGCAGCGTGGCTTCCACGGAGGTCCAGCCGGCTACTCGATGCACCGGAGATCCAAATTACTGCACCGGAGCCTCCTCGCTACCCCGTGAACGATGTGAAGGAGATGAAAGAATGTCATCCGCATTATCCTACTGGGAACATGTCCACGAAGGTAGCCATCGGCAGTGCTTTGTCATGTGAGCCTGGAGCACTCCACCACAACAACCCCATTGCAGATGGCTATGCTCGTGTCACGGTGGAGGAAATAGTGAAAGCCGCCGGTCCGGATGCCCCCGATATCATAGCAGCTGCGACAGCACATGGATTGACTGTAGCGAGTGCCACAGAACAAGCGGCCAACTTAGGTCTGACTCTTCGTGCAGTGTTAGGTCTTGATGAGGCGCCAATAATGAAGGACGTAGTAATTACATATGTGTCGAATGGGCCTCTCATCGAGCCTGCGCAGGAGAAGGATCTACCTCCACAAATGACAGGTCTGCTAAATTGGTACAAGGCTTACATAAAATTAAAAACGCCAAAGACTATATTTATGCGGAAGTTAGACCTGAGCATCACTTCAAACATTACTATGTACAAATTCATCGGAGTGAATTGTTCCAGCTTTTCAATCTGCGCGAGCTCGACAAATCTATCATCAGGCTACGTTCTGTAAGTGATTTATTTCTACCCCATCTCGTTCATTGCCTGCACTATATATATATTGTCCTAACTATCTTGTTGTGTATGCAGAATGAAGAAGCGGGAATGCATAATAAGGAACATCCATGATGTTGGGTTCATTGACCCACAAATCGTTAATTCATATGTGTTAGAACATTTTCCCGCCGACGTGGAGGAAGACCTGTGGCAGTTTTTTTCAAGGCAGGAACTCAAAAGTGATATTCTATTTCCTTACCATTTTGGGTGAGTGTTTCTGTCTTGAGCACATTCTCTTTTGTTTACTCCATGCAAGGTATGTGGCTAATCGATGAGTTAATTATGCATGACTGTGCATGTATCGTGTCCGCAGGTTCCATGGATTCTGCTAGTAATTCAATTTCACGACTCCACAGTTCTCGTCCTCTCTGAATCTGAATGCAAAGCTTTGGGCCGACATGAGAAAAATGATGCAGAAGTAATTATTTTCATTCACTTGCGCTCTATATCGATCGGCCTATTTCGTTCATTTCCTAATATCAAGTAACTAATAACTCTATTGTTCATTTAATTTTCTTTGCCTCGTAGGGTTTGGACACGGTTCGTAAACACAAAGGTCGGTGAATTCAAAAAAGAGCTACAATTTAAAAGGGTAGTGTCTGGGACTGGGGATATTCAGCCAAAGGGGACCAATCTATGTGGATACTATGTTTGTGAGATGATCCGGAGATACACCTCTGAGCGGGTTTCGTGTGAGAACAACATCAAGAGGAATAACCTCCGGAAGACGCTTAGTCTAGAAGCTCGCTTCCGACCACTTCAAGAGGAACTAGCTGGATGGATCGCGAAGGAAGTCATCGATCCTAGAGGAGAACACTATGTAGAGAACGTAGAACTTCATATGCAGTAAATCATATGTATGGAAACTTGTTCAAAATTGTATATGGTCATCCGATATTGAATATATATTGTCAATTCCTCTTGAATTCCTTTTGGTTCTAATTTCAAATTTGTTTGTTCATATGCATGTATATGTAGTACCGTAGAATATGTGAAAGTCCTTCAAAATTAAAATAAAACATAAAAGAAAATAAAACAATACAAACTAAAAAGAAATCAGGTTTAGGGGGGGGGGCTAAAACCCTAAACCCAATGCGGTCTTTAGTCGCGGCTGGCCAGAGAACCGCGACTAAAGGTCCTCCGCTCGAAGGACTGCTGGCGGCCACGTGAGGCGCCTTTAGTCGCGGTTCGTAAGCAACCGCGACTAAAGGGGGTGGGCTTTAGTCGCGCTTGCTTGGTCGCGGTTGCGCAACCGCGACCAATGGCAGTTGCGAACCGCGACCGAAACCGTTTTTTCCACCAGTGACTGTACAAAGGCTTAAGCAGCCTGAGACAAACAAAGACAAAAAAAATAACGAAAATAGTAGAGAAATTACTACTCCTCTAAAGCCTAACCCAGTAGATCATCTCGAACCAGATGGGCAATCCTGGCCGGCGAAACTTCTCGTCGTTGAACACATCTGCTTCTTGTCTTCCATATATTCCAAACAGCATACATAGTGGCTGAAAGCTGTCCCTTTTTATGATGCTTCTTGCGCTTTTTTAGACATTGCCGCTACCAACTGGCAATAGAATTTGAGTCGAGTGCAATGGGAACAATGTGAGGATGGGAGACCGCAAACAACTGCCAAATCGACTTTGTAAAGGGGCACCCAAAGAACAGGTGCACGTCCTATTCTAACACCTGATCACAAAAGCAGCGATGGGCATTGTGAGGCTGTCTTCTTGCATGGAACCTGCCAGAAGTTCATAAGATGGTTCAGACACAACAGCCAGAGGAACAATAACACTTTAGGTTCAGCTGTAATGCTCCAGACTTTGGCAAGTTCAGGGAATGATTTTTTCGAAAAACCCGATTTTCATAAGCACTCTTTTCTGAATAAACACCATCCGCGGAGAGGTTCAAGGAGACCGATTCGTGACTATCAAGCAAAAAGACATACTGAATCTAACTGAATATGAATCAAATCAAGTACATAGTACACACCAGTCAGTCAAATAATCCTTGAAACAATGGATCTGCAGTGGTTTCTCCAGCTTCATAAGAGACCAGTAACTTAAATTGCTTATTGGATAAAGAGCACCATATAAAATTCAGCTCAAAAGGATCAGCATGCATATATGGTAGCTTAATTTGGGTCCATAGATAGCCTTAGCACAAAGTATGAAAATTTCTAAAACTTCAACAAAAAAGAGCAGAAAAGTAACGCATTATTTCACACCGGAAACGCCCAAGATGACGATTCCCGGAGAGCAAATTCTAGTGTATCTAACTAATTTAGGGAAGACTCCAGGGTAAAAAATACATTTGACCAGAAAGATTATGAAAATAGAGGATTTATGTGCTCATCCAATAAAAATTAAAAGAGATGCGAGATTGTGTAGCAATTCAAGCAGGTACTGATTGTCCAGCGTTCGTAGGCAGTGAACTGATGATAGAGCTGCTTCCTCCTAGCGTCAGCAACCAGCACACAGAATCCAATAAATCCAACCAATCAAGGGGTTTGAGCATGCATCATGCAATCACATCGAGTGGAGGGGAAAAATCTCGAGTAGCTTTTGATCCGGAGCGACACCCGCCAGACATATGTTGTGGATTGAAAAATCGAGGGAACTAAAAGCGGGCAGCTCTAGATCTGGGGCACGTGGAGGCTTGTGTGCTTGATGCAGATGGCAGCACATATAGGTTTAGAGAGCTATCCATCTTTGCAAATTGAAAAGAAGCAGCTACTATTGTTGTGGTTTGTAGCTAATATGTTTGAGCACATCCTTTTCATGGAGGGTAACCAAGAAATTAGTACATCATGATTAGGAAAATAGAAGGTACAGGCGCTCAGCCAATCAATGGAAATTAAAATTTAAGAGGAGATTAGAGTATCGTACCAATTGAAGGCCATGTGCAGTGTCGATGATTAGCAGCAGACCGAGAACTCAACGGCGGAAATTAACATCCATCAACCAGACTAGGAAGGCAAGAAATCCCAAGAAATCCAGAGGGCCTAGGTAGCAGCAGCCAAAATCTTGCAGGTGTAGAACTGAGCGGAAATCCGGAGGGTTAGAGGTAGGAGTAGACAGAATCCGGAGCCAGAGATCAACCTGACAGATTGTGAAGGTACATTGTAGAAGAGGAAGGAGAGGAAGTAGGATGGGGAGTGGGCACGTACCATTGCGGAGTCCGCTGGGCGTGGTGGCGGCGCCAGCAAGCTGCCGTGATTGGTGTGGAGGCTGATGGCACCATGGCGTGCCTTTTAAGCCGGAGGAAACAACATGACGGATGAACTCCATTGATCAGTTTTAACTCTTTGAATACTCTGATCTTTTGAGGTTGATTGCTGGGATTTATCATGCAATATTAAGTCGCCGCCGCAAAGTATTTGGGAGCTAGGACGCCGGGATAGTGGAGGAAGACGGAAGAGGAGTTTGTTTCTAGGAAGAACGAACATGGAGAACGTGGTGCGGTAGGAAATGGGCCAACAGCCCAAGCCATATCGTTCCGAACCAGGCCAAGTCTAAAGCAGCCCATGTCGGTGAACCATCTGCTGCTCCGGCCCACGTCGGTCCTAAGCTAAAGCGAGGGAAGTGTGCTTGAGTGGTGGAAGAAATTGGGGTGACGTGGCTTCACAGCAGGCCAGCAAAATGGGGCCAGCTATTTAGAAAGAGAAGATATGGAGACCATCTCAGTCCAAATAATGGAGATGGGTGATTTATGTGTAAAGCATTTTGTAGAATCTAGGATCAATGGATTTGAGTGGATTCTTGTAGGGGGTGTATGGGATGGCCCAAGATACACTCAAAGCATACTCCCTAGCAGAGTTAGTGAGACTCTACTATTCTTAGACTCTTCCTATGTTGGTAGGAGAAGATTTCAATATCATTAGACAGTAATAAAACAAGAAAAATATAACTTCAATGCTCGTTGGGCTTTTCTATTCAATGCTATCATTGAAAACCTTGATCTAAAAGAGATCATTCTTTCTAGTCATCAATATACATGAGCAAACAGAGGAGAAATTCCTACTTATGAGAAGTTAGATCGTGTTCTAACTAAAAAAGATGTGTATTGCAATCTATCACTTTCCCATGATATTTTTTACTTCTATGCCTATGTTTGAGTAGTGACTTGTTCTTTACAATTGTGATATAATTTGTTGTTGGTTGCATACAAGTATATGTTATCTTCTATGATGATCTTGTTGTATATGTTGGGGGATGCACAAGGTTGTCACCGTTGTATGTTGATAAGATGAGAGATAGCCGGAGTTGGCACAAACCGGATCCCAAGTCTTAGAGATATAGGTTGTATTAATTCACCGTTAGTCAACGGGGGTATCATCATGGGGACCTTGGATCTAAATGCGGTGGTTGGACTTTATGTCTTATTAAATCCCTTGTTTGCTCTTAATTGGCCGTGGGATCAATCGTTAGGGGTGTATTTGCTCATGTATATAATAGCTCCTTTTTATAAGAAATACTAAAAAGACTATATTGAGCTTCACTAACTGTGACAACCACACAAATAAAATAGCAATTTTCTTGAATACTTACTTGCTTGAGTTATTTCACCTTACTTCACTTCACCTCACAGACTTTACTTTACTTGCACTAGTTTTACTTCCTGCATTTATTTGCAGTACGTTACAGTTTTTTAGTTAGTACAAAAAACAACCACACACACACTATAGTCCCAAGCTTTGCATAGAATGCCATATAATTGAGTTATAGGGCTTTAGAGAATAGATAATTTACCTTCACCTCCTCGTGGATTCGATACTCAAATACTTATCGAATTGTACTACGGTGATCCCCTGCACTTGGAGGTTATCAACGAACCAGCAGTGCCTTCGGGCATGAGCGAACCACTAGTGCACATGGGCAAGCCGAGACCTGCAGTGCACCCGTCCGGATAAACGCGGGAATCAGCTGCTCGCACATGCGACGACAGACGCGAGGATACCATGCGCACGAGAGGCACACATGCCGAGGCGCTATCGGGCGCAGGCATGTGCAGCGCACAGTCGGAGAAGCCGTGTGTGGCCAGTGCCGGCTCACTCGGTACAAAGCCCGAGGCAGAGCCATGCGGCAACGGGAAGCCTAAGGAGGAACCATACACGCCATGCAACATTGATGGAGCTTGATTGACGTGACCAGTGCCAGGTTGTGGAGTTAACACCTCCAAACGAGCGACACGTCCCGTACCTACACTATGGTCAGCGAGCAAAGGCGAGGAATGTGCAGCATCCATAAATTGGTCAGTTAAAAGTAAAGAAGACCCCGAAACATGTGGCATTGTATGAAAGTTCGGCATGTTGACAAAAGGAAACAAATCTCGTCGAAGATGACGACCCTTGAGATGTAGACTCGATTAGACGGGACATGGAGACATTTGTACCCCTTATGGAGAGAACTATAGCCCAAAAACACACACTTCTTCAAACGAAAAGCAAGCTTATTATTATTATAGCACCGAAGGTGAGGCCGGCAAGCACACCCAAAGACCTTAAAAAAGGTATAGTCAGGCGTTCCATTAAGAAGTCGCTGAAGTAGAGTTTTCCTATCAATGGTGCGACTTGGAAGCCTGTTGATAAGGAAACAAGTTGTAGCAAAGGCATCATTACAATAGCATAAGGGAAGAGATGCATGTGCAAGCAAGGTAAGACCGGTTTCAGCAATGTGACGGTGCTTACACTCTGCAGTGCCATTTTTTGTGTGTGTGAGGACAAGACACACGGTGTGATACACCCAGATGATGAAAGAAGGGATGGAGCTTTTCATACTCGTCAACCCAATCAGTTTGAACATGAATAATCTTGTGATTTAGGAGGCGTGCACTCACCATATTTTTAAAATTGGAGAAACACATCATAAACATCAGATTTATGTTAACTAAATAGAGCCAAGTGAAACAACTGTAAGCATCAGCAAAACTCACATAAAAATGGTGTCCACTAACAGACGTTTGGACAGGACCTTATACATCTGAATAAATAATCTCTAAAGAAAATTTTGTTACACTAGTAGACAAGGAGAAAGGCAGCTAGTGGGTATTCCCGTGCTGACAAGCATCACCAACTGACTCAATTTTATTGGACTCATGTGTAGAAGGTAACTCATGACTACGAAGAACATGTTGAACGACTTGTAATGCTGGTTGTCCTAGACGACAGTGCCACATATCACGGGACACCTTGACACTAAAAAGGGCTTGCTTGATGACATGCACTTTGATCTCATAGAGACCTCTACTGCAACGACCTGTAAGGATGCCTCGTGTCCATGTCATTTACAAAAATATCATGAGAATGAAGTTCAATAAGCATATTATTATCATGGGAAAGTTCACTCATACATAAGAAGTTACAAGTGGCTTTTTAGGAACATGAAGAACACGGTTTAGATCCAGAGACCTAGAGGAGGGAGTGGATAAAATATACTGGCCAATATTATGAATGCGCATACCTGCTCCATTAGTTGTGTGGACATGGTCGGTGTTGTGGTAGGGCTCATGTATAGTGAGCTTATTCAACTCATGAGTGATATGGCGCAACGCGTCGGAGTCCATGTACCAAGCATGATCAACTGTTGTGAGGACTTTGAGCTGTCATTGCCATGAAAATTTGCTTCTCGGTATTTTTGCCATCATTGCCTATGTCCAAAAAATCACGGTTGAAGCGCTTGAAACGATTGGATGCCGTGTGGCGTGGGATCCCGCACTGTTGACAGACAACACTGCTACGCCCGTTGTTTGACTTGGGCGCATTAAGAGATGATGTCTTGGGCGAAGGGTTAGAGAATGATGGCGCTGGCTGTTGTCCCGCAGGAACAGCTCCAAAAGCAGCGGTCGAGGGTGTGGCATGAGCGGCCATGTGAGCAGCAGGGTAGTGCGATGTACCACCACGAGTGCGACGCTTAGCCAACTTGCGATGTTCTATAGACTGAAGTTGGGCGAACACATCACGAATTGGCATAGGGGTGGTGCGTGCAGTCACTACCTCAAAGAGAGCATCATGTTCATCACCAAGAATAGGATGTACGAGTTGAAATCCTAGTCTCGAAGAGGCATACCAATGCCTGTAAGGGAATCCAAGAGCGCTTTCATCTGATGGAAATAGACTTTGATGGTGTTACTTTCCTTCTTCAACTTAGCCACCTCCTGTCAAATAGCGGAGGATATGGCGATAGATGTAGAGGCGAACGCTCCACTGAGAGTCTCCTAAGCCTCGCAGGAAGTGCCCGCAAACATGATCCTACCGAGAACGCCTTCAGTTATGGAGGAGACAAACCCCGAGAGGATGGCTTGATCTTGTTGTGTCCAATGCTGGTACGCTAGATTGGGTTGCTGATGTGTGCCGCCGACATGAGTAACCATGACATGAGGATTAGGGCAAACAATGCAGCCATCGACATAGCCCATAAGTATATGACTGCGAAGGAGTGGACCAACTTATGCGGGACAGAACATGTAGTTTTCGTTCGTTAGTTTGATGATGATAACCGACGCGATAGTGACGACGCTGGGCAACGCTTGGTTGGAGAAGACGGAGCTTGGCTGAAATCCATATGGTATCGTCAGGGAGTACCCAATCATAGGAGCCATGGAGTAGGGACTGTCATGCGTAGTATACTCGCTCGGGGCAGTGTACGCGCCCTGTGCAGCAAATCCCCCCCGGGCCATGTAGGGTGTGAAACCTATCGCAGGGGCATGGCCAACTATCCGTCCCAGCGCCACGGAGAGCACCGCATCAGAGTATATTGTAGGCATGGGCGGGACGGAGCCAAGGCTAGATTTGAGGGGCGGAACGATCCCTGGCGCAGACACAGACGGCACCGAGGCAGGCGCAACCGCGGACGCAGACATGGGCGCCGTCGAGGCCGACATGGGCAACGTCGAGGCGGGCGCCCCGTGGTCGCGGAGAACAGGAACAAGGGAGCCAATGAGGCGATCGGAGAGGACGAGATCACAGATGACACAAATGCCATCGATCCGGAAGCCATCGTGCTAGGACGTGCAGCGACGGCAGCGAAAGAAGAGGCAGCGTCATCACACTCTTGATACCATGATAGAATCGGTAGAGATCGAAGAGAATTGACCGTCCCGACGTACCTCGTAGGGTAGGGATCGTTGCGTATATATAGTGTATAAAAGTTTTTACGGGTACAACCTTACTCTATACAATACGGTATACAGTATTCTAACACTCCACCATCCCCGCTGACAAAGGATTAACTTGTCAATGCCTACAGATTGTAGACTTGGGTTTTGCTAGAAGTAGAGGGCAAGTAGATCTCGAAGGTTTAGGCGGAAAGTACTCGACGATTATGAAAACTAGGGTTATGTTGACAGAGATTCGATCCTTTGTCCCTCGACTCCCCATAGGAGGTGGAGCCGAGGGTTTTCGTTTTGTACAAGTGACAGAGTCCGGGACGGTTTCTAACTCATCCCGCCGATTACAAATAACACTTCCTATTACAACTCTAGCTTTCCTTAATGTATCTTGACTCCCGAACCTTCTTATTCTTCTGATAGTGGGCCTTCAAACTCCGGTACCATCTCCAAGCTCCATTTGGGATGCCTATGCCCCGAGATTTTGCTTGAATCGTAGAGTCAAGGAAAATCTCGACTCGTTTATTTTTATTCGAGAGCTTTTATTTATACTTCTTCACATAAAATTCTATATTGTACAGGGATAATGGTAGTTGGGGCTAGTTCATCCGACTGATCAGGTACTAGTTAACTGTCTAGTGGCAATCCGCAAAACCTACTTCAAGATCACGTCCCCGGACATGATCTCGGATACTGGTGCAAACTTCGACAGTGCCGCTTAAGGTCTTACCATTCCTGTCCAAATTTATCGGTACCTAACGCGTCCGTTAGATTTTTCTTCGTATCTCCGATACGATGTAGCAGTAGCTAGCCTTTGGCGATGCCACGCCCAAGCGTAACGGATCGGGTCTTACCTTCGCAATTTTGCGGCATTCGAAATTGATCGCAACTTTGGCTTCCGAGAATATATTGTCGAGTGCTTTTCGCCTTTGGAATAGCACATTTTGTCGAGTCATATTTGATGACTTATTTTGTCTTCCCGATGGGAGTATATGTAGAGTTATCCTGTAACTCGAAATATACTCACTTCGTTTCTTTATTTTTGATAAAATTCATCGGCACGCGAACAGCGTTCCCGATGGGAGTAGCCCCCGAGGCTACATCCAAGAACTTGTGCTTGGGTGTAGGCTCCACAGATTAGTATCCGTTGTCGCTATATTTATAACTTTTCTCGACAGTTTTTTATTTATCGGGTGCGCGACCAGCGCTCCCGATGGGAGTAGCCCCCGAGGCTATGAACAAATGCTTGCATTTGGTCATAGTCTCTCGCCATTTCTTCTTGTCATACTCGAAATTTTCTATTTTTCCAAAGTAGCCCCCGAGCATTTGGGCAAAAACTTGTATTTGATCAAAGGCTCCCAAGATAACCTTGCGTTGTCGATAAACTTTTGAAAACTCGCAGTCGAATTTTTCTTTTATCATGACGACGTCATTGCTGATGATAACCACGATCTCTATGTTGGAAACTGACCATTACTGCTTGTTTCGCTGCCTTGTGGGTCCCAATTCCTTATCTGACGAACACGTCGTGCAAGTGGGGGACACATGTTCTCCCCTTTTTCTGGCACACGTTCTGTAACCTCGTTAATGTTAAAATACCATTGTGCCCTTGTATCCACGTGGCTATCATCTGCTGCACTTTTTTCTCATCCAACGGTTCCGTCGGTTCACCACACCTGTATATAAGGTCTTCTTCTTCTTCCTCGAACACTTCCGCTCGCGCCGTCCCCCTGCTTTCCTCTGCAAAATTTCCTTCCGCGCTCCTCATCTCTCAAAGCTCTTCCCTTTGTAGCTGCACCCTCCGCCATTGTTGATGCCACCGCGTCGATTAACGAGGCACAGCACACCTGACTCATCAATGGCTGCCGCGGATCTGGGAGCGCGGAGTGGGAGAGGTCCAAGATCACGAACCAGGACCTCAATCTCCTGAAAAGCTGGGGATCACCAAGAAACCCAAAGCGGTTTGCTTCCCCAGTGAAGAGAGCTACCCAACCCCTCCAATGGGGTATCGGGTAAGTTTTGTTGATCATCTCATCCGCGGTCTTTCCGCCCCCATTCACCCTTTTCTTCGTGGGTTACTTTATGTTTATGGTCTCCAACTTCACCACCTCACACCCAACTCTATCCTTCACATTTCTATCTTTATCACCCTCTGCGAAGCCTTCCTTGGTGTCCAGCCTAACTGGGCATTATGGAAGCGCATTTTCTTTGTCGCCGTAATGGCTCTGCCAATGTCGCCTATAATATAGGCGGCGTTGTTATTTCCGTTCGCTCCTCTGTCAACTACTTCGACGTCAAACTCCCCGACTCCGTTCAAGGATGGCGTAAGAAGTGGTTGTACATCCGTGAAGAAAACGATGGCTGCGCCGAAGACAACATTCCTCCTTTTGACGGTGCCGAGAAAATCCTTCGCCGCCGTTCTTGGGACGCAGAAGCTACCGAGGAAGAAAGAACTTCGACAGAGGCCCCGATGACTCGCATCCATGAGTTGCAAAATACTCGTGGAAAAGAATTATCAGGCATCCAAATTACAGCGTACTTCCTTAAGACTAGGGTGCAGCCTCTTCGTGCTCGCAAAAACCCTTTCTCGAATTATGCTGGCGATGAAGATACGGATCGCCTGTCGACGAATCTGGAAGCCAAGGATTTGGATAAGCTTATTCGAAGGATTTCATCCCTCAAGAAGAAAGACTCCATCCCTTCCACTTATCGGGTAAAACCCTACAGCGCCGCCCATGCACTTCCCAAGGTAAACATTGTCGCGTAATTTATCTATTGCCTTGCTTTTTGTGTTGTTATTCATTTCTGACAGCCTTTTCTCTTTTTATACAGGACCATCCAAATCTTGTTTCACTTCCTCCTCTTCCTGAAGGTGGGGATGTCGAAGAAAGGGCTGTTATCTCCGATGATAACCCAGATGCCCTCCTTTGCAAATGAACCCGCAGAATCTCGAAGATATGCGGGATCCGACGAAAAGGAGGATGTCTCTGAAGCCACTGCGTCGGCACAATCTCTTCCTCCTGCTGTTTCTCCAAGGAACAAGAGGAAAAGGGATGATGTCGAAGATTCCGGCACCTCCAAAGTCGACGAAGCTGTTCCTTCGCACCAGAAGGCAGGCTATGATCCATACCTCGAGTCTATCATCAGTTCGTAAGTACCCTTTTTCTTGTTTACTTGTACTCAAAAATTCTTGTCTATCTTGCTTTTTTACATTGTCGACGCTTTCTTTTAGTGATGATGAAGAAGAAATACCCACTGCTGATGTGGCTGCTCGAACGAGCACGTCACATACATTAGTCGCTTCGGAAACGCCAGTCGAAGGAGAAGAAACGTCGCCTCCTCGACGAAATGTCGGTGCTGCTACTCCTCCGGCAAGCCCCCTTGTCCCTTCACCAAAAAGGGCAAGGGTTGAAATAAATCCAGAGCTTACTCTTCAATCGAGTAGCTCTTCTAACCCTCTCTTGGATGATGTAAGTTGCTAACACTCTTGTCGTTGTTTATTTTTCTCTGTTGCTCTATATGTCGTCATTTTTCTCATTCCAACATTTTCTTTCTTTGTCTCTCTTTAACAGCCTATGATCAAAGAGCTTCTTCGCATCGGTGCCCAATTCGTTGGGTACCGTGATTACGCCAGAAGACTGAAGGTAATGCTCGACTATTTTTTGCTTCCTTTCTGCATGACTTGTCGACGTTTATAGCTAATCTTGTCTTCCTTTTTCAGAGAAATTGATAGAAGCCAACGAACGTGCTGACACGCTTGCTCTAAAGTTAGAGCAATGTGAAGAGGCTCAGTTCTTGATGCTGCTGCCGAAGATCTAAGAGTAAATGAAAGAACAAATCTTCTTGTCAACCTTTCTCTGAACCATGGCTCTTTATTTTGGGCCACTCCTGACCGAACCCAGCAGATTGTCAGGTTCCAAGATCGTGCTTGCCAAGTGCGCGAATTTCTAACTTTTTGCACGACGACGTTGACTCTTGTTTTCAAGACTTTGTTTCCTCGAAATGAGGTTCCTGCGACTCTTCCTGAATTGCTAGAGACCTTCAGAGATGCTCCTCGTATTCATAATTTCGTACGAGCCCAACTGACTGCTGGAGCAAGATTTGCCATGATTATGATAAATATTTGCCATCCAAAGTTGGACTTGTCGACGATTGTAGTTAATTGCATGGCAAAGAAGACTCGCGCAAGAATAATATTGATGCAATCAACGAGATGGTGACTCCTGTGGCCGAATCGATGATAGACGAGCTTCTTCGGATGGATGCAGAATTCTTCGTCAAAGGGTCTTATGCCGAGCATAGAACGACCAGAGGCTTGTCAATAGATACTATTTTGGGTTCTGATTGATTTGTAAAACTTTGTCGAAAATATTTGTTGTATTCCGCAGAATGCTCTATATTGTCGGAGCCCCCGAGCCTTTTTTGTTCGGAGTTTGTACTATTTTTCTCTTCCCAAGGTTCTTTTCTGAGCCGTAATAAAACACTTTGATAGGCTGCATGATCTTGGCGTCGAAGTTCTATATTTTGTTTGTCGGATTTTTTGGACCAGAGTAATGAGATATTCTGACGTGTGCACTATATTTGATCATGACCAACTCCCGATTTATGTATTTGGCGAGGTATTATTGTACCAAGGCGAAATATTTTCAATAAATCGAGTTTGTCTGTTTTGATATTTGAGGGTGGAGAGCCCCCGAGTATGTCGACGAATAAGAAGTATATCTTTACTATCTTTATTATATTGCAGCACCGCGAGCCCGCCTCATTAAAAACCTTCTCCGGCCCCACTCGGTGCCCCGAAAAGGAAAAGTGCGTCGAAAACTTGCGGGCGTTTCAAGACATTGTATGTTTGGAGAGGAGGCTATATTTCGGCATCTAAGCGTAAAAACGCCGAGCTGTGCCACATTCCAGGGATTTGGCTCGGCAATCCCTGTCTTCTTGTCTTTGATTCTGTATGCTCCTCCTTCGATTACCTCTGTGACGATGTAGGGTCCAAGCCATGGTGACTCGAGTTTTTCGTGACTTTTCCGTTGAGCCGCAGGAACTAGATCACCAACTTGAAAAGATCGTGTCCGCAATCTCCGACCTGTGATAATTCTTCAGGTCCTGTTGATATTTTGAGACTCGTGACAGAACTTCGTCTCGAGCCGTCAAGTGCATCAACGTCGTCCTCCAGGGCTTCCCTCGAGGTTTCTTCATTATATTCCGTGACTCTTGGAGAATCATGCTCTATTTCTATCGGCAGGACTGCTTCGGCTCCATGGACCAGAAAAAACGGTGTTTCTTGTGTCGCCGTATTTGGTGTTGTTCGGATACTCCACAACACACTTGGTAACTCCTCCGGCCAAGTATGCCGAGCTTTTTCCAGTGGGCCTAGCAGGCGCTTCTTGATGCCATTGCAGATGATGCCGTTGGCCTTCTCGACTTGTCCATTAGTCTGAGGATGCGCAACAGACGCAAAACTCAATTTAATGCCCACTTCTACGCTTTGAACTCCTTGGACGTAAAATTGCGCCGTTGTCCGTCACAATGCGAGGAACTCCAAATCTGAAGACGATGCTTTTACAATTTGATTGCGAGCGCCGTACGGCGAAGTTTATGGCTTTGCTTCTATCCACTTTGTAAATTTGTCAACCGCGACAAGCATATACTCGTAACCTCCTGGCGAAGCTTTATGTAGTTTACCCACCATATCAAGACCCCATTGAGCAAATGGCCAAGATAATGGGATTGGCATAAGTTCTGCGGCAGAGTGAGGTTTGGCGGCAAATCTTTGGCACGCGTCGCAAGTTCTCACGATTTCCTTTGCGTCCTCGATTGTTGTTAACCAATAAAATCCTGCTCGAAGACCTTAGCCGCGATAGCTCTGCTACTTTGGTGCCCATATTCCTTCGTGCACATCTTTCGGATGATTCTTCCTTCAAATAGCATCTCGCAGCTTCGAAATACTTCGTTTGTAGAATTCTCCTTTTACCACAGAAAGCTTTTGATCTTCTGATTATTCGCCTCGCTTATTTGGATCGTCAGTATTGTTTTTCTTAGGATATATGATATGTAAGCCTGCATCCATGGAACTTGCACCATCATGACTAGCTCTTGCTCTTCTTCTTCTTCTTCTGTGTCTTTGGTGATAGTCGAGGTTTTCTCTTTCTTCTCCTTCTTTGTTTTTGCTGGCTTTGTTGATCTCTCGCTTATCTCTTCCCAAAACACGCCTGGAGGTATTGCGAGACATTGTGACCCGATGTTTGCAAGAACGTCGGCTTCATCGTTGCTCATCCTGCTGATGTGATTTACTTCGCAACCATCGAATAACTTCTCGAGCTCGTTGTACACCTCTTTATATGCTATCATACTTTCGTTGACTGCATCACATTGGTTCATGACTTGTCGTGCCACCAATTGTGAGTCGCGAAAATTTTCAGTCGGGTTGCACCACAAGCTTTCGCCATCTTCATCCCGTGTATGAGAGCTTCATATTCTGCTTCATTGTTAGATGCGTTTGGGAACGTCATCCGCAGAACATACTTCAATTTGTCGCCTTCAGGTGATACTAATATCACGCCTGCTCCAGCACCTTCCAATCTTTTGGACCCGTCGAAGTTCATGGTCCAAGTTCTCGATAAATCTGGGGGTCCCGTGTTTTGTAGCTCCATCCACTCTGCAATGAAATCTGGTAAAACCTGTGATTTTATTGCTTTTCTTTTTTCATACGTGATGTCCCGGGGAAAGTTCTATTCCCCAAAGGGAGACACGACCCGTAGCTTCTGGGTTGTTCAGTATATTTGATAAGGGAGCCTCGTTGACCACTATTATCGGGTGCGCCGAAAAATAGTGTCGCAATTTTCTTGCTGTCGTGAATACTCCATATGCTAGCTTTTGATATTGCGGATACCGCTGTTTTGAGGGCGACACTTCGCTGATGAAATATACTGGCCTCTGAACTCCATGAAGCTTGCCTTCTTCTTCTCTCTCGACTACTAGGGCCGTGCTGACCACCTGAGGTGTGGCTGCAATGTACAGGAGGAGAGGTTCCTTCTCTTTTGGTGCTACCAATATCGGTGGTGTCGAAATTGCTCGTTTGAGGTTCTCGAAGGCTCTATCTGCTTCCTCGTTCCATTGAAATTTTTCTCCTTGTTTGATCAATGCATAGAACGGCAGCGCCTTTTCTCCTAGCCTGGCGACGAATCTGCTTAAAGCTGCGACTCGCCCTGTTAACTGTTGTATCTCCTTCAGCTTTGTTGGCTTTCTCATAGTAACGATGGCCTGTATTTTCTCGGGATTAGCTTCAATCCCCCTTGCTGATACTAAAAACCCGAGAAGTTCTCCACGGGAACTCCAAAAGAGCACTTTGTCGGGTTCAGCTTGAGGCAGAACTTGTCGAGGTTGTCGAAGGTTTCCTTCAAATCTTCGATCAAAGTCGACCCTTTCTTTGATGTTATTACGACATCGTCGATGTAGACTTGTACATTTTTCCCAATCTGTGTTGCTAAGCACTTCTGCATCATCCGCGGTATGTTGCTCCCGCGTTTTTCAAACCAAAGGGCATTGTTTTGTAGCAAAACACGCCGTAAGGTGTAATGAACGCTGTCTTGGCTTCATCTTCTTCTTTTAACCTGATCTGGTTATAACCAGAGTATGCGTCCAAGAAGGAAAGACGTTCACATCCTGCCGTGGAGTCGATGATTTGGTCGATCCTTGGGAGGGGAAAGTGATCCTTAGGACAATGTTTATTGAGACACGTAAAGTCGACGCACATGCGAAGGACTATTGTGTGTTTTTTCGGCACCATCACTGGGTTAGCTACCCATGTGGCTTCTGTAGATATTTCTCTGATGAAACCAGCGTCTTTGAGTCGATCTATTTCTGATAACATTGCTTTGCGGCTAGGTTCCGAAAAACGCCGCAAAGGCTGCTTGACTGGTCGTGCGAGAGGATCCAAATTGAGGTGGTGCTCGGCGAGTTCCCTGGGTACTCCTGGCATGTCAGCTGGACACCATGCGAAGATTCTCCAGTGCTCACGGAGGAACTTGACGAGCGCGCTTTCCTATGCGACATCCATGTTTGCGGCAATGGACGTCGTTTTCTTTGGATCTGTCGGGTGGATCTGTACCTCTTTTGAATCCTTGGTTATATTGAAAGTTGGCTCCTTAGAAGATCTTCCTACCTCTGGCAGCACATCATAATCAGTGAACCTTGGCGCCGCATATTCTGCTTGCATCCCGAAAGTTTCTGACAGTCGATGAAAATCTTTGTCGCATTTATCGGATAACGCAAAGCTTCCTTTGATTGTGATAGGTCCCTTGGGCCCAGGCAACCTCCACAACAAATATGTATAATGCGGCACTGCCATGAACCTAGCATACGCTGGTCGTCCCAACAAAGCATGATATTGCGACGGGAAATCGACGACTTCGAACTCCAAATTCTCTATCCTGTAGTTTTCTCGGGTTCCAAACTGAACGTCGAGGTTAATCTTGCCCAATGGGTAACTTGGCTTCTCTGGTGTGATCCCATGGAAACGTGTGTCAGTTGGTTTCAGATTTGCTAAGGATATGTTCATCTTCCTCAATGTATCCGCATACATGAGGTTTAAGCTGCTGCCGCCATCTATGAAAACTCTCGACACATCGAACAAAATTCTTGCGGTAAGATGAGTGCGGTGTCTGGTCGAGGAACTTGCTGCGGATGGTCTGCGATTGTGAAGCCTATATCTTGCCCGACCAATTTAAGTACTCGATTGTGGTGGAGGCATCTTCTCCGCCATGAACACTTGTCGAAGATTACCTTCTGCGCCTGTTGGATGGCACAGCTTTCCGAATCATCGAGACCGCACCGTTAGAGTTGGGGTCAACATATGGGGGTGGATGTGGTGCTGCCGCAATTCTGAGCTGGTGTCGATTTTCATCGGTAATTGCGGGAGGAGGTGGAAGGTGTATCTCGCTCCTTGGTTCCCGGGGTTTCTGTTATTTGCTTGGGCATTTGCAATTCCTGCGGCTCGCAACATTGCCTAAAATTTCGGCAGTCCTTCTCAGATGTCCTGACTGCCTCTTTCCATTGTTGTCGAGGTAAAAGTGCATTTGACACGGACGTTCATCATCTCCTCGGGAGATACGTAAGGTCTTTGAATCCTTGGTCCACTATTTTGCACTGCCGCGAAATCACCTCTATTGTCGCCTTGTTGCTCGGTGCTCCTTTGATAATCATCTCGACTATTTCCTCCAGGATTTCCGAAAACCAGCCGATATATGGCCGGGAGCATCGTTGTTGTAAAACTGGCGAGAAAATCGCCTTCTATTTTGATAATTTCGACTACGATCCTCTTCTGGCGACCTGTGTCGCTTGTTTGTATATTGCGTCTTCTCCATCCGCCCATTTATTGGCTATCTCCATGAGTGCTGATATGGTCTTAGGGTTAGTTCTCCCTAAGTCTTCGATGAAATCTCCTCGGCGGACTCCTGCCACGAACGCATCTATTGCCCTCTCGTCGGATATATCTTCTGCCGAGTTTTTTATAATGTTCCATCGCTGTATATACTTCCTCATCGACTCGTCGTGTTTTTGTCGGCATGCCCTCAGCTCTTCCAACGATGCAGGTTTCTTGCAGGTGGATCGGAAGTTTTTCACGAAGATGTTCTCAAAGTTATCCCAGCTGTCGATGGAATTTAGGGGGAGTTTCTTTATCCAAGATCTCGCGGCACCACTCAGGTGAACTTGGATACTTTGCATAGCTGTTGCTCTGGTTCCTCCTACCAGCTTTACCATCTCGAGATAATCCACGAGCCAATCCTCGGGATCTTGCAGGCCGTCGAACTTCTTGAAATTCTCGGGTAACTTGAACCCTTTGTACTCGAGTTTTTCGAACTCTTCTCGTAAAGCATGGGAGTCCACACATATCTTCATCGGCAAGCTCTGGCGAGTGCTGACGCTCCCTTCTTTCTTGTCGTGCTCTGTCCACCCTTACTTGGACTGCTGTGTCTCTTGCCCCACTTGTTCTTGGTGGGTCTTGAACTGCTGCGGTGTGTCGTGGACTATTTTGCCTAGGATTTTCTTCGGGAGGCGTTGTTGCAAACGCTGTTCCCATAACTCCTACTCCAGCCATTGCCATATTGAACAATGGTTCTCTCGGGTCTCCAGGAGGTGGTCTGGATGCGAGGATGTAAGCTTGTGTTGCCATGTAACCTGCCTCTGGCGTTTTTGGGATGATATTTCCCCGTTCGTCGATCGACATAAAGGACATGTCGAGATTTTGGATTATACTTCCTCTTTCTGCTTCGGGTATGTTTTGCAGCCGAGACATTGCTCTCCTCCGAGCTTCTCTGTGACTATCTCCCGAAGTTCCTGAAAGGCGACTTAACTCCGCTCGGCGTCTGCTTGATGCAGAAGCTGCTTCTTTCCTCCTATTCAGGGATGCTGTCTGTTTTTCTAACTCTCTGCTTACTCGAGCAAGTCTATATTGATATGCTTGAAGTTCTTGTACAGTAGCAGTGGTGGTCATAGGTTCTGAACCATCCATGGCTTTCGCAGCCCTATCCCACGCTTCTTGCGGGAGCTGTACTCTTGCGCGAGTTGAGGATCCAGGATATTTAGTGCCTAAGCCATGTCTGAGATCAGCGGGATCGACGTATGGATTTCCCAATTCGTCGAAAGCCTCTGACGTTTGCGGTTCTGATGTGCCTGCCCCTTCTACCACATAGATCTGATGATATTTTGCGCATTGATTTTTATCGGGATTGGTGACACCATCATATAGAGTGGTGAAGACCTTTCCGATGGCGCAGATTTGTCGATGAAGTTGAAGCTGTCGACGCTGTCGGAGTCGCTGCTTATAAAGGAGTCCGCAGACGACTCGAAGGATGTGTTGTTGAAGATCTTGGCGAGCTTTCCGCTTGCCTTGTTGTCGACGAAGTATGGCGACGAAAACTCCTCGTCACTCGACGAAAAGTTAGAATCGACCGCTGAAAATTCCGACGAGATCGGAACTTCGAGACGGTAGGATCCTTCCTTGTTGACGCCAAATCGGAATTCTCCGAACGTCATGATGATGGGCTCCTCCAGATAGGCACATGCATCCATACGGGAGGGCGGGTGAGGAATAAAATTGAATAGATCAGTTTTTCCCTTGTTACCTCGATCCATCGCGTTGCTTGCCGTTGACGAAGTCGACGATCTGAACGTGCCATCGAGATCAGCTCCTTGCAACCTCTAATTCCCACGACGGCGCCAATTGACAAAGGATTAACTTGTCAATGCCTACAGATTGTAGACTAGGGTTTTGCTAGAAGTAGAGGGCAAGTAGATCTCGAAGGTTTAGGCGGAAAGTACTCGACGATTATGAAAACTAGGGTTATGTTGACAATAGATTCGATCCTTTCTTTGTCCCTCGACTCCCCCTTATATAGGAGGTGGAGCCGAGGGTTTCGTTTTGTACAAGTTACAGAGTCCGGGACGGTTTCTAACTCATCCCGCCAGATTACAAATAACACTTCCTATTACAACTCTAGCTTTCCTTAATGTATCTTGGACTCCCGAACCTTCTTATTCTTCGGATAGTGGGCCTTCAGTAAACTCCGGGTACCATCTCCAGCAGGCCCATTTGGGATGCCTATGTCACCCGCCCACCTCTCCTTACGCTTTTTCGGCAACGGTAGAGTCCACTGCGAAATGTGCGAAATAGTTTTGAAGATATTTGTTTGTGATGAGGAACAATATAGATGTTTATGAGATATTAGAAACCAAAATTTCTTGAGGATCTTGGTGAAGGCTGAGCATGGGTCGAGGACATTCTCCATGTTCGCGAGCTTTTCGGTGAGGCGACGGTCAAAAGAGGTGATGTCATTGGTGACACGGCGTGGTCGTGCCGGAGACACTACAAAAACACAAGGTGTCGACGGCTATCGTGCGTGCCGATGGCTAAATGTCGGGGCCGTCGGCACGGGGCAGTTCCGGCCAGGCCAGCTACCACATTAATCTTAAAAAATCATAACTAATTCATTTTAAATCAGAAAAATACAAATAATATATCAAAATTTCAGAAAAATAAGATCTATCTTGGAAAAATATCAAACATGAAATATTGCAAATATCTCAAAAAAAATTCTCAAAAATGAGCTATCATGTGCGATGTTTCATGGCTTTCACGCCGAACGATCAATGTTATGGCTAGAATTATCGCATAGTTTATGATAATGTGCTCACACTACAAGAAAAGTTCTGATAGACAACGTCCCAAAATCGTCAACTAAGGGGCATTTTTCGTCCTATGGGCCTAACCAGACGATATGGGTTCCGTTGTCGCCGTCGAGCAAAGTCCAACTACGATTTTTGTCAGTGGCGCAAGCCCTTCATCACGGAAAATCGGACGTTGCGAGTGTTTCGAGTCAGATTGACGCGACGTCATGAAAACGACACGTGCGACCTTGTTAGCTGCCGATTAACGGCGTTAACGGCTGAAACCCCGTGGTAGATGGTAGGCCCACACGAGGCCTGCCACGTCTTAAGCGGGCCGGGCCAGATGACATAGTTTGACCGGTCAACTATATAGTGGGCTGGTCCATTAGTTAAGTGGGCCGGGCCTAACCTCTAAGGTTGACTGGTCAAAACTTAAATGGGCCGGCCCATTTAACATGTGGGATCCACCTTACAGCAACGGGCCGGCCCAAAAGCAGTGGACCGGCCAAAAACACAGTGGGTCCCACTTTCCTGTTAAAAGGCCGCCCATTTAGTGTGTGGGGTCCACCGTATAGCAAGTGGGCCGCCCAACAAGCTAGTGGGCGGGCCAAAACACGGTGGGTCCCACTTTCCTGTTAAAGGGTCGGCCCATTTAGTTCGTGGGGTCCACCATATAGCAAGTGGGCCGGCCCAACAAAATAGTGGGCCGGGCCAAAACCAGTGGGTCCCACTTTCCTGTTAAAGGGCCCATTTAGTGTGTGGGGCCCACCATATAGCAAGTGGGCGGCCCACCAAGATAGTGGGCCGGGCCAAAAACACAGGTGGGTCCCACATTCCTGTTAATGGGCCAGCCCATTTGGTATGTGGGGTCCACCATATAGAAAGTGGGCCGCCCAACAAGATAGTGGGCCGGGCCAAAAACACAGGTGGGTCCCACCTTCCTATTAAAGGGCCGGCCCATTTGGTGTGTGGGGTCCACCATATAGAAAGTGGGCCGGCCCATTTGGTATGTGGGGTCCACCATATAGAAAGTGGGGGCCGGCCCAACAAGATAGTGGGCCGGGCCAAAAACACAGGTGGGTCCCACTTTCCTATTAAAGGGCCGGCCCATTTACCATGTGGGACCACCATAGAGCAAGTGGGCCGGCCCAATAAGCATGTGGAGCCCATTATCGTGTAACCGGGCCGGCCTACTAAAGAAGTGGGCCGGCCCAAAATGAAAGTGGGTCCCACACTACTGTAAGTGGGCCGGCCCAATCTGTTGTAGGGCCCTACTTGTTTGACTAGTCAACTTGCATTAAATTTCATGAGCCTAAAATCTGATTTCAATGATACACACAATTACATACACAAATAAAACAAATAGGAAAATTACAAGGCAATTAATGTGCCCAAATAAAAAAATTACATAGAATCATTGAGGACTTCTATTAGCATCATCAATAACACGTTGACATTTGGCAATCGCCTTGATTGAATCTTGTGTACTCTTTGTCAACATATCAGCTACAGATCTTAAAGCAGCAATACCATGTCTTTTATAAAGTACAGCCTTGAGATATTTACTGTCTGATGAAAGAAATGGTCTAGGTTGACGGCTATGAGAAGATGCATCAGAAGAAAGATCAGAACTTTTTGTGGGCCTCACTGGTAATGAAGATTGCTTCATCACAACTGCATTCTGATAATAATGCAAAAAGAGTTAAACGATGAACTATGCAAACATTTATTATGCAATGTAGATATAAGATAATAACAAGTTGCATAAATAAGACATGTATGGAACTTGTACTAAGCACAAACTTACATCATAATGTTGCACAGGGTCGCTACAGATCCTTTTTTGGCGACTATCTTCTAATGATGACTGCTTCATTAAAACTGCATTCTGGTAACATTGTAAACATAGTTACAACAATTAACTATTCAAACATGTATTACGCAATGTAGAGATCAGATAACAGCATGTAGCAGAAATAAGCACAAGATAAGATAAGATGCATGTACTAAGCACATACTGGCTCACTGCAGGTCCTTCTCTTGCGTGCACTAGTCGTGGTCAACATGCCTATCATTTTAGGTTCAACCATCAAGTGAAATGCTAATCCTCCTGCTCCATTGTCCTTAATCTATGTTTAGATATCACATTTAAGACCAAGTCAGCTGGTTTCAAATAACAAAAAACTTGAGCTGCCAAATGAATAAGCCAATAGTTACCAGATATCAGATTAAAACCAACTAGATGTTGCTTTGCATGAGATACGAATTTCAGACATTCAGATTTAGAGTAGGGTAATGCCAAGGTTTTACACATAAAGTAAACTGGCATTAAGAATGACCAAATGTCAGGTTCAAATCACCCTCGAAGTTTCTCCAAGACAAGCATATCAAATAGGCAGAAACATAGTAAAGCATGAATGGCATTGCTATGGCAGGGTTCCAAGTGTTAATCTCTTGCATAAGGAACAATGCATATAGGTTATAGATAATAACGGAAGTAAACTGCCAAAATTACCAACCACGAACTCAGATTCCAACCTTACCTAGCGTCCCCGCTGTTAATGTTGGATGTTCTAATAAGTGGTTCGCATGATCAATCCCTAGGAAAAATAACATTGACAAGTCAGTCTACGATAATACAAAGACCAGACATGCACGCAGCAATAACTATATAAGCTAAAGACGAGGTATAAGAGCAAGCAGATTGGAAATGCACATAGCATGATTATAAAAGCAGTGTGAGAATAGCAGACACGAGAAAACAGCTAGCAGCTAGCGGTGAGCTAATGACGTGGTATAAGAACAAGCAGATTGGAAATGCCCATAGCACGACTATAAAAGCAGTGCGACAATAGCATGCAGTACAAAAACAGTTGGCAGCAAATGAATGGGTACAAGGCTATAAATATGTGGATGCACACAGGTGTCAGTAGAATGAACAGGATGGTAGCGACCGGATAATGCTTTTGTACTGTACAACATTTAAACAAACTTCATGCGAAGCAACACATCAAGAAAGTTAACGGCATATGAGATCTGCAAATAACTACACAAAACATGGCTAAAGAAACACCACGATCTAACGGGCCAGCGTACTAACCAAGCTGCGGCGGGGTGGACGGGGGCGGCAACTTGCATTCCAGCGGCGGCGAACGCGGGAGACGATGAATCGACCCTGTTTCAGTAGAAGCGGGCGTTAGTGAAGCAGATCTGGTTGGCTGGCAAGGTATTCGGTGAAGTTGATACAGCCGCTGCGGCGAGGTAGTCGGTGGCGAGGTCGGCGGTGAAGCAGATCCGTCGGTGGCGAGGTCGGCGGTGAAGCAGATCCGTCGGTGGCGGGTCGGCGGTGAAGCAGATCCGTCGGTGACGAGGGCGGCGGGGGAGCGGATCAGGTGGGTGGACAGCCAACACGATCAAGGCTACGCTGTGGAGGAGTATGCCGGCGGCGAAGCAGATCTAGTACTGTAGAGAGTCAGAGCTTTGGCGTGTGAGAGTATTTTTGAGCTAATGGGGCGAATGGTTGGTGGGTGGGTGTGGGCCTGTGGGGAGGGTTCGGGATCTAGGCAAGATATTTCATTGTTACCGAATGAGCCCTCCATGGTCGGTGGGTTGTAGCTTCCGGACCAGGGTTAAAAGGGTAAAACTGGTCACGGGATTTTTGAATGGATGCGGCGGGATGATTTGGCGCGTGGCCGAAATTTTCAGTTTCAAGCTACAGTACGAGCAGAACGACAAAAATAATGTTCTTCCCTAGGGAGCTCTCATTTCTTCCTCTTCTCTTTCTCTCTCGAGTCTCTCCCACTCCCCCGGCTCCTCTCCCCCTTCTCTCTGGCGGCCTCGCGCCGGCGGAGACGAGGCCGACTTCTCTCTGTATATTGTACACCCTCCGAACTAAATTAATTGATTCAACTTTCCTTAGACGTGTATGTATCTAGAGTAAAAACATGTGTGGATACATCCATATTTAGATAAGCAAAGTTGAGTCAGCTAATTTGGATCCGAGGGAGTTAGTGTTGTTGTAAGCTTAGATCCAGTGTTTCCCATGAGCAGAATGGCGCAATGGAGTCGGGGATCTCGTCATCGGCTTCAGATCTGGCCTATGGTGAATCTGGCGGATCTTGCCGGC